>OY728130.1:1212486312-1213836812 GCA_963277665.1 Viscum album | reverse complement strand
TTTGGACCTGCATCAAGCCTTACCCGAGCTAGAAAGAGCACAATAAGAACATTTCAAACACTTACTCTCATCAGAAAGGGGTAGAAGCTTAAATAGATACTTAGCACAACTAAAAACCCTAACCCCGTGGGCGGGGAGGGTGGGCCCAAGGATCATATCACTGAAACTACGACGTACGACTACTCACGACCCATCACTTCGGGATGGACCCAAACCAGGGCCGCAACTGATTTACATCAGTGGCCCATGAAAAGTCACTGGTCAGCAACTTACATCCAAGAGGCACGATTCCCGACACTACATGAGGGATAAGTACATCGCGCACTTTCCGACAAGAGAGAACCACAACGACAGAGAAACCAGAGCAACAACACCAAAACTATCTCACCACGACGATAGAGGCACGACTTTAACTGGACTCTTTAAATTCCCCCCCCCCCCGGGGGGTTCCTGACTACGCGCCGGCTTCACTCCGAGACCTTTTGGCTGGAGCTTTGATGGATGAAGCATCTCCTGCCTCGCAGTCAGGTTCTGATAATCCCAACGAGATACATACATCTTTTGATCTGATAGATTGAAGGAAAAGATTTTAAAATTAAAACACACCGGCATTGAAAGACGAGGTTCGTCAAAAGACCCGTGAAGTTCCCATACATTTCAAACCCAAAACACCACCAGTATAACTACAACGATAAAAGATCCCTTAAACTGAAAGGAAACTTACACCAAGAACTCTGAACAAAGACCCAATAGCACATTACTTCTGAGAACACCCTCTGCGACGCTTTCTTGCAACGCCCCGACAAAATCGTCGCAAGTGACCCAGACGTCCACACGCCTGGCAGGGCTTCGGAGCGCTTGGGCACGATGACTTCTTGTGACCCCGCTTGCCACACTGATAACACACAATAATCTCTCGCTCCGAAGAGGTTGATGAAAGATCTCGAGGCCTCTTGGTTCCACGACCTGATCCATCCACTTCCATTTTCTTACTCATTTCCTTTCCAGAATCTTCACCACTGCTCATAGGGAACGAAGGAGGGAGAACTACTTCGAGCACTCCTGCCATCGCGGCTTCGACATGAAAAGCTTGTCTTTCCACATCGACAAAAGAAGTTAGGTTGGACTCTGACACCTTCGACTGTAGATCAGGGCGAAGACCTGCCTCGAAGCGTCGAGCCTTCACGGGGTCATTTGTGGCATACTCTGAATCATAAGGTACTAAATCTACAAAGCGCTGGAAATATTCCAACACGGATCTGTCGCCCTGCTGCAGACAACACATTTCCATCCCCTTCCTCACCCTTTCTTCCTCAGAGAAATACTGGCGAATGTACAAAGCCTTGAAAAACTCCCAAGTAACCTCTTGACGGGGCTTGTCCCGAGACACTGACTTCCACCACATCCATGGTGAACCTTCAAGCATGAAGGTCGCAAACTTGACCTTCAACGACTCGGGCAACTCAATTTGGCTAAAGTCCCTTTCAATCTTCCGCATCCACTCCTCTGCCACAGAAGTTTCTGCTTGACCATAGAAGAGAGGTGGATCGAGCTTTCGAAACTCAAGCATAAAATCCTTAGGTTGATCAACCGCACTACGATCACTCATCGAAGCTTCATAGGGATAACCGATGGACAAGAAAAAGTCAAAACCCCAATCAAGGCCAACTCAACGAATGAATAACAACCTCAAAATCAAACACTGCATAGGTGACAAGCTCAAAATCCGAGAAAACAAGTTATCATAACATCAATAATTTTCTCTTTGAAAACATCTTTAATTTAAAACAATCTTGGTAACTTAAACCCTCGCCATTGGTATCCCTTAGAGTCTCACTCACATGCATGTATCTGTGCCACCCAGGGCATCCATCCACCATACCAGACATCCATCCACATTTCCAACACACCAAAATGCATGTGAGTACTCATCGGAACACCAAGGCCAAAACAAAGCATCTTCATTTTCCAAAAACAATTTATTCATACCACTTCTTTTAAAACAATCTACAAATTAAACATGTTATTTCAAACAACACTTTTTTTTTCAAAACCAACTTTTCTGATTCAAACCACTTTCAGAAATCAACGGAAACCCAAAAAAAATCAAACAGGGGACTAGTGTCAGTGGGTGACTTGACCATATGGTTGGCGGCCATATGCCAAACACGCCACTGACACAGAGAGCCTTCTTGGACCATGCCCCTAGATCCACATGGCTTGCCAGGCCGCGCGGGTTAGGAGGACTAATGGCCCAACTCCCTTTGTCGTACCCCAATCGCAAAACATTTCCATAAAAACCCAAACAAACAAATTAAACCGGACTTCCCATGGAAACCTGAGGATCAATACGGGCAAGAGTTCGCGACGCTCTTCCCGCACCAACCCCTCAAGTCCCGACAATCCTACTCCATCTACCTTGACGTCCCAAATAACAAAGGGCGCTCTGTAAAGTGAGGTCGCTAAGAGCTGACCTCCTCTGATACCATTTTGTCACGAACCAACCCGGGTCGACCCTGAACCGGTCACCCGAGCCGGTCCGCGACATGGCCCGAGAGGCGTTCCCGATCCTCCCGGGCTGGCGACCAGCGCCAGGGCATCATTAGAGACTGTGGGAACGATTTCGCCCAATATAAATAAATAAAAATGCAAAGATAAAACAGAGCAGCGCAGAAAAAGGTAAACTAAACAAAGTGACTAAACATGAACAAACAGGAAATAAACTAACCAAACACGACGTCCGAACAAGCTCCGTGCGACCTCGCGGGTCGCTCTCCGACTCAACGATCAAGCGTCGCCCTAGGCGAGCGCACTCAAACTATAGCCTGCACAAACACTAAAAACAGAAAAGAACTATAGGCGTGAGTATTAAAACTCAGTAGGCTAGCCCGATATCTATTCCCAATGCACTACCTTTAAAATAAAAGAAACATCATTTCAAGTTTGAACTACAATCTATAAAAGTAGGTTTTTAATAATATTCTACTTAAAAACAAAGTACGAACCATTGCCCTTAGCCATTTTCCAAATTCGTGTTCATTTCATTAGTGCCAATGACATTTCAGGAAAAAGGGGAAAGTGATGTTTAAATTTTCAAATTTGTACAAAAGGGATTAAACACTTCCATTTGAAAACAATTTTTAGAAACCCATTAAAAAGCAATTTATCAGTTTCCAAGGAAAACAATATGCCAGAATGCACAAAGTAAAACATACAGCAAGGGAAATGTAAGTATACACGTGAGCATCATAATCATTACTGCAAGCTACAAAAGCTGAATAGACATGGGTGAACCTAGGAGATCGAGAATAAACCAGAAGACACCAATACATGAGAAATCATCCTTATTGACATGTCACGATGAAATCAAAACGCACAAAACGCTCGACCATCCACTCACAGGCAGGTCGAGGGCAAATCCCATAGTAATAAACCCAATATATCCACCTACTATGGGCCACTGGTCAGTACCATAACCTACCAGTGCAGCAATCGTTCTTAGAATATTCTCTCAATATGCCAGATTCCCATGTCTCAAGTGTTTAAGAAAAAGGGGTGAGCCAACCGATGCCAACCGAGCATCCAATCAGATATATCTATATATAAAGAACAACAGGCATTCCCCGAGCCACTCCATGGGACAACCTCTTGCCTTTAACTACTCAAGTACCCGGGAGCCTCTAAGCGCGGCCTCCCAAACAATCAATTACAACCAAGGCATGAGAGTCGTCCTAAGAGGGTTTTTTATAAAAAAACATTTCCATCGCTTTCCATAAAGTGCCAAACGGGCATTTAATACGGTTCACAATTACTACCGAAACCAGTTTAAAACTATTTGAAGAACCCACAAAACACTACTTCACAGGTTGCTAGTATTTTTATAAACCAAACCAAACCATTTTCTTTTCCAAATAAACATTAAGAGCCAACCGGGCAATTTCTCAAACGAACCAATGTATTTGTTCACGCTTCAAAAGAAATCATTTTTCATTAAACCAGAACTATATTTTATATTCCATGAATTATGTTTAAAATCCAAACGGGCATTCTTTCATTATTGGGTGTCCGCCCGTCAAAAGGATGTTTTATGTGTCGTGTATAAAATAAACGGCTCCTTTTGACATTAAATAACCATTTAAAAATTAACCATCTTATATTAAAAATTAATTATCGTATATTATCTCATATTTATTACAATTAATAAAATGTTGATTTTGAACAATTAGGGTGCGCAAACAGCATGAAATAATATAACTTAAATTTTAAAAGCAGTGCAAAGGGAACCTACCTCAAAACCAAGCGCGTCGACACAACAACCTTGGATCCAAGTCGCGATGACACGACGTGTGTCCGAAACCACGTGACAAGGTCTAACACTCTGCATAGTCAGTACCAAGGACTCAGACACATCCAAAAACTCACCAGAGCATGCCAAACCAAGCGTCGGAAAGAAACGCTCACCTCGGAACTGAAGCGCTACAACAACGGAACCTCGGAGACAAGACGCGACGATGGCGCTCACTCGGAAACACCCTGCGCGGGTCCTAAAAATCCTAAACCAATAAATAAAAACTCACCATCAATTAAAACCCATGAACCAAAAAGGGTACGATGATAATAATAAAAATAAAGATAATAATAATAATAATAATAATAATACTAATAGTAATAATAAGATTAGTAATAATAATAATAATAATAATAAAATAGTAATAATAATAATAATAATAACAACAACAACAAAATAATAATAATAATAATAAAAACAAAATAATGATAATAATAGAAATAATAATAATAATAATAATAATAATAGTAACAATAATAATAATAATAATAATAATAATAAAAATATTAATAATAATAGTAACAATAATTATAATAATAATAATAATAATAATATTAATAATAATAGTAACAATAATAATAAAAATAAAAATAATAATAATAATAATAATAATAATAAAATAATAAAAATAAAATAATATTAATGATAATATTGATATTATTATTATTAATAATAATAATAATAGTATGAAAAACAATAATAATTATAATAATAATAATATTAACATTAATAATAATAATATTAATAATATAAAACAAAATAAATAAATAAAAGGAAAAAAGAGACCTGGCCGGGAGGGGAGGCGCGTGGCGGACAGGAGGAAGGAGAAAGAAAAAGAAGAAAAAGAAGAAGAGGAAGAAGGAGAGGAGAAGAAGAAGAAGGGAAGGAGAAGAAGAAGAAGAAGAAGGAATGGAGAAGAAGAGAAGAAGAAGAAGAAGAAGAAAAGAAGAAGGAGGAGAGAGCAGGGGCGCCGGCTGCCGTGGGCTGGTTGTGCGGCAGCGGACAGGGAGCCGAGGAGGCCGGGACGATGGGGCGAGGCCGGTGAAGGGGAGGCCGGGAGTTGCGGAGCGAAGCGGCAACAGAAGGTGGAAGAAGGCGGCTGGGTTGGAGCGAAGGCAGAGGGAGGAGCTGGCTGGGGGTGCAGGCTGCAGGAGGGCAGGTAGGAGGTGCGGCGGAAGGATGCCGGGCGCCGGAAGGAGGCCGGCAGGGGGGCCTGGTCCGCTACGGGGCAACAGGGGAGCGGCGGATGTGGCTGGGCAGCAGGGGGGAGGTGCGGAGGTCGGGCGCTGCTGTTGGGAGCGGAACAAGGGGTAGGAGAATGGGGAGATCGGCACCGGGAAGCATTGGCTACAGGAGGAGGGAAGAAGAAGAAAGAAAAAAATGGAAAAGAAAAGGGAGAGGGAGAGAGATGGGGGGTGGCGGCCGAGAGAGAAGGATGCACGCCGACAGGAAGGGAGCAGGGGCGTTGGTGGCTTGGTGCGGCGTGCGGCGAAGCAAGGAGAAGCAGGGGAAGATGGGGAAGAAGATGGGCTGCGCTGGTTGGTGCGCTCAGTGGGGGGAAAACGCAGTGAAGCTGCGCCGCTTCGGCATGGAGAGGAGAGGGCCGCGCGGGGGTGTTCGGCAGCGGACAGGGGGAAACGGCCGATGTTGGGTGAAGCGCTAAGAAGGGAGGGGCGCGCCGGCGGTGTGTTGAAGGAGGAGGCGCGCTGGGGGGAAGCCGGGAGCTGGAGGGTGCAACGCATGCAGGGAAGGAGGCGGCCAAGCGGGAGGGTCGTGCAGCGGCGGCCGAGCGGGGTGAAGGCGCTGCTAAGGAAGGGGGGTAACAGGGGAAAACGGTGAAGAGGGTGGCGGCTCCCGCGGGGAGAAGAGAGAAAAAATATATATATATAAAGGGGGCGGCTAGGGTTAGCAATAAAATAGGTGGAAAAATAAATAAATAATATAAAATAAAACCAAATAATAATAATAAATGAATTAAATAATAATAATAATACATAATACTACTAAAGTAAAATGATAGAAATAAAACTAATAAAATCACTCATTTATTTAAAAAATTAACAACTTTAGTTTTCATCTAGGATAAAAATAGTAAAATTTATAATAGCCATAAAAATATTAAAAGACAATCTAATTTGACATTTTCTAATTTACATTAATTCCTCTAAGCCGAAAAGGCCACACAGTTGCATGGGCGAAGCCGCGCGGTGTCGCGCTCCGCCCGCGCGTCCGACGACGTCGAACCCAAGACGCGCACTTGTTATTCTAAGCTCAAAAAAGAACAAAATCGTTCACGACTCAAACCGAACCAAAAAGATTTTAAGGCGAAGCGAATAATAAAATAAAATAAAATAAACACCCTTGTCGGGGTGCGACAATTATTGTGGTTGAGAATTATTTTTTAAAGTGCACAAAACACTAATCACTTAAGATAAGATCCATTTTTCATCTTTCCAGATTAAATTTTCATTTTAGTAAAAAACACATGTGGCAATCTCAAAACTAAACAAACACATTTGGTTTATTTTTGGTACTTTAGGAAAGCGATCCATACATCATTTTTGATGAGTAGGAATAAGACACACCCCAATCTGATGTGCAGTGTGATTGGTATGACTCCATGTGTGTCTTTTTTATTCAAAAGTGAGATAAATTTTAGAAAAAATCAACTGAAATTCCAAAACCATGAAAACAAGTTTGTATTTTTTTTGGTTCATTAGGAAAACGGTCCATACATGCTTTTTTATGTATAGGGATTAGTTGAACCTCTATTCGATGCATGGTGTGACTGGTATGACTCCAACTTCTTCTATTTTATTTAAAAGTGACATTAATGTTAATAAAAAAACAACTAACATACTAAAAACATAGAAAATGAATTTTTATTATTATGATAAATTAAGACAATGATCCATCAAACCTTTTGGACATGTAGCATTTAGTCTCACTTCAATATGATACACAATGTGACTCCAAGTGCGTCTTTTTTATTAAAAGTGAAATTAAATTTCCTAAAAAAATAAACTACTCAAAACTGATAAAAAACAGTTGTAATGTTTTTTTACTTTAGTAAAATGATATATACACCATTTGTGACATGTAGTGATTAGTCGCACCTCTATCTAACACACAATGAAACCTATATGACTCCAACTACACATTTTTTACACAAAAGTGACATTAATTTTAATAAAAAACAAATGACAAACTATAAACAGAGAAAAAACATTCTTATTATTTTCATATATAAATAAAATGATCCATGAGTAATTTGGGATATTTATCATTCTATCACGCATCAAAATGACACACATTCTGACTCCGAGTGCGTATTTTTTTATTCAAAATTGACATTAATTTTAGTAAAAAAATAACTGACTTACTCAAAACATGAAAACACAATCAGATTAATTTGGTACTTTTGAAAAATGATACATATGTCATTTTTGACATTTTGGGATTGGTCACACCTCTATCAGGTGCATAGTGGGACCGGTATGACTCTAATAGTATCTATTTTATTCAAAATAGACTTTAATGTTAATCAAAAAACAATTGACAATCTCAAAATTGAGAAAATGCATTGGGATTGTTTTTTTACTTTAATAAACTTATCAATGATTCATTTGCGGTGTGTATCATTTCTTTAATCCACAGTATGAAGCATATTGTGACAGATATGACTCCAACTACATCATTTATATATAAAAATGTTATTAATTTTAGTAAAAAAACAAAAAATTTACCCAAAACAATGAATACACATTAATATTGTCTTTTTTATATTAGGAAAATGATAAATACATCATTTATGACGTGTAGGGATCATACACACCTCAATATGACCCATTGTGTGACCATTATAACTCTAAGTGCATTTTTTTATTCAAAACTATCATTAATTTAAAAAAACAACTATGATACTCAAAAATAAGAAACCCCATTCAGATTATTTTTGATTCTCAAGAAAAAATATCAATGAATTACTTGGGATGTGTAGAATTCATTCTTCCCTCAATATGATTCCATGTGTTACCAGAATGTCTCAATGTGAGCCATTTTTATTCAAAACTAATATTAATTTAAATAAAAAAAACTGACATACTCTATAATAGTTTTTTATTATTCTTGTATTTGTGTTATAAATTTAAATTTTTTTAAATTTATTATATGTGTATTATTTTGTTAAATATTTTGTTATTTCTCCTAGGGTAGTGTGTTGTTGCAGCACATTGCACCTGTTTCTGGTGATGCAATGCTTTGAAACATCACACTATAGTTTTCACCTTCATCAGAACTACTACATATGCTGTTAAATTCTTCCTTTATCAATGCATATACTGGAACTTATAAATTATATCTATATATTCACAATAAAAAAGAGACGAGAAATTATAATTTTATCAGCACATATAAAAGTAATGATAAATCATAATTTTATCAGTGAAATTATAAGCACTCGTAAAATATTCGATTTATTAGTGATTTTAAAAGAACTGAGAATGGTCATATTTATCAGGTATAAATAAACATACTGATAAATGGGGTCTTTCTCATCAAATTTGAATGCATTGATAAATTTTTTCTTTATCAGTACTTTTATTTATGCTAATAAATATATCATTTTCAAAACTTTTTAGCACTGATAAAAGAGATAGACTTTTAACCACACTAAGGTTATCAGTACATTTCTATCACAAATTAAATATGATTCTAGTGCTATTAGAAATGTTTTATGTAGTTTTACAAATTACATGTTCACAATTTTATGTTTCAATATAATTACATGCTCAATGTTTTATGTACAAAGGTATATTGTTTTTTTCAAAATGCTATATATGGAATAGTTTGCATATCTATAATTATTTGTGAGGGCTCATTTTATGTCCTTAAATTAATGAGTGAACCTGTATCTATGTCTACATGTTCACAATGTTTTAAGATGATGTAATGCCAAAAATCAATGTCTTTTTCAAATTTGATGTTCTTAGGTATAATGTTATTTGATTACATTGAGATTCATGTCTTACAAACTACCATGATTTATTCCATGAATAATGTTTATGATCTATGATTTGTATGGTATGGATTTCAAATATTATTATCGTATTCTCATACCCACATACACATTTTATATGGATATATCCCTTGATTATCATTAATATGAACATGAGATCACAATGCCTTATATATCCACTCCCCATGTTATAAAGAAATTTATTACTAAGGTATGTCTATAAAGAGTAATAAATGAGATATCATTGATGGATAAATTTAATATCATTCACCAAATTAAATTTTTTATACATAGTATCAAAATTAGCTAAAATATTATGGTCATAGGGCACGTTTCTATTTAATGTTCTAAATAGCCATCAATAAATATGTAATATATATTATTGAGAATCCTATATCATAATTTTGGGTATCAGAGGAACAGTTCAGATAGCCTTTGGAAAATAGGATAAGAAAACACTAGGGAGATAAATAGGGATATTTAGAAGTATTTTTTTATGGATATATAAAGGTTATGTCAATGGATGAGTAAGAGTATAATAAAATTTCAAGGATTTTTTTTAAAGGATAGATTTAGTGGTTTCCTAGAAATTACATCTATATATTTATACTATAAGTGGATGTAGCACTAAGAGAGATATACCTATAGGTGAGATCTCTGAAAAGGTCACATTAAGATAGACTAAATCAGTACCTGGTTTATGGAAACATGACTTGTTGCACACATGGTATGATATTATAGGGGTATATAAACTTTTTATGAACCACTATAAAGGATTTAAATAGACAATGATTGTGAATTTCTTGGGATAAACAAAATTTTTCATAGATTAATATTAAGGTATTATGATTTTGAAGCACTATATGTGATTTATCATTATTATGTGGTTCCTGAATAGGATAATTATTTCTTACAGAATGAATTTTGGTTTTAGTTAATGGTTATCACATGATGTAATTGTGTTAATGCCTATTACAATAGAAAATAAATATTTTGTCCTCTTGAGGAAACTAATGTTATGGAAGCTGAAATGAAAATCATTATGACTGTGATTAAACAAATTCTCATTCATTGAATCATTATGACAATAAAAGAATCAATAGAAGGAACAATTTTATTTTTATTCTTTTATGAGGGAAATATCATATTATTTTAGTGGTTTTTCTAATCCATAAGTTACTTAGAAATTGGTCACTATGAATTAAAATTTATTTTTATTTTCTCTAGTTTTCAAAGCATCAAAAATTCATTTTGGATATCTATCGTTTACAAGGTGATACATATCAATTGTGGAATATTATAAAGAACATGATCCAATGAGAATATATTATCTCCGTGATGTGGGATGGGTTTAAAATATTGTTTTCATTTGAGAAATTTCCTCATATTCTTTATAAAAAATAGTGATGGAATTCCTTGATCATTAGTAGAATAAAAATTACTTTGTTTTTACCTATGAATATGATGTTATAATACACGTGAGGTACTATTTGGTTATTATCATTCATCATCAATGAAATTATGACTGATTAGTCAATAGTTTAAAACCAAATATCCAAATGGCATTAGCCAAATGGGAAATTAGATACTACAAAGAAATCATTTTATGTGGAATAAAACTGGAATTCAAAGATAGAAATAATAGTGGTTTATGTGATATTAAAAGGAATATGAGGTTCCATGTATATTCAAATGATATGTACCATAAAGGGTAGAAAAATATCCCAACAGCTACATTCAAAAACCTCGAAAAGCAGCACATATGTAAGTGGATGAAATTATGAAATAAGTTGATTCTTCTATGATAAGCCTATAAATTGAGAAAAAGTATGAAAAATTAGGGTGAATATGAATTATGATGAAATTAACGGTGAGATATCTCAAAAAAATGCACACCCTCACTTATGTGTACCATGTATAGAGAGTTTTGGTATTAGTAGAATCATTTCCCCAATCCAAGGGATAATGTTGATGAATTTCCATAACTAAATCTGACAATAAATGAAAGTTTCTAATATTATATAATGATAATAGATTAAGTGAATCATGTTAATTAGGGGACACTTATCCTCCCATCCATAGTTGGAAATTTCATGTTTTATTTTGTATCAATGAGCTATATGAAAATATTTTGTACATCCTTTAGTGAAATTCCATGTGATTATTTCCCTCAACATGGATTCTTGAATAATCAAATCACGGTTCAAATTATATCAATATAAGAATAAACCCAGGCTTGCAATTAAAATGTTTTTATATAATATGGGAGGTTATATAAAGAATAAAGTGTGAATTAAAAATTTAAAGTGTATATATATATCCATATAATATTAACATAAGATTTATAGACACCATGATGGGTTTATGAGTTCTAGTTTGATGACAAGGTCAAATTAAATGAAACCCCTTTTAATTTTATATGATTGGATTTTATCATATTAAAGAAATGTTAAAATACATTTATTAAAATAAAAACAATGTTTTTTGTATATGTTTTAGTGTAAAAGTTAATTGAGGAGGAAATCCTTTACATGTGTTAGAAAAATTATTAAACATTTTGGTAAAATTTATGGTTTATCCTATCTTGTATGTTAAGGTTATTAAGGGTTTTAGTTAAGAACCTTACAATGTGAGGAAACATAATTTCTACCCGATAATATTTACCTCTAGATCCTCTTTCTAGAATTTAAATTTTTGATGTTGAATGGTTTTGTGGGGTACAAAATTCAATTTCATCTTAGTATGACACAAAAATTACCTTGATGTTTTGGTGAAGCCTTTAGCAATATCTTGATAGAGAGTTGAGTATAAACACTTAATATCATCCATAGATAGATTATTAGTCTATGGGACTAATCCAAACCTTATAGGATATAATAAGCTATTGTTATACGGACTTCAAAGGACATTGGGATCAACACATTCAACAAGTTGAGTTTTCATTCAATAATAGGTTCCAATCTAGCATTCAGATGGATCCTTATGAGGACATATAATCAAATAAGTGTAGAAATCAAACACACTATAATGAATTTATAGTATGAATGGTATTCTAACCTACTATAACTATTCAAATTGAATTGAGGCTATAACTATTTAGCTATAGGTTTGAGAGAAGTTGAAAAAAAATTAATTATGATAATATTATATGTGATCTTTAATTTGAAGTTGATAAGAATCTATTTCAATGTATTTATCCATGGAATAAAGAAAGGAAAACTAAGACCTAGGTCCATCGGTCACTTTGAAATTATTGATAATATTGGGACTGTCTCATATTTAATGGGACTTCAACTAAAACACTCTTAGGTAGGAAATCTGATCTATGTATCTCTCTAAAGGAACAGTATACCCAATCCATAAAATGTACTAAACTCATAGGTTATAAAAATACAACATGATATTTATTATAAGGATCAATATGATTAGATTCTCGTTTGAATAGAGATAGATCTAATAAAAAATACCACTCACTTGCTAAATGTTTTCAGTGAAACAACCATATCGAGGATGCCATGTGGGATTCTAGGGATGTAATGAGGCATAAGTATCCTCTGTTGTTGGTACCAAAGTGAGGAATTTTCAGGGTAAAATTCATTTTAATGGGGTAGAATATAACACCATTTTATTTTTTTAATATAATTTATTTCAAATTAATTTAATCATTTATATATTTTTCATTACATGTAACACCAATTTTATCTTGAAATACACACAACACTGATTTTAGCTTGTGTTATAGGAAATTGTGAGTTTAAATGAAACTTGTCATACTATAAAAATATTATTATTTAAAAAGATAGTTATCCCCAGTCCATTGGAATACAGGGTATGAATAGGAATAACTAAATTATAAAAATATATGGTTTACACATGTATATAAAACGAATTATTTTATAACCAGTTATTTAGAAATGAAAATATGAACCAATTAAAAATAAAGACTTTTTTCATAAAATTTATTTTGATGTTAAATAATTTTTTTTCATCAATAAATTAAACAAATATCATTTATTTAATAATTTTACTAAAATTTTAATATTATATTTTGAATCAAACACTCTAAAATTCCGCTTATGTGTTTTCTAGATAAGATATAATAATAATTCCAATTTGACGCTTGAAACATAAATTTTTATAAAAATTAGTTTTGTTTCATTTTTGTGTAATTATTCTAATACTATTACATAACAATTTTATATACATTATTTGAAAAATTATTTTCATTTTTAAATAAAATATTCAAAATTATATTTGGTTTATGTTATGATAAATTTATGAAAAGATCAATTTCTTCATGAATAGTGGGAAATACGGAATATGAATTGAAAACTTATTTATCATTTAAAATATTAATGAAGTCAAACTATATTTTAAATTGGATTTAAATTTTAGTAAAATAAATTATATATCTTTTAATCAGACATAGGTCATTTGAATCATTTTCATGTTGTATTTTGATATAAAAACAATGTAAACATTGGAAGAATTTCTCTTTGAAAACCCACTTTCTCATCATGTATGAGACATAAATTTTAAAATAGATTTTCCCTCTTATTTAAATTTAATTCATAACAATAGATTCCATATTTGAAATCATGATAATTTATTTTATCTATTAATTTCAACTTAATTTTTTACTCTTGTGTATAGTACAACAATATATATAATATTTTCATTGGTTAAGGTAAAAATAAGATTATCAAGTGGTGTTAACTAAAAATATACGTATTAAAATGAATTAAAAAACATGTCCAGAACTTATTTTCAGACCATCTTTATACCTTATATTTTATATGGCTCTATAATACTCAATTTTGGATCCTTTTATTTTGCGAAAAAATTTATGTACACCTTTTCATTTTCCAAAATTACAAGTGTGTCACTCACTTCACGTATTGAAGGCAACCCACTATCCTCTATTATAAACAACTTCATTGGTTTATCCAATACTTTCCAAAATCACTTCAGAAAATTCCTATTCTCACATTAGAGACCTTATTATGGGAATAAATTCATCCTAGGAATTGATTTGGTGAAAACATAATGAGTATACTTGTGTAGGAGATTATATTAATCATTGAGTGTCTTTATTTTATTTCATTATTAGCATAATTCAATTATTATTAATCCATAATGATATAATAACAGAAATATATTCCATATATGAGGATTTTTTTCTCTTAAATTCATAATGTACTACCATACCCACTTACATCAAATGGATTATAAAGTAAGTCGATACTTAAGGTAAGTTATTTATAGTTTCTCTTATCTTTCTGGGGGACATATGAAAATTTAACTCTTGTTTTCTTTATGATGTACATTCATTACACTTTACATTTTATATATTTAATCTCCTTCTTTTTCTGGATATTTAATATTCCATTTGATGGTATTCTTTAATGGAGTATATAATTGAAAGTATTATTAATGTTTTAAGGGATTTCTATCTCACTTTTTTATATTTATGAGAAACATGAAATATTCACCACCAATTTCATTTATGTAGTGTAAATACAACAAAAGAATGAATTTTTTTATTTTTAACATTAAAATTATTCAGATTTCATATCTATTTTGTGATCTCACCTTCATAGGGATTATGTTTCAAATGTTACCAATGTCGTAATGGGTTAAAGTAACAATCTTATAGTTTATTGATTTTATTTATCATTAAGTGTTAAATGATGAAATACTATAATTTTAATCTAAAAAAGTATTATAAATTTTCTTATCCTATATTATTTAATGATATTTTCATGTAAAAGTACTATTTTTTCACTATTTTTCTTTTAATAGTTGATAAATTGTTTATAAGATAAATTGAATTTTTTTATATCTCTTCTCAAAAACAAATTTTACTCCAATAACATGTTTTATAAAAATGTTTTAAATCATAATTTTAGCATTCCTAAAATGATTTATTAAAGATATTTTTACCCATTTTTTACATTTTAAAAAAAAATTAGATTCGAATCTTCATGTCATTTTAAAAAAAGTGCCCAATTTCCTTTTATAGAAAATGTTAACTTAACCTCTGTTTTATCATGTATGAAACAAAAATAATTTTATTTCACTAAGAATATTATTTTACTTAAATAAGTATTTTTAATTTTAATGTCTATTATGAGATAACAGTATATTAAAATTCTTTTTCAACTTTTGATGTTAGAAAGGGATTTATTATGAAATGTTATTTTTTAAATAAATGTTCCAACTTATCATTAAAAATATTTTTCAACAAAATATGAAAAAAATAATATATCTTATTCATTTTCAAGGATATGAATTAATTATACTATTATTATTATTTTAAAAAATGATTTATTATGACAATATTTTTATAAAACAAGTTTCACTTCCACGAGTAACACTATGCTAAAATTATTATGAAACCTGCTTTAATATAATTGGGTTATGCTATGATGAAATTATGAAATGTCTATCAAGGCTATCAATTTCCCATAGGTTGTGATTTAAATTTTTTTTATGAAACTCATTTTATTCCACGTCTTATTATAAGATAAATATTTAATGATCTTATTGAACATATAAATATTATTTTCATTATGTGCTGGGTGAGAACTATATCTCCATATGATTCATTGGATAATGATTCATAACTCATTAGTGAATATGTTATATGTGAACCGGATTACATGCTTATAATGTGATTTGTGAACATGATTGAATGTTCACAATGTTATGCATGAAATAGATGACATGTTCACAATGTTACCCGTTAACCTAATTACATGTTTACAATATTTTTTTAGACCCATATTTCATGTCCATAATGTTTTATGTGGAATTGGGTGTATGTCTATATGTTTTTTGAGGGAAAATTTCATGTCCTTAACATAATTTGTGAACTAGACTATATTTTTAAATTTTCAGAATGTTATAACATTATGTGTATGCTGGAAATATATATCTTTTTCCAATGCTATGTTTTCTTAGATTGTGTTATTTTATTACATTATGATTCATATCATATAAATTTAATATATTTATATGAGGACTCATTTTTATGTTCTATTATAGAATGGTAATGGTTTTCAAATGTTATTCCCAGGATATCCTACCCATAGGCTAATATTACATTGATATATCTATTGTTTACCCTTATTTGGAATCTGATCTCACCCATTATTATGTTTCTTCACCCAAAGATATGAATAATGGTTTTTTATAGTGTATGTATATGATGATTCCTAAATTGGAAAATATTTTTTGAATACATTCAATATATTTCTCCAAATTGAAATATTGTGCGCTTCGTATCCAAAGCACTACAATATTATAGTCCTTAGTCTTATGCTTCTATAATATATTTAATATTAATTTTAAATATGTCTTATCTATGTTTCAGATTCCATGGTCACTATAATTATTGTCAAAAATATTCCATTCTACTGTCACTGATATAATTAATTTATCTAGTACGTATAAACAAAATTTAAATGCAGCTCATGATTTAATAATAAAAAATATTGGAATAAAAAAATTATAAAATTATTTGAATTTTAAAATAATTTAAAAGCTACAATAGGATATATAAATTATTTAAAATCTATTTGTATATTAAAATCAATATAAATAAGTAAATTAATGGGATTAGGTCCAATATATGAGAATTATTGGAAGTGGGTACACATCTAGAAAGTCCTGTGGGAGAAGGATAAAATCATGTTGAGGTGAAACACTAATTAATGTGTCTGAAATATAATCTCATATACATTTTATTCGTGTTTAAATTTATATAATACTTATGATATCATACCCTAGTTCAATATTCAGATAAATTAAAAAGAAAATGATTATAACAAAATTTGTTTTTTGGAATTTTTATAAGGAACATCTTGTAGACAATAAACAACATAATATCATTAGGAATGATAATATGATTAATAAAATAAATAAAAAATATATTTTTATTTCATATAATGATGTAAACACTCTTGGTATTCAATGGAATCCAATTTTTATTGAAAAAATAGATGTAATATAAATTTCCACATGTTTTTAGGATATTTTTATGTCACAAATGGTTTTATGGTGAAAAAATGTGGAGTCCAAAATATATTACTTTGAATGGTAAATATATTTATAAATATATTTATAACATTTATTAGGATCATAAATAATCTTACATAACATATAAGATTGAACAAATGAAATAAAAATCTATTTTCTAGTTTTAATGTAAATATCTGTAGATATGATATTAATATATCTTTATTTGGATATCATTTTTATAAATAATGATATTATTATTTTCAATTATGGAGAAGAAACACTGAATGTACGTAAACATTATCTTATGCATTATGATTTATGGGGGCTCATAATAGTAAATTATATAGGTGGATAACTATATAATGATATATTAATAGATGACTCAATAAAGAAGGTATTTGAGTTATTTTTAACATAAGTGACAATTATTATAATTTTATGAAACTGGTAAACCATGTTCATAATAAAATAGTAATGGAAGTATAGTATTTGAGATTTGAATATACTGTAAAGTATTATAGTATTATATTTTTTGAATAATATACAACTAATGGAATTCATATAGGGAAGACAATTCTTGGGACACTACAAACAAATATTGAAATTGAATATTTGAAAAATCAACTAATGATGATATTAAGTGTATAAGTATACATTATAAATTATCCAAGGTGTTTTATACTTATCTAACTAACATTTCAATAGAAATAATAAATCCAGTTCCATGTAAACCCCTTGGAAAATAAATTCATAAGGAATATTTGACTGGAAACATGGTAAACATAGAAAAAAAAAGAAATATTTTTTGACAGAGTTCTTATATTGGTATGAAATTTAAAATGAGGGATAACATATAAGTTAATACCTAATTTTTACTTCAATAGTTATAATAATTTAGAGGGGTTTCTATCAATTAAAGGATAATGATATTATAAATTATAATCAAATTATGAATATAATGTTTAATGAAAATGTTCTCTTAAAATATTAATATTAAATTGAGTCTGATAGTGGGAGAAATTAGCCCTTATATCTTCAGTATGTAGATTATGATGAAATATCATAACTTGTTATTACATGTAGAACCATAATGAGAATTTATAGAAATCCAAATTGTTTAAATAGAAATACTATATATTTTTAGATGAAATTCTATACATTTCATAAATATTTTCCTAAGGACCGTAAAGGTTTAGTGTTGTTAGAGACTAGAAACATATTTTTATTTTCTCATGAAGTATATTCAAAATAACTAAAACAGTTTATCCTATATTGTTTTATTCCTCTAAAAACCATACATAAACCCAATATTATAATTTATGGAATGAAAATGTAACAAATGGAGAGCTCATATTCTCATTAAGGGTAGAGATGATAGAAATCAATTGATGATCATAAGAAAGAATAAATAAGAATATGGGTATGACATCATGAGCATAACATGTAAATTTCATAAAAAAATATATAATGATAATAAACATGAGTCAAATGATAAACCATTACCATTTCAAAAGGAATGAATCATAAGAGTGGTAAATAATTATAAATTAATCATGATCTATAATTTCATGTCATAAAACTATAGAACCATCATAAGTATAAAACCAATTTTAATTGTAAATCATATCTACCAAGATTGTAAAAATATATTGGATGATGCATTAATAGTTGTTTCCAATTTTTTATTAGTCACATCGACTTGTTTCCCATAATCATTCAAGAACATTAAACAATTCCCAATGTGGATGAAACACATCAACTTGTTTCCCATTGATTCTTTATAAGAAATAAAACATTACCAATTGTCTTAGAGTCTCATAAATTTCAAGGACTTCAAATCACATAATAAAAATTATATACATGTGTTCCATAAGATCATAAAACATTCATCATATTAGAACAACTCAAAATAATTGTATTTTATGTACATTCCATCGTAGCATAACCTATGGAATAAATATGTTTACATAAAAATCATCTCATCATAAACATAAATCATCTAGATAATGGATATGGATTATATGAATGTTTAATTTATATAGTAAAAACTCTTAAAATAAAGGGTTATTTTCCTTTATGAAACGAAATTCCACTACCATATTGTTAAAAAAAATTGTGGAAAATAGACTTTCCACATTGGAAATAAAATTTTAAAAACTAACAATTCACAAAATATTGTAATAATAAGTTTCATTGAAAAATACCTTGGAGGATTATTAATTAATATTTATAATATTTATTAGTCATGAGGGTGGAAAATTCTATTAATTCTGAGTAATTTAATAGAAAAACTTACATTAATTTTTTTTGAAATGTCAAAAAGTTGCTCATTCAAAAAAAGAAAAAAAGATTCCTTCTAAACCAATATTTAATAATTAAAAAGGGATTAAATTAATATATAAATAATATTAATATATTAGTTATAAAACACTTTAATGATTTCTAGAAAATACAGGTAAGTATGGAAGAGTTTTTTTCAACTGAGGAAACAAATAAAGTCGATATTCCTTAAAAACATCGTTTAAATATATTAAATAAATTATGTTTGGGAAAGAAACAAAAAACTAAATTTTCAAGATATAAATACAGGATAATAAAGAGAAATAGATTTATTTGGTAAGGAAAATGTTATTTCCCCATTAAAAATTGAAGCATAAACAATCCTAATTAAATTCAGATTGAAAGAGAAATCTAATACCATAAGTCTTGTATTTATTCATTAATATTATATCCCTTTAAATAATTAATATAAATATATTATTCATGTATTATATAATAATTATAATATATATGAAATAATTTTTATTTACATGTGACAATATATCACTAATTAATTAAAAACATTTAATTGAAATCACTATTATGGATGATAATTGCTTCGTTCTTCATATATGTTTTAGCCTAATGGTCTTGGTACTTGTAATTTAATCATAGTTCCAAAATATAAAAAATTTAAATAATGATATAAATATAAATAGTAGTCATTATATACATATTTTTATCCTTATATATATATTATATATTGAAAATGAATTATACCTTTCAAGGAGATGATTGGTCATATGTACACATGAACATAGTTTTCATTTTTTGAAGGATGAAATAAAAGAATGAAAAATGATTAAAAAAAATTATAATAATTTAATATCATATAAATAATATTTTTTTAAGAAATAAATCATTTTTTCCATCCATGTAAAACATAAATGAAAAAAAATGACAGTTCATTGTGGTGTTAGAGGTCCACATGTACGTACACATGATGTTTTGGTTTTTCAAGTATTTGGATTGTAAGAGGTTATAATTGATGTTATTACTCAATAATAATTACTATGTAATGAATATAATATTTACACATTAAACCCATCATAAAAACCATTAACGAATGACAGTGATGAAGACTTGTTTTATTTAAACGAGGAGACAGTAAGATGTATGTACACAAGAGAATTATTTTCACTTCCCATTTGATGATAAAGATGGTGGATAATGTCAGTTTTATATTGATAAAAAAATTAGTAAAATTATGATAATTAATTTATTATTATTTGGTAAATAAAAAATATTTATAGTATGTAAATTATTTATTAAAAAGGCCATGGTATGTTAAATAAACTACCTCCTATTTGAAACAACTCCTTTAGATCTCCAATTAAGGACCCTATGGTTGATCTTGTTGGAGTACCATAACCTCTATAATTTGGATAAAGGTGAATAGGAAGAAACCTTCTTTTTTTATAGGATACATAACTCAATTTGGTGTGATGTAGACAAAGGAGGGGTTCCCTTTTATAATTATGTAATGGGTCACTCTTATAATTTCTAAAAAAATTAAAATATAATAATTTCATTCTCTATAAAATTCTTCCAATGGATATGGATTCGAACGAAAGGTAGTATAGTGTTATCATACCATCGCCTAGTATAATTTCTACTCATTTAGGTGTATTTTTAAATCATATATTTTTTTATCCTCTTAGATAACATATATTAACCTAAATCACAGTAACATATTTTCCACTTTTAAAGGGATTTAATTTTAAATAAAATGTTATATTTGACTCATAAATGGATAAGGGAAGAAATTTTAGAACATATATGATCCAAAATAATGTATTTTAATAATTTTATGATCTTAAATAAGGTAATAAAATATTATTTTTTATAAAATATCAATAATGTCAATCTAGACACTAATCATTTAATTTCACTTAAAATATATTAAGAACAACATAGAACCAGAATAAAATAATTTCAGAGAAAATTTCTATTTAATAATGATCTATACTATTATTGGAACAAAACAAATAACTAATATTACTTTACTTTTAATATTAATAAAATATTTATCTTATATTTATAGTGATAGAAGATTATGACATGGACATTTTACAAACATTTAAGGTAATTTTATAATAATTAACCATTATATATATACTATAAAAATGAAAATATTTTCATTATACTAAATGTAGATATTTATATTCATTAATATAATGTTTTCGACCCTATATGGGCATATTATATATATTTACAACTATGATAGTGACATTTTGTATCATTGTTTGATTTAAATATTATATATGTAATTTTCTTGTAAAAATAGCCCATTAATAATTAAATTCGAATATTAATGTTATAATTGTTAAATTAATATAATAAAATAGGAATTATTATGAGAGTTTTTATTATTTTTACATATTTTTATCATAGATTAAACTAATTTACCAATAATCAGTGTGATAAATTTTAGCAAGGATTCTATTCATAATGCCTAAAAAGAAAAGGGGTTAATTTAAAAAATCTAGATTATTTGATTCCTGATATATAATCCATTTTTTCCAAATTCTATGCACTTAAATGGTTTAAATATTTGTAAAAAAAATATAAAATGTGATGAAATTCACTTTTTAGAAAAGAACATTTTTAACAATAATATTTTATTTATTATTAAACCATGAGTATTAAAATATTAGACAAATGTTAAATTTTTTTATTAAATATATAATATATAATTTTCATTAAAATAACTTAAAAATTGTGATTTATTTATATTTTTATGATAAAAATAATCTACATGAATTGAAAAAATTGTATTTCATAAACATTTCATTTATATATAAAATTATTTTTTACCAAATTTAACAATAAAATTGATTATAATCTACATAATTGGAACATTCATAATATAATAGAGTTAATTTAACTATTAAATGATTTAAAATAATAAATAAACTTTTGGAATGCTTGAAAAAAATAAAATTTTAATGAAAATCGGTATTTTTATTATTTATTTAAAGATCAATCATTTTAGAAAAATCAATACATTTCACCCAAAACTAATTTGGAAATCATGATTTCAAAAATGAGATTAATTTTATAAAATTAATTTTATAATTATTTCAAAAATTAATTATAAAATTCACACACCAAAATTAGTAAATATATTTATGAATAAACCATAATTTCATATTATAAAATAACATTACTAAAAATTGAGTTCATATTTCATATTAAATAATAAATATCTTTATATTGAGTTATAAATTAATATATATTTCATAACATGGTTTATCCAATTAATATATTCTAATATAATGGCTAATTTATAACAGTCATATTGAAATATTAATGTTCTACTTTTTGTTTATGCATATTGTTACGTGCTTTGTACACAATAGAACAGAGTCTTATTTTAAAATATAGGGGTGTTAAATTGTCTCACACATAAATAAATTATGCCCTAATTATTTTTATAGATCCTAAATGGTTTGAAACTTTACTGTGGAATAAAAAATTTACCTTAAAAAGTGAAATTTAAAAACATAACTGTTAACTTAAATAACATAAAATTGGGTTCCCCGATAAAGATAAAATTTGTGGGAAGTCAAAATATGTAAATTGAATTTAAAAATAACTCATGAATGATAATAGGGAGTGATCAAGAACATATACAATATAATGATAATAACAAAAAATCCTTAAAACCCGGATAAGAGAAAACACACTCAATTTCATAAAAATATTGGTAATAGTATATCATTTTTATGTAAATATAATTCTAATAAATTAGATTAATTATTTTAATATAAATAAATATTACATGATAAAATATACCCATTTAATTTATATCAATATCATAATCAAAATTTTATCCTTATTTTATTTGGTCAATATTAACATCAATTCTTAACCAAATAAATAAAAAAATAAAACTGAATTTCTAAAGCCTGAAGCACTGAAATTAACTTTTAATAGATCATAAGATCTATAAAATAATTACTTGTCACTCATATTATCTCTATATTTTTAACGAAACCAAAATTATTAACATTGGTAATACAATATAGATAAATCATAATTTAATCTCTAAAACAACATTCAATGTTCAACATCAACTATTCCATAAATACTTTACATTATAACACATCAAAAATATATATGGACAAAATTAAAATCCAAAATTTTTTAAAAAAGGTTATTAAATTTCCAAATTATTCTTAACATGTATCACCCAAACAACACATAGCATATTTTATAATCATATACCAAATGAGATAATACCTTCATCATATATTACCAGGAAACACAGTAATATAACTATAGTTATGATAAATCCAACATAAGAACAAGAATTATTTCAGAAATTAACATTATCCCCATTCCATTAATAAAATAATTAATTGTTTAATATATTACAAAAATATAAAAACACTATGAAATACATTAAGGATAATATAATTTTTTTCTTCATAAATTCATTAATTAGTTCATAATACACAAGTAAAATCCCATTTAAATTATCCCAATCAAACAGATCTTTATATCATTATTATCTCTACACCATTCACACAGTTAGAGTTATCTTTCCCTTAACCGTCTAATCTCCAAAAATATCTCATTAACAAAACGTATCACTTCCCATTCATCTATATCATTTAACACATTCGTTAAAATCTTTATTAATATACTATGTAACATAATCCGCAAATACTTTATTGAACTTTTAGAATAATATCATCATAAAAGTACTTTTTAATATAAATCTTGAATATCAAATTATAAATAATATAATCATTCTACTTCAACGATCATTATAACATAGACCCTTACAAGGTCTTGGAGTGAGATATTATATTATGAAATTGACTATTATAATTCACATGTTCCCCACACATATATTATTTAACTATAAGTAGTAACATAGGATAAATTTCATATTCCCCATTGAACTCTTCATTTTTCTATGGAAATTATATTCCATATTCCATTATTATCCACACATAAAACACATTATAATTATTTTTATACATTCCCTTGATTTATTCTTCCCACATTATCAACATATAAAACTCAAAATCTTCTTTCCTCCATGGTCTCAAACACTTAAGGTCTAAGTGAAATCTATCATTCTCTTCTTTGGTGATTTTGATAGTTGGTAAAGGTGAAAGTGGTTAATAATATATTATGATAATGGATTAATCAAAATCAAAATACCCACCACTAAGGTTATAATCCCATTTGGTGTATCATCCAAAAATTGTCTATCACATTAAATTTTACCCTAGTTTATTATGTTTCTTCCATTTATGATAACACAAAAAGCATATCTTGAGTATTATCAATAATAATAGAAAACCATCTAACAATGAAAAATAATTAATGGGATGTATAATTCATGACACATTATTTTAAATATATAAAAAATTTGTTATTAATTAGGCCATCTTAAATAATTATCTATTCAAATCCTTCATAATGACTCATAATAGAAATGTAAATTAACTAAATCATATCCCCCAAGAGTAACAAACTAGGTTTACAGAAAAGTAATAGTCACCATGCCCTAAGATTATGGATGAAATTTACTAGTATAAGTAATTTTAATGGTTTTTACCCATAGATACATCAATTCCAAAACCAAATCCATCAGGTTGTATTTCGTCTAATACCACATAGTCACATCCTTATACCAACTTTAGGATGTTATCCTATACTTAAACTTATACATAGTGTTTTCACCAATGATTTCTAATTTTAAGATCAAAATAGTAAATATACCCTATTCTACAAGAGAAGTATAAAACATGGAATTTCTTACATAAGTATTATATTATTAATTGAATATTATTTACAGTTTACAAATAAAATCCAGAGGAATAAATAGGTTTACAGTCTTTGGAGGCTCGAAAAAAATATTTTTTGAAATGAAAGATCACAATCATATCCTATGAATATCTTCTCACAATTTAATCTTCATAGAACTACCATACATAAAACGTTAATTCATAACCTAGGGAAGAGAAATAAAAGAAATGGGGTGTTGACATTCTCAGCGAAGGAAAAAATTTGAGAACTAAATTGATGATGATATTAAAACATAATTTAAGCATAAGTGTATGAGATCAAGACCATAAATTACAATGTTTCCACCCAATATTTCAATTATCATAAACATGATTCATTGCATTAATATTTATCATTTAAAAAGGCATTAATGATAATAGTTATTAATCATCATAAATTAATCATGAGCTATAAATTTATGACATAAAATTACAAAAATATCATATGTATAGAATCCATTTCATATGTTAATGTTGAATGAAAAGACCATGAAATAAAAATTGATCATGAAATAAAATCTTTTTTCGATATTGGATCCAAAAAATAAAATTTATTCCTATAATGGATAATTAATATTTATTTTTTATAATAATGGATCCATCACATCATCTTTTTTTTAATGGATCAAAAAGATTGAACTTTTTCATGTTACTATCTCATGAGATAAAAAAAATTATCCAATGAATTGGAGGGATATATAATTCTCGCTCCAACAATAAAATAATGAAAAAATACACATGTGTTCTATAATATCCAAATAATTTATCATATCAAAACCCTTTAAAATTAATGAATTTCACTACAATTTCATCAAAGCATAAAATATGGAAAATAAACAGGATTCATAAACACATTATCATCATAAAAATAAAACAATCACATAAAGAATAAGGATGGTATATTTTGATAGATTCACCAATAAATCATTAGTTAAATAAAGGGTTGTTTTCATTGATGAATAAAAAATATTTTCATAGATTGGTAAAGCATTCTTGAGGAAAATTTACTTTCAATGCGGAAAATCACTTTTCCAAGACTAAAAGATAAGAAAATATAATAATATTTTTTCTTTTAAAATATTCATGAAATATAATAATTTATAAACTAAGATATTTAGGAATCATCATAGAGATTAATTATTTTAATATCCTTTAATTTAAAATAAAACATCCCATTCATATTTTTGTAAAAAAGTGAAAAAGTACAAAATTCAAAAAAGTACGAGAAGATTCCTTTTAAACCATTTTATTAATATTAAAACATGGATAAAATTAATTTTAAAAATAAAATATGAGTTGTAAAAAACCCTCTTTATAATATTTTTATATGTCTCACATATGGAAGAAATTTTTTTCCTGAAAGATATAATTAATTTATATTTTCCTTAAAAAACTATTTTAATCACATAAATAATTAATGTGAGGAAAATAAAAGGAAAACCTAAATTTTCAAGAAATAACCATATATAATATAATTTTTGGGATTTATAAGTTAATTATAATATTATTTCATCAATTTAAATTTAATCATAATCAATCCTGATTGAAATATGATTAAAATATAAATCTACTTCCAAACGTCATGCCTTCCCTCATTCAAATAAAAAAATAATATAGAATAAATATAAATTTATTATACATATATTTAATATATATAATAAAAATATATTTCAATCAATTTATTATATATTTCTGATAACTCATCACCCAATAATTAAACATTTATTATTAATATAAATGTTCTCGGTGATAATTGCTTTTTTTTCATGTATGATTCACTTCAACATCTAAGAACATTTACGTTGATCATGTTTGAATGATAAAAATAATATATATAAATATTTATATTGATATGAATGTAATATATATTCATTATACACATATTTATATTCATATGAATAATATAGAGATAAAAAATGAATTACACTATTGATGGAGATTGTAGGTCATACTAAATCATGAATATTTTTTTTCATTTTTGACAAATGTATTCAATGAAAGATAAATAATAAATAAAATTTAATGAATAGTTATTAAATACAATAAATAATATTTATTAAAAAACCCTTAATTATTACCATCCATGTATAATGAAAATGAAAACTAAATCACCTCGCTTCGTGGAGGTGTTAATCCATGCGTACACACAAGTAACATTATCATTTTACAACAGTTCGGAAGGTAAGAATTTGGATATGATATTATCAATAAAGAATAATAATTATTCTGTAAATATCATAAATAAAAATTTAACCCATCATAATAACCATCCATGAAATACGGTGATGGAAAATAATTTCTATCACAATGTGGTGATGGCAAGTCGTACATATGCATGAGAAATAATTTTAATTATCATTTAAGGAGAAGGAGGTTGGATAATTGTGGTTTAATAATAATAATATAATAATAGTGAATATATTATATGTAATTTACTTTTTTATGATAAATTAAATACATTTATAGGAGATCAAATAATAATTAAATCGAATGTGATAGATTAAGATAATTACCTCATCATTTAAACTACCCCTTAGATATCCTCTTAATGGCCTTAAGGTTGGTTCTTTGGTTGTACCAACATATCAATAATTTGAATAATGGAGTGAAATTTTTAATTAGGTAGGTTTAAATTGTTATAGATTGATTAAATTGGTGTTAATAAGACAAATTAAGGGTTCCATTTAATAATTGAGGAGTGGGGGACTCTTGTAATTTCATAAATAATTGATATATAATAAATAAATTAACTACATAAATCAATTAAAATATCCATTTGTTTGAATTAATTAAATAATATGGAAAAATAACATTATACTATAAAATTTGGATTGGCTTATGTGGTGTTTTAAACCATATCATTTGGTTTTACCCTTTAACAATCTTATTTTAACCTTAACTACAATAAAACTTTTTACATATAGGAGGGATATTATTTTACTTATAAGGTGAAAATAGTAACATTAATAGAAAAGTGATGAAATTTTAGACCATATATTATCATATGTTTCCACTTTCGATAATTTTATAATATTCTAATATTTTAATAATATATTATTTTTTATAAATTTCCATTAATGTCAATTTTGACAATATGAATATAAAATGAATTGAAAGTCATAAAAAGATAAAATTAGAATAAAATAATTTTAAACAAAAATATTATATCATATAAATTTATAAAATTATATTAAATCCATAAATCATTAGAATTAAATTAAATTCATTATTTGTCATATCATTTATTTTATTTTTCAATTAAATATTGAATATTGCGGTAACATTACACTAGAATTTCATTTAATTATACAAATACTAGTAATTATAAATAAATTACCATCATGGAAGTTTTTTCCTTATACTAAATATGGAAATTTATATTCATTCATATCTTTCCTTTGTCCCTATGTGTACACTTATAATATTTTTAAAACTAAGGGAGTGACATTTTGTATAATTAATCAATTTAAATATAATAAATGTCATTTTATTAGAAATGTGTGACTTGAAAAATTAATATTAGAGCTTAAGATGATAATGGTAAATTTATATTCATCTTATAATAATTAGTATGATAAATTATGGCTTTATCATTTAGTTATATCCTTGATTAACTATATTTTCCCTTTACCAATCATAAAACAAATTCTACTATTAATATTTATAATTTCTAATAATGGTTCATATATATGAAAATTATTCCTAATAATTACAAATAAAGAATCCATTTAAAAAAATAAAATAAAAATATGTTCCAGAATTTAATTTTTTTCAAAAATGTAAAAGGTACTTAAACTCTTTTTTTAGAAAATTATATTTTTATGAATAAAATTTAATTTATTTTTTCCCTTCTCTTGAAAACTATTAGATGAATTTTATACAATATGATAGAATATAAATTATATAAATTTTATTTACTTCATTCTTAAATTTCTATTTATTTAATTTATTAATATTAAAATAAAACTTGTTCATAAAAATAGTAAATTTTAAGAATAATGATTTTGTAAAGGTTAATATATTTTTATACAAACTATAGCCCCAAAATTTATTCTAATAGACATTATTGTATTATTAAAAACATAAGGGAACTACTTTTATTTTGAAATCTATTTTAAATAAAATGTAACATTTTAAATATTAGAAATAAAAATATTTCTTTCTATGAAAATTAGTATTTCTAACTATTTTCCAGAAAATCAATCATTTTTGAAAAAAATCAAAACATCACATGAAAATAATTTTTATATGATGATAAAAAAATAATTTTAATATTATCATAATTTTTTTTCTAAAATTTTTAGAAATTAATTATAATATTCAATCAAAAAAATAATAAAAAAATCATATTTGAAAAAAAACATATTTTCAAAGAATAATATAACTTTACTAATTTTTTTTATTATTTCCTATCTATTACTAAAAAAAATTTATATGGAGTAGTAAATTTATATATATATCACAATATGGATGATCTTTTTCACACTCACTAATTTAAGGGTAATATTACAATGTTTATATTTAATAATACTATTTTGTTGTTCGTTAATGTGTAGTGTTTCATGTCTTATACACTATCAAACATTGTCTTCTTTTTATATATCAGGGTGATATAGTCTCCCCCGTTAAATAAATTTTTCTCTTAAATTTTTTCTTATTCATATATTTTTCCAAATGGTATAACGGAAGAATCAAACCATAATTTAAAATGGAAAGAGGGAAAAAAGGTTACCTGGAATAACATAAGTTGTTTTCTCAGATAATAAGAAAATTTTTCTGAAAAATAAATATTGACATAGGAGATAAAAATATCTCCCATGGACTAATAGATATTGATATTGAACATGGTTAAGATAAATTTAAAAACCAAAAAATCATACATCTTGAATAATTGAATAACTGATCGATTCATTAAAAATGAATTTAAAATTATAACAATTTTATTTCAATATCATTTTCCAATATTTAAAGAATTTATTTAATATCAATATATAAAACTCATAAAAATATATTTAATCTATTTATTTCTATATCATAATCAGCATTTCATCACTTGGTTATACTTCTAATTTCACTTCATACCATACCCAAAGAATTGAATAATTTAGAAGAATTTTCCATTCTTCAATAACAAAAATTAACAATTTCAAAAAACCATAAGATCTATAAAATAATGAAAATTCATTTCAAATATATAATAATATTTCCCAAAAATAATAATTAACTGAAGTTTTCCAATATTTAGAGATCGTTCTTTAATCTTTAAAACCACGTCCAAATTTCAACAAAAACCATTCCCTAGCCATAAAACACTTACAAAATATTCCAATCCAAAAATCAAAATTGATAAATTTAGAAATAATGTTACTAAATTTACAAAATAAACTTAACATTAATTCCCAAAATAGAATAGAAAATATTTTATCATCACATACCTAATATTGGAGTACAATGATATTATATTATCATAAAAAAAGGTCATAACCTGAATTAATATAAAACATTAATGAATACATACTTTCTTTCAGAAATTAATTGTCTTCTCATTACATAAATAAAAACAATTATTATTGAATACATTCCATTAATCTGAATATTTTATATACTCTATAAAATTTAACATAAACCAATTAGTCATCAAATCACTAATCAGTTCAAAAGTCACAAATACTATCCCATTTACTTTATCACAAAAAACATCTCTTTATATCATTATTATCTCGATTTTATAAACATATTAAAGGTTATCACTTCCATAATCTTGTATTATAAAAAATTATCTTAACCACTAAATAACAATTCTCTATCATCCATACCATTCAATTCATTCATTAAAATCCTTTAAGAGAAACAACTATAGAAAAATGATAAATTTTTTATGGAAATTATATTAGAATATAATCAAAAATATAATTATACGTCATAATTATATACATTAAATACATAAATAATTTTGTCAATCCACTTTGATGATTGGTATAATATAATAAATTCTTTGGTATATGATTTACCACTTGGATTTGGGCATTAAACCATAAAATTCCCAAGTTCCCCACACATAATGAATTAAAATATAAATGATACCTTAGGATGAAATTCATATACCCCCATAAACCTGCTCATTTTATCTTGGTAATTACTTTCAATACACCATTCCTCTTCACACATGAAGCATCTCTTAATTACTTTGAGACATTCCCTTAAGTGTTTATTCCCACACTCTCAACATATAAGAAAATGAATGTTCTTTCCTCCAACATCTTAACCACCCAATCTCTCAACTGACTCTATCTATATATCCATTTTTAAGTTAGATAGGTGGTTATGGTGAATGTTATAAATCATATATCATTATAACTGATTAGTAATACTCATAAAAACTGAAACTAAATTCATCGTCCCATTTTCATTCTCATCAAAAAAGTAACCACATTTAATTTTTACCGAGTTATTTCTGGTTCCAAAAATTTACTAAAATTTAAAAAGTGTATTGTCAGATACAATAGCCATAGTGGAAAACCACATAACCATGAAAAATCAATAATTAGATGCCTAAATCATGAAACTTTATTTTTGATATATGATACCTTAGGTTTAACCTAGATCATACACAATCATTATTTATTAAAATAAATCATAATGGTTTATAAAGGGAATGTGAATTTAACGAAGGATTTCCATCAGGAGTGTTGAACTAGCTGAGAAATAAGGGAACAATCACAATAATATAGAATTATGGATGAGATATACATGGTAAACTATTTTAATGTTGTTATCCTTTATTAATTTGTGAAAACCCCCATGTATATGGTTGTATTATAAATAAAATCAAATAATATATTTTTTATAAAAACATTACGATTTTATACTACACATAGAGATATTTCTAGGTATTTAACCAATGTTTTCTAATCCAAATATCTAAAGATTAAATAACCCCTTCTCTGATACAAACTATAGAGATCAAGTATGTTTATACATAAATATTATATATTTTAAGATATTGAATTAATGCATTTAAAAAACACACACCTGATGATCTTAATGAGTTAGGGTCTTTAGATACTAGATACACAATATTTTTATATAGAAAATATATCTTTATCATGTCATACACGGATATTCCTATATCATATTATTTATAAAAAAAATTGTACATAAAACCCTTCATTATAAAATGGGTAAATGAAACATAATAATGGTTGATCTCCTATGTCCCGTAAGGGTAAGCATTGGAGAAATCAATTGATAATCATATAAAATAATAAGATAAGAATATAGAAATGAGGTAACGAATATAACATAAAATATTTATACATAATATATAAAATTTCATAACCATGAGTCAGGGAATAAAGATTTATCATTTCCAAATACATGTAACGTAAGAGTGTGAAATCATCATAAATCAATCATGAGCTATGAGTTCAGGTCACAGAAGTTTAACTCCATCATATGTATAGAAATCGTTTCATATTCAATTGTTAAAAACCAATAACATAAAATCAAAAAAGATCAGGCCTGAAAACCTATTTCCCATATTGGATCAATAAATTTGAATTTTTTCCCATAATGGATCAAGAATAATGAATTATTTCATGTGATGGATGATGAACATTATCATGTTTCCCATAGTGTATCGAGAACATAAAATTATTTACCAAAGTTATCTCAAGAGATATAAAACATTTCCTAGTGAATTAGAGAGATATATAATTATAAAATGACACATAACATAATAAAAATAATACACATGTGTACCCCAAGATCATGACAAATTCATCATATTAGAACCCATTAAAATAAATGGCTTTCATAAACATTTCATCTTAGCATAACCCATGAAAACAAAATCTGTTTCCTAAATACATTTTCAACATAAAAATAAAATATCCAAAAAAATAAGGATAATATTTTTTATAATTTCCCTAGTAATGAATATGTTCAATAAATGGTTTTTTTATTTGATGAATATAAATACAATTTCCCAATTGTTAAAATATTTTAGTGGATAATGTACTTTCTTATATGAAAATAAATAATGAAAAAATACCAAAATATAAAAAAGATCAATTTCCTTGAAAATATCATTATAGAAATATATATTTGAGTATTTATAATATTTATTGATCATGATGTTGCAGAATTTTTTTCTTCTTTTATAAGATTAAATAAAACATTCTTTTAACATTTTTGTACAAATTCAAAAAGTATCACATTCAAAAAATGAATAAAGATTCTTATTAAATTTTTTTATAAAAATAAAATCAAGGGTAAAATTCATTTAATAAATAATCATATAATATTAAAAAACCCTTTTTAAATATTCTTCGAAAACATGGATGTGGAAGAAAAATATTTTTCGACTTAAGAGAGAAATATACAATATTTTCCTTAAAACACTATTTCAATATCTTAAATAGTTTAATTGAGGAAAATTATAGTAAAATATATATTATCAATAAATAAGTAATGGATAAAAAATTAATCTAATTTATCAAGTATAGATTATTTAATAACCTCAACAAAAATGTATTCACAAACAATCCCAATTAAAACATTATTCAAAACATAAATCCCATTACTCAAGTATCACCTATATTCATCCATTTTATACATCATATGTAGTAAATATATATTAATTATTAAATTATTATAGAATCATCCCCATATATATCATACCATTTATCATTTCTTATGAAATCTTGTAATTCCACGAGTTTTGATGGACCTTTTTTTTAATAATGTAAATTTTCATTTATGTCTTGAAATAAAAAAATTTAAAAATAAATTTCACATGAAACTGACATTACATATGTTACATAGCACCAACTCACTGTATGTAACACTCAACACTAACCTGGAGTATGTTACACGCAACAATGATGTTTATATAAAACATCATTTTATAATTAAATTATTTAAATTATCTAATTATAACATATCCATTAAACATAGTAATATGAATAGTATGAAATAATTTTAAATCATTATTTATGTTTTTTCAATAAAATAAAACCTATTGATAATGAAATATATGATTGTTGGTAATGTAAATTTATGTTAAAAAATGCATTTTTCCTGAATGAAGTTTTTTTAATGTCCTTTGAAAAGAAATAAAATCAATTTTATAAAAATTTATAAATTTAACATGATAAAATAAACTTAGTTTTTTAATTTTTAATTCAAAATTTATCTTAGGGTGAATTTGGATGATTTTTTTAGAAAAATTATTTATTGATGAATTATGAAAAATACTGCATTTTACTTAATTACCGCCTTTTTTAAAAAATAATAAATAGTGATAAATTATATTTTAAATATTTTTTAATGTAAAAATATATATATTATAAAAATATTAATACAGTTTAGGTTATTATACTCTATTTCAAATTGAAATTGAGTATACAATATTAGAAGACTTTTGAACTTATTTCTACTATAAAAAACATATAATTTTATCCCATTTGTGCGATTAACATTAATATTAATTCCCCAAATTATGTGAATGATATTTAGAAGATACTAAATAAACTATATTATTTGGTATAATATTTATAATTTAATTATATAAATTTATTTTTTACCAAAAAAATACTAGTTAAAGTGATATAAATTAATCACAACGATTAAGGTGAAATTAAGCATAAATGGGGACTAAACCTCTATATTAGTAATCAAAATGACCTATAATCTTTCAAAAAACCCTATTTATGGACATCATTCGGACATAAAACATCCATTGTTTATTTTGGTAGTATTTATGATATTTTTTAAGTAATAACATATGTACATCTAACTTGTTTTCAAAAATTCTAAGTAAGCCATTTTCCTATCCTACAACAGGCCGCCACTGCTCCCACTTCCTCAAACATGTAAAACATCTTAAGATCAGCCAACAATTGAACAATAAAGTTCTTATAAAATATCCATTTTTCATATAATCTTTCCCTCTCGTAGAGGGAAATATAAGGAATCCTTTTGGCACAAACCAAAAGGAGTTATCTTATTAAGAGGTAATGACTTCTCTCAAGTCCACTATTTTATTCTCTACCACTACCCACTGCAATTTCTTAATTTTCAATTATTTTACAAAATACAAAATGATGATTTTATTATATTGTTTCAACCATAATTTATACATACACCCATCTAATGGATAACGAACATATTGTTTATGGGTACGATGAACTATCACCTCACTAAAAGATGATTATTCAATTTTCCTTGCCGCCTCTCATGGTGGAAATTATTATAGAAACACCATTTATATATGATATATATTATATTTTTATTTATTTAGGATTAATAATTCCTTTTACAACTAATATCTTCTAAAATTTCCATTTGATTTTAATACAACAATTTCGTTTGAGGATGTGTGGACTACTGCCCCCTCAAAGCGATGTGATTCAATAACACACTATATAGAATGTATTAAGGATGAGATTAGTGAATTTATTTTCAGTATATATAATTATAATGATAACTTAATTAAATTATATCAATATTTACATACATTTTAGTTTCATATCTTCTTTCTTTCAATTTGATAGTAAAAATGGAAACAACATTCATGTGTATGTACAACTTACTATCTCTATGAATAGTGTATACCACCTCTTACTAATATATATGAAAGATTATTATAATTCAAATATAATTAATATAAAATATATTTATATAATTTTTTACATTATGGAATCATGATTTAAGTATAATGAGAAAATATATAACAAATTAATACACGTGTGAAGAATAATGCAGATATTACCCAAAGTGAAAACTTAACATAAGATTGTTAATAAGAGGGTAATATAAAGTCATAATTAAACCATATATAGTACTATATAAAATAATTGTATTTGTTAAAATATTTTAAATTAATTTATATTTATTATACAGGTGGTTAGAATGAGTACGGAGAGAGTCAAGACCCAAGGTAAGTGGATTTTAACTCACTTATTATTTCTATGACATTGATGTTATATTCACCACTAATTCCATTTGTGTTGTGTTTTAAATACCAATTATTTATGTACATATATCTTATACATATATTAATGAGTATTCAAATATCCATTTTATGATATTTCATTCTTGGTGTATAATTTTTAAAAGTTATAAATTTTGTGTAATAGTTCTCTCTTAGTTTTCCTTCATGGAGACTCATGTTTTATTATGCAACTAAATTATCTTTTAATTTTTATATACATATATTTTAAATTTTCTATCATTAATTAACATATTTTAAATATATTTTAAGCTTCATTTAATTTCCATTTATTACATGTCGATTATTTTCCCGTTTTTCCCAATAATAATAGTTTATTGAAACAAAATCATCATTTTTAAATATTGTTTATGTTTATGATTAATTTGATGAAATTTTATGATCCATATTTCAAGAAAATTGATAAATTTTATTCTCCTATTATTATTAATGGTTTATTAATATATTAGTTCCATTTATTCCAATCTTTAGTACATAAGATAGTTAATAATTTGTTTTTTAGATATCCCACCATTACCCTCTCTTCAGTCTGAAATCTATATTCCTTTAAAACCTTTTTTTAAATTAGTTATCAAGAAAATTATAATAACATCCTATGGTCATAAAAATTAATATTTTCAATTTTTTCTTGGGAAAATGTTTTTAAATTAATATTCATATCTCTTTTTTAATGTGTCATTTTTCTAAAATTTTATCAAGAACATAAAATACCCTTTTTACCTCTTACGATATATATGAATTTGTAGAGAATCAATACATTGAAGCATTATTTTTGTGTTTAAAGGATAATTTTTAATAATTATTTTAAAATATTTTATCAATTAAATTGTTTTCAAATTTTTTTAATTTTATTTTATATGTTTTCAATGAATTTATTTTCAAAATTTATTCTACATTGTTTTATAATTTTACATGGAAAACAATTTTCAGAATGATTTCATACCTAATTTATAACGTTTATACATATTTTAAAATAAATGTTTTTCAAAAAAAATTCAATATTCCTTAATATGTTTTCAATTATAAAGGGTATCATAACAATTTTAATATTTCGTTAAAATATTTTAAAGTGTCTTCAAAGAAAATGTTTTTTAATTGGTTTGATGTTTATTTCATAAGATTTCAAGGAAAATGTTATCATAATGATTTCATCTATTATTTATAAGTTTTCAAGGTATTCTCTATGAAAATTATTTTCAAATTGTTTTATGTATTAAAATTCATTTTATAAATAAGAAATGATAAATTCCTTAAGAAATATTTTTAAAAGATGTTTCGAAATTATTTTGCATCTAACATGACGTGCATTGACATTACTAATCCCCTACTAAAAAATTATCTAAAGGATCCATTTTAATTTAGTCTATGATGGGGTTATGCTTAATTTCATGGTATTTATCAAACCCATTTCTCTTTCATGGGTTACAAATTTTTGATATCAATTTTTCTTTCATGGGTTATATTTATATAAAATATATTTTTCATTAAGCGGTTTTAGGATTTTCAAACCTTATTCATTCCATGGGTTATATTCTTGGTGAAAATATAATGAAACCATTCTCTTTCCACAGTTTATGAAATTATTATGTTTTTATAATACCCATTCCATTTGATGTGTTTTGATTCCATTATTTATGATCTTGTGGAACATGGGTGAATGATTTCACTATGAGATGGGTGGAACCTATATATACCTTTAATGCATTGGGTGAAGATTTATATCTAATGAGATAGACATGGATGGATTGAGAAATGAACGTGGATCATTAATAGAAGGCTGAAATGAGGGGTGGACTCAGTTCATTAATACAAGGTAAGGACTAGGTGTGAACACAGTTCATTAAAGGACTTTGTACACTAATATGGTCTCAGTAACAATTCATTGAATACTATAGAAATAATTATATATTCATTGGTCTTTTCCAAAATTACATGTTATATTCCTGTGTTATTCTTTCATGGATTATGTTTTTTATTTCCCTATTATTAATTTCTTGTGAACATCCATGCTTTATTCCATGATTCATGTATATGATATTTGATATTCATGGTATGATTTTCTATTTTCATGATCACGTTATCATACCCATATGATCGTGGTTATGGTTACATATCTACCTTTTTTAAACTTATTAAAAATTTGATCACACCCCATTTTATGTTTCCTTCCCTAGGTTATTACGATATGTATATGATTTATGGGACTAAGAAGTTTTATAGTAAAGATGAACTTAGTGGGAGATAATTTATCTTAATTATGTATGAGTGTTTAAGTATTCATGTTTCCAAAGGAACTAGACTAGTATGATGTTTAAGTATCATTCTGTATAATGTTTCAAGTATTATGGTAATTTTTTGTGATTTTAGTGTATAAAAAGATAGGGTATCTATATTTGGTATCATTTATAAGGATTATTTAACAATTTGATGATAGGATGATAAAAAATTATTGATAACCATAAGTATATGTCTATATATACTTTTATGAGTATGGAAGATTATAAAATAATGTCCTGGAATTTTGGTGATGGAAAGAGTGAGTAGTTTCTTCAAAATAAATACATGATTGAATACTACAAGTGAATTTGTCTCTAGCATAGATGTACCTTGGGGAAACAACTATAACAATATGTTATGATCCTGACTTAGTGTAATTTGGAACAATATAATGGGCCTTTTTACACAACTAGTTTGAATCTATTGGGGGATATGTACAGAGAATCCACAAACTCTTCCTGAAACATTATAAAGGATTTAAATATATGATTGATTTTAATGACCTATTATAAACATATTGTAGCATATTTTATGTAAGTCTTCATAATCGATGCATCCAATAAGTAGTTTTCATCATTACTTGGTTGCTCGCTATGATGTTTGTTTCTTAATCTATCCATTTTGGTTTTAGTAAATGGATATAACCTGAAAGAACTATATTAATAGGGATTGTGAAGAAAAATAAAATAATTTTCCTCTCTGGAAATAATATTCAATGGGATTTAGAAATAAAAAAATAATTTTTATACTCACACAGATTTCTCAAGATATGAATCTTGGAGGAATTTCAAATTGAAAAAATGAGGGAAACAAATTCAACTGAGTATTTCATGAGGGAGCACCCACCTAATTTTAGAGGGAATTCAGATCCAGTTGTTGTTGAAAAATGGATATGTACAGCTGAAAATATATTATTCATTCTCTTGTGTTTAAGCATCAGAATGTCATTCTGGATATTTATCGGTTAGAAGGTGAAGAAAACTATTGGTGGACTATTATCAAGAATATGGAGAAGCACGATGAGATTGAATCCATGAATTGGGATGAGTTAAAAGACTTATTTTTCTATAAGTAAATTTTAAAAATTAATTATATCAAGATGAAGAAATAGTTCCTTGATTTTAAGCAACGTGTAACACCCTGAGATTTTGTGAAAAATATTATTTTAATTTCATTAATGTCTTTTGTTTTATTCTACACAAATATTACCCTACGCTATACGCAACACCGTATTAGCTTGCAGTATACGCAACACTATTCTTGGACCGTATTACACACAATTTTGATAATAGTTATTCTACGCAACATTGGGTATATATATATATATATGTATAAATGAAATATAGTTGGATTCTGTTATAAGAAACAACGAAGGATTCTTTCACAACACGCAACCCTGACTTGGCTTGCATTACACGCAATCGCGACCTTCCTCGATAGCGTGTGTTGTATGCAATACCGGGTTTTAATAAACAATGTTATATTATTATAATATTGTCATGAACTAGCCGTTATGAATAGTATTAACTAAATTTTTAATTTTATAACATTATTATTCATCTTACACATTTCTAGAACATGGTATAAGAACAAAATAAATTTTTTGGGTAAAATAAGTATTTTTCAAAAAATGCGGTTTTGCCGCCTTTGGATGGCGCACCAACTTTAAATCTGGTTTTTGAAATGTTTATAAGTTCAATTTGACAAAATAAAATTCTTCTTTGGAATCATGAAATAAAAATTTACTTTGGATAAAATTTTCATATTATTCTGGTAACTTTCACATTTTAATGAATAGTAAAAACACGCTATATTTTAATTAAAAACAACTTTTTTCATCGTAATATCTTATGTAATTAAATTATAATATTGAATGGTTTTAAAGTATAAATAGAATATATTTTTACCATTTAATATAATGTATGTCATTAGCATTGATTTTACCTTGAATTCGTAAGTTAAATCAATTCAATCTTTTGCAATGTTTTAAACAAAAACCCGTTTTTATTCGACAACGGGATTAATTTTAATTTAATTTCTGCAACTTCTGTGTTTTGAATTTTAAAAAATGGATTCCATATTTGTAATCAGTGGGTCCAAATTATGTTAATAGGATACTTTTTATTCTTGGGAATTATGAAAAGTAACTACGGTAAATTTTATTTACCATAGTAAAAGGTAAATCGGGTAATTAAGGGTAAAAATAATATTTTAAAATTACCCTAAAAAATGTCAAAATCCTATTGGATGACTAAAAAACGACCCATATCACCGAAGGGTTGGATTAGATTAATTTAATTAAATTTTTTCAATGAAAATAATTTAATTATTATTAAAACCAAAGAATGTGACAACATGTCACTTTCTTAAATCTTATAAGTATAATAATTTTAATCTAGTGATAAACTTCATGAAACTTCGAACATGAATATTCTCCAAAACTCTAATACAATTATATACATCATATAAATTTATTTAGAATTTTTAGGGATTAAATAATTATCATTTATTATGACAGAAAGATGATGCAGTAATTGTCTTATTAATTAAATATTGACATAATTGATGTTATAAATGCCCAAATAAATGTAATTTGAGACTTTTTATGACTTAAACTACTTTTATAGGTTAATATGACATGTTATTGTTGATTTAAGTAACTTGGTTCGAACTTATCATTCTGTTATGAATTTCATAAAAATCATGTACCAAATAGTGTCAAAATTGACATAAAATAGTTTTTAAAACAAATATTATATTATTAATTGTTATTTTATTCCTAAAAATATAAGGTTCGGCCAAATGACTTAGATAAAATTATATATATTAATAATGAACAACTTGGGGTTTTTTTGGCTTGATATAGTAAGTTTATTAACCATATAGTGTAAGAAAACAAAAAGACACGGTAAACGTTAAATTATTTAACTTAGAGTTAAATCTAATTGATAAGGTTAAAATAAAAACCTAAACTTGTCTAAATCCTATTGGTTGATAGGATTTCGACCCATCCCCACTTTAGATTCGAAATAATACCCTTTGGAACCATTATAAACCGATTTTGACTTTAATATAAAATAATATTTTGAGATATTCCTAAGGTGCCCCTCTCCACCCTTATAAAAGGACACCTCCTCCCCCTCCTCCTCACACCAATTTGAGCACTCAAGCTCGGCCAACCCCTGCCCAAATCCATTCTCCACTTCCCTAGAATAATCCTAGAGGTCCTTGACTTCTTCAAAGACCAATCTTAGTTCCCTAAGTGGAGGATTCAAAGAGGCGTTTCAAAGAAGAGGTATTATCCATTACCGATCTTTTTCAATTTCTTTCTTCTTCAACTTCTTCTTCTTTAGTTGTTTCATGATAAAGTAATAACATCAGTATTTATTATATACTGATATGTAATTATAAATATGAAAAAACTCTAATTAACCTTCTATCCATCCTACAGAAAAAGGAAATCATCGCGCGTGCGTACGTACGAAATACCGTCTCCACGCCGTGGTGTAATCTATTTTCTGCCACCACCTTAATTGTATGGTTATAAAGGTGTAATGAGTAATTATATATGATTATTATAAATTGATATTGATACTGAAATAGAATACACTTAAACACAATTCCACGACCATGGGAAGGATATCATCGCTCGTGCGTACGTACGGACTACCGTCTCCACGACGCGATGAGATTCATTCTCAATGATTAACCATTCATGAATGATTATAAAGTATATATAATAAGTAATAATGAAATATATTACATAATAATTATACTGGATTTATGTAAATTTATTTCATCTACTTAATTTCATTCACTTCAATAAGGAAACGAAAACAGCGTTCATGCGTACGTACGTACTACCGTCTCCATGAACGGTGTATTTCTTTCCATTTATCGATATTATATATATATATATATTATGAATATATATTATATATAAATCATGTTTTACATTCTGGATATAAGTAATCATGATCCAAGTAATCATATTAATAATTACAAGTTAAAAACACGAACGACAAATGAGACGATTTTACCCAAAACGCTACTTTAACATGAATGTACAAAAGAACGGGTAATATAAAGTAATAAGTGGACCATATATGATATAATAACAATGAATATGATTCTGGAATAAGTCAATAACATGATTTAAATCATTATACAGGAGGTTCGGACACTTACAAAGCAAGTTGGACCTAAGGTAAGGGAAATATCACAATCTCACTTTTATCCGAGATTGTTTTTACTTTGGTAATTACTGGGGTGTATTTTATCATCCACATCCATGTTCCCTCAATATGTAATATTATTTAATTCCTTATACAATAGTTTCTATCCAATTTTACCATTCGGTAAGTTTTTTGTAAAAGATGTGATAGGAATCTTTTGTCGTTTTTCGTACGAGGTACTTTTTGACTTTTCCGACAAAAGTACGAAAAATGTTTTTTTAACTTATACGGCATGAATGGATTTTTAAAACATTATTTCCAAGAAACTTCCTTTACAAGTTTTAATGTTTATTTTTAATCATCTTCTTTTATTTTAAAGTTGTATGACATGTTATGAAAGGAAAAATGTTTTTGAAGAAAAAGGGATATTTTCCTCAAGAATGGAGTTCAAGTGTTTTATCAAAATTATTTTCCATCTAAGATAATAAAGGGTTCTATTTTTATCCCTATTATTAAATTGATTTGATCATGTTGTGATGGAAATATTTTTATGAATTCCTTTATCTTATATGAATTGTTTTATGATGTCATGTTGTTTAAGAATCCCATTTTTATTACATGGGTTACGCTATGATGTATGGTTTATGATTATGTGGAACACATAAGAAAGGATTAATTATAAGATGGGTGGGACCTATATCTCCCTCCAATGCATTGGGTAATGATTTTATATCTCATTAGATAGACATGGCTGAAATGGTAGGTTATACCGGTTCAGTGAAACAGGACTGAAACGAGGGTTACTCGATTCAGAAAGGGACTTTGTCCACTAAGATAGTCTTGGCAATGAGTCTTGACTAACAAGAAATGATTCTCTATGATTATGTGTGTATGCCACAAAGTTTCATGTTTTAAGTTATGATTATTGGGATTACATTTCACTTCAATGATTTATCCCATGTTATGATATTATGAGCTCTTTTGCAGGTGAAGATTTCCAAAAGCTATGTTCTTATGTATATGATGTGATTGATGTTTCTTTTGTTTACCCTTACTGAGAATTTGAGCTCACCCTTTTATGTTTTCTTTTCCCCAGGATATAAATAAAGGTTTTATGTTTAAAAAAAGGAAGATATTTATGGGAGATATTGAAGATCATTCACCAGGATTAGAAGATTTTATTCCGAGTTTCCAAAGACACTAAACTATTACGATCCTTGTGTGTGTGTTTTTGTTATGTACTAAGTATTCCGCAAATGTAATGTAATGTCAATGTACGTCAGGCTTCAGGTCTCTACAGTTGGTATCAGAGGAAAGGTTTAGTCAACCTTTGGAAACTAGAATGTGAGTACTTTAGTGAGATCCCTAGAGATATTTCTAAGGTATGTCTAGAGATGTCCCTAAGGTTAAGTATAAGTATTGGTTATAGTACTAGAATTACGCTAACTATCATAGAATTAAACCTAAGATGTTAGATATTGAAGGTACTCCCCCTTTATTATGTTGTTTTCCCTTGCATGATCTTTGCCTCTCACACTATTCTTTTTGGGTTTTAGAAAATGGCTGGAAACAAGGTGATTCACGATAATGGAGGATATGATGGACAATGGAATGATATTTTTCATGAGAAACAAAATGAAATGGGATTTGGAAGTCCAAACATCATTATTATGCTGAATCAGCAATCTCATAATATGATCAATAAAGTAAAATTTGGTAAGTTTCCTGACTCAGCTAATAAGAGGAAGATGGAGTTTCATGATGATCATAGAGGAAAGAAAGTTCAATTTCCCCTATGTAAATCATGTTGGAAGAGGAATCAAGGAGAATGTTTCAAAGGAACTGGAAGATGCTTTGGGTGTGGAAAAGAAGGACACAAAGCAAGTAAGTGCAAAGGAAAAGGTTCAGTTAACACCTTGGATGAGGATAATGGTATTGCTACGACATCAACAATGGTTAAATGTTTTAAATGTGGAATGTACGGGCATTATGCAAACCAATGCCCTAAGGGAAAGTCTCATGATGATAATCAGTATGGTCGTATGGGAAGTATTTATGTTGATGATGATGAAGAGACTACAAATGATATGTGAGATGAAAGAATTTTTGAAGCTCGGTCAATGGTTTAAGAATGTAGTGGAATGATTACATGTTTTTCATGTGTAATGTTGTATAAGAAATATCATGGTACTATGGAATAAAGAGATGTCTAAGGATTGTTACACTGTTGTCTTTCCTTGAGTTATGAAAGTGTATGATTAATGGTACCACTATCCATGAAAGGTTATTCAGATATTTTTGGAATATAGATGATATGCACATAATGAAGGAATAATAAGATAATGAGGTGTTTGATTGTATTCATGAGCTCATGACTGATATAAGGAGATAGTTATATCATGGTTTGAGTATATAGAATTTTGAGGATTTTGGTATGTGGAAAGTGTTAACTTTTAACTGCATTCATGTTTTCACTAAGGTTCAATGGGTATTCAAGAGAATACATGATTAAGGCCTTTGAATGTTTGGAATGTGACCAACAAGACATATATATGGGTATTAACGACAGTATTAAATCTCTGGTTATCGTTTTCACTATATTATGATAGTGGACTGCAGTATTATGGATAAGCCTAAAGATTAGAATGGATTATGATGGACATAAGTTAGTATTGTTTAAGGAAAGAAGATTTTCGATATTATTGATAGGATGTTATAGTAATGTAGTTTTAGAAAAAGGACAACCTGCAGGACGGGTGACATCCCATCGCTTTAGACAAGGCTGTGGGAATCGAACCCACAACCGAAGTGCGACTGGCCTTTATCGCCTACCACTGGCCTACAGGAAGTCCCTGTTTAGTAGAAACTAGTTTTATTATTTTAATCAGTATGATATATGAAGTATAAATCCATTTTAGGAACCATATATGATTAATCTCACTATGGAATGACTTATGCTAACCTTTTGTTTGATACAAATGGAAGGACCCGTCATTCTATCACATGATCTGCTAACACTTCACGAATAAAAAATTCAACTTCATTTATTTAAGAGATGAAGTGGAAATTGTTCAAGGCACAAACAACAGTGAGATTGTTCCAAAATAAAGTAAGTATTTATTCTAATTCAAACTCTTAAACTATAAGGAAATGATCTTGAAATCCAAAACTGTTGTCCTAGTGCCCTTATATCCGATGAATCAGATGGTACCCTAGATCATCACAAATTTATGGCTTTGTGATTTCTAGCTTTTCCATAGCCATGTTCTCTACCACTCTCCATCAGAACATGATGGTTAGATTTCTCTTCCATATCCATATTTTCACCTATGTGGAAACCCAGTGATTAGTTTATTTGGGTAACCGTTACGTTTCATACTTTTGTTTTTAAAGATAAGTTTTGGTATTCCTTTTTACGATGTGGGTTTCTATCAAAGAAACTTTCAAATAGTAAACCATTTATAACCCCGACGAATTTCGAGGGTGAAATTAATTTTAAGGGGGGTAGAATGTAACACCCCGAGATTTTATGAAAAATATTATTTTAATTTCATTAATGTCTTTTGTTTTATTCTACACAATGATTACCATGCGCTATACGCAACACCGTATTAGCTTGTAGTATGCGCAACACTATTCTTGGACCGTGTTACACACAATTTTGATAATAGTTATTCTACGCAACATTGGGTATATATATATATATGTATAAATTAAATATGGTTGGATTCTGTTATACGAAACAACGAAGGATTCTTTCACAACACGCAACCCTGACTTGGCTTGCATTACACGCAATCGCGACCTTCCTCGATAGCGTGTGTTCTACGCAATATCGGGTTTTAATAAACAATGTTATATTATTATAATATTGTCATGAACTAGCCGTTATGAATAGTATTAACTAAATTTTTAATTTTATAACATTATTATTCATCTTACACATTTCTAGAACATGGTATAAGAACAAAATAATTTTTTCGGGTAAAATAAGTATTTTTCAAAAAATGCAGGTTTGCCACCTTTGGATGGCGCACCCACATTAAATCTGGTTTTTTACATGTTTATAAGTTCAATTTGACAAAATAAAATTCTTCTTTGGAATCAAGAAATAAAAATTTACTTTGGATAAAATTTTCATATTATTCTGGTAACTTTCACATTTTAATGAATAGTAAAAACACGCTATATTTTAATTAAAAACAACTTTTTTCATCGTAATATCTTATGTGGTTAAATTATAATATTGATTGGTTTTAAAGTATAAATAGAATAAATTTTTACCATTTAATATAATGTATGTCATTAGCATTGATTTTACCTTGAATTCATAAGTTAAATCAATTCAATCTTTTGCAATGTCTTAAACAAAAACCCGTTTTTATTCGACAACGAGATTAATTTTAATTTAATTTCTGAAACTTCTGTGTTTTGAATTTTAAAAAATGGATTCCATATTTGGAATCAGTGGGTCCAAATTATGTTAATAGGATACTTTTTATTCTTGGGAATTATGAATAGTAACTACGGTAAATTTTATTTACCATAGTTAAAGGTAAATCGGGTAATTAAGGGTAAATATAATATTTTAAAATTACCCTAAAAAATGTCAAAATCCTATTGGATGACTAAAAAACGACCCATATCACCTAAGGTTTGGATTAGATTTATTTAATTAAATTTGTTCAATGAAAATAATTTAATTATTATTAAAACCAAAGAATGTGACAACATGTCACTTTCTTAAATCTAATAAGTATAATAATTTTAATCTTGTGATAAACTTCATGAAACATCGAAAATGAATAGTCTCCAAAAATATAATACAATTATATACATCATAGAAATTTATTTAGAATTTTTAAGGATTAAATAATTATCATTTATTATGACAGAAAGATGATGCAGTAATTGTCTTATTAATGAAATATTGACATAATTGATGTTATAAATGCCCAAATAAATGTAATTTGAGACTGTTTTTGACTTAAACTAATTTTCTAGGTTAATATGACATGTTATTGTTGATTTAAGTAACTTGGTTCGAACTTATCATTCTGTTATGAATTTCATAAAAATCATGTACCAAATAGTGTCAAAATTGACATAAAATAGTTTTTAAAACAAATATTATATTATTAATTGTTATTTTATACCTAAAAATCTAAGGTTCGGCCAAATGACTTAGATAAGATTATATATATTAATAATAAACAACTTGGGGTTCTTTTGGCTTGATATAGTATGTTTATTAACCATATAGTGTAAGAAAACAAAAAGACACGGTAAACGTTAAATTATTTAACTTAGAGTTAAATCTAATTGATAAGGTTAAAATAAAAACCTAAACTTGTCTAAATCCTATTGGTTGATAGGATTTCGACTCATCCCCACTTTAGCTTCGAAATAAGACCCTTTGGAACCATTATAAACCGATTTTGACTTTAATATAAAATAATATTTTGAGATATTCCTAAGGTGCCCCTCTCCTCCCTTATAAAAGGACACCTCCTCCCCCTCCTCCTCACACCAATTTGAGCACTCAAGCTCGGCCAACCCCTGCCCAAATCCATTCTCCACTTCCCTAGAATAATCCTAGAGGTCCTGGTCTTCTTCAAAGACCAATATTAGTTCCCTAAGTGGAGGATTCAAAGAGGCGTTTCAAAGAAGAGGTAATATCCATTACCGATCTTTTTCAATTTCTTTCTTCTTCAAATTCTTCTTCTTTAGTTGTTTCAGGATAAAGTAATAACATCAGTATTTATTATATACTGATATGTTATTATAAATATTAAACAACTCTAATTAACCTTCTATCCATCCTACGGAAAAAGGAAATCACTGCGCGTGCGTACGTACGGAATACCGTCTCCACGCCGTGGTGTAATCTATTTTCCTCCACCACCTTAATTGGATGGGTATAAAGGTGTAATGAGTAACTATATATGATTATTATAAAGTGATATTGATACTGAAATATTATACACTTCAACACAATTCCACGACCATGGGAACGATATCATCGCTCGTGCGTACGTACGAACTACAGTCTCCACGACGCGATGAGATTCATTCTCAATGATTAACCATTCATGAATTATTATAAAGTATATATAATAAGTAATAATGAAATATATGACATAATAATGATACTGGATATATGTAAATTTATGTCATCTACTTAATTCCATTCACTTCAATAAGGAAACGAAAACAGCGTTCATGCGTACATACGGACTACCGTCTCCATGAACGGTGTATTTCATTCCATTTATCGATATTATATATATTTATATATTCTGAATATATATTATATATAAATCATGTTTTACATTCTGGATATAATTAATCATGATCCAAGTAATCATATTAATAATTACAAGTTAAAAACACGAACGACAAATGAGACGATTTTACCCAAAACGCTACTTTAACATGAATTTACAAAAGAACGGGTAATATAAAGTAATAAGTGGACCATATATGATATAATAACAATGAATATGATTCTGGAATAAGTCAATAACATGATTTAAATCATTATACAGGAGGTTCGGACACTTACAAAGCAAGTTGGACCTAAGGTAAGGGAAATATCACAATCTCACTTTTATCCGAGATTGTTTTTACTTTGGTAATTACTGGGGTGTATTTTATCATCCACATCCATGTTCCCTAAATATGTAATATTATTTACTTCCTTCTACAATAGTTTCTATCCAATTTTACCCTTCGTTATGTTTTTTGTAAAAGATGTGAAAGGAATCTTTTGTCGTTTTTTGTACGAGGTACTTTTTGACTTTTCCGAAAAAAGTACGAAGAATGTTTTTTTAACTTATACGGAATGAATGGATTTTTAAAACATTATTTCCAAGAAACTTCCTTTACAAGTTTTCAAGTTTATTTTTAATCAACTTCTTTTATTTTAAAGTTGTATGACATGTTATGAAAGGAAAAATGTTTTTGAAGAAAAAGGGATATTTTCCTCAAGAATGGAGTTCAAGTGTTTTATCAAAATTATTTTACATATAAGATAATAAAGGGTTATATTTGTATCCCTATTATTACATTGATTTTATCATGTTGTTATGGAAATATTTTTATGAATTCCTTTATCTTATATGAATTGTTTTATGATGTCATGTTGTTTAAGAATCCCATTTTTATTACATGGGTTACGCTATGATGTATGGTTTACGATTATGTGGCACACATAAGAAAGGATTCATTATAAGATGGGTGGGACCTATATCTCCCTCCAATGCATTGGGTAATGATTTTATATCTCATGAGATCGACATGGCTGAAATGGTAGGTTATACCGGTTCAGTGAAACATGACTGAAACGAGGGTTACTCGATTCAGAAGGGACTTTGTCCACTAAGATAGTCTTGGCAATGAGTCTTGACTAACAAGAAATGATTCTCTATGATTATGTGTGTATGCCCCAAAGTTTCATGTTTTAAGTTATGATTATTGGGATTACATTTCACTTCTATGATTTATCCCATGTTATGATATTATGAGCTCTTTTGCAGGTTAAGATTTCCAAAAGCTATGTTCTTATGTATATGATGTGATTGATGTTTCTTTTGTTTACCCTTAATGAGAATTTGAGCTCACCCTTTTATGTCCTCTTTTCCCCAGGATATAAAGAAAGGATTTAGGTATAAAAAAAGGAAGATCTTTATGGGAGATATTGAAGATCTTTCACCAGGATTAGAAGATTATATTCCGAGTTTCCAAAGACACTAAACTATTACGATCCTTGTGTGTTTGTTTTTGTTATGTACTAAGTATTCTGCAAATGTAATGTAATGTCAATGTACGTCAGGCTTCGGGTCTCTACACAACGGGTTGATGAATCTATCAATACCTATGAGGCTTATTTCATGTGACTTCCGAGGTATGCTACTGGAATTGTCATACAAACCAAAAGTAAATTTTATTGGTTATTTATTTGCTTAAAATAATTTATTAAAAGGGAATTTGACATATGATAATTTAGTATCAATGTATAGAGTATTAATTGTACAATCATGGTTGAAATTCTGGTTTGAGTCATTTATCAATCTCTTGGATTATATGATAAGAGAAAGATGGTGTTAAAAAAAACTCAAAAACCCAAGGATAAAAGTTGATAAGCCATCAATTTTTCTCTATATATTGGAATAATCATATGGAAATTTGTCTTAGGTGTATAGTAAATGTTTTAAATTCATAAATTAAGTTCACCATGAAATTAATTATCAATATGATTAGAATAAGTTAGATCAAAATTACAATAAAGAATAATCCATACATAATACACCTCCCACGTTTTTGTGCGACAAGTGTAAGGACAATGGGATTTATAATCACTTATTTTATAACCCAAGGGCTGGGGATGATGATTGAAATAAAAAACCAATTAAGTCGAAGGACAATGGGAAATCTCATACTTAATTTTTGATCTACCCACTCATTTATATATAATGAATTTTCTAATTGTGTCAGGATTCCACCAAAAATATTGGATGTGGAATTAGTAGTGAAACCCTTCTATGGTATGATGATTACATATGAAGTATATTAGTCTTATATGGTTGTAGTTTGTGGGAATTTTTTTCCTATGAATCTTTTTAATCTTACTTTGGTTGAATTTGATTTCATATTAGGCATGGATTGAGTTTCTCTATATAAATACCACAACAATTTTTTATGAATGGAGTTTTCATTTTATATTTAAAACCCTCATATGACCATCCATAAATTTGATGATAAGCATGAACATCCTATGGAGATTACATCTTCTGAATGGGTCCTAATTTCCATTCAAAAGGGTTGTTATCTCACATGGTTGGGGGGAAATAAACATCAATGATATAACAATTGTTCTTGATTTAGTGGATGTCTTTCGAGAAGTGTTACCCAGGGTTCCACCAAAATGTAATGTTTAGTTATAAGTTGAAATTATACCTAGTTCTACACCAAATTTAATGACTCCTTATAGAATGGAATTGATTGAGTTACAATAATTGAAGAAGTTACTCCATGAAAACCTTGGTAAGGTATTCATTCCACCATGTGTGTCACCTTTGGGTGAACCCATTATTTTTTTAATGATTTATAGATCAAAATAATAATCTACATTGGTTATTTGGAGTTGAAAAAGATCACAATCAATAAAAAATATCATCTTTCCCATAGAGAATACTTGTTTGATCAACTTCACATAGCTCAATAATTTTTCAAAATTGTCATTAATTCTAGATATCATTTATTGAGGGGAAACAAAGAGGATATATCTAAGACACCATATTTTACAAGGTGTGAACACTCTGAATACACAATGATTCTTTTTGGTTATTCTAATCCCCCTAATATCTTTATATATTTAATGAATATTGTCTTTAGGGATGATATTGATCAATTTATAATAGTATTTATAGATAATATTGTGATCTATTAAAAAAGAAACGTAGAGAATGAATATCACATGAGAATTGTACTAATGACCCTACGAAAGGAGAATCTATGTTAAAAATTTAATATGTGTGAAATTTTTCAATAAGAGGATTCATTTTGGGTCACATAATCACAAAAGATGGTATTGTAGTACATCTATGAAAGGTGGAGGCTATATAATTCTATCCTATACCAACCACAGGGATTGAGAACTGTAGAATTCATCGTTTAGCTGGATATTATTGATGATTTTTGGAGAATTTCTCACAACTATCAAATTCATAGACCTTATTAATTCAGAGGGGATTGAAGTTCATCGAGATAGATGAAAATTGAAGAAGTTCTAAAGGAACTAAATAGATGGTTATTCAGTGTACATGTCCTTATATTAGCATGTATTGGACAAGGGTTTATTATCTATAACGATGAATCCAAGAAGGGATTGGGATGTGTTATTATCTAAAATAACATGGTTATCACTTATGCCTCGAAGAATTTGATTATTAATGAGAAAAATTACCAGACTTTTTACTTGGAGTTAGCGTCAATAATTTTTTTATGAAAGATATAGAGGCATTATCCTTGTAGAATAAAGTGTGATATATTTACTGATCTTGAGAGTCAGAAATGTACATTCACTAAGAACGAGCTGAACATCCACCAGTGAAGACGGTCATAGCTGATAACTGATTATTACTGGTCAATAAAATACCCCCTAGGAAAGAGAAGACGTTGGTCAATTAATTGAGTAGTATAGATCTTGAAAGCCTATCCATCATGAGGATAACAAAAGATCAAATATTTCTTGATTTTTAATGGATGGATGTACAAATCTAAAAGTAATGGTAAAATATTACATTTTTAAAATGAATGTTCAACCCTCTATCTAATTGATGATTAAGGTGGTTTATAAGGAAGATTAATACCTGAAAAATAAATTCATATTCTTTTATGACTTTAACATTGATCAAGATAGAATGATATGGTTCAAAAACCATGTATGTGTTCCTTCAATACCTGATTTGAAGAACGAGATATTAGAGTGATATCATAATTATTCATTATATATTCATTCAGGAAGTATTTATATGTATAGAAAATTGAATGAATTCTTCTGGTGGGATGAAATGAAGAGATATATCATAGAGTTTGTATTTAGGTTCTTGGTATACCAAAAATTTAAGGCTGAAAGGCAAATTTCAAAGGGGATGTTACATCCATTACACATACCCGATTGGAAATGGGATAGCATTACCCTGGATGTTTTATTTTTGTACCCAAAACCTCTAAATGTTATAATTATATATGGGTGGTAGTCGATTTCCTTACTAAGTCAACACACTTCATCACTATTCGATAAGACTTATCTACGTCATTTTTCTTGGATATAAATTAAGGAATTTGAAATGTTGCATTGAGTAACACATTCTGTTAAATAAGATCGAGATCTAATACTCACCTCAATGTTTAGCTTTAGACTTTAACAATCACTGGATACAGAATTGAGCTTCAGCACTACATATCATCTATAAACATATGGTTAGTCTAAAATAACAATTCAAACACTAGAGAATATTTTGAGGACTTGTTCTCTGAATTTCAAAGGTGGTTAGGGTCAACACCTTATTCTAGTGAAGTTTTCTTACAGCAATAGCTTTCACTCATGAATTCAGATGGTACCTTATAAATCCCTATATGGGAATAAATTTATAACTCCCACATTTTTGGATTACTTTGGACAAATAAAGCTATTGAAACATGATATTACTGAAGAAATGGTCACGAAAGTGAGAACCATTCAACAAAATATTCTTCAAGATCAAGGTCAAAAGAAAAGTTACGCTAATAAATTTTAGAACGATATGGAATTTTAATTTGGTGAAATTATTTTTCTATGAATCTCACCCTAGAAAACATTTTTGAGATTCGAGATAAAAATGAAACTAAGCCCTAGGTATATCGGTACCTTTGAGATTCTTGATCGTATATGGTTGGTAGCCTATTCCTTGGAACATCCTCAAATTATTTCTAATGTTAATGATGTGTTCCATGTGTCTCTCATATATAAGTATGTACATGACCCATTACATTTACTAAACTCAAAGGTCATGCCACTGGATTATGATCTTCTTCCTGAGGAGCAACCTGTTGAGATTATGGATCATATAGGGGAAGTTATAAAAAACAAGACAACTCACATAGTCAAAATTTTGTGGTGAAATATCTAGTTAGATGGATCCACATTGGAACTTGATAATATTATGAAGCATAATTATTCTAACTTTTTACTTGAATGATTAATTTTAAGGGATAAATTCATTTTTTGAGGGGTAGAAATTAAAACCCTGAGTTTTTTTGGACCTTTTTTCGTATAAAGTAAATTCCTATTTATGTAATGAAATTAACTATGTCTAAAAAAATACATTCACATTGCACCAAAATTGGAATGCAATATACGAAACCAACTCGGTGTATGTTACACGCAACACTGGTTTGGTGCACGTTATATGCAACAACAATGATTCTACGAATTACTATTTTATAGTTATAAATATTTAAATTAGAAAATTATAAGATTCATTTAAAACATATTAATATGAACAGTAGTAAATAATTTTAAAAAATAATTTATATATTTTTATAAATATAAAAAATATTGATAATAATTATCTTATTTTTGAAAAAGTTCTTTTATGTTTAAAAATACTATATTGTCAAATGAACCAATTTTAACGTTCTTTTCTAAAATGTATTAAAATTTATTATAGAAACTTTTAGAAATTTAATTTACTAACATAAACTTCATTTTTTAATTATGAGTGTATAATTAATCTAAGAGTATTTTTTTGGGATCTTTCTAAGATATTATATTTTTATGAATAGTTAATAATATTGTTTTTTACTTAATAATTGCCTTTTTAAAAAATATTTTTAACATTATATTATATTTTAATTTTTTTCAAGGAAAAAATATATAAATTATACATATATTAATAAAATTTAAGTAATTTGAATCAATTTCACATTGAAATTTAATTTGAAGACATAATAAACCTTTGAACATCATTTAACTTAAAACATGTAATTCCGTCCCATTTGTGGGATTAACATTAATCATTATTTTATTTTTTCGGTGAATTTAATTTCCAAAAACTGATACACATCATTTTAATTAGTATGATATTTATATTCTAACCATATCAACTTAATTGTTTACAAAAAATAGTAAAAATGAATAAAATTAATCAGAGTGATTATAGTAAAATTATGCATAATGAAAGAATAAACCTAAATCTTAGGGGGTTAAATGGCCTATCCACATGTCCAAAATACATTTTTTGTCTTTATTCTTCCACTAACCATATTTTATTGATTTATTTTGGTTTTTTAATAATTTTATTTGGTAATAACTCACGTAAACCCAACATCTTGAAAATTCTAAGTGAGTCCATTTACTTCCCAATTAAAGGCCATCATCTCTTCCACTTCCTAATACCTATAAAACATCTTCTGTTTATCCATGATCTACCTAATACACTTCCTAGAAATCTAACCTTCCTCCTAGAATCGCTTCCTTAAGCAAAAAAAAATTCCAAGGAACTCTTTTGGCACAAACAAAAAATAGTTACACGATCAAGAGGTGTCATCTTCTCTCTTGTCCATTATTTTATTTTTTTCAGCCACCACATCAAATTTCATTTTCACCATAAATGTATAAAAAAAATATTATTCTCTAAATACTATAAATATTTTATTGTTGGTTCAATATAAACTTATTCACACCACCGTCTAATGGATAAGAAATATACTCTTTATGTGTTTTATGAACTACCACCTCACTAAATAATTACAGTTTAATTTTCCTTAATGCCTCTCAAGGTGGAATTTATGATTTTAAATATATTTATATATTCTATTTATTATTATTTTTATTTTTGTAATCTTATTTATTCATTTTATAACACATATAATTTTACTTTCAACTTGTTTTTACTACGATAATTTTTTTTGAGGAAATGTTGACTACCACCCCCTCAAAGTGATTTGATCCATTCAAAAACTACATGGATTGTATTAGGGATGGTTTAGTGAAAATATAAGATATATATAATATTAAAATGGTACTATAATGATATTATATAAATATATGAATATATTTCATTTTCTTATCTTCTTTCTTTCAATACGACAATAAAAATGGAATTGACATTAATATATACATATAACTTACTATCTTCATGAATGATGTATTGCATTTCATAAATATATATTTTATATATTATTATAAAAAATAAAAAAATATAATTTAAATTTATATCATGTTTTAAATTTTGTAATCATGATATATTCATAACGGGGAAAATATATAACAAAGTAAGACACATCTGCAGAATAAAGTGAATATTACCTGAAGTGAAACCTTAACAAATGATTGTTAACATAAGCGTAATATAAGGACATAATTTAAGAATATTTGGTACTATATATAATTATATAGTTCTTTGAAATATTTATAATTTTTTTATATTTTTTATACATGTGTTTTTAATGAGTATTAATAGAGTCAAGACACAAGGTATATTGATTTTGTCGCACTTTTTTCCTTGAGGTACATGTAATGTTTTCCACAATTTCAATTTATGTGGTGTATATATTGTCTATGATTTTATTCCATTTATAATATTATTAAATTTATGGATATACACATATCCATTTTATAGTAATTCTTTAATGGGTTTTACGTTACCAAATCTACCAAATTGGGGAAATAGTTTTGTCTGAATTTTCATTATTTAAGACTCATGTTTTATTATGCACCTAGATTCTCTTTTTAGGTGTATACACCTTCATTTTACTTGTTATAACAGGAATTTAAATCTCTAAATTATATTTTAATCTTCATGTAATAACATTTTCTTTCATGGAGAGTATGATCTCAAGTTACCAAGTTATAATATTTTTTGAGACAATTACATTGCTTTTCAGGATTTTTTATCTTTATGATTCCTTTGATGAAACATTATGATTCCTATCAAAAAAAAATTAATTTATTTTCTTATTCTATAGTTATTAAATATTTATTCATATATTTTAACCATTTATTATTCTCTTTGTTTCATAATACTGTTAATAATGTTTTTTAAGAAAACCCAATTTTACCCTCTCTTAAGTTTGAAATCTATGTTCTTTTAAAACCCTATATTCTATAATGGGTTTCAAATAATATTATACAAATCTCTTATGATCATCAAAATTAATTTATACATTTATTTCTTTTTCCAATGTTTTTCAGTTATTCTTCATTTTATTTCCTAAACGTCTAATGTTTCTAAATATTTTATCATGTTAAAAGAATTTTTTTTACCTTGTACAACATGTACAGATTTATACATCATCAATACATAGAATATTTATTTTCATGTATAGTGGTTAATTGTTAATAAACAAATTTAAAAAAATATTTTCAATGAAATGTTTTGTAGATTGTTTTTAATATTCTTTTATAAACATTTAAGGAAAATGGTTTTCAAAATGATATTATTCCTCATTTATACGGTTTAAATGTATTTTAAAATAAATAAATTTTTTGAAAACATTATAAATAATCTTTAATAAGTTTTCAATAAAATTTATTTTCTAAAAAATTTCCATCTTTTTTATATATATTCAAATAGTTTTTGAAAAAAAATTAAGCTTATTTCATATGTTTTCAAGGAAAATGTGTTTGAAAATGATTTCATGTATTATTTATATGTTTTCAAGGTATTTTATATAATAATTGTTTTCAATTGGTTTTATGTATTAAAAACCCCTTTTCAAAGAAGAAATGATATTTTACTCACGAAACATTTTGGAATGGTATTTCAAAATTATTCTCCATCTCTGATGATATTCATTGATGTTACTCATTCCCCTCTAGGAAATGATCTATAGGTTCCATTTTTTAGTCTTTCTATGAGTGGGTTATGCTCAATGTCAGGGTATTTATCAAAAATGTTTCTCTTTCACGTGTTATACGTCTATAAAATCTATTTATTTTTCATTGGTTATATGGTTATGAAATCTATTTCTCTGTCATGGGTTATGTTTTTATGAAATTATTTTCTCCTTCAGAGGTTATATTATTTTGAAACCTACGTTTTTTATAAGATGTGTTTCTGATGAAATGATTATGAAACATATCTATTTATACAGGTTTGGATATGATTACATGTTTATTATACCCGTTTAATTTCATTGATTATTAAATTTTTATTTATGATCCTATGGTGCATGTATTAATGATTTGTATGTGATATGGTGATAAATATATCACCCTACAATGCATTTGGTATTGATTAATATCACATGATATAGACATGTATGGAAATATAAATGAACTCGGTTCAGTATTATAGGGCCGGAATGGGAAATGCTCTCAGTTTAGTAATACTGGGCATGAATGACTGGTGAACTCAAATCAGTAATCCAAGGCGATAATGGGGTGTGAACCTAATTTAATAAATTAATTTTGCCACTAATATTTTTTAATAATAATGCCTTGACTACTATGGAAATCAATATTTATTATTATGTGTCTATAAAAATTCCATGTTTTATTCTTATGTTTTCATTTTATGGATAAGTTTATTTATTTCCTTATGATACATGTCTTGTGAAGTTCTATTCATTATTCCTTGATACATGTTTATGATCTTTGATATTTAGGGTATGATATTTTATATTCGTGGTCATGTTCTTATACCCTTATTCCCATGATTATAATGAAATATCTCCCTTGTTTACCCTTAATAAGAATTTAATGTCACACATTTATATGTTTTTCCCCAGGTTATGATGATATGTTTTAATTTTTATGTTTCTAATAAGAGTGGTAGTAAGGAATAACCTATTGGGAGATAATGTAGAACACATATGTATCAGTGTTTTTGTTTCCATGTTTCAAAAGACACTAGACTAGTATGGTTTTTGGGTGTCTATTTGTATAATGTTTTAGGAATTCCAAAAACATATTATTTAATTTTATTTTATGAAAATTGAGGGTTTCTATACATCTTATCACTCAATTATTATGAATTTTTTAATGAAATTGTTGTTTTGGGTGATAATTGCATCATATTTAATGAAAGTTTTGTTTCTATATTATCGATCCATATAATTTGATCCAGGTCCCATAACATAAATAATAATAATAATAAGGATAAAAATATCATATATATTTACTACATACTTATTTATACTCAAAAATATATAATATATATAGAAAAATTAATTACTCTATTCATGTAGATTATAGGATATACGTATGAAAGAAAGTATTTTCATAAGATTGAACGAATGAAAGGTAAATAATAATTCCACTATATTGAATATTTATTATATCATATAATTTATATTTCTTTATAAAATATATCCTTATTAAAATTAATGTAAAATTAAAATTAAAATCAAATCACATCACATTCTGGAGGTTGTTGTCCACTAGTACACATGAGAAACCTTATTTTTTCAAAAATGTTTAAAAGGCATGAATATAGAGGTGATATTCTTATTATGGAAGATAAAATACATCATATATATAACATATAAACTTTTAATCAATTATAAAAACTATCAATTAAATATGCTGGTGAAATATGATTTATATCATTACATGGAGATGCTAAGATGGAGGTACGCACATTTGATACATTCATTTCCCATTTGATGAGAAATATGATTTATAAGAGTGGTTTTATGATATTAACAAAAATTAAAATATTTATTATATTGATTTTATAATTTTATGCTATAAATAATTAATTTAGTGGTGTAAAAAGAAGAATTATAAATGATGTATTCATTTATGTTGATTTTCTCTTCATTGAAAAAACTCTTTTTGATCTTCTCTTAAGGAGCATAGGGTTGGAATTTTTTGAGTAAGGTTATGTATAATGTTTATAAGGGAGTGGAAAATTTAATTTTTAGGGTTTGCTTGAGATATAAGTCACAAAGTGTTGTGAATAATAGAATGTAGGGTTCCCTTTTATAATTGATGGTTGGGGAAATCTGAGAATTTATTTAAAAAATAAGATATATTATAGTAAATTTCTATCAAAATTCTTAAAATTGGAAATAAATTATAAAATAATGTAGGATATGTTTAGATAACATAAATATTTAAAATATATTTTTTGTTAATGTGGTGTTTAGAACCTGATTGGTTTAACCCCTTTGTTAACATATTTTATCCTAAATTAGGGTAACATATCTCTCACTCTTAAAGAGTTTTAATTTTATTTAAATGGATATAATTTTCTAATAAGTGAAATAGTGTTGAAATTTTAGACTAAATTTTATCCACATTTTTCTCATTGAATATTTTCATGATTTTAAAATAACATTTTAAATAATTTCTTTTAAAAAAACATCAATAATATCAATTTGTACATTATACATTTAATTTTAATTAAAAGTAATAAATATAGTTTTTTGATTTAGAGACTACCCTTTAAAACAAAACTAATATTTCTTATTAATCTATAATTTATTTAATATAATAAATCATTAAAATTATATTAATTTTAATATTTTTAAAATCATTTATTTTATTTTTATATTAGTTTAAAAAATAAAACGTCTTTATTGAATAATAATTGAATGTAATTATATAATTAATAATAATTATAAATAAATTCACAACCAAAAAATAATTTCTTTTTTTTCAAAATAACAATTTATATTATTTCATAAATTGTGTATTTCGTATTTGTTCATGTAAAATATAATTAATAATAAGAGAGTTATATTTTGTAACTATTTAATTTGAATATTATATAGGTCATTTTTATTGAAAATTTTCTATTAAACAAATAAATTTCTAGATTAAGGTTATCATGATCAAATTAATGTTAACCATTAAGAATTAGGATGAAAAAAAGATGGCTTCATCACTATATTTTAATATCAATATAATCTATTTACCTTTTATCAATTAGATAAATATTTCCTTTGTTACTACTCATATTTCATAAAAATAAAAGGGGAATGTTGGCCAAATGTAGAACTTCTAATTCTGAACATTGTATCTATTTTACACAATGATATCAAAAATTAATTTCATTTTAAAACATAAATCTTTAAAAAGTTCATGAAATATATTATAATATTCTCTCATAAAAATAAATAAAAATTGTTTTTGAAGAAATTGATTTCTGAATCTTAAAATAAAACAACAAAAAATTGATTTTTTATTACCTAAGGATTAATAAATACATTTGTATTGTGTATTAGATTTATATAAATTTTGTCACGACCCGCCTTCACCAAAAGGTGGGAAGGGTTAGTAGATTTCCAGGACCATCCTTCTTTAAGTTGAAGGAGAGATAATGACCCCCGAAACTCGCCTTCAATAGGTCCCGGAGTTGCGACTAGCACCAAGGGTATGGAAATTTCACACAAATGAAAGGAATTACACTTTTTTATTTTATTGAATCGAGATATAAGAAGAAGAAAACCCAACAACACCAATGTAAAAAGAAAAGTAAAGCCAACAGTAAACCATTCCCACATGAATTTTGAAAAGTAAATGCCACAATGTGCAAAAGGTGTCTACAAGGGTAAGTACCAATGAAAGAAAAAAGAAAAATGCAACTACTCCAAGGATCCGAGCTATTATGGTCCCGCACAATCCCAGAAGTCCCCCTAGAAACGTGAATGCAATTTTATATACGTAGGGTGAGCATACAAGTACACTCAGTAGAGAAAACCAAAGACTCTCGTACACAAGTGAGGGAACGTACTAAAGTCCCGTGAGAAAAAGAGTAAACCAAACACCTAACGAGGTAAACTATCCACCGAAGCCTCACCAAGGTACACTCCCCAAAAAAGCAAGTCAAGTAATATATATATCATAAGAGCACATCGATGTTTGGGTACCCTGCGCCACTTCCCCACTGGTTATTGAGATATCATACGCATCGAACCAATCCCGCCATTCTCACCGCAGTCCTACAGCCACACCCGCCCGCACACACCTGGACCACAACTACCACGCACAGTCCCACTGCCGAATCCCGCCCACAAACACCTAGGCCACAACTATAACATGTAACCACACCTGCAAACACCTTGGCCAGAACGACCACCACCACGCTCGAAGACACCTGGGCTAGAAAAATCCACTCCACGCCCGAAGACACCTGTGCCTCATCCCGAAGACACTTGGGAAACAACCTGCCGCACACACCTGGCCATCCACCACACTACCCTGCCCGAAGGATCGTAGGCTAATAATGGACCTAATTCCATCACAGCCTATCTGAAGATACTTGGGCTATCTGGGAAAGGGAGCAGAAAACGAGCTAATAACCAGCCACTAAGAATAGTGTTGGGAAAAACACCCTCCCCCATGAAATGGGGGTGTTCGGCACTAAGTGCTCAACTTGGGTGGGGCTCGAATAAGAAACACAAAGCTACAAGTATATATATAGGTAACAAGAACTCACCCAAATCTAGGTTTTTCTTCATCCATCCTAAAGATCACAACAGCACTCAAGTCTGAGTCACGACTCTCGCTAACAAACCCATTTGTCCCATTCTTATTTCACATTCAGTGTTAATGTTCAGATAAGTTCATGCAGTACTGGGAAAATAACACCATAACCATAACCAAGGATAAGAGTCTAGTCAATCATCAATTTAATCATTCTCTTCACCAACAGAGGATCCCACCCGAGGTTGTGATATAGACAAGTAACCACCGGGACTTAAAACTCATAAACAACGAAGCCACATCAACATGGGATCCCATCCCCAGTTTCATAACCACCGAAAGCATAAAAGAACAGGGGATCCCATCCCCTCCCACATCTCCAGCAATCGACTCGTAAGAGAAAACCACCAAAATACTGCCACCAACACTAAGCAAGGCTAGGCCTGTATTTTCAGATTTAAAAGATTTTACATGTTCCATGAATTCAATTCCATTTTGACTGGGGTTAGCACAGAAGGGATTGATCCTGGTGCTTTCAATTTATTCAGCCGGGTATGCGTGATTAACCAATTTACGTTTTACAGTAGGAGTTCATAGCCACAAAGAAGCCACTTAAAATTTCACCAGGGTTCATTAATGAGCACACAACGACCACAAACAACCTCAATTTTCAGAAGGCGCAATCCGACATAACTCAGAGAGATGATCATAGAAGAAACAACATCAAAATATAAGACAACATCAACGATCACATCCCCCCTCCTTTCTTTATAGAATTCGTTCATTATCTTTATTTAGGTATGGTTTATTCAATTCTACGGAACAAAAGGACACCCACCCCATATGATACACAAAAGCGAGAGACGACGAAATTCCCTACCTGTTTGATCGACGATCGACGCTTAGGCCGGGCACAGAACTCTATGGATAACAATGTGGCGCGCCCGATGAACCAGAATTTGTTTGTGAAAATCCGCGATCGAGGAAAGGAGAAACCACGACTAAGCCTTAGTTTATATGTGTCGGGGGCAGTTGAGATAAAAAAGCTGAACCGTATAAGGAGTGGGTGTCGTGGGTTGACCACGCGGCTCCACACGTTATTAAAGGGCGTCGGGTGGTTTAAACCGACTCATGAATTGATTAAGAATTTAATTAAAAACTCTTATGCACGTTACGGGTCTTTAAAACACTCTTAAATGAGTCATAATAGATTTTAAAAACCTATTTACACAAAAATGAGCGCTACTGGAAACAACTAGACAATGTCGAGTGACGCCGATCGGTCGCGCCGATCGGTCCCACCGATCGGTCTCACCGATCGGTCTCTCCAATCGGTCGCGCTGATCAGTCTCACCGAGACTCCATTTCTTTAGGACCAAGATTTTGGAAAATGGAAGGACCAAGAGAGTCTGGGTCATCACATTAGATACCTCTCAAACTATTCTCATCCTCAAGAATTTAAATAACCCAGAAGGAAAGGGCGGGTCCGAACAACCACCCTGAAAGATACCTCTCAAGAGTGAACCTTATCATTAACTAAGAACACCTTCCTGTCATGAACCAATAAATATATCATGTCAAACAGCCCAGGCATGTGAGGGTTGGGGAGTCTCCTTCCCCATGTCATGATATTATCCTCTTTGGGCGGCACTGACTCGCCCGCACAGGTTTAATCGCATCCACCTTAATGCGTCTTGATTAGGGGTCGGGTTCTATCCTCTCCCATAGCTAGGGATTTTCACACACAATCAGAGGAAGAAAATAGTACATTTCATAGCTAAAAGACAAAACATTCTACCACAACAGACACAATAAGGAACAAAACATAAAACAACGCTGGGAACTGGGTACTCATTTGTGCTTCCCTCTCCCACGTACTCTCCTCAAGCCCACCATGTCACCACAACAGAAAAACCAAGGGAATGGTTCACCCGTGAAGCACCTTTTCTTTGTGATCCTCGAGCATCACTGGTCTCTCCAAAAAAGTCACATCGTCCTCGATGTCCAGCTCACCCCAATCAAGGACGTGTGAATCGTCATGAAGATACCGATGGAGCTGGGACACATGGAAGACACCATGTATCCTCAGTAGCGGCAGTGGCAACGCTAGCTGGTAAGCCACCTCACCGACCTGCCGCAACACTTTGATGGGTCCGATGAACCCGGGGTAAAGCTTACTCCCCTTGCCAAACCTCCACTTCCCATGCCGAGGGGAGACCATCAAGAACACGTGGTCCCCAACCTCAAACTACAAGGGCCTCCTCCTGGTATCAGCATACGACTTCTGTCAGTACTGGGCCGCCTTTATCCTTTCCCGTATGAGATGAACCTTCTCTGTTGTGTTCTACACCATCTCCGGGCCAAGGATACCTGCCTCTCCTACTTCGGCCCAACATATAGGTGAATGACATTGCCTCCCGTACAAGGCTTCAAACGGGGCCATACCGATGGTAGAGTGATAACTAGTATTGTAAGCGAACTCTACCCGGGGCAAGTGTCGCACCCATGATCCTCCTGAGTTCAGAACACATGCCAGTAGCATATCCTACAAGGTCTGGACGGTGCGCTCTGTTTGTCCATCTGTCCGGGGATGGAAAGCAGTGCTAAGGCGTAACTGGGTTCAAAACGCATGCTGCAATCCTCTCCAGACTCGCAAGGTAAACCATGCGTCCCAATCCGAGACTATAGACCTTGGAACTCCATGAAACCGCACCACCTAATCCACGTTCTTTCGTGCCAAAGCGTCCACAGTACTCGACTCCCTGATCACCAGAAAGTGAGCCGATTTCGTCAACCTGTCCACTACCACCCAGATGGTGTCATACCCCCCTTGGACCTTGGGTATTCCTATGACGAAATACATCGAGATGTCATCCCACTTCCACTCGGGGACATCTAGAGGCTGAAGTAGGCCGCCTGGAACTCGGTGTTCTGCCTTCACTTGGCGACACACCAAGCACTTGGTCACAAACTATGGCACTGCTCGCTTAACTCCGGGCCACCAAAAATGCCTCTTCAGTACCTGGTACATCTTGGAAACTCCTGGGTATACAGCTAGGGGTGAGTTATGGAACTCACTGAGAACCTTGTTGTGCGCCACCTCCGGAAAAAACAACCTTCCCTGGAAAAGCATTTAGTTCTTACCATCCTCTGTCCATCCTTCCGGAGCATTCCCCTGGTCAACTCGGTCACACATCACTTCGCACTCTTGGTCTCCCCACTGAGACTCCTCCACATGCTAAAACAGAGATGACTGCACTATCATCTGATAAAGGCCGCCTCTACCGCTTTCCATCTTCGCGTCCAGGTGTATGGCATCCAACTCCTCCATTGCCTTCCAGGCATCCGCTGACTCTCGGACTGCATCATTCTGCGTCTTCCTACTCAAGGAATCAACCACTACATTGCCCTTGCCCCCAGTATAAGAGATCTCAATGTCGTAATCCTGGCGGAAGTCCACCCATCTCCGCTGTCGCAAGTTTAAGTCATGTTGGGAGAAGATATACCTCAAGCTTTTTTGATCCATGAAGACCACAAAGCGTTCCCCGATGAGGTAGTGCCTCCATAACATTAGTGAAAAAATGACCTCTGCAAGATCCAGGTCGTGGGTGGAGTAATTACGATCATGGGGGCGTAACTGCTTGGACCCATAAGAGATCACCCCTTGTCGCTGCATCAACATGCATCCCAGGCCTTGTCCGGAAGCATAACAGAACACTTCATAGGCTACCCCTTCTTCTGGTAATCTCAACACTGGGGCACTAACCAACTTCTCTTTCAGATAGCTGAAGGCTGACTTGCACTGCTCACTCCACCCAAAAACCTGGTCCTTCTTGGTAAGGGTTCTCAAAGGGGCTGGTACTCGGGAGAAGTTGGGTACGAACCACCGATTGTAACCTGCCAGCCCAAGGAAACTACGGACCTACGCCACATTCTTGGGTGCTTCCCAAGAAACAACCACCTCAACCTTTGGTGGGTCCACCGCTACCCCCTGCTCGGACACCATGTGCCCGAGGAAGTGCACTTCTTGTGTCCAAAACTTGCATTTTGACAACTTCCCATAGAGCTGATGATGTCGGAGGACCTCCAAAACTGTCCTCAGGTGCTCCACATGGTCCTCCTCTGATCTTGAGTATACCAGGATGTCATCGATGAATACAACCATGAACCGATCCAGGTACTCCCAGAAGATGGAGTTCATAATCTCCATGAACACGACTGGGGAGTTCGTAATGCTGAAGGGAATGACTACGAACTCGAACTATCCATACCTGTATCTGAATGACATCTTCGGGATTTCTCCCTCCTTCACTCTTAGCTGGTGATACCCAGACTGCAAGTCGATCTTTGAGAACCACCCTGCCCCTTTCAGTTGGTCGAAAAGATTTTCTATCCTCGGAAGAGGGTAACGATTCTTGATCGTCACCTGATTCAGCATCTTGTAGTCTATGCACAACCTAAGACCACTATCTTCCATCTTTGTGAAAAATACTGGAGAACCCCACAATAACGCACTCGGGCGAACATAACCCCTTTTCATCAGATCGTCAATCTGAATAGGAAACTCCTGTAGCTCTAAAGGTGCCATCCGGTAAAGAGCCATCAAGATCGGTCGAGCACCGGGCTGCAGGTCTATCCCAAACTCAATATCGAACCGAGGGGGTAGAGTCGTCACATCCTCAGGGAAGAAGTATATAAACTCACGGACGATCTCTGGCTCTTCCACCATTTCATCATCTACTGATTCCACTGTCAGCTCGAACAACAAGGAGATGATGGGTTCTTATTCCCTGTTTTCCTTCTGACTGCTCCGCTCGCCGGTGAAGGTAACACGCCGGCCGTCCGAGTTCGAGAACACTACCCTGCTTCAGAAAAAGTCGATGACGTCACACATAGAGAATAGCAAATCGATGCCTAGGATGACATCGTATGGCTGAATCTGTAGTAGAAGAAGATCCCTAACCGACTGATGTGGCCCTATCATCAATCTACATCCCCGCCAAACAAACACCAAGTTGGTCTGACCTCCGACTGGTGTGCTTAACACCAGGGGCAATAGCAGTCTCTCTGCATCTAAACCCAAGGCACATGCTAGACTGGTTGCAACAGAGGAGTGCGAAGCTCTGGTATCGAACAAAGAATAAGCAAGAGTGCTAGACAATCTGATCGTACCTCGGACAACCTTCGGCCCTGCGGGAACTGCTGACTCTGCGGCGTGCAACTGTCCACGCCCGGCTCCTCTACCCCTCGGCTACCAGACACCTCCCCGACCATGCCTCGGTCGAGGTCCCTGAGGAGCTCCTTGAGGTCGGCCTCCTCCTCCTACGTCTGCCCTTGGAGGAGCGGGAGCTCACTGTCCCTGCTGCTGGAAAGGTCTGGCTGGAAACTACTGCTGGGGCGGGTGGTGGGGCTGTCCACCACCGTCGTGCTGCACCCGGTCCGGGCACTGACTCCGGAGATGTCCAGGGCTCCCACAGATGAAGCACCGCGGTCTCGGGCTTGAAGGGAATGGGTGTGGGCTGGGTGATCAAAACTGAAACTACTGCGGTCTGATCCCTGCAGGTCGGAACCTGGAGTGTCCTGATGCTGGAGGCCTGGTGCTGACGGCCTTCCCCTTCGATGGTCCCAGCTGGATCCCCTCTCGTGACACAACTCCTAGAGCATGCATTCTCTCCACCACTTCGGCCTTCTTCTGGACCTCCAAGTACGTCGGTAGTGTAAAGGTGGTAACATCATACTGGAGGGAGGGTCGGAGCGCCTCCTCCAAACATCTTGTCCGAGACTCCTCATTGGGAAAGAGGTCCGGAGAAAAACGTAGGAGGTCCTTGAACTTGATCCCTAGCTCCCTCACGGACATACTCCCCTTCTAGAGGGGGAGTAGCTCCTGTCTCTTTTTCGCCTTCATCGTCAAGGAGAGGAATTCCGCCTAGAACTCCCTCTCGAAATCTTCCCAAGCCACCTCAGACTCTCTCCTCTCCCCCAAGTAAAGCATCCACCACTGACACGTCGCTCCTCGCATATGGCTGACTGCTAGAAGAACCCAGTACTCGGTCGGGGCCCGAATTAGGCCGAAAGCTATAACTAGATCCTCTAGCTAGCCTTCCATCTTCATGTCGGAGGTGCTGCCCTCGTACATCTCGAGGGCCTGTTGCTGGAAGGCCCGAAGAGTCTTCTTCCACTGGTCGTCCTCTTCCTCTCGATCAACTCTCTGCCGATCGGCCAAAGTAGCCTCTAGGTCCTCGATCGCCTGTACCACACATGGTTGCCTTCCAGGTTCCATAGATGCAAGGTGAACAAGGAAAGACTAAGCCCAAGTAGTGCAGAATATCGTCTTCAAAACTTCTTAAAATTTTAATTTATTCGTAATTCCCAAGACATCCTAGAAACACAAGAACACAAGTCATTATGACACATGTACGTTTCCTGGGGTCTCCACCCTGCAATCAGCGTGGCCTCACTTTGTCGTTCGGTTGGTCTGGAGTCCTTGCATCGGATCACGAGGGGCCCTAAAATCCCGTGTCCTAGCCAATCTTCCCTGGCCTAATTCACGTGCCAAGGTCACCCAACACTGTTGCCTTACCATCCCATGAAATCTTCACCGTGCCTAACTCCAGACTACATCCTATCTCTCAACCATCACTTCTGATACCATTATGTCACGACCCCCTTCACCAAAAGGAGGGAAGGGTCAGCCGATTTCCAGGCCCTTCCTTCTTTAAGTTGAAGGAGAGATAATGACCCCCGAAATCCACCTTCAATATGTCCCGGAGTGGTGACTAGCACCAAGGGTATTGAAATTTCACACAAATGGAAGGCATTACTCTTTTTATTTTATAGAATCGAGAGATAAGAAGAAGAAAACCCAACAACACCAAGGTAAAAAGAAAAGTAAATCCAACAGTAAACTATTCCTACATGCATGTTTCAAAAGTAAAAGCCATAAAGTTCAAACAGCGTCTACAAGGGTAAGTACCAAAGAAAGAAAAACGACAACTGCAACTGCTCCAAGGATCCGAGCTAGTATGGTCTCGCACAATCCCCGAAGTCCTCCTAGAAACCTGAAAGCAATTTTATATATGTAGGGTGAGCATACTAGTACACTCAGTAAGGAAAACCAAAGACTCTCGTGCACAAGTGAGGGAACGTACTAAAGTCCAATGAGAAAAGAGTAAACCAAACACCTAACAAGGTAAACTATCCACCCAAGCCTCACCAAGGTACACTCCCCAAATAACGCATGCCAAGTAATATATATATATATAATAAGATCACATCGATGTTTTGGTACCCCGCTCTAATTCCCCACCGGTTATGGAGACATCCTACGCATCGAACCAATCCTGCCATTCTCTCCGCAGTCCCACTGCCACACCTGCCCACACACACCTGGGCCACAACTACCACATGCAGTCCCACTACCGAATCCTGCCCACAAACACCTGGGCCACAACTATCACATGTAACCACGCCTACAAAAACCTAGGCCAGAACAACCACCACCACTCCCGAAGACACATGGGCTAGAAAACTCCACTGCCACACACGAAGACATCTGGGCCTCATTCTGAAGACACTTGGGAAACCACCTGCCGCACACACCTGGCCAACCACCACACTACCCCGACTGAAGGTTCTTAGGATAATAATGGACCTCAGGCCTTCACAGCCTGCCCGAAGATACTTGGGATATCCGGGAAAGGGAGCTGAAAAGGAGATAAGAACCAGCCACTAAGAATAGTGTTGGAAAAAACACCCTCCCCCAAGAAATGGGGGTGTTCGGCACTAAGTGCTCGACTTGGGTGGGGAGCGAATAAGAAACACAAAGCTACAAGTATATATATAGGTAACAAGCACTCACCCAATGCTAGGTTTTTCTTCAGACAACCTACAGATCACAACAGCACTCAAGTCTGAGTCACAACTCTCGCCAACAAACCCATTTGTCCTATCCTTATTTCATGTTCAGTGTTAATGTTCAGATAAGTTCATGAACTACTGGGAAACTGACACCATAACAATAACCAAGGAAAACAGTCTTGTCAATCATCAATCTAAACATTCTCTTCACCAACAGAGGATCCCACCCGAGTTTGTGATATAGACGAGTAACCACCGGCTCTTAAAATTCATAAACACCAAAGCCACATCAACAAGGAATCCCATCCCCAGTTTCATAACCACCAAAATCATAAAAGAACAGGGGATCCCATCCCCTCACACATCTCCAGTAATCGACTCGTAAGAGAAAACCACCAAAACACTACCACCAATACTATGCAAGGCCAAGCCTATATTTTCAAATTTAAAATATTTTACACGTTCCATGAACTCAATTCCATTTTGACCGGGGTTAACACAGAAGGGATTGATACTAGTGCTTTAAATATATTCAGCCGGATATGCGTGATTAACCAATTTACGTTTTACAGCAGGAGTTCACAACCAAAAAGAAGCCACTTAAAACTTCACCGGGGTTTGTTAATGCACACACAACGACCACCAACAGCCTCAATTTTCATAAGGCGCAAGCTGACACAACTTAGAGAGATGGTCATAGAAGAAACAACATCAAAATATTTGACAAAATCAACGATCACAGACCCCCTCCTTTCTTTATAGAATTCATTCATTATCATTATTTAGGTCTAGTTTATCCAATTCTACGGAACAAAAGGACACCCACCCCGCATGGTACACAAAAGCGAGAGACGACGAAATTCCCTACATGTTTGATCGACGATCGAAGCTTAGGCCAGGCGCGGAACTTTACGGATAACGACACGGCGTGCCAGGTGCACCAGAAGCTGTTTGTGAAAAGCCGCGATCAAGGAAAGGAGAAACCACATCTAACACTTAGTTTATATGTGTCGTGTGCGGTTGAGATAAAAACACTGAACCGCGTAAGGCGTGGGGGTCGTGGGTTTACCACGCGGCTCCACAAGTTATTAAAGGGGGTCAGGTAGTTTAAACTGACTCATGAATTGATATAGAATTTAATTAAAAGCTCTTATGCGCGTTACGGGTCTTTAAAACACTCTTAAACAAGTCAGAATAGGGTTTAAAACACTATTTGTGCAAAAAGGAGCGCTATTAGAAACAACTCGACAAGGTCGGGTGACGCCGATCGGTCTCACCGATCGGTCGCACCGATCAGTCTCACTGATCAGTCACACCGATTGGTCGTGCCGATCGGTCTCACCAATCAGTCTCACCGATTCACCGATCGGTCCCGCCGATCGGTCTCACCGAGATGCCACTCCTTTAGGACCTAGATTTTGGAAATGGGAAGGACCAAGAGAGTCTGGGTCATCACAAATTTTATAGTATGTTTTGTCTTATTCTTACCGTCTAATATAAAATATAGGTTATAAAGTTAATTTTTAAATAAAAATATTTCATTGTTCATTTATGATTAATGTTACTTGTCTTGTATACTATCGAATAGAGTAATCTTTTAAAATATTTTGTTTTTAATGAATCCAATATATATTATATGTCTTCGAAGGTTAACAAGGGTATGCATACAAAAAAAACATATTTAATTTTTTAGTATTCATTACCTATTGGAAATACAAGTGTTTTTGAATTTAATTAAATTATAGTAGCCTGGGTGAGTTTTAATTAAAAGAATAAATTTCATTATTACATGTACATAATAAAGAAACCATAAAGAGATAACTTCATGATCTTATGGTAAATATACGAAATTTTACTATATATATTTATACTAACTAAAGGGACCAAAAACCCATATATATTTTCCTATGATTATACATATCATATGAATTTTAAAACACTCTAACCTTTCCCAAATGCTTAGCGCATTTGATATTTTGTACATAACCATATTATTATGTAATATTTCTACAAAATGTCTCACCATAATTCATCACCCATGAATATATCCTATACATATCTTGGAATATAAAATCTCTTACAGAAGGAAAACCAAAGAAATAGTGAGTTCAAATGTGAAATAAGGAAAAACAATATCAATTATTCATAGATGATTTATTGTTAGATCATTAAGAGGAATGAATAAAATTTCTATAATAGAAAAAATAATTAATAGAATGAGATCATTGAATCACTACATGTGGTATAAGGAATTAGAGGATAATCATCGAACAATACATAGATATGTATGAGTATAGAATGATCTTTATTAATAAAAACATTTACCATATAATAGGAATGTGAAATGATTAGGGAATAAATAAATTCTACATACAGATAAAATAAGAATATGGAAACCCCATAAGAATTAAAAAAAATAACATATATAATGGTTAACCACCTTGATAAACATGACATACTGGATTGAGAATCACTATGCATATCTCATAACATAGTGTATTAGGCATCAATAACAACAACCCATAAAATATTTGATAATGAAATATTTCATAGGTCCCAAAACATAAAGGATTTGGTATTAATACTTGTATCACACAACATTTTGGATCATGCATCAATACACACTTCCAATTAAACGTTGATGAAGAATTTCATCACTTTATCCATAATATAATAGTCCAAACATCACTAATCCCATTTTATATCATGGTGGATATAGAATAACAAACATAACCCAATAGTAATCTCATGATATATAAAACCTCATGAAATGTATAAAAAGTATAGATAATTCTGGGCCCACTTTCCCCGAAATGATATAAACATAAATATGTCTTCCACATTAAAAATATTATATATTTTTACATTATTAACTAATCTAATATAATTTGGTCATATAAAATCCCTACTCAAATATAAATCACCCTAAAACGATTGTGTATGATACAATCAATATATAAATATTTAGATTAACCATTGATGATAGGATTTTAAGGCTTCAACAATAGAATAAAACAATATATGACCATATAAATAGTATTCCTAAGGTAATAAAACGATATGGAAATTTTCGTGGACATGATTCAATCTAGGGGAGAAATTATTAGATGCTCTTAATGAAAAGTTATTCACGAGAAGAGTATCATTATACATATATTTTGATAAGGAAAGATAAAGGAAGTTATGTATAAATCCTATTGAACGATGTTCGTTTCAACGACACCACTGATACATTTGAGTTTTATAATGAAATATAGGATTATTTGGGAATAATAAAAACATATAAAATATATAAAATTGAATAGAATATAACATATAAAGCATTTTAAATATGGAATTTTCAGTTTTTTTTTAAATAAATAAAAATCCATTATAAGATTATAATAAAATGAATATGATTTATGAACACAATTTCATTGTTTTTTTAATCCATCATAGTAATAAAAATAATATTGAATATGATAACTAAAACCAATATTGGAGAAATTACATAATGAAATGAATAATTTAAAAAAATTAATATGTTTTAAAAAATAAATAATTTAGTGGAAATAGAACCTTAACAAGAAGTATAGGATGATAGAAGTGAATCCTTGAAAAGAGTTTTTGTTTTTACAGTTTCATATAATTTTTTACTAAAAATAATTTAAATGTCACTTTCCAAATACATATTAAAAAAATTTTGAATAATTATTTTTTTGAATAAATACTATTAATAAAACTGTGAAATTATAGAAAATTAATGTTTATTAATTTATAGTTAATGATATAAAATAATATAAATTTCAAAATTAATAATTTTTAATAATTTTATTAACGGTTTGATGTAACCATTATTTGTAAAAGGGATATAAAATATATTATTCTATAGAGACAAAGAATCTTTTATTGGAATATTATAGATTTTTTTTTTAAAATTTCAATATAATGAAAATTTCGTTTCTTGGTATTAAATAATATGTAAATGGATAAAAATTACCAAAATATAGTGTGGAAGTATTTTTATAAGGATATATTTTTGAGGAAATATTAAATAAAGAATGTTATTATTATAATAATATTCTATTTCACAAATAATTAATAGAAAACAATATATGATATAGGGAAGTGGATGAATATGTCAAACATAGAGGAGGGTAATCAATCAGAAAAGGGCATGAATCAAGGAAAGAAGGTTCAGTTTATAAAAACTCTTATAACATTGGTAATTCTAAAATTAAAATTCAATGATAGAGAAAACATATAATTGAATTATAAATCTGATGAAAAACATTTATTGGATTATTAAATATGTCTATGGGGAAATATATACATCATAACAAGTAAAATAATTAATGAAAACAAAACAAGTCTCAACGAAAGGAAAAACCCTTATGAAAAATATTATGATATGATTTTGGAAACTATTAATTGTGGGAGAAATAAGAGAAATTTTATAAAATTTGAGAAAAAATAATATAGTTTAATCATTAAAATTAATACTTAGTATAGAGAATCTCAAAAAAGTAAAGTGATCAAATGAATATGATTTACAAAAAATGCATTGTGTGAATTGACAATAAATGTTACTGGTATATATACAAGTGATATACTAATAATAAAGGAAATACTATATGAAAAAAATTATAATTTAAAAATGAAGAATATAATTGAATGTTTACAATAGAAACGATAAATTAATATGAAAAATGATGTGTAAGGGATCCCTGATCTTGGAAATCCTTCTTTCATAGGCACACTCTAACTTTATTAATTTGAGTGACCCATCTTCTTATGAATTCCATCACAATCAAGGATTTTTGCCTCATTCATATGACAGAATTATACCTATTGTGATGGAGGAACTTATGGGAGAAAACTTGGTCTTCGATTCAACATAAATTATAACGAAACAAGTGGTATGGAATGGTTAGAGGAGGGGTTATTTTACAGGTGGAAATGAGAGAAATTTACTCACGAACATTAGTTATATAATGTGTAAGCAAGAAATCACATGGGATTTAAGTGGATTGGGTATGAAAACATTGGTAAGAATTTTATCACTGGATCCTAAACCTAAAAAAGTTCTTTTAGAATGTATGAATATGAATTATTTTTTCAAAATTATGGCAATGTCATTTTACCCCCTTTTACCACCTTTTAAATAAATATTTATTTACAATTGTAAATAATCTTTATAAAAAGGATACACACTATTTCCTAATATAAACATGATAATTTTAAATTATGGACACAATTTATCAATTTAAAACTATTATTAAAATAAATTTATTTTATTAAAATAAATTTATAATAAAATCATTTATTTAAAATAAAAAATCTTACTAAAAATTAAATGTTTATAATTATTTATTAATTCTAGGTAATAATAGTTAAATGATTTTTAATTTATATCTATATAAATAAATAATTTAAAAATGAAAATAATTCCTTTATAGAGATCAATTTAATTTATTTTGAATAAAACACAAAAAGAACAGAAAAACATGTTTGTAAAATACACATTTTTTAATATTAAATGATTATATTAATATAAATTTAAAAATAAATATATTTTTATTAATGATTTTATTGTTTTTTATCAATATTTTTGTATAAAATAATTCTTTATATTTTATAATTATATTTAATTATACTAATTAGTTAAATGTAATCAAATTATAAAACATAAGAATGTATTAAATTTCACTAAAAAATATTAGTATAAAAAATATAAAAAATTAAAATATATTTTAATAAATTCAAAATCAAATGATGACACAGTTATTATATTTAAATCCAATAACACTTTAAAAATTCTTATAATCCCAAATGGTGAGATAAGTGATATTTGTCACGACCCGTCCTTGGGGCCAATGTCGTGACTACCCCTAGCCCGCCTTCTATAGGCTAGGGGCTGGCGACTAGCACCCAAGGTGAAAATTCCTATAAAAGGGAAGGCATTACCTTTATATAAGTAAACAAACAAAACAGAATATGCAAGCTGAAGTAAACACTAAGTAAACTGAGTACAAAAGTAAATGCTGGACAGTAAATGGGCCATAATACAAACCCAACTGAAAGTACATTACAATAGTTATGAAAAATATATGTAGTAAAGTAAACCAGCAACCACTGAGTCATCCTCTAGATATCCCACATGAAGGGTGGGTACAAATGGTCTCCTCAGCTCCTCGGGTCCAGCCATCCACTCCGTGTACGTCCCGCCAAGTGGTCCACAACCAGGTACAGTCCCGATCCACAAGACTCCTCCTCGATTAGTGTTGTCTGTCCTCTGCATCCCACAAAACGTAGCCCAGGCATAGCCCGTGCAGGGGTGAGTATACGATACTCAGTAGAGACTCTGAGACCCCCAAAGGTCTCCCAGTGTCCAAAAAGGATAAACCACAAAGGAAATATAAAAACTCGAAGTATCAACCAACTAAACTTAGGTATATTACCATACATATACCTAAGTTATCAATTCCAGTTCGGCTCCAACTCACGAGCCCATGTAAAACCCAGTCCACACAGGAAAGAAAAACCCAGTCCACACTATAAATAAAGTCAATCACATCTATGATAATGATTTAAAGTCAAGACTCGGCTCACATAGGTATACTACTCATGAAGAGGGGTGGAGGTGATAGATGTAGCCTCTGAATCATCTTCCCTGCCGAACCCACGTAGGATCCAATTACAGAATTCGTCGCTGCCAAACCCACATAGGATCCAAGTACATTAACCATCGCTGCTGAAACCACGTAGGATCCATGTACATTCATCATCGCTGCCGAATCCATGGAGGATCCAAGTACAGTTGTCCTCGCTACCGAACCCATGTAGGATCCACGTATAGGCGTCATCGTCATCCCAGTCGCAGCAAGCTCTAGGGTTTCCACACACAGCACGCTCGATTCTGGGAGGATCCACTCCTCGAGCCAAGAGGGTCAATACATCAACATTCACGAAGTCCGGAGTTGAGGTATCCCGATGTTCCGTCTCGTCAAAAGGAACTCAACGCAATAGATGACGTGTCAATCGAACGCTCGGTCTGAGAGATAATGGCATTTCCATCCCAAGGGCACGGTTAGAAATATGCTCGTTTCTATCCCGAATGATATCCAAATTCATCCGAAACTGACTTAGAGTATCACAAATGGACCGTCTCATCGAAAGAGTCTCAGTTACACAGACGGTGCTTCGATCAGACGCATTGTCCTTATGTTATTCACGTTTAAGTGAATCACGTGCCTGACCCATTTAGCCCAGTGGGCCAGTGGGTTGGGTTGACCCAGTTTGATGGGTCCAACCCAGCAGGGGTGTCAGAATATTCTGAAGAAATACACAACTCATCCCGAAGGGGCGCGGCCCGACCGAAGGCCGAGCCGGTTCCAGGGGGTCCCCCCCACCAAGGTTTTCGCACCGGCTGTGCAAGGCGGCACCGCCCTTCCCCAAACCTGCTGGCTTGACCGGCCGGTCTTCTTTGCACGTTGCCCACATGGGCAGGCCGCTGGTCTTCTATCAAGGTTCCCTCCCGGCGCCGCGGTCCAGCTCCACCCGACCTACTGATTCCTCCACCGAAGCGGCCCGTATAATTGGCCACGGTTCTTCCCGCACAACCGGCGCGACGGTGCCGGTTCCCTTCACGACGTTCCCGGCGCGGAACGATGACGTCGTGCTTCCTCCACCATCAATTGCCAATTCTAAATTAATAAATGAGAACAACGGAGGTTTGTCGGTCTGTTTTCGTTAGACCCGCACCCGCTACGTAAAACGATAGAAATCGGCCATATTTAACAACAATTTACAATGAGAAGGAGGTACGTAAACATCCACATTCAAGAATAAACCCCTACCTCAACAAAAGATGACAAACGTCGGCGTCGTGGTTGAAGGCGTCGCGAGGTGAGGATTTGTAGACGTCGAGATAGAGAATCCGAGAAAGAAGTGGTGTCTCCCCTTTTAATCACGGAGAGAAGAAAACAAGAAGTGACGTCGTTGGTGAGTTCCTGCATCGGTGTCTCCTCCCTTGTCACGGAGGAAGAAGAGGATGGTGAATCCGGGGTCACTGATTCGATTTTCTTCATCGGAGAGTTGGTGTTCTTCAACAAAGGAGATGAAGTGTTCTTCGAAACTCAAGATCTCTCTCCCCAAAATCTCAACCCAACAAGCCAACCAAAAATAAAATAAGGCTTCTCCTTATTTAATTTAATCATGCAATGCATTTCAAAATTTAAATTTCAAAACACATAATTAATTAATTGAAGTGGTACAATTAATTGATTTAAGTGTGTTGGAAAAATTTAAGAGGGGGAGAGAGAGAAGGTGGAATGGTTTCACAAGTAATGAGTAGTTTACAAAATTAAGAGGGTGTTTAAAGAGTTTTAGGGAATGTGTAGGGTTGGGGATCTTATGGGCCCCACCTCACATTTATCCTCACAATTATCCTCACATCGGTAGTTAGGTGCTAGTGGGTCCCACCCTTACTCCCCCATGTAGGATAAAACTAAATTAGATAAAAAAATAAAATTGTTCCACAATTTTATTCACTTATCATTTAATCCACAAATTTTCAACTTCTCTTCTCATGCAAACACGTCTACAGTAAAGGTCCCATTAAGAAATTACCGGTGTTGCGAGTTCATCAGTGCCCTCAGATTTCAATTCCGAGCACCGGATCAAAAGATAGAATAACCCGCTCGTTCTTTCACTGAACATACCAGAGCTAAACTTCAAAAATTGATTCCGTGCACACCGGGCCTCGGAATCAAGTGCCGTTAGAAGCCACAGACTCAAAAAATTCCAAAGTATTTATGAACAAAATTTAGTGAAATTTTCGGGTCATTACTATTTTTTTAGTCACGAGTTGTGACTTAGTTGGTATGGATCTCGTAGTGATTTTAACTAGCTTGAACATGCCCCACAAATGATTTCCCTCAAGACGTAATTGTATAATCACCTATTATGAATGATAATGGATTACATAAATTTTCTCATTAAACATAAATTTTTAAATATTATTAATATTATTTACACCCATATCATCAACAAAAATATCAAAATGGTCACAACTCATTTTTATATTCATTCAGTATGAAATTTTATTTAACAAATAAAATTTTATAATTCAAAAATCATTATTCTACTTGATGATTACATATACCTTAATAACTATATATACCGAATGATTATATATTATTAACTACTATATATTCAAAAAAATAATATATTCCCAAATACCATATTTTTATTATCTTTTCCAATATATTTCCTTGCATAATTTTTTAAAATCAGCCATACTATTCACTAATTTATTCATAAATATTTTTTATATATTTAAAATGTTTTTAGTTATTTATTTATTCATCATATATAGTATTATATTAATGGGTGATTTTGATGACTATAATTTAATCTTATTTTATTTTAATTTTCATTTTGTATTATCCTTTTTGAAATTTTTTAATTATATTTCATTCCTCTATCTTATAATGAATTAATATTTATTTAGTATAATATTTTACCATAATTTAATAAGTAATAAAAAAAATTATTTTTTTGTTTTTGTATGATAATATATACAAAAAATGGTATATATTAAAAGGAATTTAACGCTAAAAAAAGAGATGTTTCATTCATTTACCCATTTAAAAATTTTCTCATTCAAAATTTTAGATTCAATCACTAGTGAAAATTGTTAAGGGAATAATTATAATAAGAATAGATTCGGATATAATTTATATTGATAATTCAACCATAGAATATGAGATATATAAATTTTTCCACAATAGGGATATATTGATATTTTTATTAATCTTAACCACATTTTCAATGTATTATTATTTAGAAGGGAACATAGAACTATACATATGAGTCAGTTTCAAAATACATAACAATAATGTCATTTTTTTCTTCAATAACATTTATCCTCTTCACATTCTTAATATTATATGTGTATTTCATGATTAAATAATGAAACATAATTTTTTTACTTTGTTACATTATTCAACAATAAGTTGGTTAGGTGATCTGATAAAGTATTTTTCTTGATGTTGAATATAGAAATTAATAGAGATATCTTCCTCTATTGGATAATTGGAGGGTTTTATGTGATTAATGTTATTAAACATGTTCAACTGAAGATGGATAATCATAACCACATTGATTCTAATTATTACCAATATTTAATTTGTTTGATCAATTATACACATTCTATATTATACTTAACATTCATATTTTACTCAGTTCATATTATTCTATAATAATATAACACAACCAATGAAATTAGTGTGATTAATGATACTATCTAGTATAGTAACCGGTATGGTATGACCGGACATATCACCCAACCTAGTTTTCTACTAGGTTCAAAGGGAATTCATGATCACTATAAGCCTGGAACTAGTTCATAGGTATAAGAACATACACTTGGGAAGGATTTCACCCTTTAATTAATAAATAAACAGTTAGAAAAAGCTTTATGAAAGATCTGAAATGACCCATCCATGGCTCAGAATCCATTTTCTAATATAAATAGTTTAATTATATAATAATCAACAAAATATTATATATAAAAATAAAAATATTAAGGATACATCATAAATTTTATGAACCAATATACTAATCATAAGGAAAAATCATATATATATATATACAAGAAAATAAAAATGATATGGTCTGATAATGAATGAAACATTGATATTATAAAGTTAAAGAAAAAAACACTATTAGTAGCATCCTCATTACCCATAGTCATTAACCCCATCCTAACACAATATATCACTAGATAACCCAAACATAATCCCGTAATGAGATCAAATCTGTGTCACCACAAAATAAAACATTAGAATTACATTCCATAATTATGGTGTAAATGGTGTGAGCTAAACATGGAATGTATTATTACACTAAAGAGTATGTTCAATTACCTTTTAAAATAATATTAATAAATTCTAGTTTAAATAAAAAAAGATAAAATGGGGTTTCAAGATGTAGATATTCAAAAAACCCTAACACCATTCTATAATAACTTATATAAAAATTCCTCTACTTTGAATAATAAAATGTTTTACCATAGTTAAAATATCAATATCATTTAAAATGTAGAAAGATAATCCGTTATTAAATCTGTGGAAATGAATAAAAGTTCCTTTCCAATTTTATAAAATTATGTAAAACCGATGTTTAAAAAATAATCATCACATTTCCTTTTAAATCATTCTTTCCAGAGAATCACCCCTGAAATTTCAAGTAAAAAGTCACAAGGATTAATATATCATTGAATCCTAAAAAGGTAACCAAATTTATTTTCCATACAAATAAATTAAAATATTTGGTATATATACAATGTATATAAGAAGGTACCCTAAAAATCCTCAACAAAAACATGGAATCATGTGATATTCTCTAGGACTCAAGTAACCCAAACATAATATGAGTGACTCAAAACCCTAGGATAGGAAAACATTACTCATCTAACCTCTCAATAATAATTCTATAGTAGTAAAACTACAAAACAACTCTCAAGAGTACTTACGTAACAGGGACCACCTAATTTTTACTATTAGTACACCCAGTCTAACCGGGAAATATTCCATATTTTTTACGTAATCTATATAAGGGATTTCGAACAACCACTTCATCCAAATTGTTTCTAATGATTCACATAAAATAACTCAAAAAATATATGAGATAAGAAGAAATTAAGTCAAATAGTCATTACATTAATAAAATAATAGAGATAATAAAGAAACAAGGCCCCATATCACCACTTTAACACCCTTCCATGAAACTAAAACTTTCACATTCAATAAATATAGAAAATATTAAAAGAAATACCCCTCTAGGTTCATAATCAATATAAAATTAATAAATGTTAAATCAATCAACTAGAGTTCTTACCCTTGTTTAGGAAAACATCATAATGTTTCTGAAAATGGATTTCTTAAAGAAACCGTCTTATAATTACAATCCTTTTTTCTATTATTTTGAATCATTTCATTAAAAAATTTCTTCTGACTAAATCAAAGTAAATTATTTATAAAACATTTTCTATATAAAAAATATATTCATTCATTTCCATTTAAGTGGTTTATCAACAATCTTCTTTTCTAAAAAATCATATAAAACTATATATTTCAATTTTTCATGACTCTAATAGGTCAATAATACTTAAGTCATAAAAATAATTTTAAAATAGCCATTTTTACTTCTAAAAAGCACTTGATTTTCATGAAAAAACATTTACGAAATGGAAAACCATTAAACACAACCATTCCATGTGATCAAACACTTAAAACATTTATAAAATCCATAATATCATTCATATATTATTTAATTTATAAAAAAATCGATGTAAACCATTAATCAATAAATTTAATTTAATTTAAAATAAATTTTGAAAATAACCAACTTAATTTAGATGACATGAAGAAGATATAAGTTATTGTTGATGATGATGCTCATCCAAAGAAAGAGGCTCCCTCTATAATCATGAAACCCCCAATACCCGAAAATTAAATCCACTAATAAAACCTAATATCATACCAATATACGCAATGGTTTTTCAAATAAGACTAAAATAATAAATAATTAGTGTATAGGGGAGGATAGTTGATGAATAAGAAAAAATTGGGATTCAACCTATGTATTTCTATTGAAATTGGAGGATAGGAGGCTTAAAATCATACATGGAGGGAGGAAGATATACACAGGTCTCATTATGGGTTCTTCAAAATTAATAGTGGAGGAGAGGGGAACTAGAACCCCTAAATATGAATAGGTTTAAAAAATAACATTTATGTTGAATTGTGTAGCTAACTTATTTTGGCCGCATGTATTACCAAATTGTGTTCTATCTGTTCATAAACCACTGAGAGGAATCTAAAACCCTACACATGTTTATATAATTTGGTTTCTCCTATGAAAATGCATGTTGTGTTCCAACACTCCTTACTCAAATGGTTAACATCCTAAATCACATAGTTCAGACTAAACCATGAACTACGTATGCACAACAACAACACTCTAACAAAATGAACTATAAAAATATATGCATAAGACTTCACAATTTATTTCCCCTAGATAATGTGGAATAACATTGCAAAAAATATCAATTTCAACAAAAAAATCAATATGAAAACATCCAAAAAATAAAACTATAACAACTATATATAAAATATATTACAAAAGTGTAATGGGTGTGACAAATATCATTATACCATGCCAATTTCATTTCCGAAAAATCCATTGATAATGGGATTAGGAATTGAATAGAAATAAAATCAACACATAACTAAGATGTGGGATGGGATAGGAAAGAAAAATGATATATAGAGATAATAGTATAATAGGAAAACAAAATCGTAGACCCATTCCTTTTACATCAACATTCATCTTCCACTACAAACCAACTCATAACCACATAAATCAAAATTCAACCAAGACAAAGAGATACTATTGGTCTACCAATAATTTATAATTCCTCTTACGAGGTGAATATAGAATACATTGTCCCAAAATTGAGTCACCTCTAATGAGAAACAATCTACCACCATGATCTGAATGGAAAAAAACAATCCTATATATACCATAATAAATATCCAAGAATCAACCTCAAACTCTTGAAGGAAGAAAAACCCAAAGAACACTAAAAAATATAATTGTGAAAAAAACACACAAAACCATATATCACATAAATTATAATATAAACATTTAAAAAATCATTCCCCAATAATGAAATGATAAGGGATCTAACCTAGGTTCACAAAACTATTTAGATCGGGTGATCTAATGCCTCATATGAATATCACCATCTCATGGATAAACCAAAAAATGTAAACCAACACCAAAACTAAATAATCTAAACTAGTTTCAAATCAATCTTTTTAATAGTAAAGACTTCCCAAAAGAATATCCATGTCCAACCCATCAAAATACATCTATGAAAGTGTCTCATAAAATAATCAAATGATGATATCAGAATTCAAGGACATAAAACAATCATAATAACCAACAATTTATAAATAAGGAAAAATCTTTAGGGAATGCATCCACACAGAAATCCCCTAAAGAGACTCAATCTTCCCTAATTTCAATGAAAGCTACCCCCAAAATAAATTATCACCATGAATCCAAGCCATGTCAAAGACTATTCTAGATAATTCAAAGTTCTATAATTATAAAATCAATATAACCACTCTAAAAGCATAAGATGGCCCTAATCACTATTGAAAAGGTATGGTTATACAATATATCATGGAGAAATTTAGGATCCAACTCTACCACTCCATTCACATTTTGGAAATAATATCAAATAGTCCCAATTCGCACTAAGGGACATGCATAAAAACAAATATCACTAAATCAATACATTCCAAAACCATATTAACAAAATGTGAATTTTATTGTAAGTAATATTTATTTAATAAATATTCTCAAGTTAATTTTTTAATGTCACAAATGATTTGAAAAAAACTCCCCCCTTTTTGATATGCTTCACCTCAATTATAAGCTCCTTAAAAAACCCTTTAAAATTACCACATTTTAGAAGGAGACCAGAAACTCATTTTATAGGTCATAAAAAAATAAAAAATATTCAAATAATTGATGATGAAACCCCATTCAAACAACATAAATTTTTCTTTAATTTATAAAAAAATTCAAAAGATTCATTATAAAATAAAAAAATATTAATGAAACTTTCGTCCATTCCAAACATTATTTTGAAAACCCACATTTATAATGATATTAATCACCTTTAGAATATCCCATGAAAATTAAAAATATAATACAAGTAAACCATAACTCATAGTTTCAAAAACTTAAACACTTCATAATATAATCATTTTAATTTTTGAAAAATCTTCAATTTCATATTGAAAGAGGATTTAAAATACATTTCACATTATTTGGTATAATATGAATTCATTTACATCAACCAAAAATTAGTTTCATTAAAAATTAACTTCATAAAATTTCATATTCCATAAAAAATTCCAAAACATTAATCCATCCATATAAAAAACAATTCCAAACAATAAGGTATAAAAAGTCATTTAAAAAATAATTCAATAAATATCAATTCATTATAAAAATACATTGATTAACCTAACACTAATTGTAGAAACACTATTTTGAAACCCTAAAGGTCATAGGTGTTCCTTAATTGAGCCTTGGTTATTCTATTTTTGAGTATATAAGGATTCATGGGATCAGATACAGAAAAAATGGAATTTTATAGAAAATGGAAAGGATCAATATGTGTTTAATCATTTAGTAATAAGTCAGTATTTATCTGTGGGGTTTTGTTGGAATTTTTTATAGTTTTTATAGGGTTCAAAAAACCATGTTACATTCTTAGGGAATCGTGTAGTGTGTTTGGAGGATTTCAAGAGATGTATTTGTTTTGGGCATGGTTTTCCCAAACCATGCATCCCTCCGTTCTAATTGTATATGCTTTAGATAGGGGGTTACATAGTTAAAATATCCATGAGGCCAAAATTTAATCCACACATAATGGTTATTAGGGTTTCACAGTTTAATTGAAGATTTAGTTTAACCGTGAGGGCTGCCCTAGGAAATAGTATGAATTCCCACTAAACCCATAAAAATTTTGATTTGAACAATTTATCTTGTTTTTTTAAATCCTAATAACCAAAAAATCTATTTCAGCGTCGTCAAATACCTCCCTTATTTCTTTGGAGGTCTATTCTTAAGGATTATAGGTGGAATTACTTCATACATGAAATATAAAATAGTGTTATGTTTCCATTTTGATATGGTTTCTCCTATTCCTTATAGATCCTCTATATATATATTATCCTATCATATCATGGAACTCAATGTGGTTGTGTATGCTATATATAAGGGTTTTTTATGGATTATTTACATTGTTTCTTTTGGATATACGACCCTGAGGACCTTATCTATTCTCTCAAGGTCTATGTTTTCAAGGGTGTTTAGTTGTACCTCCATTTGAAGGTATATATTTATATACAATGGTTTATTTATATTAATTTTATATCAGTCATGTAAAATTATTTTGGGTTATTCAATTATTTTAAGTGATATGTGGTTTAAATTTATTTCATGGAATGATATATGTTTATAAAAGTTATTTTCTTTATAAATGGGGTTTTACTCACTAATTTTTTGATTAAGTGCTGATTTGTGGTATTGATTATGAAAAAAGATTTCAAAAACTGATGTGTAATGTCTTTGATTTGATTTTTTTTTCAAAAAATTTGATCATTATTTCAATATTGATTTTGACAAAAAAATATATAATTGGTAACCTTGGATTCATCGGGAAAGGGAAATATGTGACCCTAGTTTATGTGGAACTACTATGGATTAGATTAAAGATATTTATTGATTGTGTCAGGACTACATATTGTTTCTTAGCAACATATTCTAGGTTTATTCTCAATTATTCAATGTAATTATTCTCATAGTCTAGGTCAAAATATAGATTTTTATTCATTTATGGTTCTTTATGGTATTGTAGATTTTTTCATGTTTTGTACCCAGATATGTTATCAGTAGTGAAGTATTAGGAGTTTCTAATATTAGAGGATGGGGAGTGTACCATTCTAGAGTATTCCCCCCATTTTTTTGATCTTGTGCATCTGACACCAAAGATTGTCACTATTGAATACTTAAGACTCAAAGGTTTGGGTTAAGATTGAGGCCATATATTTAGTTATTGTTGATTGCCATTTGCATTGTGAACATCATGGAGGTATTCAGAAAATATTCCGTGGTTGAGGTATACAGATCTTGAAAGATAGGTTTTTGTGGAATTCTAATAAGTGGTGTTGTTGCCAGTGGTGTCATTTTTTTCATGAAAATGAGGCAGAAGGGTGGTATGTTTTTTAGGATAAGTGTATGTTTCTTCACTAGGGAAGCAACATTTCATCTTCTACAAGTTTAAAAAGTGTGGTCATACTAATACTAGCTACGTGGTGGATCCCAATACTTATCATTATTATGGATATTCATGTCACTAAGTGACTGTTTTATTAAAATAAGTCCCATGGAATTTAGGAAGGATCCATTATCCATAAGGATTCATTGGTTCTTATTGACGCTTCCAATGGTGGTGGGTCTAAACCTCCATCTTGGGGGCTGTTAATGTGGCTATGACTATAGATATTATGAAATTGTGTATGCACCAGATGAATCTGAAATAGTTATAACTACTATTAGAGGTAAAATATTTCTTTCATCATTAGGGTACTAGATTTGTTAGATACAGGTTCTACTAATTTATTTATATCATAAAAAGTTATTTGATCTCTTTGGATTATGTTAAAAACATTTTCTGTTCATGTTGGATTTCCTACACCTTTGGGAAAGAGGACAAAACAATGTTTCAGGGGCCTCACATGTCGAGTGCTGGTAGTCAATCATAAGGTGGAGTGGTACTTCTTAGTTATCAATCAGGATGTCTTCAACTTGATGTATATAATGGATTGGATAATTCTTGTAAGGCCCTGGTAGAATGTTATCATCTTCAGATTATGTTTTTATATTTCTATGGGGTCAATCATTTTTTTCAGATGGGGTGGGAATCTAGATCGGGAAGGGAATGGCGTTTTCCATTATGCTAGAGTAATTTCATGCAAGTTTTTATAGATTTTTCTTGATGCTTTTGAACCTTGTATGGGTATACTACATCATAATGTTGTCAATCCATACAATTTGGATGTTCTAGAGTATTTTTCTTTTTTACCACAATAGTGAGAGGTCATGTTTACTATTGAACAGATCCATGGTAGGATAACCATTTCTATTTCATAATATTTAATGGTACCTTTTCATTTGGGGGAACACCAAATCCAGCATCAGGATCTAGATTCTAAGGGTTTAACGCACCCTATAATTTCACCATGGGGTTTATAGTTACACTTTTCTAATAAGGCAGAAGGGAGTGTCATATATTTCATATATTATAAATAGTTTCACTGGGTGACTGTTATGAAAAAATATCAATTATATTGGAATGATCATCTTTTTTTATGAGATTAGATGGTTATGTTGGTTTTAAATGAGTGGAATTTTTTTAATGTGCCCCTAGTTGATATTATATGAAGATGATATTCAAAAGACAACATTTATGAGTCTATATGAGTATTTTAATTTCATGTTCATTCCATTTGGTCTCACTAATGCTCCTATAGTATTTATTGCTATGATGAACTGAATATGTCATTGGTTCTTGGACTTTTTCATTAATGTGTTCATGGATAATTTTTTTGTATTCCATGATATAGAAGAATCATTTAAAACATTTTTTTATAATTCTATGAACCGTAAATAATCATATTCTATTTAGTATACTCTCCAAATGTGAGTATTGGATTCTGGAACTGAAATTTCTATGGAATTCAATACCTGTTAGGTGAGTCATAGTAGATCCTGAGAAAATACAAGATGTTTTGTAATTTGAGTATCCAAAAAATTTGTTTGATAATTAACGATTATTGGTTTTAAATGGTATCTATAAATACTTTGTTTTTTATTTCTTGAAGATCACATTGTAAATGAAATCATAGCCCATAATGGTGTAATTTTTTGATGGAATGATAAATATTAGATAACTTATTCTATTCTTAAATATAGATTGACCTCAACCCTAGTTTGGATTCTCTTTGAAATGGGTTTGGGTTATAAGGATTTCAGTGAGGCGTATGTAATGGGTTTTGAATGTGACTTAAGGTAGGGTAAATATGTACTGGCCTATGAAACATTCTAGTTAAGCACTCATGCTATGAACTATCATACCCATGATATTGATTTTTTAGTAGTTTTCCATTCAGTCCAAACATTTAATCACTATACCTTTGGGTATAGGCTTACAATGTATTATAATAATAAGTTCTTGAAATATATTTTTAATTTAAGGGATCCGAACTTATGACCATTAAACTAGTTGGTGTATCATCGAGAATTGGATTTTGATATTGTATATAGTATTGGGAAAGTTAATTTTGTTTTCCATGAATTGATCATTAAAGATCCAATATATGTCCCGAAGGAATCAATTGAGGAGTTATCTTATATGAGTTTTTTATAGAAATGAACTTGGAAGTGGAAGAGGTTAGTGGATAAGAGTTCTTGGTTTCGAAAAATGATAACTCATCATTTGATGAGTGATTTTTTATTAAGTAGGTTGAAGACATAAATTACCAACACATAGGTAAAATCAAATATAATAGGGAGACCACAGGTAAGTCGTCCCAGTCTCCCAGTGGAGGTTCATTCATTCTTAGTAGGTTTGTTGTTAGATTTATTTATGTTTTGAGTTAACAGATAGTGGACACTGGTGATTTTGGTATATATTCCATTGGGATACTAAGATGTATCATGACTTGATACTTTTTTATTTTGTGTCTAGGGATGAGCTGGTCGATTGCAGATTTTGTCTCATGTTGTCTCACTTGTTAGAAAATTAGTGTGGAACACCATATAACTAATGGTTATTACAACCATTACCCATTAGAGTATATAAATGGGGTAAGATTACCATTGATTTAATCATTTCATTCCCATGACCTCCAAGTGGGAATAATGATAATTGAAAGATCATTGATTTACTTATAAGATAATCTCATTTATTACTTATCAAGGAGGTGATTAAAGTGGAATATCCCAAAGAAATGTATATCCGAGAGATTTTGAGACTTTATGGAGTTTCTGTTCCTATTATTTCTGAAAAGTTAACATAGATCACATCTGGGATCTAGAATGGTTAGAATGAGTCAATGTGATCCCATATAATATTAAGAATATCATATCATCATTAGATGAATTAAAATATAAAGATAGTTATCTAGATTATTAAGGATATTTTATGGGCTTACATAAATCATTTTAGAGGATCATGGGGATTATTTTTCATTTGGTATAATTTTACTATAAAAATAGTTATCACACATTGATAATGATGTCACCCATCATATAATTGTATCGATGGACATGTAGATGTCCCTTGTTATAGGAAGAGTTGGGATACTTGCCCTTTTTTATAATGAGGGTTATTTAGGAAATGATGTAAAAGGTGCAGTTGATCCTAAAGATAATATTCATAGTATAGAGATGTCAGAAATATTATGTGGACCATTCTCATTGGCCTATATAGTTTATGGATGGTGGTTGATTTTTTCTCAATGATTCATGTATCTTGGAACATAATCATTTATTAAGTCTAGTTATGTTAGAATTGAGGATTGTTGGCCTCTATAATATAATGGAGTTACGTAGAGTGGTTTAATGTCAGTTGTACATTCCATCCCATATGACTTTGATCTATAATGAGATTCATGGTTCCCAACAGAGGAGGTATCACTCATATCCTTCCCATGTCATTGAATGATAGGATATTGATCATTATCCAGATAACATTTTTTTATATAACCCATTTTGATTATATATTTCTAGGATAAGGTACTATATAGAAAAATTATTCCCTTAGTTTGGGTACAATGGTAGTTTGGATGGGATAACCAAGAGATTTTGGAATTGGAATAGTTGATGAGGAGCAATTTCCTCTTCTTGTTGGTCCTTGATCTTGAGGATATTTATTTCGATTAAATTATTTTAAAGTGGTGATATTTGTGACACCCTTTAAGTCATCGGTATTCATTTTTAGAAAATATTTTTTCTATTTTGGGTATAGAGATGAATTCGGGGATTAGAGGAAAAAGCAATTATAATTTGGTAGAAATTGGAAATTAAAAAAGTTAATAATAACAGTTATTTAAACAACGTAGTAATAATAAGGTATGAATATTTGAGGTTATAGTATAATTATCCATAGTTTTCACATTGTTATAAATATTGTATGACTTGCCCTGTTAATTGTGTGGGTTGTATAGATATTGTCTAGTGGTATCACACGGTGTGATCATGGTTTTCAAAAACCATGATACCCCTTGTTCTAATCATATAGCCATCGGATTGATGGGGTTACATGGTTGAATTGTGTTTAAAATGAACATGCAGCTAAACCATTAACCCATTTGAAATGGATTGCAGGGGAACACAATTAGTGTGCTCTATTATTCAACTATGCAACCTGACTTGAGAAACCATCTGACCCCCTTATAAACTCGATAAATTCGGGATATTACTATTTTCTCAAATTATTTGCAGATTAATAACCCACTAATATCTTTTTATATCACTATAATCCTTACCATCTCTTTTTACGTATCTCCCCTTGGATTATATGTGTAATTCTATAATTATTGATAGATTTAATTAAGGCATGTAACATTTTTATCAGGTTTCTCGTATTCCTTATAGATCCTCACTGGAAATATTCTCATCTTATCTCATGGGACCTAAAGCTTATTAGTATTCTATATATTAGAGGATTAATTAAAGATGGGAATTGTATTTTTATGGATATGAAATCATTATGACTGGATCTACTCTTTCATGGTCTATAGTTTCATGGGAGAATATTTCTAACATCATATTGAAGTAGGTTTTTTTAGACAATGGGTTAATTATTTGATTTTGCTATCATTCTTGTAAAATTAATATTGGTTATTAACTGATTTTAAGTAATTCATTTCATGAAATTTCTTGTAAAGACAAATGTTTTAAAGGTGTTTTTCTATAAATATTTTGTTTTTCACACCATGTATTGGATTAAATTCCAAAATTGGTGTTGTGATTCGTATATGAGGTTTCAAACCCCATATATTATTTTAATGGATTGGAAAATGTTTTAAAAATAGTGGTCATAGTTTTAACATGGAATTGTATAAAAATCACATTGGGAACTTGGGTGAATCAGTATTGGGTAATTGGTGAACCTATTATATGTGTCACCAATAGCAGTATCTTTCAAGAAATTGAAAGAATATTGTAGGACTCTATATAGGTTGGAACTAATATATATTTGGTTTATATCCAATTATGTGTACTATATATTTCTATTAGCTGGGTCCAAATGTGGTGTTCTTCATCTTTTATGGTTACATATGAGATGATGTATTTTTTTTATGGATGGTATCTCAAATGAATTCACATGTTGTTGTATCACATGGATTCATACATTGGATAATTTCATGGATCTGTGTTTACATGATTACCTTATTGTTTATGAACATGCTTTCCTATTTTAATCCATTACAATTTCTAGATTTCTATATAGGTGGATTTGACAAGATTTTAGGAAAAAATGGAAAATGATATAAAAATAGGTTTTGATTTTATATAAGTTCATTGTAAAATAGTTTTATATTTAATGTTGAAATGTTTAATTAAAGTTATAAAAACGTGTATAGAATATTTAGTGGTATCCTATCCGGAGTCGTGATCACAAAAAAAAATTATTGCTGAAATTTTAGATGTTTTATTTCCGAATATATGTGAAGGAAAAAGTATATTATAGAAAGATGAGTCCATTATTATAAAAGTCTTCAGTTTTGGATGGTCTGGAAGTTATATTTGTTATATGTAAACTTGTTAATCATGTATTTTTTATAATTTTATGATTTAGTCTATTTGGATTGGTTTATATGTATATGGTTGTATCAATTTCATGCACATTGTACATTGTTTGAATTTATTTTTTATTATTTTCATTATTGTTTTATTTATCCTATCACACCTCATTATTGTGATGGGAAAACTCCATTGGATAGTCTTTTTGGCCTGATATAGCTTGTTATAATTAAAATCAATTCAGAAATAATGAGAGACAAAAAAACTCATATGAGGAAAAATGTAGTACTCTATATGGTCTGGACATATGGGATGGAGAACAATATATCTAAAATGAAATATACTTTGAAATTTTTCAGAGACACATTCATATGGGATCTTCATGGTTTTACTAAGCATGCTAGCTAACTACATAACTACAGTTCGTCCACTATTTTCACCTAAAAAGCTCTTGGAGACACCAAAATCACAAATATACTCAATGGGGATCAAAATACCATCTATCAAAATTAAAATACATCATAATGATTAGAAAAATTAAAATTCATGATTAAAATCCTAATAACTAATCAAAACCCAAGGCTTGGGGTTAAAAAGGTCAAGCTAGACTCGCCATGCACCAACCTCTTGAGTTTAAATGTTCATATGTATATAACACCTAACAACTCAAGTAACATGATAGATCTTCAACAATAGAAGACTTTGAAAACCCTTACTAATATAGATGATATTTTCAATAAATTTCTTATGTATTTAAATTTTTTTTATCCCCTTTAATTTTCCATTATGAGTTGATTTATATTATATTTGGTACTTAGTGCCATTTTAATGATTTAATTTTGAAAATTGAAAAAATTAATGCTTCCATGTATTTTTAATCATTTATGGAAATTTTTTAATAATCCATTATTTTTCTAAAACACTACTATTTATTTTGAAATAATTTTTTAGACCAAAATAGGCGAATTGGGAATGTCTGGGTTGTATTATAGTTTTTTATGGCTTGAATGATGTGTCAATTTTCTATAAATATTCATCTAACGATGATCATATCTTAGGTTTTTTTCAAAATTATTCATTATAATATATTTTAGTATTATTTATATGATATTTATCTTCTAATATAATTATATAAATTTCTAAATTTTAATCACGTGTAGTAATATATTATTTTTTTGATGATTTTCACATATATAGAATATTTGTTATAAAAATCCATCCATGTAACATAATTTCCTTCAACAAAAGTATCTTCTCCAACATATATGAAAATTTAACTCTTGTATTCTACTTTCAAATATCTTTAAATAAAAACTTCATGTTGCTACATCTCATTTGATACCACAATTTAACACTAAAATATTTTATAAATTAATATATCCAAATAATTAAATTTTTTTATAGTATTCTTCACATGAAGCATCAATCTTATATGAAAACGAGATATATTTAAATTAAAAACAAATATTAATGTATTATAATTAAAACATAAACATTTAATTAGAGGGAATGAATATAAGTCAATATTTAATGAAATATATTTTTAAATAAAATAAACTCTATTTATTATATAATTTAAATTCAATTATTTTACATAAAATGACTAATAAGATCAATTATTGTTTAAAAAATATTTTTTAAAAATGGCCTTTTTAATTCAACGTGAATTTATATTAAATGAGGCATACGATTAATGATGATAAATTATATTTAATGTTAATAAATGTTTAACAAAAATTTATTTTATTAATTGACTAATAATATTTAGTTTTTGAAAATTTCAATTTCAGTTAAAATAGTTTTCATTATATTTATTGATTTTATTAAAAAATTGATTGTATAAATATTATAAGATGAATTTTATAATATGGAAATAATTTATTAAATTTAAAAAATTATATAATCTTAATATTTATTTTTTATTTTTTTCCAAATATATTAATTTTCCATCGAATATTCTGCTTATTGTGAATGTTTTTATTTTAATGATTACCATCAAGTAGAATATCCTAGAAATAATAAAAACAGTTGATAAATTCATGATATATTTAGTGAATATAATTTTTGATTTTAAAATATTCATTGGGCTTATAAATCTTATTCCTATCTATTTTAGAATTTAATTAAATGATATTTTAATAAATAATTGATTTCTGTCATTTTATTGAATCAAGTATTTTCAAGGTGATACATTGTGTTGTCATTATATGAAAGTATAATAAGTTTTTTTAATTTATAATAAACCAAAAATATCATCAGAATTGAATATTTTAATAACTATAGAATAAATATAAATTTAATGACTAAAAACAATTAATTTGACTGTTAATAGTTTTCAAATGTTATGTGGGCTAATGTTAAAATTAACTACTCAAATAAAAAAACATTATTTGATATAATGGATTCAAAATATGAAAATCATAAGGTTATAATTTTATAAATAGGTAATTGGTAATTCTTCCATTTCTATTAAATAGTAATCTAAAAATTTAATTATAATGTTAAAATAAAATTGATGTTAAAGTTATGAAGGATAAAAGAGAAAACCTTAAAACAATTATTTTACCTAAAAAATGAGTCCTTGAAGTTATATTAGACCAAATCTATTTTTGGGACCATATTTTTTAGTTTTCAATTAATTTAACATAGAAAAGTAACATCACATTGTTGAAAATGTTAAACATTCTTCCCAAAGTTCCCTTGCCATAACATATAAAAGGGTAATAAAACCACCCCATCACAACTCACATTACATAATAATTTCCACACTAATTTATTTATAATTAAACAAATATAATCCAAAATCACTTTCAAATGATACTGGTTTACATTATTTATTATAAGACCATCATGTCCATTGATATTTTAAAGGGAGATTCAAGTACCTGGCAAGAGTATTACGAACTACGTATCTTTTTTTCATGATTATATTCATTCAAATTTATTATATACATAACAATATAATTACATCATTATGATTAATATATTTTTATGTTACTATATTAATTTTAGTTTCATTTTGTGTTCATATATCTCATCAATTATAAAAAAACCATCATTTGTGTGTACGTGCGTACTACAGCCAACAGATGCAACACAACTAATTTTTCTTCAACACCAACAATTAATGGTTTCTAGGATGGTTTAATAATGAAAAATATTTTTTGTGAAATATTTTTTGTTGTGGAATTAAAAACATATATATACTATTAATGATATTATCAACAAATAATTTTCGTTATTTCAAACATTTAAAGCATGTGATCTAAGAGGAAAATGATATCCTCTTTATATGTAATGAATTCATATAAAATATTTTCAATCTTAAAATTATTTATAATTATGATATATCACTATAAAAAACACTACATATGATATTTATTCTTTTAGTAATGTTATATTACAACTAAACCATCTCATCGTAATCCATTAATCATGCTTGGCACATGTTTGGTTCAGTTTAAACACATACGTGAACAATACTATGAATTTATATCATGGATAAATATAATAACATATTAAATTTTAATATATTATATAAATATGTAATAATTTTTTTGGTAATTGTATGTTTATAAGAAAATTTAACTCAAAGATAAGAAAACACCTTTTATTCTCTAAGATTCACCAAAATATGATCATCGTCGATTTTATATCCATGGTATGTTACCAAAAATACCATATAATGAAATTATACCTTCATAAAATACCTTCAAATGTTTATTATACTTATTTATATGAACTAATAATGATTTAATATTTTTAAATAATGGTCAATAATTCCATTTATATGGAACTATTGGAAATAAATTATGATTACTCACACCTGATGTTGAAAATATGTAAAAATTAACTAATATCTATAATAACTATAAATGACTTGTAATAATTAATTAATACCAAGGAATAGGTTTCTATCTGAAATTCCTATCATTGAGACATGTTTGGTATTATCAACCTAAATTCATTTATGTTGTGAATATACTACTTATTTGAGATAAAATTACATAAATTTTATTTTAATCATGATATTTAATTTTTAATTATATGAAATATTACTCCAGGGGTTCTTGTTTGAATATTAATAATGTTGTATGGCTCAATATTGGGACAATTCTAATTCCATGAGACATTTTACATATTATAATCCATGTTTCCTCTATGTGGTGTTATATTGATTTCTTTTCCCATGAATTTTATATAAATATTTATATGAAATTAAATAGATATATTAATCAAAATAAATTTCTTTTCATCAATGGTTTATTGACTCATTTGTTACTGCAGTCATAAGAGTTTTTCTTAACTCAATTTTAATTCATTGAATTATAAAAAATTTATTGAAATTATTTCATATATGATGGATACATTATGAAAATTTATTTTTTTATATTGTATTATCTATATTATTTATTCAGAAGTATATTCCTCCAACACAAACCCATTTACAAATATTTCTCACCGAGTGAGATATGTTTCCTATGAGGGATATTGAGAACTCAAATCATCTTCTTTATGTTAAAATTATTATTCTTGAAAGCATTTCATTCATTCATGGGTTATCCCACTATAAAATTTTATCTTATCTTATTTTATAATTAATTATTCTAAAATAATGTTTCAAAAAAAACGGGTTTATTACACTTTTTACAATGTATGTTTTGAAAAGGGTATTTTTTTTAAATTATCAAAATGTGGGTTTCCCTTTCCATTTTATAAGTTTTTTCATATTCTCCAATTTAATCCAAGATAAATGTTTTTGTTTTTAAAGACATATTATTAGATATTATTTTCAACTATTTTTACATAAAATTTTGAAACATAATTTTATAAGTGACCCCTAACATCGCTTTTTTAGGCCAATGTAAAAAATTGTCTTCCAAAATCACTTTTAATATTTCCCCTTTATTTCCATTTTTTCCAAATAATTTATCATTATGGAGTTTATGATTCTTGATATAACTTCTAATATATATTATAATGTGTGTATATAACTCATGGAATCAAATAAATTCAATTCCTATCCATTCTTTTTTGATACGGTTAAATGAATTATTTTTGCGAGTGTGTTTATCATTTTTGTTAACACCCACCATTGTTACATTTTTTACTATGGAAATATTATTTTTAAATCATTAAATTATTTTTGTGGTTGTATTATGATCATATAATTATTGTATTGAATTAAACTTATGCTCATTACCCTCTATGGTCTAAAAATATCATTTTACAATTTCATATTGGAGGATGTTCACCAGGAAAGAATAATTATTTATTGAAATTGATAAAATGATTAGCGGAATATATATTTTTATTTTATAATGGATGGTTATTTGAAATTTAAATATGATTTCTTTGATAATCCTCCTTATTTATCTCAATTGGTTTTGATCATCTTGTGCCTTTTATTAACATGGGAAAAAATAATTATATTGTTGAGAATTAATGACTATGAATATAGGATGACTATGTGTTGAAAACACCCATCATTCAATATAAGGATAACCATACATTAATTTGGAAATAGGTTCCTTAGTGAATGTAATGAAAATTCTTGTTGACTTTTATGGTGAATGAATTAGACTTAACCAGGTGATGGTTTCATCCTAAAGTTATATTACCCCTTGATGCATCAAAATTTCTCATTAAATTCCACTTTTATGTATTTCATGTATCCATACTCAATTTAGAACGATGTCTTGACAGAGATTTTGAAGACAAGTAAATGTCTCCGAGCAATCCCTTGACAGTATGTTTTTGATAACTACCATTATGCATTCCATCATTATGCAATGAGTATTATTCATATTCATGTTTTTAATTATTATCATGGATATAAAACTATCACAATTTATGTTGAGTATGGATTTATGTTGTATATAGATTCATCCCATAATATTTATTCGATGATAATACCATGATTATCTTCGTTTTTTATTTTCCCTTACTGAGAATTTGAGATCATCATTTCATATATTTCCTTTTTCACAAGTTATTAATAAATTAATTACACATGGTATTCCTAACAATATACCTTTTTTATATAATGTTTTTCAGATATTTTGAATACATATTATGGATTATGTTGTTTATTATATAATTAAGAAAGAAATTATGATTATCAGTTTATTTTTTCCCAAATATCTAAATCAAAAATTTCAAATGGTCTTGGAAACGTATTTAATGAATTATTTGTTTTAATTCATGTAATTATAGGAATGTTGTGTCCCAAAATGTATAGTTCGTATCGAACCATGTATATAATGTATGTGTATATGGAACAGGATCTGGGAGTATATGTTCAGGGAATCATAATTGGAATATAAGAAGAGTTTAAATAACATTAAATATTAGGGTATTTGTTAGGATAATTTAAGGGATGATAAGTTATGGTTGATAAAAATTTCAATGGTATAGATTAAGATTTGTGAGAGTATAATATTTAATGTCCAGGTAATAACACATATTTTTTTTGGGATTAAGAAAAGAAAATTTAAGGAAAATAAAATAAATAATTATCTGTATAATATGATAACCTATTATTTATTAATGTATTATGTTTTCATATTTATTTGTACTTACATATATTTTTATATAATAAATGTGGATTTAGGATTTTACAAATATTTACATAGGGGTGATAAACCCAAATGGTCGGATTGGGTATTAACTCAATCATCGCTTGGTGCATGAAAAATATGCCTAACTAAAGATAATTTTTAACAGTAACGAAGGATATGATTTGGTTAATAAAAATTTTTTATGAAATTTTATGAATTATTTAAAGATGATGTGAACTAATTAGGTTAATAACCTTAAATAAAAAATACAATGGATAAATCTGGATTGAAAAAAGGGAGTAATTGGTTAATCCAAAAGTATCATATGTTAAGAATAATAGTGTCTAAAGTGAAGTCCTATTCAGATTGTTGATTTTAAATTTATGTTTTTCATATTATCATAACCATTTTTTGTTTTAACGTTTTGTGTAAATAGTATCATGATGATAATGACGACAAATTTATATATCTAGAAACCTCTTTGTCTTATAACTGAATATGGGAGAATACTTAAATGGGAAACATTTTGGTATATGATTTTCATAATGGATATAAGTGGGCATCATAGTGTAAACCAATGCATCTATATTGATATTTTATTTGAAATTAAATCCTAAAACACTTATATATTCTCATTAGTGAGTGATATTTATTGATGAATTTATATTATTTCATAAACATTATGATGAGTATGTAAAACATCTAAGGATAATTATTTAGTATTATTACATTAATGGTATAGAAACATATATTAAATAGTTTCAATAAAAATTAAAATAGAGTTTATGTAAAGGTAATATTTTTTGGGAAACCTACTGAACAACACATTATTGAGGTATGGATAACTCTTAAGAACTATATTTTCTTGATTGTTTTGTGTTATATGTTGAATGATTTTATAAAATGCGAGTTATATTATATTTGAAATAATATTTAAATAAAATAAAATGTAATCTAGGGTATTTTTTGTGATGTATATATAATTTTAGGGATTATCGTATATAATGATTATTTTCTGACATTATAAACTAGTAGTTAATACCATTTTATGGTTAAAGAGTGATTTAAATTTTCAAAGAATATATAATAATATTATTGATTATTGGCTTCGAGAATCAAATTGTTTTGGGAATGTTATGATTTTGATAATGTATGATTATTGTATACAAATACATTGGTATATGATTATAGGAACATTTAATGTCATAGGAGGAAGTATATGTAACTTGATATTTCCTCATAGAGTAATATAGATTTCATATTAGATGTTATGTCTTGAATGATAAATTTGTTATGAATATTATCACATAATATAACCACTGATTAATATTTAAAATTGTTTGGGATGAAATTTATTTCGGAATGGGGGATAATATAACACAATAAAACATTATTATATTATTACCTTTACAAAGTTATTAGTTTTTATATATTCCTTCACATACTACAATGAACATGAATGAAATAATGATACATTTTTATAAAATAAAAATATTTAAGTATGATCATCAAAACCAATATGCCTAGTGAGGATGTTATGACTGTCCCACCGTGAAGAAGGTCAAGGAAAGACTATTCTTATCTGCCAAAGTCGATGTCTACCAGGTCTTCTATCAGAAAGGGAGGTTAGGCTATGTAGTCTTCTAAATAGTTTCTATATTTGGATAAGTTGGATCTTAGAAGGAAGTATGCCAAGATTATGAAGCAAAATGATTTATCTGAGTGGGAATCAGCTACTATAGGGGAATCAATCTATCACGGATGTGGTGACCAGTTTAAAGTTTTTGATCTATAGTTTTCTTTTCTTCCTTATTGTACTTTCTTGTTGTAAATTTTTTTATTTTAATAAATGGTCAAATAATTTCCTATGACTGTGATTTTCTAGTAATAAAGGTAATAATTTTTTAAAATTAATCTATAATTAAAATAACTCATACTTTTAATATGATTTAAATTCGGTTTTTATCCTAAAATGAGAAAAAATGTCATTTATTAAATTAGAAAATTATTTTTCAAATAAAAATATTTTTTTGTGATATATATTTATATTTCATGAAATTCATGATTAATTATAATAAATTATGTATGATATAAATAATTTATTAGCACCATTTTATTTTTTAAATAATAAAAAATAATAATAATGACACTTAATATTTGAAAAGTTCACTATGTAATGAAAACTATTACTGATTATACATTATTGTTTTTTTTAAGTATTTATAAATATTATAAGTTTAATTTTAATATATGGAAAATTTATTTTTATTTATAAAATAAATACTATATTAATATTAAATTTTTGATTTTTTTCTCAAGGAGATTGATTTTTGGTCATAAATATGGTGTTTGCAAATGTTATATTTTTTATTATTTTTAAGTGATGTAAGCATATCAAATATGTTTTTAAATATTTTCTCTGAAATAAAATATTCATTTAATGAATAAAATTATCTATTTAAATATATTATTTTAGATTATAAATCCTATGTTAAAAATTTTTAGAACTAAATGAAAATTTTATTTTAATAAAAATTTATTTTTTTCTTTCCATTGAATCAAGTGTTTTCATGGTGACATTCAGTTAAAAAATTTCTTTGTTTTTTAAAGCATCACAGTAATAAAAATAATATTGATTATGATGACTAAATCCAATTTTGGAGAAATTACATAATAAAATGAATAATTTAAAAAAATTAATATGTTTTAAACAATAAATAATTTGGTTGAAATAGAACCTTAACACGAAGTATATGACGCTAGAAGTGAATCCTTGAGAAGAGTTTTTGTTTTTATAGTTTCACATTATTTTTTACTAAAAATAATTTAAATGTCACTTTCAAGATACCTTTTTCAAAGAATTTTTAATCATTATTTTTTAAAAAACATACCAATAATAAAATATTGAAATGATAGAAAATTAATGTTGAATAATTTTTGGTTAATGATATAAAATAATATAAATTTCAAAATTAATAATTTTTATTAATTTTATTAACGGTTTGATGTAACCCTTATTTGTAAAAGGGATATAAAATATATTTTTCTATAGAGACAAAGAAAAATCTATAGGTATATAATAGAATTTATTTTTAAATATCAATATAATGAAAATTTGGTTTCTTGGTATTAAATAATATGTACATGGATAAAAATTACCAAAATATAGTGTTAAATTATTTTTATAAGGATATATATTTTTACGGAAATATTAAATAAAAAACGTGATTATCATAATAAAATTCTATTTCCCAAAAAATTAATAGAAAACACCATATGATATAGAGAAGTGGATGAATACGTAAACATAGATGAGGGTAATCAATCAGAAAAGGGCAGGACTCAAGGAAAGAAGGTTCAGTTTATAAAAAGTCTTATAACTTTGGAAATGATAAAATTAAAATTCCATGAAAGAGAAAACATAAAATTGAATTATAAATCCAATGAAAAAAATTTATTGCATTATTAAAAATGTCTATGGGGAAATATATACATCATAATAAGTAAAATAATTCATGAAAACAAAACATGTCTCAATGAAAGGAAAACCATTTAAAAAATATTATGATATGATTTTGGAAAATTTTAATTGTGGGAGAAATAAGAGAAAGTGTATAAAATTTGAGATAAAAAGTATAGTTTAATCATTAAAATTAATACTTATTATAGAGAATCTCAAAAAAGTAAAATAATCAAATGAAAATGATTTATAAAAAATGCATTGTGTGAATTGACAATCAATGGTACTTGTATATATACAAGTGATATACTAATAATAAAGGAAATACTATATAGAAAAAAATATAGAATTTTAAAATAATGAATATAATTGAATGTCTTCAATAGAAATGATAGATTAATATGAAAAACAATGTGTAAGGGATCCCTGAAATTGGAATTCCTTCTTTCTTAGGCACACTATATCTTTATTAATGGGAGTGACCCATCTTCTTATGAATTCCTTCACAATCAAGGATTTTTTCCTCCTTATTATGACATAATTATACCTATTGTGGTGGAGGAAATTATGGGAGAAAATTTGGTCTTTGATTCAATAGAAATTAGAATGATTCAAGTGGTATGGAATGGTTAGAGGTGGGGTTATTTTACAGGTGGAAATGAGTGAAATTTACTCACGAACATTAGTTATATAATGTGTAAGCATTAAATCAGATGGGATTTAAGTCGATTGGGTATGAAAACATTGGTAGGAATTGTATCACTAGATCATAAACCTAAAAAATTTCTTTTATAATGTGTGAATATGAATTTAATTTATCAGAATTGAGGCAATTTCATTTAACCTCCTTTTACCACCTTTTACATAAATAGTTATTTACCATTGTAAATAATCGTTACAAAAAAGATACACACTATTACCTAATATAAACATGATAATTTCAAATTATTGACACATTTTATCAATTTAAAACTCTTAATCAAATAAATTTAACTTAGTAAAATAAATTTATAATAAAATCATTTATTTAATGGAAAAAAACATCCTAAAAAATAAATTTTTATAGTTATTTTTTAATTCTAGGTATTAATAATTAAATGATTGTTAATTTATATATATATATATAAATAAATAATTTAAAAATGAGAATAATTCTTTTATGGAGATCAATTTAATTTATATTGAATAAAATAAAATAAAAATAAAAAAACATGTTTGTAAAATACAACTTTTTAAATATTAAATGATTATATTACTATAAATTTAAAAATAAATAAAATTTTATTGAGGATTTTATTGTTTTTTATCAATTTTTTTGTATCAAATTATTTTTTATATTTTATAATTATATTTAAATAAAATAATTATTTAAATGTAATCAAATTATAAAACATAAGGATGTATTAAATTACACTAAAAAATATTAGTATAAAAAAATAAAAAATTAAAATAAATTTTAATAAATTCAAAATCAAATGACGATATAATTATAATAATTAAATCCAATACCACGTTAAAAATTCATATAATCCCTAATGGTGAGATAAGTGATATTTGTCACGACCTATCCTCGGGGCCCCTGTCGTGACTACCCCAAGCCCGCCATCCATAGGCTAGGGGATCACGACATGCAGCAAAGGAAAAAATTCCGATAAAATGGAAGGGATTTTCTTTATACATGTAAAAATACACAATAGAGTATGCAGGCTAAAGTAAACACTATGTAAACTCAGTAAAAAAGTATGTGCTGGAAATTAAATGGGCCAGAATACAAACTCAACAGAAAGTACATTACAATAGTAAATAAGAACAACTACAGTAAAGTAAACCAGCAACCACTGAGTCGTCCTCCAGATATCCCACCTGAAGGGTGGGTAAAAATGGTCTCATCATCTCCTCGGGTCCAGCCATCAGCTCCGTGTACGTCCTGCCAAGTGGTCCACCTCCAGGTACTGTCCCACTCCACAAGACTCCATCTCGATCAGTGTTGTCTGTCGTTTGCATCCAACACAACGTAGTGCGGGAATAGTCCGTGCAGGGGTGAGTATACGATACTCAGTAGATACCCCAAGACCCCCAAAGGTCTCCCAGAATCCAAAAAGGAAAAGCCACAAAGGAAAGATTCAAACATGAAGTATCAGCCAACTCTACTTAGATATATGCCCATACATATACCTAAGTCATCAATTCCAGTTCGGCTCCAATTCACGAGCCCATGTACAACCTAGTCCACACAGGAATGCATAACCCATTCCACACAGGAAAGAAAGTCATTCACATCGATGATACTGATTGAAAGTAAAGACTCAGCTCACATAGGTATACTACTCATGAAGAGGGGTGGAGATGATAGATGTAGCCACTGAATCATCTTCCCTACCGAACCCACATAGGATCCAAGTACAAAAGTAGTTTCTACCGAACCCACGTAGGATCTAAGTACAGTAACCATCGTTCTGAACCCACATAGGATCCAAGTATAGTCACCATCGCTGTTGAACCCATGGAGGATCCACGTATAGTTGTCCTCACTATCGAACCCACATATGATCCAAGTACAATCACCATCGTCGTCGCAGTCATAAACAGCTCTAGGGTTCCCGCACATAGCACGTTAGATTCTGGGAGGGTCCACTCCTCGAGCCAAGGGGGTCGATACATCAAATGTCACGAAGTCCAGAGTTGATGAATCTTGAAGTACTGTCTCGTCAAAGGGAACTCAATGCAACAGAAGGCGTGTCAATCGGACGCTCGGTTTGAGAGATAACGACTTTTCCATCCCAGGGGCCTGGTTAAAAATATTCTTGTTTATAACCCGAAAGTTATCCAAATTCATCCTAAAGTCACTTAGATTATCGTAAAAGGACCGTCTCATCGAAAGAGTCCCAGTGCCATAGATGGCGCGTCGATCGGACGTGCGGTCCTTACGTTATTCACGTTTAAGTGAATAACGGGCTCGACCTATTAAGCCTAGTGTGCGGACGGGTCAGGTTGACCCCGTTTGACGGGTCCAACCCAGCAGGGGTGTCGAACCATTCTGAAGAAATACACAACTCAACTCGATGGGGTGCGGCCCGGCCCGGCGTAGCCCGGCTGGAACGGCTGAAGGCCTGGCGGGTTTCAAGCGCCCCCCCCCCCCAATTTTCCGCACTGGCGGCGCCAGGTGGCTTCACCCTTCCCCATACCGGCCGGTCTTTTGCGGACACGACCTGCATGGGCGGGCCGCATGTCCTTAAGCATGGCGCCCTCCTGGTGCCGAGCTCGAGCTCTTCCAGGCCGGCCGGTCCCTCCGGAAAATCGGATCGCGTAGCGGGCCAAGGTTCTTCTCGTACAACCGGTGCGACAGCACCGGTTCCCTTCACCACGTTCCTGGCACGGCGCGACGACTTCGTTCTTCCTCCGCCGTCAATTGCCAATTCAAAATTAATAAACGAGAACTAAAAAGGGTTGTCGGGCATGGTTAGTTTGGCACGAACCCTCCACGTAAAACGATAGAAATAAGCCATATTTATCAAAGATTTCCAACAAGAACGGGGTATGTAAACATCCACATTCGAGAATAAACCCCTACCCCAAAAAAGATGACAAAAATCAGAGTCGTGGTTGATGTTGTCACGAGGTGAGGATTCATAGACATCGACGGAGAGCATCTGAGGAGGAAGCGACATCTCCCCTTTTTATCACGGATAGAAAAAAACAAGGCTTGATGTCATAGGAGAGATTCTGTGTCAGTGTCTCCTCCCTTGTCGCAGAGAAAGAAGAGGATGGTGAATCTAGGGTCTCTGAGTCGATGTTCTTCATCAGAGAGTTGTAATTTTTTAACAAAGGAGATGAATCGTTCTTTGAAACTCAAGAGCTCTCTCCCCAAAATCTCAACACAACAAGAAAACCCAATATAAAATAAGGCTTCTCCTTATTTTATTTAATCCTTCCATGCATTTCAAAATTTAAATTTCAAAACTCTTAATTAATTAATTGAATTGGTTCAATTAATTGATTTAAGTGTGTTGGAAAATGTTAATATGGAGAGAGAGAGAATGAGGAAGGGTTTCACAAGTAATGAGAAGTTTACAAAATTAAGAGGGGGGTTTAAGGATTTTTAGGGAATGTAAAGGGTTGGGGATCGTATGGGCCACACCTCACATTTATCCTCACATTTATCCTCACATGGGTAGTTATGTGCTAGTGGGTCCCAATCTAACTCCCCCATGTAGGATAAAACTACATTAGATATAAAAATAAAATTGTTCCACAATTTTATTCACTTCTCATTTAATCCAAAAAAAATTAACATTTCATCCCGGGAAAACGCATCTACGGTAAAGGTACCCTTAAACAATTACCAGTGTTGTGAGTTCATTGGTGCCCTCAGATTTCAATTCCGAGCACCGGAACAAATGTAAGAAAAACCCGCTCGTTCGTTAACTGGATGTACCTAAGCTAAATTTCCAAAATTGATTCCGGGGACACCGGGCCTCGGAATCATGTTCCGTCAGAATCCACAGACTCGCAAAATTCCAAAGTATTTATGAAAAAAAATTTCCTTGAAATTTCTGGGTCTTTACAATATTTTTAGTCACATGTAGTGACTTAGTTGGTATGGATAGCGTAGTGATTTTCACTAGCTTGAACATTCCCCCACAAATGATTTCCCTCAAGATGTAGTTGTATAATAACCTATTATGAATAATAATCGATTCCATATACTTTCTCCTTAAAGAAATTTTTTTAAATCTTATTCATATTATTTACACCCATATCATCAGCAAAAATATCAAAATGGTCATAACTCAATATTTTTTTTTGAGTATGAAATCTTATTTAACAAATAAAATTTTATAATTCAAATATCATTATTCTATCTCATGATTACATATACCTATAAATATATATACTGAATGATTATATATTCTTAACTACTATATATTCAAAAAAAATACATTCCCAAATACCATATTTTTATTATCGCTTCCAATATATTTCCCTGTATAAGTTTTTAAAATCATTCATAATATTCACTCCTTTATTAATTATTTTTTTTATATTTAAAAGGTTTTTAGTTATTTATTTATTCATCATATATAGTATTATATTCATGGGTGATTGTGATTATTATAATTTCAATCTTATTTTATTTTAATTTTCATGCTATTTTATTCTTTTTGAAATTTTTTATTTATTTTTCATTCCTCTATGTTATAATGAATTAATATTTATTTAGTATAATATTTTACCATAATTTAATAAGTAATCATTAATTTTAGTTTTTTTGTTTTTTATATGATAATCTATACAACACATGGGCTATATTAAAAGGGATTTAACACTAAAAATGGGGTGTTTCATTCTTTTCCCCATTTAAAAATTTTCCCCTTCAAAAATTTAAATTAAATCACTAGTAAAAATTGATGAGGGAATAATTATAATTGGAATAGATTCAGATATAATTTATAATGATAATTCAACCATATACTATGAGACATATAAATTTTTCCACAATAGGGATATATTGATATTTTTGTTAATCTTAACCATATTTTCAATGTATTCTTATTTAGAAGGGAACAAAGAACTATACATATGAGTCAGTTTCAAAATACATAACAAGAATGTCATTTTTTGTCTTCAATACCATTTATCCTCTATACATTCTTAGTATTATATGTGTATTTCATGATTAAATAATGAAAAATAATTTTTTTTACTCTGTTACATTCTTCATCCATAAGTGGGTTAGGTGATCTGATAAAGTATTTTTCTTGATGTTGAATATAGAAATTAATAGAGATATCTTCCTCCATTTAGATAATTGGAGGTTTTTATGTGATTAATGTTATTATACATGTTCAACCGAAGTTGGATAATCAAAACGACATTGATTCCAATTATAACCCAAATTTAATTTGGTTGATAAATTATACAAATTCTATATTATCCTTATTATTCATATTTTACTCAGTTCTTATTATTGTATAAAAATATAACACTACAAATGAAATTAATGTTATTAATGATACTATTTAGGATGAGAACCAACATGGTATGACCTGACATATCACCCAACCTAGTTTTATACTAGGTTCAACGAGAATTCATGATCATTATAAGATTGGAACCAGTTCAAAGGTATAAAAACATACACTTGGGAAGGATTTCAGCCTCTAAATAATAAACAAACAGGTAGAAAATGCATTATATAAGATCTAAAATTACCCATCCATGGCTCAAATTCTATTTTATTATATAACTAATTTCATTATATAATAATAAACAAAATATTATATATAAAAATTAAAATATGAAGAATAAATCATAAATTTCATGAACCAATAAACTAAACGTAAGGAAAAATCATATATATAAATAAGAAAAAAAATGATATGGTTTGAAAGTGAATGAAACATTTATATTCTAAAGTTAAATAAAAAAACACTACCTCATTACCCATAGTAATTAACCCCATCCTAACATCATCTATCACTATATAACACATACATAATCCCTTAATGAGTTCAAATCATGGTCACCAAAAAATATAACATAAGATTTACATACCGTCATTATAGTGTACATGGTGTGAGCTAAACATGAAATGTATTATTACACCAAATAGTATGTTCAATTAACTTTCAAAATAACAATAATTAATTCTAGTTTAAATATAAAAAGATAAAATAGGGTTTTAATATGTAGATATACAAAAACCTTAACACCATTCCATGATCACTTATTTAAAAATTCCTCTACATGGATAAGAAAATGTTTTACCATTGTTAATATATCAATTTCATTTAAAATGTAGACAAATAATCCATTATTAAATCTGTGGAAATGATTAAAACTTCCTTTCCACTTTTATAAAATTATGTAAAACAAATATTTAGAAAATAATCGTCACATTTCCATAGAAATCATTTTTTCCTATGATTCACCAATGAAATGTCAAGAAAAGTCACATGAATTAAGATATCAGTGAATCCTAACAAGGTAACCAAATTTTTTTTTCATATAATGAAATTAAAATATTTGGGATATATAAAATGTATATAAGAAGGTCCCCTAAAAATCCTCAAGAAAAACATGGAATCATGTGAAACTCTCTCGGAGTCAACTAACCCAAACATAATATTAGTGACTCAAAACCCTAGGATAGGAAAAAATTATACATCTAAGCTCTCTGTAAAAATTCTAGAGTTTTAAAACTACATATCACCTCTCAAGAGTACTTACGTAACAGGTACAACCTAATTAATATTATTATTTCACTCACTCTAATAGGGAAATATTCTATATTTTTCACATATTATTTACAAGGGATTTCACACAACCACTTCATCCACTTATTTTCTAAGGATTCCCATGAAATAACACAAAAATATATGAGATAAGAAGAAATTATGACAAATAATCCTTCCATTAATAAAATAATAAAAACAATAAAGAAACAAGGCCCCATATCTCCTCTTTAACACCCTTACACGAAACAAAAACTTTAACAAACAATAAATATATATATAATATTAAAATAAATCCCCCTCTAGGTTCACAATCAATATCAACTTAAAACATGATAAAGCTATCAACTGGAGTTCTAACACATGTTTAGGGAAATATTATAATTTTTCTAAAAAGGGATTTCTTAGAGAAAGCTTCTTATAATTACAATACTTTTGCTATCATTTTGAATCCTTTCATTAAAAAATTTCTTCTGACCAACTCAAAGTAAGTTATTTATAAAACCTTTTATATATAAAAATATATATTCATTAATTTCCATTTAATAGGTTTATCAGCTCTCTTCTTTACTAAAAAATCATATAAAACTATATATTCCCATTTTTCATGACTCTAATAGGTCAAAAATACTTAATTCATCAAAATAATTTTGAAATATCTATATTTACTTCTAAAAAACACATGATTTTTATGAAATACCATTAAGAATAAGAAAACCATTAAACACCTCCATTCCATGTGATCAAACACATAAAAAATTTATAAAATCCCTAATAACTTTCATATATTATTTATTTTATAAAAAAAGTCAATGAAGCACATCAACCAATAAACTTAATTTAATTTAAAAGAAATTTTGAAAATACCAAACTTAATTAAATGACATGAATAAGAAATGAGTTACTGTCGATGATGATGCTCATCTAAAAAAGAGGCTTCCTCTATAATCATGAAACCCCCAATACACCAAAATTAAATCCACTAATAAACCCTAATATCTTACCAATATACGCAATGGTTTGTCATAGAAGACTAAAATAATATATATTTGGTGTATAGGGGAAGATAGACGATGAAGAAGTGAAAATAGAGATCCAACCTATGTATTTCTATTGACATTGGAGGATAAGAGGCTTAAAATCATACATGGAGGGAGGAAGAGATACATAGGTCATAATATGGGTTCTTCAAAATGAGTAGTGGAGGAGAGGGGAACTAGAACCCCTAAATATGAATAGGTTTAAAAAATAACATTAATGTAGAACTGTGTGGCTGACTTATTTTTGCCGCATGTATTACCAAATTGTGTTCTAACTGTTCATAAACCACTGAGAGGCATCTGAAACCCTAAAAATGTTTATAGAATGTGGTTTCTCTTATTAAAATTCATTATGTGTTCCAACACCCCAATAAAAATTTAATCAAATGGTTCTTATCCTAAATCACATAGTTCGGACCAAACCGTGGACTACGTATGCACAACAACTGCACTCTAACAAAATGAACTATAAAAATCTATTCATAAGACTTCCCACATTACTTCCCCTAGATAATGTGGAATAACCATGCAAAAAATATCAATATCAACAAAAAATCAATATGAAAACATCCAAAAAATAAAATTATCCCAACTATATATAAAATATATTACAAAAGTGTCATAGGTGTAAAAAAATCACCAAAACATTCCAAGTTCATCTCCCTAAAATCCATTGATCGTGGGATTAAAAATTGAATATAAATAACATCAACACATAACAAATAGGTGGGATGCTATAGGAAAACAAAATGATATATAGAGATAATAGTACATTAGGAAAACATAATTCATCAAAACCGTAGACCCATTCCTTTTACATCAACATTCATCTTCCACTACAAACCAACTCATAACCACATAAATCAAAACTCTACTAAGACAAAGAGATAATATTGGTCTACCCATAATTTATAATTCCTTTTATGTGGTGAATATAGAATACATTGTCCCAAAATTGAATCACCTCTAATGAAAAACAATCTACCACCATGATCTGAATGGAAAAACAATCCTATATATTCCATAATAAATATCCAAGAATCAAACTCAAACTCTTGAAGGAAGAAAATCACAAATAAGACTAAAAATATAATTGTGAAATAACAAAACACATAACACCCTATATCAATTAAATTAGAATATAAACATTTAAAAAATCATTCCCCAATAATGAAATTATAAGGGATCTAACCTAGGTTCAAAAAACGATATAGAGCGGGTGATCTAATACCTCATATGAATATCACCATATCATGGAGAAACCAAAAAAATTTAAACTAACACAAAACATAAATAATCTAAACTAGTTTCAAATCTATCTTTTTAATACTAAAGAAATCCCAAAGGAATATCCATGTCCAAACCATCAAAATACATCTATTAAAGTGCCTCATAAAATAATCAAATGATGATATCATAATTCAAGGATAAAAAAAATCATAATAACCAACACTTTATAAATTAGGATAAATCATTAGGGAATGCATCCACACAAAAATATTCTAAAGAGACTCAATCAGCTGTAATTTCAATGAAAACTACCCCCAGAATAAATAATCACCATGAATCCAAGCCATGTCCAAGACTATTCAAGATAATTAATCATTCTAGATTTATGAAATCAACCTAACCACTCTGCAAGCATAAGATGGTCCTAATCACTATAGAAAAGGTATGGTTATACAATATATCAGGGAGAAATTTAGGATCCAACTCCACCACTCCATTCACATTTTGGAAATAATATCAAATAGTCCCATTTAGCACTAAGGGACATCCATAAAAACAAATATCACTAAATCAATCCATACCAAAACAATATTAAAAACGTGAATTTTATTTTAACTAATATTTATTTAACAAATATTCTCTAGTTATTTTTTTAAAGTCTCAAATGATGTGAAAAAAACTCCACCCTTTTTGATATGCTTCACCTCAATTATATGTCCTTTAAAAATCCATTTAAAATTACCACATTTTAGAAGGAGATCATAAACTCATTTTATAGGTCATAAATAAACATTACAAACATACGAATTATTGAATATGAAACCCCATTCAAACAACATAATTTTTTTTTAATTTATAAAACAATTCAAATGATTCATTAAAATATAATTTTTTTAATGAAACGTGCATCCATTCCAAACATTCTTTGGAAAACCCAAATACATTCACAATAACATCTATCAATTCTACTCTATTTTTTAAAAAAATACAAAATTTTATAATGATATCAATCACCTTCAGAATATCACATTAAAATTAAAAATATCATACATGTAAACCATAACTCATAGTTTTAAAAACTGAAACACTTCATAAAATACTCATTTTAATTTTTGAGAAATCTTCAATTTCATATTGAATGTGGATTTATAATAACATTCACATTATTTGATATAAGATGAATTCATTTCCTTCAAACATAAAAGTAGTTTCATTAAAAAATAACCTCATAATATTTCTTATTCCATAAAAAATTCCAAAACATTAATCCATCCATCTAAAAAACAAGGACAAAGAATAAGGCCTAAAAATCATTTAAAAAATAATTCAATGAATATCAATTCATTATAAAAATACATTGATTAAACTAAAACTAATCGTAGAAAAACTATTTTGAAACCCTCAAGGTCATAAGTGTTATTTTGTTGAGCCTTGGTTATTGTCTATTTGAGTCTAGAAGGATTCATGGGATCAGATACTGAAAATAATAGACTTTTATAGAAATTGTAAAGGATCACTATTTGTTTAATTATTCAGTAATAATTCAGTTTTTCTCTATGAGGATCTGTTGGAATTTTTCATAGTTTTCATAGGGTTCGAAAAACCATGTGACATTCTTAGGAAATTGTGTAGTGTGTTTAGAGGATTTCAAGAGGTGTATTTGTTTTGGGCATGGTTTTCTCAAACCATGCGTCCCACAGTTCTAATTTTATACCCATTGGATAGGGGCTTATATGGTTAAACTATCCATGAGGCCAAAATAAATACCACACATAATGGTTAGTAGTGTCTCACAGTTAAATTGAAGAGTTCGTTTAACCGTGAGGGTTGCCCTAGGAAATAGTATGAACTCCCACTAAACTCATAAAAATTATGATTTAAACATTTTCTCTTAGTTTTTTTAAATCCTAATAACCAAAAAATCTATTTCAAGTTCGTCAAATACCTCCCCTAATTCTTTGTAGGTCTATTCCTAAGGATTATAGGTGGAATTACTTTATATATGAAAGATAAAATAGAGTTATGTTGCCATTTTGATATTGTTTCTCCTTTTCCTTATAGATCCTCTCTAGATATATTATCCTATCATATCATGGAACTCAATGTGGTTGTGTATGCTATATATAGGGGTTTTTATGGATTATTTATTTTGTTTCTTATGGATATATGACCCTAAAGACATTATCTATTCTCTCATGGTCTCTATTTTCAAGGGTGTTTAGTTCTACCTCTATTTGAAGGTAGATATTTCTATACAACGGTTTATTTATGTTAATTAAAAAATCATTCATGTAAAATTATTTTGGTTTATTAAATTATTTTAAGTGATATGTGGTTTAAATTTACTTCATTAAATGATAACTGTTTATAAAGGGCATTTTCTTTAAAAAGGTGGTTTTACTCACTAATTTCATAATTAAGTGCGGATTTGTGGTTTTGTTTCCGAAACGAGATTTCAAAAATTGATGTGTATTGTCTTGGATTTGATTTTTGTCAAAAAATATGATCTTTATTTCAATATTGATTTTGATAAAAATATAGAAATGGTAACCTCAGATTCATCCAGAAAGGGAAATAGGTTAACCTAGTTTATGTGTAACTAATATGGATTGCATTGAGGATAGTTATTTATTGTGTTAGAACTAGATATTGGTTGTTAGCTACATATTCTGAGTTTACGCTCTATTATTCTAAGTAATTATACCTGCAGTCTAGGTCAGAATATGGATTTTTATTCAATTATGGTTCTTTATGGTATGATAGATTTTTTCATGTTTCCCACTTGTTTTCACATGAGGATTCATCACATAGTTTCACATTATAGATTATATCATTTTTGTGTGTTTAATTTTTAACCTTATAGTGTATTGATAAACATTTTTTTAATCTCTCGGACTTTTCATATTCACAGCATTGGGAATATATAATTATTTTAAGAAAATAAAATGGAAAATGATTTAAAGATTATTTAGGATATTATTAAAATAATTTGTAAAACTATTTTTTCTATTAAAATGTAGAATTGTTTTATTGATTTTATTGACTGTATATAATATTTTCAGTGGAATCATACTATTATTTTTTCTCACTCCTTACTTTTTCCATTGGATTATCTTAGATACTATATTATAGGATCTGGGTAATGGGAGGTGAATTTGGTAGGATGGTGGCTTATCTTCTTTTTGTGTCCATTAGTTTGGGATGGTTTAGAGGTTAAGGTTTTACAAATTGAGACTTGTTACTATTGTCTAATTTATTCCTCTCTAGTTTATCTAGTTTTCTTGGTTTGTATAGATCCATTTGTATATAATTATTCCAAATTATACTCTCATTGTATGTCATTTCTTGTTATATTCATGACTAGTTTCCATTATCAATTTACACCTCACCACCATGAAGGGCCCTCTCGGGTGGCTTGTCCAGTTATCCCGGGTTAGTTTGTTACAATATGGAATTAGAGGGATTCTCTTCTTGATGTGTGTTAAAACTATTTTATTTGGTATTGAAGCACATGTAGGCAGAATTAAGGACTGTTTTAATTCACGTAGTAAGTGAAAGAGGGTTACTAGGAATCTCACATCCATGTATTATCTCAAGATACCATGGGTGGTTGATTTTTTTACCATGTTTGAGACTTGGTGTTTGAATTCATTTGAATGAGAAAGATGGTTAGATTATTCAAATAGACCGATTCCTTATTAAAGTGTTTTTATTTATTGTTATAATTCATGATTTCTTTAAATTCTTGATCTTATAAATCTTATATGTGAAATTTTGAAGTTGGTCCTAATATTTTTTAAATGTGATCTACAACTGAATATTCATTTCCTCGTTCTAAACAAAAAAATTCCTATGAGAGGTGGTATTCCAAATATGATAGTGGATGCTATGAGAAATGATCCATATGTTAATCTTCTAGTGGACCTTTCTTTGATTGATGATGTAATCCATAAAATTTAGACTCTTGGTCAAGTGGTTGTCGAGAATCTATTACATGTGATAGATCATGGCTCTAAATTCACTATGAAGTATCCAAATATTATTCATGGGGACAGGGGACACTAAGAATCTGAGGATTGGATAGTTTGGATTGATATTATATTCATTATTTTGAATAGTATTATGTACTCTATAGTGGATTTTTTCTTATACATGCTTGAGAAACTTGGAAGGTGATTATGGGACTCTATTATAAAAGCTAATTTGCATGAGGAAGTTACATATAATTATTTAAAAAAAATTAAATGTATATTCTAACCCAGATATTTTATTAGTAGTGAATTACTAGGAGTTTCGGATCTTAGAGGAAGGGGAGTGTGCCATTCTAGAGTATTCCACCCATTGTTTTGATCTTGTGCATCTAGCACAGATGATTGTCAATAATGATTACATAAGACTCAAAGGTTTGGGTTAATATTGAGGCAAGATATTCAGTTATTGTTGATTCCCATGTGTATTGTGAACATCATGGAGGTATTCAAAAAATATTCCTCGGTCGAGGTATACATTTCTTGAAAGATTGGTTTTTGTGGAATTTTAGTAAGTGGTGTTGTTACCAGGGGTGTCCTTTTTATCCTGAAAATGAGGCACAATGGTGGTATGTTTTTAAAATAAGTGTATGTTTCTTCACTAGGGAAGAAACAATTCATCTTCTACTCGTTTACAAAGTGTGGTCATACAAATCTTATATATGTGGTGGATCCCAATACTTATCATTATTGTGGATAGTCTTTTCACATAGAGAATGTTTTATTAAAAGAAATCCCAAGGAATTTAGGAAGGATCCACTTTCCTCAACGATTCATAGGTTCTTATCGATGCTTCCAATGGTGGTGGGTCTAAACCTCCATCTATAAGGTGTTCATGTGGATAAGACTATAGAAATAATGAAATAGATTATGCACCAGATGAATCTGAAATAGGTATAACTACTATTAGAGGTACAATATTTCACTCATCATTAGGGTGCTGATTTTTATATATACAACATCTACTAATTTATTTATATCATAAAAACCTAGTTGATCTTTTTGGATTATGTTAAAAACATTTTCTGTTCATGTTGGATTTTTCTACACCTTTGGGAAAGAGGTATGAACAATGTTTCAGGGGCCTCACATGTCGAGTGCTGATAGTTAATCATGAGGTGAAGTGGGACTTCTTAGTTGTCAATCAGGATGTTTTCAACCTAATGTATATAAAGGATTGGATGATTCATGTAAGTCCCTGGTAGAATGTTATCATATTTAGGTTCTGTTTTTATATTTTGATGGGTTCAATCATGTTTTTCAGATGGACTGGGAATCTAGATCAGGAAGTAAATGGTGTTTTCCCTTATGCTGGAGTAATTTCATGCATGTTTTTAGAGATTTTTCATGATGATTTTGAACCTTGTATGGGTAGACTACATACAAATGTTGTCAAACCATATAATTTGGATGTTATAGAGTATCTTTCTAGTTTACCACAATTGTGAGAGGTCATTTTTACTATTGAACAGATCCATGGTATGATAACCATTTCTATTTAATATTATTTAATTGTACCTTATGATTTAGGGGAACACCAAATCCAGCAAGATGATCTAGAGTCTAAGGGTTTAACTCATCGCAGAATGTCACCATGGGGTTTACAGTTACATTTTTCTATTAAGGTAGAATGTAGTGTCAGACATTTCATAGATTATAAAAAGTTTCATTGGGTGACCGTTATGAAAAAATATCAATTATATAGGAATGATCATCTTTTTTGACGAGATTAGATGGTTATGTTGGTTTTAAATGAGTGGAATTTTTTCAAGGCACCACTAGTTGATATTATGAGAAGATGATATTAAGAAGACATCATTTATGAGTCTATATGAGTATTTTAAGTACATGGTCATTCCATTTTGTCTCACTAATGCTCCTATAGTATTAATTGCTTTAATAAACTGAATATTTCATTGGTTCTTGGACTCTTTCATTACTGTGTTCATGGATAATATTTTTTTTGTATTCCATGAATGAGAATAATCATTCAAAACATTTTTTTTCTAATTCTATGAACTGTAAATAATCATATTCTATTTAGTATACTCTCCAAATTTGAGTTTTGGATTCTTGAAATGAAATTTCTATGGAATTCGATACCTGTTTGGTGAGTCATGGTAGATCACGATAAAATACAAGATGTTATGTAATTGGAGTATCCAAAATTTGTTTGATAATTGAATATTATTAGTTTTTAATGGTATCTATAAATACATTAATTTGTATTTCTTCATGATCACATTGTAATTGAAATCATAACCAATAATGGTGTAATGTTTTTATAGAATGATAAATATTAGATATCTTTTTATGTTCTAAAATATAGAGTGACTTAAACCCTAGTTTGGATTCTTTTTTAAATGGGTTTGGGGTATAAGGATTTCAGTGAGGCGTATGGAATGGGTTTTAAATGTGACTTAAGGTAGGGTAAATATATACTCGCCTATGAAACTTTCTAGTTAAGCACTCATGATATGAACTACCATACCCATGATATTGATTTTTTAGTAGTTATACATTCACTCAAAACATTTAATCGCTATATCTTTGGGGAGAAGCTTACAATGTATTACAAAAATAAGTTTTTGAAATATATTTTTAATTTAATGGATTATAACTGATGACCATTAAACTAGATGGTGTGTCTTCAGGCATTGGATTTTGATATTGTATATAGTATTGGGAACGTTAATTTAGTTTCCCATGAATTGATCATAAAAGATCCAATATAATTCATGAAGGAATCAATTAAGGAGTGATCTTTTATATGTTTTTTATAGACCGGAACTTGGCAATGAAAGAGGTTAGTGGATAGGAGTTCATGGTTTCGAAAAATGGAAACTAATCTTTTGATGTGTGATTTTTTCTTATGTAAGTTGAAGACATAAATTACCAAAACATAGGTAAAATCAAATATAATAGGGAGACCACAGGTGAGTTTTCCTAGTCTCCTAGTGGAGGTTTATGATTTCTCAGTAGGTTTTTTGTTCGATTTCTTTATGGTATGAGTTAACGGATAGTGGACACTGGGCATTTTGGTATATATTCCAAGGGGATACTAAGATGTATCATGACTTGATACTTTGTTATTTTGTGTCTAGGGATGAGGTGGTAGATTGCAGATTTTGTGTCATGGTGTCTCATTTATTAGAAAATTAATGTGGAACACTATATGACTATTTGTTATTACAACCATTACCCATTATAGTATATAAGTTGGGTAAGATTCCCATTGATTTAATCATTTCATTCCTATGACCTCTATGTGGGAATAAAGAGAATCAAAGGATCATTTATTTACTCATAAGATCATATCATTTCTTACTTATCAATGAGGTGATTAAAGTGGAATAGCTCAAAGAGATGTATATCTGAGAGATTTTGAGACTTTATGGAGTTTCCTTTCTTATTATTTCCGACAAGTAAACTTAGATCACATCTTGGATCTATAATGTTTTGAAGGAGTCAATGTGTTCCTATATAATATTAAGAAATGAATTTCATCTTTAGATGAATTGAAATATATAAATAGTTATCTAAACTATTAAGGATATATTATGGGCTTACGTAAATCATTTTAGAGGATCATGGGGATTTTTTCATTTGGTATAATTTTACTATAATAATAGTTATCAGGAATTGATAATGATTTCACCCATCAAATGATTGTATCGATGGGCATGTAGATATCCCATTTTATAGGAAGAGTTGGGATACTTGTCCTTTTTTTATAACAATTCTTATTTAGGAAATGATGTAAAATGTGTATTTGATCCTAAAGATAATATTCACAGTATAGAGATGCCAGAAATATTATGTGGACCATCCTCATTGGCATATATAGTTTATGGACGGTGGATGATTTTTTCTCAATGATTCAAGTATCTTGGAACATCACCATTTGGTAAATCTAGTTAAGTTAGAACTGAGGATTATTGGCCTCTATAATATAATGGTGTTATTTAGAGTGGTGTAATGCCAGTTTTACTTTCCATCTCATTTGGCTTTGATCCATGATGAGAATCGTGGTTCCCAGCAGAAGAGGTATCACTCAGATCCTTCCCATGTCATTGAAAGATATGATACTGATCATTATCTGGATACCACTTTTTTATATAAACCATTTTGATTATATATTACTAGGATAAGGTACTATTTTGAAAGATTATTCCCTTAATTTGGGAACAATGGAAGTTTGGATGGGATTACCAAGATATGTTGGAATTGGAATAGTTGATGAGGAGTAGTGTCCTCTTCTTGTGGGTTCTTGATCTTGAGGATATTTTTTGCGATAAAAAGATTTTAAATTGGTGATATTTTTGACTCCATTTAAGTCATAGGTATTCCTTTTTATAGACTATTTTTTTTCTATTTTGGGTACGTAGATGATTTTGGGGATCATACGAAAAAACAATTATAATTTGGCAGAAATTGGAATGTTAAATAGTTAATAATAATAGTTAGTTTAACAATCTAGTAACAATGAGGTATGAATATTTGAGGTTATAGTATAATTATCCATAGTGTTCAAATGGTTAAAAATATTTTAGGACTTTCCCTGTTAATTGTGTGGGGTGTATGGAGATTGTCTAGTGTTATCACACGGTCTGATCATGGTTCTGAAAAACCATGCTACCCCTTGTTCTAATCATGCATCCTTCAGATTGAGGGGGTTACATGATTTATTTGTGGTTAAAATGAAAATGTAGCTAAAACATTAACCCATTTTGAATGAATTTCAGGGAAACACAATTAATGTGCTCTGTTTTTTAACTATGCATCCTTCCCAAAGAATCCATCTGACCCCATATAAACTCATTAAAATTGGGATATTACTATTTTCTAAAATTATTTAAAGTTTAATAACCCACTAATATGTTTTTATATCACTATAAACCTTACCATCTACTTTTAGGTATCTCCCCTTTGATTATATGTGTAATTTTATCATTATTGATAGATTGAATTAAGGCAAGTATCATTTTTATCAGGTTTCTCATATTCCTTATAGATCCTCACTAGATATATTCTCATATTATCTCATGGGACCTAAATGCTCTTATTATTCTATATATAAGAGGATTAATAAAGGATTGTAATTGATTTTTTATGGATATTAAATCCTGATGACTGGATCTACTCTTTCAGGGTCTATAGTTTCATGGGAGAATATTTCTAACATCATATTGAGGTATGTTTTTTTAGACAATGGGTTAATTATGTGATTTTTCTATAATTCTTGTAAAATTAATATATGTTATTAATTTATTTTAAGTAATTCATTTCATGATATTTCTTATAAAGATAAATTTTTTAAATATGTTTTTTATAAATATTTTGTTTTTCACACCATGTATTTGAATAAATTCCTAAATAGAGGTTTTGATTCGTATATGAGGTTTCAAACACCAAATATTATTTTATTGGATTGAAAAATGTTTTAAAAATATTGATCATGGTTTTAAAATGGAATTGTAAAAAAATCACATTGGGAACTTGGTTGAATAAGTAGTGGTAAATTGGTGAACCTATTGTGTGTGTCACCAATAAGAGTATCTTTCAAGAAATTGAAAGAATATTGTAGGAATCTATATTGGTTGGAACTAATATATGTTTGGTTTATATCCAATTATGTGTACTATATATTCCTATTGGATGGGTCCAAATGTGGTGTTCTTCTTCTTTTATGGTTATTTATTAGATGATGTATTTTTTTTCATGGATTGTATCTCGAATGATTTCACCTGTTGTTGTATCACATATATTCATACATTGGATAGTTTCATGGATGTGTCTTTACATGTTTACCTTATTGTGTAAGAACATGCTTTTCTATTTTAATCCATTGCAATTTCTAAATTTCTATTTAGGTGGATTTGAAAAGATTTTAGTAAAAAACAAAGGAAATGATATAAAAATGGGTTTTGGTATAATATAAATTCATTGTAAAATAGTTTGATATTTAATGTTGAAATGTTAAATTAATGTTATCAAAACGTGTATAGAATATTTAGTGGAATCGTATCGGGATTCGTTATAAGGCCCCAGCCTTAAACCTTACTTAATCTTGAGTTATTACAAGATTACACATTGAGGATCTTTTCGGGTTTAGAGTTTTAGTGAATTAGATCATAAAACTTGCATTACATTCCACATATAAACAAAGTGGTTACATAAAGATAGTATTCTTCATTCCCATCAATGGAACACACATTTAAAAAAAACATGGATTAATTCTTGACACATCCTTGACTCTATCATCTTATCATGTACCTTTCCCTTGACCTGTGAAAAACATTTCAAAAACTTGGGATGAGCATAAAAACTCAGTATGGGTTATATAAAAAAAACATCGAAAGGAAACATGAGTTCATATATAAATAAGAATGAAATCATACTTTACCCATAAAACATAGGCACTTTAACATACCTCATAAAATCATGAATAAATCATAGAAATCATAAGACATAAAGGTAACTTGAGGCATTCATAACATTCTTACGTAGGGAGTAACCCTCTTGGTTACGTTTGGAATACCCATCACAGTATATTCCCTAAAATCTCTTCGGATAAACCTTAACGTTTCACTCCTTCGCGTTACCCAATGCATTGGAGAGCTATAACGGGCTCACCCGCCCTTAGTTTATCACGGAACCACCCGTCTTCATAATAATGCCCAAGGACCATAACATAATCATATCACATAAAACATGCATAAAGGAAACATAACATTTCCACATTTCAATCACGAGATATCAATACAACACATTGATATAATAAAAACATTATGAAAACCATTTTCAATACCAAAGTAAAACATGGTATTTATTTTTCTTTTAAAAAAGAAGGTATGGCTTGTAGAGGAAGCCGAAACTCAAATAACGGTTACGACGACGGAGAAGTCGTTGTCGCCGCATACGTACGACAAAAACATTCCCTTTTGTCGTTTAGTAAACGCTTCGTATTAAAAAAAGATTCCTTTTGAATAAACGTAAAAGTCAAAGGGGTTTATACACCGTATAAAAGAAAGTTGTGTATAAAATAAAATATGCCTCAACGAAAGGAGATTGAGACGAAGTCCCATACCTCGTATCCGACTTGACCCGACCGTTCTTTAAACTCCTGAATAATAAACTTGAGTTAATCTCTACTTTCTTATGAATCTTTTTCAAGTTCATTATTCCTTTTATACCATTTTATGAACATCATGTAATCATTTAAGTTAATAATGTTCATTTTGTCGGTATTTGGTTCTTAAGTCAAAAATAGGCTTCTTACACTTACATGTTGTTAATTTGGTCAAAGGTTCATTATATCCAGAATGGTATTCATGATGTAGATATCATATATGTCATATATATCCAGTACATACATTCATTTATAATATTACATCACATTTAGAGGTAAGAAATGAAATGCACCGTTCATGGAGACGGTAAGCCGTACGTACGCATGAACGCTACTTCCATTTCTATTTCATATTTTCTGGAATGGAATCATAATGATATAAGAGTATATTATAATTCCAGTATAATAACATATATAATATCATTAACTTTATCCTTTACACATCCCACATATGGTATTAACGAATCAAATCACTTTTAGGGGGCGGTAGTCCGCGCTTCCTAAAATGAAGATATTGTGTTTTACCCATAATGGAAACCATAAAGGTATGCCCAAAATGAAAAAACAGAAGCTTAAGGAAAACATAAACATATTATATATCATATATAAAAATAGTGACATCATAATGTCCACCTTTTAAGGTGTTTAATGAGTGTTGAACAATCATTGTTTCGGGAGGCAGAATTTCGCCATCCACGGAAACCGTATGTTCTTTAACCATTTGATGTAGTTGTGTGAGAGTGTAGATAAAATAAATCTTATAACAACATCCTAGTATATTGAAGATACTGGTGTTGTTACAAAAGAAGTAAATAAAAAGAGTTTAGGGGGTTGGAGAAGCAAAATAAAACAAATGAACATGAGAGAATGAATTACCTTTAAAAAGTGTAACTCCTTTTGAGTTGAGCCTAAAGGCTTCCTTTGAAATGATTCTTCCCAAAGGGAATCCTCTAGGATGAGGAGAGGGATGTGGAGAGAGAAAATGGGCAGGGGTTGGCCGAGCCAATGGCTTGAAGAGTGTGTGAAATGAGGTAGAGGTGGGGGCCTTTTATAAGAGGAGAGGAGGGGCACTTTTGGAAAGTAAAGGAACATTACATTATTTGAAAATGTGTTTCGGTTTTAAAAGGTCCCACATTTATATAATTCGTGTATAAGGTGATAAGGCATCGAAATACATTCATACAATTGGTTTTGGACATGTTTAGTTCATAGATTTTATATTATCTTTCCATTTTATTTAAATCGTCAAATAATGATGTCATCGCTGCATCATTATTATGTCATAAATAATTAAATTTATTAAATGTCTAAGAATTATAAAACAATTACTATGATGTAGGAAATATTTTTAGCTTTCCATTGAATATTTATAATCAAAATTTTGACTTGTATAACCCCACTTAAAAATTGTTTTCGTAAAACATATTATGTTTGTGTCATTTTCACTTTAACATTAAATAAAAAGTAATTTATGTCATTTCCCAACAAAAGTGGATCCATGGGGTCCCCAAGTTGACCCATGGCTTGTCTTGGTCGGCCATGACACAACCAATAAGGTTGGGACATGTGTCTAGGTCATTTTATATTATTAAAGCATTATTTATTCCTTAAACTACACTAATTACCACTAATCGCGATTAAAAACTTAATAAGTTTCTATTCACCAAAAAATTATTTTAATCTCATTGAACCACATTTTACTTCTTAATGACAACCATGTATGTCGGATTTTCAAAATTCAGTACACATTAGTGGTAAACTTTCATTTAACTGAAAAATCAGTTTGCTTGATTACCACTTAGTGGTTTCACTATTCATCAAAAATTGAAGTTTTTCAGAAAATTACCAAAAATTCACCCTAAGCTATATGTGATATTTCGAATTCAAAAATGAAGTCTATTTTACAAAATTCAAATCATATAAGTCACATTAATTAATTTAATAATTAATTCCCGCTGCCAGAGCAAATAGCGTGTTTTTACAAAACAATAAGTATCAAAAGATTGACACCAGTTTAAGTCTAATTTCAAAGTGAAATTGATTCCAATGACCACCATTAGATAAAATGGTAAAAATATATTCTAATTTCACTTCAAAACCAATTCAAAACATAATCTAATCATATAAATAAATTATATTAAAAGTAGTTTTTATGTAAAATGCAGTATTTTTCACTATTCATTAAAAAATGAACATTGTCAGAAAAATACCAAAAATTCACACAAGGTAAATTTTGATGTCCCAATCATAAAGGATAAGTTTATTTTGACAAACATAGTTTATAAAATTTTCAAAATATAGATTCAAAAATGGTTTTCCATCAAAAGGCACTAAAACAATCTTTTAAGAATATTAGTGTATTCCATGCATAAGATTGTATTTATTTTCATTTTAGGCCTCTAAAACACTATCTTTATCATTAATAGACATAGATAAAAATATCTATTATTCATTACTTACTTGGGATGTTACATCCTTCCCCCCTTTAGAAAATTGCGTCCCCGCAATTTATTTACTTATCAAATAAATGGGGGTACTTATCCCTCATTGCATTTTCTGATTCCCATGTTGCCTCTTCAATCATGTGGTTTTTCCACAAAACCTTTACCTGCTTAATCACCTTATTCCGTAACACTTGCTCCATGTGGTCAAGAATCTGGACCGGTTGTTCCTCATAAGATAGGTTCTCTTCCAGCTGAACTACCTCTGGACTCAAAACATGAGATGGATCTGGCATATACTTTCTCAACATCGAAACGTGAAAAACATTGTGTACCTGAGATAAACTCGGAGGTAAAGCCACTCGGTATGCAACTGATCCAACACTCTCCAGAATTTCGTATGGTCCAATGAACCTTGGACTCAACTTTCCTTTCTTACCAAATCTCATCACACTTTTCCAAGGAGAAACCTTGAGAAAAACATGATCACCTACCTCGAAAGATAGATCCTTCCTCCGGTTATCCACATAACTCTTCTGCCTGCTATAAGATGTTCTCATGTGTTTCTGAATCAGCTGAACTTTTTCTGCCATCTCTTCTACCAATTCTGGTCCCATCAACTTTCTTTCACCCACTTCATCCCAGAAAGCTGGAGTTCGACACCGCTTCCCATATAATGCCTGAAATGGTGCCATCTGTATACTGGAATGAAAACTGTTATTATATGAAAACTCAACCAAAGAAAGATGCTGGTCCCAACTTCCCTGATAATCCATAGAACAAGCTCGTAGCATATCCTCCAATGTCTGAATTGTTCGTTCTGACTGCCCATCTGATTGAGGATGAAAAGCTGTACTAAAATTTAACTCAGTACCCAACGACTTCTGAAGGCCTTTCCAAAAGTTAGAAGTAAACCTGGGATCACGATCCGATACAATGGAGAGAGGAACTCCATGTAACCTGACTATCTCTTTAATATACAAACGGGAAAGTTGATCAAGAGAGAAAGTATCCCGTATAGCAAGGAAATGAGCAGATTTGGTCAAGCGATCAACAATAACCCAGATTGCATTATTACCTCGAGATGTCTTCGGTAATCCAACAACAAAGTCCATGGATATATTCTCCCATTTCCACTCTGGCACTGGTAACGGCTGAAGCATCCCTTTCGGTAACTGCCGCTCAGCTTTAACCTGCTGACAAGTCAAACACTTCACAGTAAAATCAGCAATATCTCTTTTCATTCCATCCCACCAGTAATACTCCCGCAGATCTCTAAACATCTTAGTACTTCCCGGATGAACTGAAAACGGAGAACTATGAGCTTCACATAACAACTCTCTTTTCAACTGTGAATCAGAAGGCACACACAATCTCTTCCCAAATCTCAAAACGCAATCCTTATCAATGTTGAATTCAGGAAACTTACCTTTCTGAACCATCTCTACCCTTTTCTGCAACTCACTGTCTTGCTTCTGTGCTTGCTTGATTCTATCTGATAGAGATGATCTCACTGATACCTGAAACAAAACAGAAGGACTTCCTGCACCAACAACTTCTATGCCAAAGTTCATCAAATCCTTAACCAAAGGATCACGTTCCAAACGCAACATTGTTAATGAAGCATTACTTTTTCGACTCAAAGCATCAGCCACTTTATTTGCTTTTCCCGGATGGTAATGAATTGTACAATCATAATCCTTTATTTATAATTATGATATTTCACTCATAAAAACACTAAATATGACATTTATTGTTTTTGTAATGTTATATTACCACTAAACCATCTCATCGTAATCCATTAATCAGGTTGGGTACATGTTTGGTTCAGTTTAAACACATACTTGAACAATACTGTGAATTTATATCATGGATAACTATAATAACATATTCTATTTTAATATATTATATATATATGTAATAATTTGTTGTGGTAATGGTATGTTTATATCAATATTTAACTCAATGTTAAGAAAACACCTTTTATTCTATAAGATTCACTGAAATATGATCATCATCGATTTTATATCCTTGGTCTGTAACCAATAATACCATGTAATGAAAATATTCCTTCATAAAATACCTTCAAATGTTTATTATACTTATATATATTAACTATTACTGATTTAATTTTGTTAAATAATGGTCACTAATTCTATTTATATGAAACTATTGGAAAGAAATAATGATTACTCAAACCTAATGTTGAAAATATGTAAAAAATAACTAATATCTATAATAATTATAAATGATTGTAAAAATTGTTATTGATTTTGATAAGGTTGTTTATTATTTATTTAATGAAATAAAATTAATTATTTATGATTTTTGTATAGTGAATAATGAATTAATACCAAGGTAAGAGTTTCAATCTAAAATTCATATCATTGAGACATGTTTCATATTATCAACCTAAATTCATATATGTGGTGAATATATTACCTATTTGAGATATAATGGCTTAAATTTTATTTTAATCATGATATTTAATTTTTAGTTATATGAAATATTAGTCTAGGGGTTCTTGTTTGAATATTAATAAAGTTTTAAGGCTCAACATTGTGACAATTCGGATTCTATGAGACATTTTACATATTATAAACCTTGTTTCCTCTATATGGTGTTATATTGATTTATTTCCCAATGAATTTTATATAAATATTTATATAAAATTAAATAGATATATTAATCAAAATAAATTTCTTTTTGTCAAATTTTTACTCACTCATTTGTTACTCCAATCATAAGAGTTTTCCTTAAATCAATTGTAATTCATTGAATTATAAAAATGTTATTGAAATTATTTCATATATGATGGATACATTATGACATAATAGTTTTTTATATGGTATTATCTCTATTATTTATTCAGAAGTATATTCCTTCCACACAAACCCATTTAAAAATACTTCTCACCTAGTGAGATATGTTTCCTATGAGGGATATTGAGAATTCTAATCTTCTTCTTTATATAATAATGGTTATTCTTGAACACTTTTCATTCATTCACGGGTTATCCCACTATAAAATTTTATCTTATCTTATTTTCTAATTAATTACTCTAAAATAATTTTTCAACAAAAAATGGGTTTATTACTCTTTTTACAATGTATGTTTTGAAAAGTGTATTTTTTTTAATTATCAAAAGGGGGTTCCCTTTAAATTTTATATCTTTTTTCATATTATACTATTTAATACATGGTAAATCTTTTTTAAGGAAATATAATTAAATATTATTTTCAACTATTTTTACTTAAAATTCTGAAAAATAATATTATAAGTGACCCCTAACAACGCTTTTTTAGGTCAATGTTGAAAATTGTTTTCCAAAATCACTTTTTATATTTCTATTTTATTTCCATTTTTTTTCAAATAAATTATCATTATAGAGTTTATGATAAATGATACAACTTATAATTTATATTATAATTTGTGTATATAACTCATGAAATCAAATAAATTCAATTCTTATCCATTCTTTTTTGATATGGTCAAAAGAATTATTTTTAAGAGTGTACTTATCATTTTTGTTAACACACACCTTTGTTACATTTTTTTACTATGGAAATATTATTTTTAAAGCATTAAATTATTTCTGTGGTTGTATTATGATCATGTAATTATAGTATTGAATTAAACATATGCTCATTACCATCTATGGTGTAAAAATATAATTTTACAATTTCATATTGGAGGATGTTCACAAAGAAAGAATAATTATTTATTGTAATTGATAAAATTATTAGCGGAATATATATTTTTATTTCAGTATGGATGGTTATTTGAAATTCAAATATGTATTCTTTGACAATCCTCCTTATTTATCTCAATTGGTTATAATCATGTTGTTCCTTTTATTAACATGTGGAAAAATAATTATATTGTTGATAATTAATGACTATGAATATAGGATGACTATGTGTTGAAAAAACCAATCATTAAATATATGGTTAACCATACTTTAATTTGGAAAGAGTTTCCTTAGTGAATATAATGAAAATTCTTATTGACTTTTATGGTGGATGCATTAGACTAAACCAGGTGATGGTTGGAGCCTAAAGTTGTATTACCCCCCGATGCATAAAAATTTCTCATTAAAAACCACTTTTAGGTATTTCATGTATACATACTCAATTTAGAAAGATATCTTGAAAGTGATTTTGAGGAAAACTAAATGTCTCCGAACAATCCCTTGAAAGAAAGTTTTTGATATCTACCATTATGCATTCCATCATTATGCGATTAGTATTATTGATATTAATGTTTTTACCTATTATCATGGATATAAAAAACTCTCAATTTAGGTTGAGTATGGTTTTATTATGTATACATATTCATCCCATAATATTTATTCCAAGATTATACCATGATTATCTCATTTTTTCCCCTTATTGAGAATTTGAGATCATCATTTCTTACATTTTCTTTTTCACAAGTTATTAAGAAAGTAATTACAAATGGTATTCCTAAAATTATACCTTTTTTATATAATGGTTTTAGGATATTTTGAATACTTGTTATGGATTATGTTTTTTATTATATAATTAAGAAATAAATTAGGATTGCCATTTTATTTTTTCCCAAATATCTAAATCAAGAAATTCAAATTGTATTGGAAATGTATATAATGAATTTTTTGTTTTAATTCATGTAATTACGAGATTGTTGTGACCCAAAAAGTATTTTTGGTATCGAACCAAGTATATAATGTATGTGTAGATGGAACAAGATCTGAGAGAATATGTTCAGGGAATCATAATTGGTATAAAAGAAGAGTTTAAATAACATTAAATATTAGTGTATTTGTTAGGATAATTTAAGGGATGATAAGTTATGGTTGATAAATATTTCAAGGGTATAGATTAAAATTTGTGAGAGTATAAGATTTAATGTCCAGGTACAAACACATATTTTATTTGGGGATTAGGAAAAGAAAATTTAATGAAAATACAATAAATAATTCTAAGTATAATATGATAACCTGTTATTTATTAATGTAAAATGTTTTCATTTTTCTTTATAATTTCATCTATTTGTATATAATAACTGTGGATTTAGGATTTTACACATATTTACATAGGGCTAATAACCCAAAATGGTCGGATTGGGTATTAACTTAATCATCGCTTGGTGTTTGAAAAAGATACCTAACTAAACATAATTTTTAACACTCACGGAGGATATGATTTGGCTAATAAATTTTTTTTATGAAATATTATGAATGATTTAATGATGATGTGAACTAATTAGGTTAATAACATTAAATAAAAAATACAATGGATATATCTGGATTGAAAAAAGGGAGTAATTGGTTAAACCCAATGTATCATATGTTAAGAATAATAGTGTCTAAAGTGAAGACCTATTCAGATTGTTGATTTAAAATTTATATTTTTCATATTCTCATAACCATTTTTTGTAATAACGTTTTGTTTAAATATTATCATGATGATAAATATGATAAATTTATGTATTTAGATACCTTTTTATCTTATAACTGAATATTGGAGAATACTTAAATGGGAAACATTTTGGTATATTATTGTCATAATTGATATAAGTGGGAATCATAGTATAATCCAATGCATCTATAATGATATTATATTTAAAATTAAATCCTAAAACTCTTATATATTCTCATTTTTGTCTGATATTTATTGATGAATTTATATTATTTCCTAAAAATTATGATGAATATGTAAGATATCAAAGGATATTTATTTAATATTATTACATTAATGTTATGGAAACATATATTAAATGGTTTCAATAAAAATTAAAATAGAGTTTATCTAAATTTTATATTTTGGGGGAAGCCTATTAAACAACACATGATTGAGGTATGGATAACTCTTAAGAACAATATTTTCTTGATTGTTTTGTGATATATGGTCGATTTATTTTAAAACATTCGAGTCATATTTTATTTGAAATTATTTTTAAATCAAATAAAATGTAATATAGGGTATTTTTTGTGACGTATATATAATTTTTGGGATTATGGAACATACTGATTAGTTTCTGACATTATAAACTAGTAGTTAATACCATTTTGTGGTTAAAGAGTGATTTAAATTTTCAAAGAATATATAAAATATTGTTGATTGTTGACTTCGAGAATCATATTTTATTGGGAATGATATGATTTTGAGAATATATGATTAGGGTATACAAATACATTGGTATATGATTATAGGAACATTAAATTTCATATGAGGAAGTATAAGTAACTTGATATTTCCTAAGAGAGTAATATAGATTTCATATTAGAAGTTATATCTTGAATGATAAATTTTTTAATAATATTATCACATAATTTAAACAGTGAGTAATATTTTAAATTTTTTGGGATGAAATTTATTTAGGAATGGGGGATAATATAACACCATAGAATATTATTATATTATTACCATTAAAAAAGTTAATAGTTTTTATATATTCCTTTACATACTACAATGAACATGAATGAAACCATGATACGTTTTTATAAAATATAAATACTTAAGTATTATCATAAAAACAAATATGCCTAATGAGAATGCCAAGATTCTGAAGCAAAATGTTTTCTCTGAGTGGGAATCGGCTACTACAGAGGAATAATTCTATCACAGATTTGGTGACAGGTTTGATTTTTTTATCTGTAGTTTTCTTTTCTTCCTTGTAGTACTTTCTTGTTGAACATTTCATTTATTTTAATAAATGGACAAATGATTTCTTATAACTGAGCTTTTCTAGTAATAAAGGTAACAATTTTTTAATATATATATATATATATACTTAAAATAAATCATACTTTTAATATGATTTAAATTCGGTTTTTTAACATAAAATGAGAAAAAAGATCATTTATTAAATTAGAAAATTATTTTTCAAATACAAAACTTTTTATGTGATATGAATTTATATTTCTGGAAATTCATTATTAATTATAATAAATCATGTATGATATAAAAAATTTATTAGCACTATTTTATTTGGTAAACAATACAAAATAATAATATTAAAACTTAATATTTTTAAAGTTCACTAAGTAATGGTAACTATTACTGAGTATACATTATTTTTTAAAAAATAATTTATAATTATTATAAGTTGAATTTTAATATAGGGAAATATTATTTTGATTTATAAAATAAATAATATATATATTTTTATTATTTATTTTTTTTCTCAAGGAGATTGATTATTGGTAAAAAAATATGGTGTTTGCAAATGTTCTAATGTTTAAGATTTTTAAGTGATTTAAGAATATCATATAAGTTTTGAAATATTTTATCTGAAATAAAATATTCATTTAATGAATAAAATTATCCATTTAAATATAATATTTTATATTATAAGTCCTATGTTGAAAAATTTAGAACTAAATGAAAATTTTAGTTTAGTAAAAATTTATTTTTTTCTTTTCATTGAATCAAGTGATTTCATAGTGACATTCAGTTATATAATTCCATGAATGTCTCATAAATTTTATTTCATTTTTTAAAGAAAATACAACATCAAATTGATAATTTTAATATCTATGGCTTATATATAATTTTTGGTCTAAAAACACATTCTAAAAACCATTTTACATGTTATGTGCACTAATATAAAAAGTATATTTTCATAACATTAAATATTTTATTTCATAAAAATGTTTTTAGAAAATTAATGTAATATGGTTCAAATTAATAATCTTTTAATTGTTAATTTTTAATTCATGTTTATAAACAAGGATAAATTTTTTTAAAAAAACACTACTGGAAATAAGATATATACCAACAGGTTTTGGAAAACCATTGGTATAGTTCACTAATATGGTCCTATAACAACGGATTGTCCAAAACCATTGATATAAGTCACTAATTTGGACCTATACCAATGGTTTTCCAAAATCAATGGGTATAGGGGGGACCTATACCAATGATTTAGAGAAATAGTTGGTATATATCACTTATATGGACGTATGCCAATGGTGTTGGTCAAACTGTTGGTTTAGGTCCCTAATAGAGACCATATACCAACAATTTTTCACAAAATATTGGTATAGGTCCCCCCTCTATGAACAGTTTGTCCAAAACCATTCGTATATATGCCAAAAGCAATGAATTTATACCAACGGTTCTCAAACCCATTGGTCTAGGTCTACACGAACAGGTTTGAGAAACATTGGTATAGTTACATGTATTTTTTTAATGAGTATTCTGACAGACAATACTAAATAAATCGAAATTTAAAATATTTATGATAATGCATATAAAAGTTATGAAATTATTTTCACAAAAGTCATGTTAGGTTAGTGGTTAGGTAGTTCAATCATAAACTAGAGGTATTGTTATCAAAACCAATAGAATGATTATTTTTTGAAATAAATATACCAATGGTTTTATGGAACTTTTGGTATATATTTTTTATATTACTTATACCAACCATTTTGAAAACCATTGGAATAGGTCACTACCAACGGTTTTTCAAAAACTGTTGTTACAGACTATCCCCATGGTTCTCCAAACTGTTGGTATAGGATATACCAACGGTTTGAAGGCCTATACCAATGGTTTCAAACTATTGGTATAGGGTATTTTTCTAGTAGTTAAGGTAAGTGTAAATTGGTGTAATAGATAAAAAAATTATAAAATTAAAAATCCATAAAATTTTTAATTTTTCTCCCATATGAGTGGATTTGTTGTGTTTATATATAAAATATCTTTCAGCTACCATTTTGACATTTTTGAGTCATTGAACATTGAATAGTAACATACCATTATTTAAAATGATAATGGTTCTTCCAAAAGATACCTCCCTTATACCTATAAATGGGTAACACTTACACCACATCAATTCTATCCTTTACATAAAATTTCTACTTGAAAATATGAAAATTGGCTCCTACTATAATTCTATCCAACATTCAGATTCTTTTTTCCACCACTATTTTACATAATTATTTCATTACTTTGGATAATTTCAAGGGAAATTCAACTAACCGATGTGAGAATGATCAACTATTTATCTTTTTTTCTTTATTATATTCCTTATAATTTAATTTATACATACTAATATAATTTTAATAGTATCATTTCTATACTATAATGTTACTATATTAATTGAATTTTCATTTTATATTCTTTTATCACATCCATTAGTTAAAAAAATAACTGTTTCTGTATAAATGTGGACCACTACTGCCATGAAAAAAAAATCATTTTTCATCACCACCAATAATTAAGGGATCAGATAATGTTTTAATGATAAAATATATTTTTTTGACACCATTAACATTTTGATATGAATAAATTGAAAATCACTTATTGATATGATCAACATGAAGTTATCATTAATTAAATTGTATAAAACGAGTACACCAAGTGTAAACTGATCTATTTTTATAAATAACGAATTCAAATAAATTATTATAATTTAATTATTTATAATTAGCATATATCAAACTAATAAACACATAATATGATCATTATTTTTATTTTATAATGATATTAAAACTAAACCATCTCATAATCATCCATTAATCTTCCAAGGATCGTGTCGGGGACTATTTAACCATCTACTTGTAGAAAACATTGTATTCATATCATGTGTGACTTTATGATCATATTTAATGGTATTATGTGATATAAATATATACACAATGTTTTTTATTGCAATTTAATATAAATATTTATGTCATTAATTAAGAAAAAACAGTTGGTTTGTCAAGAATCACTAAAAAATGATTATTTTCAATTTCATATCCAATGTTTTTAAACAAAAAAACAATGGGAAGAAATTATAGCTTTGTAAAATAAATTGGAACATATATTACAGTACCTTATATGGTATAATAATTAATTATTTTGAGAAATTAATGTTTTGGAATACTATTTTCATGAAACAATTTAAAAGTGATGAAGTTTACTTACACTTAATGTTGAAAATAGGCAAAAGTAACTAATACAAACAAATGCAAACATATATATATTAATATGGACAGACTGATTATAAATGGGGAATATAAATGGGAATATTTATGAATAAGGTTCTTGAGATTTTATTTAATTTGGTTTATTTAATTATTCCAGATTTTTAGTACATGATCATAATGTTTCTAGACTGAGGTAAAAGTTTTCTTCTCAAATTGGTTTCTTCAAGAATGTTTTGATATTATAAATCTAAATTTATATATGTGGTTTATATGACTCATATTTGTGGTATCACATATTGAATTATATTTTAATAATGTTATTTTTTGTTAAATATTTTAGGTATAATATAATGAATTATCATTTAATCATGTTATTTCTTGATCAATTATAAGTCCTATGTTTCATTGTGTTTTGATTCAAATGATTCTAAATCTGTATTCATTTTCTTGGTCTCAATTATCATTTTTTGAGACATGTTACATGTGATCCAAAATGTTTTATTTTTATGGTTTTCTACTCATTTAATATCACTTTATTAATTTATAATTTATTTCTTTTAATTAATTTGATACAAAAATATAGATCAACCTGTTTCTATAAATTTATTTTGACTCATGTGTTTCACAAGTCATAAGTGTTTTTTATAACTCAATTCTCATTTAGTGAGTTATGATTTTTTTCTTGAACTTATCTCTTACATATTGGGTACATTATACATTTTGATTATATCATTTGGTATTATCTAATGTTTTTCTAGAGATTTATGTTCCTACCACATAATCCCTTTGACAAATATTTCTTAACTCATGGGATATGTTACTCGTAAGGGTTATTGGTAACTCAAATATCATTATTTGATTTATAATATTTTATCTTGAACATTGTTCGTAAAAAATTATGTTCTACCACACTAACATTTTATTATATTTTTTTTATAATTACCTTTTTAAAAATAATTTATTAATATAATGAATATTTTTTTTAATCTTTTAGAATATGAGTTTTAAAATAAGTTATTTTGAAAAATAGGAAAAATATGTTTTCCCTTGACTTTAATATGTATTTTAATCCTCCATAAATATAAAAAAATGATTTTTTCTTTTAAATTCCATTAATTTAATGTTATTTTCAAATATTTTTCACCTCACATTTTGAAAGAAACTTTATTTCAGTGACCCATAACATATTATTTTATGTCAATGTTAAAAACTCTAAAAGTTCTTTAGAGATTTAATATTCACATTCCTCTAAATTTTCAAAAGTATTTAACCTAATGGGTTTGTATTTTAGGATTTTCCCTCTAATACATATAATGGTTATTATTTTTTGGATATAACATATGGTTTAAAACAAGCATATTAATGATCCCTTCATTTGTGATACTGTTTAAATCATTCTTTTTGATAGGATGTTTTTCATTTATTTTTTAACCCTCCTATGTTTCCATTCTAACATCAATAATATTTTCTTCTGTGAAAATCCATTTTTATTCTCTATATAGTTTATAATATTATTATTCTATCATTCACTTAATTGTATACTCATTTCCTTATATAGTGTGGATGACTCATTTTTCAAATTTATTTTGGAGGATGTTAACCAAGAAATAATTGTTATTTATTAATATAGGGAAAAGTATTGTGATTCTGATAATACTATTCAAATATGGATAGTTTTTAGAATGTTGAATATGTGTTTTTTGACATTACACCCATTTATCTATATGGGTAATGATCATGTCACATATTTTATTTAATTTTTGTAAAATATTTATATTATAATGATTATTTACAACTAATAATTGCTTATTATGTATGTAAATTTGTATCTTTTATTAAATAGATTTCATGATGTTTATTTAGTATGAGATTTGTTACAAAATGGTATTGAAATTCATTTTAATACTTATGGTTAATGAATTAGAATTAGTCAAGTGTCGAGTGGGTTTTGAAACTATATACACCCTTGATGAATTGACATGTATAATGGGTGAAAACATTGTTGGGTATTTGGTTTATGGATTTCAAATTCAAAAAGATTACTTGATTGTATTCTCAATGAAAGTAAATGTCTTGAAACAAGGCCTTGGAAACTTTTTTTTATCATACATTATATATTCAATCATTATTTATTTAGTATTATTTATATCCATGTTTTCATTTATTTTCCTATAAATATCAATCTCTTAGTTTCAGTTTTTTGTAGCTTAATGTTATTTACATATTCCTTACATAACATTTTTTCAATTTTTATATCATTAGTAAATAAATTTTATAATTTCAATTTTTGATAATTTTATCTCCCTACTACTAATGTTTTTATTTTTTATAGCTGTGAAGAAATTATTACACATGCTATTCCTAGTATGATAACATGTGGGGTGACTTTTTTGGGGGTTCTCAAGTCTTAAATGGATTACAAAATTAATATTGTAGTTATAAATGTTCCTTAATTAAGAAATACATTGGATTTATTATTTTATGTTTTTTATATATCCTCCAATACACTATAGTTAAAATTTCTTTGGATTTTATGTGATTCAATATTTTCTTTATGTCTTATAATTATGGGAATGTTATTTATGGTAATCTATAGATAGTTTTTAAGGATATATGTAATGTAAATGTTTATGGTACAAGATCATGTAATGAGGATCTAGGGAATCACAAAGGTCTTAGCATAAGAGTTTTATTTTAAGAGTAAGATAATAATTTGGTAGTTGTAAGATGATTATCTTGGAAATTAAAATCTTGGAGCACATGTGAATTCCTTATTCATTCATGAGATAAAATTACTTAATGTTTCTTCCTCTAGAACATCATTATGAAGGAATTATTAATATGATTAGATAATTTGGATAAATTAATTAATTGATGGGTTACTTTTAATATTTTTTATTTTCATTTGTGAGAATAAAAGTTGAAATTTTGGATAGGAAAAAATATTTTAGATTGAGGTTTTTTTCCTTTAACTTTCTGTTTTTTCTATATTACTTCCCCAAATTAGTCTATGTGACCCCTCATATGGATGGGTAATTTTTATGTGTTTGGGGAAGGAGGGAGAACACTTTTTTAGATTCTTAAGGCTTGGGTTAAAAATTGAAATTATTTTTTATGTTGGATAATTATATATATATATTGGTTATCAATTATAATAATGTGACTATATTTACAATTCAGGTGTTATATATTTTAGATTGATTTGTTTTATGTTATATAAACCCAATTATCTTATAAAATATTTTCTCCACTACTCCGAATGTGTAGAGTGTTAAGTACCTAGATATCACTGACGTAAGTGTGGAAGTGGTGATTTTTTCTGATATTTCTAATGAGAACCATATTCCAATCAGTATTTTCATTGGTAGTTATTTATTTTTTTACTAAATTTCATATATACAAATATATAGCAGTGTTTTCAAATTCCACCTTTAAATGAAGCTAATTAACCAGTCAACTGATGAGTATTTCATTTATCTTTCCCTTAAAAGAGTGCTTAAATGGAATTTTAATAAAATTATATAGTTGGAAAAGATCATCCAACTCTAACCCATAACTTAATTTTTAAATCTATTTTCATCCCTTGTTTACTGATTCACTTTAGTTTTTAAAGATTCACTATACAAACCCCATCTTTTCTCTAATTTAATTTAAAAAACATGGTTGTTTATAAATAATATCTAGAGAGAACCTAGGTTAACCAATACATTACACTCGAACATAGTAGATAGCTTCATTTTCCTTACCCTAATACATTATTATGTAAAAACATTATATAATTATCAGGAGTACTGTGACATCAACCTTATTATTAAATACAATTAATAAATACACATATATGAATCCTTACCTATTAGGTCCTAAAATTTAAAGAATCCTATTAAATAGATATAAAAATATTAATTTTCAATATGAATTTGATGGAATTTACCTTTTCAAAAAAATTGGAACCTTATGTGGTAACCCACATAATGAAATTATAGTTGGAAACTATAACAAGTCCCCTGGAGACCTATGTGCATCCAACTTCAATAATAAGAATTCTCAAATATCTATAGTTTAATTCAAAATAATTATTCCTAAAAATTTATGCATATAAATTTTTCCCAAATTCCATGGTAATTTAGGCGAATACCACAACAAACACATAAAAGGATTAAAATTAGTGTTTTAACCACAAATACCATATGGATTGGATGAGTGTTAGTTAAATAGGAGGGTATTTACCTTTTAACAAGAAGGATGTACCCATGGTGGTTGTAAAACCTATAATTAGAAAAATGACATTACTAGAATGAACTAAAAATACATTTCATTATATTTTACACAAATCTAAGGAATATAAATGAGAAAATAAAAATATTCCATCAAAAAATTACATAGATAAATTCATTTTTAGTTTTTCCAGATGTTCAAGAAATAATGTTTTAGATTACCAAATCAAAATATTGAGGATCATCATATCATTAAATTCTTCCTCTGAATACAACTGGAGTGCCATAGGAACCAAATAAATTCATTATCTATAGGAACATTGATTAAAATGATACAAGTATAATTTAATGTCTCGATTTAGAATATTTCATTGAATTCCCAAAATTCTGGCATAAGATGTACTACTAATAAAGAAATTCATTATGTTATAACTTTTTTTAATATCCATTTCAATAATATAATCATGATTAATTAAAAATGTAACATAGATGGGTTTAAAACTAGTGAACACCAAGAAATAACTAGGGTATTTGTTTTATGATCATCACATGACTATTATACTAATCAGTGTGATGAAATGAATGGAATGGAATTTGTTTATACAACATTTAACCATGATTATTCTATAAAATATGAGGAAAAAGTGATCCTAACTATGTAAAATGTGGATTTGGAAACTAACCCAACAAATCCATACTCACCAAAACTTTTATCCATGTCAAAATCTATTCCAAAAATAATACAAAAACACACCACTCTTCTAATAACCATTATAAAACCCATAAAACTATAACATATTACTAAAAACCTCTGCCAAATTATCAATAAAAAATAATCTATGATCAACCATCCACATGTCTAAAACCTCTTATGAAATAAAAAATTATCAAAGGTTCTTGATCAAAAAAATTATGTCAAATTATTGAAAATTATAATAGAAATCCATTTGTACATTCAATCTATAAAACATGGGAAGATACCCACCATAATATTCCCTAATTTGGAGGAAACTTTTAGTATTATAACCATCATAAGTGTCATGTATTGTCACCCAAAAACATATATAATCATGAAAATATCCCAATTAAAAATAAAAATAAAGACTTTAGGGATCCAATGTCTAAAAAAATCTCATCCAAAACCAAAATAATAGACTATTGAGGATGTTGAACAAAATAAAGAACCAATATATTTATAATCAAACTATTATACCAATGTTAATGTAAAAAAATAAGGAAAAGATGAAGGTGGAGTAAGGGTAAATAATAAAAATAAAACATGATAGAAAGAGAAACATAGATAAAATTAATATCTTCAACTTCTATTGAAATCAGGGATGATAAAATATAAAAATATCAAAGAAGACATACTTCAAAAAGATATCATTAATTATTTCTATAAATTTGGAATCAATGTTCTTTTATTAGTGTCTCTCAAATATATTCTCAAGTATTACACGTTCCTTAAGGATGTTTTCACTAAAAAGAGTATACCTCAACAAAATTAAAGTATAAATTCGGGGAGAACTAAACTAACACTTATCAAACCACAATTACCAACCAAATGTTTAGATATAGGTAAATTTAATATTCAATTGGTTATATTCTCTTTATGTTATTGATGTGGTTTTTGTGAACATGTTTATTTAATAAATGTAATACCCCACTCAATTTATGCATAATTTAATAAACAATAATTTTATACCAAAAGAGTGGTGGTAAAACATTCAAACTGATCCATTATATTTTCATTTGGAGTATAGGAAGATATAATTGAGATATTCCAAATATTTACATACTAGACAATTTCTATGTGATAAATATGATATAATATAGGACCCTATCACACTTTTTCATCATTTTGGTGAGGCCATTTTTTAGGATAAGAAGGTTTTTCATTAATGTTTATGAATTAGATCTCACCAGGGTGTTTGGAGATAACACATTACACATTGATATTATTGACTATATGGGACACCTTTTAAAAGATCAGTCACATAATTCTCTTCTCCACTGATAAGAGGATAAATACAATGATAAATCATATGTGATCCGTGATTTTTTTCATTATAATAGAATTTTATCATTGAAATTTACTAGGTGAATATGTCAATCCATAATTCTGGAAATTCTATTTTAAAAAGTAAAGAAGATGTATCTTCTAAATATATATTGAATATGATGGTTTATTTTATGTTTAAGAAGTTTTTGTGTTTGTATATGTAAAGTAAATAAAATTATTAGGAGTTGGTAACCTCAATTTTGTTTCTTCGATTTTCCGGGTCCCAAATTTAGAATTAAAACAACTTCACAATGTGTTTAAATATGTGTACCTCATGAATGAAGAATTTTTAAAATCAATAATTATTAATAATATATCTAAAACATAACGACACAAATTTATTGAACCATTGATAAATAATATTAATAAAATATGATAGAGGATAGCTTAATTTACAATAAATAATATCAAGAATATTTTCATATAGATTTCTTTTTTATGTTGATTCTAAACCTATAAGGTATCCCCAATGAATTTTAAATCCCACCTTGATAGAGTTAGTAAATGAAAAATATTGAGTGGATTCTGTAGGTTAATATCATCTAAGAAATCAAATACTCGCAATAGGTCATCACTATTCTTCTACTTACAAATAAAACATGTATTCCCATTATAAAACAATCATCAAAATTAATTGATTCATATAAGAATTTTGAATAGATAGAGTGTGTGTATAGATTATCGATAGAAGAACCGACAATGCAAGAAATACCAATTATCAATTATATTTATTTATTATCTATTGTATTATTTATAATGGAGCACATAATATTCACATTCCCCTTTATGACCTTTCTGAAAAAGATACATCTATTTGTACCATAAAATTCCCCATATTCATTTCTGAGGCATAAGATTTGTATATATCTCAAATCAGCATGATGACTTCTTGAAGGTTTTTTTATTATAATTTCTTTGGAAATTAATTTGATCATTTTTTGAAAAAATAGAAATGTGTAATAAATTTTTATATTGAAAAAATAATTGTTTTGAATATTAAATACAATCATTTTATAGTGTAAAAAGGAATTTTAGATGGTCATGTATTGTCACAAAATTATATTGAAGTTAAAAAATAAAAAAATTAAAGTGAGAAACACTTATCCTTACCCAAGTTCAGTTAAAGATGATAGACCTTTATTAGGGTATGAAGGTTTTAACAGGTGGTTAATATAGGAATTTATTAATAGTTTCTCCCTCACAAATGGTTTCTTTGGAATTAATATCAATTTTTTTAATTGATAATTCATGGAGGTTAAAATAAATTTAATGAATATTGTTAACCCCATCAATAATTAAACCACAAAATTTGGATAATTCATTCTAGTGTATTTTTGATTCTTCATACATCATAGTGGGTGAAGTATTTTTCCATTATATTTATAGAAGGCCTCATGTCATTTCATATGATTCAAAAAACATTATATTCTAGAAAATAAAATAATATAATGACCCCAATGATTTTTCCCTGCTTTATTTTCAATAAACATATTTTGATCCTATTTTTATTGAGCTAGAGTTATATTATTTTGTGGCCATGTATCCTTAAGATATATAATGAAAATGGGTAAGGAAAATACTAGAACTGAAAGTTTGATGTAAATTATATATTAGTTCACCTTTAAAAATAAAGGATAATAATTAAAATGAGAACCTTGTATTAATTAACTTAATTATACTCCCCAACACTAAAAAATTATCAAATTTAGAGCAGGACCCATTGAATGACCAACTTCTGAGAGAATATCTGTATATGGTTAAAGGAAAAGTGCCCTTTTGTGAATATTTAGTGAATTTTAATGTTAATTACCAAGTAAAATCTCATTAAAAATCACTTAAAATATGGGAAACATAAACATGATTCATTATTTAACATTTAGTAACATCCATTCATTTTGGAAATCTGAAATAAATTGGTAATTGAATGTTTTTTTCTCATAATTAAAATACAATATATTTTTAAATTCTATATCACAGTAACTTGTATGTGACACTATTTTACATTATACAACCACGTATAATGTTTTTGAATATATAATTTATTAGAAGACAATAGTTGTACATGATTATGATTGTTGTTAAAAAAATTTAAAAGTGTCAATTTTGAGGAAATATTTCAGAAAAAGAATAAATTACTTAGAATCTAAATGGAATTTATAAAATTTTTAATGTTAGGGTAATATATTTTAGATGAAATTTCTTAATATAATTTTTAAATTCTCATATTCTTCATTTTATATATTATGTTTTTTATATGTGTAATATATGGCCATAGAAAATGATAATTCCAATGTATTCTGTAATTTTTTAAATAATAACATATTTTTTAGATTGTTAATGCTAATATCTATCATCATTGACCAATGAAGTAATTTTTTCAATAGGGTAATTGAAGCCTGGACAAAACATTGGGATTATATTAAGACATCAACACCTCACCACCCACAAAACAATGTCGAAGTTTTTGTTTCCAACAATGAGATTAATATAATTTTACAGAAAAACATGAAACCCAACCATAAGGATTAGATTCAATTATTGTAATATTCCTTATGGAATTATAGTAAAACCTACAATATCCCCATAGTAATGATCCCATAAAGTGGTTTATGGATAAATCTTCAACCTACGTCTTCAATTGGATTAAAATAATAATGGATTGTATGGGATTTGAATATTGACCTACACATAGCTAGAAAATATGGAAGACTGTGGATTAAATATTTGGATAAAATTTTAATATAATATTTTGATAATAATATTATTTATAAAGAAATAATATGAGTATCTCACAATAAGATCATCAAACACAAATTCATTCATCTAGGATACCATGTGTTATTACAGAATTTAATACTCAAGATAATGTTAGGTAATCATTGTTATATATGAGAAAGTACCTTCATTGTTTATAATGTATATCATTATATTGTTTTTTTATTAAAACATAAGGACCCAAGCCTCCATTCATTTTTAATTAACATAGGAAAGGGAAGTTATTTGGAATCTTAACATAAGATCTGGTGGATGAGGTCACATTCTTACACATAGTTTGTTAATAAATATCCTCCTTATTTTACCTATAGAAACAAACTAATTTTACATATATTAAACTAATATTTTTAATATATTTATTAAATTAAATAAAGCTAAAGGATTCTAGAGGCCTATTTTCTCTGGAATACTTGGTATATAAAACATCGACCTGAAAGTAATATTTGTTTATGGTAATCTCCTTAATAATCCCCTAAATATGTTTAATATTGTAAAACAACAAGGGATAAACTAGATAATACATAGATAAAATTTGTGATAAAAGAGTCCATGTTAGAGAATAAACTTGATAAGAAAGAAAAATATGTGATTCAAAGGAATAACATTATATCATAAAAATGAAGGATTATGTGTAATGAAATGAAATTATAACATACATAAAATGTTATTTAATGATCATGGAAATATATTAAAATTGATAGAATTACAAAAATTGATATGATCATATGTCAATTCTATCTTCAAATAATGATTCACAAAGTTGACAATGTCTTATTATGGATTAGGAATACTCCATAATCGCATACATAATGTCTCACGAGTCCAAAAAATTACGCAATGAATTGGATGGACATTAGGGTTGGCCCATCATAACATGCTCTTTATTATGATTTACACAATAGGAAATCAATCATAAAGAATAATTGTATTGATTTCACATGGAATGAAATGTGTTTCATAGTCTTTACTTATATAATAATAAATAGAAATTTCATAAATATTCTAAAGATAAGAAAAAATTAAATATTATGGTAATCAAATATGATTATATAATAATAGGTTTATAAATAGGTGAAAATTTGAAAAAAAAATTAATGATCTTAAAATCATAGGATTACTGAATAGAAAAATTCCCCTAAATCATGTTCGATTTTAAATAAGGAATTTGATAAATGAATTTATGGAATGTATGACCCCAGAAATATAATTTAGAATAAATTAGTTATATATGTAATAGATATATATACATATTTCAGAAGAAATCAAAAATTTCACAATAATATAGAAAGTGGATTAGAGAGAGAATGGTCATAACCCAAAGTTATTGGCTGGATCAGAGAGATCTCATACCTTATATATCATCTTTCATAAAACGTATTTGAAGTTGTTTTTAAAATAATACAGTTTTAGTATACATGTATTCTAGAAAAAATCTTATTTATATCTTATACATTATTCTCTTATAACGTTTTACCATTTTTGTTAAAAATAATTATTAAAATCACTCTTCTGGTTGATAACTTCTTTTCTTCCATGAATTATTCAGTTTGGTTGTCTAACTCGTTATACATTTATCATGGTCAGTCATATTTAAAAGGTTATCACTGATATTTATATCATATATTTAAATTATATATATATATATATATATTCATCTATTGATTCACTTAGAATACATTGTAATATAAATATATTGCATCAAAATTAGAAATTTATTTCAACATGGAAAATACTAACTACTAAATCATGTTCTATTGGTAAAAGAAGGAACTATCCATGAGAATATTTGACATATTTATTACATATTATTAATTTTTTCATGATTTGTGAATTTAAATTAACCAAAATAAATTATATTAACTAAATAAAACAAAAAAGTAACTAATTTAAAAAAAGTCTTACATTTGATTAGAGAAGTTGGAGAGAGAAGAATAAATATTAGAGATGATTTTGATTTAAATAGAAAAATTACTCTACATTGATTAACCATTTAGTATTAAATGTTGTGAGACTCCTTGAATTTATTAATCTTTCCACTCTAGATAGACTATACTATCATGGAAATCCAACCCCTCACTCAAGGTGTTTTTTCTACCTAAGTGAAGATGAATCAATCTTTAGGTGAATATTGACTTTGGGTTTTCACTCACATTCCACTCCAATTATTTAAATTGTGCTTCCAACCCTTTTGATCAAATAATTTATTAGGTGATTAGAGGATAAATCAAAAATCAAGGAAACACAATAAAATCTATTTTTGGAAAATTCATAAATGTCAATGAATAAAGATTATTTCAAACACAACCCCTTAAACTAAAACCAAAATCTTCTTCAAAATTTTTTATTCATGGTTTATGGTTCATCATCCATTAATGAGGTAGAAATCATAGATTTTGTAATTGAAATAAAACTAAAATAAATGTGGTGTTATATTGAAAAATACTGTCACGACCCACCCTCGGGGTCCTTGCCGTGACTACCCCAAGCCCGCCTTCCATAGGCCAGGGGCTGGCGAATAGCACCAAGGCGTAAATCCCGGTAAAAAGGGAAGGCATTGCCTTTGTAAAGTAAACAAACACCACAGAGTAAGCAAGCGGAAAGTAAACACTAAACAAAAGCAGAGTACAACTGAAAGTGCGGAAAAGTAAATGGGCCAGTATACAAACCCAAACTGAAAGTAAAGTACAACTCGAAAGGGAAAACAACAACTGAAAAGTAAAAGCCGCTACACCGAGCTGTCCACTGGAAATCCCACCTGAAGGGTGGGTACAGATAGCTCCACTGCTCCACGGGTCCCGCCGTCCACTCCGAGCACGTCCCGCCCAGTGGTCCACCTCCGGGTACCGTCCCGCTCTGCAAGACTCAGCCAAGATCAACATTGTCCGTCGTCTGCAACCAACACAACGTAGTGCGGGCAAAGCCCGTGCAGGGGTGAGTATAAGATATTCAGTAGGGACCCTGAGACCCCTGAAGGTGTCTCAAAATCCACAAAGGATAAACCACAAAGAAAGGTACAATCACGAAGTAACAACTGACACTGCTTAGGTATATGCCCATACATATACCTAAGTCATCAATTCAAATACGCTCCAACCTCCGAGCCCAAGTATAACTCAGTCCACACAGGAAAGTAAATGTATTCCACACAGGAAAGCAAAACGTAATCCACACAGGATAGCACAACACAATCCACACAGGAAAGTAACAGGATTAAGCTCACACAGGATTTTCATTATCAAAAACGTAACTACTGAAGAGCCCCATATCTGAAGTGTACAGTGTCCTATCATGACTCTGAGATACTGCTCACTAACCTAAGACTGCTGAGGTACTCCTCCTGTCGAGTACCGCGGGTCTGCCGCCAACTACCGGGCGCTCCGTCCGCTGAGGGTCTACTGCCAAATACCGGGCGCTCACCCAAATAGCCTACAGAGGTACTCCTCCAGTCGAGTACCGCGGGTCTGCTGCCAACTACCAGGCGCTCCGTCCGCCGTGGGTCTGCCGCCAAATACCGGGCGCTCCGTCCAATGGGCTAGTCGACTCACTCCAAGTCGAGTCGGTCGAGCAGTCTTCAGGTCTCAGCCGGCTACACGGTCTCCGTACTCCGTACGCTCGTCTCCAGTATCGCGGGTCTGCCGCTACAACCAAGCGCACCACCTCTATCGAGTAAAACAGAAGATTCATCTCACACAGGTATACTTCTTCGGATGACGATAAAGATGATCACTGAACCATCTAAGTCGTTGGACCCACGAAGGATCGATAGGTACTAACCCCCGCAGTGACCTACATAGGATCGGACCCACACAGGATCGGGCCCACGCAGGACCTGTAGCACTGATCCACGTAGGATCGCTGAGTGCAGTAGTCGTCGCAGTCCACTGCGGATCTCTGCACAGTCATCGCCGCAGTCCACTGAGGATCTCTGCATGGTCGTCGTCAGAGTCCACGGAGGATCTCTGCACAATCGTCGCTGTCGGAGAAGCAGTCGCAGCCAGCACTAGGGTTCCCGCACACAGCAAGCTCGTTCGGAGGGTCCGCTCCACGAGCCGAGAGGCTGATACATAAACTGTCACAAAGTCCAGAGTTGATGTATCCAAAAGTTCCGTATCGTCAACAGGAACTCAACGCAACAGACGGCGCGTCGATCGGACGCCCGGTCTGAGAGTTATTGGCATTTTCGTCCCCGGGGCCCGGTTGGTTTTTAAGGCAAAACCAACCCGACCGTACTCCACCTGCGTCCAAACCTCGGGTGGAGCATGCCGAAAGAACCGTCTCACTAAGAGGAACACAACAAAACTGACGGCACGTCAATCGGACGTCCGTAACTCAAGACATGAGCGTTTCCGCTCCGAAGGCCCGGTTGGTTTCGTGAACGAACCAACCTGGCCGAACTCAAAGTGTTCCGAAACTTTGAGTGCGATATACCGAAACGACCGTCTCGATCCAAGTATCGTGTTGCCGCAGACGGTTCGTCATTCAGAGGTCCGTGGCTCAAGTTAAGGCCAAAAGACCGAAACCGTCTCGAAAATGGGGGGTCCGGGTCCGGGCCAACCTGGCCCGACCCCCCCCCCCCCCCGGGTCGGCCCGGCCGGCCGGCGGTGCGGCGGCGCGGCAGCCTGGCGCCGCACGGAGGCAGCGCGCGGGGGGATCAAGCCCCCGCTTGATTGGAAAGGCGGCGCGGCTTAAGTGCCGCGCCCTTTTGGAAAATCCAGCCCCCCACGTGGGGGCCTGCTTGAAGAAACCGGGGGGCCGCCTGCCCCCTCGGGGAAACCGCCCCCCCCCCCCCCCCCAAATAATTGGGGGGGGGGCTTTTGAGCTGCCGGGGGAATTAAATTCCCCCGGATTTTTGTCCATCCGGCCGGCCAGCTGGCCGGCCGGTTTTTTTCTCCAACGGGACCGGAAAACCGGTCCCCATTCCGGCTTCCGTCACCGGCGGCCTGGCGTGCCGCCGGTCTTCCCGTCTCGCCGCGGCCCGGAACCGGCCGCAGTGTTCATCGTCCGGCGCGGTGCAACGACACCGCGCCCCTCCGTCGACCATTTTGATTTCCTTCGACGCGGAGCGACGGCGTCGCGTTCTTGATGATCCTTCCACGGCGCGGCACGACGGCGCCACGCAAAATAATCGTTCGATTATCCGCGTGGTGCAACGGCACCACGCCACCTTGTTTCCACCCGCAAGATATATCAACAAGAACGAAGGAGGGGGTTCGGCCGTGTTCATGCTGTCCGGCCCCCTTACGTTAAACAATATCACATATTTATAATCCTCACGTTAGTCATGCTAGAACTACGAACAAGGATAGATAAATAAACAAATAACAACAACCCCTACCTTGAAAAAATGACGTCGCACATCAGTTATCGCGGAGAAAGGCTTCGCGGCTACGGACGTAGATTTCGTGGACGTCGGGGTGCGTCCGAGGAGAAAACGACGTCTCTTCACTTGTCGCTATGACAAAGAAGGGAGGTACGTTGTCGTTGGCGATGATCACCACGGTCGGTGACTTCTCCCTTGTCGAGGAGAAAGATGAAGATGGAAGAATCAGGGATGCCGAGTCTCGAAGGTCGTGGGATCGATGTTCTATGTCGGAGAAGAACCGTTCTTCACGTTCTTCGTTGAAGACGAAGAAGATCTTCAAGTCCCTCAACGATTCTCCCAATCCTCTCAAGTAACAAACGAACTAACCCAAAAATAAATTAAGCATACACATAATTTATTAACACAACCCAACCTTTGAAATTCAAGAGTTTGAATTTCAAAAACTCAAAATTAAACTCACTTATTAATTATACATGAGTTGTATAATTAATTAAAAGTTAAGTTGACAAGCCTTTAAGAGGGAGAGAGGGGAGTTAGGGAATTTGAAAAGGTGGGGCTCGGGTGGTCCCCTCCTCACCTTAATCCTCTCTTAGGTGGTTAAACCACCCAACTTCCAACAAAAGATTATAACCACATTAAAGATATAAAAATAAATATTGTATAACAAATTTATTTTACTCTTCATTTCATCCAGAAAATTAATCATCTCCTCCTAGGAAAACTCAACTTCGGAAAAGGTCTCCTTAAGCGAATATCGGCGCTGCGAGTTCATCGGTGCCCTCAGATTTCAATTACGAGCACCGGATCAAAAGTTAGGAAAACCCGCTCTTTCGTTCACTAAACGTACCCGAGCCAAACTTTGGAAATTGATTTCGGGCACACCGGGCCTCAGAATCAGGTGCCTTCAGAAACCACACTCTTGTAAAATTCAAAAGAAAATTAAGAAAAAATTTCCCATGAATTTTACGTGTCTTTACATTACTCCCACCTCAGGGCTTTACGTACCCGTAAAGATACATCAAAAACTAGGGAAACAAATGAGGGTATTGAGCACGCATCTCAGCCTCCCGCTCCCATGTGCTCTCCTGGAGATTCCCATGCTGCCATCTGATGCGCACAAGAGGAATCGATCGCCCACGCAGGACCCGCTCATGTCTATCCTCTATCTCCACCGGGACCTCCGTAAAAGTCGCCCCATCGTCAACGTCAAGCTCCCCATTGTCAATGATGTGCGTCGGGTCGTGCACGTATCTCCTCAGCTGAGACACATGGAAGACGTCGTGCACCCGGTGCAACTGAGGTGGTAGAGCTAGGCGATAAGCCACCTCACCAATCCTACTGAGGACCTGGAAGGGTCCGATGAAGCGCGGAGATAACTTGCCGCCTTGGCCAAATCTCTGAATACCACGTCGAGGTGAGACCCGCAAGAAGACGTGGTCGCCAACCTCGAACTCTAGTGGCCTCCGCCTCCTGTTAGCGTATGACTTCTGCTGGCTCTGTGCTATCCTCATCCGCTCCTGGATGACCTAGACCTTCTCTGTCGTGGCCTGGACCATCTCCGGTCCCACCAGAGCTGCAAGATTTCTTCTTTGCCGATAAGAGAAATCTGGTCCCATCCCCTGGATGAACCACATTCTTTGCCTAATACAGTCAATCCTAATATGGATGATACTAATCCATACCAAGGATGACGTCGTAAGGCCTCGACACTACTACTAAGAGATTCAACCGTTACTCTCGCCTCCAAGGGTTGAGTCACACTTTCGGCATCAGTGTGTGGTAACTGGGTCTCCTCCAGTAGATGTCTCACAAGTGAGGGTCAAGTCAACAGCCAAAACTGGAACCTCTTAGTAATATCACGAAAGAGGGATGGAACGAAAATATCACAAAGGTATGCGTTTTTTTATTGCAGCTCATAATACAAGACGCTACACAAAAGCAACAAGGAACCAGAAGTACAAACGATGTATCCACTAGTTCTGCTCCTGTCCATCGGCTCCCAGAGCTCCATGATCGAAGGCCTCGGCTGCCTGAATCTGAGCTATCGCATGTTCACCTACTCCCTGTGGTCGGGGTGGACCTCCTGGTGGTGGTGGTGGAAGAGCCTCAAAGCGTCGCCCACCCCCGGCTGCTCGTCCATCTCCTCTGCCTCGTCCGCCTCCTCCCTGCGGACCACCACGGTCGAACCTCTGCCTCTGCCTAAGAGGTTCTTCACTTAACTGCTGATCATCAGCATGGCGGTTCGGACAGTCGCGAGCCATGTGGCCAATCCCGCCACAGGAGTAACACTGCCCACTCTCAGCACGCCTGGCTCTGACTCCACCCCGGCTTCCCCGCACAACTGAGCCTGAGTCGTGCAGTCGGCCACTGGTAGGTCTGGTCTGCCTGGAACCCTGAGTCATCCGTCGGCTACCTGTTGCCGAAGACTCCGCTATCTGCCGCCCTGCGGTAGGTCTCGCTGTGGACTCAGCCAGGAAACTCTCGATCAGGAGGGCTCGCTCTAGCACTCCTGCCTGGGTCGGGATTCTGAGGGAGATCAGTGATGCCCTGATCTCGTGTCTCAATCCCTGCTCGAAGGTCCGGGCCCGGAAGAAGGGGTCCCGTACCATGTCTGTCGAGTACCGAGAAAGGTCGGTGAACCTCGCCGCGTACTGGGCGACCGACAAGCTGCCCTGCCGCAGCTGAAGAAGCTCCTGGATGCGCACCACACGGAGGGTGGCCGGGACGAACTCTGAGCAGAAGAGGCTCTCGAAGTCTGTCCAGATGAGGGTGGCCTCATCGTGTACCTGGAGCATCAGGCTCCACCATCGCCCTGCTGCTGCGTGCAGTAGGCTCACCGCGAGTATCACCATGAGGTCTGCTGGTGTCTTCACTAGCCTGAAAACTCGGACGACCGCCTCCAGCCAGTCCTCTGCTGCCTGGGGATCCGTCTCCCCGTGAAACCTGGGCGGTCGCTGGCGCTGAAACTCATGCAGTGCGCTGAGGCGACGTGCATCGTCAGCGGATGGTGCTGGAAGTATCGGGGGCTCGGCGGGTAATGCTACCGCCGATGCCACTGCTGACAAAGGGCCCTGCACCGAGGCCTCGTCGCTCGGTGGGCTGTCATCACACTCGACTCTCGGAACCCTAGCTGGCTGCCATCGTGGGGCCATCCTTGAAAAGGAAACAGGTGCGCCGCGGTCAGAACAGTATACCTGGTGAGCTAATATAAGTAATCACAAAGAAAACTTTGAAACACACACGCAATCAATGTTTTTGTGCATTAAGTCAGAAATCAAAAGTCAGGGTCCTGGTGTACGGATACGTCGGCCGCCACACCAACACTGGACTCCCTGGACTGATAACCACACTCAATACGCTAAACATTATTGCTTCACATAGAAAAGACCAGAGTTCGCGGTAGAACCGAACTCCTCTGATACCAATTTGTCACGACCCACCCTCGGGGTCCTTGCCGTGACTACCCCAAGCCCGCCTTCCATAGGCCAGGGGCTGGCGACTAGCACCAAGGCGTAAATACCGGTAAAAAGGGAAGGCATTGCCTTTGTAAAGTAAACAAACACCACAGAGTAAGCAAGAAGAAAGTAAACACTAAACAAAAGCAGAGTACAACTGAAAGTGCGGAAAAGTAAATGGGCCTGTATACAAACCCAAACTGAAAGTAAAGTACAACTCGAAAGGGAAAACAGCAACTGAAATGTAAAAGCCGCTACACCGAGCTGTCCACTGGAAATCCCACCTGAAGGGTGGGTACAGATAGCTCCACTGCTCCACGGGTCCCGCCGTCCACTCCGAGCACGCCCCACCCAGTGGTCCACCTCCGGGTACCGTCCCGCTCTGCAAGCCTCAGCCAAGATCAACGCCGTCCGTCGTCTGCAACCAATACAACGTAGTGCGGGCAAAGCCCGTGCAGGAGTGAGTATAAGCTACTCAGTAGGGACCCCGAGACCCCTGAAGGTCTCTTAAAATCCGCAAAGGATAAACCAAAAAGAAAGGTACAATCACGAAGTAACAACCGACACTGCTTAGGTATATGCCCATACATATACCTAAGTCATCAATTCAAATACGCTCCAACCTCCGAGCCCAAGTATAACTCAGTCCACACAGGAAAGTAAATGTATTCCACAAAGGAAAGAAAAACGTAATCCACACAGGATAGCACAACACAATCCACACAGGAAAGTAACAGGATTCAGCTCACACAGGATTTTCATTATCAAAAACGTAACTACTGAAGAGCCCCATCTCTGAATTGTACAGTGTCCTGTCATGACTCTAAGATACTGCTCACTAACCTAAGACTGCTGAGGTACTCCTCCTGTCGAGTACCGCGGGTCTTCCGCCAACTACCGGGCGCTCCGTCCGCTGAGGGTCTGCTGCCAAATACCGAGCGCTCACCCAAATAGCCTACAGAGGTACTCCTCCAGTCGAGTACAGCGGGTCTGCTGCCAACTACCAGGCGCTCCGTCCGCCGTGGGTCTGCCGCCAAATACCGGGCGCTCCGTCCACTAGGCTAGTTGACTCACTCCAAGTCGAGTCGGTCGAGCAGTCTTCAGGTCTCAGCCGGCTACACGGTCTCCGTACTCCGTACGCTCGTCTCCAGTATCGCGGGTCTGCCGCTACAATCAAGCGCACCACCTCTATCGAGTAAAACAGAAGATTCAGCTCACACAGTTATACTTCTTCGGATGACGATAAAGATGATCACTGAACCATCTAAGTCATCGGACCCACGAAGGATCGATATGTACTAACCCCCGCAGTGACCTACACAGGATCAGACCCACACAGGATCGGGCCCACGCAGGACCTGTAGCACTGATCCACGTAGGATCGCTGGGTGCAGTAGTCGTCGCAGTCCACTGCGGATCTCTGCACAGTCGTCACCGCAGTCCACTGAAGATCTCTGCATGGTCGTTGTCAGAGTCCACGGAGGATCTCTGCACAATCGTCGCTGTCGGAGAAGCAGTCGCAGCCAGCACTAGGGTTCCCGCACACAGCAAGCTCGTTCGGAGGGTCCGCTCCACAAGCCTAGAGGCTGATACATCAACTGTCACAAAGTCCAGAGTTAATGTATCCAAAAGTTCCGTATCGTCAACAGGAACTCAACGCAACAGACGGCGCGTCGATCGGACGCCCGGAATGAGAGTTATTGGCATTTTCGTCCCCGGGGCCCGGTTGGTTTTTAAGGCAAACCAACCCGACCGTACTCCACCTGCGTCCAAACCTCGGGCGGAGCATGCCAAAAGAACTGTCTCACTAAGAGGAACACAACAAAACTAACGGCACGTCAATCGGACGTCCGTAGCTCAAGATATGAGCGTTTCCGCTCCGAAGGCCCGGTTGGTTTCGTGAACGAACCAACCCGGCCGAACTCAAAGTGTTCCGAAACTTTGCGTGCGATATACTGAAACGACCGTCTCGATCCATGAATCGTGTTTCCGCAGACGTTTCGTCATTCGGAGGTCCGTGGCTCAAGTTATTGCCAAAAGACTAAAACCGTCTCGAAAATGGGGGGTCCGGGTCCGGGCCGACCCGGCCCGACCACCCCTGGGTCAGCCCAAACCGGATCGACCCGACCCGGTTCCGACCCGGCCCGACCGGCCGGCGGTGCGGCGGGGCGGCGGCCTGGTGGCGCGCCGGCGCGGCAGCCTGGCGCCGCACGGAGGCAGCGCGCGGGGGGATCAAGCCCCCGCTTGATTGGAAAGGCGACGCGGCTTAAGTGCCGCGCCCTTTTGGAAAATCCGGCCCCCCCACGTGGGGGCCTGCTTGAAGAAACCGGGGGGCCGCCTGCCCCCTCGAGGAAACCGCCCCCCCCCCCCCCAAATAATTGGGGGGGGGATTTTGAGCTGCCAGGGGAATTAAATTCCCCCGGATTTTTGTCCATCCGGCCGGCCAGCTGGCCGGCCCGTTTTTTTCTCCAACGGGACCGGCAAACCGGTCCCCATTCCGGCTTCCGTCGCCGGAGGCCTGGCGTGCCGCCGGTCTTCCCGTATCGCCGCGGCCCGGAACCGGCCGCGATGTTCATCGTCCGGTGCGGTGCGACGACACCGCGCCCCTCCGCCGCCCCTTTTGATTTCCTTCGACGCGGCGCGACGGCGTCGCGTTCTTGATGATCCTTCCACGGCGCGGCGCGACGGCGCCGTGCAAAATAATCGTGCGATTATCCGCGTGGTGCAACGGCACCACGCCACCTTGTTTCCACCCACAAGAAATATCAACAAGAACGAAGGAGGGGGTTCGGCCGTGTTCATGCGGTCCGGCCCCCTTACGTTAAACAATATCACATATTTATAATCCTCACGTTAGTCATGCTAGAACTACGAACAAGGATAAATAAATAAACAAATAACAACAACCCCTACCTTGAAAAAATGACGTCGCACGTCGGTTATCGCGGAGAAAGGCGTCACGACTTCAGACGTAGATTTCGTGGACGTCGGGGTGCGTCCGAGGAGAAAACGACGTCTCTTCACTTGTCGCTATGACAAAGAAGGGATGTACGTTGTCGTTGGAGATGATCACCACGGTCGGCGAGTTCTCCCTTGTCGAGGAGAAAGATGAAGACGAAAGAATCCGGGACGCCGAGTCTCGAAGGTCGTGGGATCAATGTTCTTTGTCGGAGAAGAACCGTTCTTCACGTTCTTCGTTGAAGAAGAAGAAGATCTTCAAGTCCCTCAACGATTCTCCCAATCCTCTCAAGTAACAAAGGAACTAACCCAAAAATAAATTAATCTTACACTTAATTTATTAACACAACCCAACCTTTGAAATTCAAGAGTTTGAATTACAAAAACTCAAAATTAATCTCACTTATTAATTATACATGAGTTGTATAATTAATTAAAAGTTAAGTTGACAAGCCTTTAAGAGGGAGAGAGGGGAGTTAGGGAATTTGAAAAGGTGGGGCTCGGGTGGGCCCCTCTTCACCTTAATCCTCTCTTAGGTGGTTAAACCACCCATCTTCCAACAAAAGATTATAACCACATTAAAGATATAAAAATAAATATTGTATAACAAATTTATTTTACTCTTCATTTCATCCAGAAAATTAAACATATCCTCCTAGGAAAACGCAACTTTAGAAAAGGTCTCCTTAAGCGAATATCGGCACTGCGAGTTCATCGGTGCCATCAGATTTCAATTCCGAGCACCGGATCAAAAGTTAGGAAAACCCGCTCTTTCGTTCACTAAACGTACCCGATCCAAACTTCGGAAATTGATTCCGGGCACACCGGGCCTCGGAATCAGGTGCCGTCAAGAAACCACGCTCTTGTAAAATTCCAAAGAAAATTAAGAAAAAATTTCCCTTGAATTTTACGGGTCTTTACAAATACATACTTGAATTTATTTCCACAATCAAAATTTTAATCAAACTATTATAAAGTTGAAAATATAATAATAAAGATAAATCTATCATTGAAGCGCCTCATAGAGTAAAATAAACATCCACTACTCCTAAAATAAAATTATAATCCCATAAAAGGTATTTTTTTCTTCTTTTTATTCTTTTTCTCTCCCTATGGGGGGTAATTATATCTATCTACCCACAATTTTAAAAATGGTCAATGTCCATTATTTAAAAAATCATTGAAAAAAATATCTATAATTAAAATATATACTTTTTATTCTTATATAGTTAGGTTATAATAATTACATCACATTTGTATTGATGTATTTTATAAAAGTTATACCTAAAACATAAATTAAAGTATTGCATTGAAACCACCATATCTTAAAAAATCCTTATTTGAAAACCCTTGAAACCCAAAACAACCAACCTCTTATCCCTTCATATAATAGACTCAATGGACTCCTTCTAACTAGGCTAATACCTAGAAAAAATAACATATTAAATTCCCCAAGATAATGTTAAAAAAAATAAAACCGGTCCATTTTGGTATAATATCCCTCCATTGTGAATTGAAAGGGTTATGGTGTAGTGGCCTCAAAAAACCCCAGATCTCATCCCCATATAGTGCAGTGACCTGGACCATAGAACAACCTTATTTTTATTATTTTTCACTATAATAAAATAATTCATGGGTAATGTAATGATGTATGGAGCACAGTGAAACCTCTATATGTGTATTCCTACTTGTAATGATACAACACAAAATATTTCCTAGTTTCACAACCTATTTTCTTGGTAGAATTGTAAATGACATAGTGTTAGAGTGCTAATGCTTCTTTGAGATAACTTCTCATAATCTACGTAGATTCCATAGTATATATTGGTGTAAATGTTGTTTAAGTGGTGTTTAGGGTGAGTTCCACCAGTTTTTTAGTCATGTTCATGTGCCGAGATGACAAGAGTGGATGGTGTGACTTTGGTATAACCAAGTTGATGTTCTCCATGAGTGAAATAAAGCATTTTTTTACAAAGTTAATTAAAATTTCCCACTCTTGTATTGAAAACATATGATTTTTATGATTTTTATCCACATAATAAGTAATGTTGTTTGTTATTATGAGATATAACTTGATGGGTGTTGGAGGACGCCCAGTGCTGTCACAAATAAACTTGGACCAGTGATCATCTCCTCCCATTATCCGACATATCATTCTCACTTGAACCAATGTTTCACCCATTTTTATGCTCATGAACCTAAATCTATGCTAACTAACATAGGGTGTTACCACATTTTACAACATTCATAGGGTGGGTCTTTCCTAGATTCACATTGTTCTGGCTACGTGTCTTGACTCCCTCTGTTGAGGGTTGGCCAGACATGGGTCATTTTTTCCATTCCAATCACCTATTAACTTATCCAAAAATCAATTTCACACTAAATTACCAAATTCGTCATACCAAATCTAATTTCACCAAAAACCACTAACTCATAATCAAACATAATTGAAAAATATTGTATAACTTATTAAAATAATAATAATACACTAATTGAAAAATGTCATATACCAACTATTTGGAACCATTGGTATAGGTCTCCAAACCATTAGCTGATTTGGCGTTGGGATAGGTCTATTCTAATTGTTTAGGGAAAGCCATTGGTATAAGTCATATAAAAAACCTATACCAATGTTATCATGAAACCATTGGTATATGTAATTCCAATAAAAATCTATATTTGTTTTGATCCCAAGACCTCGCATTTAAAATCCAACGACCTACCAATAACATAACATGTCATTACGGAACTTTATTTCATAAATATATTTATTTATATTCATATGTATTTTAATGTTTTATTTATTTAATGTCATTTGACAAAAAATTTGATAAAAAATTTGTGTACCTATACCAAATGTTCTAAAAAACTGTTGCTATGGGGACATTGTATTTTGAGCTATACCAATGGATTTTTACAAACCGTTAGTATAGACTATAGTGGATATTTACCAACTTTTTGGTTCATAACTATTGGTATAGATCAATATAGGTGACTTATACCAACATTTTTGTCCAAACCGTTGGTATAGGTCCATATAAGTGACATATACAAACGGATTAGCCAAAATCGTTGGAATTGGTCCTATTTCTAGTAGTGATAAAACATAAATGATAATTAAATTCAAAAAAATAATGAGGATATAATATGAATAAATTATAGTTATTAAACACCCAACACAAATAAACCTTTTCTAATCTATAATAGAAATATAATATCATATAGAATGGTTCAGAACTCCAGAAGTTAAAATTTACAAAACAAATTCTTATAAACACAAATTTATAAATATATATTTAAAAAAAATTAAAAACTCAACCAAAAACATGATTCAAAATCCTAATTCCTTAAAAATATAAATTTAAAGCATTTATTTCAAATTTTCTCACATTGTTAAAACTTTTATTCAAAATCAATTCCAGAAATGATTTTCCACACCAGAATGAATTTTACTCATCACTCAAGTCAATTTTTGATGGAGTTGTGCTCAATATCAACCATGTGTGAACCATATATAATCTTTTAAGTTTTCTCCACATTGATTTTGATCTAAAACAACAACTACTTCATTTTATTTAGGTTTTAATTTCCCTAATTATCATGGTCGTTACATAATTTTATAAAAATTAAAAGTTAGAGGATGGAAAAGAGGGGTGTATTTATTAAATTATAATGACAAATATGAATATAAAGATAAATGAAAAATTATTCCTCCTTTATATACATTAAAAATAAAACATTCAATATTTCATTCCCCTTGTCACAAGAAAGGATCAATTTTCTACATCCAGAATAGTGATAAACCATCCTCTTTTTATCTCAATTTTCTCCCTCCTATTTTTAGTGGAATATGTGTTAAGAAAAAGTCATAGTAACATGGAATAAAATCTAACTAGCACCTTTATACCCAACATCAATGACCTATTGAAACTATTTGGAATCATTAGTATGATAAAGGGGAAGGGTTTTCAAGCTATAGGTCAATAATAAGTACCTCACATGTCAATTTTTTCTCAATTCATATAATTTTTTTAATAAATAAATGTTCAATTAGAAATAAGGACCTATTATATAATATCTGAAGAGATAAATCCACAAAATTTCCTTAAAACATATGAATATACATGAGAATTAAAATACCCCTTTCAACTTTTAATGAATGATAATACATTAAACACAAATAAATTGTATATAAAGGATAAAATATCTTGTAAAATATCTTTCTATCAAGTGATATTGTGTTTCAATAGGTTTAACAAATGATATATTTATGGTTGGAATCAATTTAAAATAAGATAAAATATTATTATTTTATTTTTCAATCATATTAATGTATCTAAAAATTATAATGTTTCAAACATAAAAATAAGAAAGTTGTGGTAGGGGAATAAATACTGAGTTCACTCAAGGGACTGGGAGAAAGAAAATGCCAAAAATGGTTTAGAATCCCCTCAAGAATGGGATGAATTTTTTTTGAAAAATTAATAATAGGGATAAACATGAAAACATGGTCTAAAAATAAATAAATATAATAATTAATAAAATGAATCATAATTATGTCAGCAATCATTTTTCTATAACTCAAAACATGAATCAACATGCGACTTTTATAAATGTCAACCAATTTAATTTCCATTTATTGGAATGACACATTAAAAGATTCCATCATGTTTAAAACTCTGTCCTAAGAGTGGATGACTCCCCTATCACCACAGAAAGATAGAAATCCACATATGGTTTATCCAATGATTCTTCCTCATACATAAATTAAAAATCATCCCTGTTGTTCAACCAAGGTGATAAGGTGTACAAAAATTATTTTAAAATTAAATATATGTATAACAAAATGATAAAAAAATCAAATGATAAAAAGAATGATATTCTTTCTAGTTAATCTATTTATATTCCTTTATCCATTAATACAATGATTTAGCATTAAATTATTTGTCTATTGTACTACTTATTTGTATTGAATATTCCATTATCATTTTTCAAATTTTCATCTTTTGACTTGAATAAATTAATTAAGAAAGTAAAAAAAAATATATCCCTTCCATTAAATTTCAGAAATAATTGAAATTTAATTTTAACCACCAGAGAAATTATTTAAAATAAATTTTAATATAAAAAATCATATTAAAATTAAATTATATAAATCAAAAAAATATTTGTGTTTCCTCTTAGAATTTATTAATATTAGGTATTTTAGATACACCTTTTACCTATGGTGTTATGTATATGTGTGGTGAAATAACCTTACCAAATATAGATTGATAAAAATGATATGAAATTCTAATCATCCAAACTAGTTTTTCTTATACTTATCTATGACTACTTCTATTCCTTAATTTTTGGTGCATTCTAGTTATTGAAAAAATGCGAGAAATTATGAAAGATATTGATGTCTTAATTTTTATCTTAGCATTTTTTATCTACCACATCATCCTTATTGGTAAAGTAGAAGACAGAAATTAAATTTTGAATTTCAGGATTCCATTCTTCCTCTAAATGTGTTGGTAGTGCATATTTTTCAATAAAACCAAAATATATTTATATATAAGACCCCATTTTGGAAGTTATTATTTTAAAAATTGACCTAAACTATACACCTTAGACATTTTTTGATACACCTCTTCTTATAGCATAATGAATCAGTAAAATTATATAGTAAATTCGTCGTCTTCCTCAGATGTTGGAGTTATTATTTTTAGATAACATAGCACCTTCTATTAAATACATCTACACCACTTAATTTTTTCCCTTATATATTATCCTATTTAAGTTAATAAATCTCCCAATAGTCTTCTTAAGTTGAAAAAAAAATTATATTCATTATCTATGATGTTAGTTAAAAACTTGTAAAATCCAACAACTATGTAAACATTTTTATGTTCTATAGTTCTTCTTATATAAAATTATTAAGAGGTGTTGAATTCCCACATTCATGAAAAAAATAATATTTAGTTTCTTATTCAAGTGCTATATTGTATTTTAGAATTTCAGTAATTTTTTTCACTTTTACATGTGTTAGAAATGCACCATTGTTATTATAAATAGAATTTTTAGAACGATATTCATATTGACCATGTGTCAAGGGATGTTTTTTACTAAAAAGTGAAGAAATTTCATTTGAATCTTCCTTATTCCCATAATTTATTTCATTTTCTTCGACTATTGGGATGCAATGGGAAATTATTTAATTATATATCCCTTATTACACTTTTTATGAGTTTTTTACCCTTTTTTACTCTATTTTTTATCCACTATCTCTTCAATGAGATACAACAAGTTATTTTACCATGTTTCTTATATATTGATGAATGCATCATGTTATGTATCATTTTCTGTAATGAAATCATGGTCCAAGAATATTTAGAAATCATATTCCACTTCATCCACATTGAACCCATGCACTTTTCAGTGTTTCCAGTACACAACCATGATATTTTGTTAAATGATTTGTGTGCAGTCTTCCCCATCCTTGAAATTTTCAACATGTCCCAAATAGTATTACTTATAAATTCTCATGTTACTCCCTACTTGGGATTTAGGTTTATTCATAGAAATCATTTCTCCAATGAGGTCCAACGTTGAATTTTCTTCTTTCTCTTGTAAAAAATGATTATTTATTACATGTCTTCCCCAATGCCTTTATCTAAATCTACAACTATTGATGAAATCCATTCACTATTGTTGTTTTACACTATTTAAAAATTCCATCATTCTTCATGTGAATCATTTATTCCATTTTACGTCCATTGCAATCATCTTTTCTTCCTCTAGATTCCATTTGACTTTTGAGATGTCATTCCTTTTCTAAAGACATGAAATGGTGTATTTAATATGTAGCTGAATATTATTCAATGATGTTGTGTGAGTAGTATTCAGTGGAAATCCACTACTGGTGCATGAATCCATCATTTCTAGGTGAGTATTAATTATTCCATTCCATTTCTTTTTATTACCACTATTTGGAATTTGGTTCCACAAAATGATTTTGGCTCCCTTTAATATCCAAAAAACTCAAATAGTGTTGTGTCATTATATCACCAAATTGTATAGATTTCCTTGAATACCATAGAAACACTAAAAATTTAACAAGTATATTTATAGAAAAAACCCAATTAAATAATAGAAGAATAATAAAATTCTTAGAAAAATGTGGAATAAAAATAATTTACCTAACAACATTGTTCTTAGAACATTACTAGTTTCTTTTTCATTCCACAGGAATGGTTCAAAAAGCATGATATACCTATAATATTTCAGTAAATATTCTTACATTATCTAATTAATAATTTCAATTATGCTTGATCTACACTAACTACTAAATCATAGACAAGAAGAAAGAGCCGGGTCAATCCCATGAGGAAGCAGTAAGCCTACTATTAGTATTGGAACTATTTTTTGTCCCATATTAATTTTATCATGAATTGAGAAGTAAATTTAAAAAATTAAATTAACTTAACTTAATTACACTTAGTATAAAATAAACATAATCAAGACATAGATTAGGATGGAGAGTATGAAGAGAGTGGAACATGGATAATGGCATGGTATTTATTTACCTATAACAAATATTATTCATCCATGAACCAAATCTAATTAAATATTTTAAAACTCCATGAATTAGATAATCCTATCACTCATCATAGGATATAATACCCATGATATAGATATCCTTTCTCATTGTGATCTAGCAACCTATGTGCAATTAGATTAATCTCCATGAGAAGGGTTAATTTGGGTTGGCTCTCACTTTACAATTCTCTTAACTAAATTGGGTATAGACCCAAAATTTTATTTACATTCTCTATGAAATTAATGGATAAATCAAAAAACAAGTGTAAAAAATAAAATTTAGGTTATAAAAATTCATAATGATAATAGATAAGTATCATTTTAGTAAATTGAACATAAATCAAAACCACCCTCTTATATGAAATTATTTATTCATGGATGATGTTTCTTCAACCATGAAAGAGATTAAAATCATAATTGATGTTATAAAAATAAATTAGAATAAAGGTTTTGTGAGGTGGAAAAATATATAGATCAATTTTTCTTCACAATCAAAATTTATAACTACAAATTATATAGTGAAAAATAGAAAAATAAATATTAATATAACTATATTGTATCTCATGGTGTTGAATACAATCTGACATATCATTATTTAAAAGAATAATCATGATAATATTAGTATTTATTCATTTAATTAATTTTTTATTTATATAGGGGTTATTATATAAATCAAACCCCTATTTTAGATATAGTTGAACTCCCTTATTTTGAAACACTTAGAGAATTGGAGTTCAAATTAGAATAGGTTGTTTTTATTATTCAAGAGTGTGGGAAAAATAACTATGCCACAGTAATATATATTTCATAGATATAAAAATCTATCTATGATGAAAATTTAAAGGATTTAGTGTAATAGATATATCTAAATACTCATATTTGAAAAACCTCAAACCCCATGGTAGATAAACTATTATTGCCATATATCAATGGACTTAATGGACTCCTTCTTACCAGGGTGTAATGTAGCAAAATGAAAATGGTGAAACCTCTTAGAGAACCATTGAATAAATAAAATCGATCCACAGTCATATTAAACCCCTCTATGGTATAGTGCATGAGGTTTGGGGTAGTGTCCATAATAAACATAATCTCCCTTCCTCCCAGGACTCAGTGACTTGAGCTAAAAAAACTACCATATCTACTTTATTTTTCTTTATTCTAAAAACATATAATGTATACAATAATATAGAAGGTTCATGGTGCATCCTCAACTTGTCTATGGTTTCCTCAAAGGATACATCGTAGGAGATATCATAGTGTCACAATCACTTATTTTTATAACACTTTCCAAGACACAATGTTTAGGAGATGGAACAACACAATCTAACATATCATTGTATATGGTTATTCAATGATGTATTATTGTGTCTATAGTGGAATTTATATGGAAATGGGAGGTTCATGTGGTCTTTTAGTTGTTTTTAAGTTTGTGGATGATGATCCAGGGAGGTGTGCTTTATGTATAGTGAAGGTTTCATTGGCCTCTATTTAAATGGAAATTCTTCTTCTAAATGATGAACAGTTCACTACTCTCATTTCCCACAAAGAATATTCATATTTTTGAGCACTAATTAACATGTAAATTTGTGGCATTATATCTAAAATAAACTTATGGATTTCAATATATTCCCATCGACATAATGTAGAGAACTCGGCCAGTGAGCCTCTCATCCTACCACCCCATAGATCCCCCCGCCCATGCACCAATACTAGATCCTTATAAATCTGTATAAACCTAACCCCTATCCAGCCTTTGTCGGGATTTTTCCCAACTTCACAGTCCTCTTTGGGGGTTCTTGCACAACTATGATTTGGGATAGATAAGTGGGTCGAAACTCATGGCTTTGGGATTTATGTATGAGGATTATTTATTTATTCCTATGATCACCATACTTATCTATGTCTTTATATCATTTCAAATTCCCATATTAAACAAACTAACCTTCGTTTCACCTAAAAACAACAACTCAACATCAAATTTAATTAAATTTTTTCCTAAAAAAGGTGATTAAAACTATAGTAATTAAAAATAAATGAAAATTAAAATAAAAAAAATTAAAAAAGGATATTATATGTATAAATTAGAGTCATCATTCATAATATGTAGTAAAAAATAAATCCTTCCATTCATGGATTCGATAGGTCATGTGTAATCTTGAACATAGTTTCCTTTTTCAATGGTTTAAATTAATAAAAGTTAAATAATAATTCAACATTATAGAAAAATAATAATATCATAAATAACATATATATTTTTTGAATTCATCATTTTAACCATCCATTAGAGAAAATGATGGTAAAAAAATTACATTAGTTAAATATGTAGTAGTCCTTCACACACATAATAAATTATTTCGTTTCCCAATTTATTGAAGATTATATGGATTTAAGTGTCTAAATTTAAATAATAACATCTCAATATATGGAATATTTTATTGTCATTATTTTATCATGTTTAATGTAGATTTTAAGAAGTAATAAGAATAGAAAAACTAAAATATTCTATTATAGACGATACCTCTTCATTAGAAAACCTTCTTTATATTACAACTCAAACCCTATCATGTTGGTATCATGAACAAAATAAGACATATAGAATGTGGGGAGGTAATTTATGTAAGTATTTATGTAATTATTATCAAATATAATAGTATTTGTAAGTATAAATTGAAGAGGAGATTATTTTCCACTTTATAAGTGAGTAGATGGGAACTCTTGGAATTAGTTAAAAAATTAAATTAATATAAATTAGTTTTATTTTAAAAAAAAGATCCAAATATATATGACTTTCATATAAGATAAAGATATGAAGAAATAATATAATATAATTTTTTACATGTTCATAAATTTGTTTTACCCTTATCTCTTTATTGTAACCCCATGTTAACCCTTTTTGACATTTGTGATGATAACAAAGGTTTTTCTCATTAAAGCTAAATATAGTTATAATAAAAAGAAAATTTTATCAATAAATGACCAAAATTAATATTTCTAAAATTATACCAATATATTTCCTGAAGATTTATTTTTTAGGAAATTAAAATAATTAAAAAATGTAATTGTTTATAAATTTATATTAATGTTATTTTTTAAATAATTCATTTAATTTGACATTAAAAATAACATTAAAATATTCTAATTAGAATATAATAAATTAAAACCAATAAAATATGTTAAATTTTTATGAAATATTCATTTAAAAAATAATTCAATCAAATTATATAACTTTTAATATCTTTAAAATCCTTTATTTTATTGTATTTTTTAATAAAATAAATACTTTTTCCGTGTTGTGAAAGAATTTAGGGTAATAATTTCCTAAATACAAACTATAAATAAAATACCATGATAAAAAAATAATTTACCTTTCAAATAAATCTTTTATAACTGAAATAATCCTAACATTATCTCTATTTCAGAAAAATAGATTAAATAAAGCAAAGATAATGACATTTTTTACATTTTATTACATAAAATAATATAAGGGTCAAAATAAAATAAATATGCAACTCATTTTCCATAGTTTTGAATAATTTATGTAAATTTCAAAACATAACTCATCAAATTAGATATATTAAATATTTAGTGTCATTTTTAGTCCTATTCATATAATTTTTTACCTTAATTTATTTAATTAACCTTACAAAGATTGTAATTATTTTCAAGGGTCACTATTCATAATTCACCAAAATAAAATGAACCTAATTAAAAAATATGGAACACATAATTAAAAATTTGGATTCCATTTTCATATATTTAACTTTTATAAATTTTGAAGTTAATTTAATATTACAAAACAAAAATAAATATATATCTATTTTTTTGAAAAAACATTCAAATTTACGAATCTGAATGTGTGTCTACCAATTTCATGTACCAAATCAGTTATGAAGACAATTATTTGACTATGTAAAGTCCAAATAAAATAATTAAATTTTAAAACAAATTCAAAATAGAATATTATTTTGTAAATACATGAAAATAAAATGCTTTTTCTAATAAAAATATTTATTTTTTATATATTCATTAGAAAACAATATTTTTAGACAAATCAAAATAACACCCTTAACATAATTTTAATATTTAAATTTTAAAAATGAATTTCAATTTCTCAAATTAATTTTCAAAAAATTATAGAAATTAAATAATATATTTTCTCATAATAATGTTGTAAAAATAATTTCTAAAGAATATATATATATATTTATAATAAACTATCTTTATTGAAATATAATTGATTATTTAATATGAAATTATCCATACATTAATATTTATTAGAACCATTATATATATTTCATAATTTATTTGATCATATTCACATTCATTAATTTAATGGATTAGTAATAATAGGTATAACTAGTTAATAATATTTAACTGTTTATTTTGGATTAAGGTTTCTCCTCATATACTCTATCAAACATAATTTTATTTCATATATCATAGAGTATTACATTCCCCCCTTTAGAAATTTCAACCTCAAAATTTTATATTTCACACCAATGTGAAATAAGTTGAGGGTTCTTATGCTTCATGGATTCCTCTGGTTTCCATGTTGTCTCCTTACATTTATGGTTTCACCATAGTACATTTATTAGATGAGTTTCTTTATTGCAATGAAATTCATCACTATTATATAATACCTTCAATGACGTATCCTCATAAGGGAGATCATTTTCTTAATCTACCTCCATTGAATTATGTACATGTTAGGGATCTAGTATTCATATCCTCCAAATGGTTATATATAATACCTTGTGTACCTGAGATAGGGTTTGTGGGAGTGATAATAGACAATAAAAAACTACAATATGATTGATAATATAAAATGGAAGATGTACCTAGGACTTGGCATACCCTTATTCCCAAATCTCATGATTCTCTTCTATGGAGATATGTGGAGAAAACTTTTATCTCTGACCTCAAACACCAGGTCACATCGATGATTGTCATAATATCTCTTATGTCCACTCTCAGAAGGATCATTGTGTTTCTAAATGATCATGATATTTTCTACCATTTCCTCAAACTTTTTCGATCCCAATGTCTTCCATTATCCAATTTCATCCCATCACATAGGTGTTATAAATATCTTCCTATAAAAGGATTCATCACATTTCATTTGGATAATTGAGTGAATTATATTATTATATAAGATCTCATTAAGTGAATTTGAAGATTATATCCATATTTGAAGTCTATAGATAATAATTTCAAAATGATTCTAGTGTCTAAATATTCTACTAATATTGTCCATCAGTTTGGGGGTGATAAACCATACTAAAGATCAACTCATTATTTTCATATTGTTGTATACTCATTATTAAAATGAAGGTAAATATATATTCTCAGTTAGATACAATTGATAATGTTGTTCAATGAATCCTCACCACATCTCTAATTGATATCCTTACAATTTGATTTTGTGATATGTCATCTTGAATTTCAATTAAGTGAGAAGTATTTCTAAAATGATCCCACACAAACCAAAAATAATTTTTTTCTCCTATATAATATGGGTGACTGGAGAATAATTTCATTGTTATGTTTAACATTTTCCATATAGGTATGGTAATGGTTTCATGACCCCTTATAATTTTTACTTTATTCCTTTACATGATTTCTTACAGACACATTTATGTATATTAAATTATAACATTCATCCTATTTCCCCACAAATATTTCTCTCAGAGTTCTTGATACGTCTTCAAGCCCCATTGGTGAATTGAGAAGGTCAATCTATGAGCATCATTAAATACAACCTTATTTATCTCATGGTTTATTGTTACACATATTCATTAACCAACTCATATGAATCATTCTTCCTCAATTTTTTTCGTGGAGGATTTCTATTTTCTTTTAGAATCAACTTTCTTCTAAATTTCCATATTTTCACTTTTATCATCTGTTATCTTCTCCAAATGGTAAGGTTGAGAAATAATTTGAGAATTTAATGATGGGTTTCCATCCTTTATAACTCCTATGTCTATCATCGTGATGTTTAAGATGATTGCATCCATATAAATGTTTTTATTTATAAAGTTGCTATATACTTTCCATAGAAATAATCTATATATTTTTTATATCCCATGATGGTAAAGGATTGAGTAGTCATAATTCTTGATCTGATATAACCATATTCACTATCTCATATTATTCTCATTATGGGTGAATATATATTTAATGATATTATAAAGTTTATATAATTCACACATAATCCAATAGAGATAATTCCACATAATATTCAATATAAAGACCATTTCAACCAACTAAAGATCATGTGTTTGATAATTTTATAGATTAAAATTATACTACCTTGAGGTGTAAGCTATAACAATTCCATTTTTTATTACTACACAACCAAAAAACATCATTGATGCATAACTACAAACTGCGAAAAGTTCCCCACATAGGTGTACTATAAGTATTGGTGTTGTGTTAAACCTCATTTTCAATTTTTTTTAATTTTTATCCCCCTTCATCAGTCAATAACAACCTTAACCCCATCCATGTTAGCTTGGTTAATTGTTTTTAAAATCTTGATTAGATTCCCATAGATAATTGTTACTACACTGCTAGTCCCTGGATACTATGAATTTGTATTATATATATTATTCTAGACAACTATTTAATTATTTTGACTTATAAGGGTATAAATATATCCATTTTTTGGTTATAAAGATCCCTATGAATGATACTTACTATATCCATAACACACATTTTACTAACAATGCATATATCTTGTCATTTGATAATGTATTCAGCTCATTATTAAAATTATCTTCATTCTCTTACAACATTTTTCAGTATATCATAATATCTTCTTTATTAACAATAATAATTTTATTGATAAAATCTATAAATACTATATTAATTATGAAAATTAATATTATCAAAATATTCATGTGTTTTAAGTAAATCGCTATTAATTCATAGTTCCTATTTTTTTAAGAAGGTATTTTTTTGGAATATCTTCCTTATTCACCTTTAATTGGTGATATCATAATAGATGGTATACCTTAGTAAAATAAATTTATCATGTAGTTTATTTAATGATATTCCTATTCATGGTAGTGGATAATTGTAATTTATAATAATTTTTTAGTTTATAATAATCAACATAGAGGCACATTTACCTATCATTCCTATTAACAAAGAGGACCAATATACCACATGTTGAAGAACATGAGTGTATAAAACAATTATCTAGATTCTATTATAACTTTTTTATGTTCCTCTGACAAAATAATGGACACTAAATAAGAGTCATGGAAAATAGTAGATCTCCAAGTGTATTTTTTATTGATAAATCTCTATACTAGTCACCAGGAAGACTAGAAACACCTTTATGGAAAACATTAATATAATCCCTCACAAAGTGAATGTATTCGGGAACGATTATGTCCTTTTTTTAATTTTATTGAACTAGATATTATTACTCATAATGAAATAACTTATAATAACGACAAGAATATTCCATGGGAAATTCATCCTCCTCCATAAACTTGTATAGAAGAATAATATGAATTAAGATGTAAAGTGTGGTCCCCCTCTCTCGATGGTCAATGATAGATTTATATAAATATAGAAAATAAATACCCAATATAGAATAAAAATATACCGAAGAAAGTAAGTAAAAAATTTCTGAAAACTTTAATCCACAAAAAATAAATGGGGAGGAATTATATAATTGTGATACAATAATTACTATGTTTTTTGTTTTGATAGAAACCTCAACCCCCTATGTCTCTAAAAAATTCATGAATAGTTCTACTAAAAATGATTGATATCAAAGAATAAATAGATAAAAAATTAAAAAGTATTCTCTATATTGTTGAATTAACAACTCACATACCTTTCATTAATTAATTTTTTTGATCCAACATATCAATAGTGATATAATACGCCCTTCAATTATCTTTATGACATAGAGATTTTTGTACTTGATTATGTCCAACAATCCCTAAATTTGGTAATTGGATTTCATAATTACCATGGTCCTTGTAGAATAAAAATAGTAAAACATGACTTATTTTGATCTGATTCTTCTTTTCATACATTTAATGAATGGGTTTCCTCGCCTCTCTTTGTCATTTATTAGATAAATACCCTTCCTTTACACACTTAAATAATCTCCCCATTCCCTCTAGATAGTTTCTCAGATGCTTCTTCCTACAGTTAATACACATGGGATGTTGGATTTAATTACTCGATGATATTTACCTATTTATCATTCCAAATAAAAATATATTTTATGATTTTTATATCTAGGCCCATAAGATAACTATGAACATCTAGTCTCTATCTTAATTGTGAGGTCAAAATAGACAATATCTTAATAACTTTCAAAGTCACTAATTTCTTAATATTTTCATAAAATTATAATTAATCAAATAAATAAGTTTTCCATGATATATTAATTATTGAAGAAAAAATCCTAAGTTATGCCATGAACACCTTTTTCTGTTTTCTTCATACAACCCAATAGAATCAACTTCTTTTTTTATTCAGTCTAAGGAAATCCCTCTCCATTTAAATTTGGAGAGTATAGGGATAATATTTATTAAATAATATTTTTCTAAATTATTCACATTACATGAAATAAATAACCTCTTTGGACCTCTTGATCTTGATTATTGTCCATAATTAATAAGAATTCCCTTTATTCAATAAAAACCAACATAATGATAGGATTTATTTTTGACATAAAATGCTCGACTTTAGCATTCTACTTCTTAGGAGAAGGAGGTTGTTCTACATGTTTTGAGATATTGTTCATAAAATTCTTATACTATGGTTGTACTACCTTGATATTATTATATTCTTCTCCCATAAGTTTATGTATATAATTATGGAAATCATCACACTTCTCATCATGTTGGTTGTTACAGTTTCTCCAATTTCCCACCATTAAATCAAAAAAGAAAAAACATGGGAATTAATTAACTAATAAACATAAATAATGGGAACTCATAAACATAGAATAAATAGATTATAAATGATAAGTATATACTATGAGTCTTTTTAATTAAATATAGGTTATCCATTTTAATTTTCATACTATTTTTTGTAACCAATTAATCTATTCAAATTATTCCTAATTGTTTATAATGAGTTTGTTAATTTTTCAAATCCAATCTCCCTGGAGTTCCAAACTAAGAGTGCATTAATTAGTCTATGTATTGTGTTAGGTGATGATTTAGTTAATACACACTTCACAATTTTTAGATTCATTTCCCCTATGTACAATTGTGTCTGAGAAAAATCCTTTTGTATTTTATAGACAAGGATGCTATTTTATAGAAGAGACTCTCTCAAATAATAAACCAAAATTATATGATATTTTCCTTTATGTATTATTATCCCTAGTTATCTAAATAAACAATTCATGTCCTAATCCTAAAAAAACTATATTTTCATTTAATATCACCTATAATAACCCATTCCTTTTTCACATATTATCAATTGATTTTTAACATAAATAATCCATTAAATACAACTAATGGATCAAGAGGCCAACATAATTTATAATTCTAGGAACATAAATATTTAATATGAAAATAAAATTCCATTATTATAATTTCTATAATGATCTCCTAAATCCATCTGAGATCCCATAAATTCACGTGATAACCTAGGGAATTCATAAACAAATGTGGTGAGATAAAAATACTAATAAGATAATAAACATGATAAGGAATATTAATATGTGAGTAAAAGGTGAGACATGATATCATAAGTGAAAAGTACCAAGAGTAATTATATTGGAGAATAACATATATAACATTGTATTATATTATCATTGAAATATAAGAAATGTCGAATCACAAAAAATCATGAAATAAGCATATGTCAAGGATAAATTCCAAGACAACATCACATGATGGGTAGAGTGCAATGACCTCAAATCCATTAACCAACCACTAGGTCCTAAATTATTATATTTCCAAGATACAAGAAATAAAATCCAAAAGGACTAAAATGTTAATAGTTTTGGTGAACCAAATACATACATGATAACCATTTCTAACACGATATAAAGTAAAATTCATAGAATTGGAAAACATTTCACATCCTTGAACTCATTCTATAATAAATTTTTATATCTTGGAGAAATTAAAAAAATAAGGATGTTACCAAATCCTCTATAGGTGTTAATTAGAATGGAAGCTATTATAAAACAATAGGAATAATTTACCTTGAATGGTATATATCTAAAAAAATCCCATTTAAATAACATGACTATCATGATAAGATAAAGCATAATAAATATATAAATCTTAATAACTAAAAACATGATCCACTTAATCAATAAAATGGGAATGAAGTACATCCAAATACTATTTCATTTTGAACATTTTATCGATATTAAAAACAGAATTATTAATGAAGTAAATAATTAATTATAGGACTTAATGTTCTCAGGTATATGATACATATACCAACAAGACCTTTCTAATGGTGATTTATAACTATAGGTAGAATTCAATTTAATTTTGAAATTAATTTATTTCATGTGACCTATTGATGCACCATGGGGTTATATGTTTATGGTGACCTCCTATCCCAACAATTCCAAATCATTATGAAAAAATGATTTATTAATTCAGGAATAAATATGCATTATCATCAAGTATCTATATTGACTAATGTAAAAATATTTATCAATATTTCTTGAGTTAATACAATAACATTCAAATAGAAAATCATATGTAAAAATAATATACCGTTTATTAAAAAATCACATCCATCAGACAAGAATATATATTAAAGACAAATGTAATTTCTAATGATCCAAATGGTCCGTAGGCCTTCATTTTTTTTATTTTTGATAAAACTGATTTAAAGGATGAGCGAGAACCCTTACATGGCTCGTAGGATTAGTGGAATACATGAACCCAAGGCCTTAGAGGAATTCATCACATATATGACTACTTTGAAATTCCCTTCCCTGACATTTCTATTGTAAAATCAGCTTCCCACCTTTACATTACTTGTTCAGCTAGAAATATTTGTGTAGATGTAAAAATTCCTAGTCCCAATGGAAATATTCATACCATCACATTATTCTATATTTAAATAGATTTTTATGGTGAAATAATCTGCTCTGAGTCCTCATCTAGAGCTAGTTCATTTGGTCAGTCTGGTTGCATCTGTACTGTATGATCTGAATGAGGTGGGCCGAAGGCCTTGAGGTGTCCCGAAATCTTTAACTAGCCCAAAGGTCTTAGTTGTCTTTAAGGCCTTAAGGAATCCAAGCCTAAACTTTTGGCCCCAATGTGAACTTATTAGACTAATATAACACTAAATATTAGATTCAACAATGCCAACTACAATGACTACTATAGTACCCCAAAAATATGCCTCCGTCCAGATTCAAACCTTGGTCTCAGGGATGAACATGGATATTCCTCACCAACTGGGCTAACATACATGTGCAATGTAATTTCCAATGAGTAATTATAAAAAAATGTATTTTTTCAAGATAATGTTAACAATCATAAAATAAATTGAGATAATACTATACAATTTATAGCATTGTAATTTTCAAGTCAAATCCCTTTGGAAGAAACAATTAAAATTGAAGATTAAAATACTTTGAATTATTATGAAATAAAGATATTAAATTTTAAGTTGTATTATATACACAATATAAAATACATTTTGTGAATAACATTACAATATTAAGTAATGAAGCTAAATTAAGACAAGTCCCTTACCTCATTCTTTTCATTAGTTTAACATTCTTAATACTCCTATATAATGGTATTAAGAATGTAAAAAATTTATACATAAAGCATAATAATATTTATAATATCATATATTGTCATCTTATAACAATTTACTACTTTTTTATTAATAATATTCCATTAATTTAATTGTTTTGGGTGTTAATTTCCTTATTTTATCTGGCATGTTTTGTAATGAAAGTTCTTGTTCTTGTATATATTATAAATTGAATTAAAATATAGAATTATAATAATGGTATAAATTAAATTTTTACTATGTAAGTACATTATTATAATAAATAATGAGAACTGGCCATTGAAAATGATTTACATTGATTTGATGAGATGATAAGCTTTACGTAAAAATGAAAGATGATATTATTCCTTTAACGAATGGATAGGTAAAGAAGTGGGGGAAATATTTATTTTAAAAAATAAATATAATATCATATATTTCCCATTGATTAATTAATTTTATCCTTACTTCACTCTATATAAATTATAAGTGAAAAAAATAACATCACTTCACGAGGCATTATTCCATTGTGCACATGATCAACATTATCGTATTTGAAACAGAATGGAACATAAACATGTATATGTGATATTAAAATAATATTATTATAATAAAATCATAAATATAATATACATATCGTAAATACATCATTATATTCATCCTTAAAAGGTGGTAAATTAAAATGAACTACATTGGTTTGTGAGGCGGTAGTTCACCCTACACATGATCAATGATTTCATTTCCCATTTAATAGAAGTGGATATAGTTAAATATTACCCTATAAAGATAATAAAATATCATTATATGGGATTATTATTTTTTTATTATATTTTAAATGTTAATACATAATTTATGTTGGTGACAGAAGAAAGAAAATTAATGTTCTTCATAAGATAATTACCTTCTATAATATAAACCTCTTTAAGATATCCTTTTACTGACCATATAGATATACTTTAATAGTACCAAAAGCTCTATAATTTTACTAACGACATTGGGGAGAGATTATTGTACTATTCATTTGATCCAAAATTATTAGGATGTATGAATAAGTGATGGGATAGAGTTCCCTTTTATAAGTAGGGGAAGGGAACCCTCTTAGGAATTTCTTGGATATTTCCCGAAATAATCCAAAATGATAATGTAATTTACATGATTAAAGCTTGAAATTGACCCTATATTCTAAATTGTGATGCATAAGGTGGAAATGTGTCAATAAAATATTTTTTTTTAAATTTTCATAAGACATTTTAACCATTTTTTTCTTAGTTTTACCCCTAATAAACCCATTATATCATTAACCATGAAAAATATGTTTTTAGTATTTTCACTATTAATTTTATTAAAAAATTATGTTGACCTTATTACATAATATAAATTATGCTAATTCAATGTATGTAATTTAATTTTCTAAATAAAATTCATTTAATTGGAAAATATAAATTTTAAACTATACCTACAAACGCAATGAAAAAGGATTTATTCGAGTATAATATCAAAATTATAGAAGGTTTTAATTTCAAAATTGAATAAAAAATTGATAAAAATGACCTAAAAAAGTTGTATTATAATAATATTGAAAATATTTTAATTTAAATAAAATTAAACATAATTTAACATTCTAAATATTTTAAACAGAAAGGGTTTTTAGTAAAAATCTTTATTATTCGTTATTCATTAAAAAATGGTACTTTTTAGGAAAATTCAAAAAAAAATTCATAAGCTAATTTTTATAATATTGTTTAAATTTTTTTTGAAATAAATTGTAAAAAATTGGTAAAAATTAATTATAAATTATGTGCACAAATCGTGACTAGACTGCCTTTAAAAAAAAGTTATCATAAAAAATTTTTTTATTTAGAATGGTTGTAATTTTTTATAATAAATAGATAAATATTTAATTAATTTATACATTTTTTAACCATATAAATATTATAATTTATTTATTTCTATTCTTATCCTCTAACATAATTGTAATAGATCAAATGTTTAAAATATGAATACCATATTTAATAGTATGTATGACACTTAACACCAATAATATAAATGAATATAACATCTTGAGACTTTATAATATATTTAATAATTAAAAAAATTCAATATATTCTATATCTTTAAATTCATTCAACAATTATTTTATTTTTAATTACACATAACAACAACTCTCTTTTATAGCTTTCGTTACACGTAATACCAAGTTTAATGAATACTATTAATTAATATTTCAAATGAATGTTTTCTCAAAGACATTAAGTTATTTGTTAAAAATATAATTAAAAAAAATATATAAATATATGGTGGAATTAATTAGTTACCAATGAATTATAAATGAAATTAACAACCAATGGAATATAAATGAAATCTTTTTATGAAGAATTTTTTTAATGCATTAAAAAATTTTTCTTATTAAATTAAAAAAATTAATATTAGTAAATAATTATAATGAAAAACATATATTATAAATTTAATAAAATGTTTTGACATTGATCAACTAGATTTAATAGGGATTAGAAAAGAGTAAATAAAAATTTATGCCTAATAGGACTTATTTTTTAAAATAAATTTCTTCTCTTTTAATCATACACATGTTTTAAAACTAAAATTTTTAAACATTTATAAAATTCATTAGAAAAAAATTATATTAATTTCTAAAATATTATTCTCAAAAATATATTTGGGTGATTTTTTGTAATTTTTAAGAATTCTAATATCTATATGAATGGTGAAAAATACTGGATTTTAATTGAAAAAAATATTTTCGTATAAATAGTTTATAAAATTAATAATATTTTTAATTCCATTAAATTGAATACTTGATAAATAATAATTCTATTAATCCAGTTTAGGTCATTGAAATAATTTTTATCTCCAATTTAGATACAAAAAACATATTAAACCTTTCTACATTTTCAGTATAAAATATCAATTTCTCAACACATCTACGTGATTAATATTAAATTAATTTCTTATATTTATATGATTATATTTTTTATAAATGGATTATATATTTTAAATCAGAATATATTATAATTTATAATAATTTGAAATAAATTTCTGACCCAAATTTTTAGTGAATGTAGATAAATTTAATTAACATGATTAAGAGAAAGACATGTTTACCAAGGGACTAGACTTTAGACATAGAGAGTAAAATGAATTAGAAATAGAACCAATATAAATTTTATAGACTTATTTATAACATAATGCTTCAATAATCTAGCTTTTTTCACTACTATAGAAATTTGACATGGAAAAAACCATGGGTTGAATTCCCTCTTTCAAAAATTTAAATGTTTTCCACTCTCCTCACTTATAAATGTCATACCCTATAAACATATATTCACACATTTAAAAACAAATATGATAATACCCACACAAATCACTCAAAACATTATTCCCCTAATCATATAATCCTTATTTTGGTCCAAAATCAAGCTTCAGAAGGCAATAGGGAAAAAATAACGAGGATATCAAGAGAAGAGGTGATGTTTTTATAAAACTGTTTTATTTATTTCTTTTTATACCACCTGAAATTATTATTATATCAAGATTATATAATAAAAAAAAGTTTAAAAAATATACTTATAATTCTTTGTGTTATGTTTATAACCTAAAAACACACACAATTACATCAAATTGTTACAAAATCATCGTTATTGTGTACAACTAACTATCACCTCACGAAGGGATGTGGTTCATTTTTCAATCACCATATTTTAATGTTTGGAATAATGATGTAAATAATTTTAATATATTAAATTTCTGAAATTTATGATTTATTTACGATTCAATAATTATAAAATTACCCAAAAATGTATTCTTTCCATCCCTTGGGAATACAATAACATCATTTGTGCGTATGATGGACTACTGCCTCACGGAGCAATGTGATTTTTTCATGCCTTACATTGAATTTATTTAGGATGGTATTCATAAAAAAATTTATATACACGTTATAAATATATTAAATTAATTACAATAAAAATATATATCATATTATTTTCTTTCTATCAATAGGATGAGAAAATATAGACAATGTTCATGAATACATACGATCAACCGTCTCCATAAATGGTGTATTTTGTTTTCAATAATCAAATTTTATGGATTAATATAAATTAATATATTAAAATTTTTTAAGATATTTTCATAGTGGTTTACATAATGAGATAATAAAATAATTATCTAATAATAATGAAAAAAATAAAAAACAAAACATACTAAAAAATTAACACCGAAAATAATGAAAATAATCAATGAATATTCGAAGATGGGTGATAAGATGTGATAAAAGAATGATATATGAAATTATAAATTTTAATATTGTAATAAAAAAATTTAAAAAAATTATTATAACCATTGTGTATGATTTTAATAAGATTTTAACCAAAATGAGGTATATGGTAAGAGATTTTGTCTCAATATCAATTAATTGAGGCATATTGTAATTTTATTCAGCCTATTACTTTTATATGGGGTATTTAATTACAATAGACATGTAATATCATAAATAATTAATTATTCATGTTATTTTATGAATTTCAAATTACTTAATATTGGGTATTTGGAAATTAAAGTTACCATGTGGTTAATAATTTCATAACTCAATTTCTTTTCATTAGGATATAATACTTCCCCATTATCATTATTATTATATGATTGTTTTTACAAAGTATCTTTATTATCTTTTTATGTATTTTATCTTTTTATAAAATTTTATTTACATATGATACAGATAATTTATTCATTGATTAATTATCACTTCAACATTATGATCATTTTAAAGGTTTAATTCACAATATCATTCTAACAATGATTTCTTATACATGAATTTCCATTAAAGTAAATTATATGATCATTATTTTATACAAACATTAATTTTTAATCCTATAGTTATTAATGATATTTTTCATGTGGTATTAAAATTCTTATACTCTTTCTTACTTGAAATTAATGATATTTTTTTAGTAAAATATGACTTCATTTATCTCTTTTTTCAGAAATATGTTTTCTTAAACAACGATGTCTTGAAACAATATTCTCAAAAAAAATTCATTATCCATTCCAAAATTAATTATTAAAATAAAATTTTAACCATTTTTTCCATTTTAAAAAAACATCAACAAAATCATTTTTTCTCTTTCGAAAAAAGTTACTTTTCTAATATTTTTACAATGAAAATGGAATGTTATTTTCACCTTGTATGGAATATAAATAATTTATTATCATGATTTATTTGAAGATTCCATTTAATGTTTATGAATATATTTTTAGATAAAATAATTTTGAAAGTGATATTTAAAGGAAAATATTTTCAAAATATTTTTAAAAAATTAAAAGAATATTATATTAAAGAATATTTTTGAATATATTTTTTATTTCATGAATGAAAAAAATTATTATTACTCCAATGTATATAATCCATATTGATACCATCCTTACTATTACCTAGTATGGATTCTGATTATTTTGACCCATGATAGTACTTAAATTCACTTCGTTGAATTATATTGAATTCATTAACAACCCCTAGAGTTTTTCACTTTTCAATGACCATTGAACATTAATTTTACCCTAAATATCCACATTATTTATCATTGGATTGATTATTTCCTAAACATCATACCATTTTTACATTCAGTGTTTACTTTTAAATTTATTGTTTTATTTAGTTAAAAATTGATAAATTAGTATTATTTAATCAACACATATATATATGATAAGGTATATTCTTTATAAACTATATCAATTAATCAATATATGAGGAATGTTTTGGAATGGCTATGATAGGTGGGGCCTAGATTTGATATATCCCGTAAATGCATTTATGGTTATCATGAGACAAATAAGTTGTCTAAATTAAATGGGTGTGTATATATTGGTTCAAATCATCTTTCGAAAAGTATTAACTATATTGGTTTTAATGTTACTTTTATAATAACCCAATATTTCCAATCTATGATATTACAACTTTGTAGTTGAATATTCATTACATTATAAAATACATGTCGGATTGCTGTAATAGTATAGAGCCTTTGAAATCCATAAACAAAAACTTCTAATTAGGTTAAATATAATAATAATCTTCTATAAATATATTCCCCTTTAGTGATCCAAAAATATTATCCTTATTTATAATCTCTTCAATAAAATCATAAGAAAGGGTGAGATTAGATGCTCATCAAGAGTAAACATTGAATATATGAAAGCATACAATCAGAATTGGGGTATGAAAACCTGATCATAAGATTTTAATATGATACCATTCATATAAAAAGATCAGATTAAGGATTCATGGAAAAAATATTGGCAGATCATAAGACATGAATCATAAGAAAATCAATAGAAATTATCCAAGAGAGTTTAACAATGGCATAAGACATGGAAATCATAGCATAGACATATGTTTAGAATATTTATTTTTAATGATACTCACAATGATAATAATAGTATATAAGGCTTGGGATTATCAAATTTGTACTATCATTGGGATTGGGATATACTCCATTGTTCCTTTTAGTTTCGAGCATAGGATGTCCTTCCATGTACCCTCTTATTATGGGCATTGTATGACCTCATTTGTATCCTTAATTGCGGGAATATGATAACCTCATGTGTATCCTTTGAGGTCACAGATGATTTATCATTACCTAGTTCATTATATTTAGATATTAGTCCCACCATTTATATAATGAAAACCATACATATATGTTCCACAAAATTTAAAATAATTTATTTCATTAGAACACTTTATTGTAATAGGTTTTATACAAAACATTTAATCATAACGTAACCCATGTAAATAAAATGGGATTCATAAATATCATTATATTATAATAATAATTAATAAATAAGAATAATATGGATATTATCATTGAAAAATATCCTCATTTATACATAAGTAACATCAAAAAAATTTATCATATATGGAAAATTATTTTGATTGATCAATTGAAAATAATTAAGGAAGAAAATATCTAATCCTCTTTGAAAAAGTTTTATTTTCATAAAAATTTATGAAATTTGAATGAAAACATTTTCATTGGAATTTATCCTGTTATATATTTAATAAAATTCAATTTATTAAGGTCTCATGATTGATGAAGATTTCGTTCTTTTCATATAAGTTAAAAAACATTTCTATCTTATATTTTCATAGTAAATGAGCAAAAGATACTTGTATAAATAATATATATTCTTTTCAAAACATTTTTTAAAAAGTAAAACATGGGTAAACACATTAAATATTAAATGTATAATATTAAAAAAAAAATTAGAAAACATTTTTATAAAACATGGATATGTAAGATAAATATTCCCTAATAGATATTTAAGATGAAACAATCCAAAATATTAATGATATTGTCATATAATACATTACCACTTTGTAATCAGTTGAATCATATAACCCATGAAAGAAAAAATAATATATGGATATGTAAATAAAAAAATTTAAGGATAAAAATTATGAAATACATTAATGGTAATTATACACACCACAATAAATAAATAGGTAGTGTGTAAGGCATGTTTCTCACATAAATAAATGTGAGACAAAAATATTATACCATAATCCTTGACATCATTGGTATATGTTATAACCTATTGTATAATAAATATAATTTTATTATAAATCTATAAAAGAAAAATATTCATATATATAATAGAACATATTATTTACTTATGACTTTATTTTAGTTTCTTATTATCAATTCCATGTTAATGCTTTGTTTCAGGTAATAACTCCTGTGTTTTTAAATTAAATTTTTAATTTCTATCCTTGGTCCTTTTACATATATCATTATTTAATAATTTAAATAATAATAACCATTATATAAATATTATATATATATTAAGTATATATTTCTTCAAGTTGACTCTTTAAAATTATAGATATGAAATAAAATACATCATTCATGGAGACAATAGGTTGTATCTACACATGAACTCTATTTTCATTCTCTATTATTATTATTATAATAAAAATTATACTATATTTTTATCATTAACGAATAATTTTTATGTAATATATATCATATATATTCATTAAATTCATCCTTATTACCATCGACATAAAATATAGATGAGAAACGAATCAGATCACCCTGTGGATATAGTAGGCCAAACGTACGCACAAACCATGTTATCATTTCACAAAAGATTAAGTGGTAAAAGGTAGATATGATATTATAATTATAGAAGAATAATTTTGTCATAAATATCTTATATAAACATTAAACCCATCATAATTACCACACATAAATGATGGTGATGGAAAATGAATTGTTTCGATACATGGAGATGGTAAACCATATATATGCATGAGTGACATATTATTTTCTTTTTTCATGGGAATGGGGATGTATAGTGGTGTGTTAATAATCATAAAAAAAGTTAACAATATTTCATTATGATGAAGTTGTTATTTTATGTTATATATTATAGATTTATAATAGGTAGAGAAGTGTAGAAATAGTGAGTGATATTTCAGAGTTATGACCTCTTCTTCAAAATGGCTCCTTTAGATCTCCTCTAATAGAATCTAGAATTTTTCTTTAGGTTATAAAACACATATAAAATGTGGATACATAATTTTATAAGAAATTATTTCTTATGTATCTTGAGATTTAAGGCTCAATGTGGTGAAATCATATGAAGTAGTAGGTTTCCTTTTATAATAAAGGTGAGGGTTACTTTTGTAATTTCTCAAAACGAATAAATTAATATAATATAAATCTCATTCTAAAATACTTTAAAATGGAAATTTATTTGAATTAAATTTATGATAAATTTTAATATCATCAATGGTTATATTTTTTCACAGGTTTTGGTGTAATTATACAACTTATGTTTTTTGTTGACCAACATTTAATCTATTTTAATTTTAACTTGTTAACAAATTTATTAATATTAAAAGGATTTTATCGATACCTTTATGGTTTAAATAGAACAATTAATAGTCAGTTTAGGATATTTTAGAACATAATTTATCCTTTTTTCCATAGATAGTATTTTTTTTATTTTTTAATAATTTAATGAAATATTATTATCATAAAATATCATTACTGTCAATTTCGATACTATTTATAACTATGGATTTAAGAAAATAAATACAAGAAGATAAATTCTAAATAATTCATTAAATACAACACTAACGTGTTATAATATCCTAATTTTTTTTTGTAAAACCTTAATTAAGTGAAATAATAATTTTTTTATATTTTTAGTATCACTTAATTGGGTTTTCAATGATTTTATAATCACTACATCATCACTATGTAGTAATTTACGATAATGAATTATCCAATAAAAATATAGAAAAAACCTGTTGTATATAAACATATTATATTTCATAATAATATATATACATGACCATTTATTCAATTTAAACCCATATTAAAAATACTATAGATATTAAAAGTGACATTTTAACATTTTTTCAGTCATTTTGATTTTAATAATATTAATGTCATTTTCAAAGACATGTATCCATTAAATTAATAAATTTAGAACTATATGTTTTATTGGTTTAATTAAATTCATCCAATAACATTTTCAAATGTTTTATATTCATATTATATTATTTAAAATCTTATTTTAATATTTAATTTCACATTTTACCCTTCACCACGGTAATTAAAATTACTAAATTAATAAATATACTATCCAAAAATAAAACAAAAATATTTAATAAATTTGGAACTTATGATTCCAAATATAGAAACTATTTTTAAAAATCTAAAACACATAAATGGATAAAATTAATTTAATACTATTCAAATAAACATGGTGAGAAAACAGGTTTTTAAAGTGAAAATGATGAAATGATTAAAATGTTTTTATTTTCAAATTCAATGTGAAATTGATTATTATTAACTGAATTGGATTAAATGATAAAAAATCAAAATAATTATACTTTAAAACTGTTAGAATTTAATTTCATAATATAATTTTTTTATATGTAATAATTGTTTTTCAATTAATATGTAATATTTTCCAATATTCATCAAAACACAATGCTTAATAAAAAATAAAACAAATTAAACCAAAGTAAATTCTAATATCAATATTTTGAAGAATAATTATATTTTTTCAAATATTATTCTTAAATGTTTCAAAAACTATATTTTTAAAAAAATCTTCAACAAAATGTGGTAAAATCAACTTTTTATAAAAATACTTCTTTTGTGCATAAAAATGGATTTGTTCTTATATAAGTCCTCGAAAACACATAGGACAAATGTTAGATATTGTATTGAATATTATATAAATATATATATTTCATTGTTATAATTCAATAATTTTTATATTTTAGTTTATTGGTATAAAACACACTTATGTTCATTTAATAAGTTTTTTGAAAAAAAAAATTAATTTTAAAAGGGTTTTAAATGTATAAACAATACATTGATAATTCAGTAAATTCTATTCATATCATCCCTACAAATATAAAGGATAAAATTTAATTTTATAAATAATTGCAATAATAAAAAATGTTTCATAGAAACTTGGTGTTGTGTGTAACCCAATTTAAGTTAGTTTTTCATAAAGCACAAGACATCAATGAAATGGAATTATTTAAAAAATTAATTTCATAAAAATCCAAAAGTGTTTCTACAACCCCTTTAACATGAATCTGTCCCAAATTATTTTTTGGGTTATCATTTGTTTAATACATGAATTTTTATCTCTTAGTAACACACATAGTAAAAATGAAATCCCCCAAAATCTTGTTAAAAAGGATCATATGGAAACATAATGGTTTACCAAAGTAACTCATAACTAGAATTACATATAAGAAAACTTATTTGGAAAGTGAAAACATTAATGTGGGAGAGAAATATAACTATGATTGTATGATGGAGAGTTATAGAGAACATGGTTAGGATATAGTTAATAATAACAAATCATTTAATTTTTTATGATATGAGGGACCATTTGATTAATCTAAAAAGAAGGTTACATGATACTTTTTTTTCATGTTCAATTCCCTAGAGTTGAATAATATTCATGAGAAGAAATACTTACTTTATTTCATTACATTTGTTAATCAAAATCTCATCATTTCTTTTTTCCTTGATAAATTTCCACTTCATCCCTATTTCCATGAAAAAAATGTTAATTTCTTATTCTATAAGAGTTATAATATCATGAAAAACAAAAATAGAATGACAGGAAATTTCATCTATCCTTATCACAAAAAAATACCATAAATTTTCCAATATGCATAAATCCCCATATGGGTATATAATACTATAATCTCTGAAACCCCATATAAATTTTATCATAAACTGTCCCATAAATGCTTATCCTTATATCCCTTCCAAAAGATAAATTTCCAAAATCTAGAAATAAGGACCCTTATTTTATCAGAAAAACAATTGCATTGATTACCCATATATCATAATATATAAAGTATATGTCACATATTAGATATGTGAATACCTTTATGATATACTCTCTTAAAACATGATAGTGACATGAATTACCAAAGATACTAATTGAAAACATGGACGTCACATTATTCCAATGTTAATGGGACATATTACTTATGTCCAAAAATATACTCAACTCCATATGTGATAAAATAAACTACATTTTTAAAAAATAATTATTCAGTTCCAGGGTAATTAGTACCATTCAATTTATTTATTCATATCCAACATATATTTAACTAAACATCATTATATCAACAATATAAAAATATTAAGGATTATAATTCCCTTAATATTATGTTCCAACAAATATAACTGTGTCATTTAATAAATTTTCTCTATCTTCATCACTATTCAACACATCCTTTTCAATCCTAAATAAAAAACACATTCTTTTAATTCCAAAACATATACTGTTAAATCATCCAACATTATTCTTATACAATTACCTAAGACTCATCATCATATTATTTTGTAGAATATGAAAAATAAATCATGGATTAGGGTTCTCCAATCTCAATCAAAGAAATCTTCTTAATTTTAATGTAAATAATTCTATTATAAAATACCAATCCTTTCAAATGTAATTTTCTGAATGTTTATGCTTAGTAGTATATGAAATTATTTTACCACCATCCTGATTCTCTTCATGATATTTCCACTTAAGACATTGATTTTCATAATTTCCATACTTTTCACATCTAGAAACACTCAGTATTATACATGTTCTTTCTAGTTCTCGATATTTACTAAGACTAAATAGAATAGTGTGAGAAACACTAATCAAAGAATGAAACACAAAATCATTAAACATTATTTATAGGATACCTTAATCACGACACATTATTTTAAATCTATGACAACATTACCTTATCCTTAGATACATCCCTATAAATTTCCATAGACATACCCCTAGGGATCTCACTAATGATTTCCCATACAAGTTACAAATGGTTGAATAAACGTTTGTTCTCAGACAAAATATAACTACCAAGGTTGATCAAATATGGTTATTACATCTTTTTAGATGAATATTCATTATATTACAAATAAAAATTCCTGAAGACATTAATATTTTAGTGTCTTTGGAAACATGGCACACATTATTTTAAATTTTTGAATGATATTAAAAATCATCTATAAAGATATTTCCCTTTAGTTTTCATACTTATAACTTTTATTTCTAATCTGAGTAATGGAAACATATAAAAGGGTGAGCTCAGATTCTCAGTAAGGGTAAACATGTAATATAATTAAGCATAACATGAGAAAAAATTTATTAAAAATTGAGAATAACATTTGAAGATCATACCCTAAATATCAAGTATCATATAAATGAGATATTTCATAAATATTATTATATCATAAGACATTCATCATAATAAAATCAATAAACATGATCCATGAGAGTATACCAATGTCATGGTATGTGTAAATTTTAGCATACATATTTATTTTGAATATATAGTTTCAATGATACCAAAATATATATTCATAATATGTTGGGCATGAGATAATCACCCTAGTATAAAACATTTTCTTGGGATGGCCTCATGTGTACCTTCTGGTTTCAGGAATAGGATGACCTCATGTGTGCCCTCTCGTTGAGGGCTTAGCATGACCTCTCATTTACTATGTTTTTTATATTCTTAGGATGACCTCCGGTGTACCCTTTGAGCTAATAAAACATAAATCATTACCCAATTAATTAACAGGAGATATATCTCTCACATTTCATATAACAAAAATCATAAAAATGTGTTCCACAAGAACAAAAATCATTCTTCATTTCAGAACCTATAGAATGAAATGGGTTTCATAAAAATTATTAAATCACAACATAACCCATGGAAATTAAATGATTTTAAAAAATATCATACAATCATAACCAAAAATAAAACATTGGAAGTATTGGGATAGAATCTTATAAAAAATATCCCCATTAAAACATAAGTAACCTCAATGAATGCTATCATATATAGAAAATAATTTTGAGATTTCACTTTAAAATCATTATTGAAGAAAATGTAATTTATTCTTTGAAAACCATTTATTTTCTAAAAAACACACACAACATCAAAATAATAATTTTTTATTGAAAATAAAATTTTATGCCTGTATAGTAAAAATAAAATAATTAATGAATCATGATGACAAAATATTCTATTCATTTGGTATAATATAAAAAACAATCTTTCTATATATTTTGGTTGATAAATTACCAATGATACTTAGAAAAATAAAACAATTTCCATTAAAACTATTTTGAAAAAATAAAAACTGGGATAAAACATAAAATATTCATAGGATAATAGTGAAAATAATTCTGAAAAACTTTTTAGAAAACATGTATGTGGACGATAAATATTCCCCCATAGGGATTTAAAATGAAATAATCTAGAATATTGATGATATTGTGAAATATTCCTTTTCCACATTATAATCAGTCAAATTGTATGTTCCATGAATAAAATAAAATTATATGGATTTGTAGAAAAAATAATTTTTTAGGTTTAGAGTCATAAAATTCATTGAAGGCCAATATAAACACCACAAGAAATAAATAAAATTATGTGTATGGAAATTGTCCCATATAAATAAAAGTGAGACAATAATCCCTTACCTTAAGCCTTAAATTCTTTCATATACATTCAAAAGTACTATATAATAAATATAAATTAATTGTAAATCTACCAAATAATTATATTCATATATTTTTTATGATATATTATTTACTTAGGACTTTATATTAACCATTTATTAATAATTCCATGATAATGTTATGTCTTAGGTAATAACAGCATTGTTTTTTGTTCATGTTTGGAGTTGATATCCCAGGTAATCTTAAATAGATCATGATTTTATCATCCCTAGAATGATAACCTTGAAATAAATATCACATATATTTATATATATTCATTATATATATATTCATGGTGATTCATAAAAGTTATATATAGAAAATTAAATATACCATTGATGGAGATGGTATGTTGTACGTATGCATGGATTTTATTTTCATGTTCTTGTCATATTAAAATAAATAAATGTATATGATATATTATTATTTCATAATCATATTTATCATATATATATATATAATATTTTCATTAAATTCAACATTATTACCATCCATGTGACATATTGATGAGAAATGAATCACATCGCATCGTGGAGATGGTGTTCCATACATATGCCCGGGCGACGTTATCATTTTACAAAAGATTAGGTGGAAAATAATGAAGATATTATATTATAATTCCATAAGTATAATACGTATTAAATATAATATATAACCATTAAACCCAACATAATTACTACTCATAAAATATGGTGACAAAGAATGAATTATATCGCAATGTGGATACGGTTAGAAGTACATACGCACGAGTGATACATTAGTTTCTTGTATGATGGGAAAATGTATCATTAGTGGTGTGTAAATAATCATAATAATATTTATTAATATTTAATATAATGAATTAATTATTTTATTATATAACTCATAAACTAAGTGTAGGTATATAAGAGTTGAAAAAGACAGTGATTAGTAAGAGTGATTACCTATTCTTCGAAATGGATCCTTTATATCTACTATAATGGTCTCTAGAGTTCGTATTTTGGGAAGATGAAATCCGCTATAATATGTGAAATGAATTGGATAACTAAATTTTTTAGAAATTGTCCTAACTAAAGTATCAAAGTAGTGAAATGATATATGTTATTTTGCTTCCTTTTATAATGAAGGTGGTGGTAACTTTGGAAATGTATCAAAAAGAGTAAATTAAAATAAATTAAATCAAAATAGAAATACCTCCAAATAGAAATTTATTTGATTCTAAAATATTAGAAGTGTTAATATCATAAAAAATAGATTTTACAAAGTCTTCTGTAATTTTAAACGATATCATTTTTTAATAAGCCTTAGTTAACTTATTTGAATTTTAACTATATTAACAACTTTTTAATTATTACATATTTGAGTGTTTTAATCTATAGATATAAATGGAATCCAAAATATTAAGTATATAATATTTTTGAACATAAATTTTCCAAATTTTCGCCTACATAATATTTTTATTATTTTTAAATAATATAATAAAATATTATTTTCCAAAAATATCCTTAGTGTCATTTTTGAAACAATTCATAACAATGACTTTAAGAAAATAAATTAAAAATATAACTTTAAAAAAATAATCTAATACACCCCTAAATTTTCTTATTCACATAATAAATTTATTGAGAACAATAATTATTTTAAATTATATCTCATTTAATATTTCTAGTATCTCTTAATTGAGCTTTTCAAAAATTTAAAAATTACTACATCGTCATTCCATAATTATTTATAATTCATATTTCTTTCATAAAAATTTAAAATAAAATTACATAATTTAGTTAAAGCTTGTGATTTTATGTGAGTATGTATAGTCAATAATAGCTTCTATTTGACCACATATTAGAAATATTATACTTGTTAAAAGTATGAGTTAGACAATTTATCACTCTTTTTTATTTTAATAATTTCTGAAGTCATTTTTATGGAAACATGTTAATTAAGGTATTCAAAATTGGACCTTATGTGTTAAGGGTCAAGCTAAATTCATCAAATAACATTTGATAATTTTTTAGGGTAATATTATAATATATATAATTTTATTTTTACACATTAATTCCCTATTTTAACCATAATCATGGAAATTTAAATTACTGAAGTTATTATTCATATAGTAAAAAATAAAAGGGACCTATTTAATAAATATTTATATTTTAATTATAAATAAGGAATAAATTTTTAAAAATTATAAACATAGAAATTTCTAAAATTAGTTTAATATTACACCTATAAATGAGATGAGAAAATAAGTTTTCAAAGTGAAAATGTTCAAGAGATTAAATTTTTTTTATTAAAATTAAATTTAAAATTTATTCTAGTTAACTAAATTTGATAAAATCATAAAAATTTGATCAAATTATACTTTAAAACCAATTTAGAATACAATTTTACACTAATAATTATTTAGATGAAAATATTCATTCAATTAAAATACAATATTTTTTACTATTTTTCAAAACATTAACCATAATAGAAAAATACCAAATCAACAACCAAAGTAAGATTTGATATCTATTTTTGATATAAAATGTTTATTTTGATTCAAATATAATTTTTAAAAGAATCAAAATATATATATATTAAAAATGGGTTTCAACAAAAGCCTATAAAACTATATTTTAAAAAAAATACTTCTTTTATATTGTAAATTGGATTAGTTCTTATATCATATCTATTACACACAAAGGGTGAATGGTAGAAATTATATTTAATAATATATATATATATAATGTTAATATAATCTATAAGGTCATGTATTACCTTAAGGTATTTTTTTCTTATGTTTATTCTTGGAACCCTTTTTTTGGTTAGATAAGTGTTTCCCCGTGTTTATGTGGAGGATCAGGGGACTTTTGGAGGATTGGGACACGAAAGAGGAAAAAAAGGAATTTCCTGGAATTTTGCATGGTTTGCACATGGTTAGTAAAACCCATGTGGGGTATCTTAAGTACCCATGCAGCCATGGACAAAGGCTGATGCATAGTTGGTGCATGGTTAAGAAAACATTGCCGTAATCCGATAAAATCATGTGAAAGGTGTTTTTTTTGGGCAGTGACACGCAAAATCTTTATGCATGGTTTAGAAATCTGTGTGGGTAACCATGTGGCCCAGAAACATTGAGAAAATTAAATAATTTCCACTCTAGGATTTCAAACCCCAACTCAGGTTTCTCCCCTATTTCTACCCCAACATTCATAGTGACGAACATGGACATCAAAAGGTTACAAGAGGTGGTTCTCCATCAAATATTGGATGTTTGGAGTGTCGTTGGATGTGGATCGAAGCCTCAGGTTAGTCGAGTGCTTCTATTTCTTCTATTTTCGGAGTATGGCTCATGGTTTCTCCCATCTTCTTCTAAAACCCTAAACCCCTATTTTTCTAGTGGAAACCAGGTTAGGGCACAATGGGATTCTTGAATCATGATCTAAGTCCTTGATTAATAGTGTTTTTATCAGCAGATTCGAGGTAGGTGGTCTACAAGTTATATCCCTTAGTTTTCTTATAGATTTGTGCATGTGTGTTGAGATTTTTTCTTTCTCTTGTTGTGTATTGGTTACCTTGAGTATTATTTGGTAAATTGGGTGTCTGAATTATTTCATGAAACCCTCATGATTCCTAGGGGATGTGTAGAGGAGGACCTAACCATCTTAGGGCCACCCATGGGGTGTGTTGGTAAACCCAGAACTAGAGTGTGGTTTGTTTATGTGAAGGGTTTCCGAATAAAGATGTAGAACACAACTAGAATTGTTCTTAATGTTTTATTAAGTTATAAATTTAATGAAGATAAATATGCCTATGGTTATGAAAGGAAGAGTAGTTTTTTGGAGAGACATGGAAATGGGAAAATTAGTTCGAATGAGATCATGTCAATTGTTTAACAAAATTTGGATAGAAATTCCTAAGTGGATTAGTGAATATTAAAAGTTGAACATATAATTGGATGATATAATGGGTAATGGGGAGCATGTTTATGGGATTCAATAAAAAAATTGATGAATATCTCAAATGGGTTAATACATGGGAATGCTGGTACACTAAATGGTTGAATGTAATAAGTGGTTGTGTTAGGAGATGTGGGGAAATTTACATATAATGAATAAGTGGTTAAATTCTTATGATATGAAAAATAGGATAAATGGGTAAATTTATGTTCATTGATGAAATTTTATAAGTCATAGGGATTATGGAATAAACATAAAAGTTTAAGGAATGAGAGTTGGAACTTGGATAAATGACTATGAATTATAATTGTTAAAAGATTCAATGGGTTATGGCTGAGTATGAATTCTCATTTTGTTTGTTATCCATTGTGATTGATGGTTTCCAATGGAATTGGTTATGTCATATGGTGTTATTGTATGGTTATGGTGATTTGATAAATAACCATGTTGACATGGCTTGAAAGAGTGGGGTATTTACTTAAGGTTATAGGCTCATGGGATGAGTTAGACTAAGGCAATAAACTCCACCCCAAAATACCGTGGTTAGAGAAGGGGATGGAGGCTCTATTCCCATAACAGTTTCATTCCACTCAGACTGAGGCATCGAGGTGATGATAATGTATTGATGTGATATTTGTATCCCTATGAATATGGGGACACAATTTATTTCCCCAATGTATAGTTATTGATATCCTTATACCCGTGAATAGATGATGTATATTCCCAACCAAAATGGACCATGTGATCAAAATGGATTATGCAACGAAGATGTTATAAGAAATGAAATTGTGATAAATTCTTCGAATTAATTAAGTTAATCTTGGATATCTAATGAAAATCGGGTTGTCCTTTATTTATTTACAATTTATTTTTTACTTTCATTCACTATCTTTTAGACTGGATATTTTTTAAAAACCATTGGGATGGCCTACTATTTTTTGTACTCACACCCTACATGGGACGCTATTGGGTACCCAATAAGTTCTCTTATATACAGGTCCGGACAAGGGTGGAGGCCCTATGCTGAGATGTTTAGTTTTGATTAGTATGTACATGGCGAAGCATCCTGACTTAGATTCAGGACCCTTTTAATTTATTGGCCATTTTTTTTTAATTTTGGGTTTTATTAATTGTTCACTACTGGTATGACATGACATTGTTGTATTTTATTAGTTTGTGTGCCCTGTTTGGGAAATGTTTGGTTGTTCATGTTTATTGGTTGTTTATATTTTTCTTCTATTTTTATTGTTCTATAAATTATCTTACTCTATTAAAGAGGGTTTAGTCTCCCCACATCACTTATTAGACACTTACCTCTAGTCGGCAACCTCTAGTTTATGGGGATGTGTGCTTGAGGTCATGTGATTACTCAGCTCAGTGCACCGGTTTAGTGGCATTCAAGTTGGGGATTTTAAAACATGTTATTGAAAAAGTTATTTTCTGTTTATTACAATTTCTGGATGGTATAAAATATATTAGGATGTTCCAGGCCTTGGTAATGAGCTCATTCTTAGGATTAGCTAACCCTGGTATGAGGTAAAATCCATGTCACCCTAGGTGGGAATTGTAATTTTTGATGTGTGTTGTTATAGTTGAATGATATTTCACTATTGGGTGATGCACATGTTGTGTGATTTGACTGATTTATGATATTATTTTCATTTCTAGAATGCAACGAGGTTGAGCATTCATGTATCATTTTATGAACCTAAGGATATAGGTGGAATGCATCATTATAGGAACACACGCGGGATGGGTGTGTGGGGCATTAAGAGTGTAATTCATTTTACACATTTGAAAAATATGAAGAAAATGATTCCTAATAATGAAAATGTATGTAGGTGATGGATAATAATGAAAATGAAAACTTATATTTGGTAGAGGGTGGTTCTCTATGTGCTATGATGACCATTGGGATAAATTACAAAGGAAGGGTTGTTTATGGTTGATAGTGTGAGACCTTTTTTATCCATGGTTAAATCCTATCGGTCATTCTTCAACGCGTCGAGTGAATTATATGTTTAAAAATTGGATTGACTAAGTTCAAAGGTGGGTATCTTTTTTTTTGCTATTTTGACCATTTTATGTGTATTTTGGGATATTGTGAGTTCCCTAGATTGAGAATTTGGATTTGTAATGTTAGGCCTCTCCAGTTATGATATGTCATAGGTGGTGTTTTTAGGGAACCATTTGCAGTTTTATGTCTGTTGGGTTATGAGGTGTTGTTCAGTAATGCGAGTGTGGAAACTCTTGTTGTTATTGACCATAAAGAGTGCATGATGGACCCTGATGGTGGTGCCTAGGACTTGATGAACTTGTTATTAGAGACAATATGAGTTGTGTTTTGAATCCTTGGGAGGATGTTTCTCTTGTAGTTCCATTGAACGTGTAAACCTTCGGTACGAAACCCAGGGTAAATGGTTGTTTGGTGCGCCAGGAATAGTGTGCATCGGAATGGGAGTGAGAGTTCCATTCATGAGCATTACTTTGTTTTTATTAGGATAAGTATGGTTTGGAGAGATAAACAACATATTTTCTCAGTTGTGACTCTAGTGTAGGTTGTTGGTATCATTCAACTTTTAATGTGGATTATGAGAGAGGTAGGACAGGGTATCTAGAGCCTTTGGGTGTGTCTCACACAATTAGATGTTTTGGAGATTGATAATGCAACTCAGAGTGTTGTATTGTGTGATTTTTTCCTAATGGGATGACTGGGATGGTTGATGGTTGTCGGTGCAACTCGAGGTGTGTTTAAGTTATGATTGTCTTGGAAAAATTAAGGGTGTCCTCATGGGAGGATACCTCTATGGTGCAGGTACATGCGAATATGAAGCTTGGGAGATGCTTCGGATGTGGTGTCAATTTATAATAAGTACCACCCAGATTTAGTAAATGGTATAGTTGTGCATGGTTATTTCATAAGGGTGCCCTAGTATTTGTGATAGGTGGTATGGTTTTTTTCGGATGGTTGTATTGTATGGATTCCTAACATGCCTATTTATATGATGATTAATAGAGGTCTGGAAGTTGTTTTTGAGCATAAGTGACAAGTTTGACGGAACTGTGGTCATATTCTTTCACTCGATGGTGACACTCGAGGTTAGGGAGGTCATATGGCTGAACATGTCATAATGAATGGTTTGGTTGTTGGGTAAGATACAGAGGCTTCCTCGGGGCTCATGAGGATTAGTAACCAAGATACATGGTTAGGTAAGTAAGAGGGTGATGGATTATACATAGGTAAAGGTTGGTTTATGAGAGTCTGTTGGTTTGATTGGTGTGGTAGACCATTGTGCATCAGTATCTTGATGGCTGGGATGCATCGAAAGAACTGGAATGGTGTGGTAGAAGTAGCATCACATGAAACGTTGGTTCATATTTTCGTAGTGATTTGGTCATGGAAGAATTGTTATAATTATTTCAAAATAACACCTGAGCATGGTGGTTATGTTTTGATAACATGTTTTTGGTAGTGGATCTTGAGAATCCATTCCAGGAAATGGTGTCCCATAGTTCCACATCGGAAATGGATAAGTGTGCAGTGTTGTTCATTAAAAACAGATTATCATACCTCAGCTAGTGAAGGTCCTTCCCAATATCATCCTATCATCCCTTGTATGTTGATAATATGTGTCTCTATGATAAGAGACATGAAGTTGTTTGGTTTAATGAGGGACATCATGGAGTTTATGCTGATGTAAACAGTATATTTAGAGATTGATGATGGAATTTTCAACCTCAATGTTTTGGGTTGCGGTTCACAAGATAGACCGAATGTCAACAAATGCCATGTGTGTCATTCATAGAGGATGAGAACAGGCATTGAGTGGCATTTGTTTTCTTGTTTTGGGAAAAATCTAGATAGCCATATATATGTTTTGGGGTTCAACTTTTGATCGAGTGTAAGACATGGTGGTTGGAATCCCTCATGAAGTGTAATGGTAACTACACTCCTAAGGTGGGCAGTGATAGATTATTACTGAATGTGGAGAGGAGAATATCCAGTTGATATAGAGAGACATGGATTCTAATGATGAACCGGTGAGGGGCATGTTAGGTTCCTCATAGAGTCCATGTGGTCCTTGAACGTCGCGACTAATGAGCTAAGTGTAGGTTTCAAGCTCAGGGTGGTTCCATATGAATCTTTTGATGTCATTATTGAAGTCATAGAAGGGTGTGGTAAGATATGACAACAACTTGTGGAATCATAGGCTAGGTTCAATAACTTCAATGAAGATCATGTTTAGACTCTGGTAATCTCTCCTTGGGTGGTTTTAGAACATCTTTATGTTAAGGGAACTATGGCCATGTTATGTGGGGTCACGCTAGTTGTGATGCTCGATGATGGTCTAAGGGAGGTAATTCCATGATGATGGAATTATAATGAAATTTAGGGAACAACCTCTATGGGTTCATGGGATGATAATGATATGCTTCAAGATAGAAGAACCTTGTGAATGTGATAAAGGTGTAGTGTACCATTAGTGTAATTTTGGTGTTTTGGGAAATTCCAGCCAGGTGTGGTCCGACTTGAGATGGTAAAATTGAATGGGTGTGGTGAGAGTGAACCACCTATAGGTTGATGTTATCGAAGAATGTTCCATATCAAAATAAATTTGTACCTGCGAGAGATCATGTTAATGTTAGTCATTGAATGTACAGTGTAGTAATGTTCTTTCGAATGGTTTCGATGGGGTGGGTGGATGCCAATGCAGGGTATTACCCTATGGATGTTTGGGGTGCAGTGAGTGTAACATGTTAGGTGATGGGAATGTAGAGTTTATATTGGGTATTCTTTAATTGAATGTTGGGGATCCATGTAAGAAAAAATAGTGGAGAGAACCATACCAGATAAATGTTTTGTTGATGGTGTTATCAAAGTTTCAAGTTGGACAGACTCCAATACTCATTGTTCTGGTGAGTTGGCCCTAGTAGAGATTTTTGGAATGGGTTTGTTTGGTCTAGCTTCCAATAATTTGGGTTGTGGTTTGATATATAGATGTGGAATGGAATCATCCAGAAATTTGGTTGGAGGGATCATACATTTTCATTCAGGTGGTACTGGGTTTGGTCACCGTTACTGATGGGAGAACAGAAAAATGATGTCGAGTGATTTGGGTCACGAGTTTTAAAGAGGATCAGAATGATGGGGTTTCTGTTGATTCTTCTACAATTATATGATGTTGTGAGACAATATTCCAAGCATTGTGAGCTGGGTGATATTGCATTTTTTTCTCTCTGAAATTATAGTATTTGGTTATGTAAATGTTTATGCATCCATGATGTTTTTTCGGTTCGTGTTGTGGTTCTGTGGAGGAAGACATTTGGGAAAAGTATGTTCCCTTGATCTGTGCTTGTGGGATTTGTGATGTGAAATAAGAAACATGAAATATGAGAATGGATAAGAATGCCTATTGAAATGAACTATAGTTCGGAAGCTTATTTGTTCTTGGAAGAGCAGCTCAAGGATAATACATTATAAGGTGGGGAAGTTGGAAACTGTTTAGGGGTTATTGCAAACCATGTAGGGGTATCCTAGGTACCTGTGCAGGCGTAGACATAGGCTTTTTCATGGTTGGTGCGTGGTTTAGAAAAGCAAGAAGGAATCCCATAAAACATTGTGGAAGTGGTGTTTTTTGGACAGTGTCTCAACCAAGGTTTGTATAGGGTTTGGAAAACCACGTGGGTAAACCATACGACCCAAAAACATTGAGATATTTAAAAAATTGTCACCCCGAGATTTTAAAACCCAACTCAGGTTTATCCTCCACTAATCCCACTACAACCCTAGTGAAGCACGTGAACAACCCGTGCTTCCAATAGGTGTTTCTCCTTCGATTCGTGGCCATTTAGAGCATTGTTGGTAGTCAATCGAAGCCTTGGTTAATTCCAACATCCCTATTGATTGTCTTTTTCGGATTAGGGATCTAGGTTTCTCTAATATTCTTCAAAGACCCTCAAACCTTTTTTTGTGGAACCTAGGATTGGGATTAATGTGATACTTTAATCTTGATCTAAGTCTAGGATTATGAGTATGTTCATCATCAAATTCTCCATAGGTGGTCTAAAAGTAATATCCCATGGTTTTGTTTTAGATTTGTGCATGTGTGTGGAGATTTTTCCTTTCTCTTGTTTTTCATTGGTTACCTTGAGTATGATTTGGTAAATTGGATGACCAAATAATTCCGTGAAACACTCTCTATCCCCATGGGATGTTGAGAGGAGGACTTGAACATTTTAGGGCCACACATGGGGTGCACCAGCAAACCCGAAACTAGAGTGTGATAGGGTTAAGTGAAGGGTTGCTGGATAATAATGTAGACCCCATGTAAGATATAGATTAATGGTTAATTAACTTATAAATATAATGATGATAAATATTCCTTGGTTGATAAAGGAATAAGGAGTTATTTTGTTTGACATGAAAATGGAAACATTGGGTAGAATGTGATTATGTCAATTTTTTAATGAAATTTGGTTAGAAATTCCAATGTGGATTTGTGAATATTAAATAGTGAACATATAATTGGATGATGGATTGGGTAATGGAGATCATGTTTATTGGATTTAATAAGAAAATGGATGAATATGTTGAATGGGTTAATACAATGGAGTTGTGGTAGACCTAATGGTTGAATGTAATAAGTGGTTGTGTTATGAGATATGGGGAAATGTACATATAATGCATAAGTGGGTAAATTCTTTTGAAATGATAAATGGGTTATATGGGAAAATGTATGGTCATTAATGAATTTGGATAAGGCATAGAGTTTTTTCAATAAACATAAAGTGTTATGGCATGAGAGTGGGAACTTGGACAAATGAATGTGAATTGTAATTGGTAAATGTGTTAATGGGTTATGGCATTGTTAGAATTGCCATGGTGTTTTTATGAATTTTGAATGATTATTTCCAATGGAATTGGGTATTTTCTGTTGTTTTATGGTATGGTTGTGGTGATTTGATAAATAAGAATGTACACATGGCTTGGAAGAGTTGGGTATTGACTTCAGGTTCTATTCCCACTGGTAGAGTTAGGATGAGGCTCTAAACTCCACCCCAAAATGCAGGGGTTAGGGAAAAGGATGGAGGTTCAATTCCAATAACGGTTGCATTCCACATAGATTGAGGATTTGAGGAGATAATAATGTGTTGATGTGATATGTGTATCCTTAGTGAGAAAGGGAGTTAATTTATTTCCCCTATTCATAGTGATTTATTGCCTTATACCCATGTATAGATGATGTATATTCCTAACCCAATGGAACATGTGGACAAAAATGGATTTCTTAATAAAGATGGTATAAGAAATGAAATTTTGAAACATGTTAGGAATTAATTAAGTGAATCATGGATATCTAATGGAACCCATGTTTCCCTTTGTTTATTTTCCATTCATTTTTTACTTTTATTCACTATCTATTATATTTGAAATTTTATAGACATTACTGGTGGTGGACGACTGAGTTTTTACTCATGCATTGCTTGGTTTTCCATTGGGTACTTGAGCAAATCTATAAGTTGTAGGTCAGGAAAAGGGTGGAGGCCCTACCCTAAGCTGTTTATTTGGACTCAGGATATACATGGGGAAGGATCCGGACATATATTTAGGACCCGTTTGGAGTTTTTTCATTTTTTTTAATTTTTGGTTTCTTTCACTTTTCACTACTGGTAAGACATGAAATGATTTTATTGGTGTTTGTACCCCATTTTCTAAATGTTTTTTTTTGTGAATGTTTATTGGTTGTTCATATTGTTTTTGTTATTTATATTGTGTTTTGATGTGGTTTACTCTTGTACATAGGGTATAGTCTCCCCACATAACATATTAGACCCTCATCTCTAGTTGTTAATCTATGGCGTACAGAGAGACACGCTTGAGTTCATATGATGACTTGGCTTAGGGAACCAGTTTAGTGGCTTTCAAGTTGGGGATGTTACATAATCCGAAAATTGTGATTTATATAATTTACTAGTATAAAACACAATTTTGTTCATTTAAAATGTTTCTCAGAAAAAGATTTACTTTTCATTTAAAAAGGGTTTTACATGTGTAAACTATACTTTAAAAATTATGTTCATACTATTAATATAATATATTTTAAAGTCTAGGTTACAATTTTTTTGTTAAAATAATTAAAATAGAAAAATTATGTTTCGTTTAAACCCTATGTTGTGTGTAACCCAAGATAAGATAGTGTTGTATGTAGGGGAAGACATCAAAGAGATCAAATTATTTAAAAAATTAAATCTGCTAAAAATCATGAGGTGATACCCCATATACCTAAAATAAAATAAGTAATCATTTAATTCATTGATAATTTAGTTATTAATATTTTTTATCCATCATATTTTTTCTTTGACATTGTATATGGATGTATTTAGTTCTTATATTATTTATTAAATTTCATGTTTTTCAATTATTTAACTTACAATGTTTAATTTTTCTTATTTAGTTATTTAAATGTCATGTAGGTTCAGTTATTTACCTGTCTATATTATTTATACACATCCTTCTAAATTTATTGATTATGTGGGATTTCTATTCAGTTATTTAACTTCCCATATAGATTATTCTCATTGAATAATAATTTATTCGACTATAATAAACCCATACTAATAAGTTTGGTTGATCCTTAATTTATTTCCTTTCATTATAATTCCATGAAGTTTACTATGAATATTATATATGTTTATTCTAGATGTAATAATTTTTTATCAGAACAAGAAACATTACGTAGTAATTTGTGCATTCAAATATAATGAAAAAGTCATTTCTGTATCTATTTAAAGAAGACTACTAAAATATTCAGTACTTCTGGATGTGATTGCCTTTATATTTTTCCCATGTAATTGGAATAAAAAAAATGACTTTGTGCTTATAGGTTTGAGACCCTATAATAGAAAACAAAGGACGTTTAGTAAAAACCATGGAAACTAGTTTATGGAAAACATATATTAAGGAATGTAAACCTATTATAAAATTTGATGATGTTTATAAATTAACATCCAAAATTTTAATGAAGGTATATATTATTTTGTTTTTCCTGAAAAATCATACCTATCAAGATAAAAATATTCTACATGGTTCTGGAAGATTTTTTCATAGGGTAAGATCTCTAAAAAGATCATGTTGAGCTTGACTCATGCATATCATGGTACACAAATAAATGCCCTATTATACACTTGGCTTGAGATTCCTATGAGATATACATGGGATAAATAAAACATTTATTACAAATAATTATTATGTATTTTAATAGATGAGGGTAATAAATGACCTAAGTTAAACCCTGTACAATGGATGGGCCTTTTATTGAAATAAAATAGATGAATTATTTACGTATTTGGAATTTTGAATTAAATTATTAAAGTATTTTACCAATATTATTTTGGTTATGAGAATCATTAAACATCAAAGGATGGTGTTATATTTAAGAAGATTTTTTGTATTCATTATGTTATGAATTACCGATAATATCATGTGTTTTGTGTTTCATATTGATCATATATTTAAAGGCTTAAACACCCCTTTTAGGTTTTTTGTGATGTGAAAATATGAAGAATATAGATAATTTGGGAGAAATATTTTTCAATGCACACAAATATTTTAGTTCATGTTTTAGTGGAAAATTTTTCTAAGGAATAATGAATTTAAAATTTGTAAGAATAATTTTAATGTAATTTGAAAACATTTGTGTTAATGTGATAATTAATGAAATTGTAATATTAATAATATAAGATAATTTTACTTTGAAAAAAAATGGTTGTATTAAAAACCACAATGATAAGATAACATAATGATTAAATTTATAGGATTTCCATAATATTATGGGAAATTATAGTAATTATATTATTATAGTTTAGAAAAAATAAAACCCACATTCTGGGTGAAACCCCATCACATCTGAGAAGTTATTCAGGCTTAAACCCATGATTGAAGGATAATAAGTGTTTCACGCATACCGCAGGTCTATGAAACTTCTAGGTTAATGTGATATTGTTTTTAGTAAAAATATTTGAAAAATAAATATTAACGATTATGTAGATTTTTTAGTTTCTATATTTATAGTCCAATGAATTAACCATTTTGGTTTTGGAAAATATTTATTGATAAATGGAATAAATTTTCACGCTTTTGTGGATCTTAGTATCCATTAATAATAAATTGTAGTGTTTTAGGAATTATAAATTCATTTATGGATATTCCTTTCATGGAGTAACTGATAGAAGCACAAAAAAAGATTAATTTTTTGTTAGAAATTTGTCAAAGTAGGAATATTTAATTATATTCTCAGGCAGTAAGAAATTACTCAACATTATGAAATCATCTTAAAATAATAATTTTATCATTATACCTTCATTTATTTTGAACCGATGGTCTTTTTAATCATCATAGATTTATTTTTTTGAGTCCCTCAACTTTACATTTATTGTTAAATTTTAGTTTATAAATGACCTAAATAACACCCTATACTTATTTACACTTTCCCTTCAAGTCTGTATCATCACATTCGACTAATGTTATCCTTTTTATGTAATCTTGTTATATTTTAATTCATATGAATATTGTAATTTCGATTTAATCATATTTAGAGGATACTTTTTAACACTTTTATTATGTGGTTTTTTCATCAATGGATTATTCATATATTAAACCATTGATTACCAAGATAACTTTTGAAATATGGCAACAAAATATATTTATGGTTGGGAGAATGTAACACAAAAAAATTTAACATAAGAACATCATATTCTATATCATGTTTATCATATAACATGAAATGTAGAAATAATTATAAAACAACAAGAATTTATAAAATATTAAATATCTTAAACAAATTACATCTATTCTATTATTTGAAATTTACTCAACCATGAGTTCATCTTTCATTATAGGCAATAATGACTTTTATTGATAGCATGCATAATGTTCAAGGTTGAGTTTTATATAATACAACTAATAATATTATTTAAAATGATAATTTAATCGTATACATTAAATTTTTGGTTATAAATAAGATTAATGAGATTATTAAGAAAATTAATTCTTTATTAAAAATTAATTAGAAATGAAAATAAAAACCAATTGAATATAAAAGAATTATTTTTATAAAAATTTATTTTTATGAGTCGAACGAGTATTATATTAATAAATTAAATTAAATATTATTAGTGAATGATAATAATTAAGAATATATATAATATATAAAATCAAAATTTTTACATTCATCTATAATTGTTTTAAGCATTTCACAATAACAAATCTATTTTTATGCATAAAAAACAGTACTTCTCAATGGAACATTAGAAGCCTTTTAATGGAGTAAATTTTTTAATAATAAATTTTAAAACATTTATAAATTGTAATTAAATATTAAAATTCATATTTTAAATAGGTATCTACAAATTATCATAGGTTTATTTTTTTATTTTTCTAAAAAAATATTTATTGGTGAATAGTGAAAATGCATTAATTTAATTGAAACTAACAACTCATCGTAATAATTAAAAATGTTAATTTATATTTTTAAATGAATTTAAAGTCATCATATATCAATAATAAATCTGTTAATACATTTTTTTCATTGAAATTATTTTATATTTAATATAGATAAAAGAACAAGGTAAACATTTAAAAAATGTCACTTTGAATACTAGTTTTCTCAACACGCCTAAGAGATTATTTTAAAATTAATTTATACCAATTATGTAATTTGAATACGGATAAATGGATTCCATATTTGGAATAATAATTATATTTTTTTTTCTAACAAGGACAAATTATTTTTTCCAAAATGATTAGTGAAAGAATATAAAATTAATTACTGGGATTAAGATAAAAAAGAGTTTACTATGTGAATAAACATTAATCATTAGAGTAAAAGGACCATTAAACTTATAAGACCACTTTTTATATACATATTTATACCATAAAACATTTCATTCTGAGTTATGTAAATTATTTTTTCTAATGTACATGGAAAAAATGTGGGTGGAATTCTATATTTCAAAATATTACATGCTTTCAACTCACCCCCCTAAAAAAAATCCCTCTATCCTCTTATATTCACAACTTAAAACCAATTTTTCAGCTTATTACATCCCTAATAACTGTAAATATTAGATACCCAAATACTTTAATCCTTATATTGGGAATAAATACTACATAAGAAGGAATTAAGGAAACCCTAAAGAGGATACCTGAAGAAGAGGCAAACTTTTTAGAAAATAATTTTTTTCCTTCACCACATCCTTAAATTAATAATATATAATAATTATATAATAAACATAGTATATTTATTATGTTATGGTTATTTCTTATAAATACACACATTTTCATTAAATGCGTTTTTAAATCCTCATTCGTTTGTACAACAGACCACCGCCTTACGAACCAATTGCATTTTTTTTCCATTACCCCCATTTAAGGTTGGGAATAATGATGTAAATACTATTTATATGTAACATTTATGATATTAACGATGTATTTATGATTTTTTATGTATAACATAACACATACCATCATGAATTCCATTTTTTGGGAATAAGATAATGTCTTTCGTGTGTACAACAAAATACCACTTTGTGAAGTAATGTAATTGTTCACATATTACATGTAATTTATGAAGGATATTTTTAATTAAAATTGTGATATATATATATTTATATAACATAAATATAATATTTTAATTATAATATATATATATATTATAATTTTCTTTCTTTTAACATTAGAAAAAAATGGAAACAACATTCAGGAGTACGTACGACCTACCGTCTCTATGAATGGTGTTTTTCATTTCCTATCATCATATTTTATATATTATTATAAATAAATATATAATGAAAATATATTATATTGAAATAATGTTATTAATTATTCATATTTTTAAATCATGATATAATAAAGAGGAAGAAATTAACATGTCAAAATATAATTGAAAATTAACACCTCAGACAATGAAAATAATGAATGCTTATTAACAAATGCGTCATAAGATTTTATAAAAGAATAATATATGATATAATAACTATTATAATGGTTATTTTATAATTTAATAAAAACATTGAAACCATTGTCCATGAGTTTAAATAGAGTTCAACCAAAAGAAATCATATGATGAGTAATTTCATTCCAATGTCATTTCATTAGGGAATATTGTAATGTTATGAACCTAATTAATTTTATATGGTTTTTTTTACTGAAAAATAAAATTTAATATTATGAATAATTCATTATTCATAGTATTTTAAGTTTTACTTTTAGTTATTTAATCTATAGGGATTTGAAAATAAAAGGTACCAAGTGGTATATAATTTCATAACCCAATTTCTTTTTATTGGGTTATATTACTTTATAGTTCATGTTAATATTACATGATAATGTGTTTAATGAGTCTTGATTAAATAATGTTTTATTTACATTTTTTAGGATTATTTATACCTTATACACATAATCGATTTATTTATTAATTTTATCATTAATGTTATGATAATTTTATGGGTTTCTTTTACAATCTCATTTTAATCAAGATTATTTATCCTTGAATTTACATTAATGGACAAAATATGATAATTTTTTAATAATTAATTTTATTTTATTTCTATTGGTTATTCATGAACATCTTCAAGTGTAATATTATTTTTTTGTCCTTTCATATATGAAATTGTTGAGAAAATGTTTTATTAAAAACTAATTTCATTTCTCTCTTCAGATGGAAATCTTTTTTATTTCAAAACCATGTTTTCAAAAAATATTTTAAAAATATTAGATTATGAAAGATTTGAAAATAATTATATCTATGAAAAAACCCATTTTTATGATTATGAGATTAGCTATACATGAATTATTCTATCTATGATAATTATTTCGCCATTTTTTAATTATATAATGGGTTTAATAATATAGTGATCTAATAAATAGTATTTCATTATTTAAAAATGGATCCCACAAGGAATGGTAACTATATAAATTTACCTGATCTTAAATGTATGATTGATCTTTTATTTTATGACATTAAAATAGTAATCTAAAGAGAACTGGTTTCTCAAACATTTTCCTCATATGGGGACATAATATCATGTGATATCAAGATAAAGAAAAAATTATATATGTGATATAGATTTAAAGGTATTTAAGAGAAGAAAATTGAGACATAGAAAAAATTGGGGAAGGTTAAGTAGGGAAATATATATTTTCCCATGTGATAGTTTTGGAAAGAACGATTTAGGTAATATTATGTATAGAATTAGAGTTCGCTAATAGTGTTGGTAGAAAAGGCTACCATGTTCTTGATTTCAATGGAAAGGATAAATATACTAATCTGAAATGATTAAATTGCAAGGATATGGGTTACTATGAAAACAAATTCCATAAGAATTATGGGAATATACGTTAGAATAAACTAATAGATCCAGATCAGTCTTATGATATTGATACTACTAAAGTAGAATGATTAATGATCTTATGTTTGGTTTAGAAATTTATATAATATAATTATTTTAATCAATGATATTATGGTGATAAGAATCATTAAATTTAAAATTATTATTATATAATACTATCTCTTAAAGGATTAGATATAAATTGTTTAATGGTATCGATGAACAAGAAAAATTATTTATTGTTAATTTAATCTTTTTGGAAATTACAATATTGGGGGAGGATTACCCTTATTGTAATCTACCTGTTGATATAATAATGATACAGATATTTTTATATGATAATATAGGTTACCATGATACTGGTTAAAGGTTTGATGGATTATGTTATCTTTGATGGAGTTCACCATATGTATTAATTTACAGAATATAATTGAGAACAAGAGCATTTATTTTTGGAATCATGTATGTTTTCATTATGGTTTTATGTTGATCAAGGTATTCACATATTTGGAATGTTACATTTAGAGAAAATTTGAATTGTGTGGGAAATATAATGTTGATTTGGTGAACTTCCTTCAAAATTTAGGACATTGAATTTAGATAGAGTTATTTTGTATGGGTCTTAAGATTAACTATATATAGAATTAATCATGTTGCTATTTTGGTGTTATTGGATAAATTGTGATAACAATTTTGGTTTTGAAAAATATATAGAGATATGATTAATGTCTTTTCATTGTATTTATTTATTAAATGTGCATCAGGAATAAAAAATTAATTTTTTATGATATTCATTTCTTAGAGTAAAAGTTGAAATGGAAATTAATCATAGAAAAAAAGGATTATACATTTCTTATGAAATATAATGATATAATGTAATTATATTTCCATATATTCTTATACTTAAGATTTCATAAACTATGTTAAAATGATCTTGAAATAAAAAAATTATCATATTACCTTTATATGAGATGAATCAAATGGTCCCTTAACTCATCACGGATTTATGGTTTTTTTCTCAATATATGTTGGGTTGAGCCCATTATATCTCAATAAGTGTCATGTGAGCCCCATTATAGCTCTCAAATGCATTAGATACTATGGAGAATGGATTTTAACAAATGATCATTCCATGTGTTAGGGTGATTGTAAGATTGATATGCTAAATATGTCCAATGGAAACTTCACGATGATTCTACGTATGCTAATTAATTTTTATGATATGGATTTTATTTATTTTTATGTTAACACCTGATTGATGTTTTTATTCTCTATATCCTTTGTGGAGATTTTGTGCTCATCCCAAGTTTTTAAATTTTTTATATAGGTTTAATAAGACATTCCAATGGAATTTTATTCTCTTGCAGAGTTAGCACATACAGAATTTTTTAGTTATTTATTTTATTTTTGTAAAAATCTAATGTTTTGTAATAATATGGTCTAATCCCCCAAAAATAATATCTGAAAACATTCTAGAATGTATAAAATGTTTCTTATTTGATTATTTATCTTTTATAAAATAATACACAACATTTAAATGTGGTGAACTAAAACTATTGTGTTTGGGGCATTATAAGAGGTGATTTTTTTGTCTTCCTATGTATCACAACATTAATGGTGGTGTGGGTTTTCTCTATTTTGGTATAGGTTTATAATTATTTTTATGTTATAGACATTCAACACTATATTTACTACTTTCTTCCTCTTGTTGAATTTTCCTCAAAGATTCATGTTTTGTAGGTTTTAAAATGGTTCATATAATGTTTTTGATAAAAACATTATGGGTATACTCCCTAAGCAAATTATTAACCACTATTTTCATGAGATATTGAGTCGATAACAATGACATCCTGGGGGTTTTGAATATTGAAATTGAAATATCTTAGGAATATATGTGATGATTTAATAGTTATTTTTTGTATTGAATATAGTTCAATGAAATTCTTTCATGATAAATAGGTGATAAAAATTCCTTATAGAATTAAGTCACAATATAAAAACCCTGTAAGTAAATATCACATTAAATATAATGCTCGATCAATCATATTTGTTTTTACTGATTCATGTAGGGTTTGCTTTTATTCATTTCATAGAAACAATGTTTTCCCCTTCTCATGGTCCATATCTTAAGATATCATATTATTACAAATAAATTATTCTCATACATTTGTGCTAAGAACATTTCACATCATCTATTATGCTTCTGACGCACATTGTGTGTCCATTTTTCTCAATTCAACATGAGAAAATCTTTCAATGGATGATATTCACTCAGGAATTACTATTTATGATTCATGTATTGAATTAATTAATTGGTTGAAATGTCTATATCATCTCACTATATTAGTGGGAATTATTTCCAATAATGTGATGAAATTATTGATTTAAAATATATTAGTGAATAATTTTGGAATCATTGTGTAAGTCATGTTATCCCCGTAATAGTTTTCCATCAAATGATGTGTTAATGTCAATATGAAAATGTTTTAGACGTTTTACATCTATTTCAAATTTGTTAGTAATGATTTTTTTAATCCAGAATAAATTTTAACTGTGTATTTCATCACCATCTAGGGCGGTGGTATGTGTTATAGATTTTGAATCTGTCCCATGATAAGGGATCCCTATTTATCATCATGATAAAAGTAGAACCCTTATAGTTGAATGTAAATTAAGATTACAAGCCATACTTTTATTATTTAGTAAATTATGACTTCCATGGTTCACCTACAATAAATGTATCCATGAACACTTATATGTAGTATAATTTCATCATAAATTTTCTATTCTGATAATTATTCCTAGAAACAGTTGGTTTGGATATTATGTATAAGCTTCCCATTCGAGTTTATATCATACTGAATATATGCATTTCTATAATGTTGATTCAATGAGAATATAGACCTATGATGAATTTTATGTCTCAAAATTAGTATATCCTCATGGTAAAATGATTTGGTATGTAATATGGATCGATATAAAGAACATTTTGGATATGGGTGTTGAGTTTAACAATAAGAGAGTCATCTTATATTACCTTCTAAATAGAAATCCAATCCTACATAGTTTGAGTAATAAATTTTATTATTTTATGGAATGATAAAAATATGTTTATTAATGGTAAATTAAAAGTATATTTTCATATATTTTAACATCAGGAAAAAAGGATTTCCACGCTGCAAAAGGTGTGACAACAATGGATTCAATTGTGCTTATATAGGGGCGGACCATCTGTGTATCAGTTTCGTTTGAATCCTGTGACATTGAAGGAGAATAATTATTAGTATTACAAGTCTTGAAAGGAGGTATCGCATGGGATATGTCCCTATAAGGAAGAATTGTGTCTTACACATGGGATAACCTATGATATACTATATGATGGTTTGTAACTACTCATGGAATGTCGAATGGACAAATAGGGAATATTTCCCGATTAGGATTACAAGTTGGTAATATAACACTTGGTGAAGGTATCAAGGGGATATAGCCCCATGAGGATGCAATGTGGATAATACATGGACATATATTCGGTGGATGTCCTTATATAATTAATTCCTTATCGTATTGAATTCATAAGTCAAAAAAAATAGTGTTTACACCTGAGGAGGATGTCCATGGTCACATGACTCATTGAGTGAGACAGGTTATCCAATGGATCTCATGAACACCAAGGATGATAATCCTCAGTTGAGGGAACCTACACTACAATATTTATAATATATACAATCATTATAAATGGGATAAATGATTTCATATTCCTTTAGGTCCATATCAGTTAGGAAGAGAAGTGAAAACTACATTTTATCAATGCATTACATGATTGATGGGTTTAGTTTTATTATGAAAAAAATTGTCATATATCTTTAGAGACAAGGGATAGTGAAAATCATTAGAAAATTGAAATGGGATAATTGGTTATAATATGGTCATTTACAAACCATTTTTATTGTAGATCAAAAACTAGAAGAAATAGGGTTTTGGAGATGATTCAATAATAGCATAGAACATTAATCAGAAAACCAGGATTAATTGTGCCCTAAGGGAGAGATATAGAGAACATGAGTCTATATTGAGATAATAATACATATGGGGTTCTCCAGTAATGTAATAGTTTGATATGTCTTCCTAATGATGGATTTGAGAAACCAGGTCTCCCTAGTGGGGGTGATGTTTTTTCTATGTTGGCATCAGACTCTCCCCTATTTCTCCCATCCAAATACCTTAGTCAAGTGATCATTGGGCCTGAAGTTTCCATTTTCTTTAACATGATGGGACTCCATTGAAGAATATTGAGAAAATAATAAAGTTGTATAATCATGAATTATATATAAATATTTGAAATATAAATTCAAAAACATACAAAATTTTCTCATGTTTGTGAATTTACTACAATTCCATCATTTTCTTCCAACTTGTGTAAAATAATTTGGTTGGAGGAAATTGAACTTCGATCTCAATACCACTTAAGGAAATGAAATGGATTAGTATATATATATTCATAATATAAACATTTTATAATAAATAACTAAAATATAAAAAGGTAATAAATTTAAAACTATTAAACAACTCATAATTTTAATCAAGTGATAAACATTGATGAAAAAAATTATAAATAAATGTAAATCATGAATATTGTGTAATTGTAGAACGAAAGTGTTACGAAACAAGTTGTGTCTATAAAAAATCATGTTGGTACATGGGTTCTCATAATTAATCTACATAATATCATTTAATCACATACCTCTTTGAGTTATTATCCAATCCCATATCAAATAATCAGAAAAAACTAAATTATGTTATCAGAATCATCATGTTACTTTATAGTAGTGAATTAAAAGTTATAATAATTTTAGGAACATTTATCTCATGGTGTGTTCCCTTCCTCACAATGATTAGAAGCCTAATTTCCACTCTAATTAACAAATATCAAGAATAAAATAAGAAATAAATGGAAATCTTGAATTAAAACAATAAATAAACTAAACCTCCTTTCCTTTTACCTAATCCATAAGAAAAACAATATACACAACATCCCAGTTTCAACATAATGAAATGATTGTTAATCATTATAAAATATAAAATTTTAATTTTACATACTCTTATTATAATTAATCATCAACATGTTTTAAACAAATAATCAATATATCAAATTATATCTTGTGACATTTAAAAAAACACCAGTACCAATTTATCACATTTGTTGAAAAAATAATTAAATATTTTATCCTGTACATAAAAAATTTAACACAATCCATACTTTACATTAAGACTTATTTATACATAATAAATAGAATATTATATACAAATATATTTCATTTGATTTATTTCATTTCACATTGAATCATGCATCAAATATCCCTTAAAATTTTATTTCTCTAAACATCATGATCTTCTGCCATTTATGCTTGTGCATTGATATCATTTCATTCTAGCATGATGGTGTCCAAATGGAAACTTATCCAATATCATATTCTCTATAACACTTATTTCCATTCAATCATGAATTGTATAAGATCGTCCCATCTCTCTAGGGAGATTCCAAACATAATACTTTGTTTGAAATCCAAATTTCATTATATGGTAGATAACTTCTACTTGGATTATCTATGTTCTTAGAAGACACATATATCTTGGAAACTACATAGAACATCCATCTACAACATTTTTTAATGAAAAATATAAATAAATCCTATATTATTTTGAAATGTGGTTGAAATATGATCGATATGTTATATCCAGTTTATATCCATTTTATTAAAATGAAAAAAAAATTATGTTAAATAAACAATGTAAATGATAATTACAATTCACTATAAATATATTAATATGTAAGTCATAAAAACATACTACTAGCTAGGAAAACATTTAATAAGTTAAATAACATATGCTATAAGTGACGAATAAAAATAACACACCAAGGTGGGTATCCTTGAAATTTTAGAATTCACTACCACTGTCTTTTAACAAACATCTCCCCTGTAAGATAAATTAATTCAACAAATTGGAATGAAATGAAAAAAAAAGATAATTTTTCATAAGGTTATATGAAATTAAAATAAAACACATCAAAATTATGTAAAAACTATATTCTAGTATTTTCATTAAATATTATCAACCACTTGGAAAAAAATTCCCAATCCAATAGTTCCTTTAAAAATAACAATTATAAAGAGCCTATTTAAAATCATATCACAGACCCCCTTTATAAAATATTAATTTCCAACTGAAATGAGTATTCTAACATCCAAAAACATTACTAAAAGATATTTAAATACTATTTTTCCCATAAAACATGGAACGTTATCCTAAAATTTTATTTTTTATACCCACCCAAACTCATAGTTTTAATAATAAAAAATCACACTTTTCTATTAGTTCTTTTCCAAAAAAAATGGAAACAAAATTTTACTCTTTAAATAACACACCCTTTCAAAATTATTTACAAAATATTTTGAAATAACTATATGAATACATTTTCTCATTATTTATTTTAAACGTTTTTGAAATCCAAATTCAAAACATAGAGATGTAAACGACACATAAATAATAATAAAGCACATAGTTATAAAATACTTTATTAACACAGAAAAATGGTAAACAACGATAATATAGGTTCCAGAAAATAATCTATGAACAAGTGGATTTAATTGATATAGAAGATAAATCCCCTAATGTGATCCTAAAATGGATCCTAGATTCATGCATTTGAGAAATGGGCTCAAAAAATGGTTTTTAGAGGGTTGTAGAATAACTGTTGGTTCTTGAATCACACTCCATGACTATATAATTTTAAAGACCTCCTATTCTCTGGGGGGAAATGTCTACTCCATGGGATCCCTTTTTCCTCGTCAATGTTCCATCAAAACATAATTTTAGGATACGAAATCAACCACCTAAGACCCAAACCCCATTTCTCTATTTCTAACGTTAAAAGAAAAAGTAGTTGAGATAATTCAAAAAATTACAATGACAAAGTATAAACCATTTTAAATGACACATGCTACACCTTCAATATCCTTATAAATATGAATCCCCGTTTATTTCAAAACAAATAGTTTATAGAAATGTATTAATAATAAACATCCCTTTATGATGTCATAAAAAATCATGTACATACAATATTGGAAAGGGGAACAAGAGGGTCTCACCCCTTTTATAAAAACTATTTATTTATAAAATAAAAAATATTGCTTAACATAAATGTAACATTCAATAAATTCCAAGTTAACATTCCCTTTAAAATGAAGTAAACATTTACTTTTGATACTAATTTTATTAAAATAATTCTTGAAAATCAATAGGAACCGACACTTTTTTTACACCACATTGGAAAACATTCACATCCACTAATGGGTTTCAAAACATAATCCACATGGGATGAATAACAAGTTTTAAATTAAACAAAACATTTTCTATTTTTTAAAAATATTTAAAAATAAAAAAATTGATTTAAAAATAATCCATGATTGGAAAGGGGTTTCTATTTTAAAAAATATGGGTCAAAATATTTCTTTTTCAATTAAAAAAACTTGTTAATTACATTAAACACTTTCAAAAGAACCAATTAATAGGTTTGAAATCCATTTGAAATAAAAAACTTTTCAAAACCACCATCTAGTTCTCACCACTAAATGTTTAACCCAAGAAATATTCACTAAAATCCAATTAATTGTTTTCAAAAACAATTTTAATTAAATATAATCCCATTAAAATGTTTACAATCACATTAAAATTAACATATCCATTCTTGGGTCACACATATATGATTATTTTAAAATAATAAGCATTTTCCAATAAAGTGTTCAATAAGGGGCGATACGGGATTTTAATAAATGAAATAACTCTAACACATCGGTCACATTATATATAGGAGGGTATTTGTATAAAAATATAAGGAATACAATCATAATTATATTCTAAATTAATATATGACACTGATGATTACATGATACAATCAGAAACAAAAAATAAACAACTACGGTCACATGTATTCAACTTAGGTTCTTTCCATGCCCAAAATAAGTAGAAAAATTGGACTGTGATGAACACTACATAATGTAATAAATAAAAAATTAATCACATTAAATTTCAAAATTAACTTTCACTCTAACTTAGAAACCAATTAGGTAACCAATAAATGACTTGTATTGACTTCTTCAAGAAAAAAATGATCAAAAATTGATTTTAATCCATAAAAAATGGGTTTTCATCCAAAAGGGAACATAAGACATAAAATTAAATGTAAAGTCAAGACAATGAATTGTAAAACACATGAAAAATATTTTAAAAAAATTGATAACAAATAATATGGGTGAAATGTCATCTAGTGTATGAAACAATTGCCTAAATAGGGTAGTGGGGTGGATAGAATCACTATAGGATTCAAAAGTGGATGCCACTTCATCTTTGATGAGGGGATAGAGGTGGTCATAATCTCTTGATGTTAGGGGGAAATACAAGTGCATGACAAGAAGTAGGGTTTGAATGAGGAGTATGGGAGGAGGATCCTAAGTGGGCCTTAAATATCAAAAACTCCATGCTATTGGTTTTTTAAAAACTATTGGTATAGAAAACCCTATACCAAAAATTTTTAACAAACTTTTTTATAGTCTTGGATAGCTATAGTATACCCATGGTTTAGAAAATCTATTGGTATAGCTCTATTGCGATATATGGCTTTTCTAGTACTGTCTGGAGGAAGTAATTTTGGTGTGAAAAATTTCTACCTATCATTAGGTTGTTCATCTATTTCATCGATTTCACTCAAACCATAATAAATCATTATTTGATTTTGGAAGTTTCAGTCATCCATGATATATGGTATGTGGTTTATGTTTTTTCTCTCAGGTTCCTCTACATTATGAAATGTTTTCTTGTGCCATGTGTTGGACTTTCCTGGTGTCATTTAAAATTCATATAATGGTTTAAATCATTTTTCTTCTTCCCCATTATGATTTCTATGAAACCTCCATGGTATTGATAGAGGTTATAAACAAAACCTGAACCATCAATTTTTATGGGGTTCCATATGAATTCCCTATTTAATTTTTTCCTTCCATTGTTTGATACACCCCTTTTGGTGTGATTTTTCATTAATGGTAAATTGTGATGCTTGTTCATTAAAACAACCATTACAGTGGTGTTATTTATTCCATTTCATGAAATTTAATTTTTTAAACAAAATGAAAATATTTTTTAAACAATGTTTTTTAATATTATAAAACCCCTCTGTTGGGGGGGGGTGTTGACTTATAAGAAAAAAATTAAAGTTTTATTTTTTCATTGTTAGGATTGGTACGATTCAATGTACATGGGTCTTAATATTTTGTAATTGAAATGATCAGTAGGATTTACCATATTTTTTATTATACATGACATGTGATTTGGATTGCTTATATATATAGCCTCCTATATTAAAACTTGTTTATGATAAGGTATGGTTATATACATGGACTATTTAGAAATTACATTTAAAAGGAATAATTTATTGTGTATGACTCGAGCGATTCTTAGATTATTTTTTATGGAATACCAAGTATAATATCATGAATCGATGAGGTATTATACATCTAATGTGCTTCCAACTATATATTGGACATGTTCACCATTTATGTTGCTTACCTCCAAATTAGTTATACATGTTCCCAAGGGAGAACCTATGGATGGGATCTATGAAAAGATTGTCACACTATTCAATGAGTGTTACTCAGAACCCCTTGTGATGTACTAATGGAATACATGGATTGGACTTATTTTCCCTTACACTGGGAGTGATAATTATGATTCCATTTATGGACATCCATAGAAAGGCTCCTTCAAGTATGGAAAATTATTACACTCCTATTGTGATACTTGGTTTTCATTAAAAGGTTCTCTATGGACAAGCACATTATTTTTTATAAATTAATACTATAAATTCATCTTCAATTATATTTATGATTTTATGTCATTAATTTTAAGGATTTGTCCTCTAGTCCGAATCACATTCCTAGGGTTAGTCCATTCTAGCTACTTAAATTTATGACGACTCCTGTAATTTATATCCCATTTGTACATATTCTCTATGGAATATAAATTTATAACTTAGGATGAATCAAGGATAGTTGGGCCAGTTTTCTTGAAAAATCTATTCCCAAATTGGTTATTTATTTATTTCAAATAGTTATTTTACATTTGACATATATGAACACTTCTTATTTTATATGCATGAAATGGATGATGTTTTTGAAATCATTAGTGGTTTCCTATGATGTATATCTTGCAACTTATTTGGGAAGCCATTTCACTGGGGTATATGAACAAAACAATTTTATTGAAGGATTGGGATCCTTGGTTTATTGCTTATTAGGTCATACATTAACCTCATTGTAAGGATCAAGGTACTGAGCTAGTGCTTGGGATGCTCGAGAAGATACCCATAGGGGCCTATCTCATCCTTCATTTGTTTATATATATTTTATAATATTTATTATTTTATGTGTCTACATTTATTAGGGAGAACAACATGGACATGGAAACATGGTTGTATTTGGAATTTCTATATTTATTTAGTTAATTATTTTTTCTTCCCCTTCTTTTAAAATTATTTATTTACACCACTACTGCTTGTGTCTTTCATTTTCATTCTTCTTATACCACTATGCTACACTAATCATGAGGTTATATTCCCCCATTTTACCTTCATCAAATCCTCACTACTATTCAGTATCCTCTGGCATACATAGAGGTGCACATGATGCCATGTGGTGACCGATTCAGTTATTGGTTTACTGGAAAGTCAGTCTAGGATATTATAAGGTTTTATTAGAGAATCATTTCTTTTGTCTTAATATTTTAGGTGACTAGGTAGGTTACTAGGACATGTCGTTTCTTGGTAAATATTTGTTCCTAAGAGTGACTCACATTCATGGAAAATTCCATGTGGCTAGGGATAACTTTGATAGACATTTTGTTTATTAATAAATCATATTATGATTTCACATTGAGATATTGGATTAATTTCCACTAGTTACTAATTAATGAGATTTATAATATATATCCTTGGTCTGACACATCAAGGAATTGGAATTGTATGAATCATTATAGGCATTTTGGGAATCACATTCCATGAATATTCAATACCATGTAAATTTCATTTTTAGTTTGATTGAGATTTATTTTTGTTCCTTTCATGTTTTAATGGAATTCCATTTATATTCTATGTTGGGGATTTTGATAACATGACAATTTATGTGCCATCCTAGGTATTTTCTATAGCATGATTTTTTTAATATCTTGAAATGTGATTAATTTATTACATTTTATGTGCATTAGGATTTTTATGTTCTTATTTTTGTAGTTTATTTCCATGTTTAGGATATTAGTTATGATTATTTTCTTTATATTACACGAGATGGTGTTTTCCCCTATACACATAGTAGTCCTTCATGAATAAGTGTTTGTTCAATTGTTTTACTTGTATTAACTTCATGTGATAACATTCCACAAATATTTTTATGTGGAGTAAATGTAAACCAAGTGTCATCACCAATAAAGATGGTGTTTTCTTATATGGATTTATGATGACAATCTACATGTCTATCCAACCATGAAATGTTTGAGCCATGAACCATTGGTTTTAAGTGTAGAAACATGTTTGTTGAAAATATATAAGACCAAATTTTCAATTTATTAGGTTTATGGGTGATTTATAAATTTGAAAATTTTACATCCCATATAATTGAACCATTCTAGATATTCCTTACATTTTAATGGATGATTAGATTGACATTAAATCTATTAAATTCATCTTTCCGCTGAAATAATTTGATTACAGTTAAACATGAGTTATTTTTAGTCTATAAAGTTTATGGGATCTATAAAAAATGATAAGTGGTGTCCTTTTTAACCAATACATTTTTATGGTCCTTCTATACATAGATAAATCTAAATAATAAAAAATATTTAGATTTTTAAATTAATTGGGTCCCTTATTAATGGTTGTACCTCTATTGATGGGACTAATGTAACATGTGACTAAACTTATGAATGAAAAACTAGAACCAAGTTGGCCAATTAGGGCATGTTTCAAACTAAATAAACCAGTAAGGGTTATTTAAATCATAATATTTTATAATGTTATGGTTTCTTTCAGCTGAACCTAAAATGGATTAATGGGACCCTTGTAGGTCGACTTTTATTTTATATGCCTTTGTGCATAACCCCATGAAGGTAAGCATAATATATAATGATGTCTATTAAATGTGTATGTAGCCATTTTTTGGTTTACATAAAGGAATATTGTAAAACTGTACTCTAACAGTTTCTTCTTGAATTAATAAAAGATCAATTTTTTAACACTTTAGTTATACTTATACAGGTTATTAGTTAATTAAAATTCCATTTCCAAACTAAGGTGTGTTTTCAACTATATATTTCAAATGAAATTTTCTTTAACGGAACATATTGGAAAAATTTATAAATAAACGAGTGATATTTAAAATGGGGATTTTTGAATTCAATGGCCTAATTATGAAAAGGTATCAATTAAATAATTAATGTTTTAAAGGATGTTTGATATAAATTTATTTTTTCTCTATATGGCATTACGTTAACAATGTTCCATATTCCATTCCTTATGAGTGGTTATATTTTCATTAAAACAAAACCTTGAAATGTTTAATGATTAAAATGAGTTATGGTTTAATGCCTTAAAATAGGACCTTAAGTGGGGTTCCTAGAAATAACCCCTAAGTAAGGGCAGTTTTAATCTTCATTGACTATTATATAAGAATAGAAACTAGTGTGTAACTCATTGGACCATTATTTTATGTATTAGATCTAAATGATAGGGCCTTGATCCAAGTGACTCATTGTAGGAATTACCTAGCTTTAGTTCAATGCTTTATGCTTCGACAAGGGGATATCACAATGTAGTTTTCACATTCTAATCATCAATGTCTATGCTTGTTTCTTGTGAATATTTCAAGGAATGTTGTTCTGTTTGGCTGACATAAGACCATGTATGGATATTAGCTTCTAAACTACACCTTTATTTGGACTGGTGGTTGTACGGTAGTTTATCTCTTTTTATGGGAATGTGCATCATGTAATGATATACATTAGAGGGTCATACATACTTAGGGAATGTTTAACTACATGGTAGATTGTCTGGCCCTTCTTTCTCTTTCTCTATTTTTGGAAGAATCGGGAGGTCGTCAACCTAGTTTATAGTCTTATAGAATTTTTTTACTACTCACAAGTTATTTTCATGGTCTATCATACACATGAATTCATATGGATGATAGGCCTATGGAAGGTATCAAGGATGTTCTATTTTCTCATAAGACCCACGGGGTAGTATTCATTGATATATTTGGTATTCATTGAGTTTATGAAGAGTAAAGTGAACTGTTTGAATTCAGTTTAAATCATTCAAATATGATCTATTAATATTTGAACATAGTTCACCTCCACGGTAGGGTGTCATGAGTTTTTATTGACCTCAAATTCTTCCTAGTTCAGAGGATTATGTTTTAAAATGATTTGGGGTATTAACACATTGGTCAGTCTATTTTTCTATTACACCAAATTCATTGGTGTGCGTGGATGTATCTTGGAAGGAGTGTCATGTGTACATCTAAGGTAAATCTGGACCTAGGGTACTTGTAAGTGGAAAGTTTCGTTCTCTTTGGTTTAGTGCGTGCAATAGCATGTTTTCCATCTTAAGGAAAATGGGTCAGTATTCATGCATGATGCTCTATGGGATGAGTTCCTATTCATTTTAAATTTAATTATAAAGACACTCCTACGGTGGGAAGAATTAAGTCAATTATGGTAAAACATTTAATTCTAGGTAAAAGAGATGAACAAAATGGATTTTTTTTAAAATGGTCAGTTCTTCCCTTATGTTCCCTTGCAGCCAGTAGGATTTATTTTTTTCAATTCTTGTGAGGGAGCACAACAGTGTTGTGGTTGGATGTATGTGTAACCTTTGAATACATCATTGGTTGTGAATGGGCCAAAGTGGTTTGGTTTGAGTGATCATAGAAATACCATTGGTGGTAAGAGCATCGTGGTTGGGAAATAATGATGAATTATATTTTGATGTCCGGTTTCCCAAATGATGTCGATCAGTAACTGTTCAACTACATCATTTTCTATGGTTATATTACAGTCTATTTGGAGTCGTAGTGATCACTTCGTCTGTTATACAACAAAGACTTTCATGGGTCCTGGTTGGAAATCATTCAAATCCTATTAGTATAATATCATCTTTATGATGATCATGTCCCCTATATTTATATCATATGGGTACTATTAGAGTGAATCTTTTTCATGTCATGATAAAATTAAATATCCTTGTCCTTAGTGAGTAAACCCTATCATAGTTTCACAAAGGAAGCATGGTTGTTATCGAGGTGATGATAGTAATGAGTGATACCTGGGTTCCCAGGTAGGAATATCCTAGATTGGCTCATGAACCCCATCTATTTTACTTCTTTCCAGATACTGATAGGTGGATCTATTCTCTACAGTTTATGTATTTTATTATTAAGTGATGCATGTAGGAATGTTGGGTGTCTAGGAAGGCAACATGACTTTATGAATAAGGTTTCACATCCCTTGTAGGATGGGTGATATTTTCATTGTTAACCCAATGATTCTCAATAGAGACAAGTTCTATGGTAGGAATGTCGTAATGACCCATGTTTTCAGAAAAGGATGAATTTTAAGGGAATTATAATTATTGCATTTGGTGGATGGGCCATTCCATGAATTGATCTTCATTTCGTAATTCTAAAAGATTGATATATTAAATGTAATGTGTTTACACATGGTTCAAGGCCTGAGAGGTACAATGGGTATCTCATGGATTTATGGTAATGTTGGGGACTAGAGGCTGATGTTATGGAGTTGATGATCAGGGTTCTTGATTTTCTAAAAACCATATGGACCACAGGTGAAACAGGGTGGCATCGAATAAGAATCTAGGACATGTCACAAGTAATTTGAACTATTTTACCAAACTGTGCATGTATCCCAAATTCATAGTGCCACTTATGGAGTACATGTGCACTATTTGTCACATTTATGGTGCATGGTTTTTCCAAACAATTTGACCGTTTATTTGAAGGGGGAATTAAATTCATTCCATTAATGAATCAAATATCCATACTTTTTCTTTTCATCTCTTCCTCCATCCATGTGAGGCTCATCCTCATTTCTCACGAAGCTCCTCCTTTACAATGATAAGAATAGATAATTATCCCTCATATAAATATAGATTCTTGTTTTTTAGGTCAATTTATATTCTTATCAACAATATATATGTTACTATTGAACTTTTTTTTTAACTCTCACTATAGAAATTTATTTTGGTGTGACATAATTCACCCTATATTCATGTTATTTTAATTTTTCTTTGATTTCACCCAAATTGAATTGAATCATGCCTTAGTTCTGGATGTGTGGGTTATAAATTGTATATGGTAGGTGGTTTATTGACATTCCATCGAGTTTCACCATAATATAAAAATTTGTTGTGTTTTGTATGATAAACTTACTCGTTATCGATTCATATCATAAAATGGTTTAAATTAAATTACTTAAGCATACATATGATGTGCATATAGCCTCCTTGGTCTGATTGGAGGTTATAACTGCAACCCAAACCACAAAGTTTTGCATGGATCTATATAGAAACCCATTATAACTTATTTTTTCCATTCTTAGAAACACCCTTTAAGGTGTTCTTTTTATTTATCTTGTAAATTCTGATCCACGTTCGGTAAAACCCACCATTTTAGTAGGTTTCTTTATTGCTTCTCCTGAAATAAAACTTTTTAAAATAAATGAAATTTATTTTCTCAATACAATTTCATGTTTTCTAGTATGACACCTATGTTTATGTGTGACGTGTTCGAAAACAAAAAAGCTAGGTTTATTTTTTTCATTGTTTGGATTAGTGGTGTTCCTAGTATGCGGGGCTTTATATTTCATAATTGAAATTATCAGTGGGATTGGACCTCTCCTTTAGTATGCATGAATTTTTATATGGATTTATTTTATACACATATTTCTACTTTTCACCTTGTTTATGAAAATTCATAGTTATATACTATGACTTTTTAGTGATTAAATTTATATGGAATAATTTATTATTTATTCATTGATTGATACTCAAATTCATTTTTACATAATTCCAAGGATGAGCTCATGATTCAATATGGATTCAGGTGTCAATAATGATACATATTGTATCCCATATGGGATCACCATGTGGTTTTTGTACATTAAAATGAGGGATACTAGTTCCCAGGGGAGTACATGTCGAATAGCTTAGTGGAAATAGGGATACAATATGCCATTGCAGATATATGTACCCATTTTTTATATAATAGTAATGGAATAAGAGAGGATATGTTTTACCTTGTAGTTAGAGTGATACTTTGGATGCCATTTATGGATAACCATAGAAAAAGTCCATTGTCTTTAGAAAATCATTATGCTCTTGGTGAAATACTTGTGTTCCTTTATAAGGATCCCCATGGAAAAGCACTGGATACAATATAAATTAGTACTAGACATTCCTCTTCAATTTAATGTAAGATGTTAAGTAATTAATTTAATGTAAATATCTACCCGGGAAAATCAAATTTCTGGGTTCAATCAATTATAAAAACATTAATTTATAATGAACCCTTGTTAATTTATATCCCATTTCTATAAAAGACATATGGTTTAGTTATTTCATGATTAGGATGAGGTATGTATGGTCGGTCTAGGGGATATTGATGGAACATGATCTTATCATGGATATTTATTTAAAGCACATATATATTTTCTTTTTACATGTATTTGCACTACTAATTTTATATGCATGAACTAGATTATTATTTAGACAGCATTTTTGGAGGCCTACAAAGCATATCTCACACCCTTTTCAAGAATCCATTGGACTATAGTACCCAAACAACCCTTCTTTGCTATAGGATCAAGATCCTCAATTTATTTCTTATGATGTTATACTTGTACCTAGGTGTTCAGGTCAAGTTTTGGAGCTCATGATCTAGATGCTTGAGAATATTAACCTCAAGTCCTTTTTATTCTTTTTCATTGTTCATATATAATCCATCATATTTCCTATATTATATTTCATACTTTACTATGTAGCACCAAATAAAAATTCATGAATAGTTGTGTTTGTAGGTGGCCATTATTATTCAACTTATTATTATTTCTTATATTATTTATTATATTCTTTATTTACATAGCTAAAACTATTGTCTATTTTTTTCTTTCCTGATATACCATCATGTTTCAATGATCAAAAAGGTATAGTCATCCCACATTACCTACTTCATACTCTCAATGCAAGTTGGTAGCCTCTGGCATACAAGGGCGTGTGCTTAAGGCCATTTGGTGACAGATCTTGATACATATTTTGTATAATATTTGTTCTAGATGTTACATGATAGGTTAATAATGAAAAGTGTTACCTATCTGAACTTCTTTATGAAATTGTAATATTTTTTATTATTAGTTTTAAAATTTATTTTCACTATAAATTCCATAAGAGCCTCTCTATCATTATATTTTTCTCATACAATTTTCAGATGATGAGTTTATGGAATCTTTTATTGTGAATGTTGACAGTGTTTCCATGAGAACCAAGGAGTCCAGCTTAGAATATGTTTCATGGTACTCAATGGAAGAGAAATTTATGGCAGAGTCTAGACGAGGTGTTCCTAATTCCTCATCACTCCCAATAATTTATAATTTTGAATCACCATAGAGTCTCAATAATGACTCCAATTACTAAAACTAAATGATTCTAAGGGTGGAATATCATTAGGATCCCAATATCCACTCAATTCATGTATCTCAGTCCAATTATTTGTTTTTCACTATATATATAAATATTCCATATTATAGTTTTCATTTGTCTAATACAGAACCTATCCATACCATTTTGAGGGGTGTCATGTTAGCTATTGAAGTACCGATCAGTAATAAAGGGTCTTTTTTTGGTGGAATTTAAATTTATAACATTGTTTGTGGATATCACTTAGGCATCCATCCTAGATAAGTCTCTTCTATTTTATAATTTATGTTTAACTTGCCTATTGTTATAGTTTGAGCAAATTGTCCTTCCACCTTCTAAAACAATTCTAGTGGAAGTGACTACATAGTATTTAGGTGTGACTAAGGGATATGGAATTATTTATAAAATGATTTGACCGCCCATCAAGGAGTCATCTATTTAGGGTGAGGTGACCCTGAGTAATTAAGAGGAACCAATTTTGGTTTCAAATATTGTTGTTGGAGTGGTGGAACCCGATGCTAATGAATGTGTATCCTTTTTTTTAAAATGTTAGACCAATGTGGTGATCCTCTTGATATAGAGATCATAATATATGAGAGACCTTAGAAAGAGAACCCTGATATCAATTTTCATTTCATATTTCCTTAGTATGATCATGCACCTCCCAAGAATCTAGAAGTTTCTAGATCCAATTTCATAGAAGATAGTTATTTGGTCTAGTGAAGGGAGTGGATTAGCATGAAAACACTCATCACATTAACCAAAGAGGTAGTTGTATTGAGTCAAAGAGGGTCCCTATATCACGAATACTAAACATAGAAACTAGAGTTTTGGATTCTCAAGATATCCATGTCTTATCTTAAGTATTTCATGCTCATTTTGTTCACAATGAACATTCAGAACATGAAGATGACACATACAAGGATTTTTTTAAAGATACCAAGGTACTCCATGCATATAAATAATAAATTTTAAGGTTAGTGGAGTAAGTGAAAACGAACATGGTCATCATTAGTACTGAAATATATACCATAAACTAATTGAGGGAACAATTGGTGGAGACTATAGAAAGGGACATGGGGGAAGATTATATGGTAGTTGAATGTAGGGTCAAGCATGGGTTCATGCTAACATGGTTCACCCCATAGATGAGGAGGAAGAATCTAGGATCCCCATGTGGCAGTGGACCCTAGAGTCCACTATTGAATGGATGCCCAATCTAGAATACATAATATTCAGGGTTGAGAATGGGGGATATCTGTCATAGTTTTAGATAAATGAGATTCTTCAACATGTTGACATCCATCTGAAATCATTTGATAATGTTTTTCATTTAGTCCCCTATATGATTATTTTTTTCTCTATATCTATATATTATTACTGAGAAAACCACAAACAGTTATCTAATCCCATGCGAGTAATGATAGGTGTGGTAAATATGGGAAAATGGAATATATCTCACTTATGAGAGTTCTATAAAGGGGGATAAATACTCAGGATATGAATGGATTATTATAAACTAGATATATCTCGATTTGAAAAACTTTATTTAGAGATTGGGAATCTTACTATAGCTCACTTTCTTTATCAACATGTATATGTTCATTGATGGGGTACCACGTAGAGCGTTGGATTCTACATAAACAAAGTGGAGTGATTTGGAGTTTGAATCAAGATATCTAGTATCTAGAACACAAAGGCACTGAAATAGTGATAAAAATGATTTTTTATTATGTTTGAAACATGGGTTCCACTATTGTTCTATTAAGGGTGGAAACAAACAAAGGAGGGTCAAATGGTTACCATGTTCAAAACATGATACCTTTAAAAATAACATTGGGAATCCATTGAATCATGTTCCACCAATGGTAGGTGAGTCAATGTAACCAAGAACCATTGTCATTTGGGGGCCCATTAATACATGGAAGATGATGAGGATCCAAGTCAATGAAGGTATGATGCATGGGGATGAACTTAGGGAATATTCATGTGGATCTTAACAACCATGTGATTACACGACTATGTTTCTATGAACATGAGGTGGGATTATCAGTTTGAAATAAAGAAAATCCTATAATACAGAGTGAAACATTATGGATTCTAAATGATGGTCAAGGACATCGACTCATGTGGTAGGTAACATTCTCTTAAGGGTAAAATGGGGTTCTTAGGAATTGTCCCAATATGATTTTCAGTTTTATCTCATGCAATGATAACAGAGTGTGTATAGTTTAATGTATGTTTTAAAGGAAATTGAATTTTTATTTTAGAATCATATATTTCAGGAAATGATTTATACCATTTATGGTAATTTGAATAGGTTTATCATAGAATAGTTTAACATCTTATTACTAGGATGAGTACAGTGAAATGGAACATTAGAACTAATATTAGTAGTGGTATTCATGGAAAAGAGAGGATATTGTGATGTTTAGGGTTAAAATATTTGGCACTTAATTTTTCCTAAACTGATGGTGTCACGCAAGTGTACCCAGTTTTTTGGGATCAACAATTATTCTCACATGCATTGTACCTTTTTCATTCATTCCCATTCATATTCCCAAATCAAAGGGAGACATTGAGAGAGGATTCTGAATTTTTATCAGGCAACCCCTTTAGGGTTTCAGTATCAAATATATATGTGACATTGACCTGGGGATGTTTTACGGTTATTCCAATCAAACTAAGAATTTGTATGTTGTTTATGATCATAATTCTTGGACCACGTTGGGATACTCCATAGAGTATTACATGGAATTATGGGTTGATATCCTAAATATGAAATGCCTTCTAAGGAGTACCTATGTTGTAAAAGTTATTTTAGAAGTCATACATTTTAAATAGAAAGGGGAGGTAAAATTCTAACAAATATGGCCTCAACTAATGGGGTATTTATTTTCAATACCAATGAAAAATGGTTGAGGTTTATCTATGTATCCAATGGGTTTGGAATATGACCACAAGTAGTTATAGGAAGTGACTGTGTGGATGGACAATGTTAGAATGTTGAAAAGACCTCCCAAGAGAATATTAGCTAAGATGTGGTGGGGAATCAGATTTCTTATGCACTAAATCTAATGAAATCCTATTAATAATTGGTTTAAAGGTGGATAGTTTCACATTAACAAATCTTATAATTCTTGTATCAAGGGATGAAATAGTTTAATGTGATGATTTGACAAATGGGTGAATGTGTTAATCCGAGGATGTTTATTTTATGTAAATGGATAGAAAACATTTCACTAAGATAGATCAAATAGGACCTAGTTCTATAAGAAATGTCTCTAATTCAACTCTTACACAATTTGAGGTCATGAAGCTTCAGCCAGAAATGATTCCATCTTTAGGTCATAGAGCTCAGAATAAGGGGTACCTATTTCAATGGAATATGCCTAGAATTAATGAGTAGTAACTCAATGTGAATTGGGAGACAAAGAGTACAGATGATACCTATATTCTCTTTGAGATAAATTTCACAGAGTTTATTTCATAGTTCTTGTACAATGATTCCCTCCAATTTTTTTCATAGGGCATGAAATATGGGGTGTAATTTTCCACTTAATGAGTTTTTTATCATCTAAAAATTTCTTATAGAAATTACTTCTTTAATCCTAATCACACATGATCCATGATCAATGTGAGAAGTAAGGAGTGAAATGAGGTTATCAGTATTGAAGTAGATAACACAATAAGGGGTAAAATAATCCAACACGGGGAGATCCAAATAGAGGCAATATAAAATGTCACCATACATCAGCACACCTAGGGATGGCATATAAGGTTCTGAAGTTCCTACCATAGAAAAGAAAGGTGGAATGGGAGGTAAAATATTACTTCCATGATTCGAATCGATGAAGCGGGTTATAAATGTAAAAGAATCATTATTAACATTGTTATAAATATAACTTCCACCCATTTTGTTAATGTAGATTGGTAGGTCACCAATACCAGAGTTGTGATTTCATGTTTGGAGTGGTTTATTAATGATCTCAAAGTTATCATATGAGTAATCTTATAATCATTTTATAGGGAAATCTTAAATTTTAAAATCATATATTGGGTACATTAGTTCAGGTCATCTAACAGTTTTAGTATGAGTCATCCCATGTTTATCACCTGGGATATGACTATAGTTTAATATTATGTAGTGAATACATTTATAAGGATTAAGCATTAATATTTCAGTATTTATTTATCATGTCAATTCATGAGGGAATCTTGATTTTCTAACTAGTTGAGTGATATGATTGGGGATTACACCTAATAAGGACGCCCATAGAAAAATTAATCACTTTGGGAAAGAGGTCATAGTATGTTCAATTATAGGAAAGATATTTTTTTCTAGAGGAGATAACATTTTGATGGGCTTGAGGAAAAAAATTCTAGGAATCACTATGTATTGCATGGGTTGATGAAGTTGGGAACACATAATTCTAGAATTCTATATGGTATGAGACTATTTTATAGGGTAAGAAGATAATCCTCTCCAGTGAGGACCTATAGTATATTGCATCTTTACATCATATGGTTAGAATTTGGAAATATCAAATATTTACAACACGAGTCATCATATCATAACTATATGGGGTAAGGTTGTAGTTTAGTGTCATGTACTGCAGATTTTGGTTTTGGTCATTCCACATTTTTCATATGAGTTATCCTATGTTATCCACAAAGGATAAGGCTAAAATATAACATCATGTGATAAATATGTTGATTTTATTGATATCACATTTTTCATATGTGGAATCATAGTTTCACTACATAGTATAAGGATACATTTTCACATTTTTATTAGTATGATAGTTTTAGACATATCACGTTCTTCATTGTAGGTATCAAATGTTAACCACACTGGGTAAGGACATATTTTATCTTAATCTTCTAAAGATGTAATGTGAATTAGTTTAATGTTTATAGATAAAACTATGGCTACTTATAATTTATGTTCACAGATCTCAGAACAAGGGAGAAGCTTATAGTTGATGGTTGTAGAGCTTGGCCTATGGGTTTGATTCAGAGTACCATTTGAGGAACCTAACATTAGTGGGAGGTGTAATGAAATCCCCATCAATATTTATTTTATTGTACACACCATTATATTAGACCTTATAGATAATTTAAGGTCCTTTCTAAATGGTTTTTAACATTGGTGATTAATTCTCAAGTATCATTGGTTCCTTGAGACCCAGTACCATTTCATCTTTAAGGAATGATCAGAGGTAAACCTTCTTCTTCAATCATTGTGCTAGCCAATTCTAGTACATCTACATGTTATACAATTCTAGGTGGGTTTCTTTAATCAAGGTAATCCAACTTATCAATATGGACTTGAACATTTTTTCAACATAGGGTTGTAAAAATTAATTTGGTGTGATTTAAATTGTACCTCTATAGGTAAATATAACTCTATTTCATACTCTAGGGATCTAGGATTACCATGGTGTAACATTTATTTATCATCCAATAGGTCCATAAATAATTTTTGATATTATTGGGAAAACTCATTTTCTTCATCCCACTATCATCTTCTGGATGGTATAGAGGATCTTTTTGACTATATTGATATGTCCATTTTCTGACATGTGATAGTGGTTGGTGTGATTGGACTAGATTTTGTAATTAGAATACAATTTCATTATAATTTCATATTATATGTTAGTTCCATTTAATTTTATAATATTTTGAGGAACCGTAAAGATTTGAATGATATGGGAGTTCACAAAATTGTCCACTTTCCAGTTTTTAACAACTTTTATGGGAACAACTTCTTCATATTTTCAGAATAAGTATCATGAAATCAGAATTAATCATAATTGTCCAGTAGTTACTAGTGGGTATGTATCCACAATTTCAAATACACATAATGTGAATGGACATTATTATTTAGTGGTGTGGGGAAGAAATGGAGGTTGATTTAAAGATGACATTGATCTAGAATTCCTAAAACCACATGGAGAACTCAATGCAGTCATTCAACATGGAAACCCAATAGTGAATATCCTTCAAATTTGGTTGGAGATATTCAATCATGCTTGATGAGAACCATGTGATCCACAAAGACCACATATATGACCTGGGGTATCTTATTCTGTTATATGAAATAAATAAGAAATCGATCAAATTTGAATATATAGAGTGTCTTCTAAATGTTATGCCCACTCTAGAGGGTGAATTGCATTTCACACAGCTGAATTATCTCATGAATAAATAGTTTTAGTGAGTAATTCCTTGATAGAGTCACTCAAGAAATGGATTCATACAATTATTATTTTATATGAAAGTGATTGGATTTGAGGTCCCATGAATAGAAGACCCAATATCTTGATGATGTAATTATTAGTTATTTACTTCAAAAGTGGTTTGGGAAATGACCATCATGTGAGGCACATGAATACTAAGTTCATCATAGTAAATATTTGTAATAGACACAACTAGTCTTTCTAGAGAGTCTTCTTTTCCATTTTTTGATTGAGGAACATGAGTCAAATTTTATTAAAAAGGTATCCTGGCCATTAAATGATGATTCCATTCCAACTCTGGTATAAGTTATTTTTTTATGACTTTATTGATACCATTTATTTGTTTTTTGAATTTTAGGGAGCCTTGCTTCACATTTAATCATGGTAAATAAATTGTGATGTCTGAATTGAGACCATTAATAAAAGCCTAATACTGTTTATTATTTTTGGTGTATCCTTATGATAATATGAATGAGTATGGTATGATTTAATATGTAGGAGCGGTGAAGATGATCCCCAAGCCTACCAAGTTGAGTTTGGTTTTATTAAGTAGTCCACCAATTAGACTTCTGGTGGAACCATCAAAATCAATTTTCATACATGAAACATCTTAATCTACTAAGATAATGGATTAATCTATTAAATAAAAACCCAAGGGTAGTTCTAATGGGGTATATTGTGAATATAGGAAATATATTTATGTTTATATCATTAAGACATTCTATGGAGAAATCCAATTGTATAAATATTGGAGGATTACAGCCTAACATGCCAATCTGACAATAATTATGGAATAGATGAGGATGTACTTCAATGGCTCACCATGATGCACTAATTGAAACTCATAATGAAACATGTAATACTATTAATTATTTAAAACTAAGAATAGTTTGAGGAAATTCATTTCTATAAGGGAGTATTTGGTCGCTATTTCATGGAGCTTTTAGATGATATAATATAATCTATTTTCACTATCCACATTTTCATGGATGGAATGGTTCAAAGGGACAAATCCTAAGTGGTCTTGAAAAGGACTAAAGGATTTTCTATGATGAGTGTCATTAAAACTATAGGATGAAGAATAAAATAAAAAATATTCAAAAAAGATGTCTGAAATTCCTCATCCTAGTGGTGAACAATGCATATCATTGTGATCCTCGATAAGGTCTTACTATTACTGGTAAAATATACAATAAATCATTGAATATAGGTTATGTCAAATTGGAGGCCTCAAAACATCTGATGTTTTCATTGAGGATTCATTTGGTTGATATCTTCATATTTATGAGGTTCAATTTCAATACCTTTGTATATGATGATGAAGCCAACAATATATTTGGAGGAAAACATGAGCACACATCAATGGGATTATTTTCATGTAGGGTAAAAGAGGAAAGAATAAAAGTTATCATTATTGTTGAGATGGTCCTAATTATAGAAATATTTAACCTAAAAATCATTCATATAACACTCTGCCAATGTACCATGGTGCAATTTGATGATATAGTGCATGGAATGCTAGTATGTTGATATTGTATTCCTCAAGCTGAAATACATAACCTATATGGAAAATTATTCATATGGATTCTTAAATGCTGTGGATTCCTCATCCATTAAGTATATCAAAATATTATTATACCTAGAATATTCATCCATGAGGTGAGGTCCCAAAAACTATCAATAACATCAATCAATAGCTCTATCATTATAAGGGGGAAATCATCCATTAGAGAATGGTGGTTGATATCCAAGAATTTATGGTAGGTACTAATCTAACCACTCTTATTTCTAAATGGTACAATATTGGGTATACATTTATGGTATTAGGCATGTCTAGAAATTATGGACTTAATATGATTTTAAAATTCATCGTAAACTATAGAACTATGGTGTAACGTCTCGGTTCTGGAAGCCACCCAGTGGTGCCCCGTGCCCGATTCGCCACATTACCTCAAGTGAATTTCCCCAAACGCGAGAGGATGCCGACTAGCAGTGAGGGCCTAGGTAAGTTATTGGGGAAACTATGCCCTCATTTGGTAAGTTATACAAGAAAATAAGTTAATAGTAAATAATGGAAGCCGTAAAAAATACGCAACAACTGAAACCAAACAGCGGAAGAAATGAATATATAGTAATGATGATAATGATGCAGCAGGTACACATTTCTAAGGAAAGAAGCAAACATAACAACGTCCTGAAATACAAGTAGAACAATGTACTTAAATAACAGTAACTCCTGCGGAATCGCAAGCCTCATTTTGGTCCCTTCCTCCCCTTCTCTAAGCATTCAATTACCAGAAGTCGAAGGGCACTTTCCCTTATCTATACATGCAACAAAAAAGTCTCCTTGGGCCCAAAAGAATGACCCAAACAGGGTGTGAGATACAATCCCAGTAGGCAATCACCCAAAGATTTGTGCATAATAGTCGATGAATACAAGGCAAGTAAAAGTGCAGGATGTAGTAAACAGAAAATCACACAACATCTAGAATCCAATGTTCTAGCATATAAAGTACACAAGTAAACAACTGACAACAAGTAGAAAACAGGTAACCCTCTGGGTAGCTCTCACAGCCTAACCCCTGTAGTTCAACCTACAAGTACTAGCAACCCTTTAGGAGGCACTGACAGTCTAACCCCTCTGGTTCAGCTATGAGTAGACTTTCTAAGGAAGAACTCACCATCAATTCCCCCTATAGTCTCGTATCGTACTAAAGGCTCTCTAGGGAAGCACTCAACATCTCATTCCCCCTGTGGCCCAAATATAGGAACTACAGACTCTCTGAGGAAGCACTCATCATCAATTCCCACTATGGTCTCGCATCGTATTAAAAGACACTCTGGAGAAGCACTTATGTCCATTCTCCCTATGGTCTACTACACTATGTTCTTGCAGTCCTATGTGAAAATAACATGCTCAGTGTGCGTGTATCATCCCAAGTGAACCTCAAGAACTACATGGCTATCATTCTAAGGCATAGCAACATAATAATATAATAGCCCCACTATCCTACAACTAGGTATGGAAACTAGAAAAGGCCTAATAATCCAAACATGCAAGGATAAACACAGGAATACAACATAAATTATACAGTTTTACAAGCAATGATCTCTACTCAAGAAATCAAGCAAATAAGAAAAGCAACAGGGAAAAACAAGAAACCCACAATTCCCCGCCCAAGGGAATTGGACGAATTTGCACAAAATATTCATAGACATCCTACGGAAAGACACACACCACCTACCTAGATCCTAGGAGATCAATATACTATAACCACGATGATCGATTCTCCCATGAATGTCATTGATCTGAGAAAACTCCAAAAACGTTCAACACATGATATCATGAGAAGGAGGATAAAAAAAAAGTCTCAAGAAGAAGGAAGAAATCACCACTATGATTCCAACACAATTGACCATGCTTGAATCAGAGAACGGACGGAGGAACGGTGGCTCGCTGAAGATCCACGGATTCCCGGTGCTCTCGGACGAAGAAGCTGGAGAAGAAGACGTTTTAGTCGATTAGGCGTGACCCCAATCCATTTAATGAAAAAAAAGAAAGTACAAGACATGTTCTTTTAGAGTACATGACGTGTACTAGGTCTTTCCGTACTCTGCCAAAATCAGCCTCCACGTTACCCCTACACACCGTGTCTGTTGCCTGGACACAGCCAGTACACGGCTTCGAGCGGGAAAAAAGTACATGGCGTGTGCTCATAAAGTACATGACGTGCACTTCAAAAATTTATAGAAATGTTATTTTTCTCAAAAACACCAGAAAAAGGAAGGACATACCAGAAATGAAGATCCGGGTTCTTATAAACACCCCCCCATAAAGAAAATTGTCCCCATATTTCCCTAGAGAGGCGTCGAAGAAGAATCCTCGAACAACTCCGGCCACTGCGATCGAACATTATCCTCCCTCTCCCATGTCTCGTCCTGTACTCACCCGTGTTGCCATAGCACCCGTACCAGAATGAATATACTGGCCTCAGAGAACCTTTGTACTATGATCAACAATCCGGATAGGATGATCTTAAAACGACACATCCACTTCGAGCTCAACCTCCTCATGCGGAAAGACACGAGATGGGTCCAAAAAATAACGTCAAAGCTAAGAAACTTGGAAGACGTCGTGCATGGTCGGGTACCTCTGAGCTAAATGCGGCCTATAGGCAAATGGCCCAACTCTCTCCAACACATCAAACATCCCGACGTACCGCAGTGAATGCTTACCCTGTCCCTGAATACTCTTGTGTCCCAACCTCGGTGCGACACACAGGAAAACCTGATCCCTTACCTTGAACTCCAAAGGTTGTCTCTACTGATCAGCATAAGACTTCATCTGAGACCTTGCTGTATCCATCCTCTTCTAAATCAACTCTATCTGCTCTGAGGTGTCCTGAACAAGACGAGGTCCCATAAAAGCCGCCTCTCTTGCCTCTAGCTTGCATAAGGGTGATCAGTATGGCCTACCGTACAAAGCCTCGTAAGGTGCCATCTGAATAGTCACATGAAAACTGTTATTTTATGTGAACTCCACCAGAGGGATATGCTTCTCCCATGAACCGCCAATGTCCAAAATGCAAGCTCTGAGCATATCCTTCAGCACCTAGATCGTATGCTTGGACTGAAAATCTGTCTGGGGATGGTATATAGTACTCAAAAGTACCTGTGTACCCAATGCCTACTGAAGCCCCTTCCAGAACCGAGACGTAAAGCATTATTCCCTTTCTGAAACAATGGAGTTTGGAACTTCATGCAAACATACAATCTCTCGGATGTACAATCATCGCATATCATCAACAATGGAGGTCTTCTTGATTGGTAAGAAGTGAGAAACCTTTGTAAGCCTATCAACGACAACCCAGACATCATCATTACCTCGGGGAGACCTTGGAAACCCTATCACAAAGTCCATCACGACATTGTTCCACTTCCAATCTGGAATGGCTAAATGTTTTAAATGGTCTTCTAGTCGTTGATGCTCCGCCTTCACCTGCTGACAAGTAGAACATCTCATGACTCAACCAGAGACATCTCTCTTCATACCTAGCCACCAATACTGGCGATGAAGATACTGATACATCTTGGTGACCCCATTATGAACTACCCAAACTATGGAATGAAAATCCCGCATCAGCTCCTCACGTATGTTTGTTGGCACCCACACATGTCCCTGAAAACGCAAGATCTCATCCTCACCCACTGTCCATCCAGGAAGAGGGTCCTCTCCTAACATTCTCTTCCACAGGACTAAGCCTTCTGAGTCTGATAGCTGCCTCATCCGTACCCGATCAAGAAGCATAGAGGTAACAACTACATACGATAGGTAAGTGTGTCTTTGTATGTCGTGCACCTCCAGATGAATCTCATAGAACATAGCCATCATCTGCCACTCACTTCTGGCCTCCTAAACTGCATGAATCTGATTTCTCCTAGTCAATGCATCTGCCACTGTGTTTCCCTTTCCCGGCATATAGGCAATATCGACATCAAAAGAATGAAGATACTCGACCCACCTGCGCTATCTCAGATTTAGATCACGCTGAGTGATGATGTACTTGAGACTCTTGTGGTTGGTGAAGTCCACAATGTTCTCTCCTAGAAGATAGTGTCTCCAACAGGGTAAGGCATGAACAATAGCTGCAAACTCCAGATCATGAGTCAGGTAGTTCCTCTCATGTGGCCTCAATTGCCGAGACCCGTACGCAATGAGTCCATCTCATTGAATGAGCACAGCACTCATCCCGATACCTGAAGAATAACAATAAACAGTGTATCTCTTGCCTGGCTCTGGAAAGTCTAGTATTTGTGCTGATGTCAATCATCCCTTCAACTCCTGAAAGGCTGACATATAAGAATCTAACCATAATAACTTCTCCCCCTTCATGGTCAGACCTGTCAAAGGTGTTGCTAGGCATGAAAAGTCCCGAATGAAGAATTTGTAGTATCCATCCATCCCTAGGAAACTTTGTAACTCAAAAACGTTCTTCGGATGCTCCAAGGAAACTACAACTCTCACTTTCTCTAGGTCCACCGACACTCCTACCTCTGAGATGATGTGACCCAAAACGGGGATCTGATCCTTCCTAAAGTGGAACTTCGAGAGTTTAGAATAAATCTAATGCTCTCTCAGTGTAATCAAAAATATGTCAAGATGGGTAGAATGTTCATGTTGAGTAGGCGATTACACCAAGAGATTGTCCAAAAAGACCAAAATGATGGAATCCAAGTACGGATAGAACACTCGGATCATCAGTGCCATGAAAACTTCTGGCACATTCGTGAGACCGAACGACATGACCGTATACTCGTAGAGACCATACCTGCTCCTGAAGGCTGTCAGAGTTATATATGATGGTCTAACGCGCAAATGATGATAACCGGAACTTAAATCGATCTTTGAGAACACCCGGTCTCCTCGAAGATGACTGAAAAGTTCATCAATCCTAGGAAAGGGATACCGGTTCTTGACCATCAACTGGTTCAACTTTTGATAATCCAAATATAGACATAGGGAACCATCTACCTTCTTCGCAAATGGGACATGCGAACCCCAAGGAGAAGTACTGGGTCGGATGAAACCGTTTTCCTAAAACTCCTCTAACTTCTTATTGAGCTCCTGCAACTTAGGTGTAGCCATCCCATAAGGAGGAATGGGCACCGGTGCCGCTCCTGGCACATGCTCAGTTGAGAAGTCTACCTCACGCTCTAGAGGCAAACTTGAAATTTACCCTAGAAATACATCCTTGAAATGATCCACCACTAGAGGAAGTTCCAATTATGATGTCCCCTAGTCATCTAGATAAAGACTAGAAATCTAGTCCATCACCCTTCATAGCCCATGATGCTCGAGTCCTGCTCGACTAGCCTGCACATCGCAGTCACCTCTATGAAGAAAATATTCACCCTCTGGTGAAATGAAACTCACCCTGGGGCGATAACATTCGACGAAGGCCTGGAAGTAAACCAACTAGTCCATCCTGAGAATGAAATCATAGCCTATAATCTCTAGGATGTTGATATCCCATAAGAAATGATACCCTGCCACCTCGAGAGGTAACTCTCTAAACTAACGTAAACAAGAAGTCCTTTTCCCCATAGGTGTGTTTAGTGTCAACGAGTCGGAAGAAGAAAAGATGACGAGCCCAAGGCTCTTCACAATAGCAACAGAGCTAATGTTATGTGTAGCACCAGTATCGAAAAGAGGTGATGATAAAAGTAAGGATACTAAAATCGTTCCTAGAACTGTAGAAGGGCTGGGATCCTACTCCTGATAGGTCTTCTCTACGGTGAAAGACTAGCCTGCACCGCAGCCCTGCGCCCCTGGATGACCACTCTGAGCTCATCCACCTTTCTGGTGCTGAGGGACTAGTGGCTAACTTCCACGACCTCAACCACCACCTCGGCCTTAACGGCTGGAAGAACTCTAGTTCTCGGACTGGTGAGAAACTGGTGGTGTTTCTCCTGAACGAGGAGTCGTGGAGGAACCCCGATCACTAGTTTCTGGTGAGAAAACGTGGCAGAAACGCTGAAGGTGACCCATCTTTCCACAAGATCGGAACTCCACGGGGTCTCTCTAGCACTTCGGCCTCGTGTGCCATGACCATCCACACTGGTAGAATATAACGTGGCTACCAGACAATGCATCTCACTTCCTCGGATCACCACGCCTATACTCCCTATGGCGTTTCATGTTTTAATATGGAGGAAAACTTGCTTTGGAAGTAGAACCACCCCGGCTCGCATCTCCGGAGTCTCTCAAATTTCGCTGCGCAATCAGTTCCTGGTTGATGATGTAAGTGATGGAAGTCAACTGGAAGAGATTTACCTGCGAGCGGATCTCCCGCCTGAGACCATCCTCAAACTTCCTTGCCAAGAACACCCCACTCCCATCCCGAAGGGGTGTGGAATGCTACAGCTTGGTGAAATGAGAGGAATACTCCATGACAGAAAGAGTACCCTGCTCTAAGCTTATGTACTCCTAGGATTGGTCGTCCCTCAGGGTCTCTGGGTAGAAGTAGTCATAAAAGACATGTTGAAACTCCTCCCAATCCATAACATGTTGATTACACGCCTGTGAGATCACGTCCCACCACCTCTTGATGGAGTATCGTAGCATATTTTTAGTGAACTTGACTCGCCTCTCTGGAGGCATCTCCCGATGCTCAAAGATGGTCAACATGGCTTCCAGCCATGACCCTACAGCCTATGGTCCTCCTTCCCCCGAGAAAGTGTGAGGATGCTACTGCTGGAAAACCTGCATCATTTCGACCATAGTTGAGGCAGGAGGCGGTGCTCCTTGAAAGGTCGGCATCATCCTCATAAAACCTTCCCTGAACTACGCATCAGCTCCTGCGACTGGTATGATAGTTGGGGCCAAGGCTGGCCCAACCGGAGGATCGGCAAGAAATCCAGGATCATCCATATCTAGCGTCTGATCACTGGATGATGACTGACGTACAACTGGAGGAAGTCTCGGAGGCATAGCTCTGAAAGATCAAAGCACGACCTAGATCAGAATTAACAAAGACAGAGACCACAAGAGTACAAAACGGGAACATGGGAAGGAAAAAACCAAAGTTTACAAAACAGGTCTACATGGCGTATCTTCTTAAGCCACTTACATGGGCGTGTACTCCTGCCCTACAAGTCGTGTAATAACTCAAACTACACGGCGTGTTGACCCCACACATGTTGTGTACTGAAAAACTATTCCGCTACCCGAGTCTCTTTACATGGCTAGCCCACACGGACCAACTTAACCCGAGACTACACGACGTGTTCTAAACAAACACGATATGCACTAGACAAGGCTTTGGCATCCCGTGTTGTTAAATACACGGTCGTCTAAACATATGGACCATAAACGTTGTGTTCCAAACAAACACGGCGTGTGTAGGTGAAGGTGACACTATCCCGTGTTGTTCGTGACACGGCCAGGTACCTGAACAAGATTACACGACATCTTCCAAAAACAACACGGCGTGTTCTACTCGAGTTTCCCCAACTCGTGTTGTTAGTTACATGGCAAGGTGCATGCTCACTACTACACGACTTGTACATAACGTACACGGAGTGTTCCTGGAGATTTTTACCACCCGTGTTTTTGCTCACATAGTCAAAGACACTGTTTAAAACTACAACGCATGTATATATAAAGTACACACAATGTATTCTGGTTTTTTCTGGGCAGTAGCTCTAAAACTGCTCCAATGCCAAGAAAACACTAAAAAATAAGGCATGATGGTGAGACATTACAATTTGTGAGATCCCATACTCCCTGTGAGTCAGTTTTTGGATTCTATTACAGTCATATAGAAGGAAAACCTGGTCAATGATCAACCAATTTCTGATTCTAGAGACCCATAACACATCAAGAACCAAAATTTGGCATTTATTCATGCAAGGTACAATAAAAATATTACTCTATCAAGTAGTAGAGATTCTGACAAAGCATATATCACAAAATCATGCAAAATCTACACAAGTCTATCACAACAACATGCAATTGCTAATGCACCCTAGATGACATGGCAAGAATGCATAGCCTGTGATTTCTATCAAGTGTCTATATGATGCATGAGATGACATACCCTCATCTCATCGGGCTGCGATAGAAATATAACCACGATAGCAAAACAACAACAACACATGACATCTGAATCACTCTAGGAGAAATCATATCAATCGTAAATATCAAAACCAGAAAACTAAAATAAACAAGGTAGTATGGATTTTCCCTATACATGGGTAAGATACTCCCGGGCACAGCTTATCACCAATTACCGAATCTATCCTATCCCTAGATAAAGGCTCCAAACAGTAACTCAACGGAAAGGAAAATCCCTCTGATACCACTTTGTTACATCCTAGTTCCGGAAGCCACCCATAGGTGCCCCATGCCATGTTCTCCACATGACCTCATGTGTATTTCCCCAAATTCTAGAGGCTGCCGACTAGTAGTGGGGTCCTTGGTAATTTATTGGGGAAACTATGCCCTTATTTGGTATGGTATACAAGAAAATAAATTAACCGTAAATAGCGGAAGAAGTAAACAATACACAACAATTGAAACCAAAAAGTAGAAGCAATGAATATATAGTAATGATGATAATGATGCATCAGGTACACGTTTCTAACGAAAGGAGCAAACATAACAATGTTCTGAAATACAAGTAAAACAAAGTACTTAAATAACAGCAACTTCTGCAGCATCACAAGCCTATACATGGTCCCTTTCTCTCCAGCTCCAAGGAATCAATTACCAGAAGTTAAAGAGCGATTTACCTTATCTATACTTGCAACAACAATGTCTTCTTGGGCCCAAAAGCGTGGCCCAAATAGAGTGTGAGATACAATCCCAGTAGGCAATCACCCAAAGATTTTTGCCTAACAGTCGATGAATACAAGGCATGTAAAAGTGAAAAAAGAAGTAAACGAAAAAGCACACAACAGCTACAATCTACAGTTCTAGCATATAAAGTACACAAGTAAACAACCAACAACAAGTATAAAAAAGTTAACCATCTGGGTAACTCTCATAGCCTAACCCATATGGATCAACCTACAAGTACTAGAAATCCTCTAGGAGGCACATACAGTCTCACCCCTCTGGTTCCGCTAAGAGTATACTTTTTGAGGAAGCACTCACCGTCAATTCCCCTATAGTCTCGTATCGTACTAAAGGGTCTCTAGGGAAGCACTCAACGTTTGATTCCCCCTTGGGACCACGTCGAGGAACTACAGACTCTCTGAGGAAGCAGTCATCATCAATTCCCCCTGTGGTCTCGCATCGTATTAAAAGACACTCTGGAGAAGCCCTTAAGGCCATTCTCCCTATGGTTTAATATACTAGGTTCTCGCAGTCATGTTTGACAATAACATGCTCATAATGTGTGTATCATCCCAAGTGAACCTCAAGAACTACGTGGCTATCATTATATGGCACAACAACATAACAATATAATAGCCCCACTATCCTACAACTAGGCATGGAAACTGGAAAACGCCTATTAAGAAAAACATGCAAGGAGAAACACATTAATATAACATAAATTATATAGTTTTACATATAATGATCTCTACTCAAGTAATCAAGCAATGCAGACAAACAATAAGGAAAAACAGGAAAACCACAATTCCCTGCCCAAGGGAATTGGTGGAATTTTCACAAAATATTCAGAGACATCCTACGGAAAGGCACAGACCACCTACCTAGATCCTAGGAGATCGATATACCGGAACCATGAAGACCGATTCTCCACCGAACGTCATAGATCTGAGAAAACCCCCAAAAAGTTCAACCCATGATATCTTGAGAAGGAGGAGAAAAAATAAAACAAGGATCAAGCAGAAGGAAGAAATCACCGTTGCGATTCCAACGCAATCGACTGTGCTCGAATCAGAGAACGAACAGAGGAACGGTGGCTTGCCAAAGATCTATGGATTCCCGGAACTCTCGGACGAAGAAGCTGGAGAAGAAGACCTTTTCGTCGATTAGGCGCGACCCCGGTCTGTTGAATGAAAAAAAAAGTACATGGTGTGTACTTTTAGAGTACACGGTGTGTACTAGGTATTTCTTTACTCTTCCAAAATCAGCCTCCACATCACCCCTACACACCATGTGTGTGGCCCGGACATGGCCAGTACACGGCTTCGAGTGGGAAATGAGTACACGGTGTGTACTCAGAAAGTACACGATGTGTTCTTCAAAAATTTGTAGAAACATTATTTTTCTCAAAAACTCTATAAAAATGAAGGACATACCTGAAACGAAGATCTGAGTTCTTATATATGGGAAGGGTGCATCATTCTATGAATCTATATTAACCCATAGTTACCTAGTGGGAGGCCAATGTGATGGATTACACTCTAGGGATCAAGTACTGGCATGTCATTCTAGCTTTTGGTTATCAACTCATGTATATTCTTTGCAAATACACATATTGTTCTTACTCGTATGGAGAAAAATCGGTGTTGATCAATGACAACCTTAGATCTTATTTTGTGCAATTATTTACTATAGTGAACATGTCAACATTGGTGGTGAAACCCTCTTTAAATAAAGGAGTTGTTTCCTATAGATTTCCATTATAATTCAGCATATGACGATCATCGGAAGGATCACCACTCAAAAAATGTAGATCCGTGGATGGATTCAGAACCAGATATGATGGGGTAAGAGTCTTTAATATCATACTCTTTCTCTATAGAAATTTCAATAATAATGGATGATGATCCAATCCCATGTTATTTCTAACCACGAGGTCCACTAGTGAAAACAAATCAATGATGACAGTTCGACATTAATCATGTCATCTCCACATTGTCGAACTTATTAGAATATAATGGACAATTTTCAAAGGGGATAACTTATATATATATTACTGGGTTATGTTTTTTTGTTAGCCACCAGGACTTGTCAGTGTTGGAAAATGAGGTAATCTGTGAGCACTCATTCTTCTTGTAAACTATGAAATGATTCCCATTTCTGGAGTAACAAGTTATGATCGATGGATTGAGATGAAACATATATCATTAATGCCTAATAAATAATATTTTTTAGTGTAATTCAGGTTGTTGGTGGTGTTCATACCCCGACCCCATTAATATGGGGATTCATTATATCTATTTTTTAGTAATTGGAATCTAGGTAACAAGACTCGCAAGTGTTGAAGGGATAATAATCACAATGGTGTACTTCTACATGACCAACAAGTGTGTATTTTGGGAAATTTTGTGATGAATATGCTAAAACTATGCTCAGATAGAGTCAGGGACATCATTTCATGGCATTGTAGGCTATATCTTTTGATATAATCATAATTTTAGTTCATTCTAATAGGAAAAAAAATTAAATATTTAGCTAAATAATGGGGTGTGATTCCTTATAACTACATTGATGACATTAATTTTTATATTAGAGGCGATCAGATCCAATTTTTTGATCCGTAAGTTATAAATAATTTGTGTCAAGATGTGATTGGTCCTAAATCCAATATGCACTAGGTAGTGGTGGATTTACATGAAATTCAATTGGAATGTGATTAATAGTGTGTCCATGTGACCCATAATGGTTGTACCCTCATTTTATTCAAAAAATTTAATTATTTAGGTCCATCTATATCTTTTTTATTCTTCTATGTAATAAGCCAAAATAGAAGTTACATTAGTCACAATCTAAAGGGGGATCTTTAAGATTCTAATTAGGGTATCATGCATCTCCAAGGGAATGTGTAGAGACTTGAGGATCTATATTCTTTCTAGTATGTTGAAATTGTGTTTCATCATGTCATATTTCCATGAAATGGGTGTAAATATTCCTATCGTGTGTTATTATTTAGTATTGAGTGTAGTAGGTTCCATTAGCTAAGGTGATAGGTACTAGCTAGTATTATTGGTACTCTAAGGTTGGTAAAATGGGTTTCACTAATGAAATAATGGAAAGTTAGTGGAATACTAATTTTGATCCCTGGATGAGCGCAGATGATTAATGAGTGATTTCATATTTTTCTTGCAATATGCTAATATAGTCGGTTGGGAGGCGTACCTGGAGAAAAATCTTGGGAAGGTTGTGCTTGTTGACCCCAACAAGATTCTTACAATCAAATATTAATAGCATTAACATCATGGTTTATAGTGTTGACATGAATATTTTACATTCCACTATATCCCCTACCTATTTTTTTATTACATCATTGTGTGAAGCATAACAGTGTTATATGTCATTCTTTATCACATAGTATCATAAAACGATCCACCTATTCAACAACAATCATAGAGGTGTACTCTTTCTCATCACTAATGTAATATTACATGATTGGATGAACTTTGGGTTCATTTCTAGACTCAGTGGTCCTAAATTCAAAATGTAAATTGAATGGTTTTGGCACCAGTGGTGAACATTTATTTCCCATCCACAACAGACGCCAATTTTTCTAAGACATGGTAGAATGAAAAATATATGTGAAGGAAACAACTAGAGGAGATGTGGTCACTACCAGAGGATTTTGTTTTCCCATGAAATAATGTATGATTTTTTGGTAGTGAGGGACTATTATGAAATATAATTTGTTTTAATACTTCACCTAGGGGAGACTATAAATCATCAGAGTATTCATTTTAACTGTCGGGGTCAACAGAAATATATGAAACCCATTCCGGGACATTATCCAATTTTCTTATACCATGGTCCACTAGGTCATAGAAAAAATATTTGAAAATAAATAATTCATTAATGGTATGTGTTGGGATCATATGGTACCTGATGTTATTGGAACTATTAGTAAATTTTGTCTCATTGGGTTACTATCAATCGAGGAATTTCATGACACCCTTTTCTATGGTGAATATAAAATAAACTAGGACCTATAAATCCATAAAGGATTAGGTCTTTATCATTATAAATCTGAAATGAACCATGTAAACCGATCCCTAAAATGGGTATAGGGATACATTCCCTCAAGGGGGTTGTGGTTGTGGAGACTGTTCTTGATGAGGCTGTGTCGGGTAAGGTTGTGCAAGGTGATCCTCATCACATAACGGGGCATATAGGTGACCATAATGGGAGACACATCATTCTTAAAAATAGTTTTTCATTCTTTATCATGACTTTGTATGAGATATGGAAGAGTTTATGGTTGTGACTATCAATTATTCCACTACTAGGATTCTTATAAACACTATTCCTTTTTGTATATTATCAAAATACACCTGGATAATATAGGGAGAAGAGGGTATGGAACAAATCTTCTTTGTAATTCTCTACACATACTGTTAGAATATTATCCTAGGTATTATTCATATCAAGAGAGTATATGAGACCCTTCCATAGAGATATAAATATAGTAAATCTCACATCACAGCACTATTTTTACATAAATTGGTTCACAATATTTGTCTTGGGTGTAGTGGAGTAGAAATTATAGAGGAATTACCTATAGAGGTTCTCCAAACATGCAACAGATATCAAGTGAAACTGGAAATACCAAATGAATATGGCTTCTTATATAGTTTTGTAGAAACATTGGATCTTGGAGGCTTATTTCTATTTCAGAGTCCCGGATATTGGGTCACATAGTGAGTCGAAATGTACTAGATTATGTTGTAGATCACCCATCCCATTAAATAATATGAATCTCATATTTCATAATTCAAGTGGTGGGGGTATCTAGATAATCCATGTCAATTATAGGTTTTCATCAGTTATAATTAAGAAATGTTCAATTTCAAGACCCTCGGTATGGGTGGTGACAATAGTTATATCATTATATTAAGGCTTTTATAACATGATGATCCAGTTATTACCAAATATACCATTTTTTTGTAATTCACTATTGATAAACTATTCTAGATCTAAATCAACTTGTATTATTCAGATATAGACTTGGTTTCTAAGAAACTACGGACTCCATCCATTAATAATATTTAAATATGATATCCTAAATTTATTCTTATATCTAATGATTTTTCATTTTTTTCAAATCCACATATCTAAAATAACTACTCCGTTCTATAATACCCATTATGAAAACCCATATGTTTTAAAAATGTTCATTACCGATTAATTAAATTAAGATACACGTAATCCAATAACTAAAGATAAATAGTCATTATTTCATTTTTTAATTACATACATAATATATTAATGTGAAATAAGGTTACAAAAGTATAATTTAAAATCTCTATAACAGGCCCTTAAATTCAACTGATTATCCAAAATTCTATGGGATAACCTTAAATTGCACATATGAAAGGGTTCGACTATAAATCCTAGAAAAAAAATAATTGATAAATAACAACATGAATGTAATATATGTAAGTAAAGGAGAATTATAATATTAAATAAATGGTTGAGAAGAATAAAAATGGATGTTAAATAATGATACAAGATTATAACATCAAGGTAACATAAGAATGTGGTAACAACATAAAACATGAAATCAAATTCATATGTTAAGTATAAGCTCCAAGACATCATAACAATTTTTTATTATAAAACAAATCTAATGAATTATAGATAGTATCTCATGAGATAAAAACATTATCAAATTAATTGGGGGATATATAGTTCTAGGACCTCCCATCACATTAATAATATATACATTCATTTGTTTTCCACATAGATTGTCTAACTTAATAAAGTATTTCAAATCATGTAATTCCATTATTAACTAGTGTGGGTTACATATATTGAATTATATAATAAATAAATGATATGTATTACTACATGAATTTTTTAGTTTAAATGGATATACTCATAAAAAAAATATTTTGGTATAGAAAATAATGGGGTGATTTTTCCAACATAGTAGTCATAAGAAAAGATACATGGGAGGGGTTTGATGAGAGTAAAAGGTGGTATATCGCTACATGGAATTAATAGGATAGTAATGAGATGTGTAAAAAACCTATAAAACATGAATAATTTACAATCAAATGGATTACTATAAAGAAATTAATTTAATAAAAAATAAGATGTCTAATCATTTACATTGAGCGGGTCCTTCAAAAATATTGGGAAGATATTATTAAGAGAATATGAACATACAAATAGGGAATTAGAGTAGGAGCGAGAGGGTAATTTCATGCTTAATTGGGGTTTTGGGAGGATGATTGAGATTTTATGTTGGTGTTTATATAAAATTATAGGGGAATTATTTATTAATTTTTAGATATAGGTTTTGGACTCTATATAACAAAATAATAAAAATCGTAAACTCTTTAAGTTTGTTTTCTCATAGTTTCTAAAAAATATGAGTGGTAATAAATTTTTATTAATGATATTAACCAAAAATATTAATATAACACCATTGATTATGTGTAATTGAGTCACGTTCATCAATAATTTATTTTAAGATCATAAAATATTATATATGTTTTAGTGGATACATTAACGGTTTATAGAATTTTAAAATTCATCAAAAATAAATTATTTTAAATGGGAAAACATTTTTCAAAATATATTCTATTAATATTAATTATTTAATAATTTCATGTTATTTTTATTCCATAATACTAAATTTTTATTTAATTTCCTTATTTAAATTTCGAGTAAAAAACTCATTGTATAAAAATATTATTACAAATTCACCATTGGATAATTTTGATATGATATATTTTTCTAAAGAAATTTATATTTTATCAAAATAATTTTCTAAATATTATAATGTTCACATTAAAATAAAAATAGGAATTTATTAAAAATATTTTTTAAAATAACAATATTTTCAACAATTAATTTTTTTTTATCAAAAATAGTGTATTAATTGACACTATATATTTCCCAAAAATACATATTATTTCTTCTTATCAGATTTGTTTTCAAAATCATAATAAAATTAAATAAATAAATAAAAATGTATTAATATATTCAATATTTTATTGAAAATAAAATAATAAACTTCACACCACGAGGTTCTATATAAATAAACCTTACTACACTAACATATTCATTAATGGTATGGTATGAGATGATAGTGCATTACTGGGGGTGGTTCAATAAATATGATTTAGTACATTACCATGATAAGCTCTAATATATAATAAAAATGATTTAGATCAAGGTTTAGTTATTGATTTTCATCTTGGGATTGGTCAAGGGAAAATCCCAGATATTCTATCTCCATCCAAAACAATGATAAATTGGATTTATAGGGTATTATTCTACTACTTGAGGCCATCCATTCTCATGTTTATGTAAATTAAATTTATCATAACCATTAATATATAATAATATTATTTTTAAATATACAATGTTAGTATTATCAATATTTATGGGTCTTAAAAGTCATATAAATCAACAATAAATATTTTTTAATAGTTTAAATTAAACAATTTATTTCATGTTTTTTATATAAATAGGTTAATTAATAAGGAATCTATTCTCTAAAAAATAAATTTAATTTAAATTGATATCGGTCATTATAATTTGGAACTTTAAAAATATATTTTGCAAGAAGAAATGTATTGATTATGATTTTTAAGGTGATATTTCGCAAAAGAAGGGATTTTGAAGGTATATAATTGAAGTATAAAAATCTACTAATAATGAATAGAAAATTATAATAAGATAAAAATGATCTATTATATAAATATAGAGAGTAAATGTTCACTTCTAGCATAAAATTAGACAGAAAAGTTGGAAAAATTCCAAAAACTATTAGGTCTCAATTAGAGAATAATGATGAATACTACATTATATAAGGTGAATAATATGAAATATATTATATGGAACATCTATTTAAATATAGACATTAAGAATTTTTATAGTATAACACACAACTTATGAAAGATGTTAAACACTTATATATAGAGGATGGTAATAATTGTGAAAATTATGATATATATTCTATAACATAAGCTTAATATATTTAGGATATTAAATTAATCACGGTGAAAATTTTACAAAATAACATGTTTGTTAATGATCATGCAGGGAATTTTATAAAATTATTATGATTTTTTACAAACTCAATTTAAATTACATAAATATGAAAATTAATTTATGAAAAAAATGATGAATATAGGTAATCTATAGAGATCATGGACGATTAGTAAATTTCTTTTACAAACATAAATTTACAACAAAATTTCAAGATCATATATTCGATGAATAATTCTAAATATTGTTTTCCTTACGATGATTTCAAAAAAAAATTATATCAAACCTATGAAATAATTTTTTTATATAAAAAATAAAAGAGATATAAAATAACATAAAAACATATCTATAAAACCTCACTCTCTTAGGAGGATATAATAAAAATAAGTTTATTCTTAATCATAATAAAATTATAGGAAAAAAATATTGATATTATTATTGAATATTATTTATTATGTATTATTGTTGTTATGGTATTTTTAAGCATAAACTAAATTCATTCTAGAATAATATGTGTCTACCAAAAAAATAATATGAAAAAATATGAAATAGTTTATAGAATTTGAGGACAAACTCATAGAAGAATAAGAATAATTTACGGTGAACTTTTTATCCACAAAAAATTTTGATTCCTATATAATGGTTTAGGTGATGTAAATGAAGTATTTTTTGAGTTGATGATTTGTAAAAATAATATACTTGTAAATATTACTAATAATGAAATGGGGGATATAAAATTAATGTAATAACATAATGAAATTTATTTTATTATAGTGGTATCATAGAAAGAAATTAAGAATGATCAGAAATCATTTCATCTCGGATTATGGTTTTTCTTTACACATGTCATCTTATTAAAATATGTTTAAAAAATAACTAATTTGATTGTGGCGTAATGAAATATTTGAATTTATTAATATATGAGAAATAAAAAATTATTCAGTTTAGATGAAAACAATATTAGCTTTATATATTTTTTATGGATAGGATTAAGCACATTATCATAAGTGTAAAAAAAACTTTTATGATGAAAATTAATTTCTCCTCATGAAAAATTAATCTATAAATAAATCATAAAGTTAGAGGTATGATTATAAAAATTTAATGAGCAAGTAAAAACATATTCCAAATTGATAATTCAACTAACTCATGTTATGCGGGTGAAGAGGGGAAAATGAATTGGGGCATCAGAGACTTTACCATTTTTCCCGAAATCTAAATACATTAAATAGTAATTTATATTCCCTTACATAAATGTGAAATAAGGAATTTTTTTTAAACAATTCAATGGAAATTTTGGTTTTATTTGTTAACCAAATATTAGATATTCTTAATTCATGGAAATTCTAAATTAAACATTCAAATTTGTTTATTAATACGTGGAATAAGTATTCAATGGTTTTTTTATAATATTATATTCATCAATGAAATAATTTATATGAAAACTAGTGCACGCCTGTCGTGGGTCTTGGGAAAAGATAATTTATTTTCCTAATGCAGCATAGTGGCAGACTAGGGTCATCTCACTTGAAAAGCATTGTAGTTTGTTTAATCACTGATTCTGGTTCACTTATTCTAATTCTTTTTGGTTTTTAAATAATTATTGAAAACTATTTTTTATGGGTTTTCGAAAATATGAAATTAAAATAATAAAATGAAAACATTAAATCTAAATGTAGACGTAGATCAAGATAGAAAGGAATTATGGGAGAAATTTATTTTTCCTACGGTGGGATAACATGGATTCATTCATCATTTTATTTGTTGTTTAAATTCAATTTGATAATTAATTTACTGAGTCCTCATTAATGAATTATTTTCCTTTGATTTATTGAGTGTGTGATTTTATAATGTGTCCAGCACACCATACCACACCTCCTCCTATAGTCAAATATGGTAACACCTCAAATAAGAATGTTATTCTTATAAGACCCACCTCCACCATATTACATTTCAACTATTATAGTAACCCTAACTCCACCGTATGAAGGGTTTTCCTATGAGAGGGTAGGGAAAATTAATTAATCAAGGAAAAGAAATGGATTCATAAATAGTGTCGTGGTGGACGACTACCACACCTATCGAATACCCCCTCATCCACTAATAATATATTTAAAACATTTTTAATAGAAGATAAATAATAATTAACACCATTAAAACATCCCCTATGTCCAAGCCTTGAGTTATTCACTTTCTATGGTTAAGTGCATAGAAATAACAATGGAACGATGGAAGAGAGGGAATGAGATTGAGTTTAGAAGAGAAAATCGGTGGAATAAGAAAGGGAAACACATTAATATAAATAATATTAATGGATTACATGAGAAAAAAACAAAATTAAAAAAGTAAATAAATGTACATGGGACTTTTCTTCATCTCTTTGGTGACTCTAATTGTGTGGGGATGTGAAGGAATGATTTTAGAGGTAGGAGCTCCTCTCCTTTTATAGGTAGAATCATTCCTCCATGATTTGTCTCATTTTTGACCCATTAATTGGAAAATTCATGTATGGAAACCTTCATTAATGTTGTTCAAATATGTGTTGTCCTTTCTCCCTCTAAAATGTCATATCATTTGGCCACCTGTTAATGAGTTATGATTTTTTCATTGGAGTTTTTTTTATGGATGAAGGTTCTATGAAGCTTTCCCAAAAATTATAACATCCAATGTCACCATTAATTATTTAAAACCCCCCCAAAAATTATTTTCATATTCTCTCATATATTTTCTCATTCTATCCCAGTTGGAATCATTTTCATTGAAGATATGTAAGCTGAGATGTGGTTCTATTACGGTGGTGGGGACAACACTGTCCACCCAGAAAAATAATCATCATTATTGATTTTTTAAGGCCTTGATATGGTATAATCACTCAATTTGGAATTATATTTTTCATGAAATGACTAAAATACCATTTATGTAAAAATATGTCAAAATTCTGAATTAATCACCTTTCACCATTTAGCTCATTTTCATTCTATAATTCAAATTTCCCATTATTTTAATAAAATATTTAAATACATGTATTTTATCATTTAAAAACATCAAAAATTCGTTTTTATTGGAATAAAGATATGCAAATAAATTTTCTCTATCAAATATCCCCACACATAAACCATGTTTTCCCTCAAGCATAAAATCTCAACATAAAGTTAAGAGGACACCAATGTTACCAATATTCAAATTCTAAAGTAATAAAATCAAACAATTTTCAATGTCAAATCAAATTTTTAAAAAACCACATAAAAAATAAATTTAATTTTACATTTTTTAGAGATGCAATTAATTCATAAAATTTACTTTTCCCTTTGAAAAATAGTGGGACTTCTTCTTTCATTCATTCATGCTTCTCAATTCATTATTGTTTAACATGTCGTGTCATGATTTACCTCAACTGTGAATGTTCTCTCTTCTCTCTCATGATACGATTCAAGTACAGTTATTAATATATCATGAGAACATGCACCTTATCTATAAGGTTGTAAACTAACTAATTTATCCACATTGTAAAGACAATAGGCACATAAAATCATGAGGACTTTATAATAAAGGTTTAAATAAATCTGAGGATTATGGTTGGTAGGATTTGATGTTTTTAAAATTAAGTATTAAATATGGTGTTATATTTTATGTACAATTCATGAAATCAAAAAGTGTAATGAAATTCTACCCTTAATATTATATATTCCCACATCCCACAAAACTCAAAGTAAGATCATGATCAATGTAAAGAATAATGAATAATTAATGAAACCTCTTTATTTTTCATTTAAATATTTTTATTTTATTATTTTTTTTCTCAAAATATATTATTACATCAATCCACACATCAATCATCCAACCATATACGATTAGTAGATCATTGATCTGGAAAATGGTGAGTTTTTATTCTCCCAAATAACAAATACTTTTTCCTTTTCATGATCTTTTTGTAATTTTTTTATTTTATTTTAATTCAAGAGGGTAAAATAATTGATTATAATTAATGATTCCAAACCCTTTTATAATTACCATAATAACACCCCTACAATATTTCCATACAATGTACAACATCTCTTGCACCATGATTCCCTTTACCCCATACTTCATCTTAAAAATATCATGAAAATACCATGACTAGGATATGAATGGATAAAAATGGGTTGAAACATGTCTCATCTCTATAAAGTTAATTCATGGTCTCTATGGGATAAAACATTATATATGTAAATGTGATATTTAAGGATAAATACTTTTCAAAAAAATACTGAATCATATTAAATATGTTTTTCAATAGTTTTAGATTCGACAAGTTCAAATGCATGTTCTAGTCGGTTACACGTCCCATAATCACTCAAGAAATATAATCAAGATTAAATAGGAACTACATGGTCTTGAAATCCATTCAGTAATGATTTATATGATATTGGACAATAACCCAAGGAATGATTAATAACAACAAATAAATTCATATGAATTTCATAAATTCTACGTATAAAAATTGTAGGAAAATTTCATTTACATAAATTAACTAATTCCCTTAAATCATGTGTCATCATTTCAATATCCATGCTTCAAATTAAACATTCAATTTTCCATTTTAATCATTAAATATTATTAAAATTTCAATCTAAAACATGGAATCATATTAATTCTATGAAACTCTTGTCTCCAAGATAAGTAAAGAAAAGAAATAATTCAAGTTTCGAATTGCAATTTCATCTTTAAAGCTCCAAACATGTATTGGACCAAAAAATATAAGTATTTTAAAAGTTCAAAAATTAAAAGTAAACTCCCTTTTAAAATGAGGATGTAGTCCTCTTCCTCTATTTAAGGATTCCTTTTCCCATATATGTGCCTACAAAATCTAATTACTCACTTAAGAACACAGATCATTTCATTAAATCTAAAATAGATAAGGAGGAGTTGGATGCATGCTGGACAAATATAAAAAGAATTTGAAAAATAAAAAACATGTAAAGATAAATCTTCGTGTGATCATATAAGTGGGCCTTGAATTTTTACAGCCTCCATAGGGCAGTACCAGCTATTATCCAAAATAAGAGGGTGGATGAAGCTTCTTTTATTTGGATCACCACATGTTGATTTTCCCAGCTGGCAATTCTTTGTAAATGTTGAGATGAACTCCATGTATCAAGTATACCAAATCTCCCCCCTTCGAAATATGGTAAAACGTAGATGGTTGGGGTGGGATGAAGTATGGATCCTCCTCCTCCTTTCTTTCTACTTGTGCAATATAACCCTCTCCTTCCATTGTTTTTACAGATGTTAAGTTGTATGTGTCTCTTGTTCTTCCGACAGAGCCACTATTTTCTCTTCATGTACAGCCTCCAATAAATATTCAATGTCATCAAGGATATCCATGTGTTCCTCAATAGGTACATATTATTTTTTATCTTCTTCTAAGGTAAGGTAAGGATTAACTAATTCTGAAAATTAAAAATTATTACGAGTGATGCTCAAATCATATTGACTGAAATCAGAAAAGTTAGAGTTCATATACGTATCATCCCCTTAATTTGGTTCTTGTTTAATCAATTCATTAGTTGAAAGTGCCTATTGGATTTTATTATCATTGGATGGAGGTTGGTAGTTAGTCTCCTCCATCTTGATTTCAGATTCTACAACACGGGATGTGTCTTATTTCATAAGTGTTTGATCTTTTTCGTTATAACACTTGGGGAGATCAAGAAGTTCCCCACATTCATTTATAATGCATCAAGTTCTTGTTGGTCTCCCACATGTTTCTCAGCAGGAAATTCATCCTCATTTTCATCTATCTTTGGTAGATTAGGGTGAGTGAGGATGAATGAGTCTTCAGGTACCTCCACATTTACCTCCTCTAGATCAACAATTATGAGTGGTGAAATGTCATCCACCACTTCCTCATGTTCTTTTTCTAGTTAAAGATTGGCTTTCTCTTTTAATGTATGAACATTGGATAATGCTCATTCCATTTTCATCCACAAGTCATCCATAGTATTTCTCATCATATCCACCCAGTCATTTAGATCTCTATAATCCATTCCTGGTTCTTGATATTTCACTTGTGAGTAATCTATCCATGATTAAAAATGTTAATTTGAATACGTCATTAAAAAGGAATTTTTTATAGATTTGTTTTATAAATAAAATAAAAATATATTTTAAATAATGTGTATTTAGGAAGAATTATCAAAGTAACTTCTTAACTCTCCAACAACGGCGACAGTTTTGATGCACGCTTGTCATAGGTAAATGAAAAGGAAAATTTATTTTCCTAATGAAACATAGTAGTTTACCACTATCATCTGTAACAACCCGAGCTTCCACAATACGCTTCTCATTCAATAATGCAATAGCTTGCATTGTATGCAACTTCGAGTTCTAAAACACCGCGAATAATCAAAGTAGCAGTTATGAATAGTAATAACCACATTTTAAAATTATAGAAATTTTATATTTCAAAATGGACTTCATTTTTGTATTCGTAATATCGAAATTATCCAAAGTTGAATTTTTTGTAATTTTCTGAGAACTTCCAATTTTTTATGAATAGTGAAAATTACTTAAAAACAACATTAATAATAAAAATAATTTATAGTGATAATTTATACTATTTAGTGGTTTTAAAGTATAATTATAATATATTTTTACCTTTTTATCCAATGGTGGTCGTTAGAATTAATTTAACATTGAAATTGGACATAAACAATTGCCAATCTTTTGATATAAATTATTTCTTAAAAACATGCTATTGTTGTGACAGCGGGAATTAATTATAAAATTAATTAATGCAACTTATATATTTGGAATTTTGTAAAATAGACATCATTTTTGAATTCATAATATCAATTATAGCTTAGGGTTAAATTTTGGCATTGTTCTGAAAAACTTCATTTTGTGATGAGTAGTGAAACCACTAAGTGGTAGTTAAATAAATGAGTTTTCGTTTAAATGAAATATTACCACTTCTGTGATTTGATTTTCAAAAATCCGACATACATGGTTGTCATTAAGAAGTAAAATGTGGTTCAATGAGATTAAAATAATTTTTTGCTGAATAGTAACTTTTAAGTTCTTAATCGCGATTAGAGGTAATTAGTGTAGTTTAAGGTAAAAATAATGTTTTAATAATATGAGATGAGCTTGACACTTGTCCTACTCTTATTGTATGAGTCATGGCCGACCAATACAACCAATGGGTCAACTTGGGGACCCCATGGAGCCACTTTAGTTGGAAAATGACATAAATACCTTTTATTTAATGTTAAAGTAAAAAATGACACAAACATGAAATGTTTTACTAAACAAATTTTTACATGGGGATATACAAGTCATAATTTTGACTATAAATAGTCATTGGAAAGCTAAAACGATTTCCTACATCATAGTAGTTTTTTTATAATTTTTAGACATTATATAAATTAAATTATTTATGACATCACTATGATGCAGCGATGAACTCATTATTTAACGATTTTAATAAAATGAAAAGATAATGTACAATCCAGGGCTTACACTTGTCCAAAGACTATTGGATGGGTATCTTGGGAACCCTTATTACCCTAGCCACGAAATATATAAGTGTCGGACCTTTAGAATCCGAAAATCATTGTATAATAATGTAAACTTTCCTTACTTTCCAAGAGTTCCCCTCCTCTCCTCTTATAAAAGGCCCCCACCTCTACCACCTCATTCACACATTCAAGCCATTTGGCTCGGCGGACCTCTGCCAAAATTCTCTCCCAACTTCCCCCTCTTACTCCTAGAATCCTAACTTTGGGGAGAACTCTTCCCAAGGAAGCCTTTGGCTCAAATCAAAAAGAGTTACCCGATTTTGAGGTAATGCCTTCTCTAATGTTGTTTTGTTTTATTTTTCTTCTCCAACCCCCTAAACTCTTTTTATTCATTTATTTTGTAACAACACCAGTATCATAAATATACTAGGATGTTTTTATAAGAATTATTATAGCTACACTTACACACACCTACATCTAATGGTTAAAGAACATACGGTTTCTATGGATGGCGAATTTCTGCCTCACGAAACAATGATTGTTAAACACTCATATAACACCTTAAAAGGTTTCCATTAAGATGTAAATATATTTATATATGATATATAATATGTTTATGTTTTACTTATACTTCTGTATTTCTCATTTATGGCATACTTTATGATTTCCATTATGGGTAAAACGCGATAATTTCATTTTAGGAAGTGCGGACTACCACCCCCTCAAAGTGATTTGAATCGTTAATGCCATATGTGGGATGTATAAAGGATGGAGTAAATGGTATTATACACTATATTATACTGGAATTATATTATACATTTATATCATTATGATTTCATTCCATTAAATACGAAATAGAAATAAAAGTAGCGTTCATGCGTACGTACGGCTTACCGTCTCAATGAATGGTGCATTTCATTTCTTACCTCTAAATGTTATGTAATATTATAAATGAATGTATATAATTCATATATATGATATATATGACATATAAATCATGAATATAATTCTGTAGATAATGTATATTCTACCACATAAACAACTTGTAATTATAAGAAGTTTATTGTTGACTCAAGTACCAAAGATCGACAAAACGACCATTATTAACTTAAATAATTACATAATGTTCATATCATTGTAATAAGTGATATAAAAAGGATAATGAAATTAAAAATGGTTCTTAATAAGATATATATTAACTCTATTTTATTATTTAGGAGGTTAAAGAATGGTTGAGTCAAGTCAGACACGAGGTAAGGGAATTTCTTAACCCAACTTCCATTCTTTGGGTTAATCTCCTACTTTCAAATTATGTCATGATATTATTATGTCCTATTTTGTATTTTTACGTTCTTTATGTGTACCTATAGTGAATACACATAATATATATATTTTATTTTAAAATGATCTTTTAAGGACTTCGTCTCAATCTCCTTTCATTGAAGCATATTTGGTTTTATACACAATTTTCTTTTATACGGTGTATAAACCCCTTTGACTTTTACGTTTATTCAAACGGAATATTTTTTATACGAAGCATTTTACTAAACGAAAAAATGGGAATGTTTTTCTTTCTGTATATATGTGGCGACAATGAGTTCTCTGTCGCCATGACCATTATTTTAGTTTCAGCTTCCTCTACAAGCTATCACTTTTTTTAATGGAAAATAAATACAAAGTTTTAACATTCTTTTATTTTGGTATTGAAAATGGTTTTGAAAGCGTTTTTATTATATCAATGTGTTGTATTGATATCTTCTGATTAAAATGTGGAAATGTTATGTTTCCTTTATGCATGTTTATGTGATACGATTATGTTATGGTTTATGATATGTTTAAACCTATTCATATGAGAAATTTATTGGACTTAATAAGTGACGGGTGGAGCCCGCTATATCTCATCGATGCATCGGTAGGTCTCATGAGACAACTAGACATGGAATTGGCCGAGGCCCTCTCCCAATTTGATTTATGGTTTTGGCCGAGGCCTTAATCATTTTAGAGGTCTTGGCAGAGGCCTTGACAAATTGTTTCAGAATGTCTATCATTATACATTCCCTCATTATGAAAGTGGTTATTGATATTTCATGTTATTATTCGACCAGTAGAATATCCATGTGAAGAAGTGAATGGCATTATCTCATTATACATTTTCCATATTATTTTGATGTTCATGTTTAAAAGGATTTTGTTTTAGTTATACATTGCCTTAAATTTTTATGTTTATTTATGAAAGATTCCGCAATATTGTTATCCTTACTGAGCATCTGAGCTCACCCCTTTCAATGTTTTAATATTTTCCAGGATGTGAAGAAGTATTTTATGAATGACCTGCAGGGATAGTCAGAAGAGGATATGAGTATGGACTATGAAGAATTTGTTATTAGTTTGTCACTTTATGATGTAATGTAACATTTATGAATGTATCTAGTGTTTCCAAGGCTACTAAACTAATCGGTCTTTCGAGACATGATCTTTTGTGATAATGCCAATGTTACGAAGTAATGCACCGACTCTAGGAAGCTGGGGTTGGGGCATTACAATTGGTATCAGAGGTAGTTTAGTACTAACCTTGGAAGCTAGATTTAGATAAACTCTGATTAGATCACATAGCCCGAAGATAGACATTGAGAATCAGTATAGAAGAACTTCCTATAATTTTGGTATTGTAGAGATGTTGTGAGTTTTCCGAGCAATACATCCCTGTCTGGATACGAGCAGGTAGAGGCGGCTCTAGCACAGATGTACGTAGGGGTAAAACCTGAAAACACCACTTTGAGCTAGACTCGAACGGGAACTGGTGCACGACAACAGGCCTTGCTGTACTCTTGGTTACGACACTCCCGGGGGATATGCTGAGGATAATTCTCATTTTCATTACAAACCACTATGAAGGGTTATGAGTATATACTTTCTCAAAGAAAATTTTTTTATGGATTATATCCATAAATAGTTCAATTTATGTTAAGTATCTTACAAGTATGGAATTATGTATTTTGATTCATAAAATAATATAGTTTATGCCATTGTTTAGAAATGGCGCCTAGTGGAAGGAATGGAAACTGTATCAATGCATGCACTCCGTGCAGGGATTTCCCTCCTGCTCAAGATAATTATTGTGGAGCTGGAGATACAACTGGTGCTGATCAACTTATTACCATACTGGGACAACTCACTCAGGTTATGAATAATAACCTTACTCGTATGGATCACCCTGATCCATAACGTGGAGTATCAATGTTAGACCGCTTCATGAGGCAACAACCACCAACATTTAATGGGGGTACAAATCCATTAGTAGTTGAGCAATGGATAAACACCTTAGTGAAGATATTCCACGCCTTGGGGAGTAGCGAAAGGGAGAAGGTTATCATGGTAGTCTACCGCCTCACTGGAGATGATGATCAATGGTGGTCATTGATTCAAAACACAAAGGAAGATGATGACGTATCGAATATGGAATGGAGGGAGTTCAAAGAGCTTTTCCTAGAAAAATACTATCCTCGTGACCATCGAGCAGATATGGAAAGGCAATTTTTGAGTCTGAGATAAAAGGAGGATGAGAATGTCGCAAAGTATGAGGCCAACTTTACAAGGTTAGCGAGGTATGCTGCAGATTATATACGTAACCCAAGAGGTAAGATTGATCGTTTCATTGATGGGTTAAAACCATTTCTCCATCGAGCTTTAGTATCACAATCGTTCTCAACATACAAAGATATTGTCTCATGTGATATCAAGACAGAAAAGGAATTCTCTAAGTATTATGACAACAAAGTAAAGAAAGAGAAGAAGAGAACGGTGGAACAAGAGAAAGATAAAGGGAAAAAGGGAATGAAGGATTTTCCATAATGTGATAATTGTGGGAAGAATCACCCTGGTACTTGTTTAAAAGGAATGGGAGTTTGTTATAAATGTGGGGAAAAAGGTCACCAGGCGCGTGATTGCAAGGGAAAGAAAGAGTCTATCAATGTTGAATGCTACAATTGTAGGGAAATGGGTAATTATGCAAATGAATGCCCTAAGCGTCAGGGAAACTTACCTCAGAAAAGGCCAAGGGATCAAGGACAATCTTATGTTGTTACTACAGTTGAAGCAGAATAACTAATGTATTGGTGATTTTGGACTCATGGATTATATTCTGGTTATTAGAATAATGTGATATATATATAAGGATTGTACTGCAGTACTTGTTGATTTCAGTAAGGTTTTAATATGATGAAGGTAATTATATTTTTAGTATGTGACAATCAGAGAAACATTACTTTGTTTGGGGAATCAGATAAATTGATTTTGGAATTAGGATACCTTTTAGAGAAAGTCTGGACAGAGGTATTTTGGATAACTGTAAAGGTTGGATTGGATTAAGTTGATCTTTGGATAGTATTGTTTAAGGATAGAATATTTATGAAGATTATTTTTGTAATATTATGATACTATTGTTTTAGGAAAAGGACAACCTGCTGGGTGGGGCATAACCCGTCGCGTCGGACAATGCTGTAGGAATCGAACCCACAATCATAGTGCGACAGGCCTTTATTTCCTACCACTAGCCTACAGGAAGTTCCTGGTTATTACAAAATAATTTTACTAATCTAAATGGTATGTGTTAACATTTGGAACCTTATACAATTAGGATAAGTATAATATTTTTGAGTTCTATTTTCTTTTTGAGTGATAGATGAGTTGAAGGTTGAAACTCTAATTGTCAAGCATAAATATATATTTACCTATCTCTTATTCAATGAATAAATTAATTCTTAATCTTTAGTAATGGGATATTAAAAAAAAGTGTTATCCTAATACCTTATGTCTTGTTGAACTGATGATATTTTAAATCAACATAGATTGAAGGCTTTGAGGCCCTCAATTTGACAGTTGATTGTGATTGATGACCTCAATCACTCCCTACAAATATTTATGTTTTTCCTCCAATTATATGTCTCTAATTTCCAACAATGTTCTCCTAATCGAAGATCATAATTGGGTGGTGACTTTTTCATTTCCCTTTCCCTCTTATTAAGGCAAAATTTTATTAATCTTATTTCCGATGTGGGTTTTACTCAAAGGTATTTTCTATTTTCAACCTTTTATTTTCAAAGAAAAATTTCAAATTGTGAGGATGAAATTTATTGAAGGAGGGGAGAATGTAACTCCCCGAGCTTCCACGATACGCTTCTCATTCAATAATGCAATAGCTTGCATTGTACGCAACTTCGAGTTCTAAAATACCGCGACTAATCAAAGTAGCCATTATGAATAGTAATAACCACTTTTTAAAATTATAGAAATTTTATATTTCAAAATGGACTTCATTTTTGTATTCGTAATATCGAAATTATCCAAATTTGAATTTTTTGTAATTTTCTGAGAAGTTCCAATTTTTTATGAATAGTGAAAATTACTTAAAAACAACTTTTTTAATCAAAATAATTTATAGTGATAAATTATACTATTTAGTGGTTTTAAAGTATAATTAGAATATATTTTTACCATTTTATCCAATGGTGGTCCTTAGAATTAATTTAACATTGAAATTGGTCATAAACAGTTGCCAATCATTTGATATAAATTTTTTCTTAAAAACACGCTATTGTTGTGACAGCGGGAATTAATTATAAAATTAATTAATGAAACTTATATGTTTGGAATTTTTTAAAATAGACATCATTTTTGAATTCGGAATATCAATTATATCTTAGGGTGAAATTTTGGCATTATTCTGAAAAACATCAATTTTTGATGAATATTGAAACCACTAAGTGGTAGTTAAATAACTGATTTTTCATTTAAATGAAATATTACCAGTTCTGTGATTTGATTTTCAAAAATCCGACATACATGGTTGTCATTAGGAAGTAAAATGTGGTTCAATGAGATTAAAATAATTTTTTGGTGAATAGTAACTTTTAAGTTCTTAATCGTGATTAGAGGTAATTAGTGTAGTTTATGGTAAAAATAATGTTTTAATAATATGAGATGAGCTTGAAACTTGTCCTACTCCTATTGGATGAGTCCTGGACAACGAAGAAAACCCATGGGTCAACTAGGGGACCCCATGGAGCCACTTTTGTTGGAAAATGACATAAATACCTTTTATTTAATGTTAAAGTAAAAAATGACACAAACTTGAAATGTTTTACTAAAACAATTTTTACATGGGGTTATACAAGTCATATTTCTGACTATAAATTGTCATTGGAAATCTAAAAATATTTCCTACATCATAGTATTTTTTTTATAATTTTTAGACATTAAATAAATTAAATTATTTATGACATAATTATGATGCAGCGATGACCTCATTATTTAACGATTTTAATAAAATGAAAAGATAATGTACAATCCAAGGCTTAAACTTTTCCAAAGACTATTGGATGGGTATATTTCTAACCCTTATCACCTTAGACACGAATTATATAAGTGTGGGACCTTTAGAATCCGAAAAGCATTGTATAATAATGTAAAAGTTACTTACATTCCAAGAGTGCCCCTCCTCTCCTCTTATAAAAGGCCCCCACCACTACCACCTCATTCACACGTTCAAGTCATTTGTCTCTTCCAACCTCTGCCCACATACTCTCCCAACTTCCCCCTATTACTCCTAGAAGCCTCACTTTGGGCAGAACTCTTCCCAAGGAAGCCTTTGGCTCAAATCAAAAAGAGTTACCCGATTTTGAGGTAATGTCTTCTGTAATGTTGTTTTGTTTTATTTTTCTTCTCCAACCCCCTAAAATCTTTTTATTCTTTTATTTTGTAACAAAAGAAGTATCCTAAATATACTAGGATTTTGTTATAAGAAGGATTCGAGCTACACTTACACACACCTACATCTAATGGTTAAAGAACATACAGTTTCTATGGATGAAGAATTTCTGCCTCACGAAACGATGATTGTTCAACACTCATATAACACCTTCAAAGGTGGCCATTAAGATGTCACTATATTTATATATGATATATAATATGTTTATGTTTTAATTATGCTTATTTATTTCTCATTTATGGAATACTTTATGATTTCCATTATGGGTAAAACGCGATAATTTCGTTTTAGGAAGTGCGGACTATCGCCCCCTCAAAGTAATTTGAATCGTTAATGCCATGTGTGGGATGTATAAAGATGGAGTAAATGGTATTATACACTATATTATACTGGAATTATATTATAAATTTATATCATTATGATTTCATCCCATTAAAGACGAAATAGAAATGAAAGTAGCGTTCATGCGTACGTACGGCTTACCATCTCCATGAATGGTGCATTTCATTTCTTACCTCTAAATGTTACGTAATATTATAAATGAATTTATATACTGGATATATATGATATATATGACATCTAAATCATGAATATAATTCTGGAGATAATGGATATTCTACCACATAAACAACATGTAATTATAAGAAGTTTATTGTTGACTCAAGTACCAAAGATCGACAAAACGACCGTTATTAACTTAAATAATTACATAATGTTCATAACATTGTAATAAGTGATATAAAAAGGATAATGAAATTAAAAATGGTTATTAATAAGGTATATATTATCTCTAATTTATTATTCATGAGTTTAAATAACGGTTGAGTCAAGTCAGACACGAGGTAAGGGAATTTCTTAACCCAACTTCTATTCTTTGGGTTAATCTCCTACTTTCAAATTATGTCATGATATTATTATGTCCTATTTTGTATTTTTACATTATTTATGTGTACCTATAGTGAATACACATAATAGATATATTTTATTTTAAAATGATCTTTTAAGTACTTCGTCTCAATCTCCTTTCATTGAGGCATATTTGGTTTTATACACAATTTTCATTTATACGGTGTATAAACCCCTTTGACTTTTACATTTATTCAAAAGGAATCTTTTTTATAAGAACAGTTTTACTAAATGACAAAAAGGGAATGTTTTTCCTTCCGTACATATGCGGCGACAATGACTTCTCCGCCGCCATGACCATTATTTGAGTTTCAGCTTCCTCTACAAGACATCACTTTTTTTTAATGAAAAATAAATACAAAGTTTTAACTTTCTTTTATTTTGGTATTGAAAATGGTTTTGAAAGCGTTTTTATTATATCAATGTGTTGTATTGATATCTTGTGATTGAAATGTGGAAATGTTATGTTTCCTTTATGCATGTTTTATGTGATACGATTATGTTATCGTTTATGATATGTTTAAACCTATTCATATGAGGAATGTATTGGACTTAATAAGTGACGGGTGGAGCCCGCTATAGCTCCTTGATGCATCGGTAGGTCTCATGAGACAACTAGATGTGGAATTGGCTGAGGCCCTTTCCCAATTTGATTTATGGTTTTGGCCGAGGCCTTAATCATTTTAGACATCTTGGCCGAGGCCTTGACAAAGTGTTTCAGAATGTCTGGCATTATACATTCCCTCATTATGAAAGTGGTTATTGATATTGCATGTGATTATTCGACCAGTAGAATATCCATGTGAAGAAGTGAATGGCATTATCTCATTTTACTTTTTCCATATTATGTTGATGTTCAAGTTTAAAAGGCTTTTGTTTTAGTTATACATTGCCTTAAATTTTTATGTTTATTTATGAAAGCTTCCCCAATATTTTTATCCTTACTGAGCATCTGAGCACAACCTTTTCAATGTTTTAATATTTTCCAGGATGTGAAGAAGTATTTTATGAATGACCTGCAGGGATAGTCAGAAGAGGATATGAGTGTGGACTATGAAGACTTTGTTATTAGTTTTTCACTTTATGATGTAATGTAACATTTATAAATGTATCTAGTGTTTCCAAGGCTACTAAAATAATCGGTCTTTCGAGACATGATCTTTTGTGATCATGCCAATGTTATGATGTAATGCACCGACTCTGGGAAGCTGGGGTTGGGGCGTTACGTCATCTCACTTGAGGTGCATTTCAGTTGGTTTAATCACTGATCCTAGTTCACATATTCTAATTCTCTTTTGTATTTATTTAATTTAGAAAGAAACTTTTTTTATGGGTTGTTGAATACATGAAATTAAAATAACGAAATGAAAACTTATAATCCTAATGTTGATACAGATGAAGATAGAATGAAATTAAGGGAGAAATTACTTCGTCCCAGTGATAGATTACATGGATTCATTCCTCATTTTGTTAAATTCAATTTGATAATTCATTTAGTGATAACTTATTAATGAATTAATTTCCCTTGATTTATTGAGTGTTTGATTTTATCATTCATCCATCACACCAAACCACACCTCCTCCAATAGTAAAATACGGTAACACCTCAACTGATAATGTTATTCAAATAGGACCCATCTCCACCTATGTCATTTCAACTATTATGGAATCCCCAAATCCATAGTATGAAGTTTTTTCCTAATGTTGGGGAGGGGAAATGGATAAATCAAGGAAAAGAAATGGATTTGGAAATAGTGTCATGGTGGAAAACCACCACATATATGAAATACCCCATCAACCACCACAAATAGATTTAAAACATTTTGAAATGAAGTGAAATAATGAATAAAACCATTAAAAAATCCCCTAGGTCCTATCCTTGAGTAATTTACTTTCCATGGTGAAGTGCATAGAGATCATGATGGAAAGATGGAAGAGAGAGAATGAGATTAATATTGGAAGAGAAAAGGGGTGGAAGAATAAAGGGTAACACATTAATATAAAAAAAATATGAATACATTACATGAGAAAATAAAAATAATATAAAAATAAAATAAATAATGAAAAAAATATAAATGATTTTTGGCCTCCACTCCTTACTACCCCCGATGGTGTGGGGATGGGACGGAATGGTTTGAGAGGTAGGATCTCCTCTCCATTTTTATGAATAATTTTCCCTCCACAAGCTATCGCGTTGTTAACCCATTAATTGGATAATTCCCACATGGTCCCCTTCATAAAATATGTTCATAAATGTGTTTTACGTTCACCCTCATAATGTCATCTCATTTTTCCAAGTTTTGTACGAGTTATGAGTTTTTCATTGGAGGTTCAGTTTTCTCGATGAATGTTCCAGAAGCTTACTCCAAATGTATTACATCAAAAGGAACCATTAATGGCTTCCAAACTCTCTAAAATTATTTTTTGACACACTAATATGAATTTGAGTTCTATCAAAGGTGGAATCACCTTAATTAAAGTTGTGTAGGTTGATATGTGGTTCTGTTATGGTGGTGGGGTCCACACTATCCACCTAGAAAAATATTAAACTTAATTCATTGTTTAAGGCCTCTAGATGGCCGAATCAGCCCCTAGTCCAAATGAAAATGTTGAAGGAAATAAAATAAGGGTTATAAAAATTGAATCCATAAATTTGAAACTATATTTTTTATAAAATGACTAAAATAACCTTGATGTAAAAATCTATCAAAATTATAGAATTAATCACTTTTCACCATTTAATTTATTTTCATTCTATAATCAAATTTTCCCATTATTTTAGAAAAACATTAAAATATATGGTTTTTATCATTTGAAAAATAATAATCTGTTCATTATTATTGGATTAAAAATATTCACATTAACTTTCTTTGTCAAATACCCCCACACATAAACCATGCTTTCCCTCAAGCATAAAATTTCAACCTGGAATTTAATGGACACCAATGTTACCAATATTCAAATTATAAATTAATAAAATCTATCAAAATTCAACGACAAATAAAATTATCAAAAATAATCATAAAATTTCAATTTAATTTCCCAATTTTTAAACAAACAATAAATTCATATATTTTTCTTTTCTCCTTTGAAAAATAATGGGACTTCTTCTTTCATTCATTCAAGTATCTCAATTCACATTTATTCAACATGTTGCATCATGATTTACCTTACCATTAAACTTTGACTCTCATATCTCATGATAAAATTCTAGTAGAGTAATGCTCATATCATGAGAACATGCACCTTATCCAGAATCATTTAAAAGAACTAATTTCTTGACATTATAAAGAAAAAAGGAATATAAAATCATGAGAAATTTCTAATAAAGGTTCTAAATAACTATGAGGCTTAAGGTTGGTTGGATTTGATATTTTAAGAATTGTGGCTCAAGGAGGAGATTATCTGTTAATTACAAAGCATGATATGAAAATGCGTAATGAAATTCCCCCCTTCAAAGTAGCACTACCCACATTCCCTAAAATTCAAATTAAGGTCATGATCAAAGTAAATCATAATGAATGATTAATTCACCCAATTTATTTTTATTTAACGTTTTTATTTTTTTTATTTTTTTGAATGCTATGTTTAGATCTAACCTCACATCCATCACCTAACCATGTATGATTAGAAGATCATCAGCCTGGAAAATGTTGATTTTTTTCTCCCAAATCACAACCAAATTTTCCTCTATTTTTGGGATCTTTCTTTCTTTTTTTTAATTCAATCAGGGAAAAATAGATTATAATGAATGATTCCACATCCTCTTACAATTCACAAAATAACACCCCATCACTTTTTCATTACAATGTATAGCATCCCTTCTACCATGATTCCCTTTGCCCCCACACTTCATCTTTAAAATATCATGAAAATACCAAGAGTTGGGTTGTAATGGATAAAAATAGATTGAAACATAGATAATCCCTGTAATGTTCATTAATTGTCTCTATGGGAAAAACATTATTGATGTAAAGGTGGTATTTATAAATAAGTGATTATCAAAAAAATTCCTCAATCATTTTAAATATATTTCTTCAAAGTCATAGCTTTGACAAGTTCAAATACAAGTTCTGGTCGGTGACATGACCCAAGATAACATAAGAAATATGGTCAAGAATAAATAGGAATTAATTGGTCTAGAAATCCTCTTGGTAATGAGATATATGTTTTTGGAAATCACTCAATTCCTAATTAATAACAAAAAATAAATTCCCATGAATTTTATAAATTCAATGTTTGAAAAATTGTAGGGAAATTTCATTTACATAAATAAACTAATTCCTTTAAATCATGAGTCTTCATTTCAATATTCATGCTTCACATTAATCATTAAATTTTATATTTTAATAATTCAATCTTATTAACATTGAAATCTAAAACATGGAATAATTGGATTAATAGGAAACCTGTGTCTCCTAAATAATTCATGTAAAGAAATAATTCAAGTGTGGACATGAGATTTTATCTTTCAAGCTCAAAACATGTTTTGGGATAAAATGTAATGAGTTTAAAAGTTTAAATATTGAAAGTAAACTCCCATTTGAAATAATTATTCATCCAACTTCCTCTATTTAAGGCTTCCTTTTCCTATATATGAACCTACAAAATGGAATTACTCACTTAATAATAAGTATCATTTTCCTTAATACAAAAAAGGAGGAGTGGGACACATTCTAGACAAATCTAAAAAATTAATTTGAAATATAAAAATAACGTAATGATAAATATTGGTATTATACCTCATGTGAGCCTTGAATTTTTACTGCCTCTAGAGGGTAGTATGACATGTTATCCAAAATCATAGGGTGTACGAAGCTTCTTTTATTTGAACCACCACATTTGGATTTTCCCAAATTGTAGTTATTTGTTCTTATTGAGGAGAACTCCATGTATCAAGTACACCAGATATTCCCCCTTCAAAATATGTTACAAATTTCATGGTGTGGGTAGGATGAATTATGTATCATCCTTCTTTATTTATACTTGTGAAACATATAACACTACTAGAAAAGCAGGTATTTGCGACGGGCTATTTGCGACGGGATCCCGTCGCAAATAGCCCGTTGCTGAAAACGTTGTCGCATCTAAACTTATTTGCGACGGGACCGTCGCTAAAGCCTTTTTTTGCGACGGGCATTCTCCCCGTCGCAAATAGTATTCCGTATTTTTGTAAAAAACTTTTTAAACAGTTATTGCGACGGGCCCGTCGCAAATACCTTTTGCGACGGGACCCGTCGCAAATAGTTTTTGCGACGGTTCCGTCGCAAAAACTCTTTTTTAAAAAAATAAAAAAAATTAATAATACTAGTATTTGCGACGGGAACCGGGACCCGTCGCAAATACTCTTTTAAAAAAAATAAAAAACTATTAATAATACTAGTATTTGCGACGGGCATAGTATCCCGTCGCAAATACTATAAAAAAAATAAAAAAAATAAATTATTAATAAATTATTTTAATTAATATAATAATAGAATTATAATTTACAAATGAAAATAATAAATTATTTTAATTACTATAATAATAGTAGAATTATAATTCAAAAATAAAAATAATAGAATATTAATAAATAATTTAATTAATATAATAATAATATAATTATAATTCATAAATAAAAAAAATATTAATAAGTTATTTTAATTAATATAAAAATAATAGAATTATTTTACATTCCAATATTAAAATAATTCAAGTATTACAAAAAAATAATTAAATTATAATATTATAAAATTTTATTATATATATAAAATTTTATTATATAAATAAAATTTTAATATATATATAAAATTTAATATTATAAAATATAAATATTATTATTATTCATATTAATATTGTTATTTAAAAATATAATATTATTAATATTTTATAATGAGACAGAAACTACGAATAGAAAAAAAAAATATTTTTATTTCACAAATTTTATAACAGAAATACAAACTCTAATCTGTATGAGGGGGGGGGGGAGGGGGGGAGGTGGGGGATCTGCAGATGGTGGTGGAGGAAACTCCATCCCTAAAGCATGAGTGAGTCGGCGCATGTACTCCATCTGCTCCTGATGCTGCTGCTGCCACCGACTCGTCTGCTCCTCGTACAGCTGCTGCTGGCGTCGACGCTCCTCCTCATGCTGCTGACGCATCTGCTCCTGCTCTTGTCGGAGACTCTCTATCTGTGCAGTCTGAGATCGCAACTACTCCTCATACTGTTTAGAAGAAGATGCACGAGCTCCTCTCGAGCTGGATGCCGACATCGCAGCACTGCCATAATAATCTCCGGGAGTCAGTCGAGAGCTGATACCAACTACCCGGCCCTTCTCGAAGGCATACTGGGTGGCCTGCATCCATGCCGCCTCATCAAACTGACGGGCAGTGGTCTGATCTGATGACTCGGCCTGACTCTCAGGCCGGGCCTGTGCCGCTGCAGCCTCATATGACTCCTATAGTTGCAATTTAAAATTAAAATTGTGAATATATTATATGCAGTTAATTTTTAAACTTGAAAACAAATAATAATGACCACGATGTGATGCTGACGATCACCTCTGAGCTCCCCAGTAGCAGGATCACTATACATCCTCCGATATACGTCGTACTCTGTAATATCGGGGTGCTCGACAGCCTATAAGAATAAAAAATAAATTGTTAATATTTATAGTTATATAAAATATTTATAAATAATGTACATACCAGATGCTGTCTATGAGTACTGAAAGAACGACTCCCAGCTCGATGAGTCACCTCCTGCCTCCCCCGATTCTGCCTCCCCACTGATGATCTCCTCTGAAAGGCACCACTCAACCAGTGCGCACATAATCCATCCCATACATGGGATGAAATGTACTCTGGTCGGTGTGCTCTACATGACTCATCAAAATCTGACACTCCTGCTTTCTTCATCGCAGCTTTTCTTAAATTGTTCAAAAACAGACGAAGGCGATCACGCATGGCCACCTTCCATGCCTCGTGGATGGCGTCACGCATGGTATCCTCGATCGGATACCATAAACCCTACAAATAATTCAAAATATCAAGTTAGAAATGAAATAATTTTCAAAATAAAAATTATTTATTTACGTACGTACCAACCAATGGCCGAACATGGCCTGCTGCACATCAATGGGAATCTGCTCCCATGTGGTCCACGGCTGAGAGAAATAGTTGCGCAAAATAGCGCTGCCCTGTCCGACTGCTATATGCGAAAAACTGAAAAAATAATAAACATTTATTATGTGAATAGATTAATGAAATCTTAGTCAAATTCACAGGTTATGACACAGGTTATCACACCTCCGGGTGCGCGGATCAAACCCAAGACGTGGACGTCGCTCGGGGACGGGGTCAGGAATCATCAATCGTGCAAGACCGCGCCCCCTCCGCATACTCCCTGGAGCGCCTGCAGGCTGAGGGTCATCTGCCAGCAACTCATCCGCATCGAAAGGAAGGTCAGCCTCCGCCAACTCACGAAATGTGGCCTCGTCCATCTGAAACATAAAATGTTAATATTAGCAAATAATTGATAATTACTATTATATATACATATATACATATTATGATTGTATATAAATACCATGGAATTCTATAAGTGTTCATCTTCATCATCATCTTCATATATGTCAATGTCATCTTCATATTCCTCCTCAACATCATCGATATCCATTCGAGTTGCAGTTGCTTCATCTCTTACCATTTCAAATTCATGTGTGACATCATTAACATCATCGTCATCACCGACTCTTAAATGTGGGGTGTCTTCATCAATACTCATATCTCTTTGTAAAAAAGATTGATTTTGAGTACTCTCTTGAAAAACTTCAATTCTTTGCACATCAGTGAAAGCACATTCACTTTGACTAAACTGATTGTCTCGAATTTTGATTTTTATTACACTCCACCAATCAGTCAAGTCTCTTGATGTTGCACAGTACTTTGCATAATAAACTTGATATGCCTGTTGAGCCAATAAGAATGGTTCATTTACTGCGAGAACACTTTTACATTTAATATCGATGATTCCATGAGTCAGATGAACACGCACGCCTCTCTCTGTATCCAACCACCGACATTTGAACATGGTTATGTAATGTTGTCCAAGATAACAGAGTTCAATGATTTCATCAAGTATGCCATAAAAGTCAACTTCATTTTCTCGATGATGAGATCCTCTCAAGCTAACTCCATTGTTCATGGTTTTTTCGATTCCCCATATGCATGTCTGTGGAATCGAAATCCATTCACCACATATGCATTATAAGTTTTAACAAGTTTGGAAGGTGGGTTACTCAATACACACAGCCGTTTGTCAATTTTATCAGCATGTCGAGACACCTGAAGATTTGTGAAATAATTATCAATATAGTAAACTATACATTGAATGAGTTGCTAAATGATAAAGAATTTATGTTACCAGTTTTTGAAACCACTGAGAGAAATTTTTCAGTCGACGTTCTTCGAGAGCAGCTGCTGTAATTTGTGGAATTTGTTTCTTGATATGATTATCATACAACCTATAAAAACCAAAGTTATTTACTGTAACATAAATGATAGAATATGTGATATAAACACTTACAGTACAACTGATGTCATCTCTTCACAGTTGAGCAGAACATACGTATGAGCTCTATGATGTTCATCATCTGAAAGCCAGCGTTCAGAAACTCCACCAAAACCAAGCTCTGACTGGTTGAAAATAGATAATTGATTGTCGATTTCATCAATATTCCTCTCATTCCGTCCCATTCGGTTGTGTTTTGAAGGATACTCAGATTCAAAATAATGGGAGCAGAAAAAAGATATTTCCTCTTGCAAATAAGCTTCTGCAATAGATCCTTCAACAGATGCTTTGTTGCGTACTTTTCTTTTCAATTTTTGCATGCATCTTTCAAATGGGTACATCCATCGAAACTGTACCGGACCTCCACATTTGGCTTCATATAGCAAATGTAACATCAAATGTTCCATTGAGTCGAAGAAAGACGGCGGAAATATTTTTTCCAGTTTACATATAATTACAACAACATCTTTTTCAAGTTTTCCTAGAGCATCATAATCTGCCGTAGCCGCACAAATTTCCCGAAAAAAAATGAGACATGTCTGTTATGGAATCCCAAATCACAGAATTCAACAGACCTCTTAATCCAATGGGTAGAAGTCTCTCCATTATAACATGACAATCATGACTTTTCAATCCAGTAATATGACCATTCTTTACACATCTACCTAAATTGGAAGCACAACCATCTGGAAGTCTCAAATCTGCAATCCACTGACAAAATAATAAACGGTTTTCTTTAGACAGTGTATAAGCTGCTTTTGGTTTCAGTAACCTTTCTGTTTTGACATTCTCAAATAGTTCCAATTCTGGACGCCTGCAAATTTGGGCAAGATCTAAACGTGCATTTACATTGTCTTTGCTCTTTCCTGGCATATCCAAAACTGTATGAAACAAATTATCAAAACAGTTCTTCTCAATATGCATGACATCTAACATGTGTCGGACCAACAAATCAGACCAATATGGCAAATCCCAAAATATGCTACGTTTAATCCAATTGTGTTCTTTCCCAAAACCAGAAATTTTCTGTTGGTTTATTGTGGGACCAAAAGTGATGGGAGGTAATGAAAATACAACCGATTTTAACTCCGAACCTGATAGCATTTTTGGAGGTCCATCCCTTTCAGCTGTTCCTTTTCTGAAATGAGATCTGTTTCTGCGAAAAGGATGATCAGCTGGAAGAAATCTGTGATGACAGTCAAAATAACAAGGTTTTGTTTCCATGAATGAGCATAAATACTTTGTTCTCTCCCATATAGTAAGGACATGATTTCTGACCATGTGTACTCCAGCCAGATAACATCCCATAAGCCGGGAAGTCACTTATTGTCCACATCAATGCTGCTCTCAGTATGAAATTCGGTTTCGTTGCAACATCATATGTACTGACACCAGTACTCCACAATAAATTTAATTCATCAATCAATGGCTTCAAATAAACATCAATATTTTTTTTCGGATGTCCTGGAATTAGTAAAGTCAAAAAGATATATGGCTCCTTCATCAACATCCATGGAGGTAAATTATACGGAGTTAAAAAAACAGGCCAACATGAATATTGACTACCATAAGATCCAAACGGACAGAAACCATCAGTGGAAAGGCCCAGTCGAACATTTCTAGCTTCTAAAGAAAATGATGGATGCACTCTATCAAAATGTTTCCATGAATCACCATCGGCTGGATGATTCAAGCTTTTATCGGTTGAAATATTCTCTTTATGCCATGACATCATTGTCGCTGTATTCTTAGACATGAATAAACGCTGAAGTCTGGATGTAAGCGGAAAATATCTCAACTGTTTTACAGGAATCAAACCAGACTTCCCGTGTTGTCCTTCTTTATATCTCAGTTTCCCACATGTGGGACAACTATCCAACGACTCATTTTCCCCTGAATATAAAATGCAGTCATTTGAACATGCATGAATCTTCTGACAAGTAAGTCCCAAATTTCTAACCAACCTCTTACTTTCATAGTAATTTGTAGGTAAAACATTTCCTTCGGGTAACAGTGTTTTCAGCAATGAAAATATCTGGTCAAAACATGTGTTTGACATTCCGTTATCTGATTTGATAGCCATAAATTTTGCAACTGCTTCTAATTTTCTCATCTTGCAGCCAGGATATAATGCATCCTCAGCAGACTTCAACAACTCATAAAATTCAGACGGTCCCAACTCAGGATTTGAAGCTATATCAGCCGGAGTTTCTGTATGTTGAACAGATGAACCTGCAACATCATGTACTAAATCTTGAAACCGGGATGGATCTGGAATCAAGTTGGTATCACCTGCTCTGGAACTGCATTCACCATGTTGATACCAAAAAACATAATCTGCTTGAAAACCAAAACGCAAGAGATGTTCCCCCACTTTGTCAAACGTGTCAAACGTTCTCAATGTACATTTTCTACAAGGGAATTTTATCTTTCCTTCTGAAAAAAATTCTGAATTTGATGCCGCAAATGATAAAAAAATCTCCACACCCTCTATATATACTGGATTTAAACCAGAACCATTTGGATTTCTACGTTCATTTATCCATATGCGTTCATCTAATAATGACTGTTGACGACCTCGTTGTTCCATATTTTTCTGTAAAATATAAAAGCATTACTGGTTTTGAATAATTTGTTAGAAAACACACTCAAGCAAGGATTGAATATATTGAGAATAAAGCAAAACCTGTTACAAATATTGATAATTTTAATATTATATTGATTTTTTATTTTTTTTAATAATACTAATATAATTTTTTTTATAAATATTAATTATATAATAATAACATCATTACATTATTAGTATATTTTATTATTAATATTAAAATAATATAATTTTTTATATTATATACAATTCTCCTTTCATCTGTGTGTTTCACATTCTGTCTCCACATGTAATATTGACATTCACTTTCACCTCCCCATTGGCGAGTAGGTTGATAATTTTGAAAAAGAATGCCAATATTACATGTGGAGACAAAAAAACACAGAAGAAAAGAGAATTGTATATAATATAGAAAATTATATTATTTTAATATTAATAATAAAATATACAAATAATGTAATAAGGTAATTATTCATAATTATTCCTAATTATTCCTAATTATTACAATCTATTACAATTTATTACTAATTGTTACTAATTATTACAATTTATTACTAATTATTATAATTTATTGCTAATTATTACTATTTATTACTAATTTAGCAATACTTAGCAATACTTAGCAAAACGAAAACTGCTTGAATAATGAAAGTAAATTTGGTAATCATCGTTGTGGAGATGATTATAAATTTTCCCTTCATTATCCAAGCAGATTTCGTTTACTAATTATTAGTAATAAAAAAAATATTATCAATATTTACGAAAAAACAATATTAATATTATTAAAATAATAAAAAAAATTAAAAAATATTAAAATTATCAATATTCGTAACAGACTTTGTTCTATTATTAACATGTTCAAATCTTAAAGGGTCGCCAATTGTCAGGTCATGCGCAATAAAAAGTTTGTGTCAGCCATGTCTAATGTAAACTCTATAATTGTCCTTGCATGGTTGATCACTTCGCAAGTAATGTTGCAATCAGACAAACCATGTCATTCCCTTCTTATCTATAAGAATTATCTCACATGAACCTTTACATAGATCATTCTTCCTTAAAAATTTGAGGGGATATCATTATTTTTCCCTTAAATTTTCAAGGAAGAATGGTCTATGTAAAGGTTCATGTGAGATGATTCTTATAGATAAGAAGGGAATGACTTGGTTTGTCTGATTGCAACATTACATTTGGCAATTATTGGCAATTATTGGTAATTATTCCTAATTATTACAAATTATTGGTAATTATTGGTAATTATTCCTAATTATTACTAATTATTCCTAATTATTACTAATTATTCCTAATTATTACTAATTATTACTAATTATTCCTAATTATTCCTAATTATTACTAATTATTACTAATTATTCCTAATTATTACAAATTATTGGTAATTATTACAAATTATTATTAATTATTGTTAATTATTGGTAATTATTCCAAATTATTGGTAATTATTCCAAATTATTGGTAATTATTCCAAATTATAGGTAATTATTCCTAATTATTCCTAATTATTCTTAATTATTGCTAATTATTCCTAATTATTGCTAATTATTCCTAATTATTGCTAATTATTACTAATTATTGCTAATTATTGCTAATTATTGGTAATTATTACTAATTATTGGTAATTATTGCTAATTATTGATAATTATTCTAATTATTCCTAATTATTGCTAATTATTGATAATTATTGCTAATTATTCATAATTATTACTAATTATTCCTAATTATTACTAATTATTACTAATTATTCCTAATTATTTGCAATTATTTGCAATTATTTGCAATTATTGGTAATTATTACCAATTATTACTAATTATTACTAATTATTCCTAATTATTCCTAATTATTACTAATTATTCCTAATTATTACTAATTATTCCTAATTATTACTAATTATTCCTAATTATTTGCAATTATTCCTAATTATTTGCAATTATTGATAATTATTACTAATTATTGGCAATTATTGGTAATTATTGGTAATTATTACTAATTATTACAAATTATTGGTAATTATTGGTAATTATTCCTAATTATTACTAATTATTCCTAATTATTACTAATTATTACTAATTATTACTAATTATTCCTAATTATTACAAATTATTGGTAATTATAACAAATTATTACTAATTATTGTTAATTATTGGTAATTATTCCAAATTATTGGTAATTATTCCAAATTATTGGTAATTATTCCAAATTATTGGTAATTATTCCTAATTATTGCTAATTATTCCTAATTATTGCTAATTATTACTAATTATTGCTAATTATTGCTAATTATTGGTAATTAGTGCTAATTATTGGAAATTATTACTAATTATTGGTAATTATTACTAATTATTCCTAATTATTACTAATTATTCCTAATTATTACTAATTATTCCTAATTATTACTAATTATTCCTAATTATTACTAATTATTACTAATTATTCCTAATTATTCCTAATTATTCCAATTATTCCTAATTATTTGCAATTATTGGTAATTATTGGCAATTATTGGCAATTATTACTAATTATTACTAATTATTGTTAATTATTGGTAATTATTCCAAATTATAGGTAATTATTACTATTTACTGTTAATTATTACTAATTATTACTATTTATTGTTAATTATTACTAATTATTACTAATTATTCCTAATTATTACTAATTATTGGTAATTATTACTAATTATTACTAATTATTACTAATTATTACTAATTATTGGTAATTATTACTAATTATTAATATTTATTCTTAATTATTAAAAATTATTACAAATTATTCCTAATTACCATTAACTATGAACAATACTAATAATTTAAATTTATTAAGTAAGAAAACAATATAAACATAATAAAATTACAACTAATCAAAAATAATTGAAATTAATACAAAATTAAAAATAAATATTAAATTAAAATGAACATAAATACCTTGAAAATTGATGAGCTCTGATCGTTCTTCAAAACTTTAATAACAGCTCCGAAGAAAAAAATTAAACTGAACAAAAACTCAAATTTAGAAATAGAAATTTTAGAGCAGAAGAAGGTGGAGAATGAGAATGATTTGAGAAAAACGGATGGGGGTATTTATAGGTTAGATTATTAGCGACGGGTCCATTTGCGACGGGCACCGTCGCAAATACCTTCGCCCGCATTTATTACGGTCAACCGGTAAATAGTTATTTGCGACGGGACCCGTCGCAAATAACATACTATTTGCGACGGGAATACTTTCCCGTCGCAAATACCTTTTACCGCCGCCGGTTATTTGCGACGGGGAAAGGCTTCCCCGTCACAAATAGTTTTCCCCGGATTTGGCGCCAATGCCCGGGAAAACTATTTGCGACGGGGAAGCCTATCCCGTCGCAAAGGACTACTTATTTGCGACGGGTAAAGACCCCCGTCGCAAATAAGTTTTTAACGGGACTATTTGCGACGGGATTTATTCCCGTCGCAAATAAGCTGTCGCAAATACCCATTTTTCCCGTAGTGTAACTCTCCTTCTAGTGGTTGCTCTAGATATGATGTAGTATCGGTCTTCTGTTCTTCAGGCAGAGCCACTGGTATCTCTTTTTTCCCTAACTCCAATAAATATCCAATGTCATTAGGGAGATCCATGTGTTATTCAATAGTTACATATTCATTTTCAACACCTAATAAGGGAAGGTAATGATTGACTAAATCTGAAAATTCAAAATTATAAGGAGTGATTCTCAAATCATATTTAATGAAATAAGATTGAAAGAGCCTCTTGGAGTTGATTATCATTAGATGGAGGTAGGCAGTCGGGCTCCTCCATCTCGACTTCAAATTCCACCACATGGGAGGTGTCATTTTTCAACATTGTTGGATCTTATTCTCTACAAGACATGGGGATATCAAGTAGTTCCTAACATCCATTCCAGAATTCATCAAGTTATTATTGATTTATTACATTTGTATTAGCAAGAAAGTCATCCAACTTTTCATATATCTCATGTATAATTTGTGAGTGATTATGAATGAGTCTTTAGGTACCGCCAAATTTACCTCCTTTGGTTCATCAATGATCAGTGGGGAAATTTCTTCCACCACTACCTCGGGTTCTTTTTCTATTTTAGGGATGGGTTTCAATATTAATTAACTGACATAGGGAAATGCTTCTTCCATTTCCTCCCATGTTTTTATAGAGTTTTTTTATCCTTTCCACCTGGTCAATTAGATCTCTATAACCCATTTATATTTCCTGATATTTCACTTGTTTGTAATCTTCCCATGCATACAAATTTAAATTTCAATACATCGTGGAAAAGGAAATGATTTTTTAGTTTTTTTTAAATAAATAATATAAAAAATATTTACAAAAATGTGAATTTATAGAAAATCACTATAGTAACTACTCAGCTCCCAGATAGTGATGTTGGTTTTAATTCAAGTCTGTCATAGGGTGTGGAAAAGGAAATTTATTTTCCCAATACAGCATAGTAGCTGAGCTGGGTCATCTCACTTGAGGAGTGTTGCAATCATCTTAATCACTGAGTCCTTCTCAACTATTCTAATTATTTTTGGTTTTTAATTAATTATTGAAAACCATTTCTTATGGGTTTTTAAAAACATGAAATTAAAATAATAATATGAAAACATTAAATATAAATGGAGATGGAGATGTAGAATGAATGAAATTAATGGAGAAATATCTTTTTCATTGGGCCAGATAACAGGAATTCATTCAACATTTTATTTTTTTAAATACAATTTGATAATTAATTTTGTGAAACCTCATTAATGAATTAATATCCCATGATTTATTAAGTGTGTGATTTTATTATGTGTCTAGAACCCCAAACCACGCCTCCTCCAATAGTCAAATAGGTTAACATCTCAACTGAAAATGTTATTCTTAAAAGAACCAGCTCCACGATATGCCATTTAAACTCATATGGAAAACCCAAATCCAAATTATGATGGTTTTTACTAAGATACAAGAGTAAAAATGAATTAATCATGGAAAATAAATGGATATAGATATATTTTTGTAGTGGATTACCATCATACCCATGCAATACCCCCCGCATCCACCAAAAATTTATTAAAACATTTTTAATTGAAGTGAAATAACGAAGAAAACTATGGAAATATTCCTTGTGTATAAGACTCAAGTTAGTGACATTCCATGGATAAGTGTATAGCTATCACGATGGAAATATGTAAGATAGAGAATGATATTGAGATTGAGATTGGAAGAGAATTGGGGTGGAAGAATAAAGGGAAACACATTAACATAATAATTATTAAAGCATTACATGAAGAAAGAAAATAAAAATAAAAATAAAATAAATAAAGAATAAAAATATAAATGGCCCTTGGTCACCTCTCCTTGGTGCCTTGGATGGTGTGGGGATGGGAAAAATGATTTGAGAGGTATGAGCTCCTCTCCATTTATAGGGAGAATCTATCCTACACAAGTTTTCACGTTAATGACCCGTTAATTGAAAAATTCACTTGTTGAGCCCTTAATGAATGTTTTTGATAAATGTTTTGGTCGTTCACCATCCAAAATTTCAGCTCATTTAGCCACCAGTTGTATGAGTTATGATTTTTCATTAGAGGCTTATTTTTTGGGAAGAAGGTTCTAGGAAGCATCATAAAAAATTATAACATCCAGTGGAACACTTAATGACTTTAAAACTCTATAAATTATTTTTTAATTTTCTCCTATATGTCTAAATACTATCTCTGGTGGAATCACCTTCATTGGATGTGTTCAGACAAAGAAGTTGTTCTGTTACGGTGGTGGGGTCCACACTGCCCTCCTAGAAAAATCGTCAACATCAATTATTTTTTGAGTCTTATAGATGGAACAATCATCCCATAGTCCAAATCTCAATGTTGAAGGAAATAAAATAAGAATTCTAAAAAAAATAATCACCCAATTTGGAATTATATTGTTAACGAAATGACTAAAATACCCATGACATAAATTTTTTTTCAAAAATCCAGGATTATTCACCATTCACCATTTAGCTCATTTTAATTATATAATACTAATTTGAAATTATTTAAATAAAAATTTTAAATACATGGGTTTTATCATTTAGAGACATCAAAAATTAATTATTATTGGAATAAAAATATGCACATAAATTTTCACTATCAACTATTGTCATGTTCATGCGATATAATTATGGAGTATCAAACCTATTTCAAATCAAAAAAATTAATTCTTTGAAAGAACATGTAATGTAAATTTTAATTTTGATAATATATAATTTTATGTAATTTTCCTTCCATTAATGTGAATATTAATTATAAAATCACCATAGTTATCATCAATTTTGTACACCTTATTAACCATAGAAGAATAGAATAATTGAGAATAAAAATAAATGAATTATTTTCATATGAAGGATTATATTATCTAGTATCAATGTTTCTAAATAATATTACTCAGAAAATATACACAAAACAATATATATTAAGAAGAGATTATTTATGATTTTGGTAACAAAAAAATCACTGAGAGACTATTTTTTATAAGAACCATATGTTTAAATTCTTTAAAGTATTTGGGATTCCATACTTCGTAACGATCAAAGAAAAAATTAAAAGAAATTTTTAAAAACAAATGAAAATGAATAAATTTTTCATGGGATAATAATCATATGGGTGCTCATACATGTGTTAGAACAAATGGTTTCATGAACATTATGACTATTATAATGAAAAAATTATATAAAAACATTAATGTAAAAATTTATCATTTTTATCCAAAAATAAAATTTTAGAAGCTAAAAATGATTAAAATTCATAAAACTAACCCATTGATAAATAAGAAATAGTAAAAATCTTCAATTTTTTTACTAAACCAATCTTTTTATGAATATGATGTTTCAGAAAAATAGATATTTATTGATATGATGATGATGAAACATTTTGATAAGAAAATTATAATTTTAAATTAAGTGGTTCTAGTCTAGAATAGAAACTAACATGGGGTTGGGAATAAAACATATATCATTTATTAGTTTTAAATAAATTGATCTTAGAAGAATATTATAAAACTTCTGAATAAGGGTTATAAATGATGAATCATGTCAAATTGAGAACACCATTTTGGATCTTGTACTAGGAAATGTAAAAACATTTAATGGAACATAGTGGGTTTTTAGAAATAAACCCAATGAGAGAGGACTATAATGAATCAAAAGTTTCTAATAGGTTACCATGGTCCACCCTTAAGTGAAAGAAATCAATTTTGAAGATATATGTGATCCAGTTTCATTTTTTGAATTTATAAAGATGATATTAATAGTTTATTGTCTTAAAAAAATATACTTTATGAAATATATATGAATAATTCATTCTAATATATATATATCTGGATATGATTTTTTTATTGAGCATCATGAATTGGGTTTTCTTGATACAGATGAAATAATGGATTCCATGTAATGTATAGAACTATAAGGACTAAAATGGGCCAGAATATCCTGGTAATCCTAATTTTATGGATTCATTAAGAATCTATATTTTTCAAAATCAAATGTTGAAATCATCATGTATGTAAAGGATGTCATCATAGGTACTCTCATTTTTTAATTTTAATTTTCATTTATTTAAAAGTTAATTTATGATTACATTTCCATGTAAATAAAGAGGTATTTGGGATTTTTTATTAAATGAGTTGCTTCTTGTGACTGAAAATTGTACATAGAGTAGATATATTTTTTCATAATCAGGAAACATTTTATAATGAATTTGTAAAAATTATAGTAATGATGGGATAAAATGATATATCCACTCCCATGGAAGTTAGAACCAGATTTAGTAATTCTACCTATATAATGTGTTTCATTTAGAAAGAATTTAGGTGAATTGTTAATGTCCTTATCTACCTCATAATAGCAAGGATAATCATTGTATTTTCTATTATTATTTTTCATGATTTTAGTGTAATATGAAATAATATCCTGTAATTTGGCTATGAGGATTCGAGGATATATCATTAGAACCCCCAATATCATCTTATTATATATTAGAAAATAATATATCCTAATTAAAGGGTTCATAGATTTTAGTTGGTGTGGGATTTAAAAAATTAAAAGTATATATATAGTGGAAAATTCTTCCATTGACATGGTTTTTTCACCTAACACAATATTAAGAAACAACATGTGGATGTAGAAATAGTTGAGGATGAGTATATCACAGTTATTCCATGACTATAAAAAAATCTATTAATAGAAGTTCAATTAACATATTTAGAAGTTGTTATTTATAAAACATCATAGATTTCATGTGAAAATATTATTGTCATTGATCTCTCAACAAATCATGTATTACACTCCATATCTAAGAGTATTGATATTAGGAACCATATTATCAATTAAGGAGTACAAAATAATGATATAAATCATGATTATATTTTAAACAAGATTTAAAATTTATAAATTTTTACAAAAATATCCAAGAAATATATTTGAATGGAATATACTAAAGCATCATCGCTAAAATTCCCATACCGTGTGAATGTATTTGAAAAAATAGCCTTTATGTACTTTGTATTGTGTTCTAAAAAAGGGATAAATATAGAAAAAAAATCTTTACTGCAGATGAAGTTATTTTATCTTGGGAATCTTAACTACTTTTACTTAGGAAGATATGGATTTTGATATAAGGGGGACACATATAGATATGAAAAAATAAACTTTAATTTGAGGTGGAGTTCAACTATGTAACCTAAAATTAATTTCATCTTCTTGAGAGAATTAATTATCTAAAAAACTTACCCATATATAAATTTGAATAGGGTTATTTGAGTTAACATTAATTTGAGTTTTCTAAGGTTGGGATTTTTTTTCATCCTCCTTTAAGAGTACTAAATATGAGAGGATATTTATTATATTTTTTTAAAATTATTTATAAATGGTTAGAGATGTCTAGAGTGAGTTTAAATAATTTATTCAAATCGTTTAATATATATTTAATTTCTAGTGTGAAATTTATGTCATTTAATCTATGTGTACATATATCTAGGATAATCATATAACTATTTATTTGAAAATATAAATTTGTTTCTATGTAAAATAATTTTTTATATATTTAAAAATTTTATTACTTTGGATTATTGTATGTCTTCTATCCACCATAATACATTTATACTAATCTAATTTATTTATGGACCCAATAAAAGCTTTTACCATAAGTCTTTTTTATATTAATTAACAAAGAAAATTTCTATTCTCTAAAAAATAATATATTATTAGATAGAATAAATTTGGTACATCATGTTTATTCTATGATGTCCATAGAGTGAAAATATGAGTTTATAAAATCTTTTTACTCAAATAAAATGAAATTATATGATGGTAGAGATGATATTCAAGATATAAAACATCACATATAAAATGTTTCTAAAACTAATTAATTTTATATTTAAAAAATTTGACAAATATTCCCAAAAATCCTAATATTCAAGCTGGTTTATTAAATAATATAATGTATATCGCCAAGGTATGTTTGTTTTTTAGAATTTAATTTCAATATATTTTATTTTTAATGAAAATGTGATGATTGTAAAATAATATAATTTTTACATAATAATATTAATTAATTAATGTATTGATTCCTTCAAAAGTTTCTGATGCATATTTTCAAGTTTTTTGATTTTATTTTTCGACTTTAAGGAGGATCTCTTTATAATGTAAGCTGGATTGAAATAATTTTGAGTTGAAATAATTGGATGTACAAGATGTGTATTTATATAATTCATTAATATATTTTAGTTAATTATGATTTTTTATTCTAAGGATGGTACTAGAGAAGTATTTTTATACATTAAAATCAAATGAATTTATATATTTGGTGTTTTTTTGGGACATGTAATTAATGAAATATGGAATATTATGTGATCTTTGGCAGTGCACATTGATCTTTACCAATTGAAAAAATGAATGAAGATAATGCTTTAGAATGTTATTTAATAATGTTTTTATAATGTTGATAGTGAAATTACTTATCATAAATTAAATTATTTTATGTCGTTTTAAAATTATTAATTTTAGGAGATATAAATTTTATTTAATAGTGGTATCAAAAATTCAAAAATATTGGGAATAAAAAAAATAAGAGAATAATAAGTGAGTCTTCTTTCCAATATTCTAACTCTCTGATTACCATGTATTTGAGCAAGAGTATTCGTGATAATATACTTTATGTATGAGTAATAATGTGATGATAACTATCTGATTATAGACTGAGTGAGAACACTATTCTATTGTACATTATTTTATCAATGAGAATATCATTAATAGTTTCTGAGTGACCAGATTCTCAAGAAATCATTCCAACCTTGTTCTATTAGTTTCATAACCTGTGAGATATAATATAAATAAAATTTGGATACTTATGAACTATTATAGAACATGATACACGTAATACACACCTTTATTTGAACGTAATGATATTTTAATAATATTTTTCTCATCAGGATAAGAACACAAAAGGAGTATGAACCAATTGTATGGTTTGACATTAAAAAAACTAAATGTGCCTTGTCATCTTTATTTATTCATTTTATAAAAGTAAGGATATGAAAATATATTCTTTGGATCATTTAATAGTCAATAATAGTTTTTAACTTCTAATAAAAAAAATTATTTAAAAGGAAAAAACCATAGGCTCATCCCCTGTTGTATTTGGTGCATCAGTTCATAGGGAATTTTAGATCCATTATATATATTTAGGACTAGAGTTATTATTATGACCTCACAGCTTGATCATCACATGTTGATACTTTTTCCTTTTACATGGATTGTGTTTAGATTTATAAAAATATATCTTAAAAAACAAGGAATATATTTTTTAAAAAAGTTTTTTTTAAACAAAAAATTATTCCATATATAATCATCATTCTAAAATGTTTTTTATATAATAATTTGTGGTTATGTTTTTTCAAAATCACATAAAACTTTGTTTTATTCTCCTAGAAATTTTTATCACACATAATATACACACATTGGTGTGTGTGAAGACAAGGTTATGAATTATCCATATCATAAGAAGGATAATTTATATATTTATGGGATTTAATAAATTTCAGTTAATGCTAGGGTTTTTTCTATATGAATAAAGTAACCAAGGGTCACATAAAGATATTATTATGTATTTTTTTTTAATAAATACGTGTTTAATTTTGGGGATATATATTGTAACATAACCTAAACACCATACATTATGATTTTTTATTTTTTATTATATTTTATGATATCCTATAAAAACTATTGTTGTATTTTATTAGTAATTATTTATTTAGATATTTTATAGTGGGTACAATTTTATTGGTGATTTTTTTATTATTTTTCATATTTATTCCATTTCTAGTGTAGATTAAAATAATATTATATTTTAATTTATGTTCACTATTCATATATATTTACTCCTCATCCTATATTTCTTATTTAGATCCATATTATAAGGATCTGGCCTTCAAAAATTACAGAATCTTGAGATGTGTAAACAATTATACATTCTTTCATATTGAAAAAATTTTCAGGTTTAGAGATTTAGGGAATTATGCCATAACTCATATGTTTCAAAACCATAACAATAAAAAGTGGACACTTTTGAAATGTTTCCATTTTTTTATAATATAAAATAGTTAAAATAAAGCATGATCACTTTCCAAATATCTTTTCACAACATTTAACATGAAATATCAAAATCCTTACTCATCCATAAGTCATGTAAAAAAAATTAAAAAACATGGGATGGGCATAACAATCTTAGTAAGGTATATAAAAAGAAAGAAACTATTAGTCTATTGATAAAGATTAAAACCCATTAAAAAAATTATCATAATGTGATTATTTTCACCTTTAGTAAAGAGATAATACACTCCATTGAAAATAACCTCATTTCATTTTTTTAATAATAATACTACCATAATACCTATAAGAATAATAGATAATATACAAAGATACATTGTAATATAATAATACTTTTCACAATTATAAATATAATCAAAATGCAACTAACTTCTATATATGTCACTATTACTAGTGGAATATCCATATGACCAACTTCCTTACACAATGCATTAGAGTTTATAACATAACCAATTGTCCTTGTTTTATCTCGGAACCACCCATACATGTATTATCATGTAACCATCTATAAAATTTCCATGTTCCATTATATAATCATAACACCTAAACTTATTTAATTTTGAAAATGCCACTCTTAATATTTTATTTTCAATCACAATAAATAATTTCAAGATATTGAAAAAATAAATCTATTTGAAAAACTATTTTAATACCAAAATACTCAAAAATAGGTAAATATATTTTCTTTTCCATTTATAAATATTCATTATCTTATAGGATTCCAACTAAAAAATATTCATGGAGACGTAGAAGATGTTTTCATTGTATACATTAAAAAAAGAAAATTCATTTTTCAATGTGTAATGAAAGTCAATTGCACCACCTAGAAAACCTATAAATATTAATTTTTGAAAACCTGTGAATGAAACTAAAAATAGAAACAAAATTCCCTTTATAATCCTTACATATCAATATAAATATGTTTTAATAATATTGACATGGAGAAAAAGATGTGATAATTAATCATTTTAACTTTCATGGTGTCATATATCACATTGATGATTTGATATTAATCCACATTAAATAAAAAAATTTAAAATAGAAGTAAATAACATTATGATAAATAAATTACTTATATAATAATTAAAATTGGTTTTATATACACCTAATAAATGAAGGATTATGTATAAATTCAAACTATGCCTCAATGATAGGATATTGAGACGAAGTCTATAACCATGAGAATTACTAGTCATGGTAGTTCTTTATCTTCCTAAATAATAACCTTATGTTAACTATCTACTTTATTTGGAATCTTTTATAATTATATTATTCCATTTATCCCACTTAATATCATGTTATGTAAATTAGTTAATTATTATAGTATATTGCTGACATTTTTACAAGATTTGGTCTTTGAGTCCAAAATGAAATAGGTATGATGTCAATTGTCAATGTGTTCATAAGTCCATTATCTACCCAATAATATTCCAGTAATTATTATCAGTTTTATACAAAAATTATACCTTTAAATCAGACCATTATGTTTGGTTATGAAAAAATGAACATTGTTTCTATCATCGAGACGATAAACCATATGTTCATTGGAGTAACATTTCCATATTTAAAAGGTCATTATGGATAGACTAAAATTATTATTTTGTCTTTCTAGAATGATATTAATATAATTTATATCATATATAACATTTAAATATATTATTTGTATCATACATGTGATGTGGTGATGAAAAATGAATAACAATGCATCTTGGATGTGATAGGTCTCATATATGAACGTGCATCGTTTTCATTTTTATGTTATAAGAATGTAAGAAAATAATTGTTATGATATTATCTTATAATGATATATATGTCATTAATATTATGTATAAACATCAATTCCATCACTATAACTAGTCTTGAGAGACTGTAATGGAAAATGAATTATATCAGTTCTTGGAAGTGATGGTTCACATGAACAAACGAACGATTAATTGATTTCACATTTCATAGAACTGGAGTTGGATTTAGGTGATGATATTAAAATAATAACTTATATTTATATTGAGGACACTGGATGTATTATTTCATCATGGTTGAAGTGTAATAACCCAAACTATTATCTATAGAATTTCTCCCCTCTCATAGAAATTTGATACAATATAAATCATATTAAATAACTTAATGACCATAATAAAAACATTTTCAATGAATAATTAATGAAATAAAATGTATTTCAATATGGTAAGAAACAAATACTGAAAAAATAGTAACCTGCCCTTAGGAATAGTAATATGACACTTACAAATAGTAAATCGACCAAATTAATAGAAACATCACCCATGATAGTATAAATAAAATTTATGTATCTTATAAATAAAATTATTTTATAATTATATAAAAGTCTACCTAAATAAATGTTTTTAAAAATTGTTAATTAATTTTTTGTGTTTTTTTATGTAATAAATATATAATTACAATACTATGATTAATTTAATGATTTAAAATAAAATTTATTGATTTAAAATTTATTCATAAATAAATATTTTTCTGTATTATGTTTATAATTTAATTTTATGAGACCTTCAATAACTTTTTAAAGTTTTTTAAAATGAGTTTCATTTTTAAAATCGATTTTTTTGTAAATTGTGATTTTAATTAAAAAATATATTTATCATATTTAAACAATTATTTTCATAAAATTTAATTTATTTTTGGATTCTACATGTATAAATATGTTAGGGGTGTAGTTTTGGGATTTTTATGAAAAACTTGTATTTTGATAAATTGTAAAATACGACAAATTACGATAATTGAAAAATTCATGAATTATTGAGTCATATATGATATATGGCTAATGTAATCCCGAAATCTAGAACACTAATTCATTATTTAAATATATATATATATATATAGTAACAAGGATCAAATTGTTCATACTCTTGAGATAAAATAGTAATCTAATGAATATAATAATAAGAAAACCCCCCTCTCTTCCACTATAAATACCACCCATCGCACCCTCTTATCCTCACACATCAAAATCCTAGATAATTGTCCAAATTATACTCAAATATCTTCCCAAGACCCTCCCGCATTCCTATAATCACTTTTAATCCTCAAAAAATACCAAAACCCTTTCCCTATGTTGGTGCTCAAGAAGAATGGACCAAAAGGTAAAACCCTCTACCACTTCTCTTAATTTCTTCTCAAGATCCTTTCTTTTGTAATTATCTCTTAAAATACTTTTATAAAATTAAAATGGTAACACTATTATCTCATAACTTATGGATTGTTACTATATTAATGGAATAATTCATTCTAAATTATTTCTTCCTTTTTTTCAATAAACAAAAACACCATCTGAGATGTGTTTATTTTCCATATTCAAGGAAAACCGGTTTTCAATTTTTTTTCTCGTCATTAAATCTAGTCCTAAAACCAATTTTATGGTTAAAATAGATAATAATATATGTATCATATCTCATTTCATGTTCTCTAAACAATTTTTATGAATAGTACTAAATGATAATACAAACGAGTTTGCCATGATCAAAAAACCACCAAATTAATGTAATTCGCTCATCATTATATTTTATCAAATGATTCATCCTCATACCATATAAAGAAATATTTTATAATTTCATTTAATCTTTTACAATATTGCTAATAACATATGATAACCATTCTGGAAATTTATCTACATTTTATATGAACATACATTGATTTATATAATTGAATCGATCACGAAATCTAAGAACACGAACACTCTTAAATGATAAATGTAAACTCTATAAATAATATAAAAAGATATAAAAATACATAATAAAAAATTAATTAATTAAAATAATGTATAAAATGTTAATTAATTGTTAATTAATTTATGTAATGTGATTATAAAGTACATTATAATGAATAAATCTTATATATACAAGGTAAGGGGAATTCTCGAACCAAACATTCTTTCCTTGGGTTCTCCCTATTTCTGCCCATTTTTAGTAAGGATATTACATTAATGTTTGTTAAATATAATTTATCCATCATTATCTTTTCTTTTCTATGATATTTTTATTTTCAAAACGAGTTTAGGAAAAACACAATGTTTTCCAAAATAACTCTTCTTTCAAAATAACACACCCTTTTACATCTTGGGATTATTTCATCTTCACTCAGGATTGATGATTCTTATGTCAAGTATGTTATTCCCTATTTAATTTGGGGAAACCAATGTGATAGGATTTTATGATTTATGAAATTAATCCCATTCCTTTCTATTGGTTATTTTATATCCAAGAATAATAAATGTTCTATATGGCATGCATGATAATTTAAATGTTATGATGTGATGTTTACACCTAGAATTATATAGAGAAAATGAAAATTTTAGGATGTGAAGATTTCACATAGAGTTATATAGCGCTCCATTGAATTGGGTAATTTGGAATAACACTTGAGGAAGAGATAATTATGTGTGATAATGATGCTATATTTTTTCAAAACGTTGTTTGGTAGTTGACCACTAAGTCATGATGATTAATTTGTATACATGGCCACATTCCATACCATGATCTAATACTTCCAATCATCATTTTGATAATGATGTAATGATTTTTTCACCCAATGATATATTGTTTAATTTTTATATATTTCCTTTTACTGGGTTCTTATATCACCCCTTTCTTGAATGTATATCCATAGGTTACTATATTTACTAAAGAGAAGTCGAGGGACAATAAGAATCTATAGAATAATGAATTAAATAAATATTTATGTTTTATTTTATTATTTTTATGTATGGTTATAGTTTTTTAAATACACTAAACCTTTGTATCCTAATATTTTTAATAATATTATGTTTTTCATCTTTAAAATGATGAAATAGTAATGTATGAAAAAGAAAGATCGCTATAGATGGTATCAGAGCTTAGTTTAGTTCATCTCGAAATTAGGATTAGAGAACCTTAGTGAGAACCCTTAGTATGAGACTAAGTATAAGGAAACACACATGATCATTTTCGAAACATAGTGATCCCACATTATATCACTTGTATAAAAATGGTCTTTAACGTCGGTTTTTTTATTTTTGATGTGGGTTTTAAACTGATGTTGAAGTCGTTGACGTAAAAAATATGACTTTTTACTTCAGTTTTTGTAAACCGACGCGAAAAATGAATTACATTTGTTTTTTGGCATCGGTTTTGTAAAAAACTGATGGAAAAAAACTAAGTCTTATCATTTTTGGCGTCTGTTTTCATAAAAACCGATGCAAAAAATAGAAAAAAAGATTTCTTGTCGGTTATTTAACAAAACTGACGCCATAAATGAAAGAAAAAATTAATTTTTGCGTCGGTTTTTAAAAAAACAGACTACAAAAATTAAATTTTTTTCTATGTTTTAATTCATTTCCTATGCTTTGATTGGCAGGTTGTGGACCTAAAACGAAGATATGGATCAAAATTTATCACCGTCAGAATTTAATACTATCAATGTTTTGATTAATACAACTCGTTTCAAAGAAAACATGATTAACATAAAAAAATCATATACGCCAAATGAAATAAAATAAACATAATAATTCATACATATTTCCATGGTTTAAGGGGATTCTATTGAAATGATATGTGTTTTATCATCATATAACTTATATTTAAAAATTAGAATGAATCCTCATTATAAGAAAGCTAATCGAGTTGTCTATAAGTGAAGGATAATAATAATAAAGAAATCTAATGAATAGAATATGTACCGTGTTCAAATTAATGATTGAATTCACATTGAAAACATGATTGAATCTATGATGTTGAAAATGATTAATGAAGGAGAAACCAGATATATATATATAGTAAACGAAAATATTTTCAATTGCATAGTATGAAAATATAAGTTGGATTTTAAAAAGTAAAACGCGCGTTGTGAAAAAAATTGAAATTCTGATCCCGTATTACTCTTTGGCATTGGTTTTGTTTGAAACCGACACAAAAAAGGATTTACATTGGACTTTTGGCGTCATTTTTTAGAAAACCAATTCCAAAAATGCCAATCGATGTCCTTTTTGGCATCGTTTTCCAAATAAACAGACGTGAAAAAATAAAAAAAAAATACATTTTTCACGTTGGTTTTTTTAAAAATCGACGCCAAAAAGTTAAAAAATAAATATTTGGAATCATTTTTTTAACAAACTAGTTTTAAAAATTGTAAAGAAAAAACTGTTCACTTCTGTTTTTTTAAAAACCGATGCCAAATACATAAATAGATTTTTTTAGCGTTGGTTTTTAAAAAAACCATGTGAAAAAGTAAAAAGATATTTTTGGCATTGGTTTTTATGAAAACCGATTCCGAAAAATATTAAAAAAATTACAGTGTTTTAGATAATTAATTAATCTTTGATTTGACTGGTCGTGGAGCTAAAACGGAGTTACGGATTAAAAGTTGTTGACTTTGAAAATTTAACTTCTTTAACACTTCTCTTAGAGAAGGTCAAATTCCGACATCCATAACTTTTAATCCGTAACTCCGTTTTTGCTCCACGACAAGTCAAATAAAATCTCAGTGAATTATCTAAAACATAGTATAATTTTTTAACATTTTATGGTTTTGTTTTTCAGAATAACCAATGGAAAAATATTTTTTTTTGTTTTTTGCGTGGGTTTTTTGAATAACCGACACCAATTTTTTTCTCTTTGGCGTTGGTTTTTAAAAAAACCGACATAACAAATTCACCAGAAAAATTATTTACATCGGTTTATAAGAAACTGACATCAAACTAGAGATGTTAATAATCATTTTTCTACTACTGTATTCCCTTAGACATAATTTCAAAAATGAATAAATTATTCAGGACATATTGACTTATGTTTTTTCTAGCCTTTTTTATTTTAGGAAATAATTGGATCTAAGAGAAACTAGGACAACAACCCGTGAAAGGGACAATGTAGTGATTGCTTGAACGACATCCCCAATTCCAATGGAGTTGGAGTTAAAAATTTCATGGAGATTCATATACAAATTTCATAGGATATGAAAAATAACCTGAATAATGTGGAACACCCTCATTCACATAATAGAGAGAAACTTGTTATCGAGTGTTTTATATGAAAAAAACCACGGTTGTTTAGGGATATTCTGATACATTAATTGTGGAATAGTGAGTGAAATCAATGGAGAATATCATTTTTTACTTCACTATTCTAGGATGGAGTAGGTGACTCTTTTCATTTATCATCTATATGGAGAGGGAGACTAATGGTGGGCATTGATTAATAACACCAAGCAGAAGGACGAAATTGATAAGATGGAGTGGGAGAACATTAAGATAATGTTTTTTAAAAAGTATTTCTCTGTAACTATTTATATGACGATGAAGGAGTAATTCATAGAGCTTAACTAAAATGAAGGTAAATCTATTATAAAATATAAAGAAATTTTCACAAGGATTTAAGGGTATTCTTTAGGTTTTTTATCAACAATGATCGAAATTTGTTTATATTTTTCAGTAATTTTAAAACAAACCTTCAAAATGATCTTTAAATTCGATAAATTGGTATTTATGAATAAGTTGTTCGATTTTCTATCCATGTGGATATAGATTTTTGATAATGGTCACATGAATATGGTGATAACAATTCAATGGTAGAGTTTCAGGTAGTAGGATCTCCTAAAAAGATTCAATGAAATCTCAACCACTCACAAGTAAAAAATTTGGGAAGAATCGTCATGGGAACTGCCTCAAAGGGGTAGGGAAGTGCCTCAAATGTGGGATATAAGGCCACCAATATCATGAATTTGAAAAATACATGAGTTTTAAGAACAATGTGGTGGAGGAAAGGAGAGAAACACCCATGGTCCAATGTAAAACTATTGGGATAAAGGTAACTATGTAAAAAAGTGCACTAAACCTTTATCCATCGAGGATAATCATCATTAGTGGCCACCAAAGACAAAGGAGAAAGGGAATTATTATTACATCACTACTACCAATGTGGAGCAAGAAAATGAATTCATAAAAGGTATACTTCTTTTTCACTCAAAAATGGAAAAAGTCTTATTTGATTATGGTTCAACTCATACCATGATATCTTGCATCTTTTGTAGAAATATTGAATCAATGCCTTGAAACCTTGACATAGGAATATCCATAAAAACACTAAGTGGTGGAATAATTGGAACCCATGTTTTGGACTCTTCTCTTGATGGGGTATGTAGAATGATTCTCCCAGAAAATTTTGAAACAATTCCCCTAGTGGAATTTGACACTATAATGGTAATGGATTATCTCTCATTATATAAGGAACATATAAAAAGTCGAGAAAAGGAAATATATATTCATATTCCATGCCATCCCATGATCCCTTAAAAATTCAAGGATGACCGGGAATATCCTTTGGAAAATCCTTCAAAGGTGTGGGTGTTGATTCCCTATTAAAAATCATACCTCACTCGAATGGTTGATTCAAAGGAAGGTATCAACCTAGGGAAAATACCCATTGTGAGGGAATACTATGATATATTTCTCAAGAGTTTCCCAGACTTCCCTCAGATCGTGAGATAGAGTTATCAATCAAACTCACACCCGAATCTACTCCTATCTCAAAGTGTCACTATAGGATGGCTCCTATCTAACTAGAGTAGTTAAAGAAGAAGCTATATAAGAATTTGGACAAAGGGTTCCTATTCCCTAGTGCATCACCTTGGAGTGCGCTAGTGATCTTTTTAAAGAAGAAGAATAGGTCAATGTGGTTGTATATTGATTATAGAGAACTCAAGATAATCACTATAATAAAAAAGTACCCTATTTCAAGTATAAAAATATTGTTTTATTAGTTTAGAATTGCTCATTACTTAAGATAGGTAGATCTTCATTCTAGATATCATTACCTAAAGTTGATGAAGGAAGATATTCAAAAGACTGACATCTGTATAAGGTATGGTCACTGACTTTTTGGTGATGCCATTCAGACTTACTAATTCCCCTATAATATTCCCATATATGATTAATAGTGTATTTATACATTACATTGAAAATAATTTGGTGGTTTTTTTCAAGGATATTTTCATATACTCCATGATTAAGGATATACATGAAGAAAATATAAGTATTGTGTTGGAAACATTATGAAATGATAATTTCTATGCCATGTATAGGAAGTGTGACTTTTAAATGCAGAATGTTACTTTCTTAGGACACATGATCATGAATGAGGGAATTTTCATAGACCATTCCAAGACAAAGGAAATTTAGGAATGGCCCATACACTCTATTGTCAGGGAAATCCATAGTTTTCTTAGAATAGAAGGGTACTACAAACATTTTGTAAGGAATTTCTCACAATTTTCAACACCTCAAAATAAGTTAATAATGAAACGGGGAATGTGTGTCTTTTCGGTGGAATGCGAGGAAAGCTTCGAGGCGCTAAAGAAGAGGCTAATCACTGAACATGTACTCACATTACAAAAAATTATATAATGTTTTGTGATATATAGTGATGAATCCAAGAATGTCTTGGGTTCTGTACTCATGAAAAATGAGGATGTGATATCCTATGCCTCATGAAAGTTGATGGTCCATGAGAATAACTACCCGGAGAATGATCTAGAGGTGGCAACAATGACTTTTTACTTGAAAATATCGCATCACTACCTCTATGGTGAGAAGTGTGACATATATACCAATTAGAATATTTTAAACAATATATTCAAACAAAAGGTGCTCAAGTTGATTCAAATGATATTGTTAGAGTTAGTAAAGGACTACGATTTCTCTATTCACTATAATCCTGGAAAGGAAAAAATGTAGTAGATGCTCTTAGTAGTAAATAACATTCAACACTATCCATGTTTCATATTGAGAAAGACCATATTTTAATATATATGAAAAAGATATATTTGTATATCACAATAGAAAGGAATACATCCTACCTTTACCAAATTATTTCCCAATCATCAATCCATGATTATAGTAAAGAGTTAAAAAAGGATGATATGGAGATTCAAAGGAAGGTGAATGCAGTAATAGAAGGAGATCATCAAGAGTTCCATATCGATGATGGTGTTATGATTTGGTTTGGAACAAGGATTTTTGTGCCTTCATATCCTAATATAATTACATCACCCTGAGCTTTTATAAAAAATATTATTTTTAATTTCTTTGATGACTTGTGTTGTACGTTACAAAAAGATTATCATTCACTTTACGCAACAGCGTATTAGCTTGTAGTATACTCAACACTATACTCGGCTTGCGTTGCACGAAAGAGAAACCTTACTCGATAGCTTGTGTTGTGTGCAATGCAGAGTTTCACTAAATAATGTTATGTTATTAAAATATTATATAGACTAGCCATTATGAATATTAATACCCACTTTTTGATATTTTATAAATTTTATCTTTCAAAATGGACTTCATTTTTGGATTCGGATTATCGAAATTATCCTAGGGTGAATTTTTGGTATTTTTCTGAAAACTATCAATTTTTGATGAATAGTGAAAACACTAAGTTATTTGTTAAAACCGACTTTTTATTTAAATAATAATTTATTATATTTAAATTTATTTCAGATCAAAATAGATACAAAATACCTATATAAGTTCAATGTAATTCATTGGGGTCATTTTATAATAAATTTAGATATATAAAAATTTTATTGATCTTTTTACCCTCTTTTACCCACCTCTTAGGAGCATTTTCAATTGTACATAAAATGTAATTTTACCGCTTATGTGAGTTGAATTTAGAAAACATGAGAGACACGGTTAATATCAAGGAGTAAAATTTCGTTCAATAAGATAAAAATAATTTTTGGTGAGTAGTAACTTCTTATATTTATTTACCATGGTTAAAAGTATATATGGTAATTAGTGGTAAAATTATATTATTTTTACCTTAACACATCTCATAATTCTATTGGATAAGTTTAATTCAACCAAATACAACCTTAATAATAAAATATTACCATTTAGGTCTACTTGGATTATATTTGGACACTTATTATTATTGTATTTAAAAGAGTGTTAAAAGAGTTAAAATCAAGGTTTAATAAATAAAATATTTTAAATATAGGTTTATACATAAGATAAAATCGACTATAAATATTCATAATAAATATAAAACTATTTCATACATAATGGTATTTTATTTATAATTTTTAAACATTATATAATTTAATTTATTTATGACCCAATGATGATGCAGTAATTACCTTATTAATGAAATATTATCATAATTGATATTATAAATACCGAAATAAATATAATTTGAGACTTTTTATCAATTAAACATATTTTCTACGTTAATATAACATATTAGGGTTGGTTAGATGAATATATTTCGAGGTAATAATGCTGTTATAAATTTAGAGAAAACAAAATACCAAATAGTGTCAAAATTGACATAATAGAGTTTTAAAACAACTATTATATTATTAATTTATATAATGGTTCTAAAAATCTATAGTTCGTCCAAAATACTTATATAATAATATATATAACATTACCTAACCAATCGGGGTTCTATTGTTAGTTTATAGTAAGTTTATTAACCATATAGTGTAAGAATACAAGAAGACACGGTAAAAGATAAATTATTTAACTTAGAGTTAAATGTAAATGATAAGGTTAAAATGGTAACCTAAACTTGTATAAAAACCTATTAGTTGAGAGTATTTCGACCCATCCCCAACCTAGCCTCTAAATAAGTCTCTTTTGATCCATTATAAACTGAATATGAATTTATTATAAAATAATATTTTAAGTTATTTCTAAGGTGCCCCTCACCCTTCTTATAAAAGGGCACCTCCTCCCTCTTTTCTTCACACAATTTTGTGCCATCCATCTCATCCAAAACATACCAATTTATCTTCTAAACCTCAGTAGACATATCATATAGGTTCTGGTCTTCTCAAAAGACCATCTCTAGTTCCCTAAGAGGATGTTTATAAGAGGCACGTCGAAGAAGAGGTAATCTCTTCTACCAATTCATTCAAATTTTATTCTTCTTCAACTTCCTCTTATTTAGTTGTTTAATTATAAAGTAATAACCTATGTATTACATATATACTAATATGTTATTATAAATATTAAACAACCCTATTTCATTTTATAACCATCCTACAAATACAATATCACCGTGTGTGCGTACGTACGGAATACTATCTCCACGCTATGCTGTAATATGTTTTTCTACCACCACATTACTTGGATGGATATGATGGTGTAAATAATAACTATATATTATTATTATAACATGATACAAGTTCTTAGATATTATATCATCCACTCCAATTTCATTCAATAATTATGGGAAAGATATCATCGATCGTGCGGACGCACAGATTACTATCTCCACGACGCGATGTGATTCATTCTCCATGTTAACCATTCAAGAATGATTATAAAGTATAAATAATGAATAATAATTAAATATGTTACATAATAAAGATTTTGTATTTATTTATACATATATTTATATATCATCTTATAACTTTCATTCAAGTCAATAAAGAAAGGCAAACACCATTTATGCATACGTATGACCTACCATCTCCATGAACGGTGTATTTCATTTCATTTATATATCTATTATATATATATATATACTGAATATATATATGATATATAAATAATGATTTACATTCTGTAAGTATTTAAATTATGATATAAGTAATAATAATATAATGAACAACAAGTCCAAACATGTACGATAAATGAAACGATTTTACCCAAAACACCACCTTAACATGGAATTGACAAATGAACAGTTAATATTGAGTCATAAGTGAATCATATATGATAACATAAATATTATTATGATTCTGTTAGAAGATAATAATATTTTTAGACCCACTATACAGGATTCTCAGACACATACAAAAGAAATTGGACATAAGCTAAGGGATAATTATTCCAATCTTGTTCTTATCCAGGATTGTTTATTTGTAAGTAATTAAGTGGGTTATTGTTATCATCCATGTCAATATTTTATAAAACTTTTTCAAATATTTTTAAATTCCTTTTACCCTTTTTTTACTTTTACCAAATGTTATTGAAGGAACCATTCTTTTGTTTACCATACGAGGAACTTTTTTAATTTTCCTACAAAAGTATGAGGGGAATGTTTTTTTAACTTATACGGGATGAATGGATTTTTACGGTTTCATAACGCCTAATTTTCATGAAGCTTCCTCTACAAGATTTCCTAATTATTTTCAACAAAATACTTTTCATTTAAAATTTAATGGCATTTTTTGAAAATAAAATTATTTTGTTTAATGAAGGATATTTTCCTCAAGAATTCATTTCAAGTGTTTTGTCAAAACTATTTTACATCTAAGATGACATTATTTAGTATGATTATGTTTCAAATATAATGTCTCTATTATTTACATGGTTTTATTCTCATTATGATGAAATGATATAAAATGTTTTATCTTGATTATGTTATGATGGGATGATGTTTATGAAACCCATTTTTTTCTTGGGGTTATGATGGATGATTTATGTTTATTTTGTGTCTCAAGTAAGAATGATTTCATTATGATGTGGTTGGGACCATTATCTTCCTCCAATGAATTGGGTCAATATTTATATCTCATGAGATAGACATGGATGTAATGGTAGGTTAATCCAGTTCAATGATACAGGACTGGAACGAGGAGTGAACTTGATTCCGAAAGGGACTTTGTCCACTATGATGGTCTTGGCAGTAATGTCTTGGCTACTGTGGAAATCATATCATGTGATTAATGGTTTGCCACAATTCCTTGTTTTGTTCCCATGTTATTTATCATGATTAATGTTCCTTTATGATCTATGGCTTATGCGTTGTCAATATTTATGTCATTACTCATTATTTTTATGTTTAATGTTCATGCTATTACGTTCAAATGTTTAGGGATTGTTTTATGTTTCCCTGATTACCGTTACTGATCATTTGAGCTCACCCTTTTAATGTTTTGTTTTCCACTAGGATATAAAAGAAGGTTTTAGGTAAGAAAATAAAGAAGTTCTTTATGGGATATGTTGATGAATCTTTCACCATGATTAGAAGATTATGTTCCGAGTTTCCAAAGACCCTAAACTAATATGGTCATTGGGAATTTGTTTAGTTATGTACTCAGTATTCCACAAAAGTAATGTAAAATCCATGTATGTAAATATTTGGGTCTCTATAGTTGGAATCATAGAGAAGGTTTATTCAACCCTTGGAAACAAGGATGTGATAAATTTAGCGAGATCCCTATAGATATTTCTAAGGTATTTATAGGGATGTCTGTAAGGTTAAGTATAAAGTATAGGTTATAATATGAGAATTATAATAACAATAATGAATAACCTAGGAATAAACCTAATATGTTATAGATTTAATATACTTCCCCTTGATAATGTTTTTTTTATAGTACTATTTTTGCCACTCATACTATTGTTTTTGGGTTTTAAGAAATGGAAGGAAACATGAGGATTCATTTTAATGGAGAATATGATGGACAATGGAATGATATTCTTCATGAGAAACCAAATGATACCAGATTATGAAGTCCAAACATCGTTATTATGGCTAACCAGCAATCTCATAATATGATTAGTAATCTCAACTTCAGAAAGATTCTTGACTCAGCTAATAAAAAAAAGATGGAGTTTCTTGATGATCATATAAAAAAGAATGTTCAATTTCCCTCATGTAAATCATGTGGGAAAAGGCATCAAGGAGAATGTTTTAGAGGAATTGGACGATGCTTTGGTTGTGGAAAAGAAGGACACAAAGCTAGTAATTGAAAAGGAAAAGGACCAGTTAACACAATGGAAAAAGATAATGGTATTTCTAAGACATCAACAAAGGTTAAATGTTTTTAATGTGGAATGTACGGGCATTGTGAAAATAGATTCCCTACAGGAAAATCTCATGAAGAAAATCAGCATGGTCATATGGGTAGTATTTATATTGGTGATGATGAAGAAACTACAAATGATAAATGAGATGAAAGTAGTGTTGAGGAATAAAATGATGAAGCTTGGTCAATGGTTTAAGAAGGTAGTGGAATGATTGCATGTGTATCAAGAATAATGTATGGTATTATGGAATAATGAAACATCTAAATATTGTTACACTATTATATTTTCTAATGTATTTGAAATTATATGTTAAATGGTACTGGTAACCATGAAAAGTTATTTTGGAAATCATATGATATGTGCATAACGATGGGATAAGGAGAATATGAAATGTTTAATAGTATTCATGAGCTCATGACTGATATAAGGGAAAATTGATATCATGGTTTTAGTATATAGATATTTTGGGATTTGGTATGTGGAAAGAGTTAACTTTTGAGAGAATTCATGTTTTAACAAAGGTTCTATTGTGATTCATGTTTCAAAAGAAAACACGATTAAGGTATTCACATGTTTGGAATGTGACCAACATGATATTTCTTATGATAGAAGGGGGATAAATGATGGTATTCACGTGCTTGATATGTGACCTTTCTAGAAATCATATTCATTATACTATGAGATTGGACATATGTATATGGGATTAGCCTAAATATTGGAATGGGTTATTTTGGACATCAGATAGTATTTTTTAAGGATAGAACTATCTTTTCGATATTATTTCAGTAATGCTGTAATAGTGTACTTTTAGACAAAGGGGAAACTTTTAGAATGGGCGGCAACCCATCACGTCAGACAAGGTTGCGAGAATCGAACCCACAATCGAAGTGAGACAAGCCTTTATCGCCTACCTCTGGCCTAAAGGAAGTCTCTGGTTAGTATAAACTAGTGTTATATTATTAAGCGGTATGATAGAGGAAGTATAAGTCCTTTTTCGAAATCATATATGATTAACCTCACCATAGATGGAGTTATGTATATTTGATAACTTTTTTTAATTTTTTTTTAAAAGATGGAATGAACCATCATTTTATCTCATGATCTTCTAACACTTCACGAACGAAATTAAACTTTATTTCCTTAAAATATGAAAAGAAAATTGTTTATGGAATGACCAACAGCGAGATTGTATAAAAATCAAGTAACTATTTCTTCTAATTCAAAATTTTCAACATTAGGGAAATGATATTGATAACCAAAAATGTTGTCCTAGTACCCTCATATTCGATGAATCAGATGGTACCTTATATCATCACAAATTTATGGCTTTGTGATTGTCGGATTTTTCATATCCATATTCTCTACCACTCTCCATCAGAACATGATGGTTATATTTCGCTTCCATATCCATATTTTCACCTATGTTCTCCTATGTTGAAACCCAGTGATGAGTTAATTTGGGTAACTATTATGTTTCAAACATATGTTATTAAAATTAAGTTTTAGTTTTCCTTTTTATGATGTGGGTTTCTATGAAAGAAACATTCAAGTAGTAAACCATTTATAACCCCGATGAATATTGAGGGTTAAATTCATTTAAATGGGGGGAAAATGTAACACCTCGATATTTTATGAGAAATATAATTTTTAATTTCATTGATGACTTGTGTTGTACGCTACACCAAGATTAACTTTCAGTTTACGCAACACCGTAATAGCTTGTAGTATACGCAAAACTATTCTTGGATTTCTTTACATGCCAGGGAAACCTTTCTTGATAGCTTGTGTTGTACGTAATACCTAGTTTCACTAAACAATGTTATATTATTGAAATATTATATAAAATAGCCTTAATGAATAGTAATACAAACTTCTTAAAATTTTATAAATTTCACCTTTCAAAATGGACTTAATATTTGAATTCGGAATATCGAGATTAGCCTACGGTTAATTTTTGGTATTTTTCTGTAAACATTCAATTTTTGATGAATAGTGAAAACACTGAGTTATTTGTTAAAAACGAATTTTTATTTAAATAATAACATATTTTATTTATATTTATTTTAGCTCAAAATCGATACATAATACCTATATAACTTCACTTTAATTCATTGGAGTCATTTTATAAAAATTTTAGATATATAAATATTTTATTGAACTTTTTACCGTCTTTTACCCACCTCCTAGGAGCATTTTCAATAGTACATAAAACATAATTTTACCACATCTATGAGTTGAATTTATAAAATCCAACAGAAACAGTTGATATGATGGAGTAAAATGTGGTTCAAAAATATAAAAATATTTTTTTGTGAATCGTAACTTTTTACTTTTATTTACCACTGGTAAAAGTAAATGGGATAATTAAGGGTGAAAATGATATTATTATTACCCTAAAAAATGTCCTAATTCTATTAGATAAGTTTAATTCAACCAAAAAAACCTTAGGAATGAAATATTTCCCATTAGGTGTCACGACGCGTCCTCGGGGCCCTTGTCGTGGCTACCCCAAGCCCATCTCCTATAGGCCAGGAGCTGGCGACTAGCACCAAAGGTATAAATCCTGATAAAAGGGAATGTAATTCCTTTATAGAAGTAAAAAAACACAACAGAGTACGCAATAGAAGTAAACACTAAGTAATATTGAATACAAAAGTAAGTGAGGAAAAGTAAATGGGCCAGTATACAAACCCAACTATAAATTACAGTACAACTGAAACGCTTGTACAACAGTAGTAAAGTAAAACAGAAACTACTGAGTCATCCTCCAAGAATCCCACCGAAAGGGTGGGTACATATGGTCTCCCCATCACCTTGGGTCCGTCTGTATACTTCGTGTACATCTCATCAAGTGGTGCACCTCCGGGTACCGTCCTGCTCCACAAGTCTCTAGCTCGATCAGTGTTGTCCGTCATCTGCATCCAATAGAATGTAGTGCGGGAATAGCCTGTGTAGGGGTGAGTATACAAAACTCATTAGGGACCCCGAGACCCCCGATGGTCTCCCAGAATCCACAAAATATAAACCACAAAAGAAGGATATAAACACGAAGTATCAACCAACTCTACATAGGTATATGCCCATACATAACTAAGTTAACAATCACAGTTTGGCTCCAACTCTCGAGCCAATGTACAACCCAGTCCACACAGGAAAGAAATTCAATCACGTCAATGATAATGATTAAAGTCAAGACTCAGCTCCCACAGGTATACACCTTTCATATAGAGATAGAGATGATCAGATTTAGTCACCGATTCATCTAAACTGTCGAAACCACGTAGGATTCCAGTACAGTTTTCATTGCTTCCGAACCCACAAAGGATTCCAGTATAGATTTCATCGCTGCCGAACCCACGGAGGATTCCAGTATAGTTTGCGTCGCTGCCGAACCCACGGAGGATTCCAGTACAATTGTCGTTGCTGCCGAACCCATAGAGAATTCTAGTAAAGTTGTCATCATTGCCGAACCCATGGAGGATTCGTGTACAGTTGTTGTCACTGCAGAACCCAAAGAAGGATTTCAGTACAGTTTTCGTCACTGCCGAACCCATGGAGGATTCTAATACAGTTTGCATCGCATTCGCAGCCGGTTCTGGGTCTCCTGCACATAGCTTTCTCGATTCCGGGAGGGTCTGCTCCACGAACCAAGGGGTCGATAAATCAACTATCACAAAGTCAAGATTTGATGTATCTCTCTATTCCGTCTCATCCAAATAAACCCAATGTGACAGACGGCGCGTCAATCAGACGCCCGGTTGGAGAGTTATTAGATTTTCCGTTCCAGGGGCCCGTTTGGAAATATGGTCGTTCCAAACCCAGCCATATTTAAAAGATGTCCAAAACATACATAGATTACCGAAAAAGGACTACATCATCGCAAGGGTCCCAATTTTGTAGATGGCGCGTTGATCGGATGCACGATCATTAAGTTATTCACGTTTAAGTGAAAACGAGCCCGACCCATTTATCCCAGTAGGATGGCGGGTCGGAACGACCTGATTTGGATGGTCCGACTCGGCAGAGGGTCGTACTGGCCTAGTGAAGCACGCGACCCGGTTCGGTGGGGCGTGGCCCAGCCCGAGGCGGTGCGGCCCATAAAGAAAGGATGCAGCGGGGCGCGGCCTGGCCCGGCGCGGCCCGTCCCGACGCGGCCCGGACCGGCGTGGTGCGGCCCGGCCCAGCGCGGCGTGGCCCGAAACGGGGCGTCCCGGCCTGGCGTGGCGAGGCTTGACACGGACCGGCCCAGCCCGGTGCGGCGTGGCCCAGCCCGACTGGCCGTGGCTCGGCCCGATGGCCGAGCGTTGTGGGGGGAGCGCGACCCCCTATAGTCTCCCGAACCGGCGGCGCCGAGCGGCGCTGCCCTCCTATCCAACTGGCTCGGCCAGCCGGTCTTCTCTGCGTGTGCGGCCCACACGGGCGGGTCGCGGTCCTTCGGCCTGGCACCTGCGGGTGGCGCAATCCCTTTATCCTGGTCGGCTGACAAGCCGGTTGGTTGGCCGCCGAAGCGGCCTACAGAGCATGGGTCATGGTTCTCCGTAGCGCGGCGCCCCAAGGGGCGCCGCGGTCCCCCTTTGTCCTGGTCGGCTTTAGCCGGCCGGCACTCCTTCAGCCGAGCGGCCCACGGTTGCGGGCCGTGGTTCTTCCAAATAGGGCCGGCGCGCGACCGCTTCCTTTGCTCATCGCCACCTTCCCAACATGGTCTTCATCGAAAAAAAAGAAACTACTGAGGGTCGCCGGGCCGTGTATGTTTGGCCCGGGCCCTCCGCGTTAGGCATTATCAATTGGCTGATGACAATTTATACAATTCGAAAAAGAACGGGGCACAAATTATTAACTTAAAATTGTACAAACCCCTACCTTGAAATAAGGTTCGCGGTTGACGGGCATCGTGAAAGACGGTGTTTCGGGGGGATGGAATCAACTTGTTGACGTCGGAGAAGAAGGAGCCGAGGATGGCGCGTCGTCGTCATTCCTTGTGGGTGGCTCCTTCTCCTTTATCTTGGCCGAAGATCAAAGGAGACAATCGTCGTTCTTCGGTGGTTCTTCATTGGATGGTCGATGTTCTTCATTTAAGAACGAATCTCTTCTAGTTCACCGGAGGTTCCCCCACTAAAAATATTTTCTATGAAAATATTAAAATAGACTTCTCCAAACTAATGAAATGCCATCCAATTCAAAATAATTCAAAAAGAATTATTGATATCCAAGTTAATTAAAGTAGATTAACTATTTGGGTTGGAACAATTTATGAGAGGTGGTGGCCTCATAAATTCTTGGGACATTGAGGGGTCCCACCTTAATGAGGGGAGGAGTTAAGGGGGTTAAGGGAAGATGAAATGGATAGGTCTCGTGTGGGCCCCACCTCACAAATATCCTCTCGTGGGGGGTTATGTGGGTGTGGGCCCCACCTCTCACTCCCATTGGGAGGAAATAACTTACATCCATAAATAAAATTGTGTACTACAAATTTATTTTATTTTATTCTAAATCCCCAAATATTAACTCTCAACCCACATAAAACACAACTATGGTAAAGGTCCCCTTAATCGAATACTGGCACCGTGAGTTCATAAGTGTCCTCAGATTTCAATTCCGAGCACCGGTTCCAAAGATAGAAAAAACCGCATGTATGTTTACTGAACGTACCCGATGAAAACATCAGAAATTGATTCATGGCACACCGGGCCTTGTAATCAAGTGCGTCAGAACCCGCAGACTCATAAAATTCAAATGTATTTATTAAAAAAATTTCCTTGAAATTTATGGGTCTTTACATTACTCCCACCAAAGGGATTTATATCCCCGTAAAGCTACAACACACACTAGGGAAACAAATGAGGGTACTATACATGCATCTGAGCCTCCCGCTCCCAAGTGCCCTCATGGAGGTTCCCCTGCTGCCAGCGAATGTGCACTAGAGGAATCGACCGCCCAAGTAGGACCCGCTCCTGTCGATCCTCAATCATCACTGGAACCTCCGTAAATGTCGCTCATTCATTGATATCTAGCTCCCCGGGATCGATGATGTGGGATGGTTCGTGCACATATCCCCTCCACTGAGATACGTGGTAGACATCATACACCCAGTGCAACTGATTTGGAAGGGCTAGGCGGTAAGCCACCTCACCTAATCTGTTGAGTACCTAGAAAGGTCTGATGAAATATGGAGATAACTTTCCGCCCCAGCCAAATCTCTGTAGACCTCATCGAGGTGAGACCTGTAGGAAAATGTGGTCACCATCCTCGAACTACAGTGGTCTCTGTCTCCAATCAGCATATGACTTCTGTCTGCTCTGTGTACTCTTTATCCTCTCCTGGATGATCTTCACCTTCTCCATCATAGCCTGAACCATCTCTACTCCTATAATTGCTAACTCCCCTAGGTCTGTCCAGCACAGAGGTGATCAACAAGGTCGTCCTTACAGTTCCTCGTATGGTGCCATCCCGATGGTGGAGTGGTAGTTGTTGTTGTACGCAAACACTGCCAAGGGAAGATGATCCTTCCAGCTGCGACCAAAGTCAAGGACACATGAACGGAGCATTTCCTCGAGAGTCTGAATGGTCCTCTCAGTCTAGACATCCATATGAGGATGAAAGGTCATGCTTGAGCAAAGTTTAATCACAAAATCCTCCTGTAATCCCTTCCATAGTCATGAAGTGAATCGAGCATCTTGATCTGAAATGATTGAAAATGGCACACCCTGAAGTCGTACGATCTCTTGAATGTAGATGCATCCCAAGATCTCTATCATGCCTTACTCTCTAATTGGTGGGAAGTGGGACGACTTGGTGAGTCAGTCTATGATCACCTAAATAGATTCGTTCCCTCTAGATGTATGTGGAATCCCCATCAAAAAATCCCTGGATATCCCGTCCCACTTCCACTCTGGGACCTCTAAGTGTTGTACCAAGACTGCTGGTACCTGGTTCTCCACCTTCACTTGCTGACAAGTGAGGAATCGTGAAACAAACTCTACTACATCCTTCTTCATACCCGGCCACCAGTGTTGTTGTCTGAGTTCGCCACTCCTGGATGTACCTCTAGAGGGGAAGTGTGAAACTCCCTCAACACATCCTTCTGTAATGCAACTAGTACCATGGTACATCCCCTGAAGAGGATGACGTGCTTCCCTTATTCAGAAAATCCATCAGGTGCCTGCCCTGAGGATATCTGAGCACAACGAATCTCACAGTCAACGTCTCCATGTTGTGCCTCCCTGACCCACTAAAGTATTGGAGGAGTGACTATGAGAGACTATTGAAAGGCTGATCCATCTCTATCCACAAAGGATATCTGCAACACGGCTTGCTGTTAAGTCGCCTCTCCTAGCAGCTGAATACCCGATCTCCTGCTGAAAGCATCTGATACAACGTTTCCCTTCTAAAGAGTATGGACTATCTCGAAGTCATAGTCTTGGAGGAACTCGATCCATCGCCCCTATCTCTAGTTCAGTTCCTTCTGCGAGAAAATGTACCTGAGACTCTATTGGTCATAATAGACTGTATAGCGCTCACCCATCAAATAGTTTTTCCACATCTTCAAGGGGAAGACTACTACTTCTAACGCCAATTCATGGGTAGAGTAGTTTTGCTCATACTTCCTCAACCTCTGTGAAATGTATGTGATCACTACTTGCTCCTACATCAGGACACACCCGAGTCTGGTCCCTGATGCGTCGCAGTAAATTACGTACCCTACGCCCTCCTCCGGTAGCCTAAATTTGGGCGCACTGGTCGTCCTCTACCTCATCTCCTAAATGCTCTTCTGGAACCTATCTGACCACATGAATGATTTCCCATTCTTCAACAAGGCTGAAAGTGGTGTTGAAACTCTGGAGAATTCTGGAATAGATCATAGATAGTGTCCATCTAGACCCAAAAATCTCCGCAAATCTGTCACACTCTTGGGTGGCTCCCAAGCAAGTACTACCTCAGTCTTCGCTGGATCCACTGCAACTCCAGCCTCCATGGTGACATGTCCCAAGAAGTGGACCTCTCAATCCTAGAACTGGAACTTCGAGAGCTTACCATAAATCTGGGGCTCCCTGAGTGTATCCAGTAAAACCCGCAAGTGGTAGGTGTGCTCCTCCTTAGTAGTCGAGTAAATCAGTATGTCGTCGATGAAAACTATGAGAAATCAATCGTGGTAAGGGTGGATGATCCAGTTCATGAGACTCATGAACACCGCTGGAGTGTTGGTTATGCCGAAAGGCATAACCAAGAACTCGTAGTAGCCATAACGACACATGAAGTTCATCTTCTACACATCCTCTTCTCAAACTCTAAGCTGGTGATAGCCTGACCTGAGGTATATCTTCAAGAACAATCGTTCTCCCTTGAGATGATCAAAGAGGGTGTTAATCCTCAGGAGTGGGTATTTGTTCTTCACAGTCACCTGATTCAGGCGACGGTAGTCGACACATAGTTTCAAGCTCTCATCTGCCGTCTTGGTGAAAAAAATCAGAGAATCCCAGGGTGAAACACTAGGTCGGATGAATCCCTTCCCCTGTAAGTTCTCCAGCTGTACCCGCAGCTCATAAAGCTCAGCTGGAGCCATCCGATATGTTGGAGTAGATATCGGTGTTGTCTCGGGGTACATGCCAATGTATAAGTCTACCTCTCTGTGAGGAGGTAGTCCTGGAATGTCGTTAGGAAAAACGTTCGCATACTGATCCACCACAACAGTAAAACTCGGACTCCGCACATGAACTTCTTCGAGGATGAGACTGGCAAACTGATGTTGGATCCGCTCGCCACTCCTCTATGTAAGTCTTTCCTGCACTGCAAAGGCTCCCTTCTCGCGAGTGATGGTGGACCTGCTCCCATCCATGCGGACACAGCTCACTTTGTGCCTAATTCAGTCGATCTGAACATGGATTGTAGAAAATCAGTCCATACCCAAGATGACGTCGTAAGGCCTCGACGCCACTACAAGAAGATCTCAGCCAAAGATCTCGCCTCCAAGAGTAAGCTCACACTACTGGAAACAGTGCGTAATCATCGAGTCTTCTCCCGTAAGAGTTTCAAGACGTAAAGATCGAGCCAACGGCTCCGTCGGAATCTCTGAGCTCCGAACAAGGGTAGCGACAACAAAATAATGACTCACACATGTGTCTATATGTATTTCAGCAAATATGGAGTAGACACAGATAGTACCTTGAATCATCTCAAGTGCACCGTGGTCGTAGGTCTCGACTTCTTAGAGATAAGACTGCCTCTATCATCCAGCTCCCTGGGGTCAGGGAGGACCTTCTAGTGGTATTAAATCCTCAAAGCATCATCCACCCACCTGCTACTCAGCCAGCTCCTCTCCCATGTCCGCCTGCTCCCTGTGAACCTCCATAGTTGAACATCTTCCTCTACCTGGGAGGTCCCTATACTATCTGCTCCTCGTCTTCTTGGAGGGTCGGGCAGTCCCGAGGCATGTGACACTGCCCACTGCATGCATAGCACTGACTACTCCTTGTATAGCTAGCTCTGTTCCATGTGCCCCACACAACTGAACCTGTATCCTAAGGTCTCCCACCTAATGTCCTGGTCCACTAGGAACACTACGAAAGATGTTATCTGCCGGCTGCAGAAGAATCCACTACGTGTCGCCCCATTGAGGGTCTCGCCGCTGGTGAGTGCTCAGTGAGAAAACTCTCCACTAGAAGAGCTCGCTCCAGCACCCCCACCTATGTCGGGATGCTGAGCGGAATCGTCGAAGCTCTGATCTCATTCCTCAGTACCTACTCGAAGGTTCGGGCCCTGATGAATGGGTATCATACCATATCCATGGAGTAGCGTGAGAGGTCAGTAAACCTCGCTGAGTACTGAGCTACTGTCATGCTTCCCTTCCGCAGATGAAGTAACTCCTGGAGCCGCACCGCATGAAGGGTGGCAGGAACAAACTCTGAGCGGAAGAGACTCTCGAAGACTACCCAAAGTAGAGATGTCTCATTGTGCACCGTGAGCATCAAGATCCACCATCTACCTACAGTTGTGTGAAAGATACTCGCAACAAGGATCTCCATATGATCAGATGGTGTCTCTACAAATCTGAAAACCTTGACGATAGCCTCCAGCCAATCCTCGGCTGCCTGTGGGTCTGTCTCTCTACAGAACCTCGGTGACCTCTGTCACTGAAACTCATGCAACGCGCTTAAGAGGAGTGCAATATCTGCTGCAGGAGAAGGTAGCATCGGAGGCTCAATGGGTAGTGGTACCACTGGTGCCTTCGCAATGATGGGGCCTTTCATCGAGGCCTCATCGCTCGGTGGGCTACCATACCGTACATAACTCAGAACCCTAGCTGGATGCCTTCGTGGGACCATCCTGAAAGAAAACAGGTGTCCCACAGTCAAACAGTATACCTGGTGAAATGACACAAAGTATTCATAATGAAAACTTTTGAAACACACATGCAATCAGTGTTTTCATGTAATGAGTCAGAAATCAGAGATCAGGGTCCTAGTGTATGGATACGTCGTACACCGCACCAGCACTGGACTCCCTAGACTGAAAACCACACTCAATACTCTTAACACTAATGCATCACATGGAAGAATAATCATAGTCCTATGTTCTATCGTAGAACCGACTCCTATGATACCAATTTGTCATGACCCGTCCTCAAGGCCCGTACCATGACTACCCCAAGCCCGCATCCCAGAGGCCAGGGGATGGCGACTATCACCACAGGCATAAATCCTGATAAAAGGGAAGGTATTTCCTTTATAGATGTAAACAAACACAACAGAGTATGAAACAAAAGTAAACACTAAGTAATACTGAATAAAAAAGTAAGTGCTGAAAATTAAATGGGCCAATATTCAAACCCAACTATAAAGTACAGTACAACTGAAAAGCTATTACAACTACAGTAAAGTAAAACAACTACTACTAGGTCGTCCTCCAGAAATCCAAACTGAAGGGTTGGTACAGATTGTCTCCTCAGCACCTCGTGTCCGTCTGTCTGCTCAGTGTACGTCTTGTCAAGGGGTCCACCTCTGGGTACCGTCCATCTCCACAAGTCTCTACCTCGATCGGTTATTTCTATCGTCTTCATCCTACACAACATTGTATAGGCATAGCCCATACAGGGGTGAGTATACGATACTCAGTAGGGACCCCGAGACCCCTGAAGGTCTCCCAGAATCCACAAAGGATAAACCATAAAAGAAAGATATAAACATAAAGTATCAACCAACTCTACTTAGGTATATTCTCATACAAATACCTAAGATAACAATCAGAGTTCGGCCCCAAATCTCGAGTCTAAGTACAACCTAGTGCACACAGGAAAGCAATTCAATCACATCAATGATAATGATTTAAAGTCAAGACTCGACTCACACAGGTATACATCTTTAGAATAGAGATAGAGATGATCAGATGTAGTCACTCATTCATCTACGCTATCGAACCCATGGAGGATACCAATACAGTTTTCATTGCTGCCAATCCCACGGAGGATTCGAGTATATTTTTCGTCGCTGCCGAACTCACAAAGGATTCCAGTACAGTTGTCGTCGCTGCCGAACCTAAGGAGGATTCTAGTATAGTTGTCGTCGATGTCGAACCCATGGAGAATTCCAATATAGTTGTCATCCCTACCAAACCCATGGTGGAATCCAGTACAGTTGTTGTCGCTACCGAACCCACAGAGGATTCCTATATAGTTCTTGTCGCTATTGAACCCACGGAGGATTCTAGTACAGTTGTCATCGCATTCACAGCTAGCTCTAGGGTTCAAGCACACAACACACTCGATTCTGGGAGGGTCCATTCCTTGATCCAAGGGTTTGATACATTAACTATCATGAATTCAAGAGTTTATGTATCCTGTAGTTCCGTCTCATAAAAAATCCCAACGCGACAGAAGGCGCATCAATCGGATGCCCGGTCTGAGAGTTATTGGATTTTTCATTATAGGGGCTCGGTTGGAAATACGCTCGTTCCAAACCCGGCCATTTTTCAAAGTCGTCCAAAACACACATAGAGTATCGCAAAAGTACCGTCTCATCAAGAGGGTACTAATTCCGTAGACGGAACATTTATCGGACGTCTGGTCTTTAAGTGGTTCACGTTTAAGTGAATACAGGCCCGACCCATTAAGCCTAGTAGGCTGGCGGGTCAGCCCGACCTGATTTGGCGGGTACGACCAGGCAAAGGGTCAGACGGGTGTAGTGATGTGCACGACCCTGCAGGGTGCAGCCCGGCATGGTGCGGCGCGGTGGGTCTGGCCCAGCGCGCCGTGGCCCAGCCCGGCGTGGAGTGGCCCGGCCCCATGCGGCACGGCCAGGCCCAGCGCGACGCGGCTCGAACTGGCCCGGCAGGCCGCAGGTTGGCCCGGATTGCCGAGCGGTTCGGTCCGATGGTCGAGTGTTGCGGGGGGAGCACAACCCCCCGGTCTCCTGAACCGGTGCCACCCTCTTATCCGACCGGCTCGGTCGGCCAGTCTTCTCGTTGCGAGCGGCCTACACGGGTGGGCTGCGGTCCTTCGGTGCGGCACCTGCGGGTGTCGGGGCCCCTTCATCCCGGCCGGCTGAGAATCCGTCTGGTTCGCCTCCGAAGCTGCCCGCGGAGCGCGGACCGCTGTTCTCTTCAGCGCGGTGCCCCTTGTGGTGTCACTGTCTCCCTTCGCCCCGGCCAGCATTAGCTGGCCCGTTATCATTCGGACGAGTGGCCTGTGGTTGTGGGCCGCAGTTCCACCGCACGCGTCAGTGTGCGCCCGCCTCCTTCGCTCGTCGCCACCTTCCCAACATGGTCTCCACAAAAAATAAAAGAAACTATAGAGGGTCGTCGGGCCGTGTGCATTCGGCCCGCGCCCTCCGCATGAGGCGGTATCAATTGGCCGATGGTAATTCAGAAAATTCGATAAAGAACGGGGTATAATTAATTCACTTAAAATTATACAAACCCATACCTCGAAATAAGGTTCGTGGTAGTCGGGAATCGCGAAAGACGACATTGTGGGGGGAAAGCATCAAATCATTGATGTCGGGGAAGAAGGAGTTGAGGATGGCGCATTGCTGGCATTCCTTACTAGTGGCTCCTTCTCCTTTGGCTTAGCCGAAGATCGAAGGATATGATTGTCGTTCTTCGGTGGTTCTTCGTTGGATGGACAATGTTCTTCATTGAAGAACAAAGCGCTTCTAATTCTCCAGAGGTCACCCAACCAAAAATATTTTCTATGCAAATATTAAAATAGACTTTTCCAACTTAAAGAAATTCCAACCAATTCAAAATAATGAAAAAGAATTACTGATACCCAAGTTAATTAAAGTAGATAAACTATTTGGGTTGACACAATTTATGAGAATAGTTGGCCACATAAATTCTTGGGAGGTGGAGAGGTTCCACCTTAATGAGGGGAGTAGTTAAGGGGGGTTAAGGGAAGATGAAAAGGTTAGGGCTCGTGTGGGCCCCATCTCTAACTCACCTATGGAGGAAAAAACTAACATCCATAAATAAAATTGTGTACTACAAATTTTATTTATTTTATTCTAAATCACCAAATATTAACTCTCAACCTGCATAAAATCAAACTATGGTAAAGGTCCCCTTAAATGAATACTAGCGCTTCAAGTTCATCGGTGTCTTAGATTTAAATTCCGAGCAGCGGTTCAAAATATAGAAAAACTTTCACGTACGTTTACTGAACATACCCGAACAAAACTTCAGAAATTGATTCTGGGCACACCGGGCCTCTGAATCAAGTGCTGTCAGAAAATGCAGACTCGTAAAATTATATATAATTTAATAAAATACTTTCCTTGAAATTTCCAGGTCATTACATTAGGTCCACTTGGAATAGATTATGAAACTTCTTATTATTTTATTTAAAAGAGAGTTGAAAGAGTTAAAATCAAAGTTTAATAAATAAATTTTTTTTAATATAGGGTTATACATAAGATAAATTAGACTATAAATATTCCTTATAAAGATAAAAATATTTCCTACATAATGGTATTTTATTTATAATTTTTATACATTACATAATTTTATTTATGTATGACACAATGATGATTCTGTAATTACCTTATTAATGAAATATTAACATAATTGATATTATAAATACCCAAATAAATGTAATTTGAGACTTTTTATGAATTACACTAATTTTCTAGGTTAATATAACATATTAGTGTTGGTTAGATAATTTGTTTTCGTAGAAATAATGCTTTTATGAATTTAGAGAAAACAAAATACAAAATAGTGTCAAAATTGACACAATAGAGTTTTTAAAACAAATATTATATTATTAATTGATATAATGGTCCTAAAAATATAAGGTTCGTCCATAAGACTTATATAATAATATATATGACATTAATGAACGAATTTGGGTTCTATTGGTAGTTTATAGTATGTTTATTAACAATATAGTGTAAGAATACAAGAATACATGGAAAACATTAAATTATTTAACTTTTAGTTAAATCTAAATTATAAGGTTAAAATGGTAACTTGAACTTGTCTAAAACCTATTGGATGAGAGGATTTAGATCCATCCCCACCCTAGCCTCGAAATAAGTCACTTTAGAACCATCATAAACTGAATATGATTTTATTATAAAATAACATTTTATGTTTTTCCTATGGTGCCCCTCGCCCCACTTATAAAAGGGCACCTCCTCCCTGTCCTCTTTACACAATTTTTAGCCTTCAAGCTCGGCCATCCCATGCTGATTTCTCATCTCTACCACTCTAGTTATATCATAGTGGTTATGGTCTTCTCAAAAGACCAACTGTAGTTCCTAAGAGTATGTTTAAAAGAGGCACGTCGAAGAAGAGGTAATCACTTCTACCGATTCTTTAAAATTTCTCTCTTCTTATACTTCCTCTCCTTTAGTTGTTTAATTATAAATCAATAACAACAATATTAATTATATACTAATATGTTATTATAAATATGAAACAACCCTATTTCACCATCTATCCATCCTATTAAATACAAAACCACCATGTGTGCGTACATACGGAATACCGTCTCCACGCTTTGGTGTAATATATTTTTCTACCACAACCTTACTTGGATGGGAATAATGGTGTAAAAAATAACTATATATGATTATTATAACATGATAATATTTATGAGATATTATATCATCCACTCTAATTACATTCAATAATTATGGGAACGATATCATCGCTCGTGCGTACGCACGGATTATCGTCTCCACGACGCGATGAGATTCATTCTCCAGGTCAACCATTCAAGAATGATTATAAAGTATATATAACAAATAATAATGAAATAAGTGACATAATAAATCTACAGTATTTGTCTATATATATATATATTTCATATACTTAATTTCATTCATGTCAATAAGTAATGGAAAACAGTGTTCTTGAGTACGTACGACCTACCATCTCTATGAACAGAGTAATTCATCTCAGTTATCTATCTATTGTATATAGATAGTGAATATATATGTGATATATAAATCATGATTTACATTTTGGAAGTATGTAAATCATGATATAAGTAATAATAATTTCATGAACAACACTTCCAAACTCGTAAGAAAAATGAAACGATTTTACACAAAACACTGCTTTAACATTGAATTGACAAACGAACGGTTAATATAAAGTCACAAGTGAATCATACATGATATAATAAATATTATTATGATTTTGTTACAATATAATAATATGTTTGAACCCACTATAAAGGAGTCTTAGACACATACGAAAGAAATTGGACATAAGGTAATGGATAATTATTCCAATCTCATTCTTATCAGGGATTGTTTATTCGTAAGTATTTACGGGGGTATTGTTATAATCCTTGTATATGTTTTGTAAAAGTGTTTTCATGTATTTTTAAATTCATTTTTACCCATTTTTTACTTTTACCACGTGTTATGGAAGGAATATTTCTTTTGCTTACCATACGATGTACTTTTTGACTTTTCTGACAAAAGTATGAGGATAATGTTTTTTTATCTTATACGATATGAATGGATTTTTAAGGTTTCATACCACCTAATTTCGAGGATGATTTCTCTACAATATTTCACGATTATTTTCAAAAGAATCATTTTCTTGTAAAAGTTTATGGCATTTTGTGAAAAGAAAATGATTTTGAAGAAGAAAATATATTTTCCTCAAGAATTCATTTCAAGTGTTTTGTCAAAACTATTTTCCATATGAGATAACATTATTTATCATGATTATGTTTCATGTATAATGTATCTATTATTTACATGGATTGATTCTACTTATGATGAAATTATACCAAATGTTTTATATGGATTATGTTATGATGGGATGATGTTTATGAAACCCATTTTATTCTTTGTTGATGTTGAATGATTTATGTTTATTTTGTGGCACGAGTAAGAATGATTTCATTATGAGATGGGTGGGACCCATTTCTCCCACCAATGCATTTTGTAAAGATTTATATCTCATGAGATAGACATGGCTGGAATGGCAGGTTAATCTCGTTCAGTGATACCAGACTGGAATGAAGAGTGAAATCGATTCAGTAAGGGACTTTGTCCACTATGATGGTCTTGGTAGCAATGCCTTGGCTACTATGAAAATCATATCATGTGCTCAATGGTTTTACAAAATTACATGTTTTGTTCCCATGTTATTTATCATGATTAATTTTACTTTATGATCTATTCCTTATGCATTGTAAAGATTTATGTCATTACTCATGATTTTTATATTTTATGTTCATGTTCTTACATTTAAATGTTTTGGGATTGTATTATGATTCCATGTTAACCCTTACTGAGCATTTTGAGCTCACCCTTTTTATGTTTTCATTTCCCCCAGGATATAGAGGAAGGTTTTAGGTAGGGAAAAAATATCTTTATAGGAGATTTTGAAAAATCTTTCACCGTGATTAGAAGATTATGTTCCGAGTTTCAAAAGACACTAAACTAATACGGTCATTGGGAATTTGTTTTGTGATGTAATATGTATTCCAAAAAATTAATGTAATTTCCATGTATTTCAAGCATTGGGTATCTACAATAATGATGGATTTATTCGACAATACACATATCTCCACATTCTCTATCAATATTAGTATAACCAAGATATAATGCAAATTCTGAGTAAACATATCATGAGAGAACACGAGGAAGGAAATTGTGGAGTATATCCCATGATGCTTGATATATCAGTAAGTAAATGTAGAAAGGAAATGTCCAATGGGATGGATCAACTATTTCCTATACCCATGTGAAAATGGGATAATTTCACCATGGAGTAAAATCACTATCCCACAAAGACATCCAAAGGAAATAATTCGATATGGTTTGTGGCAGACCGAATCACCAAGACATATTAATTTATAGCTATTTGGGAAGATCTCACACTCGAAAAACTTACAAAGATATATGTGAAGAAAGTGGTGAGGATGAATGGGATTAAAATATATATTGTCTCTAAACACGTTCTTAGGTTCACATCTAAATTCTGGAGGAGTCTTTAGCATTCTTTGAGTATTGAAGTAAATTACATACCGACCTATCACCCCTAATCTAATAGCCAATCTGAAAGAACTATTTAGATTCTCAAGGATATTCTTAGAGCCTTATCATTAGAATTCAAAGGTTAATTAGATCAGAAACTCCCATTGTTTGGGTTCTCATACAACAATAGCTTCTATTAGAGTATTAATATAGCTTCATGGGAAGATATGTATGGAAAGAAATGTAGAACTCCATCATGTTGGGCTGATATTAGAGAATTAAAGATACATGGACCAGATCTTGTGCAAAAGATGGAAGAGAATGTTAAATCCATCCAGAAACATATCAAAGAAGCTCTGATTCAAAAAAAATAACTATTTTGATAGCCATACAAGGGACTTGGAATTTGAAATTGAAGATAAAGTCTTCCTTATAATATCACCACGGAAGAGATACATGAGGTTTGGAAGGATAGAAAAGATAAGACCTAGGTACATTATCCACTTTGAAATCCTTGATCTCATATCAGTCATGGCCTATCATCTTGAACTTCCACCAAATATGGCTCTATTTCCTTATGTGTTCCATGTATCACTCTTGGGTAAGTACATACCAGATCCCTAATATATATGAAAATTAGATTTCGTACAACTATAATATGATCTCTCTTATGAGGAGTATCCAGTAAAGATTCTGGATTAGATAGATAAGGTTCCATGCAACAAGAAAACCCACCTTATCAAATTTTTGTGGAGAAACCATAAGTATGAAGATGTAACATGGGAACTAGAGTAGGAAATTAAATAAACATACCATCACTTATTTATGTAAAAAACTTCTATGGTGAAATTTCAAAAGTAGAGAAGAATGTAACGAACCAAACTTTTATCAATGGAATTCCTCCATTTGAATAGTAATTCCATATAGTTTAAATCACATAAATTAACATATAGACTATAATAAAAACATTATAAATGAGTAAATTAATTAAATAATAAGTATTTATATAAGTTAAGAAATCAATACTGATGAAATAGTTACCGGACCTTACGAAAAGTAATACGGCCCTTATGAATAGTAAATTGGCCAAATGAATAGAAACCTCACCCATGATAGTATTAATGAAATCTAGGCATCTTATAAATATATGTATGGTAGAATTTTTTCAAATTCTAAGTAAATAAGTGTTTACATAAATTTTAATTAAGTGTTGGTATTCTGGTTAGTCATAAATATTTAATTAAAATATTATGATTAATTTAATAATTTAAATGAAAATTCATTTCCATTAAAATTATTCATAAATAAATATTTTTGATGTCTTATGATTATAATATAATTTTATGATACCTAAAATAAATTTTCAAAGTGTTATAAAATCAGTTATATTATTTAAATCTGTTTTTAGTTGGAGTAAATGGTGAATTTAATTAAGAATTAAATTTATCATATTTAGAAATAAAATTTCATAAAATTTCATTCATTTATAGATTCTACATGTTGAAACATGTTCAAGGTGAATTTTTTGGATTATTCACACATACATGAGTTTTTTAGGAGTAGTAAAATACGATAATTTACAATAATTGCTAAATACAATATTTATGGATTCATAGATGATTTATGGCTGATGTAAGTCCAAAATATTTGAATCCTAATTCATTATTTCAATATATTTAGTCACAAATATCAATATTTTCATATTATTGAGAAAAAATAATTAAATAATGAATTCAATATTGGGAAAACATCTCTCTCCCCCAATACAAATACCACCCCTCACACCTTCTTCTCCTCACACCTATCAAGCCATGATCCTTGTCCAAATTCTACTCTAATATCCTCCCAATACCCTCCCCCACGTCCAAAATCTCTTGGTCTCCTAAAAATTCCAAAACCCCTTCCATACATAGGTTCTCAAGAAGAAATAATCAAGAGGTGAAACCCACTTTCATTTCCTTTAATTTCATGTCAAGTTCATTTTTTTTATTATTTCCTCACCTCGTATTATCTAATTAGAATAGTAAATCTAATATCTCAAATATGTTGGGATTTTAATATGTTTATGGAATAATACCTACTAGAATCTTTCCCTCTCCTTTTTTTTAATAAACGTAAAGACCATCAGAGATGTATTAATTTATCACATTCAAGGACGAAGGGTTTTCAATTTTTATTATCATCTTTAAATTTGGTCATGAAACCATTCTTATGGTTAAAACAGATTATAATATATGTATTATAACTCATTTAAATTTTTTGGGACCATTTTATATCCATATTATTAAATGATAAAACAAACGATTTCATGTGATGAAAAAACTGCCAAATTAAACTAAAATGATCATTATTAACTTTTATTTAATGATTCATACTCATACCATATAAAAAAATAATTCTAGGTTCATTAAAGATTTTGTAAGATCACTAATAAAATATTATTACAATTCAAGATATTTATCCATATTTTACATGAACATTAATTCATGTATATAGTTCAATAGAACAAGAAAACTAAGAACATGAACACTCCTGAACGATGGAATTAAACTCTGTAACTCATTTGAAAGTCTATAAATGGACATAATAAAATCATAATGAATCAAAATCTTGTATAAAAGGTTATATAATTTTAAATTAATGAATCCAATTTTATTATACAACAAATTAAATTGAATAAACCATTCAGGCACAATGTAAGGGGAATTATCGAACCTAACTCTCTTTATTTGGGTTTTCCCTCTTCCACCACATTTTCAGTATGGATATTCCTTTAACGTACCTTAAATATAATTTCTTCATTATTACCATATATTTTCTATCATAATTTTTTTTTCTAAATGAGTTTATGAAAAATACAGTGTTTTCTAAAAGAAATATTATTTCCAAATAACACTCCCTTTTACTTATCAGGACTATTTCATCTTCATTCAAGATTGGGGATTCTTATATCAAGTATGTTATCCCCTAAATAATTTGGGGAAACTAATGTTTTTTATTATTTTATTTAACAACTAAAACCCATTCCATTTCATTGATTATGTTAATTCCAATATAGATAAAATTTCTTCGTTGAATGTATGATAATGTATATGTTATGATGTGACGGGGAATGTAGAATTATATACCGCAAATGAAAATTTTATCATGTGACTGGTGCATAAGTAATTATATAGCACTTCAATTCTTTGGGTACTGTGATTTATCTCATGAAGAAAAGTTAATTATAAATAAACATTATGTTATCTTTTTTCTCAACTATGATTGGTAGTTGACCACTTAGACATGATGTTTAAATTTTAAGCATTGCCACATTCCAGGACATTATCTAATACTTTCTCTCAAGATTCTGATGATAATGTTATGATTGTGATCACCCCATGTTATATTGTTTCATTTTTTTATTTATACTATTAATGGTATTTTGGATCCCCTGTTCTTTGATTTATATCCTCAGGTGACAATATGTACTTCGGAGAATTCAAGGGCCAATAAAATTCTAGAGAAGAAAGAATTAAATCCATTTTTTTATTTTGTAAAAGTTATTTAAGGCCCTAGTTTTCCCAAAAAACTATACCTTTGTATTTTAGTAATTGTAATTTTATTATTATTTTTATATTTAAAATTATTTAATAGTATTGTTAGAGAAAATCGGTTTTCTATATGAAGACTATTTTAATGACGTGTAAGAAGAACTAAAATAGAAAGTCTTAAATAAAAATAGTACCTCTTCTCCAGATGGTCTTCTTTGATTAAGAATATAACAACTATAAGGAGGGTGTTTTTCCTAAAATGAGGCATCTTGAATGTAATTAGGAATTATAGTAATGTTTTCATGAATAAATTTCCTGAAGAAGTTTTTTTATGTGTGTTGAAATGATAATAAGGAGTTCCCTTTCTATAAGAAGGGAGGGGCACTCTTTGAAATCTTCAAGTTATTAAATTAATATAAATTAATTTTATTTCAAAAATGGAACCAAATTTAGTTATATCTAATATTTTATCATAATGGTTCTAAATTAATTCAAAAATTAAGAATTAGGCATGTTTTCACTATTTCTTAATCCTTATATTTTTGTATTAACCCTCATTTTACAATATTAACTCTTATTGTGTTACCATGTAATTTACAATATGAGGGATAATATAATTACTATAACATTTAAATTGACCAATAAATTATTCATTAATTAAATTTTAAGACATATCCCAATTATTTTTATGAATCTTATATTATTATAAATTTTATAACATTTAATAAAATATTAATTATTTTAAAATATCAATAATGTCAAATTTGACAGTATTCAGTACTTAGCTTCTTAAAAATTTTCTAACATGATATCATAAAAAAATACTCATTTTAAAAATCAATAACAAGTCAAATGATGAAAAAAATAACGTATGTCATTAATTATATAAAATTATATATTTTTTAATTTTTTTAATACCATTTATGGATTCTTCTTTTAATCAATCAATTACTAAATCGTCATTGAGTAACAATTTTAGATAATTATTTTTCCACAAAAAATTTTAAATAAATTACCATGATGTAGATAGACATTATATGTTTATAAATTAATGTTATATTATAACATATCTCTTATATTACTCTATATTAATAAACATCACTTATTAAAAACAAATGTGTGACAAAAATGACTTATCTTTGAATACAATAAAATAATTTCATACTCTCTACCAAGTGGATTCCAAAGTTCATATTTTAGAAAAATGATTCTTTTAGGTTGAAAAAAATCATACGATTGAGTAAGGAAATTTTTTTGGGTAATTTTATAATATTGATAATATTATTTTGACATTTAATTACATAATTTACCATCAACCATAGTAATAAAAATAATTAATAAAGTTACTATTAATATTTTTCAAAAATTAAGTAGATCCTAATAGATTATAATTATCATACTGGTTACAATCATATATGTTCATTTTTCAAAATTCAAATCATATAAGTAGATAAAATTAATTAAAAATAATCTTGTTGACAAGTTGGGAAAATCCATTTTTAAAGTAAAAATTTTCAAAAGATCACAATGTTTTTTATCCTATTTAAATTTGAAATTGATTCAAATGAAAAAAATATATATTAAATGATAAAAAATTGATGTTATTATAATTTCAAACCATTATAATATATCATTTAACATAATAAATAAATTTGGAAAAAATTAGCTTTAAATTAAAATGCATGATTTTTTCATTATTTATTAAAAAATAAATATTTTCAGTAAAATTTGGAAAATTAACCCAATGTATATTTTGATACTGTTATTTTAGAAAATATATTTATTGAGTTAAATTAAAATCATAATACTTTCAGAAACTAGACATAAAATATGGGTTATATTAAAAGGCGGCAAAATTGTGTTTTTTGAAAAAACAATTCTTTTATGTGTGAAATTGGTTGTGTTCTTATATATTCTTTATAAAACCCATAAAATGAATTTAAAAAATTATATTTAATATATTATATTTATATAATTAATATAATCTAAAAAGTTTTATTAGTCATTTAGTGGTATAATTTTTTTCACATTTAAATATTATTTTAGAAAAATAATTTCATTTTTAAAAAGGTTTTTACAATCATTTTTAATTAATTGTTAAATAAATTATTACTTATCTATAACTTTATAAACCATATTTTCATAATTAAGTTAATCATATTCCTACCTTCCATTCTAACGACTACTTTGCACTAGTACCATTTAAATAATAATATCTAGTTGTTCTCTTTAACATGATGTGGCGTATCATTTACATTATTAAACATAGTGTTTACTTTTAAAAACACAAGATGATATATTATCCACTCTTTACTAAAATGTGTGATTTCTATTTGAACTCAGGATTGAAAACTAGGGTTTGATATTTAAAAATACATTTATATAAATCCTATATGGGAAAAATTATTAATGTAACTTCCACATAAAAGAAAAGAAAGGGAAATACGAAGGTCGAGTGAGATAAAAAATACTAGTGTTCGAAATAGGGAAACATGGATATGTAAGATAAAACCTACTAACAAGTTTATATTGAGAGTGATATAGAACATGTTCATGATAATTTTAACAATCAAGAAAAACATAAGTATCTGATTTCTTAGAAGGTCATTGATTTCATGGTATGAAAAGTATACAGATAACTTTTTTCACTAAAAATAATATTTCTAGATTTTTTAAATTAAATTTATATCTAATAACATAATGAAATATTCTAAATTTATATATTTCTATTTTATAATCCAAATTTTTTGCTCATAAAATTCCCAAAATTAGGTTGTACATCCCTCAAAATAACCATAATCACCGGAGATTATATAAAAAATAATTTATATTAATACATTAAAACACATGTCCAAATGTAAAGGAATAATTTTCATTAAACAAAAGACTTAAATAAACACAAAACTAACAAAAATCTCCCAAAAACTTCCTTAATCACTTACGATCACATCACTTTTGATCAGATCAGATAAAACCTCATAATGAGTGTCTAAAACGTTGAACAAAGGGATGAACTTTTAGAAATACCAAGTTCCATGGAGATTCTATCACTTCACCAAATTTCTCAAATTCAACTACAATAGTATAAAAATATATTCTTATGCCTTTATGTTTCCAGTCATGTTGATTTTTACCCTTTGTATGTGACTTCAGACAGACGTTAGCATAAGGTCCTAACTTATTAAAACTAAAACATCACGCCGTTGTATTCTATTTTCCTTCCCAATAACCTCCCTTACATTCAATATAAATATAACCAATAATACCACATCTAAAAATCATCCCATACATTGAAATTCATTCACTAGGATGATTTTGACCACACTTTTCATACGATGGAATTTTTTTTCTTACCTTCAATATTCTTTGATGAATTCATTCATATTGCCTACCAATTGGATAACATATTTTTGTTGTTTTCATTGGACACATGATTATAAAGAAATAAAATTTCAACCTTCATAGATTATCAAAAAAATTTCTCATAGTTTGTGAACACACAAGAATCCAATTCCATTTGATATCTTGGCTTCAATCATGAGTCAAATCGATTTATCTTACTATCAAACTAATAAATTAAATTCGGGATGTACCTTGCCAAGTAGGTTAATGTTTCATTATATAAAGCCATTAAAAAATCCTCATTTTATCATAATTTCATAATTTATTATCCATCATAATTTGAACATCCATAGAAAAATATTTTTAATGAACTATATTCTTAAATTCATCCCATTCCAAGGTATCAATCTCTACTTTCTTACATGATATTATTATTCATTGACCACCACGGGTAAGCATCACCATTAAAATGAAAAATTTCAAGTTAAAAATTTTGGTGAACCAAACAACCCATGAAATTAAATATATTTTCTAGGGATTTAATCCATTCTTATGATAGAACAGGATTATATAAGCTATTGAATGATCAGGGATGGTTCCACATAAAATGGTCCATTATAGACATGTTCCTTCATGGTACATCGGATTCCTCTCTAGAATGGATACCAACATCATTTATATCTATTATAAAATAATATATCCTTGAGTAAAACTACATAGTTCCAATTGAAACCATCTCAATATGCTGATTTGGAAGGATATTTTCCTCTCAATGGCTTCCCATTTTAGCTTTCTTATTTCCTCTGTGGAAATCCTGTCCAAACAAATATACCAAAGAAAAATCCGAAAATAAATCTTAAAATGATACATCATTTCTAGTTAACAATAATGTGAAATATTCTATGTTAATTCTATTAAATATATCATAACATATACTCTTTTCTAAACATTTCTTTGATACCAATAATAAAGACCGGACCATAAAACATTGCAAAATCATGATTAAAGTCAAGAATTTTACATTCTTTCATATTGGGGATATTTTTAGGTTTATATATTTATAGAATTAAGACATAACTCAAAAATAACCAAACCATAATAATAAAAAGTGGATACATCCAAACAGTATCAATTTTTTCATAATATAAAACATTTAAAATAACGCATGATCTCTTTAATGAAAAATCTGTTTGAAATTCAACATGACATATCCAAATACTAACTCATCCTTAATCCTTGTGATCGATAGTCGAAAACATTAGATGATAGTAAAAATATGAGTAAGGGATATAAAAATAAGGAAAACATTATCCTACTGATAATCATTAGATCCCATGAAAACATTATCATAATGTGATACTTTTCACCAATAATATGTAGTAAATACATTCCTTTGTAAATAAAATCATGTCATTCATATTTATTTATCATAAAATTAAAATAAAACCCATAGAAATAATGTATAATAAATAATTGTACCATGGGACATAATTATACTTGTCACTCATATAGTAGGAATAACCATACAGATAACTTCAATACATTTCAATCTTACAGATAGAATAACCATATAGACGACATCTATACCCAATGCATTAGATGTTATAACATAAACACCCTTCCTTGGTTTATTATTAAACCACCCATACTTATTTTTTCACACAACTACCCAAAAAAACTCTTGGTTCCATTATATAATCATAACAGAAAAAATATTTCAATTTTTAGCAATCTACTCTTAAAATTTGATTTTAAATCTTATGAAATCATTTAAAGATATAAAAATAAAAAATCCTTTTTCAAAACCATTTTCAATACCAAAATATTTAAAAAATTGGAAATGGGGATTATTTTCCTTTTAAAAGCAAGAAGGTTACTATATTAATCCAACTAGAAAATAAATATCATAGTGATTTAGAAGTCATTGTTGATGTATACGTTAAAAAAGAACATTCCTTTTATTGTTTGCAATGAAAGTCAAATGTTCCATATATAAAACATAAATGGATTACTTTTTGAAACCCATTGAATAAAATTATGAATAGGCATAAAATTTACAATATAATAATATTGTACTTATATTAATAGTTTATATGAATGTTGACATGGAGAAAATATGTGATAATTAAATAATTAATCATTCAAGGTGTCCCATACCACTTGAAACATTAATGTCTTAATCCCTATAAAACAATAAATTTTAATAGAAAAATAAATAACATGATAATAAATAAATAAATGATATTATTAGTAATAGTGGATGTATATACACCTAATAAATAAATGTGGGTGTATAACATCAAATTATGCCTCAATTAAAGAAGATTGAAATAAAGTCTCTTGTTGTGAGTCTGAATCCTCATGTATGTTATTTGTATTCTTGAATAATAAAATTCTATTAATTATTTTCTTTATTTAGAACCATTATCAAATTTATTATTCATTTCATATCACTTAATATCATGTTATAACAATTACATAATTATTAAACTTCATATCATATATTTTGATGATATTTTGTACTTGAGTCCAAAATAAAATTAGTATGATTTCAAATGTAAAAGTTGTCATAATTCCATAATCACTATAATATTATTAATTATATTATTATCATTTTAATACATAAATTATATATTTAAATTAAAAAAAATTTAAGTCAGTGAAAAATAAAGTATGTTGCAATCATGGAGATGGTAAGTTGTATGTACAATGAGTAACATTTCCATTTTTCAATGATAATTATAGAAAGAAGTTTATTATTATTTTAACTTTAAATAATTATCATAATATAATTAATGTCATATTAAACATTTAAATATACTTATATTTATTATACATGTGATTTGGTGAAGAAAAATGAATCACATTGCAGTATGAAGGTGATAGTTCACATGTACCCACAATCAAAATTATCATTTTTACATGCATGGAAAGTAAGAAATTAATTGATATATTATTCTATTATAATGATATATATTCCATAAATATCATATAAAAACATCAATTCCATAATTATGAATAGTCTTGAGAGATAGTAGTGGAAGATGAATTATATCAATTCTTTGAGTTGATAGTTAACATGTATATATGGAAAATTACAAAGTAATTGACATATTATTCCTATATAACGATATATATTTCATAAATTAAATATATAAACATTAAATAAATTATTATAATATGTCTCGAGATATGGTAATGGAAAATAAAGTATATCAATTCTTGGAGATCATAGTTCACACTGACACAAAAACAATTAATTATTTTCCATTTTAGGGAAGTGGATATGGATTTAGGTGATGATATTAAATAATAACATATTTGTATATTGAAGATACAATAGTTATTATTTACTCATGGTTTAAGATATTTTAAGTATGGGTATTAAGAAATAAAATAGAAACACTTAAATAAAAATTATACCTATTATTGGGATGATCTCCTTTGATTAACACCTGAATAGCTCTAAGGAGGGTGTTATGCCTACAAAAATGCCTCTATAACGTGGGAGGAAATTATTTGAAGGTATTTTGGCGTATATTTCCAAAAAAAAACTTTTTTATGTGTTATGAAATAATAGTAAGTATTACCCTTTTATAAGATATGGGAGGGGAACTCTTTGAATTCATTATAGAATTAAATCCATATAAATTAATTCTTTATTCTTAGTTGCCCAAAATTGATATATTTAAAATATTCGATGACTATGTGTCTAAATAAATTCATAAAATAAAAAATATACAAGTATTAATTATTTTTTATTCCATATATTTTTTAACCCATATTTTACTATTTTAACTCTTACTAATTTATCATGTAATTTATAATTTTATGGATAATATAATTTTTATAACAAGGAAAATGAAAAAAAAATCATTTCTGAAATTATAGGAAATAAAAGAATTTGTTGGCCAAATATTACATTTTTATAAATAGTTTATCATTTAATATAATTTTATTACTTTTATAATATCAATAACGACAATTTTGACACAATTCAGTACATAACGTTTTGAAAATATCATAACAATAATATATATTATAAAAAATAACTTAAAATTACTAACATGTAAAATTAATTCATAGATATCATGAATAAAATTATTTATATCAAATTATATTTGTTTTAAATTTTTTTATAATTTTTATTTAATTATTACAATAATTTATCAATTACTACATCAGCATTGTGTCACTATTTAAGTTAATTGTATTGTAACTAAAAAATAAAAATAAATTTCAATGATTTAGTTAAACATTTTATCTTTATAAATACAACATATAGTTGAAAATGTCCATTTTATTACCCTATATTAAAGAGGGTTCAGTTGTTAAAAACAAAAGTGTGACTAAATTGACTTTTCTTTGAATAAAATACTATAAATGTCATACTCTGACACATGTGGTTTCCAAAAGTTATATTTCTGCACAAAAAATATTTTAAGTGTAATAAAACTCTTAAAATGAGTTTAGGACATTATTTTTTTAATTCTATAATACTTATAATATTTTTTTACAAATAATTTCCTTATTTACCCTTAACCGTGGAAATAAAAATAATTACTAATGTTACTAGTAATAATTTCCAAAAATTATGTTCACCCTAGTAGATTATAAATATCATACTGATTAAGACTTTTCATATTAATATTTCAAAATTAAAAACAAATAATTGGATAAAATTATTTTGAAATTAATCCTATTGACGGAGGGAGAAAAAAGGGTTTTAATGTAAAAATGATCAAAACATCACAATGTTTTTATATACAAATTCAATGTGATATTGATTCCAAAGATCTAAATTGGATTAAATGATACAAATATTTTCTATTTTTAATTTAATACCATTTAAATATATCATTTATCAATATAAATAAATTTTATGAAATAGTAGTTTCCAATTTAAGTGATGTATTTTTTCACTCTATCAAAAAAAGAATCTTATGAAAAAATACAAAAAATTCAAAACAATATAAATTTATATTTTCATCATTAAAATAATATATTTATTTTATCATAAATAACTTATAAATTTTTAAAAAACTATAATTAAAATAACTTCCCCTTCAAAAGGTGGAAAATTTCCATTTTTGACAAAGCCATTTTTATGGGTAAAATCAGATTTGTTCATATATTATGTCCAGAAAACAAATAAAATTAATATTAAAAATTATATTGATTATATATATATATATTTCATTAATATAATCCACAATGTGTGATTTTAATATTTATTGGTATAAAATACACTTTTTCACATTTAAATACCTTTTCCAGAAAAAACATTTTCTTTTATTTCATAAAGGGTTTTACATTGATTTTTAATTAATTTTTCACCAAATAATTTCATGTATATATATATGTATGAACCATATTTTCATAATTTAGTTTATCATATTTATACCTTAAATTCTAACGGCTAGGTTATAATGGTAACAATTAAATAATTATAATTATTTATTTTCAAAATCTCGATGTGGTGTCCCATTTGCTCTATCAAATAGAGTGTTTCCTTTTCAAAACATGCAATTTTACAAAATGTCTATATCATGATATTTATGGGGAAATATTTCCTAAAATAATTGTTTGATAATATTTTAATGTTTTTCTATAGAGACTGAGAATCATATTTCACCGATTTTCTTCATTTAATGGTTGTGATGAACAATTATTTTTGGATGGTTTGTTAAATTTTTAATTGTTTCTCATAATTTTTTTTATTTGTTTTGATTTTAAATATGTATAATTAAAAAAATTTAACATAAGAATAAATAATTTAAGATTAAATGTGTAAAATTTAATGCAGCTTTTAACACCATAATATTTTTATGAATTAATTATATTTAAATAATTTGATTTCCTCAATAGATTACATTACAACTAACAACGAGTTTAAATGGAAGTTGTAATACTATAAAATTATTATGTATAAATTTTAACTCAGAAATTTGATTGGCGGGAATGGATAGTGTAAACTAGATTATGAATAATAAATTGTCTACACATTTGTAAAATAAAATCATTAATTATCAAATGTTTATAAGAATTAAAAGTTTATTTCAAAATAAAAGTGATTTTTTTATTAAGAATTATTTTTATTCATCTGATCTATTTAATATTGATAAACTAAAATAATTATGTTTAAGTATTTTAATAGACTTTATATATTATTTACTTGTTAATTTTTTCGAATCATTTAACTAACATTTTTATAGGAATAAGATAAAATATAAATATAATTTTATTCTTAAAATGTATTTTTTTCAACAAAGAAGTTTTTGATTTATTTTTGTGCACTAACATTAAAATTAATTTATGAAATTAATAGGTTTCAAAATAGATAATATGAATTTCATATATATTATTTGGCATTCCATATTTTGTAGATAGGCTATTTTAAATTTTATGCAATATTAAAATTATCCATGTCAATATTAATCACCTCTATAAATAGTAAATTATATTATTCTAAATTAAAATCATATGATAACGCCATAATTATTTTTAATTATTATTATTTTATTAATTTAATTCGAACTATAACACCTTAAAATCCAATTTTTTTTAATGGATACTTTCCCATGAAAAAAACCATTATATTATTTAAATAAATGAAAAATACAAAATATCACTCTCCTTATTTTAATATCCCTTGCGTGTTCGCATAGAGACCGAAAATTGTTATGAAAGAATATTAGTATTAAATTTTTGAATAATTAAATTACTTTCATGATGGAAATTTATTTCTAATTTTTAGGTATTATATATCCAACATAAATTCATAGACAACACCAAAACAATATTTATTCTCTTAATGTAAAAAATAAAGTAATTGATATTAAAAATATTAAAAGTGATTAAATTTGAGTATTGTATAGTGTTCTAGTAATTTAATTGGTAAAAAAATATTAGTTTAATATTAAAATAATATATTAAAATTTAATTTTTTTCTTTATGCCTTTTATGTAAAATCGAATGAATAGTCTACAAATAAAAAAAATTAATTTTATAAAAATAGTATTTTATTAAAATAATAAAAAAATCATGAAATAATAAAATTAGTTATGCTAGAGTCTAAAATGTCATTAAATGATAATTTATGAACCATTTTTTACCTTATATAAAATTATTACAACCCTTTAATTTTGAATAATTTGTTACCATTGGTAAAATTAAAATTGGTTAACTAAGGGATAATCAAAATTATAAAGAAAAAAAAGAAAACCAAAACCTATCTAAATTTTTTTGGTTGATATTATTAAAACCATATTCAACTTTATCTTTAATTTCATATCTAATTTTAGGGTTTTCTATTAAGAATTAATTTATTATAATTTAAAATTTTATGAAATTCTAAAAATTCTCCCTGCCTCAATTATAAATGGTCGCCTCATCCCTCTATTTTTTACAACATAATAAGCATTGTATAATAACCAAAATCTAACCATTTCTCATATCAAAATGTATATAGATATTCAAGATATTTTTTTCTACCTAAAAAACAACTCTATATTAATTTAAATGAGATCTAAAGGATTCCTTTCAGATAAGGGCTAATTTCCTTAACTAATTACACTATTTTTACTATTCATTAACTCCTATGAATATATTTAATTTTTTCTAAAATTAGAAATTAAGTGTCATAAGTTTATAAATTATTATTATTATTAGTTAAACACTATTATATACCCTCCATTTCATCAAAAAATAAATGAAATTATTGCTCGTGCGTATGTACGACTTACCATCTCAACCGAGCAATACATTCCAATTTTCATCACTCTATTTTAAAAATTCATATTATAATGGCTTTAATGTTTATATATGATATTTATGAAATACTTAATCTTGTTAAATTATAGTTTAACATATACCTACAAACCATCCAATCATTTGGGAAATGACAATTTATTTCGTTCGTATGTTTGGATTATGCCTCTATGAGGCGATGTGATTCATTTTTCATTAATATATTACTTGAATTGAAATTTTGAATTATTTGATGAATACATATGATATTTATGACATAAAAATCATATTATAAAGTTATAATACTATTTAACCTTTTTTATTTCCATCCTATAAAAAATAAAATAATTGTTCATGCATACGTACAACATACCATCTCCGTGAATGGTGCAATTCATTTTCCTATCTATAACATTTATAGATAAATATAAATATGTATATTATGAATATATATGATATATATCATGAATAATAATATTTATAATATGTAACCATGATAACCATAGATGGAATAGAACTACAAAATTGATATACTTAGGATAAACAGAACAATTAACACCAGGAAAAAACAAATTTAATAAATAATTATTAATAAAATGTCTTATTGAAATGTTATAAAATGGCCATATTTAATATTATAAGTATTTACATTACTTTTTCATATAATTATATGAAAATTAAATATATTCTATAAGAATTTATTATGATTTTGATGCAACAAAAAAATTAGGTAAGGGTTTTTTTCCCCATCTCTTCAATATTATTGATTATTTATGTTTAAGTATCCACTATGGAATATTTTTCATCCCACCAATGATTACTAAATTTTTTTATAGAATATTTTTATCATTATACTATTACCTCATAAATTTATTTTCACCAATTATTGAAATTTTACCAAATGATTTGAAATGAGTCCTCCCGTCGTTTTCTAAAACGAGACACATTGTGACTTTAAAAAAATATGAATGGAATATTATTTTTTACCTTATACAATCTAAACAAAAATTATTGATTTCATGAATAATTTTTAATTTGAGTATTCTATTATGTTTTCCCATATTTATTTTCCATGGAAATTTTTTCCTTTATAATTACACTGGTTTTTATAAATAAAATGCCTTTAAAATTAAAATGTTATTTTCAGGAAGAGTTATTCAAACTAGCCTCTGAAATTTAATTCCAAGCTAATATGTTATAATTTGATGTTAATTTAGCTTTATTTGGCATATGATCCAAGTATTTCATCTTTTTATTTCCCTATATATTTTATGTTTATGATGAAAAAATGAAATTTTTAAGAAACCCATTTCTCTTCCACGGGTTATACTATGATGAAAGGTTTATGAAAATATTTTTATTTCATGGTTTCTGATACAATTAATCTTTTATGGTCATGTAGAATACATATGTCTAATATTAATTATTTTATGGTTAGGACCTATATATTTATATAATAAATAGGGTAATGATTTATATATCATGGGATAAAAAAGACTGGAATGGGGATTTAATCTGATTCAGTAAGGGACTATGTCAACTATGACAGTATTGAGATTGAACCACAACTACTATAAGGGTTTAGGGAGTGAAACCAATCCATTATCATATCCATGGTAATGATACATGACTAATATGAAAAAAATATATGATTACATGTGTTATATAAATTAATATCTTATACTTATGTCAAGATTTTATGGACCATGTCTCTTGATTCTATTATGATTCATGTCTTATAAATTTTAAATATTTATAAAATGATTTAATACTATAGCTATGATACAAAGTGTATGTTATTAAAATGTGAAAATCATGTTCTAAAATCCGTATGTTCATGTTATATTTATATTATCATTTATATATACAGTATTTAACCGTAATGAACCTATGAAATCATCATTTTGTTATGTTTCCTTTCCTCAGGTTATGAAGAATGTTATTAAGTATGACATGAATAGGTAGGGTTATAGTTATGAAAAAATAAGTGTTAGACAACGAGGTATTTTTTGAACTAGTTTTTTATGTTTCCTCATTTCAAATGATAATTGAACTAAATTATTCTATCTTAGATATTCATGTTATATAATGAATATTAATTCAATCAGATCTAATATCTCTATATGAATACTTTGGGTTGATATAGTTGTTATAAGGGCAAGGTTTAGTTAACCAATTTGAAATAGGATGAGTAAACTTTATAAGGAACCCTAAGAATATGTATATGTATATTATAAAATAATAATGTTTAAGTAATGGCCATGAATGAGATAGGTTAAAACATAGGTTTCATAGAAGGATTAACAATTTAGAAATCCTATAATTGATTTGTCATGATTATCTAGTTTCTTTGTATGATTTTTTATTCTCACACTTTGATTTTAGGGTTTATTTACGGGCTATAAATTTAATAAATCTTGTTATTGTTTAATATGTTGGAATATACGATGGAATATGCGATGAGTTTCCTCACGAAAAACCAAATACTATGGGATCTGGAATGAGGAATCATGTTTCTATGAACAGAAAAGTATTTGAAGGTATAAATAACTATAATATTAAAAATGAGAAAATTAGAGAACAACATTTTATGAGTCATTCATGAGGTAACAACCACCTTTTTTAGTTTGTAAACTAATTAACTAGATAATGAATAATGGATTATTATAATTGAAATGATTTTTTCCATTCATTGGTGCATGTATCATGACCATTTTATTCTATTTATTCATCATTTGGAAGGTGAAGAAGATTAGTTGTGCACAATAATTCAAAACTCAAGGGAATAAAATGAATGTAACTCCTTGAATTTTGATGAATATAATATATAATATCTAAAAAAGATATTTATTCATATACTTTATAAAAAATTGATAAGGAATTCCTTGAGATAGAGATGACCTTTGATGAATCTGTTGGTACATATGAGGGAAATATGACAATACCCTCACCATATGCTTTTTGTATTATCATCCAACTTGAATGTAAGCTTTGTAGATTTTTCAATGTACTAAACCCAAGTCTATAAATTGTGTTAACTGTAAGGTAATTCAATAGATATGGTTAAATTGTTCAATATTCTCTCAGGTTATATATGAATATTATAATTACATATCGATCTCATGGTTTTAATAAAAATGAAAAATGGAAATCAAAGGAAATCCAAAAAACCATATAGAGAAGAAGATGAGATTCAATTTATACTCAAAGTGTGGAAGGAAACATAATTTATTTTGAAATTGGGAACTATTAAATGTTTGAATCATGGAATGGAAGTTCATATTGTAATTTTATACTGAAGTGATAGGATAAAGTTAGAAAATTATGTGAATAAAGAGAAAACTCCATCGAATTCACCAACCACACTTCAATTTATTAAATTCATGGGATATGATAATTTCTAAAACTATATCCCGAATATTAAGGATAATTATGATGATAGATTTCAAAAACCTAGTAATCATATAGAGTAATGTAAATTTCATATGATCAATATTTATGAATTATGTTATTATTAAGATGTGGTGAAGGCTACACATACAATCCACTGAAGAGTTTTTAATGTCTTATTTGATTCAAGATCTACTAAATCAATTATATTTAATGACGTTTCATATTGTATCATTATTCCACCACAAAAATTTGATGTTGAGTTAGTAGTAAAAACCAATAATGGTATGATGATTTCATCCCAGGTCTATGATTCTACTCTTGTTTTTTTGGAAATCATTTCCCATAAATATTGTCATTCAACCATTAGTATAATTACTTGTTATTTGGGGTATGGATTTACCTTCTTTACAGAAATCCAACATCAGTGGTTGAGTAAGTGATTATATGTTTGATATTCTAAACCAATGTATGATCAAATATCAATTTGATGAAAAAAATGATCCTTTAATGAAATTCAAACCATTGAATGGGTTAGGATTCCTATTAAAAATATAAATTTAACTTATATGGTTGGGGATAAAGTAAATATCAAATATATTCATATATTATGGGAGTTAAATGATTTATTTATGAAATTTTTTTTGGGTCATCCAATGAATAGTGGAGTTCATTTTTCAATAGAATTCACACCACATCATACAAATACATGAAATAATCTGTATAAAATTGACCTGATTCAAATGTATGAATTGAAAAATAAACTCATGGAGAATATTGAAAACGTATTCATTCACCAATGTGAGTCACCTTGGGGTAAACATGTTCTATTTTCCATGAATAAATAAAGATCAATGTGACTCTATATTTATTATCTATAATATAAAATATATCACTAACCAAAAAAAGTTTAATCTACTCAATATTGAAAACTTGTTTAATAAACTATGTGGAGATAAATAATTTTACAAGATTAATTCTCATTTTAGATATTGTCAATTGATGGTTAAGATGAAGGATATAACCACGATATCATTCTATAAAAGGTGTACACATTATGATGTTATATTAATTCCATTTGGTCTTACTAACTCCCCTACTATAATTATAGAATTAATAAATAGTGTCATTAGAGTTTATATTGTTTAATTTATTCAATTCATTATTGAATATAATATTATTCATCAAAATAGTAAGTAACAGAATCCAGGTTATTTTAGAAATGTACTGATGACCCAATGAAATGAGAATAATTATGAAAAATATAAGAAGTTTTAATTTTAGGATAATTTTATTTAATTATTAGTTTATATAATTAAATGTGAGGGAGTTTTGGTATACCATTCAAAGGCTTATGTTGTTGAACATTGTCCAAAAAAAACTATTGTTATAACGATAGATCCAAAGTTTTCTTAGTTTTGGTGGATATTATTTTTGTGTTTTGAGGATAATAATTCAATACTATATAATCCACTAATCATGTTATCATAGAAGGGATACATGTTCCTTTAGATGGATAAATGTGATTAATTGTATATTGAATTGAGGAGAAGGTTAGTCAGTACACCAGTTCTCTCATTACTCTATAGAGGTGAAGGGTTTGTAATCTATATGCATGAACTAATTAAGGAATTGGGATGTGTTCTCATGCAGAATGATATGGTAATAAATTATTCCACATAAATGTTTATTGTCCAAGAGCCAAATTACATATATGATGATTTGGAGTTAGTAGTGTTATTTTTTAAAATTTAATATATAGTGGCACTATCTCAATTGAAAATAGTGTGACATATATATAGATAAAAAAAGATTAAATTATATTTCCACAAAAAAATTGTGGAACATGCTCCACAAAAAATGGTTATATATGAATAATGACTATGAATTATCAATACATTACCACTTTAAGAAAAGAAACAAGGTGGAAAATGATGTGATTAAAAATTATTGTGCTATCATTTATACAATAAGGACAAAAAAGGCTCAATATTTCTATAATTATAAAAAAGGGATCTTGAAATCTTGAAGGAAGTGGAGAAAATGTATATATATATAATTAATTTACAACCATCAATCAAAGTGAATATCAAAGAGATGCATAAGGATGATGTTAATCAGAAAAATAATGTGATAAATGTTCCTAAGATAAACCATGATTTAAATGGAAAAATATATTTTTTTGGAATTGTGTATGTGCCTCTTTGTTAATGTATTTGAAAAAATGAGCAGATGGGTGAAGCTCATATCTTCATTTTCTATCAATCATGGAAGTATGATGATGTATAGATATTTGAAAGAATATTTCTAACAGTATGACAATAATGTATTTATCTTGGTACATAATCTAGTTAATGATGAGAGACATAAGTCTAAAGAAATGTTAAAAACATTCTCTATACAAGAATGGAAGTGGGAAAACATTACCATTTATTTTTTTCACCATGCTCCCCAAAATATCTAAAAGGAGTAATGCTATCTGGGATGTTGATAGAGTTAATAATTTCATTATAATTATTTTTTTCAATGATTTAATCCATTATAATTATTCAATTTGATTATATTTTCATCATTTATGTGTTTTCGGTGTATTAGGGGATTAAATGTGAAAATTGTTTAATTCTGTAAAATTGACAATTTTTAGGAGATTTTATTTTACTGGTATAACATTTTCATTATTTATCCAATTTAGTTGAATCATTTTCAGTCTTCATATGTCTATGGGATTCAATTTTTTCTTCTGTACCAAGACCAAAATCAAAAGCCAATTGAACAAAAAAATCAATCAAGTGCAGAACTCAGTTTGCCTGGCAGAATGGACCCCACTGCACTAAATCTGAAATATCTCATTCAACCCACCATCAAATTAAGTGATTCCAGCTGTTATAGACATAGTACTTCCAAATGAAGGTTGAAATTAAATTAAATTAGTTAAGAACCTCATTAAGGCATCCTTTGGGTCCTTCCAAGTGGAGTAGGTGGAACTGTGTTTGGAGACCAGAAGAAGTTAAACTCAACAATCAAATCATATCATAATTTCCACATATGCAAAGGCTTTTTTGTTTTTAGGATTGATATAAAACTAAATTTCCAACATATTATAGAAAGTTATATTGGATTGGTTCTGATCTATGGTGGGCATAAAAGAGGAAAAATTCTGGAGAACAGATTTTGGAGGATCAAAATTTTTGTTTTTCCTTTTCTTTCTTTTGTTCTTTTTATCATTGTAATGAATCATTCTCCCCCCACCCCCCACACCTTCAACTATATTACCCTTACCATGTTGGGGTATATATTCTGAGTGATTTTAGAGGGGTAGATTTACCCTTTCGTAATTCTTGAGTTATTTCACTTAATATTTTAATATCCTCTTTTCTTTTCTGTGAATCAGTTTCAATTTATTTTTACAGTTTTCATTATCATGTACGATTATATATAATTTTATTTTCTATTTTTTATTTTTATTTGGTCAATTATTAGTATCTACCTCCACTAGGTATTGGTTTATATACGATTGAATAGACCAGGACTTAGTGGTAAAGTACTCGGTGATCACTGGTACGTGAGTGAGAAGTAGTGAATGTTCATGATTTCTTGGGATAATCAAGACCCAATTGGGAATTGAATAAGATAATTAGGGGTATTCAATACAACACTATTACAAATTGGAAGGATAGTAGACTAATCTAAGGTTTTAGTAAGGTTTATTCTCACATTATTATTTAACCAAGGGAGTGAGAATAAACAATTGTAGATTCTCAATCTTAACGACTTGGTAGAAGAGAATTGGTTAAGTTAAACTATGATAGAATTTCAATTAGAAAACTGACCCTAACCAAATCACCATTTCATATCACTGATTTAAATAAAATCATTTTTCAATTATTTTTAAAATTTTCACCTAATTCATTTACATTATTTAGTTTCATTCTTCTATTTTCAAAATCAAACAATTTCAAAAACAACATCACTTGTTCCATTAATTTTAAGTGAAAGACACTATTGTTGAGCACTCCTATCCGAAGAAAACCTAGGTAACCCACTATAATATATATTAACTTAGGTTATATTTATTTTTTCCACACCCCACAATAGGAACATGTCAAAGATAAGAAGGGATCTGTGAACCAATTGGCTGATCACATAAGTAGACTTCCAAACACTATTGATGTTGAAATTCTAGACACTGAACCACTAAATTATCACCTTCCATGAGAGAAATTATACTTGAATAAAGGATAAGTACCTTTGTATGTTGACATGGTCAATTATCTATTAACATCTCAAGTCACATCTCATTTAAATTCTCACCAAATTCACAAATTAAAAAGCTGAATCTAGATATTAAATCTTGGTTGATCCATTTATTTGTAAGATTTGCAATGAAAAAATGATAAAAATATGTTTTCCCAAATTTGAAATTGAATCAGTCTTTCAGTTATGTATCAAATTATCTTTTGGAGGCCACTTTGGACATTATAGGACAGCAAGGAAGGTTTTAAAATATAGACCTTATTGGCCAACACTTTTCAAAGATTCTCATGAATTTTTCAAACGGTGGAAAAATGTTAGTTTATAGGAAATATTTCAGAAACATGAAATGCCCTAAAATCCACCTAATTTTGGGGAAATTTTCGATGTTTTGGGGGTAGGTATTATGGACCATTTACCAATGTCATTTGTAAATTATTATTTCATTCTTCTTGTTGATTATGTTTCCAAATGGGTGGGAGTAAAATCCACCATGATTTATGATGCTAATGTTGTTTGTGATTTTGTCAGAGATAACATATTTTGTAGGTTTGGAGTTTCCATATCCATAATTATTTATCAGGGGACTCACTTTTTCAATTGTATAATGGAGGGTTTGTTGAAAAACTATGGGGTGTATCATAAAACATCAACTCTCTATCATCCACAGACTAATGGGCAAACTGAAGTGTCCAAAAGGGAAATCAAATGAATTTTGGAAAAGACTATTAATAAAAATATGAATTATTAGAGCGAATGATTAGAAGACACGTTATGGGATTATTAGATAACCTACAAAAACTCAATTGCAACGAGTCTACACAAGCCGATTTATAGGAAAAGATGTCACCTACATGTGGAATTAGTACACAATGAATACAGGGTTGTGAGGAATATGAATCTGGATCTTGAAAGTTCTGGGAAAGTGATAATATTTCAATTAAAATATATGGACGAAACTAAAAGGGAAGAATTTGAAAATTTTATTATTTACATAGAGAGAACAAGATTGGATAATGAAAAACTGATCCAACCAAAAGACTTCCATACTGGCAACAAAGTATTGTTATTCAATTCAAGACTCCAGATGATTCCAGGTAAACACCATTCTAGATGGGAAGGTCATTTTATAGTAACTCATTTATATACTTTTGGTGTTGTGTAGATTTTGAAGGATAGATGGAAGGATCCATTCACTGTCAATGGGCATAGGCTCAAGAAATTCCTTGGGACCATGCCATTAGAGCCAATGGAGGAGATCACACTCCTCTAACCTATTTATCAATAAACATCGTGAGGTCGTACCTCTCGTTTACATATTCTTGATTTTTTTGATTCAATTTCAAATACTCTTACATGTTCAATCCATTTGAATTCATTGCAGACACCACATCATTTAGTTGTGGGGGAGAGAAACCTTTGTAGTTTATGATTTTTATTTGTTAAAATGTGTTTGTGTTTCAAATTTTTTGTGTTTCTTTTCAAATTTTTGTGTTTTTTAAGCTTTTTTGATCTTAATGGTTACCTTTGACATTTTTGAAACCCATTCCCATGGTAGAAATAGTTTATTCAATGAAATTGAGCTCTAATGAATGCTTAAAATGACTTTGTTTCAAGTTCAATTCTATGTGAATTTCATGAAAAGTACTTTTAGTTTTGAATATCATGCCACATAACACTGTATTTATTTTTTAAATGACATTCGCATGAGGCTTCTGAAACTATTGTTTTCATATTCTTTACATTCACATCAGTTCTTGAGAGAACCAAATAATTCTTGATTTAGACAGAATTTGATTTATTCCTATCAAAACTTGAGGGTTTTATGTAGATGTGTTTCAAATGAATAAATAATTTCATTGGTTTTGAAGACCCCTTTTCAATTATATCCTCTTTATTATGTCCCACCTTGAACATTTAATCCTTTTATCCCTGAGAATCCATGAACACACTATTAGGATAGACACATTACCAACCAATTTTCCCAATCCAACATGATATTGAAGTGAAATTTCATGATCTAGTTAAACTTATGTGTGGGGGAGATGTTCTGTATTGTGAAACATCATTTAAAGATACTCTGGCTGAAAATAAAATATTTGAGAGATGTTATTGCAACTAAAAAAATCATTCTGCTGGAAGCTATGCCTTTTATAGAGCTTTCATGAAATATTATGTTTGAAAATATTGAAATGTTTTCTAATGAAATGATAAACTGTGTGAACAGTCCTTGATATTTCATGATGATATAGCTGATTTTCTACTAAGGGGAGTGAATATGAGACCATACTTGTGTGAAAATTCGAGTAATGTAATTTTCCTTCATAAAGAGCCAAACCCTCTTCATTCAGGCTCGGAATTTTCACATCTAAATCCTAACAACCTAAAGATTCAACACAAACTTGACAACTCCTCATGATAAACATATTTATTTGAATCACATTGGGTGGATATGTATGAATTTATCAAGCGTATAGAGACCCTTGTATGTATTTGGATGAGAAAGACATTGATAAAAAAATTGAAATTTGTGTGATGAGATATAATGAAAGTTATGTATCTTTTTGTTTTGAATGGGAAGAGAAATGAAGAGGAAATATATTGGATGGACTTAAATTAAGATCTTTAAATAATAATTTTTGAGGAGGCATGATATATTTTGTTTCGTGTATTCAAATTGGTGGATCTCATGGATATGTGTTTTGCATTTTCTTTGATTTTAATTTGATTCTGACTTATCGAGGAGTCCAAGTGATAAGTGTGGGGAAATTGGTAGAGTTAATATTTTATTTATTATTAATATTTTTTCAATTATTCAATCCCTTTAAATTATTATATTTTACGATATTTTCATCATTTATGTGTTTTTGATGTATTTTGGGATTAAATGTGAAAATGGGGTAATTCTGTAAAATTGACAGTTTCTGGGGGCTTCTGGTTTTTGGGCATACCTTATAAATTATTGATACAATTTAAGTAAATCCTTTTTTAGTATTTATATTCTCGTGGGATTCAATTTTGTCTTTTGGACCAAGACCCAATTCAAAACCCAATGGTTCAAAAAAATAAATCAAGTGGATAACATAGTTGGGCTAGTAGAATGGACCCCACCACAGTAAATATAAAATATATCATTCAACCTGCCATCAAATTTGGTGATTCCAGATTGTTTCGACATAGGACTTCCAACGGTTTGTTCACATTAAATTTAATTAATTAATGATCTCATTAAGGAATCTTTTTTGCGCTTATAAGTGGTGTGGGTGAAATAGTGCTTGGAAGCCAGAAGAAGTTAAACTCACAAATCAAGGAATATATTCTTTTTCATCTATACAAAGGCTTTGATATGTTGAGCATTGACAGAAAACCAAATTTACCACATATTATAATAAGGTGTCTTGGTTTGGATTGGATTTCTGGTGGGCATAACATAAGAAAACTTCTGGAGGATAGATTCTGGAAGATCAAAATTTTTGTTCATGATTTTATTTCTTTTGTTCTTCTTAGCTCTATAATGAATTCTCCCCCTCCCCCTTAAAATTATTTACCCTTAACATGGTGGGGTATATATTCTGAGTGATTGGGGAGGGGTAGTTTTACCTTTTCAAAATTCTTGAGTTCTTTCACTTAATTTTTTAATATCTTATTTTCTTTTCTGTGAATTAGTTTCAGTTCTTTATTACATATTTTATTATAATGTATGATTGTATCAGATTTTAGATTATTTTCTTTATTTTTATTTGGTCAATGATCAATATATCCCACCACTAGGTACTAGTTTATATATGATAGAATAGACCAGGACTTAGTGGTGAAGTACTCAGTGATCACTGGAATGTGTGTGAGAAGAAGTAATGTTCTTGATTACATTGGATAAAAAATACCAAATTGGAAATTTCCTAAGATAATTGGGGAATTCACTTTAACATTATTACAAATTGGAAATATAGTAGACCAATCTGAGGTGTTAAAAATTTTTATTCTCACATAATTATTTTATCAAGGGAGTGAGAAGAAACGATCGTGGATTCTCACTCTTAACAACTTATCAGAAGAGAATTGGGTACGTTGAACTATAAAATAATTACAATTGGAATACTATCCCTAACCTGATCACTATTTAATATCACTGATGTAAATGAAATTATTTTTCAATTAGTTTTAAAACATTCAGTTAATTTATTTACTTTATTTAGTTTCTTTCTTGTATTTTCAATATTAAACCATTTCAAAAAAAACATCACTTCCTTGAATTTTAAGTGAAAAACACTATTGTTTAGCACATCTCCCTATATACAACCAAGTATACCCAGTATAATGCATTTTAACATAGGTTATATTTTATTTATCCACACCCGAAGATAGGCACGTGTCAGTTTTATTCAAAAAAAACATGTAAAGTAAACACACATCTTTTCCATTAAAGAATATTTCTCACTTTTGATTAGTATTCTTGTTTATATTTTTATGAAGTGGTAAGATTTCATGTGTTACCACTATCACTTTTATTTGACCCAGATCTATGGTTTAAATATATATTTTTTTTTGATGTCTTCATTAGGATATGGATATAGAGTTCTTTTTCAATAGTTTATCTAATCCTTATAGAGTTGTTCATTTTAGTGGAAAATTTATACTCTATTTGACATGTTGAGTTATTTCTCTATGGGTTTCACAGGTGGTTGGGATTAACACCACTATTTGGTGGAATTTATTTACCACAATAATATTCTCTCTAGTATTCAAATGGATCCTTATGATGCCACCAATTTTCGAAAATGAAAAAATATGACATGATTGAATGGAATTGGAGATATAAATCTATTAGGACCTAATATAACTAATGAAATAGTATATAATGTTGGTACAATTAAGCATTACATAATACGGGAACATATTCGATAAAAAGGTTATGCTAACAATTGTTAGAAAGATCTATTGATTTATGTCTGTGATAAGATATTCCTACAGAAATCTACCAGGAAGTGGGTGATGATAATTTGAAATATGTTCAAGATAATCCCTATTTGTACCAGTCCTTTTGAAATTATTTATCATTTTTTATGGTAGCTAATCGATTAGAAAATTCAAAAAATATCTCTCAAGTTCATGATGCATTACATGTATCTCTCATAAGAAAGTATATAACTGATCTTTCAAATTTATTAAAATAATATTTCATAACACTAGATTAGGATCATTCTTTGGATGAAAAACCAATACAGATTCCAGATAGTTTTTAGAATGTTATATAAAGCATGACCACTCAGTTGGTCAATGTTTTTTTCAAAACCACAAATTTGAGGATTCCAAGTGGGAAACAATGGATGTAATGAGGTATAATTATCCTCATCTATTTTTATCAAGGTGATCAGTTTAGTGGGTGAAATTAATTTGTAGGGGTTATAATGTAACACTCTTGAATATTTATGAAATATTTCAATTTAAATAATTTTATTTCATCGATGGATTACATTACATGTGAAAATAAGTTTAAAATAATTGCATAACATTATTAAAATAGTGTGTTTTCATTATTTCCTAGACATTGTATTAGTGGTTATAAATTGTAATAACTAAATTATTAAAAATATATTTTCTACACATTCATAAAATGATTTCATTAGTTATCAAATAGATATAATTCAAAATGAAAATTATTTGAATAAAAGGGCTTTTTCTAAAAAAAAAATTTTATTCACAAAATATATATTTTAATAATAAATTAAATAAATTATTTGTGAATAAATTTAGTTAACGTTATATATTATTTAATATATCAATTTTTGTCTTACTTAAGAAATGTTTTCATAGAAATAGAATAAGAATAAATGCAATTTTATACTTAAAAATATATATTTTCAACAAAAAATATTTTTCCACATTTCAATAAGTTTCAACAAAATTAACTTCATCCATTTTTATTTATTGAAATAGATATTAACAATCACATATATATAATCAATATGTTTAAATTTGTAAATATTCCCTTTTTTCCCTTAATATGAATAGTTAACATAATAAAGATTATCACATTAGTAAGACGAAAATTTTGATAATCATGATTAAAATCATCATAAAACTCCCTACCTATTCATAATAATTATTATTGTAATAAATTAATTCTATAATTAATGCCATAGGCATGAACTTTAGATGTTCAATGGACATTTTTCAATGAAAACAACTCAAATATTGTTTAAATCAGTGAAGGTTATAAACTTTTACTCTCTTGGATATTAATATCCTTAATGAGTTCTCATAGAGACACAAATCAACAATGAATTAATATTAATATCAATATTGTGATTAATTAAATTATATTCATGATGAGAATTTATTTCTAATTTAATGTTATTATATAATTACATTAAATATTGACACAATTTCAAAATAATATTTATTCAATCAATGTAAAAAAATTAAATGATATTAAACATATTAATAGTCATATAATTTGAATAATTTATAGGGTTACTTGATTTTAATAGATATATATGTCATATTAATGTCTTGTTTAATGATTATGTTAATATTAATATTTTTTCTTTTCTTCAATTTAAATGAATCGTGTCATAATTGAATGTAATGATATTTTATAAAAATTTTGTTCATTAAATTATTTAAAAATAATAAAAATCATGAAATAGGAAAATATGCTTATGATATGATTTATAATTCCACAAATTGACCATTTTGTTCCAATTTTCACCCTATAATTAAAAATTACTTCCCAATAATGTGAAAAGTAAGTTGCTGTAATTAAGATTAAAATTAGTTATCTAAGGGTTTTACAATATGATAAGGTTTAAAATGACCAAAAACTTGTATAAATTCAATTTCCTAATGATATTACAGCACTATAATAAATTATATTTTGTGGAAATTTCATTTAGAATGAATTTATTATAATTTATCTTTTAATGGAATTCAAAAAGTGCCCCTCAAATCAAATTTAAATGGGAATCACCTCCATCACTTATTTACACAACATTAATCCTTCAATTTAGACCAATATAATAATTTACCATTTAAACTTCCCTATTAACATCTTAGTTATTTTGGCCTTCCCACAAATACCATCCTCAAATCCCTTTAATGGCGATCTTAATGATTCGTTTTAAAGGAGAGTAATCACCTTAATCGATCAGTATCATTTATAATATTCTTTACCTACTATAAATATAGTTTATTTATCATAAAATTATAATTTTTTTGAATATTATTATTATTATGAAATCATAATGACACTCCATCTTTCCAGTCAATGGAGAAGTGAATGTATCGCTTGTGTATACATTTGACTTACTATCTGAACATAGAGATGTCATTCATTTTTCATTAACATATTTTATGGATGGGTATTATGATGGGTTTAATGTTTATAAATTATTTTTATGACATAATGATAGTTTTTTTATTATATTATCATATCATACTGAAGGTTCCGGGCGCAGTGGAAGCACGTGGTTGGATGATACCACTTGGGTTTTTTTCATTAGCAATGATCAATCCGGGATTAATATGATGATAAACTCCAGACTCCATGGATCGAATCACAGAAAAAGACAAAGAAGATGGTTTTTCCTGGAACCACAAACAAGGATCGTTACAGGTTGATTATAATTATTTTAATTAATTATAAAGAAATACCTTTTGGGTGTTCTCTCTTCGTTGATGTTCTTGATCACATTGTCGATGTGATCCGTCATTGCGTCACAGAAGCCAAGTGTAGACTCCCTATAGCGGTGATCCACATTTGTACCTCGTATCTATGGATGTCGCCAAAGGATTCTCCGGGTGCTAGCGTGGAGAAGCCTTTGCTGGCATTGTCCGCCTTAGATTTTCATGTCCGATGGAAGAGGATCTCTCTTGGTCTTGAGAGTGTTATTGGAGGAATAGGTTCTCCCAGCCTTGAAAGAATTCTCCAGAGATGTTTTGCACAACAATTCTCTTATGTGTCGAAAAGATTTGGGGTTATGAGGATATTTATAATTAGGTGTGTGGGGTCATAGAGTTATGATAATAAATAAACGCGTTACGTGTTTTATTTATTTCATTGAATCTTTATTTAAAACCCCCATGTCGAATAAATAATTCCTTGACATGCGTCCATGCTGATTATAATGAATATCATTTAAAACAATATTATATCCTCAAAACCCCGACTCGAAAAACTACACGGCGTGTAATAATAAATACACGGCGTGTACTTGTTTTTCATTGAAAACTACATGGTGTGTACATTAAATATACACAGCTTGTATATCTTTTTTTCATTTATTCATTTCCTTTCCGATATAAAACTACACGTAATGTACATTTAATAATACACGGTGTGTACTTATTTTATTATATTTTTCCTCCATCATTTAAAACAACTTAGGCTTCCTTGAATAATTATTAAACCACGTACGAGATTAATCTTTATTCAACTTGAGATACTTGGATACACTTAGTGTGTGACCCTCTAGGCCTCTTTCTCGTTGGCATTAGGCGAGCTTGCCTAAATTCCAAGATTATTGTCTAGAAACAGGTCAAGGCACCCATGAAAAAGAAGTTGACGCCGCATTGACGTATCACCTCATACGAATGCTTAATTTTGTAGTTTAATCCCTTTTTCTCGATATCTCATCAAGTAGGGTTCATGGAAGTTTCATAAACCTATATGCTTGATACGGCATTCTTTGACTACCTGAAATAAACATGTCGTTTACACCATGTACATGGAATTTAATACGGGAGTTCTATTTCAATCAAAGGGGCGAGATATCAACTTCCATAAATTGAAGGGACAAATACTCCTTGACTTATCTATTAACGACATGTCACTCAGGACGCATGCAATGTACCCTACTACCCGCCAACTGTCTGCGTGACGGTTTTCGTCAGTAAATCTAAGTCCGCGAGTCATGACATGAGTTAATGATAATCTTCCAGTCCAAGGACCATTACACACGCTCGTAGGTAGAAATATCTGATGACACCAAGACATGCGGAATTACTACTAGCGGGTCTGTTCTCATAATCTCTTATCTTGGAGATTACCAAGTGCGAACTCCATCAGAGAGAGTCTCGCCTTCTTACGAGTACTCGTACATGATGTCCTATATACTATGTGTCCAATCATAGTATGACATCCAACCGCAGAACTTTATCTAAGAATATTTTTATAGAATTTCAAGGTTCTCATCATAACGGGGATCTGCTATGACCTTATTAATGCAAAAAATATTCCAGGACATTATTATATTATAGTCATGCAGAACAATGAACAATATATAATAAGTGAACATTCATGTAATCAAAGTACAAAACAGTTGGTTCTCAGGACACCAACCCTTACAAACTCACACTTGGACTAGAGACAACTGCCTACGACTTTTAGTCCACTAGACCTCACATGATTATCATGTTTCTGCTGAGTTAAGGCTTTAGTCAATGGGTCCACCACGTTGTCTTCTGTGGAAATACTGCTCACTGCAACATCACCTCTCTGAGAAAAATCCCTCAAGAGATGATACTTCCGAAGTATGTGCTTTGTCCACTGATATAACCTTTATCTTTTTCACATGCCACCGCTGTAGTATTATCACAATAGAGTGTGATAGGATCTTTACTGCTCAGTACAACATCCAGCTCTTGGATGAAGCTTCGCATTCATACTGCTTCTTTATCTACCTCAGAAGTTACGATATACTCAGACTCTACTGTAGAATCTGCCACCACACTTTGTTTTGAGCTCTTCCAGCTCACTGCACCTCCATTCAAACTGAAGATATATCCAGTCTGCGACTTCATGTCATCTTGATCAGTCTGGAAACTAGCATCTACATGTCCTCTGATGACTAGTTCATCATCTCCTCCATAAACCAGGAATATATCCTTAGTACCCCTCAGATACTTAAGGATAGTCTTCACTGCCATCCAATGGCAGTCTCCAAGATCAGCTTGATATCTGCCTACCACACTTAATGCAAAAGCAACATCTAGCCTCGTACATAGCATATCATACATGACTGAACCAATTGAGGATGCGTAAGGGATCCTTGCCATCCTCTTTCTTTCCTCATGTGTCTAAGGACACATTTTCTTGGAAAGATGAATGCCATGTGACACTGGAAAAAATCCCCTCTTGGACTGTTCCATACTGAATCTCTTCAGTATCTTGTCAATGTATGTACTTTGACTCAGGCCCAACATTATCTTGGATCTATCACGATGGATCTTGATCCCAAGAATATATTCTGCCTCGCCCAAGTCTTTCACGGAGAAGCAATTATGCAACCATGCCTTAACTGACTGTAAGACAGGTACTTCGTTTCCAATTAGCAATATGTCATCAACATATACTATTAGGAAAACGACTGCACTTACACTAAACCTTTTGTAGACACAAGGCTCACATTCATTCTTAACAAAGCCAAATTCTATAACAGCTTCATCAAAATGAATGTTCCATGACCTTGATGTTTGCTTTAATCCATAAATGGATTTCTGCAACTTGCATACCTTGTTGGCATCCTTTGGTGTCACAAACCCTTCAGGTTGTGTCATGTAGACATCTTCCTGGAGGTTCCCGTTAAGGAAATATTTTTTGACATCCATTTTCCAAATTTCATAGTCATGGTAAGTAGCAATGGCCAATAGGATTCTGATGGACTTCAGCACTGCAACTGGTGAAAAGGTTTCATCATAGTCAATTCCTTGACGTTGTCTAAAACCTTTTGCAACCAGTCGTGCCTTGTAGGTGCTGACTTTCCCTTCCATGTCCAGTTTCTTCTGGAATACCAATTTATTACCAATAGGCTTTACATCAACTAGAGGATCTACCAAGATCCAAACTTGGTTTTGGTACATTGAATCCATTTCAGAATTCATGGCTTCTTGCCACTTGGCAACGTATGTGCCTTCAACTGCTTCCTTGTAGGTAAAAGGATCATCATTGTCAACCAATAATGAGTCACCATCCTTGGTGACAAGAAAACCATATCGTTCTGGTTCTCTCACCTTTCTCGTGCTCCTACGCAGTTCTTGTGTCTCTGGAACAGATTTTTCTTCCACGGGGCTTTATAGAATCTGTTCTTTTACCAACTCATGTGTATCTGGAGCCTCGAATTCATCGAAGTCTATCTCGCTCCCACTATATCTTTTGGAGATGTGATCCCTCTCAAGGAATATGGTGTGTCTTTCCACTGTAAACTTTATTTTTGAGGGGTTGTATAGGTTATATCCCCTTGTTTCCTTGGGATATCCTATAACGATACACTTTGTGCCTTGGGGATCAAGTTTGTTACCTGAAGAGGCCTTAAGAAATGATTCGCTACCCCACACATGTAAATTCGATAACATGGCTTTGCGTCTACTCCATAATTCGTATGTAATACCATTTATCGATTTAGTTGGTACTTGGTTTAGTATGTGTGCTGCTGTTTGTAATGCATATCCCCAAAAGGATAATGGAAGACTCACATGACTCATCATTGATCTCACCAGGTCCAACAGGGTGTGGTTCCTCCTTTCACTTACACCATTCCACTAAGGTGTGTAAGGAGGAGTAAGTTTAGATAGAATCCCAAACTCCCGTAAGAAATAAATGAAGTCCTGATTATGATATTCTCATCCTCTGTCTGAGCAGAGTTTCTTAATCTTCTTACCAAGCTGTTTCTCAACTTCATTATTTTATTCTTTGAACCGATCAAAAGAATCTGACTTATACCTCATTAAGTAGATATATCCATATCTACTAAAATCATCAGTAACAGATATGAATTACGAGAACCCACCCCTTGATTCTACTAGAAATGGTCCACACACATCTGTGTGAACTAATTCTAGAAGCTCTTTAGCTTGTTCACTATTCCCACTAAATGGGGCTTTGGTCATTTTTCCTTGTAGACACGCATGACATATACCACGTGGTTTTAGTTCGAAAGAATCTAAATACCCATCTTGATGTAATTTTGTCAATAGTTTCTCATTGACATGACCTAGCCGGTGATGCCAAAGTTGGGTGTGGTATGAGTCATGTGAATTAACATTGTTATCAATTTCCATCACTTGGTTTGTGTAGTCTAACACATAAAGGTCGTTATATAAATGTGCCCTACCAAAACAAATTCTATCTTTATAAAAGTAGAAACATTAATTTCCAAACTTGAATATGAATCCATCAGTATCTCATCTGGATAATGAAATAATGTTTTTAGTAATAGAAGGCACATAATAACAACCTTTCAAAACCAAGACCATCCCGGTAAGAAATGTGAGGTGGTAGTCTCCGACAGCTATAGCAGCGAGTCTGGCTCCGTTGGTTTCTCGTAGATCTACCTCCCCTCGATCAATCTTCCTGAATCTACTTGGTTCCTGTATTTGGATACAGATGTGAGCACCACAAGAAGTATCTAATACCCAATTAGTAGAAAAAGATAGATTGCATTCGATAACAAACGCACCTGAAGCTTCCCCTTGCTTCTTTGGCTGGGTGCAGTTTTTCTTCCAGTGGCCCTTCTTGCCACATGTGACACAAACAACATCATGTTCCTTTGCCTCCCCTTTGATCTTCCTTTTCTTGGAAGGCCTTGATGATGCTTTGGGCTTAAATCTCTTCGCCTTCCTTTTCCTTTTATTCACCATGAGGACAAGAAGGCTTTTCACGCTTCATGTCATTATCCACTTGGAGAATAAGGATAAGAATATCAGACAGATACTTATCAATGTTGTTCATGTTGAAGTTCACAACAAAGTTCGAGAAGCTCTGGGGGAGTGATGGAAGAATGAGATCGGTGCCCAGTTCTTTGGGGAGTTTAAACCCTAGAACCTCCAAGCGCTCAATGTAGCCAATGAGCTTGACTACATGAGGCCCAGCTGGGGATCCCTCTCCAAGCATGCTCTGAAATAGAGCCTCGGAGATCTCAAACCTCTCCTGTCTTTCTCTCTCCTGGTATAGGCCCCAGAGGTGCTCGAGCATGCTGTAGGAATCCATTTTTTCATGAGACTTCATGAGCTCACTAGACATAGATGACAACATCAAACATTTAACGTCGATAGATTCATTCAAATGTTGATCATAGACCAGGAAATCTTCATCACTCGCCCCTGGGTCAGGAGAATCAGGAAGTGAGGACTCCAACACGAAAAAAATTCGTTTATGGAATAGGATAACCTGAAGGCGCCTAAATGATTCCTCAATGTTACTACTAGTGATGATATTGTCTTTATCTAGTATTGATCACAGACAAAATGTAGTTGACGAGTTTGTAATCTTGATTCTACAATTTTAAAAGAAAAGTTTTATTAGTACTTTATTTATTACATTTTTATGAGAAATAATATTAAATTAATTAAGTATCCCACTATTTTATCAGGTCTCAATGGACCTCACCATTGAACTCAGAATGTCCAGTTTCTTTGACATTATAGTGGCAAGGATCCATATTCCCCTTTGCATAAAACCAACCAGGGTTGGTCAAGCTATTTGAAGGTATTTAGGTAGGCAGGTCTTTTCCAACTGTGAGCTTACAGTTCCTTGATCTGTTGAGTGGACTCCCCAATCCTGAAATCCTGACTTGGATTTCCTCAACTCTTGCCTCCAATATTACATCATGTCTGGAAAGGGATACTTATCTTGATGTAATATGGTTAAGTCAACCTAAAACCTTTCATAAGGGCTTCCATTATAAAAGTTAGTGTCCCAACAAGGGTTGGTCAAACACATAGTTTTATTGAGTCTTTCCCTTAATCAAGTAACGGAATGCTTGGCCTGACATAATATGGTATTTGAGGGATTTTATTCTTTATGCGTATTTTTACATTATCACATGCTTGTTAATATTAAGTGATGCTTTCTTAAGTGATTAACCATGTTCTGATAACATTTACGCATAGTCCGGTTTTTATTTTATTCCATCTTTGCATGCTTGTTCATTTTATTAATTATGTGATCGCGACAACACATACATAATAAATAAACTATGCAATCAAACAGAAATAAAATAAGATGGCATGATCATGAGCTTCTATTGGTTAGCTTATCTAGCAGTTTTGATAAGCTAACCCTGACCTAAGGAAAACACCTTGAACCTGTTGGTTCGTGTTTTGAAGCTCCCACTTGTCCACCTTTGTATCTTTTACGTCGGTTTCACCTCGGCTTCGGGATTTGAACCATCTCCTCTGGCTTGGGAGATTCTCCATTACATGGGTTTACATTAAATAAACCACGGGCACGCAGGCCCTACATTTTATTAGAAAAACGCTCGCAGGACAACAAATTTAAATTATATAAATTTAAATGAAACCATACACATACAAAGGGTATTTGGTCTAGCTCATGATCATCCATAGTATGCAACGATATTTACACATGTTTAGAATTCAAATTCTTTTAATCGTTCTTTTATTTAAGATAATACATGATCGAATTCAATTAATTATGATCTTATAATTAATCAATTCTTTATCATAAATTCCTTTCTGAATTTCCTTTAGATTCTTCTCATCCATATTCCTTGTACGGTTCTTTTTACATTGGAAGAAACCTGGTGAAATTCTATTTCTGGAAAGTACACGGCGTGTAGTTTATAATTACACAGTGTGTATTTTCCTTTTCACCCTTTGTCCAGAGTATACATCGGGGCTTTGGCGTGTTTTCTGTACTTTGTAAATTTTAGAGTACACGGCATGTAGATGAATCATACACGGCGTGTACTTCCTTGTTACGTGGTAACCAGCCTGGTGATTCCGTGTATGCGGTACGCGACTTATCTTTGTACACGGTTTCACCTGGGTCGGAACGGACTAAATGGCGTGTTGCTCCAACATACACGTCGTGTATTCCGGTTTCCATGCTCCATTCTATTCTTTTCAACACGGCGTGATTAAAACTTAGGCATAATCAATTCACATGGCGTGGTTTGGCGGACCAGTGCTAGTTCGTTGAACCTAAGTTCATGGCATGTAGTTTTAATTACACGTCGTGTAATCCCATGATGTATAGACAGAAAGAGCGGCTCCTCCGGATGAGTTACTCGTTTTTATTTTAATCAAAAATTAAAATTAAAAGGTAATTCCTGTTATAATAATTGAGAAATGAAGGAGGAAGAATAGATCTCGTTAATTCAGATTTGTAGAATGATTTATTTCGAATTGAATCAAATATGAATGCGTAAATTATCAACGAAAATTAAATAACTATGATCAACATTGTAACCTGGCTCCGATACCATTTGAAGGTTTCGGGCGTAGTGGAAGCAGGTGGGTGGATGTGCCCACTTGGCTTTTTGGCATTAGCAATGATCAATCCAGGATCAATACGACGATAAACGCCAGTCTCCACGGATCAAATCACAGAAAAAGACAAAGAAGATGGTTTGTCCCGGAACCACAAACAAGGATCGTTACTGGTTTATTATAATTAAGTTAATTAATTATAAAGAAATACCTTTTAGGTTTTCTTTCTTCGTTGTTGTTCTTGATCATGTTGGAGATGTGATCCGTCGTTACGTCGCAGAAGCCAATTGTAGACTCCCTCTAGCGGTGATCCACACGTGTACCTCGTATCTCTGGACGTCGCCAAAGGATTCTCTGGGTTCTAGCGTGGAGAAGACTTTGCTTGTGTTGTCCTCCGTAGATTGTCTTGATCCGATGGTAGAGGATCTCTCTCGGTCTTGAGAGTGTTCTTGGAGGAAGAGGTTCTTTCGGCCTTGAATTTATTATCCATAGATGTTGTGCACAACATTTCTCTTATGTGTCAGAAAAGAGTTGCGGTTGTGAGGATATTTATAATCAGGTGTGTGGGGTTATAGAGTTATGACAATAAATAAACGCGTTAGGCATTCTATTTATTTCATTGACACTATATTTAAAACCCCCATTTCGAATAAATAATTACTTTACATGCGCCCATGCTGATTGTAATAAATATCATTTAAAACAATATTATATCCTCAAAATCCCGACTGGAAAAACTACACGACGTGTAATAATAAATGCACGTCGTGTACTTGTTTTTTATTGAAAACTACATGGCGTGTACATTAAATATACACGGTGTGTATATCTGGTTTTCATTTATTCATTTCCTTTCCAAAAATAAAACTAAACGGTATGTACATTTAATAATAAACGGAGTGTACTTGTTTTATTTTATTTTTCCTCCATCCTTTAAAACAACATAGGCTTCCTTGAATAATTATTAAACCATGTACGGGAATAATATTTATTCAACTTGAGATACTTGGATACACTTAGTGTGTAACCCTCTAGGCCTCTTTCTCGTTGGCATTAGGAGAGATTTCCTAAAGTCCAAGATTACTGTCTAAAAACGGGTCAAGGAACCCAAGAGAAAGAAGTTGACGCCGCATTGATGTATCACCTCATACGAACGATTACTTGTGTAATTTAATCCCTTTGTCTTGATATCTCATCAATCAGGTTTCATGGCAGTGTCATAAACCTATATTCTTGATATGCCTTTCTTTGAAAACCTGGAATAAACTCTTCATTTACACCATGGCCATGGAATTTAATGCGAGAGTTCTATTTCAATCAACGGTCCGAGATATCAACTTATATAAATGGAAGGGACAAATCCTTCCTCGACATATCCATTAACAACATGTCAATCGTGACGCACCCAACGTACCCTAATTCCCGCCAACTGTCTGTGTGACGATTTTCGTCATTAAATCTAAGTGCATGAGTCCTAACAAGAGTTAATGATAATCTTCCAGTCCAAGGACCATTACACACGCTCGCATATAGCAATATCCGATGACACCAAGACATGCGGAATTACTATTGGTGGGCCTGTTCTCATAATCTCCTATCTTGGAGATTACCAAGTGTGAACTCCTTGAGAGAGAGTCTCGTCTTCTTATGAGTACTCACACATGACGGTCTGTATACTATGTGTCCTATCATAGTATGTCATCCAACTGCAGAACTTTATTTAAGAATATTGTTATAGCAATTCAAGGTTCTGATCATAGCGGGGATCTTCTATGACCTTATTAAAGCAACAAATATTCCAGGAAATAATTATATTATAGTCATGCATATTAATGAACAATATATAATAAGTGGACATTCATGTAATCAAAGTATAAAACAGTTGGTTCTCAGTACACCAACCCTTACACATACTTTATAAAATCCAATCCTATGGGAAATGATAATGTTGTTTGCGTATACATGTCGGCTACCACCTCCACGAAGTTATTTGATTATGCTTTTCAATTATATTTTAAATGGATCATAATTACAAATTAATTAAAGATTGTATATGATATTCATGATATAATACTTATCCCAGAAAGTTTAATTAATAGTTACCCTTCTTTCATTTTATCCATTAAAAAATGATGACATTGTTCTTTTGTATGTATGACCTACAAACTCCATGAATTGTGTGATTAAATTTCGAATATTTAACTATTATGGATGACTATAAATCTATATATAATGAATATATTTGATGTTTATAAATTTAAAAATAATATAGATGTTCTGAAACCAAGATAAATATACAAAGACCATAACTACTGAACTGCTATAATCATTCTAAATAAAACAATTATAACTAAAAAATAAAAATTATAATAAATAGATATTGATAAAAGGGTGTTTTGAAAATTTTTAAATGGCTAATATATTTTATTATTATTTTTAACTGGTCACTTTTATAGAACTATAATAAATTTAAATTTATTATATAAGAGGATAATGTGCTATCAATGAAAAACAAACACGAGGTAAGGATTTTATTCCACAATCTTATCAATATTGGGGATTGTTTATTTTTAAATCTCATCTGGGGAATATTTTTGTGTAGATATCCATTTTTTCTTAAAAAATTTATAGATAATGGTTTTACCAATATCTAATGATTTTATAATGTCATTTTACCATTGTTTTATTATTTAAAAAAATGTTTGAAAGGAATCTTCTTTTCATTTTCCAAGATAAGGTACATTGTGACTCTTCCAAAATGATATGGAATGATTATTTTTTAACTTATGTTTCCTCGATTATTTTTCCTTCCAATATGATTTGTTTTTTATTGAATCATTATTTTTAATATTCACTGGTTATTTTCCTAGAAAATTTTTTCCTTTATAGTTAATCATATTTTAAAAATTAAGGTGATTTAAAAATTGAATTGTTATTTTCCTCAATAATAATTCCATGTAATCTTTCAAAATAATTGTTCATCTATGATTTCATCCTTTTCTTTTTCATAATCTTTAGTAGGGATATAATCCAAAGAAACTAGCATTACTATTTATCCGTATGACTTATGATTATGATGAAAAGATGAAATTTTTATGAAACCAATTTATTTTACATATGATATACAATAATGAAATGTTTATGAAACCCATTTTTTCATGGGTTTTATATGATTAATATTTTATGACTTTATGGGTCATATATGTATTATTTTCATTATATGATGGTTATAGCCTATATCTCTCGCCAATGCATTGGGTAATGATTTATATGTAATAAGAAAAATATGACAGTATTTGAAAGTGACCATAGTTTTATAAGGGACAATGTACATTATTACTATCTTGTGATTAAACCATTACTACTATGATAGTTTGGAGAGTTATCACAAACCACTATTATAGACTTGGAAATAATATGTGAATAATAAGAAAATGATTTTATAATATTATGTCTCTGCCACAAATCAATGTCTTAGGCCTATGTTTGGATTTCATGGTTCATGTTCCTTGATTATTTTTATAATTCATTTCTTAGAAACTAATATATATTTTTCCATGACACAATATTATGGTCTTTGATATGTTGGTTGTGGTTTATAAAACTTAAGATCATGTTTTTATACCCTTATGAAAATTTTATGATTATGTTATTATTGATAAATCGCTATTATACCCTTACTGAGAACCCAATCTCACCCTTATCTTATGTTTCATATCCCCGTGTTATGAAAAATTTATGTAAGTCTGATATTTCTAAAAATGGTTCTAGTTTTTTATAATTAAGTTGATGATGACGTAAATATATTATGTACTAGTTATTTATGAGTCCAATTCTCCAAATATACTTGACCAAAATGATTCTAACATTGATCATCATGTTATGTAAATAGTGTTCAACTATTTGAATGTAATATCTATTTATGAAATGTTTAGGTCACTAGGTCACTGATTTTCTGTTATTTTTTCTAAAAACCCATTCAATGCATTTTTGACTTTTTTAGAAGTTGAGGTAGATAGATAAAATGATTAAAAGGAATTGGTATTATAATGAATCAAGAGCCCTATAGTGATGAGGGAGGTCCTACATATATAAGAAAAATCATAATTATTATTCATCCTTATCAATCATCAGATTAATGATAAAATGGATAAATAGAAATGAAGTGTATATGGTTTTTAAATAAATATTATTTTTTTGAGCCCTTGCAAACATATTTTTGGGTTTTAATTTGTTTCCATTGTATAATCTTTATAGAGGTCCCCAACACCATTCTAGTAAATTAATGAAATATAAATTTATATTTTCATGTTTTTTTATAAATATTTTTACTTAGGATGAGCATATATATTATAATAACTGATATAATGATATAATTTCCAATTATATAGTTATTATTATATTTGTAAAAATTGTTTCACTATTTAACATAATGTTGAAATCTATATAAGATGAAAATATTCGATATAAGGTGTATGTTGAGTTGATTAATATTGAATTTTCTAACCGGAAATGTGTTTTGTTAAATCCCATGATATGATAGTGAATAACATCAATTTTTTAAAATCATTTATAGTGATATAGGGAATTTATTTCCCATGATAAGAAATATAGTTATAAATATGGAATTTCAATGATGAAAAAGTTGTTATTTTATAAATTTAGTTTTAATATATGATATCATTTTCTATAATTTGTAATAGTTATATATGAAAACACTGTTTTTATGCTTGTTACATATGTTTTAACTATATCACATGAATGGATATCGGTATGCCACTTGTTTTAATATTGTATTGATATGAAAATATGGTTTTTCATGTATGGGATATAGTTAAAATTTTATATATTTCCTAATATGGTTTATATGGGGAATCAAAAAATCCATAATTCTCCCACAGATGTGACATGCAACAGACCAACATTCCATATGTGATCATTGTGGTACCATACTAGTGATGTATAAGAACCTAGAATAGTTTATAGGATGGGTGGTTGGGAATGTCACACCATGTTGGGGGGAGTTATTTCCTACTCTAGGAAATTACTAAACACTTATGAAATGTTAATGAGTCCTTCTTATTATCCCAATATTGGGTCAGTTTCGTTTTTATGTTAGAAATTGATTATTGTCTTGTATCGGCATAAATGACCATATATATTAGATAAACTCCATATATCTGAACATTTGAATATATCATATGTTATCATTTTATAAAACCATCTGTAAACATCTTACTGTATTCATATTTAGGTTATTTATACAAAAATTTCTAGAATTATTAGTCAATGTGGTTTATGTCCATAAAACATGGAACAATATAGTATATCGCTAGATCATATTGTGGTGGTTATTATGATGTTGGGATCATTCCAATTATGAGACTTATTATGTATCTATTCTAAAGGAATTAGAATACATGTAGATTAGTGACAAAAAATATGACACATAGTTCCTTTTATGTTTATACTATAATTACCTATCGATGTAGTTTAACATCACGTAGTGAGAACTACTAGGTGAAAGGTTCCTAGAACTTGTTAGTGTGGGACTTACACATGATCAACCATTTATAGTTGATGTCACAATGAACAAGGACCAATGATATTGTGTCGGTATCAAAAGTAATATTGCCTTATAAATATTGATCTCATAGGTAGTATGGCCTAATGAGGATGAGATGATATTACCCAAGAGAAAGATGACACATCTACTAGTGGAATGATTCTTTCAGGAATATGGTCTATGTAGTGGATAATCAATAGGTAAAAATGGCCTACTAGATGGGGAATATATACTCGGTGGATTCAATATACAGGAGGGAAGGAAATAGATGATCTCATAATAGATATAGAATTATAATAATGATAATGTAGTGTTGATAATGCATGGATTGATTCTTATGGATAGATCATACAATTCCTATCGAGAGAGTAAACCCATACCGTATTGTTCAAGTCACATTCTTTATGGTCTTTTGATAGAGATATACCGTATGGTATAACATCATATGGTTTTGATGTTGTCATTTGTCTAACATGGTGTGATTAATATATTATCGTGCAATGTAATTTTATGCTACTCGGATACTGTGTCTTCAAATGTATAAAAACAAATATTAGAGTATGGATTATACCATGATGCTCCCACTTTGGATGGTCCCAAGGATTTCACCAATTGAGGATACCCATTATGAGGCATGTTGATTAAACTAGTGAGATAATAAAATTGATTCCCAATAACCACATGGGTCATAATCATTGTGAAAAATAGATAATGTTAAAAAATTGGTTACATTTAAGATATTCATAAATGAATTTCAATGAGGTATAAACATATATGCTACCGTAGACAAGGGGAACCATATTGGTTCTTATAAATAATGAAGTAATGAGGATAGAAATTAACATGTATTCCTTCTATTTGTAATCCTAATAAATTTATAGATACCAAATATTTAAAAAATTACTATCGGATTTCTTCTAGAGGAATGTTTAATGGTTAGAGTGACTCGTTGAAAGGATATATCCATCATTGAGCCCGAACAACTTCAACTGATATGCATGGAATTGGGGTTCCTATAACAAAGGGGGTGTTTGATTGATAGTGAATGTTTATACATGTTTGTGTATCCCATTTATATAAAATTGGGGGCATTGTATCTACATTAATGTGGCCATCCTAGAAATTATGAAATAAAGAGAGTGGTCGGGTTTGATAATTGATGGAGGGGAAATATGAATCCAAACACAATTTGTGGGGAAGGAGTTGAGTTTTGTGATATAAAAATCATCGAGTACCCCATGTCACAACATGGTCTCACTATAAGAATTTTTTTAACTGAAATAGTGGACGTTCATGAAAAGTTTTCAAACATGAATAACATATTACATGATTCAGAACAACTCCTTTCTAAATAGATAATAACTCTTCTCCATCTAAAACAATTTCCTTATGGATAGGCTCTATTCATGTAATACTCTTTTGCAGTTATTATTTCGTTAATTGTGTGAGTTTCTAACCTAGGATTTTTGTTAATATCAATGTTTTCACCATCTAAAAAAATGTAATTTTTTCCCCATTCTCATGATTTTTCTCTTTTAATTTCCACTTTATTTCTCCACATCAGGATATAATGGGGTATTTATAGGTGGCATCAGGAAAAACATATTTCCTAAAAATAAATTCCATATAACATGTTAGATGTTCTGTTCTATCCAGTGGGACACCAAATTAGTCCAAAATAATTTCATTTAAGAGAGTGGAGAAACTATGCCTCACTCCAATAATGAATTACATTTTCAGGGGAATAAGATCAATTCATACCTCTATAATGGAATTTCATTTTCATATAGAGGATGAACCTTTTTGAAATTACCTTTTGGAAGTGTATTATGGAAGGTATTTTCATATCATTTTGTTTTTTGTGTGAATTAAACTAAATGCTATACAAATTCCTCTCCATTTCCAAAATATAGTTTGATTTTCATCTGGTTTAAACCATTGTTTGTCCAGATCCTAATTGTTTTACATTTATAATTTTTTTCTAAACATATAATCCATCAAAAATGTCCCTTCAGAATGGGTTATGATTGAAAAATTAGGATCCAACTTTGTTGAAGAAACATGTCCTACATGAGTTATTTATGGTGTAGTAACATACCATAGGGTGGGACCATACCAATATAATGGGTGTGAGGTGATTCATTTTGAACTTATTATGTTGAGATTATTTTTAATAATCACTAAACATGTAGTCAAGGGTTCATTCTACATAGAAACCTACCTATGTGGTTGACCTTCTTCATAAAAAAATTATAACTCTTATACTTGCATTTCATGTGTTTTTGGTGAATTATTTCCAATAAACACTTCCTTCTCTTACCAATGGTAGAGTACGAAAATATATGTAGGTGTAATTTGGTTCAAATAGAACCTTTTCCTCTATGTGATATCATTGATTTTATCAAATTATATATGTTCTCAAAAAAATTAAATAAAATTATTTCCTTATAAAAATGAAAGAAAAATTAATTCCTCCCAAATCATTGTTGTTACATAAGGGAGGAGGGATTCATGGATCTGGATTATTAAGGATAATGCAAAGAGAAGTGTTCAATGAAATAATTGTTTCTCTTCAAATATCATTGGTCTATGTTTGAATGATTATCCAACCTTAGTTAGTAATCCCATTTATGTATTCAAATTGTTTTTTCATGTTCCCACCTTATACCATGTCGTAGAAACACACCATTTCCGGAATAAATTGTGATTATCACATACCATGAGAAAAAATTATAGTAAAGTGTATATATATCAATTAAATCCATTCTAAAGGATTCATGTTGGGTTTCACTAATTTTTCTTTGTATGAATAACATTGAGCACCAAACTTAACCATTTATTTCTATCAGTCTTATAAAAAAATATATGACTGAAGAGAAGATAGTGTGGTCACCACAATGAAATATTTTCACTTGAGGTTCATTCTCCCTAGAATACTTGGTGGCCCTTTAGGTTTTTTCAATGCTGTTGTAGATTTAAAAATGAGTTGAATACTACATGGATTCATGAATACGAGGTGTCAAATAAATTATACAAACATAATTGGTTTATTTATTTGAACATGATTTGAAAGTGTATATTGAATACAAAAACATTCCATTAGCTATATTTAAAAGTCTAGATAAGACATTGGGATGTTTGAATGATCACAAGGTTCCAATCAAGAGATATATGTATGAGTAGTACCCCTTTCATGGAATCGAATGATGTATAAAGGACCCATCCACTAATGAAAGTTATTATTAGCATGTAACAAAATCTTTTTGAAAAATACAATCATCCTAGGATACATGTGTATTTCTATTATGGTATCTAGATATTTTTTCCAATTAATTCTAATGAGATAAGTGTGAGGGTCTGATGAATTTTCCAAAACATAAAACTGAGAGACTCAATAGTACCCATAGGAAAATATTGGAATATGGAAATATTATTGTGTGGGTTTAGAAACATTCACCTGGGTTTTACTAGATATTAAATTAGAATCCTTATTTTCCATGTTCTTTATTAGAAAGGTAATACCAGTACATGTTTCACTTACCCATGTAAAGGATATTAAATTCAATATGGAAGCCCAGTTAGAAATCAAGAGGCATGTTAATCTGCATGTCTCGGGATAGGTGAAGCAATACTATCATGTGAGGAAAGTTAGTAAGATTAAGTTTTATTATATACTTGTCTTGTATTTTTAGGTTCTACATGGATGGATAGTTTTTCACAAGCGGGATATGTGTTTTTCAATGATCAGGTAATCCTTTAATATTTACATTGACCATATTTTTCATGAATTAGTGGGGTAAAAACATTGCCACTATATCCTAAATACAAGAATGATATACTCAATAATTACAATAATTTCATATTGAATCTTAAATTACCTCTAATGGAATCCTTAGTGAATAATACATTCAGTTTCCATAAATAATGGGTGCACCATATTTCTGCGATGGAAGGTTTTTTATCCACAAGTATTCATAGAATGTTTATTTGTGAGGGATATTCACCTTAGAGTATTTGATCGAAGTTCCTCTATATCCATATTTGATAACCCACATCTCTAAATAGTACATGAATGGAAAACACATAATGAACCCATGCCAACATTGGATCAGTTTTACAAGGAAAGATACGATCCTTAAGATGAAACTTTAATCCTTTATCATTGTTCCTAGGCATTGAAAGGCTAATTTTTATGTATATAATTATTCATATCTAAATGTGTGTATGCATGAATTGGTTCCCATAGTTGAGGGTCAACTAATCACTATAAATGTGAAAAGGGGGGAGGGGAATGACTGGGTACTGAGGACTACAAATGGTATTACTCCATGACAGCCCCTTATTTCTGAGATGTTAGAAAATAGGATAATTATTCAGTGTTTCTATCCACAAACTAATGGTTCCACTCACCAGACAACTAGAGATCCTCCAAAATTATATATCCAATGTGAGGATATATATAAAACTTCTCTAAAATAGTGGGATAACTAGAAGCGCTATATGCTTATTAGGGGTTTATGGGTTTTTCATTATGTGAATGATATTATCTTGACCATATAAAAGATCATATCTGCACCAAAAATAATTTTTTATACAGATATAAATGAGATGATTAAAGCAAACATCAGGGACCTTAGGTCCAAAATCTCTGTGATTTATGTATGACACATATATTCAATTAGATTACATGAAAAGATGAATCCTTACATGAGTGGGAGAGAATATTAAGAATGAAGAGAATATGATTCCTAAGAATAGGTGAGATGATTTAATTCATTAAAACCTTATAATATATATATATATATATATCTGTGTGTGTGTGTGTGTATTTATGGGAACAATTGAATATTTCTATTTATATATAAGATAACAATGAGAAAGTTTTCTTATTATAGTTGAACATGGGGATGTACTATCTCCACCATGACTTGGAAATTATAAATTTAATTCATTATGGATGCCAATGTTATTAGAGATTCCAAATAAACAAGTGAGGAATTTGGATTCTTCACCTATAGTGAAAGTGAACCAATCAGCATTATTGATTCCCATCGCGAAGTTATAATGTGAAATTGAGAGAAGGAATGTATTTTGAGAATATCAGGGATATAATTCAAACAGAGGAGATAAATTTTCAATGATTTATGATAATCAATACCCCTGAGTATACTTATTTTAATGAACATTCTAAAGATGATGGTTCCTATATTTATAGAATATTTTATTTGATACACAGTTTTAATAGAAGAATATCTATCTCCAAAGATAATATAACATCAAGAGAAGAAGAAAGTAACTCTAAAGAAGAGGTTATATGGGTATTCATTTCAATTGTCTCGTTCAATGCTATTATGATTCATAACCATTTCATTAATTTTATAGGATGATTGGGATAAGAAATAAAATATTTGTTATTAAACATATATGAAAGGGAGAACAACCATTTAATTGGATTTTTCTTTTATTGAAGAGTTTGTTGAATAAGGCTCTTATGAAACTACAGAGAATGTGTGGAAAATGGTTACTGATCATAGGGAGAATTCCTACCTCCCCAACCAAAGAATTGTTCCTCCTTCAAGATTATCCTCATTAGAGACCTTGAGGAATAGGTAAGTGATGAAGTTGATGATACAAATTCATCCATGAGTATAAGGTATATTGAAAGTCATGGTTAGGCCAGAAATATATGTTCCTGATGCTAATATGAATCCTAATGAATGGGAATTAGGCCCTCCATAAATTATATTTTCTCTCACTCTATTTATCCTAATGAAATAAATGAAAATAATACTGAATGAAGAAAACTATTAACAGAATTAATGGTAGGAAATAGGATTAGTAATCGTGGCATCACTATATAACCCAAAGTAAATTGGAATGATTCCACATGTAGTACTATTTAAATAAAATTCATGATCTCATTTTTATTAAAGACAATAAGAAATTTGGTTGATGTTTTTGGATGGTCCATCAATAAGGGATCCAAAATCCACTATATATCTCATGATAATGACAAAAAAGAGAGACATAGTTCTTATTTCATTATTTAAATGTATAAAAAATACTACATAAGGGAGGGTATTTATTTTTACTTTGTATCTAGTATTAGGATAGGTGATCCTTACATCACTATATACACCACCTAAAATGGGAATCAATAAATAATTAGTTCTGGTAAGAATATGTTCATATGTTTTAGGCTGTCATATGGGGGAAGAGGTGTATCAAATTTTTAATAATGAACTATTTTTGTGTATCAATTCAAGCAGCACAGCTTACTATAGATGCTGTTTGCTGAGACTGATGACTCTCAAGCTTCTCCTCTTAGTCATACCAACACCGATCTGTAGCCTACTCCTCATCCTAGCTACACTTCCACGTTGCTACTGATAGTTTCGGTCTAAACTGCTACTATCTCTGACGCCATTCCCCTACCTCACCTCCTCCACATCACTTCCAAAATCAAAAAACGCTCAAACAATACCAGAATCGTTACCCGGACAAAATCAAATGAAAATTTGATCCTCAATCCCAACCATATGCACAGATCCAACAAAAATAATATAACATCCCAGGTAAATGAAGAATATGAGATTTTCATATTTATTAATATTTGTGAAATTAAATATTAAATTTACTTTTAAAGGGTTTCTATGTTTGATAGTGTACCCGATACGCAACAATGAGTTTCTTTGAAATCTTACGTTGCACACTAATAATATAATATTATTATTTTAAGTGGTAATTAACTCCTAGCTGTTGTATTGGTGGGAATGAAAAAAAATAAATACAATATGATTTTACATGCTTGTTAAATGTATTTACTTTTATCCAATAAAATTTATAGGCTTAAAATGTGAATGAATCCAATTTTAAGCATAATTTACATTAAAAGTTCGACTTACTACCTATTAATGAAGAACCCTCCTTAAATATAGTTTTTTCACATTAATAATTTCTAATTGACCCAATAAAATCCTTCTTTGTAATGGGAACATCAAAATTTCCTTAGTGTAATTTTTTTTTAATTTTTTCTATAATGTTCATTTTTTTAAATAATAGTTAAAATATTGTATTTTAATTCAAAACTGTGTTTTAATCTAATTTATTTATATAGTTAGATTATCTTTCTAATTGTTATTAAAGTTTAATTAAAAATATTTTTATCATTTAATCCAATGTTAGTCATTGGAATTAATTTTACTTTGAAATTGGACATAAAAAATTATCAATCTTTTGATAGTTATTGTTACTCAAAAACACACTATTTGTTTTAACAACGGGAATCAATTTTAAATTAATTAATGACAATTTTATTTTTAGAATTTGGTAAAATAGACATAATTTTTGAATTTTGAATATCAAATATATCTTATGCTGACTTTTTGGTATTTTTCTAAAAAACTTCAATTTTTTATGAATAGTGAAACCACTTAGTAGTTGTTAAAAAAACCGACTTTTGGATTTAAATGAAATTTTACCACTTCTGTGAATTGATTTTTGAAAATCCGACATACATGGTTGTTATAAAATTGTAAAATGTGGTTCAATAAGATGAAAATAATTTTTGATGAATAGTAATTTTTGACTTTTATTTACTGCGGTAAAAGGTAAATAGGGTAATTCAAGGTGAAAAAATATTATAATAATTCCAAATTACCTTAACACATGTCCAAACCTTATTGGTTGAGTCATTTAAGACCATGGGTATCTTTGGGTCATTTTTGGGACCGATTTGACCCACATGGAAATGATAATGAAAATTTAGATTAATTAATTTAAAGTAAAGACAAAAATGACATAAACAAATATATCTCGTTAAATTAATTTTTATATGGTGTTGTATAAGTTATATTTTAAACTATAAATATTCATTGGAAATATAAAAATATTTCCTACATCATGGTATTTTTTTATAATTTTTAGACATCAAATAAATTAAATTATTTATGTCACAATAATGATGTAGTATTTACCTCATTAATAAAAGATTTAAATATATAAGTTTATAATGATTACAATATAATCCAAAACATTTCCAATTATTATTGGATGATTTTATTTCGAATATTTGTCATCTTATATTTAAATATAATTATTTTTGGACCTTTTGAATGCGATGATATGTCTATAATAAAATAATGTTTTCACACTTTCCTAAAGAGCTCATCCTCTCCCTTATAAAAAGAGACTACTTCTATCCAATTCCTCACACCTCTCAAGCCTTTTGGTATGTCCAAACACTGTCCAATTAAGCTCCGTACATCCATCTCCTCCTCCTATAATCCTTAAATTAAGCATAAGGCACTTCAAGAAGTCCTTTGGTTCAAACCAAAGGGAGTTACACAAATTTAAGGTAATACTTTCTCTTAGATTATTTTCATTTATTTTACATCTCCAACCCCTAAACTCTTTTTATTAATTTATTTTGTAACAACACCAGTATCATCAATATAATTGGATGTTTTTATGTGAAGAATTCTAACTACACTTATACACACCTACATCTAATCGGTGAAGAATATATAATATTTCTGTTGATGGAAAAATGACGCCTAACGAAACGATGATTGTTCGATTATCTCCTATCGCCTCTAATGGTGGAAATTAAGGTGGAAATATATTAATATATGATCTATATTAGGTTTATTTTTTCATTATGCTTATGTAATTTCTATTTATGTCATACTTTTATGGTTTCCATTATGGGTAAACACAATAATTTTATTTGAGGAAGTGCGGACTATCACCCCCTCAAAGTGATATGATTCGTTCATACCATATGTGGTACCTATAGATAATATATTTAATGATATTATATATGATACAATTCTGGAATTATAATACTACTATGTATCATTATGTTTTAACTCCATTAAATATGAAATTGAAATGGAAGTAGCATTTATGCGTATGTACGACTTAGCATCTCTATGAACGGTGCATTTAATTTCTTACCTCTAAATGTTATTTACTATTATAAATACATGTATATTATGGATATATATGATATATATGATGTCCAAATCATGAATATCATTCTGGATATAATGAACCATTGACCACAAGAACAACATGTAATTATAAGAAGTCCATTTTTGACTAAAGTACCAATTATCGACAAAACAAACATTATTAACTTAAATGATTACATAATGTTTATAACATGATCATAAGTTATATAAAAGGAATAATAAACATTAAAAATGTTCTTAATAAAGTATAAATTAACTTTAGTTTATTATTTAGGATATTAAAGAATGACCGAGTCAAGTCGGACACGAGGTAAAGGAACTTATTAACCCAATTTCCGTTCTGTTGGTTGATCTTCTCTTTCTTGTTTATGTCATTCCTTGATTATGTGAGAAATGAATTTTTATGTATTTATACTTTCTTCAAGTGTTCTTATATTGAATACACATAATACATCTATTTTATTTATTAAATGATCTTTGTATGGGACTTCGTCTCAATCTCCTTTCCTTGAGGCATATTTTGTATCAATACACAACTTTCTTTTATACATTGTATAAACACCCTTGACTTTTCAAAGGGAATCTTTTTATATGATGAATTTTACTAAATGAAAAAAAAATATGTTTCTTTTTAATGTAAGTGGTGAAAATGACCTTTTTGCTGCTGTGAGAATTATTTCATATTTGGATTCCTTAACAAGCCATAGTGTTTTTAAAAGAAAATAAATACCATATACGCTTTTATGTATTTTGGTAGTGGAAATGGTTTTTATAATGTATTTTTTATGTCAATATATTTAACTGATATATTGTGATTGCAATGTGGAAAATTTTTCTTTCCTTTATATTTGTTTTATGTCTTTTGATTTGGTAATGGTACTTGGACATTTGACGGGTGGTTACATGATAAACAAAATGACAGGTGGTGCCAGGAATACCAGGATGGGTGGTGACGTTATAACCTCCAATGCATTGGGTATGGAAGTCGGCCGTATGGCTATTCCATTTTGTGATATGTGTGGAAGGCGACCGTATGGTTATTTACATTTAATTATGTTTATGTCCCATGTTACCATTATATGCTTTGTGTTCTTTATATGGGTTTTATGGTAATCTTATTGTTACAATAGGGTAAGTAATGATATTTTATTCAATGAGGAGTATTCACTACATCATAAAGGTTAAAATTATTACTTATGATAAAGTATTCATGGTTTACCAGTTGTTTTGAAAAACTAAATGTTTTCTTTCTTTGTGTATCCCTTACTAAACTTTTTATGCTCATCCCATGTTTTTGAAATGTTTTTCACAGGAAATTATTTGGAATAGGGTCAAGGATGGGATCAAGGAAAGGTCATGCTGTCTAAAAACCTGGAACTAGACATGAATATTTTTTTCAAGAGTTTTTATTTTATGAAAAAATTGAAACTGTGTAGAAGTGTCTACTTTGTAATCTATTGAGATGTAATAGTTATTTCCTAATTCTCAAAAATTCAAAACCTGAAAAGATCCTCAATGTGAATTATTCATTTAATTCATTATTATGTATTTTTATAAGGTCATTTCCTTATAAATACAACAACCAAAAAATATAGATCTGATTAATCCATTTTTCTTGGAAATATGTGCCATTGGAGGAGGATTCAGGTTTGAGTCGTGTCGCCAGTGTGATGCATCGCTAGGGTCTTCTTTTTTCCTAGCCGTCAGGGAGGACTTGGGCATGAGCCGCACCGTCGCTCGTCGTAGAAGATGACTGGAGTTGCGAGTCATGGAGAATAATCCAATGTCAAGCTACCATAATGCACCACTACAAGGAATAAACAAAGGGTGGTTGAATTAAATTGAAATAAAAAAATTTATTATAAAATATAAATTAAAATATAAAAATAATAATAATATAATAAAATAGTTAAATTAAAAATAATTGAACAATATAAATCCTTAAAATAATTAACATTTATTAATCATAAGGTATTAACTATAGTAAAATAAATAAGTTAATATTATTTTATTATTATGTTAAATAAAATAAAATCGTTGATATGATAATTAATATTATAATAATTATAAATCATTATAAATAAATAATTAACATAATAAAATATTAATAATATCAGAAATACCTAATTAAATAGACTATCTTAATAATACCTTTTAATATTAAATTAATTTTATCAATTTTTTATGAAAATAAATAACATTAGTAATTATTATTGATTATTAATAAAGATATAATAACTACTAATATCATTTTAAAAAATTGATCAAATAAATTTTAAATATAAATAATTTAATCTAAATAACATAACTATTATGTTTTATAATAATTAATATTAAATAATTATAAATAATAACATATAACAACATAAAATAAAGAAATCTTTTATTATGTAATAAAACAATAATTTAATTTTTTTAATCTATTTTATTATATAAGTAATTTTTATTTTAACTTTTCATTTTAACTGTTTTAACTACACATTATTTTTCCTGTGCATATATATATAGCAGCCCAAAAACATGTTTAGTTGCATTCAACTAACCTCTTGGGAATTAATTACGTGGGAAAGGATAAAGTGGCATGGGATAAATTAAAAAGTGCAAGTGCGATGTGCAAAAGTAGAGAACCAAAGTATGTTGGTTGAAATTATTGGTGACTTGAAATAGTTGAAAAAGGAGTTAAAAGAAAAGCATCTTAGGACCATGCAGAGGTAGGTGACAATTCATTCACTTTTTTTGTAACATAGAGCACAATAGTCCAAAAGATCTTTTCATGGAAATCCTTGTAGAACCAACCATTGGGGATTCGAGGTTCCCATTAGCAAGGAATCAAAAGAGGTAGACTCTTCTTATTCGTTACTTCAATTTATATACTATGTAATGGAATGTATTTTTTTCGAATATGAACATGATTTTAGTATAAATTTTAGTTCCAGTGATTTATCTTTTTCTGCTTGTTGTCTTTAATTTACCTCTTCACTTTTTTTAACTCTTTCACAATTGATCAGTGAGATCATTTCTGAAAGAATTCATATGTATCATACCACTTTCATTTTTTTTTTAAATACTACAATCTTTCAGTGAGTCTAACTATGGATACAATTTCTTAATTTTTTTAAATTTAGAAAACTTAATAAGATAAGACGAGTTCATTCAATTTTCATTTTAAAATATTAATTTCACAGTTGAACATTTGTTGTATTGATGAAATGAAAGATTGATCAATATTTATTGATTGTCTACTCATGAGGGAAGTAATTCATTCTTTTTTCAGTGGTACATTGTATCCACATGTGAGTGAATATGAGTCATTTCAAAATTAATAGAATAGAGTTTTTCTGGACATTTCTCTTGATTGTTCATCTTTAAAAACTTTTGCTGTGTTGTCGTTATTGTTGTGTCTTAGATACATTTTATTATAGTTACTCATGTCTTAGTTAAGTCTTAGTTTTCTTAGAACAAAATTATTAAAAAAAGTAGAAAAGTTAAAAATATAATAAAATTAATAAATTTCACCCCAATGCTTACAAGAGTGGTGTATTTTGAAGAGTTTTAAAAAGAAAATTGGAGGTCCCACTTTCCTTCTGGGTTTGACCCTACTTTCCATTATAAAATAGTTAGTCGGGATCACGAAATTTTAAACTTTTACTCAATTTCAATGACGTCCACTTTCCTTGTTAATTTTTTTTGTTCTGTTACTATTGTTTTGCAGAACTGTTGTTACTTGCTCTGTGTTTTGAATAGTTATCACTGTCAATTTTATGATCACAAGAACATCTTTTATTAGTTTTTGATCACATAAACCCTGAACCTGGTAAACATTTATATGCTCTTAAGAAGAAAAATAAAACTAAAATGGATGATTTAGATGAGAGAGTTCCTACACCTCTTAATCAACAAAACTATCAACATGAACTCTTAGAGGAAAATGAGAGGTGTGGGATGAGGGGGTTCCAATTCCCTCAAGTTTCAAGAAACCCATCATCCATTATAATTTCACCTAGAGCCTAAAATTGTGAGTTGAAATAGTTCCACATATCACTATTACCTACATTCAATGATCTCTATAGTGAGAACCATCTTGACTTCATTAGAGGCTTCTAAAATAGTTTTCAGCAATTTACATATTTTAGGACTCATATAAAATGAGTTGAGAATGATAGTCTTTCCCTTTTTCCTTAAAGGGAATTTTAAAAATTGGTTCTTGAGTCTAGATGAAAATATTTTTGAAAACCATGACCAAGATTGACATTCATTCATAATGAAGTGTTACTCCCAATGATTAAAAGGGTAATTGAAAACAAAGATAATTAGTTATTATCAAGAGGATGGAGAAGACTTTCATTATGATTGGGGTATATTTAGGGACATTCTTAGACATTTTCCCCATCATCAAGTCCCATACCACCTTATCATGGGTACCTTCTATGAAGGGTTGTCCTCCTATAGAAAAAATAGAGTAGATCAAGTTATTGGGGGTAATCATAGTGACAAGACTGATGAGGAATTATGAAAAATATTCAAAACCCTTTCCCTTAATGATAAAAATAAAAATTCTAGAAGAATGATAATGAATTAAAATGTTAACATTGGATCCCTAAATGATACACAATCTCAACTGGCGAAAATAACCCACCAACTTCAATCATTAAGGAACCAAAATTCAAAACAATCTACGAATCATTTTGGCTTTCAAAACACAAACAAATCTCCTAGATAACAATGTTCCCAGTGTGGTCTATTTGGGTACATAGAAAATATTTTTTCAAATTTTGAAATGTTATCCAAACAATAAGAAAACATAAATTTTTTCAACTATGTTTTTAGGATTCCTTCAAAAGGAAAACCATTTTAAAATAAGTATACCCACGGCTATAGGAACTATTCAAATCTGTCCTGGAAAGAAAAAGGAATAATCAAATAATCTAATTCCCCTAATTTAAAAAACTAACCAAGAAAAACTTTTCAAAATCAACAAAGGGGTGAATATTCAAATTCTTAAGGTAATAATGATGAAAAAATTCCTTCTAAACTGGATATAATTTTAAATAAAATAAACTCTCAAGAGGAATGATTTATGAATCAACTGAATAAACATGAATCCAAATATGAATCTAGTAAAATCCAAACTTATTTTGAATTCAAATCATTGAAGCTCAACTTGGCCAATTAGTTATAGATTTGAATTTTAGGGACAAAGGTAGGCTGCCTAGTAAACTGAACTGATTCCTAGGGATAACATCATTGATGTTTTCAATAGAGGTGGGCCAAATAATAATTTTATTCAGAAAAATATCTAAAAATGCTCAAAAATAAAAACTATGTGAATTTTGAAAGAAAAATATACTATATACAGATTTTGGAAATGATCTGCAATGTTGTTAAAATGATCAAAATATGAATTTTTCACCTGCTAATCTATAAAGACCCATAAATGTCACGACCTGTCCTCTGGGCCCGTGTCGTGACTACCCCAAGCCCTCCTTCCATCGGCCAGGGGCTGGCGACTTTCACCAAAGGCATAAATCCCGATAACTGGGAAGGCATTGCCTTTATAAAAGTAAACAAAACATCACAGAGTACAAGAGGAAGTAAAACACTAAGTACAAAAAAAAGTGCTAAAAAGTAAATGGGCCAAAATACAAATCCAACTGAATGTACAGCTACAACTGAACAAAAGTACAACAGAAAAAGACAAAAATTTGGAAGAAAGGAAGCAGCTCTTGGGTCGTCCTCCTCGGATCCTACCTGAAGGGTAGGTACAGATAGTGCAGCTCCTGGATCGTCCACCACGGATCCTACATGAAGATTAGCTACAGATAGCGCAACTCCTGAATCATCCACCATGGATCCTACCTGAAGGGTAGGTATAGATAGCCTTCACAATGCTCTCGCCCGAAAAACTCCTCCGAGTGTCGTCTCGCTGTGAATTCCACCTCTAGATACTGACTCGTCATGTGGTCCACCTCCGAGAACCGTCCAGTCCTAGAACACTCAGCCTCTGTCAGCGCTGCCCGTCATCTGCAACCAACACAACGAGGTGCGGGCATAGCCCGTGTAGGGGTGAGTATACGATACTCAGTAGGGTCCCCGAGACCCTCATGGTCTCACTAAAACCAACAAGGATAATCAAAAAGAAGATCTCAACAGATATCCTATACTTAGTTATATGCCCATACATATACCTATGTTATCAAGTAACCCATCTCAATCACGAGGAAACATAAAGATCATAGACTTAGCTCAAACCAGGATTTTTATTATCGAAACTGTAACTGCTGAAGATCCCCATATCTGGAGTGTATAGTGGTCCTGTCACGACTCCGAGGTACTGATCACTAACCTAAGACTGCTGAGGTACTCCTCCTGCTGAGTACCGCGGATCATCCACCAAAAAAAAGTAGTGCTTCCCGCCGGGGTATGCCACCCAAACACAGTAGTGCACACCCCATAATAGCATGCAGAGGTACTCTCCGGACGAGTACTGCGGTTCTGCACTGTCACGTAGTAGTGCTCTGTCCTCCATGGTTCCGCACCCAAACAAAGTAGTGCTCCGTCCACTGGGCTTATCGACTCACTCCAAGTCGAGTCGGTCAAGCAGTCGTCAGGTCTCAACCGGCTACACGGTCTTCGTACTCCGTATGCTCGTCTCCGGGAGGGTCCACTCCACGAGATAGAGGTCGATACTCCAAGTATCTCAAAGTACCAAGATGAATTATCTCAAAGGACCGCCTCGTCATAGGGGTCTCAACGCAACAGAGGGCACGTCAATCAGACACACGGTATGTGAGTTATTAGCCTTTTCGTCACAGGGCCCCGGTTGGTTTCGGGTGAAAACTAACCTGACCATATCTCAACTGTACCCTGAACTCTCATAGGTTATACTCATAGGGACCTTTTCTCAACGTGATCACCAACATCGCTGAAGGTTCGTCAAACAGATGTCCAGTCTGAATGTTATCAGCTTTTCCGTTCCAGGGGCCCAGTTGGATTTCGGGTACAATCCGACCCAGCCACTATACAAATGTAACCAAAACTCAGGCGAATTATGCCAAAAGTTCTGTCTCGCCAAGAGGAAACCAACAAAGTCAACGGTACATCAATCAGACGTCCGGAGGTCAAGATATATGTGTTTCCACTCTGAGGGCCCCGTTGGTTTCGTGTTCGTACCAACCCGGACGTACCCAATGTTCTCCTAAACCTTGAGTGTAATATACCAAAACGACCGACTCTATCCAAGGATCTCTACGCAACTGATGGTGCATCGATCGGAGGTCTGTAGCCTAAGATATAGGCATTTGAACGGAAAATGCCAGAAAATATGGGGTTTGCGCCCCGTCCGACCCGGCCCGAGACCCCCTGGGTTGGCCCGAACTGGGTCAACCCGAACCGGGTCCGGTTATGGCCCAATAAGGCGTGGGCCGGCCTGGCCGACTGGCCTGCCACGCTGGCGCGGCTGCATGGCCGCTCGGCTGTCCCGTTGAGCAGAACCGGGGGTGCGGTTGCCCCCCGTGAATGAAGTCGTGGCCCCCGCGTGGGGGCCGCTCTCTGATAGCGATGTGGCCCGACACCGCATCTTCCTTGGTCCCGCGCGGCCGCGGGACCAGCAGCGGCAACCCTTCTTTGCGGCGCGCCGGGCGCCGGCGCCGCTGTGCCGGCGGGGCGCGCCGACAGGATTTTCCACGGATCACCTGATGCGCTCCGGTGGTCCGTTTTGCTCGTCGGCTTCACCAATGGTCCTCCCATGACCCGACCTTCACTCCAGATGCTTCAAATTGACTTTGCGGCCCCGTTTGTCATCGCCCGTCAATCCGTGCACAATGATCAACCAGCAGAGTCTTGGAATCACCTCCAAGGCACCGACTCCGGCCGCGGTTTCGTTCGGCCTCAACGGCGCCGTGCGACGACGCCACACTTCTTCGTCGCGTTCATTCTTGTTTTCGCATGGTGCCGTGGCACCGCGCCGCCTTTGTTCGTGCCGCAACATACAAAAAAACAAAGGGGGAGGAGAGTCGGTCGTGTTCGTGCGGTCCGAACTCCTCACGTTAAGTTTGTAACAAGCGGCCCAAAAGACGAAAAATGATAAGGATTTTTCACGAACACAAGTAATCAACCCAAACAGTTTTCCCCGAAATCAAGAATTCCCAACCCGCAAACATATTCTTCGTGGGTCAACTTAATATTTATTTGATCCACGTTCTTAGATTTAGAAGGAAGTAAACAAGGGTTCACTAAAAATCACAAATAAATTCCCTACCTCGAGTGTAGTTGAACGAACGGTCATCAAGGAATTGCACGTCGCGGAAGAAGGCGTCACGGAAGGGGGATCGTCGTGTCTCAGAGAAATGATTCGTCAGCTTCGCGTCGTCGATCTCTGAGGATCCGGTGTTCTTGTCGACCTTCGTCGGAGGTCGGCGTTCGTCGTGTTCTTCACGTTCTTCACGTTCTTTGACGAAGAATGATGAACATTGAGACTTTGAGCCATTCTCTCCAAAATCCTCCCGCACAACCCAAGATGCAACAATAATAAAATAATACACCTTCTTATTTTATTACTCAAGCCATCTGTTTGAATTTCAAAATTGAATCACACAATTGACTCAATTAATTGAAATATTTTAAACCACTCAATTAATAGAGGCGTTTAATATTTAATTAAATGCACGATTTGACTTTTTTTAATAGGGGGTGCGGGTGCGTTACCTTAATGAAAAAGGAGTTGAGGAAGTTGAATGGGTGGGGCTCATGTGGGCCCCACCCCACTAATATCCTACCTATCAGATTATTTAGGTTGTGTGTGCCACTCAACCACTTAGATTAGGTTAACACTTCCTTTAATAAAAATAAAATCTGTTGCATAGTATTTCATTTTATTCTTTAGTTAACCTAATTAAGTAAAACTCCACCCGAGAAAACGCAACTCTGGAAAAGGTGTTATTAAGAAATTACCGACACGGCGATTCCATCAGTGCCCTCGGATTTCATTTCCGAGCACCGGTTAAAAAGTTAGGAAAACCCGCTCATTCGTTCCCTGAACATACACGAGCTAAACCTTGGCAAATGATTCCTGACATACCGGTCCTTGGAATCAGGTGCCGTCAAAAACTGCGTTCTTGTAAAATTCCAAAGAAAATTAAGACAAAATTTCTCTCGAATTTTACGGCTCTTTACATTACTCCCACCTCAGGGATTTACGTCCTCATAAAGTTTTAACACAAACTAGGGATACAAAAGCGGTATTGAGCACGCATCTGAGCCTTCCACTCCCATGTGCTCACATGGAGGTTCCCGTGCTACCAATTAAAGTGCACAACAGGAATAGACCATCCTCGTAGGACCGCTCCTGTTGATCCTCAACTCCTACTGGAACCCCGCAAATGTCACCCCATCACCAAAGTCTATCTCCTCAAGGTCGATGATTTGCGTCGAGTCAAGAGTGTATCTTCCCAGTCAAGATACGTGGATGCCGTCGTGTACCTGGTGAAACTGAGGTGGATGGGTCAAACGGTATGCCACCTCGCCTACTATGCTGGGGACCTGAAAAGGTCCCCTGAACCTTGGAGATAACTTGCCTCCTTGTACACATCTCTGTAAACCTCGTCTAGGTGAGACCCATATAAGGACATGATCATCATCATCGAACTCAAGAGGCCTCTAATTCCTATTTAGAACTGAAACTCAAAACTCTTGCTACCACGAGGGTAAGGCTGACCGACTGAAGAGTTCTCGACCCCACCCTCCTATTCAGGAATTTATCCGGTGCTACCCTGGGTTTCCTTATCGTCGACCAAGGAAATATCATCCTAATGTTGTAGTTAGGCCACAACCTTTTTGCCTAATACCGTCAATTTTTGCATGAACTGTGATTGCCCAGTCCATAATCAAACAAACGTCATAAGGTCTCGACGCTGTCACCAAGAGATTCCAACTAAAACTCTCGTCTCGAGGGTCTGACCACACTGTCGGCGTAAGTGTGATTATTGAGTCTTCTCCCAAGGTATCTCCAGACGCGAGGGTCAAATCTAAGGCTTACAGGAATCTCTAGGTCGGGGACAAGATTTTTGAAAGTACGGAATGATTCATATCGATGTTTGTTACTACAGAAGCTAGTAGTGGACACAGAATATCTCTTGAATCATTTTTAGAGCCATTGGGTCACACTCCTTGACCGCATGCAGCTATAATCTTCCCCTACTCTCCAGCTCCCTAAGCCCAGCGGGGACAACTATGGTGGGTGGTTATAGCATGATAAAATGTACACCACCTCATGCTACTCTCATAGCTCTGCCTCCACATCTACTGCATCGCAGACTCATCTCTCCTTAAATCATCCTCTTCTTGAAACATTTAACATGCCCGATTCTCTAAGACTTGTGCCAGTTTCCTATTTCTTATTGTACTGTGTAGTCATTATCCACTCCTAGATGATCTGCACCTTCTTTGCCTAAGATCTGAAATAGCTGCTAAGATTTCTCCTTTTCTGAAAAGAGAAACTCAGTCTCATCCCCTGGATGAACCACACCCATTACCTAATACAGCCAATCCTGACATGAATGATGTATTCATGCCATGGATGATGTCGTAAGGCCTCGACGTTACTACCAATATATCCAACTGTCACTCTCGCCTCCAAGTGTCGAGTCACACCGTCAGCATCAGTGTGAAGTCACTCGGTCTCCTCTAGTGGAACTCTCGAAATTGAGGTTCAAGTCAACAGTTTTAACCGGGACCTCTCATTATCAACCAAAAAAAGGATAGGAAAGCAAAAATCACAAAGATAAGTGTATTTTTATTATTGCCGATCATAGTACAAAGACACTAATACAACCGCAACATGGAACTAGAAGTACAAGGGACGTATCCACTAGTTCCACTCATGTCCACCTAATACCGGAGCTCTACTACCTTTTCCACTGCCCGGATGTTGATCCAGCACCCGCCGCTGCTTATTCCTCAGTGGCTCCTCCAAAACCTTCAGATCAACTGTGCAGGGGTTCAGACAGTCACGTGCCAGGTGACACTTCCTGCCACATTCATAACACTTCCTGCTCCTCGTACGGATGGCTCTGGTCTCCTTGGACCTCTGCATCATCTTTCTACTGCCCACAGATGAGTCGGCTACTGATTGAGAATCCTACGGCAAAGGCATCAGCTCCTGTACACGCTCGGGGTGTAGAGCTACTAGCACAAACTCCACCCTGAAGAAGTTCTAGAAGTCTTCCCATGTGAAGGTCATCTCATCGCAATATTGGAATAAGTGGCTCCACCACCTGCCTGCTGCTTCTTGAAGAAGGCTGACAGAAAAGTTCACCATGAAGTCTGTTGGCGTCCCCACTAGCCTAAAGACTCTCACCAGAGCCTCCAACCAATCCTCAGCCGCCTGCGGGTCCGTCTCTCACCGGAACCTGGGTGGCCTCTAGCGCTGGAACTCATGAAGCACGCTCAAGTGGCGTGCATCACATACTGTTGGGGCTGGTGGCATCGGTGGCCCAACGTATGGTAGTACCACTGGTTCCTCCGCTGGTGCCTCAACTACAAGAGGGCCATGTACCTAAGCCTCGTCGCTCGGTAGGCTGTTTGTATGCACATCCCTCTGGGCTATAGTTGGTCGTCCGTGGAACGACATCCTGATAGAAAATTACGTGACACGGTCAAACTATTTATACCTGGTGAGCTGACCTGGTTTGAGCTGACATAAAAAAAACTTCTGGTAACACACACGCAATCAGTGTTTTCATGCACAAAGTCAGAAATTAGTTGTCAGGGTCCTGGTGTATGGATACGTCGGCCGCCAGCACCAGCACTGGACTCCCTGAATTGAAAACCACACTCGGTACTCTTAACACTATCACTGCACAGAAATAAAATATTAGAGTTATAAGTTCTGCGGTAGACCCGACTCCTCTGATACTAATTTGTCACGACCCGTCCTCAAGGCCCGTGCCGTGACTACCACAAGCCCGCCTTCCATAGGCCAGAGGCTGGAGACTAGCTCCGAAGGCGTAAATCCCGATAACTGGGAAGGAATTGCCTTTATAAAAGTAAACAAAACATCATAGAGTACAAGATAAAGTAAAAAAACTAAGTACAAAATAAAGTGATGAAAAGTAAATGGGCCAGAATACAAACCCAACTAAAAGTAAAGCTACAACTGAGCGAAAGTACAACAGAAAAAGACAAACAGCTGGAAGAAAGGAAGCAACTCCTGGATCATCCTCCTTGGATCCTACCTGAAGGGTAGGTACAGATAGCGCAGCTCCTGGATCGTCCACCACGAATCATACCTGAAGGGTAGGTACAGATAGTGCATCTCATGGATCGTCCACAACAGATCCTACCTAATGAGTAGGTACAGATAGCCTCCACAACTCTCTCTCCCATCAACCTCCTTCGATTGTCGTCTCGCTGTGAAGTCCACCTCCGGATACTAACTCTTTGTGTGGTCCACCTCCGGGTACCGTCCAGTCCTCGAACACTCAGCCTCTATTAGCACTGCCCGTCGTCTGCAACCAACACAACGAGGTGCGGGCATAGCCCATGCAGGGGTGAGTATACGATACTCAATAAGGACCCCGAGACCCTCAAGGTCTCACTAAAACCAACAAGGATAACCACAATGAAGATCTCAACAGATAACCTCTACATAGGTATATTCCCATACATATATATAAGTTATCATGTAACCCATCTCAGTCATGAGGAAACACAAAGATCATAGACTCAGATCAATCCAGGATTTTTATTATCAAAACCGAAACTGTTGAAGAGCCTCGTCTATGGAGTGTAAAGTGGTCCTGTCACGACTCCTAGGTACTGATCACTAACCTAAGACTGCTGAGGTACTCCTCCTGCCGAGTACCGCGGGTCAGCCACCCAAACACAATAGTGCTTCCTGCCGGGGTATGCCACCCAAACACAGTAGTGCACAACCCCTAATAGCCTGCAGATGTACTTTCCGGACGAGTACCGCGGGTCTACACTGTCACACAGTAGTGCTCCGCCTTCCATGGGTCTGCACCCAAAAAAGTAGTGCTTCGTCCACTGGGCTAGTCGACTCACTCCAAGTCGAGTCGGTCAAGCAGTCGTCAGGTCTTAGCCAGCTACACGGTCTCCGTACTCCGTACGATCGTCTCTGGGAGGGTCCGCTCAATGAGCTACAGGTCGATACTCCAAGTGTCTCAATGTCCCACTAAGATGTATCTCAAAGGACCGCCTCGTCATAGGGGTCTCAACGCAACAGACAGTGTGTCAATCAGATGCCCGGTCTGTGACTTGTTAGCCTTTTCATCCCAGGGCCCTGTTTGGTTTCGTGTGCGAACCAACCCGGCCGTATCTCAACTGTACCCCGAACTCTCATAGGGTATACTAATAGGGACCGTTTCTCAACGTGATCACCAACGCCGCTGACGGTTCTTCAAACGGACGTCCAGTCTGAAAGTTATCAGCTTTTCCGTTCGAGGGGCCCGATTAGATTTCGGGTACAATCCAACCCAACCACTATCCAAATGCAACCAAAACTCAGGGGAAGTATGCCAAATGTTCTGTCTCATCAAGAGAAAACCAACAAAGTCAATGGCACGTCAATCGGATGTCCGTAGCTCAAGATATAAGTGTTTCTGCTCCGAGGGCCCGGTTGGTTTCATGTTCGAACCAACCCGGCCGTACCCAAAGTTCTCTGAAACCTGGAATGTAATATTCCAAACGACTTTCTTGATCCAAGGATCGCTACACAACTGACGGTGCATCGATCGAAGGTCTGTGGCCCATGATATGGGCGTTTGAATGGAAACTTCCTGAAAATAGGGGGTTCAGGCCCAGTCCGACCCGGCCCGAACCGGGTCGAACCGAACCGGGTCTGGGTCCAGCCCAATAGAGTGCGACCCGACACGGCCTGGCCTGGGCACAGCACAGCTCGGCCGGGGCGGCCTGACAGGCTGGCCGGCCGCGACGGCACGGCCGGGTGGCCACTCGGCTGTCCGGATGAGCGGAACAGGGGGTGCGGTTGCCCCCGTGAAAGAAGTTGCAGCCCCCGCGTGGGGGCTGCTCCCTGCTAGCGACGCGGCCTGGCGCTACGTCGTCCTTGGTCCCTGGCGGCCGCGGGACCAGTCGCTTGCCGCCGCAACGGCCCTTCCCGGCGGTGCGCCGGGTGCCGCCGCCATACTGGCTTGGCGCGCCGGCAGGTTTTTCCGCGGACGCGCTCCGGTGGTCCGTTTTTCTCGCCACCTTCACCAACGGTCCTCCCGGGACCTGACCTTCACTGCAGAGTCTTCAAATTGACATTGAGTCCCCGTTTTTCATCGCCCAACAATCCGCGCACAATGATCAACCAACAGAGTCTTTGAATCGCCTATTCGGCCCTGACTCCGGCCACGGTTTCGTTCGGCCTCAACAGCACTGCGCGACGGCGCCACGCTTCTTCGTCGTGTTCTTTCTTGTTTCTGTGCAGTTCCGTTGCACCGCGGTGCCATTTTTCATGCCGCAAAAAACAAAACAACCAATGGGGAGGAGAGTCGGCCGTGTTCGTGCGGTCCGACCTCCTCCCGTTAATTTGGTAACATGCGGCCCAAAAGATGAAGAACGACAAGGATTTTTCACGAACAAATGTAATCAACCCATACAGTTTTCCCCGAAATCAAGAATTCCAAACCCTCAAACATATTCTTCGTGGATCAACTTAATATTTAGTTGATCTGTGTTCTTATATTTAGAAGGAAGTAAACAAGGGTTCACTAACAATCACAAATAAATTCCCTACCTCGAGTGTAGTTGAACGAAGGCTCGTCGCGGAATTGCACATCGCGGAAGAAGGTGTCGCGAAAGGGGGATCGTCGCGTCATGGGGAAAAGATTCATCAGCGTCGCGTCGTTGATCTCCGAGGATCCGGCGTTCTTGTCGACCTTCGTTGGAGGTCGGCATTTTTCGCGTTCTTCACGTTTTCGCATTCTTTGACGAATAACGAAGAACTTCGAGAATTTGAGTTGTTCTCTTCAAACTCCTCCCACACAACCCAAGCAACAACAATAATAAAATAAGACACCTTCTTATTTTATTACTCAAGCCTTATGTTTGAAATTCAAAATTGAATCAAACAATTAACTCAATTAATTGCAACGTCTTAAACCGCCCAATTAATGGAGGCGTTTAATATTTAATTAAACGCATGAGTTGACTTCGTTTAATAGGGGGTGGAGGTGCGTTACATTAATCAAAAAGGGGTTGAGGAATTTGAAAGGGTGGGGATTGTGTGGGACCCACACCAATAATATCCTACCTAGAAGATTAGTTAGGATGTGGGTCCCACTCAACCACTTAGCTTAGGTTAACACTTCCTTGAATAAAAAAAATATATGTTGCACAATATTTTATTTTATTCTTTAGTTAACCCAATTAAGTAAAACTTCACCCGAGCAAACGCAACTCTGGAAAAGGTGTTCTTAAGAAATTACTGGCGCTGCGATTCCATCGGTGCCCTCTGATTTCGATTCTGAGCACCGGTTAAAAATTAAGGAAAACCTGCTTGTTCGTTCACTGAATGTACCCGAGCTAAACTTCGGTGATTCCGGGCGCACCGGGCCTCGGAATCAGGTGCCGTCAGAAACAACATTCTTGTAAAATTTCAAAGAGAATTAAGAAAAAATTTCTATTGAAATATATGGGTCTTTACAATAAAATTAAAGGAATTGTTTTTCTTAATTTTCTTGCGACATTTACAAGAACACAAATTCATGACGGCACCGGATTCTGAGGCCCGGTGTGCCCCGAATCATTTTCCAAAGTTTAGCTTGGGTATGTTCAGTGAACAAACGAGCGGGTTTTTCCTACCTTTTGAACCGGTGCTTGGAATCAAAATTCGAGGACACCGATGGAATCGCAGCACCAATAATTTCTTAGAAATACCTTATTCGGAGATGTGTTTTCTCAGGTGTGGTTTTTAAATTTTGGGCTATGTAAATGAATAAAATAAAAGTGGTGCAACCAATTTTATTTTATTTTGATTAACCTAAGAAAGGTGGATGAAGTGGGACCCACAATATCATACCCAGTTGGTAGGATAATTGTGAGGAGGGACCCACACGAGCCCCACCATTTCTTTTCTTCCTAAACCCCCTCCTTTAATAAGGTAACACACCCGCACCCCCATTAAGTGGAAGTCAACTCTTGCGTTTAACTTAATATGAAACACCTCTTTTAATTTGGTGGTTAAAATGTTTCTATTAATTCAATTAATTGATTGTTTCAATTTTTAATTTCAAAGGCATTGGTTGGTGTGTTAATAAAATAAGACAAGTCTTATTTTATTAATAGGTTCGTTGTGCGTGAAGTCTTGGGGAGAATTTTCTCAAGTTCTTGAAGTTCATCTTCCTTGACGAAGAACGCGAAGAACGTGAAGAACGCCGACCTCCGACGACGGACGATGGTGAGAGATGTCTTCCTTGGAGATCGACGATCCGATGCTCACCCTTTTGTTCCTCCTTCCCACGTCAAAGGAAGGGAGACATTGTTCCTCCTCGGATGATCTCCGTCAAGTGTACGAAACCTTCTTCCGCGACAATCAATTCCGCGACATCCCATTCCGCAACAAAACTTGTTCTACGAATATGCTCGAGGTAGGGGATTATTATTTCATTTTTTCATGATTACTTTCATCATTGATTTATCTTCTTATTTGGGCCGCCTGTTATTGAAATAACGGGAGGAGGTCGGACCGCACGAACACAGTCAACCCTCCTCTCACCTTGGGTTGTTTGATATTGTTTGCGGAATGAGCAAGGAAACGCGGTGCCGAAGCACCGCGTGGGAAATATTAAAGAAAGGGAGGAGAAGCGCAGCGCCGTTGCGCCACACCTTTGAAGACGAACCAAACTGCGGTGCCGTCACGCCGCACCGGAGAACCAAAAAGGCACCACGGCCAGAGCGGGGCTGCGGCGGAGGGGCGCGGCACCGTCGCGTCGCGCTGGATAGATCAAGGCCACGACGGAGCAGGGAATGGCGGCCGGTTTCCAGACGCCAGCGTCAGAGCAGGGGGACGGGACCGCCCCGGTCCCGTGGCGGCAGCAGCCGGCCGGCCGGTGTGGGCCGACCGGTCAGGGGGAATCTCCAGGGGTCGTAACCTCCGACTGGCCAGTAGGAGCAGCCCCCCACATGGGGGTCGCGATTTCAGAACACGGGGGGGGGGGGGGGGGGGGGGGGGCAGTCCCCCCCCCCTCATCGCGCGGCCATTATGGCCGAGCCACTAGGCCGGGCCGGGCTGCACCCAATCAAGCTAGACCCGAACCCAGGTCGGGTCAACCCGGTTCGTGCCGACCCAATGGGTCTCGGGCCGGGTCGGCCCGGTCCCGAACCCCCCATTCTCAAACATATTTCAGTCTTTTTCCCATAACATGGGCTGCAGACCTCCGATCGATGCACTGTCAGCTGCGATGTGATCCTTGGATCGATATGGTCGTTTCGGTATATTACACTCAAGGTTTAGAGGACATTGGGTTTGGCCGTGTTGGTTTGTACACGAAACAAACCGGGCCCTCGGAGTGGAAACACTTATATCTTGAGCTCCAGACGTAAGATTGGCGTGTCGTCGACTTTGATGGATTCCTCTTAGTGAGACAGACCTTTTGGCTTACTCCTTTCAAGGTTTGGATGCAGTTGGAGTATGGTCGGGTTGATTTTGACTTAAAAACCAACCAGGTACCTGGGACGAAAAAGCCAATAACTCTCAGACCGGGAGTCCGATTGACGCGCCGTATGTGATGTTGAGATCCTGTTGACGATACAGAACATTTGGATACATCAAATCAGGACATCGTGTCAATTGATGTATCATCCCCTCGGCTCGTGGAGCGAACCCTCCTGAATAAGCTTACTGTGTGTGGGAACCCTAGAGCTTGCTGCGACTGTGACGACGATGAAGACTGTACAGAAATCCTCCGTGGATTCGACGACGATGACTACAGTACTCAACGATCCTACATGGACAAGTGCTACCGATCCTGTGTGGGTCAGCGCTCAGTGGTCCTGTGTGGGCCAGCGCCTACAGATCCTTTGTGGGTCTGATCCTATGTGTGTCATTGTGGGGGTTAGTACCTATCGATCCTTTGTGGGTCATTGCGTGGGTTAGTACCTATCGATCATGTGTGGGTCCGACGACTTAGATGAATCAGTGGCTACATCTGATCATCTCTACCATCATACGAAGAAGTATACCTGTGTGAGGTGAATATTGACTTGCCTTCCTATGTGGATTGTGTTGTGCTATCCTGTGTGGACATGATCGAACTTGTGCTCGGATATTGGATCCTAACTGGAATTGATGACTTAGGTATATGTATGGGAATATGCCTAAGTAGTGTCGGATGTTACTTTGTGATTGTATCTTTCCTTTTTGGATTATCCTTATGAATTCTGGGAGACCTTCGGGGGTCTCGAGGTCCATAATGAGTAGCTTATACTCACCCCCGCATGGGCTATGCCGGTACTACATTATGTTGGTTGCAGATGACGGACAACGCTGACCATGGTTGAGGCTTGCGGAGCAGGTCAGTACCTGGAGGTGGACCACTAGGCGGGACGTACTCAGAGCGGACGGCTGGACCCGAGAAGCTGTGGAGGCTATTTGTACCCACCCTTCTGTTGGGACTTCCAGTGGACAGGTCAACGTTGCAGATTTACTTTCCAGTTATTGTACTTCCTTTTTCAGTTGTAATTTACTTCAGTTTGGGTTTGTATTCTGGACCACATACTTTACCACACTTTCTGTTGTACCCAGTTTTACTTAGTGTTTACTTCTGCTTGCTTACTCTATGTGTTTGTTTACTATATAAAGGTAATGCCTTCCCTTTTGATCGATAATTACGCCTTAGGGCTAGTCGCCAGCCCCTGGACTATGGAAGGCGGTCTTGGGGTAGTCCCGGCATAGGCCCCGAGGACGGGTCGTGAAAAATTGGTATCAAAGGAGTTCAGTTCTACCGTAGACCATTGGACTCTGATCTTTCTTCTATGTAAAGAAATAGTGTTTAGAGTATTGAGTGTGGTTATCAGTCCAGGGAGTCCAGTGTTGGTGCGGCGGCTGATGTATCCGAACACTAGGACCCTAACTCTTGATTTCCAACTTAATGCACGAAAACATTGATTTCATGTGTGTTTCAAGTTTTCTTTGTGAATACTTTGTGTCAGCTCACTAGGTATACTGTTTTGACCATGGTTCACCTGTCTCTTTTCATGATGGCCCCACGACGGCAGCCAGCTAGCGTTTTGTGCATTGTGTGGGACGACATCCCACCGAGCGATGAGGCCTCGGTATAGGTCCCTTTGACAGCAGTGGCACCTGCGGTACCTCAACCTGCCGAGCCACCGATGCTACCATCCACAACCGCTGACGGTGCACGTTCCCTTAGTGGTCTTCATGAGTTTCAACATTAGCGACCGCCCAGGTTCCGTGGGGAGACGGACCCTCAGGCATCCGAGGATTGGCTGGAGGCAGTTGTACGAGTTTTCAGGTTAGTGGGGACACCATCTGACCTCATAGAGATCCTCGCAGCGAGCCTCCTGTACGCGGAAACAGGTAGATGGTGGAGCTTGATTCTCCAGGTGCACGATGAGGCATCTCTACTTTGGACGGATATTGAGAGCCTCTTCCGCTCGGAGTTCGTCCCAGACGCCCTCCGTGCGGTGTTCATCCAGGAGCTACTACAGTTGCGGCATGGCAGCTTGACGGTCGCCCAGTACTCGACGAGATTTACCGACCTCTCGTGCTATTCGACGGACATGGTATGAGACCCATTCTTCAAGGCCCGGACCATCGAGCAGGGATTGAGTCATGATATCAGGGCATCACTGATCTCCCTCAGTACTCCGACACAGGCAGGGGTACTGGAGCGAGCCCTTCTCATCAAGAGCTTCCTTGCTGAGCCTACATCAGCAACAAGACCTACCACATGGCGGCATGTAGCAGAGTCTTCTACAGCAGGCAGTCAACGGATGACTCATGGGTCCAGGTAGACCAGACCCTCAGGAAGATGACCTCAGGACACTAGCTCAGAGGTGTGGGGCACTCAGCGCAAATCCAGTCTTTCGAGAGGCAAACAGTGCTACACATGCGGTGGGTAGAGCCACATGGCTCGTGACTGCCCAACCCGTCGTGCCGAGGAGTAGCAGATGGTAGAGGGACCCCCCAGGCAGAGGCAGAGGTTCGACCGTGGTGGTCTGCATGGGAGCACGCGGATGAGGAAAAGGATCTTTCTGAGTAGCAGGTGGTGGGAGACGCTTTGAGGGTCTACCACCAACACCACCAGGAGGCCCACCCCAACCACATGGAGCTGGCGGGCAGAGACAGGCACAACTTCAAGCAGTGGAGGCCTACGAACACGGCGTGCCAGAGATGATTAGAGGTACTATTTGTGTTTATTCCACCCTTTCTGAAGTTCTTATAGACACAAGAGCGAGTCATTCTTTCATAGCCTCTACCCATGTTCGGAGCGCAAAGATTATGACAGAGTCGTTGGCTCGATCCATACTGCTAGTGACTCCTACGGGAGAAGACTCGACGATTACACACTGGTGCCGGCAGTGTGAGCTTACTCTAGGATGCGAGATCTTCGGCTAGGATCTTCTTGTAGCGGCGTCGAGGCCTAACGACTTCATCTTGGGCATGGATTGGTTATCTACAGTCCATGCTCATATTGACTGTATTAGGCACATGGTGCGGTGTGTACGCACTGACGGGAGCAGGTTCACCTTCACCACCGAGAAGGGAGCCATTGCAGCACATGATGGACTCTCGTAAAGGAGAAGACATCCCATCACTCATCAGTTGGATAGCCTTATCCTAGGAGCAGTTGACGTGCATAGTCCTGGTTTTCCTACAGTGGTGGATCAGTATGCAGACGTTTTCCCCAATGACGTTCCAGGACTACCTCCTCACAGAAAGGTAGAATTTTATATTTATCTGTACCCCGGGATAGCCCCGATATCCACTCTATCATATCGGATGCCCCCCGCTGAGATTATAGAGCTACGGGTATAGTAGGAGGACTTGCAGGGCAAGTGATTCATCCGACCCAGTGTTTCACCCTGGGCTTCCCCAATATTGTCCGCCAAGAAGGCGGATGGGAGCTTGCGACATTGTGTCGACTATAGTCGCCTGAACCAGGTGACTATGAGGAATTAGTATCCGCTACCAAGGATTGACGACCTCTTCGATCAGCTCGAGGGAGCATGGTGGTTCTCGAAGATAGACCTCAGGTCAGTCTATCATCAGCTTAGAGTTCGGGATGAGGACGTGCATAAGATGGCCTTCAGATGTCGGTATGGACACTATGAGTTCTTGGTTATGCCATTCGGTGTAACCAATGCTCCAGCAGTGTTCATGAGCCTCATGAATAGTATCTTTCAGCCATACCTCGATCGATTTATCATGGTCTTCATTGACGACATTTTTATTTACTCGATGACTGAGGAGGAGCACGCCTACCACTTGTGGGTTGTACTAGACACACTCCGAGAGAACCAGCTTTATGGTAATCTCTCAAAGTGTCGGTTCTAGATACGGGAGGTCCACTTCCTGTGACATGTCATCTCTACGGCGGGAGTTGCGGTGGATCCTGCGAAGATCGAGGAAGTGCTAGCTTGGGAGCCACCCAAGAGTGTGACGGAGGTGCGGAGCTTCTTGGGGCTAGCTGGGTACTACCAAAGATTTTTCCTGACTTCTCCAGAGTTTTGGCACCACTCTCAGCTTTGACGAAGAAGGGGAAACACTCTATGTTGTCAGACAGATGTCAGCAGAGATTCCAGGAGCTGAGACAGAGATTGACCAGCGCGCCAATATTGAGGATACCAGATGAGGGAGTTGCGTACGTAGTTTACTGCGATGCATCAGGTACCGGACTCGTATGTTTCCTGATGCAAGAGTGGTCTGTGATCGCCTATGGATCACGACAGTTGAGGCAGCATGACCAGAACTACGCTACCCTTGACCTGGAGTTAGCAGTAGTGGTCTTTGCTCTGAAGATGTGGAGACACTATCTGGTGGGCGAGCGCTTTACAGTCTATTCTGACCACCAGAGTCTCGAGTACATCTTCATGCAGAAGGATCTTAACCTGAGATAATGATGATGGCTCGAGTTCCTCAGGGACTATGACATTGAGATAGTCTATACTCCTGGAAAGGGGAATGTAGTAGCCGATGCTCTCAACAGGAGGACGGGCATTCAGCTACATGGAGAGGCGACAGAGTAGCTAGACACTTTGCAGATATCCTTTGTGGATAGAGATGGGGAAGCCTTTCGTCAGTCACTCACAGTCACTACTCCATTACTACAGCGGGTCAAAGAGGCACAACGTGGGGATGCCGACGGTAAGACGTGGTGTGCGCAGATATCCTCAGGACATGCACCTGATGAATTCTTTTTAGGAGGAAAGAACCAAATCCTTTTCAGAGGACGTACCTTGGTACTAGTTGTTTTACGGGAGGAGGTGCTGAGAGAGTTTCACACTTCCCCTTTGCCGGTACATCCTGGAGTGGCGAAGATGTACTAGGATCTCAAACGACAACACTGGTGGCCGGGCATGAAGAAGGCTGTGGCGGAGTTTGTTTCTCAATGCCTCACCTGCCAGCAGGTGAAGTCCGACCACCAGGTACCAGTAGGAATGGAACAACCCTTGGAGGTCCCGGAGCGGATGTGGGACGACATATCTATGGACTTCGTGACTGGACTTCCACGCACTTCTAGAGGTCACGACTCCATTTGGGTGATTGTCGACCGACTCGCCAAGTCAGCTAACTTCTTACCCATCAGAGAGCAGGGCTTAGTGGAGATCATGGGACGTGTCTACATTCAAGAGATTGTATGGCTTCATGGTGTTCCATCATCTATCATCTGCGGTCAAGATGCTCGCTTTACTTCCCGACTTTGGAAGGGGTTTTATGAGGCGTTCGGGATGCAGCTACATCGGAGCACCGCCTTTCACCCCTATACAGATGGTCAGATGGAGAGGACCATTAAAACTCTCGAGGACATGCTCCTTGCATGTGTCCTAGACTTTGGTCGCAGTTGGGAGGACCACCTACACTTGGTAAAGTTTGCGTACAATAATAGATACCACTCCACGATCGAGATGGTACCATATGAGGCGTTGTACGACCGACCTTGCAGATCACCGATGTGCTGGACAGACCCTAGGGAGTCAACACATGTGGGACCAGAGATGGTCCAGGCCATGACAAAGAAGGTCCAGGTCATCTACGAGCTGATGAGGACAGCTCAGAGCCGACATAAGTCTTTTGCTGACCAGAGGTGGCGACCACTAGAGTTCGAGGATGGCGACCATGTCTTCTTGCGGGTCTCACCTCGACGTGGATTACGGAGATTTGGCCGAGTTGGAAAGTTGTCTCCAAGATTCATAAGATCATACTAGTACCTCAGCAGGATTGGCGAGGTTTCTTATCGCCTAGCTCTACCACCTCAGTTGCACCGGGTGCACGACATCTTTCACGTGTCTTAGCTGAGAAGATACATGCATGACCCGACGCATATCATTGACCATGGGGAGATGGACGTTGATTATGGGGTGAATTTTGTCGAGGTCCCAGTGGAGATCGAGGATTGAAAGGAGCGGGTCCTAAGTGGATAGTAGATTCCTCTAGTTCACATTAGATGGCAGCACGGGATCCTCCAAGAGAGCACTTGGGAGCGGGAGGATCAGATGTGTGCTCAGTTCCCACTTTTGTTTCCCTAGATTATGATGTATCTTTATGGGGACATAAATCCCAGAGGTGGGAGTGATTTAGAGACCCATAAAATTCAAGGAAATGTTTTTCTTAATTTTCATGGGAATTTTACAAGAATGTTGTTTCTGACGGAACCTGATTCTGAGGCCCGGTGTGCCCGAAATCGTTTTCCAAAGTTTAGCTCGGGTACGTTCAGTGAACGACCAAGCGGGTTTTCCTAAGTTTTGAACCGATGCTCGGAATTGAAATCTGAGGACACCGATGGAATCAATGAACCGGTAATTGCATAGAAATACCTTTTTCAGAGTTGCGTTTGCTCGGGTGTGGTTTTTAAATTTTGGGGTCAAGTAAAGGAATAAAATAAAAGTGGTGCAACCAATTTTATTTTATTTTGATTAACCTAAGCTAAGTGGATGAAGTGGGGCCCACAATATCCTACCCACTAGGTAGGATAATTGTGATGTGGGACCCACACAAGCCCAATCGTTTCTTTTCTTCCTAAACCCCCTCCATTAATAATGTAACGCACCCGCACCCCCATTAAGTGGAAGTCAACTCCTGTGTTTAACTTAATATGAAACTCCTATTTTAATTTGGCGGTTAAAACATTTCTATTAATTCAATTAATTGATTGATTCAATTTTTAATTTCAAAGGCGTTGGCTTGTGTGTTAATAAAATAAGACAAGTCTTATTTTATTAAGAGGTACGTTGTGCGTGAAGGCTTGGGGAGAATTTTCTCAAGTTCTTGAAGTTCTTCTCCCTCGACGATGAATGCGAAGACCTCTGACCTCTGACGATGGACGACGGTGAGAGACACCTTCCTCAAAGATTGACGATCTGACGCTCACCCTTTCGTTCCTCTTTCCCACATCAAAGGAATGGAGACACCGTTCCTCCTTGGACGATCTCCGTCAAGTGTGCAGAACCTTCTTCCGCGACATCCCTTTCCGCAACAAACCTCATTCGACGACTACGCTCGAGGTAGGGGATTAATATTTCATTTGTTCCTGATTACATTCATCGATGATTTATCGTCTTATATGGGCCACCTGTTATCGCAATAATGGGAGGAGGTCAGACCGCACGAACATGACCGACCCTCCTTTCCCCTTGGGTTGTTTGATATTGTTTGCAGCATGAGAAAGGCAATGCGGTGCCGAAGCACAACGCGAGAAATATTAAAGAAAGGGCAGAGAAGTGTCGCGCTGTCACGCCGCGACATTGAAGACGAACCAAACCGCGACACCGTCGCGCCGTGCCGGAGAACCACAAAGGCTCTGCGGCCGAAGCGGGGCCGCGGCAGAGGGACCCGGTGCCGTCGCCCTACGCGAAACGGATCAAGGCCGCGGTGGAGTAGGGAACGTTGGCCGGTTTCCGACCGCGAACGTCGGAGCAGGGGGACGGGACCGCCCCGGTCTGGTGGCGGCAACAGCCGACTGCCCGTGCGGGCCGACCGGTCAGGGGGAAGCGTCGGGGGTCGTAACCCCCGGATAGCCAGCAGGAGTAGCCCTCCCACATGGAGTCCGCAATTTCACAACACGGGGGGCAGCCCCCCCCCACCCACACCCTCATCGCTCGGCTGTTAATGCTGAGCCGCCTCGCCAAGCCGCCAGGCCGAGGCGGCAGGCCGGGCCACGCCAACCGGGCCGGGCCGCGCCAGCCATGCCAGGTCGCGCCCACGTAGGCCAGACCCGGACCCGGGACGGGTCGACCCGGTTCGGGCAGACCGAAGGGTTCTCGGGCCGGGTTGGTTCGGGCCCGAAACCCCCATTCCCGGACCTGTTTCGGTCATTTTCCCATATCATGGGCTACAGACCTCCGATTGACGCACCATCAGCTGAGATGTGATCCTTGGATTGAGATGGCCATTTCGGTATATTACACTCAAGGTTTCGGAAGAAATTGGGTTCATCCGGGTTGGTTCGTACACGAAACAAATCGGGCCCTTGGAGCGGAAACGATTATATCTTGAGCTCCAGACGTCTGATTGATGTGTCGTTGACTTTGATGGATTCATCTTAGTGAGACAGACCTTTTGTCTTACTCCACTCAAGTTTTGGATATATTTGGAGTATGGTCGGGTTGGTTTTGACTTAAAACCAACCGGGCCCCTTTGACGAAAAATCCAATAACTCTCAGATCGGGCGTCTGATTGACGCGCCGTCTGTGACGTTGAGTTCCTGTTGACGATACAAAACTTTTGGATATATCAACTCCGGAATTCGTGTCAGTTGATGTATCAGCCACTTAGCTCGTGGAGTGGACCCTCCCGAATGAGTTTGTTGTGTGTGGGAGCCCTAGAGCTAGCTATGACTGCGACGACGATGATGACTATACATAAATCCTCCGTGGATTCGACGACGATGACTACAACACTCAGATATCCTACGTGGATCAGTGATACTGATCGTATGTGGGTCAGATCATGTGTGGGTAAGTGCTCAGCAGTCCTGTGTGGGCCAGCGCCTACAGATCCTGTGTGGGTTCGATCATGTGTGGGTAATTGAGGGGGTTAGTACCTATCGATCCATTGTGGGTCATTGCGGGGGTTAGTACCTATCGATCCTACGTGGGTATGATGGGTTAGATGAATCAGTGGCTACATCTGATCATCTATATCATCATACGAAGATGTATACCTATGTGAGATGAATCTTGACTTGCTTTCATATGTTGATTGTGTTGTGCTATCCTGTGTGGACAGGATCGAACTTGGGATCAGATGTTGGAGCCGAACTGGAATTGATGACTTAGGTATATGTATGTGCATATACCTAAGTAGTGTCGGATGATACTTTGTCATTGTATCTTTCCTTTTTGGATTATCCTTGTGGATTCTCGGAGACCTTCAGGGGTCTCGAGATCCCTATTGAGTAGCTTATACGCACCCCTGCACGGGCTGTGCCTGCACTATGTTCTGTTGGTTGCAGACGACAGACAACGCTAACTGTGGTTGAGGCTTGCAGAGCTGGTCGGTACCTCGAGGTGGACCACTGGGCGGGACGTACTCAGAGCGGACGACTGGACCCGAGAAGCTGTGGAGGCAATCTGTACCCACCCTTCAGGTGGGACATCCAGTGGACAACTCGATGTTGCAGATTTACTTTTCTGTTGTTGTACTTCCTTTTTCAGTTGTCCTTTACTTCTGTTTGAGCTTGTATTCTGGCCCACATAATTTACTGCACTTTCTGTTGTACCTAGTTTTATATAGTGTTTACTTCTGCTTGCTTGCTCTATGTGTTTGTTTACTATATAAAGGCAATGCCTTCCCTTTTTATCGGGAATTACGCCTTGGTTCTAGTCGCCATCCCCTGGCCTATGAAAGGCAGGCTTGGGGTAGTCACGGCACGGGCCCCGGGGATGGGTCGTGACATAATCATTCTGATTTTTTTTAAAATAAATAGAAAAAAAGAAAAGAAAAATTTATTCAAGAGGTGAGGGATATGCATACTGGCCAAATATTTTTTACCCCACCCATCCCATTCTTTGAAAAACACAAACCCCAAAGTACGACCATGGATGAACATCTTCACTTCCATGGGATTCTTAACATGATTTAAGTGAAAATTTAATTTATCCAAGCCTTAATTCAAATTCCATCTTACATGAAATATCAAAAAAATTATTTAAAACAAATAGTCTCTTGAAGACTTTTCCACCTACAGCCTCATAGAAGAGTGTAGTGATGTCCTCCATAAAAAAATCCAACCCAAACTCAATGACCCAGGTAGATTTGTCATACCATTCACCTTAAGGAATTAAATTCAACTAAAATATTTGTGTAATATAGGTTATAGAATCATCATTCTCCCATAATCAATATTTCAACAGTTTAGATTGGGTGATCCTCAACCCTCCAAATTCATCCTTCAGATGGCTAACCATTCTTTTACCCATCCTATGGGGAGGGTATATGACTTGATAGTTGGAGTTGGGAAGTTGTATTTTCCTGAAGTCTTATTTCCTTGATATGGAGTGTGATCAAGAGTTTCCCATCATTTTTGGTAGTCCCTTACATTCCATAGGTGGTGCTGTAATTGATGTTTCAATGGGTCAACTTATCTTTAAAATCGGAAAAAAGAAGAGTTTAATGTTTTTAATAATGTTAAAGTAAAAAATTATGAAAACTATTCAATAGTAGAGTCCTTAGAAGATAAAAACTCAACTGGATGCTTAAAAGAATCTTAAATTCAATCCTCTATTGAAGAAACTTATTCTAAAGATAAAAATCCCACTTTACATGTTTCACAAATTGAATATTTTTCTCAAAAACCGAATCTGGAAAACATTCCCAAACAAGACAATTATCTAGTTTTTTTTGTAAGGGAGTCTTCTATTTTAGAACATTGATGTTTTTTTATTGGACTTGATGGTGTTTCTATTGACACAAAATTTTCTAAACACATTGAATATTTTTATGGATAGTTGTTAAGAAAACATTATGGTCCAACTTTTATTAATTTGTTAAATTCAAACTAGGAAATTATGGATATTGATTTTTCCACGTTGGATAGTAGTGCTATTAATTCTAAAACTAAACATTAAAGTGAACATATGTCATCATTTCAAACACCTTATTAGATTTATTTTGAAGAAATTGGACCACATGGACCCATGATACTTCTTTCAAGTGACGAAACACACACACTTGAACTTAAACCACTCCCTGCTCATCTAAAATATTTATTTTTGGGAGAAAATTTAACACTGTCTATTATAATCTCTACTGAACATAACGAAAATCATGAAGAAAGAATGTTTAATGTGATTTAAAATTTCAAATCTTTCATATGATACATCATAGAAGATATAATGGAAGTTATTACTTCATTATACATGCATAAGATACATATGGATCCAAACTTTAAGCCTATAGTATATTGTCAAATAAGATAGAATCCCAACATGAAGGATGTTGTGAGAGAAACATTCATCAAGCTTATGGACACTAGTGTCATTTATCCTATTTTTCATAGTACCTGGGTCAGTCTGATAGAAGTTGTCCCTAAGAAATAAGGTTTCACTTTTGTTAAAAATGGAAATAATAAAGAATTTCATGTTAGGAAATCCACCAAATGGAGAGTCAGTATATACAATAATATGTTTAATGTATCAACTAGGAATGACCATTTTCTATTTCCCTTACTTGGTCATATGCTTGAGAGTGTTTATGGGAATGAATTTTTTTGTTTCCTAAATGGGTATTCTAGTTACAATTAGATTCTTATAGATCCAGAATTTTAGGAGAAGACTACATTCACATGACCCATTGAGACATTTTCCAATAGGCAGATTCCCTTTGGATTGTGTGGACCCCCTTTATATATCCAAATATATTTTATGGGTATTTTCTCTAATATTATTGATAGGGTCATAGAGGTTTTCATGGATGATTTTCTCATTATGGGGAGCACATTTAATGATTGTATTTGAAATTTGGAGTAAATATTAGTTATGTGCTTGGAGACAAACATAGTGCATAACTAGGGCATGCTGGTTTCTATTAGAGGTTGACACTGCTAAAATTTATTTCATTAAAAAATTACCATCTCTTAAAAATTTCAATGGTGTTATATATTTTCTAGGGCATGATGGTTTCTACTAGTGGTTTATAAAAGACTTTTAAAAAATCATTAATCTCTTATGTTCATTTCTTGTCAAAGATTCCCCATTCAAATTTGATCAAAACTATTTAAAATCTTCCAATATGATTAAATAAACACCCATTACATCATCAATCATCACTGAACCTGATTAGAAACACCCCTTTGAGTTGTTTTATGATGCTCGTGATATGGTTATTGGGGCATTCCTAGGATATAAGATTGATAAGAATTTACATATGGTATATGGTGCTTGTAGACTGATAGATGTGGCTAAAAGGAATTACACCACTACTAAGAAGGAGCTATTTGAAGTTGTGTTTTCTCTTGAAACATTTAGATATTACCTTACAGGCGTATAATTCATCATCATTACCGACCATTATACCTTGATGTACTTTTTTAATAAGAAAGAAAATAACCCTAGGTTGAATAGACAGATTCTGTTATTCCGAGAATTTGACATGGAGATTAAGGATTAGTAGGGAGCTTCAAGTCTAGTTGCATACCGTATTTCTATGCTTCCTCAAACCCAATTTGATGATCCATGGGAGATCAATTATGCTTTTTATGATAATAATTTTCTTATTGTGTCAATATGTAAATCTTCTAGGTTTGTTGATAAGGATGATTTCATTATAGCAGGTGTCTATCCCATGTATTTTTCTAATAACCAAAGGAAAAAAATAATTTATGAACATAAGTATTTATATTGTGGTATAATATTACTATTTAGAAGGTGTACTAACGGTTTTATTAGGAGGTGTGTGTCCGTGGAATAAATGCTTCCCATTCATTAGAGTTATAAATCTTTACCTTGGAGAGGACATAATGGTAGTGAGAGGATTTCTTAAAAAGTAATCCAATATGTTTTTTATTAGACCAACCTTTTCAAAGATGCTAGGATTCTTGTATTTCATTCTTATTAGTGTTAGTGGTTTGTAAATGTTGGTAGGACGCATGAGTTACCCCAAAAAAGTATTTTAGAAGTTGATATTTTTGATGTATGGGGTTTAGATTTCATGGGTCCATCTTATTCATCTAATGAGAATTAATATATTATTGTAGAAGTAGAATATGTATTAAAGTGGGTTGAGCTAGTTTCTTTTCATAACAATCAATAAAACATTGTTGGGAAATTTTTAAAAAAGAATATATATTCATTATTTTTGAGCCCCAACTTCTTTTATTGTAGATAGTGGAATACAATTTAAGAACTAATGTTTTAGGATTTAATAGAATAATATGTTTATTCCCATTAAATTGGTACTACTTATCATCCACAATTCTATGGATAGGTGGTAATATCAAACATGAAAATAAAACAGATTCTTGAGAAAACTACCTCAAATTCAAGAAAACATTGGTTTTTAAGAAGTATGAAGCTTTGTGGGCCTATAGAACAGCTTTTGAGATCCCAATAGGAAAGTCTATTTATAAGTTGTTTGAAAAATGTAGTCATTAGCCTGTTAATTTGCAACATAAGTCATATTAGGTACTTAAGGCACTGAATTTTGATTTTAAGAGTGGTGGTGATAGGAGACTTCTTGAGTTGAGTGGATTATATGAAATTAGGAGAGATTCAAATGATAACTCATGGATATATAAATAGAGGACAAAAATATTTCACAATTTTATCATTAAAAACAAAGAATTAAAAACTGGGCAGAAGTTCCTTCACTTTAAATCTAGAATAAAACACTTTATTGAAAAAATTAATTCCCAGTGGGTTGGTCTTTCAAATATTTTTAGAGTGATTAAGAATGGAGCTGTTGAGATTTTAGTTGTAGAGAATAAACCCATGTTGGTTAATGGGTAGAGAGAGAAACACTATTTTGAAGGACAAATGAAGGGATTAGATTCCTTCACTATTCTTGAAAAATGATTCAAAATAATGTATTAGTGTAGATGGTAAACTCAGTTCTTTATGGGAGTCAACCCATGGTCAATTGTTATTTTTTTTTCTAGGTTTGGAATAAAAATGCAGTGTGCTTAGTTTTTCTGAAATTCTAGTTCCTTATTTGTTCCTGGTTCTTATTTTAGAGTAACAAGTAAATTGCTGATTGGTTTCACAAGGAATGCAATTCCCATGCTGGAGGTTTAATCATAAACTTTTATTCATGGAAGTATTTAACTCTTAATATTTTCATTCATTTTCTCTCATTTTAACTTAATAATAAGATTCATGACAATGTCACAAAACACAACTATTAGTGAATCATTTACTCACTGATGCATGTGAGCCACTGATATATTAATTTCAGTGACTCATTGGTACAACTGTTGGTGACTCATTGGCAGTACTGTCAGCGACTCATTGGTAGAACAGTCAGTGAATCATTGGTATTAATTTCAGTGACTCATTGATAGTACAATCAGTGAATCATTGGTTGTACTATCATTGACTCATTGGTAGTATTGTCAGTGAGTCATTGGTAGTACTGTCTGTGACTTATTGGTACGGTGGAAACTTATTCTTCTTGTGCTATAAAAATTATGCTTCTTTGTTGGTTGCTGAAAATTTTGTTACATATGTCCTCTTTCCTTAAAAATTGATTTTGTTGATTAAAGATATTCACTGTTAGAAATTTAGTGGGGGGGTACATGTTGGATGGTTCATGGGTTTAATTGAATCTTATTAAATTTATAGCTTGTTTTATTATGTATTTTTTTTAGTAAACATCTCTTTGAACCAAAAAATCTTGAACTACTAAACCCTATTCCCTGTGCACCGACATGCTACACATGCAACTGATTGAGATTAATTTATAATTAATTTCTCTAAACTAATTGTTAAAGTATGAGAACTTATTGTATTTTAATAATTATTGTGGAATGAACATATTATTGAATTTATGTGGGCCCCTTTATACATGTCTTTGTTATACTTTTTTGAAAATATAATTTTAACTTTTATTATCTATTTTTTTCTCGACATTTGAATTCAATATTGGGAGAAAAACTTTGTTTTAAGTGTGGGGGAAGCATTTAATTCCTGATTGAGAAAAACTTTTCTTAATTAGAATCCCATCAATTCACACTGCCACTTCACACTTTTTTGTAAAAAATGGTCAAAATGTTTCAAAGATATGTGCCAATTTTAAGCTACACTCTATAAATCAACTGATTCTTGCATAAGGATGAAATATTATTGGTAGATAAGATTTTATTTGGATATGAAATTAATGTGGGAGAATGATTGTTGAGTGAATATTCTTAGTGATTTTATGAAAAACATTTTTTGAACTACTTTTGAGAGTGATATTGGTAACAATTTTTTAATTAAAATCCTAAACTTCTGTAATGGATGTTGAACTCTATCCTAGGGGACTCACATTGTTTAATTATTAAAAGAAATCAACATAGTTAGCCTTGATAAATGGTTTTATATAAATCCTTTCAACCCAGATTAAAATTAGAATTTGGAATCCAATAGTGAATCACTGAGACCTTGTAGACTAGGTGCATTTCTCTCACACAAAATTCCTATGTAATATTTGATAAGTTCACATGTGTAGTGATTAACACATGTTAGATGGCTTGGAAAAAATTAAATAATATTTCTAGGGTCAAAATGAGTTCATTAAGGTGAGGGGAATGATGAACGCTGGCTGGAAAATGGGTCAATTGGTTTTTATAAGAGTTATTTAGGTTTTTTCAATTAGGTGATTCAAAAAAATTATTATTGGAAACTATGATGGAGTCAAAGTCCAAAGTTATTACAATTAAGTTGTTAATTCCCCAAAGTGTTTACTTATTTTCACTTTCGGACATAGATGATAAACATGGATTTAAATGAGTCATTAGCATTGTTCTTATATGATGTAGGTCATCTTTAATGGTGGATGATTCATTTCTATTTTGATTAAATTTGAGTATTTTATTTAAGGGATGATTTATTTGAACATTTCATGTCCAAATCATAAATATAGTATTCATTACTCTATTTTTAAGTGTTAGACAAGTTAAATTTTGAGTTGAGTAATATAAACTCTCTTATGTTTATCAATTATTTTTAAACATGTGATTGTTTGAGGAAAATTTTTTTAACTATGGGGGAATTTGTTGTGGCCTTAATTTGACATGTTTTTCAACATCTTTTTATTTTATTTTTAATGATTTCATTATTTAATATTACACTTTTTACTAAATATTGACACTTTTTACTTTTTTATTTAAATTAATTTATTAATAAATGTTTACAATTAATTATATATTTTTAGTATTTATAATAATTAATTTCACCTATATAATCTTTCTAATATAAAAATATATCAATTAGTTTAGTAATTTTAATTTTCCTGACATTTTAATAATTTTACATGTTTCTTATTTATCAAATTAATCATGTTTTTAACATTTAATTAAAATATTTTTCGATCCACATATTTACTTTTTTAATAATAATTTTGTAAAATATGTTAACTTTAATTATTATCTCAAACTTATCGTTTTTAATAAAATTTATACCTATAATATAAATTCATATCTCTTGTTAAAATTAATAATTTTTCTATACTGTTTAATAATTTATATAGTCTTTAACTCATTAATTAAGTTTCAATTAAATGAATTAATTTTAAAATTTTTATATAAAATTTGAAAATTTAATGGTTATTTACCTTTTTGTTTAACCATCTTTTGTTTTTTAGTTGTTAATTAATGTTACATTTTACAATTTATTTATCTTGTTAAAATTATTTGTTTTACATTTTAATTTGAATTAAGTAAATATTAAAATAATTAGTTTATTTGATTTTTGTTTTTATTTTTTTAGTATTTTAAATAATTTGAGTGTTTAGTTTTAATTTCTATCAATTAATGGTTTCCGTTGTTATTTTGTAGATATATTTTTTTGTCTCGCTAACATTTCAAAATTTTACACTATCGGTGAGACATTCACACTACCTTAATTGTCAGTAGCAACCTAATATCATCATCGATAGTGAAAACCCTCACCATTACATCCTACTACCGATGCACCATGTCTACTGTCAGTTTCATATCTTCTGACAGTGAAAACCCTCACCATAAAATTGTTGATACTAGAAAAATATTATAATAATTATAAATCATTATAAATCATTAATTAACCTAGAAAAATAAACACATTAGAAAAAATATCCAATTAAATAAGCTAACATAATAATTACTTTTATTCTTATAGTAATTTTTTCAATCTTTATTTAAAATAACTATAATTGTTAATTAATATTGAAAATTAATAAAGATATAATAACTAATAATATTAATTTAAAACATTATTCACATAAATATTAAATATAAATAATGTAATATAATTAAGTTAACTAATAACTTTTATAACAATAATTAATTAAATAATTATAAATAATAACATATAACAACATCAAATAAAGTAAATATTTATTAATTAATAAAATAATAATTTAATTTCTTTAATCTATGTTTTATATAAGTAATTTTTTATTTTAACTTTTCTTTTTTAACTATTTTAACAACTCTTTATTTTTTTTACAAATATATATAAGAGCCCAAAAACATGTCCAGGGGAATTCAACTAACCCAATGGGAGTTAGTTACATGGGAATGGATAAAGTGACGTGTGATGTAATAAAAAGTTCTTGTGTGCATTTCCAAAGTAAAGCACCAAAGTATGTCGGTGGAAATTTTTGGTGACTTGTAGTTGTTGAAAGAGGAGTCAAATTTAGAGCATCTTAGGACCCTAGAGAGGTATGAGATAATTCATTCACTTTCATCAAAACATATAGCATAACAGTCTAGAGGAGCTTTTGCAAGAGAACCTTGGAGAACCAACCATTGCAGACCTGAGGTTCCCAGTAGCAAGGTAGCACAAGAGGGAGACACTTCTTCTTCTTTACATAAATTTATATACGATGTAATTGATAGTTTTATTTCTTTTTTATGAACAAGATTTTAGGCTAAATATTCGTTCCAAGGATTATCTTTTTCTACGGGTTATCTTCAATTCACCTCTTCACATGTTATTATAATGATTTTACAATTTATTGGTGAAATCATTCAAGAAATCATTAAAATTTATTGTACCAATTTCATTTAATAATTTCTAAATACCACAATCATTCAGTGAATCTGAATGGGATACAATTTGTAAAGATTTTTTAATTTAAAATATTCCAGAACATACAGGGAGTTTATTCTATTTTCATTTTCAAATATAAATTTCACAGTTGAACATTCTCGGAGTGGTGAACTCCATGATTGATCAATAAATATGGATTATCTCCCAGTGAGGGAAGAAAGACATTTTTTATGTGGTACATTGAATCCACATTTGAGTGAATATGAATATTTTCAAAACCATTAGAATTGTTTTTCCCTGGACATGTCTCTTGATTGTTCATCATTATCAAATGTTGTTTATTGTCATTTTTGGCATTTCATAGTTAATTTTCCTCATAGTTCATAAATTTTATTAAGACTCATTTCTCATAGAACAAAATTTAAAAAAATTATAAAAGTTAAAAATATAAAAAATATAAAGTTCACCCCACTACTGACAATATTGGGGTATTTTGAAACGTTTAAAAAGAAAATCAGTGGTTCCACCTTCACTGTGGGTTCAACCGTACATTCAATTATACAATAGATAGTAGGAAAAATAAAATTTTAAAAATTTACACAATTTCAATGACATTTATGATAGTGAAAATTCATATATAATTCCCAAGGCACTCAGTTTGGATGAATCTACCAATTCTATAGGGTAAAAAATAATTTTTCATACATCTATTACAACATGTCAAATAACTCTTAACATTTTTTTACAGGGATAAATTATTTCCAATTACAATGAAAATGAATTTAATTTGACCTATATTGGAATAATTACTTTTGTCTTGTATATAAGATAATATGATGTTCCTCTTCTACCAATAATGTTTGTGGAAAAATAATACAAAAAATCATGTTGAATAATTTCATGATAAGAATCCTTTTCTTTTTCAACTGTATTTTTGTTGTATGTTGGATATGGTTTATTTAAAGGCATATTATAACCACCTTCCACTACAAGTTATAAGGATGAGTTATTGGACTGAATTCTATATCGATGATAAAACCATTTAAATTAAAAAGAGAAAAATATACTACAATTTTTTTTCAGTATTGACTGAGGGACACTAAATCTTGTAATAATTATATTTTCCCCCAATTGATGATTTTATTTACCTTTAATTAATTGAGTGATATAGAATCAACTCACATATAGAAGTAATTATGTAATTTAACTTCCCAACTATGGTTGGGTGATATGGACACATTATATCTATTCCAGAAATATATAAAGACCCATGGTTATTTAATGTTATGTAAAACTTATGGGTGTTTATGAATGATATTGTCATGTATCTGATATGCATGCAATCTATTGGTGTACATCATACAATCCTATGTCATGGATGAATAGAAATATCCAATCCTTTGGATCTGATGTGACCTTATGGTCTTGACTAAAGAGAACCATGATAAATTCGTAGACCACCAACATGATAGCGTGAGTTTACCCTTTTCTAATTTATCATAGTATAACTTCATGAAACTGTTGTTTATAGTGCACATTCAAGGAACTTGGGTCATTATAATGGGTATCGTTGACTACATTTCATCTTATTTTATTCGTTTCACTATTCGATTGAATAATCTTATTTTGGATTTAATCTAATATCAAGGACATGAATATGTTCCAAAAAATAATCCCATTTTTAGGTGTAGTTTACATTATTTATTAGCTCTATGTTATTTTCAGTGAATGGTGTCACCAATGTGTGATGAGAAATGTTAATGACTATTTTATTTGGGTCTAGATCTGTTAGGTCTATAGATGCACTGGCAAATGAGTCTACATGGCCATTATATGAATATGGGATGTGAGAAATTTTGGGATCTAAGGGGAATTAAACCATAAATCATGATACATAGTTGATTAGGGGAAATAAAATGTCTTCTTTGATGGAATACTCACTATTAGTTTATATTATAACCAAATCTGAATTTCATTGGATTTTCTGGTTGGAAATTGATATAGTCCACACCAATTCCATTATTTTAATGAGGTTATTGTATTATGAGTCATTATTAGTGAACCCCTATGAAAAAAAGAAACAGTATGAAAACAATTCCTTAGGTTGAGTAGAATAGACAAATACAAACATGGATAGTTTGAGTATATGATCTTCAAATATTTCCCCTGAATGGATTCAGAATGTTTCATCAAAGTACATCACACTGGTATTGGGGTAGTATTTAAAAGAGATGAATTGTTTTTATCAAGAATATCATTATCCAATAGTGTTTTTTGTTGAAGGATGCTCTATAATGAAATATTGTAATTCATCTCCCTTTACTGAAATCTATGAATTAAATTAAATATTAAAATGATATAATTTTCCCAACCACTAGGCCAAATTTCTAGTTAGCATGGGATGATTGAGAATTCATTTTACTTATTCATTAGCAGAGATCAAGTATGTCTCATTGTGTTTATTGTAGTGCCTCTACATCTGTTTGACATAATTATTACAAGTATCAGTATTTTCCATGGTTATACAAAGTTTATGGAGATTATTTTCAACCAATATATCAAAATTTTATGTATGAAATGACCATGGTGATTTCTCAAAAGATATCACATAAAAATGATGAAACGTTATTTATCATAGTAATTTGAACTGGAGGGATCAAAATTTATTTAATAAGACATTCAAAATATTCCAGGAAATCAACATTCCACTAGTAGGTGACTTCCCTTTTCATCAATTTTGTTATGGATAAACACTTGTTACCTAATTCTCTATGATCTACATATATAAGAATGGTATCCCTAATTTCATCTCAACTATTTGATTATTTTTATAGGTGAAATATCTAGGATATATTTTCATTACTCAAGATCAGTTTCAATGCCACTATAGAATATAATTATAGTAATTAACACTCATAATGTAACCCCAAAAGAACATTTAAAATGTTATATATTTAGTTTTTCACATTGTAACTTTTTGAAAAAATATTCTGATTAGTATGTTGATTAGAAGGATGATGATATTTTACCACCATATCCTTGATGTAATATTAAATATCCATTCCCATGAATGGATTGACAATATGGTAAATTGTGAGTGGATAATTGTTTTACGTGTTCATGAAAATAATATTCATAAATTGATAGAAATATATTCCTTTAGGTTCCATAAATTTATAAGAATATTCATCTGGAAGAGCCTCTCAGATTTGGCTGTATCCAGAATACACTTCAACAATGTCAAGGTAATGATAACCAGCACTTCTATTGGTTAAAATTTCATTTATCTAAAATTTTAAATTGTATTAATGAAAATAAGTATTGAGATACACAAAGTAAATACAAACAATGATATTCTAGTTCAACTATTTGATCGATATGAGATTGGTGAAACATTTTGGATTTTTTTAAAGATGAGTGATGTTATATTTAATAAGATTATTAACCTTGTATTCATCCATCACGTCATCAGTTGGATTCATTTTACTAGAATCCCACTTATTACAACATGGACCATCTCGTATTCCCAAGGGGTGGGTGTCGACATTGGGGCCATTTTCATGTATTTTTGTATATTCAAAGTGAACGCATCATGTTGCTACATCAAAAAAGCGGTACAACCTTATTTTCCTATAGAATACATGGAATCAATGTTCATTATTTGTTAAAAATAATCATATGATAAATTATTTATTTTCTCTATCTTATATGCATTGGTAATAAAATTACACAAAAGTTATAGGAGAACCTATAATATCCACTTATCTTTATTTTTATAACCAATTCTCAAAATAAATGGATGATTAAGGGTTGTATTCAAATCTAAAATATAAGGTGAATCTGTTTTTACCCTATAAATAGAAATGATAATTCTCAAGGTTCTAAGGGTGACAATATATGAACTGAATTATTGGGAATTTTCTATGTAAACACTCTTTCTCCCTCACATTCTATTTTATTAGGGGAATAAGAGGTGTCTAGGACTATACATTCATGAAGTTTATTAAGGGAATTCTCACTCTGTATTAGTGATGTGAGATTCACTTCTAATGTAGAAGCTGGTCATTTCTTCTTCCCCCATGCATGGGTGTCTAATTCGGATTTCCATCAGGTAGTTAGTGAGGCATGGAGTAAAACCTTTAAAGGATGTCCTTGGGTGCTCATTCATAATAAATTAATAAGTCTTATGTGTGATATCATGTCTTGGAATCAATGTTTGTCTTCCCCCATTCTAGATTTGGAGGTTCTTAGCTCAGGGATTAACCAACTAAAAGATATCTTGGAAAGCTATGGGATGACTCCATCATTTTTGACGTGGATAATCAGAAGATAAGTTTTTATGATATTCCTCCATATAATGGATATATGGATCAAGGGAAATTTGGAGTTCATAATCATAGGGAGGGTGACTGCAATACATGTTTCTTTCATTCATGTCTCAAGGAGAAAAATTATCACTTCATCCTTAAAATTATCCTTGCTGGTGGATCTTACTCAAATGACAAGGATGTGATTGGATGCATGGTTGAATCTTATTTCAATCCTATTCTTGTGGGTCCCAATATTATTAGGTGGGGAGGCTACTCGATCGTCCGTGATGAAAATTTTGATTCGATGACTTCATGTGTCTGTACTCTTGATAATGTACACTTTGAATATATCCTAGATGAGAATCAGATTCATGATGAATTTGAATCCTCAACCATTAGAGTGATCTAGATCCTGGCCATATTCGAGGCTCTTTTTATAGGGTATTTTGTATTTTGGTTAAACACAATCTTATGGTTATGATACATGATTTCTATATTGGAGGAAATCTTTAGTGAGTTTCTTGTTCTACCATGTAGGTAATCATCACGAAAATAATGTATCCTTCCATGATCCATAATTAATGTCCAATAAGTATGTCATACTTCCCATACAAATTCCTTATTTATTTTATCAACAAGATACATTCATATTTCCTTACTTTATGGGTCTCATTTCAACAACACAAGTTTTTTAAGAGGAGATCCATACAAGGTGAAATCAGAATGGCTCATGAAATGATCATTAATATTAATTTTAAAACCCCTATATCAAATATTACCACCACACATAACATTGATAAATACTATGATCATGATGAATGGAACATCATTCCAATAGTGCTCACTTTCATGGGGTTTTCTCCCTAGGCTAGATATCTTTGGTTCAGATGTGTTTACACTCTTTGGATTCCCCTTTCCATTCTAGGCATGATCTTAGGTCATTTTGAAAGTCATGTGTCTTTAACAGGGAGAACCATACACACATAGTCCTTTTACTATCTCCAAGGACTCCCTTAGTTGTCAAAATGCGTAGCTGATTTTCACCTATAGACTATTCAATGTTCTGATGCCCTGCTAATGTGTATAGCACATGCATCGAATCCTCAGTGATGATACTTTTTAAATAGTCTATTGTTTTTATTTGATTGTATTTTGATAAGGGGGTTTGGTTTCAGTGCGTAATTTAAATGATTTATTGATTATTATTGATTTAAAACATTTATAAATATTGTGGTGAGTTCATAGTTAGGCAGTTAAGCTTGTAAAATCATAGAGCCTTTCTTTATATTAAATTAAATTAACACCCACTTCACAAGATAACGTTGATTGGAATTCCTAAGTGTTAAGGATTTAATCAAAGATTTAACATAAATTAAGGTTATAATATCAATCCGATCTTTTTGATGGTGGTGTATTTATGGTTCCAATAATCCTTGGAAACCACACATTAAACAAAACAAGTCATTACTCCATGGCATGTTAAGTCCAACATACATAATGTTAATTTAACGAATATTCATTGGGAAAATACTCTCAATCAGTTAACATCTGTAAATATTGACTCACCATATTAATTTATTTACTCATACATTTGGGTGTTTAATAATCTGGTTATAATTATTATTATGATAACTTAAGAAGAGAGGAAAAATAAAGGGATAAGAAAAGAGTTTTGTGTCGAAAACGGACACACAAATAATGATGATAATTAAAAAATGACTTTCTACTGAATGAGGAAGAAAACAAATGGAAGGGGATTCAACTGTATTTAAAATATATTAAGAACATTAATATGAAACTATATAATGTGGATGATAATTAGATATATTCAAGAAAAAACTTTCATTAAAACATAATTACAAAGAAAGAGAGTTACAAGATTACAATAATGAAGACAACAAAAGTAAATGAAAATAAAGAAAAGAGGAAAGGTATCTCAAGTGAAAATATGAGTATAGTAGGCCCTCCCAAGCCTTTGGAATGGCATTTTTCGTATCAATTGATGCTCATATCTTCTGAAATTCCATCTCTTTTGAAGTAGAGTAGGGGGGTGTATTTATAGCCCAAGGAAGTGGATAGTTTGCATTCCCAATCTATCCACCCAATAGGCTCGATGATTTTGACATTCAGACAGACGAATCATGAGACATATCCTTCTTCAAAGTTGTAGATAATAATGTTGGACGAACTCTCTCAAATTTTGGAGTCATTTGGACATATATAGAAAATGTTATGGCGTCTTGATTAAACAAAGTTAAACTATCCATTTCAATCCAATGCTTTTTCGATGGCCAAAATGTGAATGGGGTTTTCAATAAGAAGATTAAATCAAATAATAATTATTTCTTCATCAAAGTTGGCCGCCTAAAGCTCTTATTTCACACTGCAAAATATCACATTGATATGATGATTACATCATGAGATATGTCATTTTCATGATTTTAATTTCCAGACAGAATGGTGGTCTGGAATTCATGGAATTATTTGGCCCACTTATTTTTTTATTTGGACATTCAAATTGTTATAAATGATTTATTTTGATAATATAGATCATAAGGAAGAGTTTCATAAAATTTTGGATTCGGAGTTTAGACTAGTAACTCAATCATCATGGATAGCCAAGTTTTATAAAAAAATTATTTGAGTCTTCTTGTGTGGTTCATATGGTCCTTAAAATGGCAGAATTGGCCAATGGTTCCTTCTAATGATATGTGAGAAATTGAATAAGGGGTCCTAAAAAACAAGAACCACAAAATTTTAATCAGTAGGGTAAGAGGTATAAATAAAATAGAAAACTGAATCAATTGGATTACTTCTAAAAATGATCAAAAATTATACTTAGTATTAAAACATTAATATTTCTCACAAATTATGCAAATTTCATATAAAATTAATAAAGGGAGTATATAATAAGTCATGAAAATATTAATAAGATCAAATCCCACAAACTTAGTATTGTTCAAGTCCTCATGAGAAACAAATATAAAAACATGACAAAATCACTCACCAAAAAATATTACATTTTTTCCCAAATCAAGGGAGGTTTAGACAATTTCACTCATCCATTTTGAATTGTACCAAAAGTTGTTACAGAAACAATGTTTCAAAAGCAATTCATTTTTTTCATGCTCAAATTTAGAAATGGAAAATGCAGACACTCAAAACGCACACCACTCAAGATGATAAAATTCATTTGTGGAGGTTTACTCTTTCACCAAACCAAAGTGAAAATCTTAGAGTTTAAAAGAGCTCTTAGCTTCCAATCACTATCCAAAGTGAATAAGAATCAAGAGGTCTTTTGAAGGGGTTTTTCTATGGCTATGGGATGAAAGGAATATAATTTCCATGAGAGAGAGGAACAAGGGTAAAACACCAACATGGAAAACACAATGTGTAATATTTTTGAAATAAAATAAGAATGGAAATGGAAACAAATATTTATGAGGGAATGAAAATGTGAAATAAGGCAGAAATATAGAAGGAAATATTAAGGGAATGAGAAGATGGAATATTTACAAAACAAAAAACTTCTCCCAATAAAAATATATTGCAAGTGTTCTTTTTTTTCATTATTTTTTTTGAATGTTGAACTTTAAACAGATCTCACACTCATCTCCCAACCCATGCTTGATCTCCTCATGACACTAATTTTAATAGTTATAACAAGATAAAAGGTTGAGGAAGATTTCTTTTTGACCTACCCAAGAAACAAGCCATTTTTTAAATTTTTTTATTCTTTTTTTCATCATTTTTGATTTTTTTGAACACTTGTAAATAAAATTTACAAAATTACATAAATGGATGTTCATTACATTCCCCAAAACTCACTGAAGGAAAGCCTCTCTCCAACACTAATATGTATGCTTTCCCTCAAGCATTTGATAACTTGGTGAAATCAATAAATGGTACCCAAAATGAAATCCATTCCCCCTACACATAATTTTAAGAAACAATTCAATGAAAAAATCATGTTGATATTGGGTGGGATAAGGTATTGGGCTTCGAATATGGATGACATAGAAAAGGTTTTCATAAGCTTTAAAGGGCTTTCAAAAGGAGGATTAATTTATGGTTAATGGTAGGCTATTTGGCTATTGTAATTCTCATATAGTTCATAAAATGCATCTATCATATTAATGCACACTAAAGTTGGAAATTCAGCTCGAAGGTACACAAACTAATGATTCAAATATAGAGGTGAAAAACACTCATTTTGAAAAGATGGCCATAGGTATCCTTGGCATGAAAGCTAATGATGGTTCTCACAGTTGGGGAAAATCATTTTCTAAATAAAATATTGAGCATTAAATATTTTTTGGTTTTGACACAAAATTATTTATCCAATTTCATGATGAAAATACAAAATTTTTGAGATAAAAAATGCATGTTGACTCCCCAAAAAGGTTGAAAATTTTTTTACAGCTCGATGTTTAGTAAGAATGACTGTATTTTTTTTTGTATTATTTTTTGTTATTATTCTTTTTGAGTTTTGTTTAGTTTTTTTATAAAGACACACTCAAACAAATAGAAAGAGAGATAGAAAGGGTTTGATAATGAAAGTGGTAAAAAACGAAAGACAGAGGAAGAAGAAGAAAGAGGTAGAGGGAGGAAGATAGAGAGAGAGAGAGAGAGTTAAAGGGAAAGAGGTGCCCCCCAGTTTGGATTTGGTGTGTTGAAATCTCCATCTTGTGGTGGGTCGACTGTAGAAGTTGGGGATCCAATGGAAGTCGATGTTGATCCAGGATTGTGTGTCCTCTTCTAGTTATTCTTTAACTGATGTCCATTAACCAAGAATTTCATTTTGGAAGAGGGGTCATGGACTTGCATTGCACCAAATGGGTAAAAATTTGTAATAACAAAAGGACCTTTTCAAGAAGAATTAAGAATACCTGGGTGAAGCCAAAATCGAGAATTAAAGAGCATTATCTTATAAGCATCATGGAATAGCTTTCTCAGTATGTGTTTTTCATTGAGTGCCTTGGATTTTTCATTGTAGAGATTATAATTCTCATAAGAATAACGTCTATGCTCTTCCAGTTCATGCAATTGCAATAATCTTTCGTCACCAGATTTTTCACAATCCAAATTATAGGTTTTCACAGCCCAAAAAGACTTATGTTGGATTTCAACAGGTAGATGACATGATTTTCCTAAAACTAGCCTAAAAGGAGATATCTCAATGGGTGTTTTATTGTATGTTTGATAAGCCAAAAGTGCTTTACCAAGTCTTTCAGGCCAGTATTTTCTGGTGGGTTTTAAAATTATCTCAAACACTCTTTTCACTTATCTATTTTAAAGTTTAGCCATGCCGTTTTTTGGGGGTGATATGAAGATGATGTTTTATGTACCAACGAATTCTTTTTCAAAAGATATTCCATGGTTTTATTACAAAAATGGGTTCTTAAGTCACTTATCAAGGAACAAGGTGTGCCAAATTAGTGGAAGATGTGCGTCTTTAGGAACTCATTAATAGTATGTGAATCATCCTTTCTAGTGGGGTTTTCCTTGACCCACCAAGATACATAATCAACCGTAAGAAGAATGTATGAAAATCCATTTTAAGGGGGAAATGGTCCCACGAAATCGATTCCCCAAACATAAAAAAATTCACAAAAAAATTAAAGGCATTTGGGGAATTTCATTTGTCATTGAAATTGTTCCAAACTTTTGGCATGTGGGACATGATTGAAAGAACTCATGTAAGTAATTGAAGAGTGAAGTCCAAATTAATCCAGAGTCTAAAACCTTTCGGGAGGTCCGTTGTGGTCCACTGTTTCCACCACCAGGCATTGAGTGAAAAAATTCTAAGATGGAAGAATGTTCATTTTCATCAACACATTTCTTTATTACCATGCCTTCCCCAGTTTTCCAAAGATTATTTTCTTCCCAAAAATAGTATTTTGAATCAATTTTCAACTTCATTTTTTTTCTTATAAATTTTTTTAGTAAAAACTCCATAAACCAAGTAATTTACAATTTGGGCATACCATGGTATTTTTGGAGTGAGATATTAAATGTTCTTAGTGGGGAATTTAGTAGTGATGATTTCCAAATGGGAAGAATTAGAAATTCTACTCATGTGATTCGCCAGAGGGTTTTCTTTTCCTTGTCCATCTTTTATTTCAAGATCAATCTCTTAAAGCATTAAGATACAACTTATTAGCCTCAGTTTGGAATACATTTTCTTGAGTACGAACTTTATAGTATAAAGGTATGTGAAGATGATGGATTTGGCACCTAAGAGATATGGCCAAAATTTATCTAAGGAAAAAACAACTGATAAAAGTTATTTTTCCATGATATTGTAGTGAGATTGAGTTTCATACAATGTTTTTGAGGCATAATATATTACATGAGGAAATTTTTATCTTCTTTGACCAAGAACAGCCCCAATAGCCTTATCAGAAGCATCACACATCAACTCAAAGGGTAAGGAACAATCAGGGTGTTGGATTATCATGGCAGATGAAAGAACAGTTTTGAGTTCAATGAATGCTCTCTTGAAAACGTCTTCGAAATGGAAATTGACATCATTTTGAAGCAACAGAGGGAGTGGGAGGGATATTTTACTGAAGTTATAGATGAATCACCGATAGAAACTAGTATAACCGAGGAATGAACGGATGTCTCAAACAGAAGTTGGTTCAGGAAGTGATTGGATCACTTCAATTTAGGAAGGATCAACTTAAATACCATCTTTTGAAACTATGTTCCCTAGAACAATCCAATTTTCAACCATGAAATGGAATTTTTCAAAATTTAACACAAGGTTACACTTGACACACTATTGATGGACTATAGAGAGTGAATTCAAGCAAGATTCAAATGACTCACCATAAATGGTAAAGTCATCCATGAAGACTTCCATGAAGTGATCAATGAATTCAGAAAATATACTCATCATAATCCTATGTAATGTTTTAGGAGAATTGAAAAGGCCAAAAGGCATACTCTAATATGCATATGTTCCAAAGGGGCAATTGAAAGTAGTCTTTTCTTAGTTCTGAGGTGCAATTGTGATTTGAAAGTAGCCGGTGTATCCATCAAGAAAGCAATAGTGTGACTTTCCAGGTAATCATTCTATAATTTGATCAAGGAATGGAATAGGGTAGTGATCATTTCTTGTTTCAACATTCAATTTCATATAGTCGATCCACACACACCATTTGTTCTTCACTCGAGTTGTGACTACCTCCCCATGTTCATTTGTGACAATAGTTATCCCACCCTTCTTAGGTACAACATGAATTAGACTAACCCATTAACTATTATAAATTGGATAGATAATACCAGATTGAAGAAGCTTGGTGATCTCTTCCCTAACTACCTCAAGTATGAGTGGATTGAGTCTTCATTGTGGTTGTCTAATTGCTTTTGATGATTCCTCAAGAAGTATGTGATGCATGCAAAGAGTAAGGTTTATTCCAGGAATGTCATCTAAGGTCCAACCTAAGGAAATTTTGTTTTCCTCTAACACTTTAACAAGTTTGGACTCCACAGTTTTGTTATGTGAAGAAGAGATAATGAAGGGATAAGAGTAATCATAGAAAAAGAATGCATATTCCAGGTGTTCAGGAAGAAGTTTTAGATCAGTATCATCTCTCATTTGTGGGTTATACATCTCCGGAATGGATAAAGTGACTTCAGTTGCTTCAGATTCATTTTCGTTAACAATGTCCAAGGTGGATCAGTAAATATTAGAGTTGATGTGGGATTCAATAGAGTATTCAAGTTCCTCTATATTTTTGGATTTTATGAATTAGAGGTCCACATCAACTTCACAATTTATGACTTGGTTAATCATGTTGTAGATTTCACAAGATCATTTATCATCAGAACATGATGAACATGATGGAATGAGGTTCAATTTACTCTTAGATGTGTCCTTGGAAGCATGGGTTGAGAATGAAGAGTAATCCTTAGATGGGTTTTTCATGGCTTGGAAAATGTTTAATTTGAGCAGTTAGTCACCAAATTCCATGGATAAGATGCCTGAATGGACATCAATCTTGGTTATAGAAGACATGAGGAATGGTCTTCCTAGAATTAGGGGATATAGAGAATAGTTCATCTCACCCTCAATGTGAAGGACATAGAAATCCACTGGGAAGATAATATCATTAACACAAACAAGGACATCCTCAATTATACCGTCGAGAATAGCAGTGATTCGATTGGCTAGCTGAATGACAACACCTGTTGGATGTAAGGGAATTAGACCAAGGTTGGAGAAGATGAGTTTGGGAATGACATTAATTGAGGCTTCTTATTTTATGAGTGCATCATCGAAGATAGAACTTCCAATTTGGCATGGAACCATAATGGTCCCTAGATCTTTGCACATTATAGAAATAGACTGCTGGTTGGAAACATTTTCAAAGGACATAAGTTGCCTCTTGGGGGTGTAAAATTCCTTAAGAAACTTGGCATACTTAATTTTTTTATGTCATATAAGAGAGGAATGTTGATTTTGACACATCTAAACATGTTGTGCATTTCAGGATCATGTTCAAATGACGTCATTGTCTTAGAAACAGCTTGTGGAAAAGGAATTGGATTCTTATGTGGAATGTATGGAGGTGAGGGATTGGATTCATATTCCTTTTCAAGTGTCTTTTTCTTTTTATTTTCTAGGTCAACATTAAAAGGAGTGTTGGAGGACATATCTTGAGGAATAACAATTTGCTTTCCCAATCTAAGTGAACTTTCACTTACATTACCCTTGGGGATGAGTAATGGTTGAGTTGGGAGTTAGGAGGAATTGGATGGTTTCTGTTGACTAAGGTGGGATTCAAGTTGACCAATTTGGGGTTCAAGGATCTTGAGAATAGAATGGGTGAAGGAGGCTTGATCTTCGACAACACTTTCCTATGGTTTCTTGGAAGAAGAGGCTTGTCCGGTATTGGGATTACCTTGATTTTGTTTCTTGGGAAAGTGATTGTATTGGTTTTGGATTTGGGAAGGCTCACTAGGACAATGGAATCTAGAAGGAGGATTGTACCATTGAGGTTGGGGAACAAATGGATAAGGTTGTTGGAAGTTACCAACACCTTGACCATATTGGAATTGGTTTGGGGTTTGAGGAGGAAATTGAGAGGAATGAGATACACGATTCCCATATCTCAAGTTAGGGTTATATGTAGAAGATAAAAGCTCAAAATAGGGTTGGATTTCAGTTTCTAACAAACTAACCTGATATTATTGGGTTGGTGTTCCTCATAAAATATGCTGCATTAAGCTCCACTGGTCTAGATGGATCGGATTGATCCACTTGAATTTGTGGACATGTGTCAGTTGGATGAGATGGAGAGTTGCAGATTCCACAGTTTTTGACAGGACCAGGAAATAGTGATTGTGGAGAAGATGAGGTTGGGGCATTGTATTCCATAGCTAGTTTTCGCACAAGACCTATAAGATCACTCATCCACTCGGTCATCTTTTTCGGCTCTATGGATTTATTTTATTGGACTGGTTTTACTTGATCATGTTCTCTAGTACAGAATTGTTGTGTGTTTCTAGCCATGTTGCTTAGAAAATCTCTTGCAGCTGGAGGAGTTTTATCAACAAGATCACCACCACATGCGGCATCAATGAGAGTTCTCTCCATAGACAATAACCCCTCATAGAAGTATTGGATCAAGAGTTGGTCAGGGATGTGGTGGGGTGGGATGGTCGCAACATGATTTTTGAATCTCTCCCAGTATTCATGGAGTGATTCACTTGGGAACTGATGGATACCACTTATTTCAATTTGGATTGAAGCAGTACGAGAAGCAGGAAATAATTTCTCTAAGAAGAGTCACTTCATGTCATTCCTTGTGGTTATGGAATAGGGAGTTAGGTAGTAAATACATGACATAGCAATGTCAAGTAGGGAGAAAGGTAATGCTCTAAGTTTTATTTGTTCCTTAGAAACCCTTTGAGGCTTCATGGTAGAGAACAACACTTGGAAATCATTAAGGTGGAGATGCGGATCTTCAACAGCTGGCCCGTGGAAATGAGGAAGAAGATGAATCAAACCCAATTTGAGTTCGAAGTCAGCTTCTATGTTTGGATATTGAATACCTAGATGTTGTTAATTCATATCTGGGGCAACAAGTTCTTTTAATGTTTGTTCCCTGGGATTGGCCATATCTAATTCAGTTGGTCGGCCAAGGACTGGTTCTTAAATGAGTTGATAATCTGTTATGTTCCTCCTAAGTTGTCGAAGTGTTCACTCAATTTCAAGGTAAATCAAATCCAGGGGATTTTTTGGGAGGCTACAGGGCATTCAATGATATGTTGGAAGGAAAAGGAAGATGGGGTTTCCTTTGTAATTTTTCTTTTCAGTTTATGATTTTTATGAGATGTTAGGTTTTTCATTGTATTTTTTTTGGTTTTTATAATTTTTTTGTCTTATTTACAATAACCAGAAACTAAGGACTACATATAGAACCATCCCCAGCAATAGTGCCATTTGTAATGCATGGCTGATTTTTTCCTATCGACCGGTCAAAATTCTGATGATCTGATAATATCTATAACAGCACTCAGGTCGAATCCCCAGATATGATACTTTTTAAATAGTTGATTGTTTTTAGTTGATGGAATTTTGATTAGGGGGTTTGTTTTCAGAGTATAATTTAAATGATAGATTGATTATGATTGATTTAAAAAACTGATAATCATTTGGGGGAGTTCATCATTAGGTATTTAAGATTGGGAAATTATTGAGCCTTGATTTATATTGTATTAAATTAACACTCACATCACAAGATAACGTTGATTCTAATTCCTAAGTATTAAGGAATTAATCCAAGAATTAACATAACTTAATGTTCTAATATCAATCATATCTTGTTGATGGTGGTGTATTTATGGTTCCAATAATCCTGGGAATCCCCACATTAAACAAAATAATTCATTAATCCATGACATGTAAAGTCCAACATACACAATGTTAATTCAAAAAATATTCATTGAGAAAATACTCTCAATCACTTAACATCCCTAAATTTTGACTCACACCAATAATGGTTTTATTCAGCCATTTGGGTGTTTAATAATCTGGTTATAATTATTATGATGATAAATTAAGAAGAGAATAAAAATAAAGGGATAAAAAAGAGTGGTGCGTCGAACACACACACACGAACAATAATGGTAATTAAAAACGGACTATCGAATGAATGAGAAAAATATAAGGGATGGGGATTGGACTGTTTAAAAAAATATATTAAGAACATTAATATGAAACTATATAAGGTGGATGATAATAAAAAATATTGAATAAGAAACATTCATTAAAATAGAATTACAAAGAAAGAGATTTACAAGATTACAATAATGAAGAACACAAAAGTAAATGAAAACAAGGAGAGGTGGAAATTTCTGTCAAGTAAAAACTTGAGTATGGAAGATCCTCCCAAGACATTTTCAAGGAATTGGTTGTGCCAATTGATTCTCCTATCATCTGAAATTCCAACTCTTTTAAAGAAGAAAAGGGGGTGTATTTATTTCCCAAGGAAGTGGACTGTTGGAATTCCGAATCTGTCCCTCCAATTGGCTCGATGATTTTGACATCCAGACGGTCATATCTTGAGACATATCCTTCTTCAATGTTTTATATAATAATTTTTGATGAAATCATTAAAAATTTTGAGTCATTTGGGCCTATGGAGCCAACGTTATGGTGGTTTTATTAAAGAATGTTAAACTGTCTATTTCAGTCCATGCTTTTTCGATGGAAAAAACGTGAATGGGTTTTTGAATAGGAAGATGCCTTCAAATATGAGTTATTTCATCAAAAACATTTTCCACCTAAATCTTCTATTCCACACTACAAAATCTCAGATTGGTTTAATGATTCTATCATGATATATGTCATGAATAGTTTCTGGATTTTAATTTTCGGACCGAATGGAAGGCCGGAATTAAATGCATTATTTGGGATAATTTTTCTTGTAGTTGGACCTTCAAATTTTTATCCATGATTCCTTTGGATAATAAAGAACATATAGAAGAGTTTAATAAAATTTGGGCTTTATGGATTTGACCAGTAACTCAATCATCATGGATGGACCAATTTCATCACAAATTATTTGAGTCTTCTTGTGTGGTCCAAATAGTCCTTTAAATGTCATAATTTTCCAATAGTTCCTTATAATTATATGTGAGAAATTGAATAAGAAATCCTAAAAAACTAGAACCAGAAAAGTTTAATCAGTAGGTTAAGAGATATAAATAAAAAAGTAAACTTACTCAATTGGATTACTTCTAAAAATGATCAAAAATTATACTTAGTATTAAAACATTAATATTTCACACAAATTATGCACATTTCATATAAAATTATTAAAGTTAGTATATAATAAGTCATTAAAATATTAATAACATCATTTGTCTCATCAGGAGGGGTGTTTCTTTTGGAATCATCTGCCCTTATCGGTGCATGTATAATACAGTTCGAATTTCCCACCTAATGTTTTCAGATGATACCCTTATTTTTTACAATGAAATAAAGAAATCCATTTAGTTCATCATCATGATCTTAGAGATACACTACCTTTGGAGAGTCCATGTTGTTAATGAAGGTAATGGTTTCCATTATATTTCTACTAATTGGTTGAAAAAAATATAATTTCTAGCAATCCAACGTGGGTATCGTAGGTGTTACTTTTTGAAGAATTATCATGATACCGTATTCTCCCCAGGTCATACTCATGTTCAAAACATTTATACATTTTTAGTAAATATAATGCTTCAAATTTTAAATTAGAAAAACCAGTTTCTATTCTTTTAGAGGATGAATTAGTTTGGTAGATAGTATTTTAACTTCCATTCCCATGCATGTTATGTCAACTGTCAAAGTTACAAAGGTATTCAAATCCGGAATTGAAAAAATCATGGAATTATTTATTTGGGATGTCCCATTTAATTGGATAGATCATTGGATATATTAGAAACAAATATGGCTAGATCGGCGGAGGATGGTGGAATTAATGTGAAGAATATTTTAGCCACCATTACTGGACCACATGAAAAACTGGCTTGGGAAATCATTGAGCATAACACTCTTTGGGGGAGGTTCATGGATAAGAAATACCGTATTGAAATGGGCTAAACCAGATATAATCCCTCTTTCATATGTCACATTCCCCAATAGTTCATTTTCTAACCAATAACCCCAAACCTCATGGCTTGTCGGCAGGGGTTGCATCAACTTTTGTTTTCATAACTTTGCAAGTTCAAAGCTCAGTTTATCTAGATTTCCTACATCAAACATGAATTTAAATCATTGAATTTGGTACCCATCCTTCATCCATATAGTATTATATACTGGTTAGCATAGATTCTTTGACCTTATGGAAGTCAAATATAATCCATATTATTTGTGATTACATATTATTCTTCATGAACATTTTCTTCTAGGGACTACTGGAGGGTGAATCTAAATACTGATGATGTAGATCCATAAGGGGGATATTCTGTGAAATCGAGATATTCTTACAAGGTACAACATCATTACTGGGTGCATTAAACATAATATTCTACCAAAATATAATAAAATTATGAAAATAGATATTCTTTGGTGTCATGATGGGAATGATGTAAGAACCCATAGGAGGATACCACTTCTCATATCTTATTCAGGAGAGATATGGTGCATATAGTTTGGGAATCACTTTTCACATTCACTAATCTACCAGCATAGGCTTATTTGTGGGGTTACATTCTATTTCACTAGATTCAGTGTTTGGGTGTTAGAATACATGAACAGAAGGCTCACCCATTGATTATTATTTTCATATGACGGTTCATTTTGTAGGCGTGGAATATGGATCATCATGAAGGTTCCAAAATTTCACAGACTATTCTAATTTTTAGATCCAAATAACCCATTGTGGATCTAGCTTCCCTTCTCCCCAAATGGTGGAATATGAAATCTATTGGTTGGCCATTGGCGGGGAGAATTTCTCAAATCTTGGATACCGGTGGGATGCACAGATGATCGGTTCAGTGGTATCCACAAGAATCATGCCTAGAACTTAATAATTAAGGATCATGCATCTATATTGTTATTATATAAGGTGGGGTGGTCTGGGATCTTAATGGTTCGGTCATATTTATATCAATGGCTAATTTTGGTAGTGGTTATTCCCTCCTAGACAACACTTATGTGCAATTATCAGGTCTATGTACGTGTCATGATTTGAATATTGATCATATAGTGGTCTAAATAGACTCCTTCACACTTCACAGCTCCCTACTTGGGATGATGACACCTCATTGGACCATTACTTATTTTCTCCTCAGATGTAGAGGATTGATTAGAACCCACTCTGAGGTTCTCCATTTCAGGAATAAGGGTAATAATGTTGCTAATATTATTGATTCTCTAGCTAATAATGGTGCGAGTTTTACTTGTTTTTTCAGCATCGTGTCTCTTCTCATTGAGGGTGTGAACATTTTCCAAGGTGATTCTCTTGGACTTCACTACTTCCACACCTGTACATGTTTTTCCTTTTATTTAATAAATATTTTAATTGTTGGTGGTCGTATTATGTGACTCATCCAACATAGGGAGGAGATTTATTCTAAGGAGGTTATCATTATTGTGTGGATCAAATGCTTCTTCCATGTACTTAGGTTTTACTAACATGACTGATATCATGAAGATATATTAATAAATGGATAGATTTGAAATATAAATTGTTGTTGAATTGATGAGAAATACTTATTTATTTCTCTGATCATTAAATTGGTTAATTGAGGTCATTTCCATAGCATTTAGAGAAATTAAACGAGAGACATTATCCATCATGGATTTTTTCAATATCATTAATAGAATAATTCATTCTTGAACACAGTATTTGTCAAATTGATGTTATGATGATAGATCTACCACATATAGAGGCAGCCAAGGTCTCCCTAACATGTCATTGAAATATATATCGTATCAAAGTACAATGAATTCAGATTCATAGATGTGGTCACAAAATCCAGTCATAATTATGATTTTAAAAATAGGTTTCATGTACATTTTATCATAACCAAAACATTTTAAAGCATAAAGATCTAATCAATAGTGATGTAACTCAAACAACAAAGCATCTAGACTAGAATAAAGATTAATATAAATCAATTTTTAATGAAAAATAATCATATTCCAATTTCATCTAGTTTTCTGGATACATATAAGGGTCTTATGTATCCATATATTAAAGTTACATTGTCCTACTCTATGAAGGGGTGATTTTGTGACATTCCATGGGATACATTTCCATATGATATACTTCTATGGTTGTTAACTATGATCTGAAATCTTGAGGGATAAATAAGGGCCCCATACGATTTCCCAAGAGATATATTGATATATTTATGGGATCCAAGATTGAAATATATGATGAAACCATGAACAAATATTTCATGATGACATATTTCTATGTAAAATGCCTGCACTTTCCACAAGGAGACTACTCCATGGCTTCAGGATTTGGATATATAGTATTATATTCTTATATAAATTTCATATAATAATAATTTTATTTATCTTTTCATCACATGTGGTTAAATATGATCCTTCATTCCAGCGACTCGATGTTGGATGGGTAATTGTTTTTACTAAACATCTATACAATAAAATCAAATTAAAATGATTGTTGGATGACTTAGTGGTAGGATGATGGTATAGTCAATTCCATTAAAAATATTTTCATCTATTTTTAGTATCATATATTGTTCTATCTAGTAAATACCATGAATTTTTAAAACAGTTCCAACCATGGCTTCCTAGACAGCCTCAACATTGACAACATATCCCCACAATTCTGTAATTTTTCAGGGTTAACCAAATTCATATGAATATTGTACATCATAAAAAAACATATTTATTTTGTGATTTATATTTAAATAGATATAAATAGACTCTTAATATGATATATTTTATGTTTGGAGGGAAAATTTCTATCATCTTGTTAACTGGGGATACATACTAAAAATGTTTGAACAATTTTGGGAATCTGCACTAGTTTATTTTTCTATAAATTATTCTTACCACATCAATTTTTCCAGATTAAGGGGGATAATTCTTGGTATAACCTCACATAGGTAAATTTGGTTCCATGTTCATATTGGTAGTTGGGTAAAAAAATGTTTGATTCAACTATTCTTTGAGAATATCATGATCACGAATCACAATCATTCTAGTCATCTAGTTATAAACCATCCATGCACCCGTATATATTACGTCTCTCCATCATATTTATTCTTATGTAGTGGTAGAAATATATTCCACTTGTGCTAGTGATGTTTTGAATTTCACTTATCTTGAATCCACTATTTTCATGAGGATATATTCAAAACAAATCATTCCATAATAGTGTGAAATAATGCTTGGGGTCAGGGGAATTATTTTGTTTGATGACTTTGGACAACTGGATCAGGTATTCTAGGCTCTATAAATGTAAACAAAACATTATTTATATCTATAATGGAGTATCCACAGACCTTATCATCTCCAAAATTATAATCATTACACTTCTGGACCATATATTGTGGGTGTTTATTATCCTATAGCCAACAATGATGTGGATGTTCACATTGTTTTTACAGATCAGGTGGATTTTTGTGGAAATAATCCCAAATGTTTTTTTTCATATAATATTATGTGAATATATATATGATATATACATAACATGTATATAGGATTTCATGAATATTTTTATTTACAAGTATTGGATATATATTACCATTTATGTGATAAAAACCCGAACCATTATCCAATGATGTTATCGACTAATGAATCTATTTTTTATGAATAAATGGTTGGGTGTTGCCTTTATGTATACCATATATATATTCGGAGAATAAATATCTCATCTGTTGAAACACATTAAATAATGTATACGCTATTAAGAATATTTTTTAATGTACTTATATAGACTACAATTATACATTGAAAATGGTGGATTTATTCATATTTGTGTATGAAACTCCTAAGATCACATAGAATTCTTTTATCTTACTCATTTCTTAATGAGTTACTAGAATACTATATAGATCCGTTTAATCCTATCCATGTAATGGATTATTTATATTAGATTATTGAAACCAAAGTTGGTGGAATTATTATGTTTTATATATAGTTTCTTAATCAATTGGAAAAGGAGATGAAGATATAACAGTAGATTATTTTGAGTATGTTATATATGTTTACAAAAATATTTCCTCATTTCATAAAAAAACACTTTCATATTATTTTACCCTGTGATTCTTGGAAAAGGGATTTTAATCCTCTTTTCATGATTTAATAAATTTTATTATACTACATTAAACATAACACTTGTATCATATAAATCAATATTATTGATTTAAGACACATGTGATAAAATGAAGAATTAAATACGAAAATAATGATGCTTCTTTGTATTTGTATATTTAATTTCTTAAAAGGGTTCAAAAATATGTATCCTGACTACATATAGGTAATAAAGTCCTTATATTTATGTAGTTGATAAGAATAAGGTTATCCAAAGGATTAAACTCATGGAGAGTTGTCTGTGAAAGGCACATATCACCATACCCTAACATAGATTAGTCTTTGTAATGGTCACCTAGAATTAACCTCATTGATATAAGGAAACTAGAGGCTTACCTTTACATGAATGTTTCATTTAATGGTGTCCGATATAGTGACCATTACAAAAATAGCTTATGTAAAATTTTCATATGTGGTTAGTTGGGTTTTCTATAAGGTTATGTAAAGGTATATTCTTTTACCCTTATGTGGTACACATACAAAAATGATTTCTATAAGGGTATTATCCTAATATCCATTATGAAAAAAGTTTTCATAATGGTATTAGCCCTATATAGTGGTATCAAGAGGTCATGTAATGGTAAATCGATTCCGGCCAATATATGAAGTGTTTAAGTAAAGGTAATATCCTCGACACCCTTACACAATGGGTTTTATTGCATCATTTTACGATATGTTGTGACATTCCATTATGCAAGAACATTCAGTTGGGTATGTGTAAGGGTATTACACATCCACATAGCATATGCGTAAGGTTTGAGGATATTTTACCTAACATATATTGTTTTTAAGGGACAAGGGAGGTTAACCCGACATATGAATGGGTTCCTATATTAGGGGAAAATGAAAATGAATTAAAAATAGTTTTAAATTCTGTTTTAGATTTCATGATTTATAAAATATTTTTAAATATTTTTAAATGTTATATTGGGAAATTTTAATTTATAAAATCTATATAAAGTAATTAATTAAAAAAATAATTACATAAATGTTAATTGTTTTTCAAAATATAAATTTTTAATCTTTAGATAAATTTTAAAAAAATATATTGAAATTCTTATGATAAATAAATAAAAGTTTTTATTTAGGATTAATAAAATATATTGTATATATGGATATAAATTATTAAATAAGGCCTAAATATAGAATGATTACATTTAAATGTCCATATTTAATTATTTTTAACTGTTCAAAATTAATGTGGGACTTTTTTGGATATTTTTTAGAGACATGAAATAAAAGTATGATTGATATGGTCATTGGTTAAATAATAATTATGTATTTTATTTTTAGATTATACAAACTATTTAAATAAATGAAATTGAATTAGAAAAGTATTATAATACATAAAATATCATATATTAAAAAATTAAATTTCCATATATTGATAAATATAATATATTTCATATTGAAGAGAATATAAAATTTTTATATTCAAAAATATGGAATGTCCATAATTTTAAACATGAAATTTCAAATGGGTTTACAATTTGATTTTACATATGTAATGTTCGTAAATATTTATAACATGTTTCAATATATTAGTTATTTTTTTATTTAAATGGTTATTTCCTTCTTTAATCATGGTAGTTAAATTGATTAAGAAATGTTAATATTATGCATGATTTTTTAAAAAATAATAAACTACTTATATGATAGATCCTTACATTAAATGTTAGGAATGACTACATAATGAATTTATTCTTATTATCTATCTTGATAAAGGTTATTAATATGAATTATCAAATGAATTTAATTATTGAATATAGTTGGTGACAATTATATTTTAGAGTTAAGATGAATTTTATTCTCTCTTGGGTAATGTTTACCTAGGTAGAAGAAATTTGGTTCGGACTACCTACATACCTGGAGGCTTGTGAATTTTCTAGGCTGGTGAGTGGAGTTATAAATATATCAATAAGTGATAATTTATATGGATAACCCTATGAATTTACTTCAACTTTTAAGATAAAATATGCATAAGATTCATTAAGATATGTATGAATATATTTGAATTCTATTTTGGGATGTGTAACAAAAACATGTTGGTTGTGTAATGAGTTACGAATTGATGGGATTCGAACATATTAGTTTGTTTTATGGTATAATACCAATCGAAATTAATAGAATCATTGATACAGAATAGTTAATTGCTTCAGATAAAATAGTGATATAAACCCCCTTTAAATAATATGTGTTATATTACTTTTGAAGCATCACATGTGAAGACCTCAATAATTTGACTAGGTTAGTTATGGAAAAGAAGAGTTCCCTTGAATTATCCTAGGTATGGAAAGAATGCAATGGGAGATAATGAACTATACTCTATTAGGTTATACCAATGATGGGATCCCATGGTGTTTGTTTTATTAATATCTTTTTAAATATTTCGATAAGACACACATAGTTAGTAAACCATTAAGTAGGATAACAAATGAATGGAGTTGAGTTTATCCATATGATGGATTACAAAAATGATTTACCTCTAAGATATCTAAGAATCATATATTATATAATTGGGATGGTTCCTAAATTAAATAATTAATTAGTGAAAGGAACTCCAAAGAGGATTCAATGCTTAGTGAAATATAGATCATGAATACTAAGAGATTTGATGTTAAAATTATTTCATGATTTCACTAGGATTCAATTAAATTATATACCTCATCAAATGGTATATAATATAAGATACTCTTCTTATAAAATTATCTGTTGAATATAATCTCATCATCATGATGTAGCTATTATTTTTATTTATTCCATGTAAGGATAATTTTAATGCATGTAAATCCAAAAACATGAAACTTATTAATGTATCTTATGCATTATTGGTGATTTGAAAATAATTATTATATTATAGGTGTCATAATAGTTCATTCCTCAGTAACAGAGTATTGATGTTTTCCATCTAATGAATCAAGGTATGGATGAAGACGAAATTATTTTTTTTATGGTTTCAATTACATTAGATGTAAAATTCACATTGGAATCTAAGTCTCGACCCATGAACTCTGTGTAAACATGAAAACAAATATTAATCTCACAGAATAAATATGATTGGTTACATAAAATGACATTCAATATGATTTAATATTCTAAATATAATGGTGATATTGACAATTTAATTTAAACATTAATTGTTATATAATATATATTTTTATTAATTCTACAGATATATGAGATCAATTGTACGTTTTAAATGTTTCATTAATATTTAAAATGTCAAAATATGATAAGGGTTGAAACATGACTTTTTAATTAAAGGAGAAAATGGGTTATTGTATTTATAACATGGATAAATCAATACCGAATGAACTATGAATAATATGTTCATTATATTATTAGACTCTATGGAAGAGTATGGACCACATGTTTATTAATAAAATGAGATAAGGTGTTTGTAGTACACAAAAAAATGATTTGTTTAATTATAAAATATAACTTATGGAGAAACTAAAAATTGTATTTTATATTTAGTTAATTCTTACTATTTTCATTTATGGAAATTTTCCATCAATGTGAATGAATTCAATTAAATTTTAATAGAAATTATAAATGTGATGAGAATAGAAGACCTGGAAGTATTATTTCCAGATTCAAGTATTTTATAACTAAAACAATGTTGTTAAAATTGGAAACTAGATGAGTAATAGTTAGTTTATGAAATTCAACATTGTTTTTTAATGAATATAATAAAGTTCATTTACAGCTGCAGTTTTATGGAAGTAAGACTTATAATTCATTTTGATTGGATTATCCAAGATATACCTGAATGAGTTTGTAAAACTCTATGGAATATCTATATCATTTTTGGATGTAATAAAAATTAATTTTTTTTTATTTTCAAAAGTATGTGATATAAAATGATAATTTCACAATTTTTTGAAAATTTATAAGAGATAAAAATAAAATGACGAATTTGTTTCTTGTAGTTTACATTCATGAGGAAATGAGTTGTTATATCTTAATAAAAATTATATATGAATCTAAATTATTTCTTTTTAATATCAATTCTATTAAATTATAGGAGAATAAATTCTCATAAAATGATACTTTATAAAAAAATACGAGATGATAAAATGTTAACATGGATTATTATTCATTTATTCTATTAAAGGATTATAGAAGAAGATATAAAAAAATTAATTATCCATGATAAATTTGTTTTTGAAAATATTTATTAATACATGTGGTAATATTTTCTATCAACCAATTAGTGGAATATATGAATGGATTCTTATTTTCAAATGAATATGTTCCAAAAACATAAAATTATATATATAAATTAGATATAAAAATTATTTATTTAAATATCCATTATAAATTATTTTAATTTCATAACCCATAAGGGTTTTTTTATCATAGATTAATATTCTAAAAATAATATTTCTTCAAAGAGACCAATGAGTATTTTTCTGGAATTATCAAAGATCAAAATTAAAAAATAAAGGAAGAAAAATCTTATTTTTATTTTTGTTACACATAATAAATAAAAATATCTAGGATATGTTGAGGTAAAAAAAATATTTAATGTTTCACATTTATATAGCATTTAGAATGTGCATATGAATATTATAAAAGTTTAAGACAAAGTGTGTTTTACATAATATGCTAAAACCTTTTTAGGATATGTGATGGAATAAAAAAATACAAAGAGAAATAGATTAGTTATAATGAAACATTAAAGACCATATTATTTAAGGATTATAACATTAAACTTTTAAAATTGAATGATAATTGATATACTAAATTTTTATAGGGTATGGAGATAAAATGAGGCCTAAAGAGTTAAATTAGTTAACATAACAATGTGTTATCACTTTATCCTAGAAATGTGTTTAGGCTCTGGTGGTAAAGGGAAATATAAAGAGTTATATTTACTTCCTATATTAAAGTGATTGTCTCCTTATCTTAAAAGAGTTTAGGAAGAACGGTAATATTTAATGTAGTCACAATATTTCAAGGATATATTTTAGAAAAATAGGGCTTTGTGAATAATGGTTATTGATATGTAATGAACTGGTTAGATTTATGAATAGTAAATGGACCACATGGTGACATTGTCTCTAGTATTCTTCTTTTTATTCTAGAGGCTTCCGGCTAGAAGTGAGAGTTTAATGATGGTACATTAGGGAGGATATACAGTTGGTATCTATGTGAAATATATCATAAGCAGAAAGAAATGAAAGGATGAGGAAGATAAATAATCTTATGATAGATAATGAAAAATATACCACTTGGAAATTTTCAATAAAACTAGCCATGTATGAACATGTGGAGCCATGACATAATTAGTGAAAATTAAATAGATAATACAAACAAAATGGTTATACTAACAAATGAATGAATAAATAAAAGGATCTAACTTCAGAAGGCAGCCTGAGTATATTCTATCCGGCTACCCCATTTCCACACCCTATCCCATAGTAACAAAACATAAAAGAGGCATGAGAAAAGTCAAACCTATAGTTAATAGATATATCTAGGAACCAATAAACAGCCCGAACTAGTTGTGAGTAAAACTCAATAGGCCACCACCAATGGTGCATTATGCACATCTGATTCATGAGTATAAAATTGGATATGTTCAAATAAAATAAATAATGTACTAAGGATATGGTGTATAAATAAGTAATATCAATCCTGGGCCCCTTTAGGGACACCTAGAAAATTTTATTTTCATTGTATAAAGTTAAATGTCTATGGGGACTCCCGTTTTATATAAATAGTCATCATACAAATTCTATATAGCCACAGAATCCTTGTACAAGGATAGTATTTTATTTTATGACATTATAAATAATGGAATCGTCCAAAGTATCTCACCAAGGGGACATGGAGTGTCAAGTCCAACCCATATTAATAAATTAAGAGGAGCATCATGTTATATGGATAGAAAAAAATGATGATGTATATATTTTCAAATAATTACGAATAAAATATAGTGAAAATTACATCCAAAAATTATAATAAATGATAAAGAATTTCGTTTCTAGAAATTATATATAAAAGACAAGGAACCTGATTTCCAATAATTAAAATAAAATATAAGGAACATCATTTCCATTAATTTAAATAAATTTTTAGGATATTTAATGTCATGTCTAAAAAATTAGAATAAGTGATTTTTAATTCCATGTGAAACTAATAAACCAGTTTCAATTCATTTAATTCAGGTCCCATGTGATCATGTCTAATGTATTTTCTATTAGAATCTTGTTATCTCACAAGGAAAACTTATAATAAATTGTTATATTGAAATTAAAAGTTACTCCTAGTCCATGAAGAATATCGATTCCAATTTATAATCCAAACACATATTTAATCATTTCATCTATATCTAAAAATTTAATCAAGACACGTGATCATTTAATTGACTTTACATTGAATTACATTATGGGCACATATCAGAATTTACTATGGTCCAAATGAGAGATACATTTCGTACTTAAATTAAATTTAATTATTTTTAATACAAATTTCATTTATCAAAGACAATAGGATGTGTAATGGTGTTAAAATATTTATAAATTTATTTATTTCAATTATTATATCTTCTAACAAGGGAGAATATCATTATAAATTATCCAGATAGTGAGCACATATGTTGTTAAAAATTCCATAATCCATTATCAACAATTTTTAAATTATAAAAAAGACACACACACATATGAAGGGTTGTATACATACATAATAGGAAACAATATTAACATTTTTATCATAATCCAAAAGAGTATCCTAGACCGGTGAAAATTTACCAGTTCGTTTTGACTGTTCACTTAATAATTGAAAACCCAGACACTCACATTAGTTGTTTTGGTTATCTGCAAGTACATTGAACTTTGTAATTTAAATGAAAAAAAGTTATGTGGTTGTTCAAGTTGAGTTCGTTCACCTCTATCTATAGAGAGGGGTCTAATGAACATAGATTTTTTGGTCTAATGATTTAATTTATTGAATATCAAATTTCAGTATAATTCCACAGATCTCCCAGCATGAGGCATTGCGAGAAATTTTAAAAATAGATAAATATAAGGAAAAAGAAACTAGAAAAAATAACTCCTTCTTAAGAATCTTAACTAATCCTATATTAGTCATTGATTCGAGTTGAAATGAGATAAATCCAAAATATATAAAAATTCACAAAAAAAATAGATCATATGAGAATGTATGAAAATAAAATCCAACACAATAAATGAAATGGTGAATGGAAGAAAGATGAATCCTAAACTAATAACAAATGATATAATACAACCAGAAATAGTTAATTTGGAACTCAGATGACGTAAATCCATCATAGAATAGGGGGAGAGCCAGACGGATCAAGGTGATACTATGAATGGGAAGTGAAGGATAAAAGTTGAAATAAGGATAAATTGATAGGGGGATAGTTTTTTTAAAATTTATTAATGGTGTGTGTGGTTTGAATGCATGATAAAAAATTAAATGATCCAACAATGTTCCATAAACATCCAAAAGGAACATATCATTATATGTCTAGGAACATAGTTTGATAATCTATGCACATCCTATGTGGAGAGACTTTCTAAAAGAATCACACCCTCGGGTGGATTGGTGCACTATATGAAGAACCACGAACAACCCATGTGCTTCACCTCTACCACATTTTTTTAGATCCTTGCATAGTCATGAACCCTTAGGTGTATGGTAGTAAATATCACATGACACCTCTATAGGGATTCACATATTAGGTACATGATTAACATAAAACTTGGTTTAATCGTACACCTCACATTGCCTTTAAAAAATGCTGAGATTTCAAATCTTGATTCAATAAAAACATCATCATACTTTTAAGACACCAATCTGTGCTTGAATATAACACAAAAAAACTATATTTTAATTTGTTTTAAGTCCCACAATTCCTTTGTCAATATTGGTATTAAACTTATCCCATCTACCAAATGAAAAGATCAAATTTCAATGGAATTCCAAATGAGTTCAAAACACAGAATCTTAAAACCTCTCAACTGTAGAACTTATAATCCCTAAGAAGCATTGTGGGAAGTAAAAAATTGACTACCTAACCTACCAATGATGGGAATTTTTATTTAAATTAACACATTGAGTTTCAGGATTCAAATCATTTCTCTATCACCACTTTTAGAATATGGCATATAAGCTGCTAAAAGATGAGATAATTCTCTTAACCAACAATGAAAATATATGAACACACTTACCAAAAATTTTACAATCCCAGGAATGATTATTTTATAGTATAATTCATCCCTCAGCCAGTAGATCCTCCAAAAAGGTATTGTATACCAATTTCTAATTTTGAAAAATAATACATCAACCACCTTAATTTCCACCTAAAACACATCCTTATAATAATAGAGGAACTTCAGACACATTTGTTAATTCTATTAAATATTGAAATTACAATCAACCTATAATACCTTTTCCATGATTTCATTTCCTTAACAGTCCTCAGATGACACTTATAATGCACTAGTCTCATCCCAATATCATGACTGATGTGGTTCTTCAGTAACTGCAATGAACTAATTGGGGATACTCATATCAAAACACCTCTGAACAAATAATTTTAAAAATATTCATCTTTTATAGTTGATGACTCACAAACACATTTTTGGTCGAAGCCTCATTTTTATTAATAAACCAAAGAAAAGACCTCTTTTAACTGGGTAGAGGGAGACCCATTACATAGCCCAAATGCCCAGTGGGCTTGTAGCCCATTACATATCCCGTATGCCCAAATTTTTGGCCAAATTCCTATTCTGTGAATAGTAACCCGGCTGCTACAGTACCCCGCACAATACCTCCGCCGCTACAGTGCCCTACCGCCGCTACAGTACCTGATGATCAACATTACCACTGCAGCTACAGTACCCGCTACTCAAAAACACATTTCAATAATCTTATATACCAATAAATAATGAGATCATTCTGAGCATTCTCACTAAAGCCTATACCTGGCTTCTGGTGAGGTCTCTGGACCAAAATATATTATATTTAAAACTGTTGTTGTACCATAAGAAAAGAACCAAAAAACCCAATACAACCCCATGGATCATCACATGACATCTCAGGCTATGTTCTAGCTCTTGAACTCCCCCAAGACCATATTTGATCATGTTCATAGAAATTATGATTACATTCATCTATACATAGTGTCATTTATTCAAAAATATATGATATCCAAAATAACTATCAACCTGTCATTCTAAATTTACCATAAACCTTCCCATAGGATGGTATCCCACGGGTGACTGATATCCCACACCTTACATTGGAAGAATCCTTTTTTTGTAAAAAAAATGTGAAAAATTTAAATTACTATAGCCCATTCCCTGCCCTTCATTAGAAATTAAAACTAGTATGGATATAAATTTGATTATTCATGAGCTCCAAATAAAACATCAACCACAACTCATTCATTCTTCCCAATAATGACTCTTATGGAATTCATCAGGTTTTAATAATAATCAGGGACACTACCCTCAAATGGATTGTGATGTACTCCACACCATCTAAATAACTATAAACTACTCCTCGAGTGCGACTCTCAAGGATTCCCTGCAACACCCTAGAAAATATTTCTAGACATCTCTATATACAAATAACACTCTCTTAGTGTAGTCATATTCATGTAAAGATATTTGGAATGATCAGGTATAAATTTGGAGTACACTAAGATTACATCAATTATTGATAATCCCTCTCAAAATCCACACTCATATCAACAGGTTGTACATGTTGTTAACTAACCCTTGATGCTCGTTTCTTAATAATGTGTGTCAAGGTCCACCCTTGGATAAAATGTCCCGTGGAACCCAATTTATTTGAACGTTATAACTTATCATCGAGGAACATCCTTTAATTAATATATGGATCTGGGTTCTATTTTCCTCATGAAACATTATTGAAACAGTCAGTCCTCATCCCTCACCAATCCACCAATCTACATCCTACATTAAACATTTCCCACATGAAATCATGAGTATTAAATTTATCATACATGTCATGTGAACAAAATCATATAATCTAGTTCAACACCTGACCCATGTTTCTTTGATTCATCCACATATAAGGATAAGATGACCATGCTACAAGGAATATCTATCTTAGTACACCAGGTACTCCCTTGGAAATAATATTCTAAATTGATAACCTAAATATTTCATGGTTTATTGGAAATCCTCCCGCCTCATTGGTTTTTTTCTAAAAATAAAATTTCAACCTAAAAACCTCGAGTCCAAAATGTAACAAACCCACTATATACTAACCATCAAAGCAGGTCTCAACACCCAAAGCTAATGGTTAATTCTCAGAAAATAATTGCATTATCTCTTTTATAATGAAAAAACTTTTCACCCCTTATACATTATTATCATGATGAGATAAAAACCATACTCACTCCCTCTAAAGGAAAATTCAAATCTGGCATAACTTTTCTCATACATTTCCCACATCACAAAAAAAGTCTTTCGACCAGAAAAGTTCGGGTCAAAAACTACTAGAATATAGTTCTCCAACCAATCCCTTATAAATAAGTCATAGAATATGCCCATTTTTTCTACCGACCCTTCCGTAAGGTCTCTCATATGATAACCATATCCCATATAATGTCTTATTTTAATAATCATATAACATTTATGCAAACACTCTGTATGGAGGTATAAATGGATGTATATAAGGAGATAATCAACCTGAGAGGGTCAAACCCAATCATCAAATGCATAATGACACCACTATCCATGCATTGACCTATTAGTCCATGATTTTCTATGATCATTATCATAGTGGAGTTCCTAATGTAGGCTCACTATGCCCATCTAAAAGGATATGTAGATAACAATCAAAGGGTACCCATTTGCAGTAGTACCCCCTTTGTCGTTCAACTTATCAAATAACCACAAACAGACAAGGTATATTATTTCATCATAAATTTGGTTTAATAAAACTATAATATAATAAAAATTGTAATATTACATGTAATAAAATTTCAATTTTATTAGAGGAATATAAATTTTGAACATATTTGGTCAAAATAAGCTAAGAACGAAATTTTTAAAATTTCATTTATAACACATATTGTAGTATTTAACCTTCCATATTTTCTTAATAATTATTTTTAATAATATGTATAATTAATATTTTTTTAACTTTATGTTTTTTAGAAATAGTTATAAGGTCATTTGGAAGAAAATAGATATATTTTTCAAAAAATAATTTTTTCATTTGAGAACAATATTTAATTAAAATGGAATAATTTCCCTACATTTTATTTAATTAAAAAAAATATTTAATTTGTGTGTGATTTTAATTTTAATTTATATATTACATATATAAAAATATGAATTTAAATCCATTTAATATTTTTTACTTACCATATATTAAATATGTGTCTATCTTTTAAATTAAAAGTGAATATCTTGAAAAAAAATTTAAACATGATTTGCAGGTTTGATTTTAAACATTTTTCTACCATTTATTTGAAATAGATTAAATAGAATGTTTTACATATTTTTGATCAAAATAAGTAAAATAATTTAATTATATCATATTAATTTTTTAAATGATTACTAAAAAATAAAAAATAAATTATGTGGTAAATGTTAGAATGTAGTTGTGTGCATTACATGAGTTTGTGTTAAAATTATTTTTCCACAAAAATAGATTTTTTATTTGATAAAAATAATATCATATTTATAATAATTCGTTAAAAATTTTATAATTGGAATTATTATATTTAAGTCTAAAATTGTTAATCACATAGGTTTAAAACTTGTTACCACGGTGAAAACTAAAATGGTAATATAAAATAAACATAGAGGATAATGGAATAACTTGTTTAAAAACTGTTATTTTTTATGATATGGATGTTTTTATAGAAATTATGTTCCATACAATTCATTATATATATAATTTAGAGGCACTTTGGGTGATAGTGACATCCCATTGTTGAATAGTTTTGAGTATTTTAAAAAAATTGATACTCCTCTTCAATGATAAAAGGGCTCCCCTCCCCCCATATATTAAAAAACCTCAAGACACTTGGATCTAAAAAACACCCAAAAAAATATCCCTCAAACATCATTATCCACATTAATGGTGTTCTAGTATTCCAAAGATACAAACAGTAGGTTACTTATGAAGATATCCAAAATAGAATTCTTTAAGAGAATGTAATATTAGAAACGAAGCTCTTTAGTTTTCTTTCTTCTTTTAAAACCTATAATTACATCAAAAAATTTAAAAAATAAGAACAACAGTATATAACATATACCTAGATGTTATTATCATAATATTTATCCATCTCATTCTCCATCAAATGGAATACAAATCCATCACTTTTTTGTACGATGTACCACTACCTCATAAACCGATGTAATTTGTTTCCATCAGCAACTCATATTGACAGTCATAATGATTGAAAAATGTATTTTTATGATAAATATGAAATTGTATTAATTTTTTATAATTAATATATAATCATATTCCTTACTCTATCAACCATTAATGGAATTTTATCGTCACTCGTGTGTACATATGGCTTACGATGTCAACGAAGCGATGTGATAGATTTTCTATATCCCACATTCATGATTGATTATTAAAATATATTTATTGAATAAATATTATATTTATAAAATTAATAACATTATTTAAATTATGTAAATATATCCTCTATACACAAACCAAAAGATTAATTATTTAAAATTCACGACAAAACAATGTAATAAACACATTAAACAATAATAATTGTAAATGATTGTCAAGGAACAAGTTGAAATTTTCTTCATATGATCATATATGACATTATAAACATTAATATGGTTATGAAATATATTATCAATATTCTTAAAACTATAAAATAGTTGGTTAAATGGTGATAAACCAAATAGTAGAATTTTTTAATGGTTTGTCTTTCAATTTACATTCCATTGTGATAAATTTGTAAATATGCACCTATGGACATTAATGGCTTTTATATAATAACACTTTGATATAATTAACATTAATACCAATTTAATTATAATGGTAAATGTTTCAAGTAATTTTAATTCATTTAATGGGTAACTATTTATTATTACCAAAATGTTAATAATATATTTTACAATCTCAGTTTATTTTCAGATTACATTTACTATCATTGAAGGAATATTACCATTTATTATCTATATGTTGAAATAATTTTCATATCCACTAGATATTTAATGATTTTATTGAATTTATTCAAAATTTTCCTATATTTTTTTTAAAATCTTATAATTAAAATTTAAAAATTATAACGGATTTTATTTATCTTTAAAATAAATATTTTTCCATCATGGTCCATGTTTTTAAAAAATGTTTTTTAAAAAATAATTTTTTACTAAAATGATTTATTAAGTAAATTTTATGTTATAAGTAATTTTTAATAATATTTTTAAACGAATATTTCAACTAATTTTCAATATACTAATTTTTAAAAAATCCAAGATGAATGTTTTTTATGTATACAATGATAATGAACATCCCATCCATGATAAAAATTTGATGAAATGTATATTCATATCAAAATTTTCAATGGTTTTATAAAAAAACTCTTTTATGGATGATTATTTTAATATTTCACTTTAATTACCTTTATTTATTTTAATCACATCATTTTATTACCAATACATGTATTCCCTATGAATCGACAGTCACGTCTCATCTATTGACTATTTTTTAATTTTTCCTTTATCTTGAGTAAAACACTTCGTTGTGATAATTTTTCATTGTAAAATACATTTATCATAAATATAAATATTATGTTTCTCATGGATATAGTTGTTTATTAAAACATATACCATTTTTACATGTGATATTTACATTGATAGTTATTTTATTAGCTTGAAAAATATTATGAAATACATATCCTTTAATTAATAAACATATTTTTTGATAATTAATTTTGTTCCTAAATTAAATCGATCATTTGATATATTATGAGTGATTTGGAATAGTAACGGTGGCTTGGACCCTGAATTATATAGCTCCTTGATGCATCAGTCGGTCTCATGAGGCAAATAAGTTATCTAGGTCAAAGAGGTTTTTCCCATTATTCTAAATAGTTTTAGGAATGTTATTGAGGGTATAGATTTCACGATCTATGAGATCATGATGAACAAAAAAATGCATTTACATTATTGATAATTGAGTTATTAATATGAATTCTATTATCACATTTCTATTATCTGTGTATTCATTATTATAATCATGTTATTAATTCAATGCAATGTGTTTTAAGATATTTACATAGCCATATTGATTATGAATTATCAAACAATGGTATTCAAGTAATTTATTAAATGGAATGATATTTTAGTTATTTTCCATACTATATATACTATTCCATATTTATTCTCGATATAATCCATTTTACATAAACCTTACAGATCATTTAATCTCACCATTATTTTTTCTTTCACCAAGATATGAATAAAAATTCATTGAATGATTTCATGGATGTTCAATGTTTTACATTACTATGATTTATATTTTATTTCCAATATAAAATGTGTACCAATTATGTATTTATCTCTCAAATAATACTAAACTGATTGGTCCTTTGCAATTTAACCCCTTGTATTTATTTCATTGAAAAATTGTTTGCAATGACTCTAGGATACTGATGTTTGGTTTATTATAAGAAATACGTGTAATTTTTTTTTAACTTTATTAAAAAATGGTTAACAGTTATTTTAAAATATCATTGAAGAATTAAAAAATCCATGTTAAATTGTTTTTATAAAACTGGTATATAGAAGAAAAGGTCTTTATAATGAATAAAAAATTCAGTTATTGATAAATAAAATTATTTTAAACTCTTGAGTTCATAAAGAGGAAAAAATTAATGAAAATAATTATTTTATATAAATAATTATTGGATAATAAAATTAATGAGTTTTCTAAGAGTTATATCTTGAAATTTCATCATTGGGAACTGACCGTATATTTTATTGATAAAATATTAGAATGCATCATAAATCCCCTACCACATTGGTATGTTTTGAATCATAATCCACATAAAATAATGAATCATAGATTTATGTGTAAATTACCATAATTGTCATTAGAATCATCACAAAATATACTCAGGGGTATTATATTTAACATATAAAATAAAAAATTAGTGATTATAGCATGTATCAAACCAAAATAAATTGTTGGAGAAAATACCTTACATCATGTCTGACTCATGACATATGTTCTTTATAATCATGAATAATAAACCAATAGTAAATATTTTATTTCATAGGATCATTTTTCATATTTTCTATTCCTTTTATTTTTTTTACTTAAAATGTAATATTTAATTACTTAATCAATAATGTTCCTGTCAGACATTTTGTTGATATTTTGATTGTATATATAAAATTATGTAGGTTGAATATGGTCATAAAAGTTATTATTAAATAATCTCTATAATAAAAATAATAAACTAAATATCATTTAAATATAATTATTATTCTTTTAAAATATATCATGAATGAGGGTTATGAAAAATTAAATACATTAAAATCATGGACACGATAAGCCGTACATACACATGGGTAACCATTCCATTTTTCAATGATTATTATAAAAATATGGTAAGTATAATTTTATATATCTATAATAATATTTATATCATAAATATAATATTATTTAATTAACTACACTTACATATACTATCTATTTGAAATGGTAATTAAAAATAAATCACATCAGTTCGTGGAGGTGGTAATCCAAACTTATGCCCAAACATCATTTACATGTTTAAATGAATGGAGTTTAAAAGGAATTTATTATTTTTTAGTACTAAATATTGACTAATATTTCAAAAATATAAAATATTAATATTAAATACATAATTAAATCATCCATTTAATGCAGTGATACAAAATGAATTACATCGGTTTACAAGGTGGTAGTCCTCCACACACAGGAATAATTTTAATGTATTTTTAGATATATGTATGATATTACATTAATATTATAAAACAAATGTATATGTAATAAATGTATGTTATTATATCCACATGGTTAAGAAAATTTTATGGCGGTAGAAGAATAAAATTTTTAAAATCATATTCTTTAGAACTTTGCCACATCTTCAGACATCCTTTTTAGGATTATTATTAAAGTCATCCTGTGTTTGATTTAGGAAAAAAACATCCTCAATGATTTTAAGAGAGATATAGGGAGGTAATTATGATTATTATTTTATGATTCATGTATGAATTATATAGGATATGAGGATCCATTTTATAAGTAGGGGCAAGGGCACTCTATGAATTAAATAAAGTATAAAAGTAATATAAATTAAATTGAATTGAAATAGGCACTAGAAAAAAATAAATTTATGATAATTTGTGGTTGTGTAAAAAGTCTATAATAAAATGAAATTTTTAGAATTTTATATTTAAATTTTACCAATATCTTTTTTTTAACCTGTATTATGGAATTTTGAAAATTATCAAGATAATTATGTTCTAAATATTTATGGGTCAATATATAAAGTATAAAAGTGTAATGGGCCCATCAATTTATAATGGTTCAATTTTTGAACCATATCACAATCAATTGGTAAAATAAAATATTTTATTTTGAATTTAAAATCATTAAGAAAAATATTAGTTTATTAAAAATATCATTGATGAAATTTTTCACAATATTAGTTTGTTTTTATTTTAAAAAAACAATAAAATAAATGGAATTTAAATATAAATATTTCAAACATAACTAAAATGTTATATTAATATGGAAAATGTATTCAACACAATAATACATTAAAATTATATTACTTTTAGTACATTTTAAAATCATTTATTTAAATTTTTTATTTATTCAATAAATACCCTGTCGATATTCCATGATAATTTAAAGAAATTACTACATCAAAAATATTATAATGAAACTACCTAGATAAAAAAATAAATTCTAATTCATATAAAATCATTTTTATCTAAACAAATACTCTCTTTATCCCGATGTCAAAATTTTATATATAATTAAACATGGTTAATGAAATTTTTTACTTTTATTTATATAACGTAAAAAAATGAAGAAACAATATAAATAGGGCACTAAATTCCCATTTTTTATGATTGAATATAAATTTCTAAAATAAGCTCATACAATAGGACAAATTTAAGTGTTACAGCCATTTCTTAGTCCTTATCACATTATTTATCACTATTCAGTGAAAAATCAATCTTTTTAGAGAAATCCTAAATATTTATAATATGATAATTATAAAAGGATGATTTCATAAATTATATTACTTTAGTCAGATTAATCTTATAAAATTTATTGATAATTTTTATAATATAATTTTTATAAAAAGAGAAAAAATCTAATTTTGAAGAAAACATATTATTTGAGAATAAAAGGATATTTCTAAAAAAATGAATGATTATTAAACATGAATTTATAAATATATAAATCGACAAAAAAATTCTATATAATTCATAATTATTTTAATCATATTCATTTACACCAATTTAACATCATGTTTATAATGGTTATATTGAAATAATAATATTTCATAGTTTGTTTCAGCTCGTTGTTACATACCTTATAAGCTACCTAATAGAGGTCTATTTTCCAAAATCACATGGTGTTTTATTCTACCCCATAAATAAATTTATTCTTTAAAATTTTAACTTGATCATGGTGATCAATGGATTTTCATCTAGTTTTTTTTTGAAGTCCCACATCATACAATAGGTTATTAAAAATTCCTCATGAAATGTGGGAAAATGAAAAATTATGACCATCTAAAATAATACATAATTAGATTTACATATAAAAGAACATTAGTGGGATGTGAAAATATGTATATTAAGGATAAAAGTAATTTCTAAATAATTATGAAGATAAATATAAACCATTAATCATTATAATGTAAATGATCAAGATATAGTTAATGATTTTAAGTCAATGATGTGTGAAAAAGGAAATAGATTCCTTTAAATTAATGTACTAAGAAAAATATTTTATTTCAAGATCATGTTCATATAGTTATAGAATTATATTTACATCTATAATGAGAACATAATTAAATTCAATAACATTGTAAATATATTGTAATCTTTTAATAAATTCCAATTACAATTTGATCAATTGATTCAAGGGATGAGTATTCAAGATGGAATTTTCATTCCCGAAGCACTAAAATCAACATCTAATTGATTAAAAATTCCAGAAAAATAATAAGATATTACTCCTATATTTATATATCAAAAACCCAAAAGGGTTATCATAGGGTAATATAATTCCTCAAAAAATAGACCATCATATGAATAAATAAAATAATAATCTCCAAATCCCCAATAATGACACCCAAAGTTTAAATTTGACAATTTGGAAAATAAAAAACATTTAAGATGTCCATAAAATTCCTGACCAAGCTTGAACACAAAACCTCAGAAAGACATTATCTGTTATTCTTATGAGATTAATTTAAATTTAATTATCAATCAAAAATTCTCACTCACAATTTCATATACCAAAAAATAAATATACACTAGTAATATAATCTCTATAATATGAAAATCATTTCTTTAAATATGTTTTTGTATCATTATAATAATATATTCTTCCAAAAGGAACCTCAAAAGTTATTCATCAATTATAATCCCAAATTATTAGGTTTGAAATAATAATATAATGTTTGTAATATCATTATCATCTTCCGAAATATGAATAAAATGTTCCCAAATTAAAATGAATCGTTACCTGTCAAATTTTATATGTGAAAAAATGTCATACTATGATGGATATTGTTTAATAAAGTAGTAGGAATTGATACATTATCACCATTCGATTATGGGTTCAAGCCCCAAGACCTTTCCAGATTTTATGATGTGTCACACATCCCACAAGATTCCCTTTTACTAAAATATTATTAATATAATTCATATAATGTTCCCAAAAAGTGATGAACATATTTGAAATTTCAATATAATTATTCTGAATTAACCCTTCACGTTTACCCTAAGGGTTACACATACCTCTACCTAATAAATTGTCTATTAGAAAATATATGTAGTCACCTAAAAATCACATCACAAGAAACCTCATAATGGGTGTCTATGCCATTGAACATATGATCATTTATATATGTCATTAATATAAATTCAGAAGATATAAATTTTGGAATCACTTATGTAAAGAACATGGAATTTGAAATAAATATATATAGAATAAATTTTTATAACAATATTATAAACTCGTGAATTAATGGTTTTAAAATAAAATTAATCACTTTAGAAAATAGAAACATGATAATAAAATTCAAAAAATAGAACACGATTATAAGAAAATAAATTTTTAAGAAGAAACTAACACCTCACTAATAGAAAACTAAAAAATCATTTTTTAAAAAAGAAAAAATGTAAAATCCCTTACACCAGTTTTTCTAAAAATAAATTAGATGATTAATAATCCAAGACATAATTTATAAAAGGATTCCTTGCCAGATTTGGTAAAAATCAAGAATATAAATTTGAAAATTAATTTAACACACCCTTACTAGCATTACTTATGACATCTTGAATGCTCAAGAATGACAGACACAAAAAATAAAGAGTCCTCACAGTTCTCTCATGTGTGTGTATATGGAAGTGTATAACTCAAAATGAAGATAGTAGAGAAGTAGAATGAGAATTCCGTTTATTGTCTCAATTCGTAGAGCTTATAGGGAAATATTGAGTTTAGAATATATCTCATGGACTAAGAAAAATGTTGACAGCTTTTTAATCTTCTTGTTAAAGCTCAATGAATGGGTGATTTGAATAAGGAAAGATAGAGAAATCCATTCAAAAGTAGTATGAAGATATAGAAAGTAGTAATATAAAATGATTATTAGAGGATGGAAAAACATGAAATTATAGAACAAATTTAAAAATTGTTGTTCATGGTCCCAAAATCAAAATAGTATACAAAATCAGACCACAAATAATAAATAAAGTTGTTATTCATCCAATTGAAAATTGATATCAACGAAAGAGGCTATGATTAAGATCATTCTAATTTGACCACAAGTGGAACAAATGACATGAGTAGTAGAAATATATTGAGGTATAAATGTCATGAAAGAAACTAACATGTATAATAAGTCCACAGAAAAAAGAGATTCGATATCATGGGCCTCAAATCTGGAAAATCAGACTGCTATAGAGAAAATGAAAACCTATCACACAGTAGATATCCAGAAATTAAATAGAGGAAGTCGATTCTGGTTCAAAATCCAAACCGCAACAAACTAGTCGACATTTCTTGGAATTAGTTCTCTTCCTCATCCATAGTCAGAAACACGCTGGCGGCCGCACCCTATTTCCTGCTCGTTGACACGATATCCCTCACTAGCACGACCGGAAGGTCTCGGCCCGACCTACTCCCTCATGCGCTTGATGACCTGGACCTGCGACTCACCTACTGCTCTAATCCACTTCTCCCAAAATAGCACCTTATAGACCCCTTTACCCTATTCCCTGTTTATTGTTTATAGTTTATTATCAGAAAAAATCATTAATATAATAATATTATTAATTTTTAAAATGGATATTTTATTTATATAACAAAATATTATATAGTATTAATTTATAAAAAATTATTTAGTCATACTATATAATAATAATTATATATATATATATATCATATTTTTAAAATCGTGTATTATAAAATAATTAATTATCTTAATATATTAATTATTAAAATAAAATTTTAATAATTATTATAAATTAGATTTATTCATTAAATTTGAATATTTAAATTGATTAGTTTCATAATTTATAACTATCTAATTTATGTATTCTAATATATACATAAATCAAAATAATTATAAAAAATTAATTATATTAAATATTATTTTTATTATTTAAAAAATAGAAATTTATTCCTTTAAAAATAGTTTATTAGATAAAATTTTGAAAAAAAATAAATTTTATTATTCAAAAATAATAAATATATTCTTATTAAAATATTATTTAATACAAAACAACGCCAAAATATTAATTTGAAAACTATATAATTATCAATATGAATTATTATATAATTAAATTATGATCAATTTAATTAAAAAATTTAATTTTAAATTTAAATTTTCATGAAAAGAGACTAAAAAATATTATTAGTTTATTTTTATTATAAAATAATCTATTTTATAAAATATTAATACGATAAATTTATGTTAGAATTTTTAAGATGTTACATTATTCCACCCTCAAAAGTATTGTGTCCACATAATTCATTTTCCAAACTCTAAATAATATTGAATCTCCGTCTTTAAAATCAATAAATACTGTAACCGCAAAACTTCTTGACTCTAGCACTTATACAACAACTAATCCTCAATGTTGTCTAGACAATTTCTATGATACAAACTATAACACCCTGAGCCCACGTAATCGGACTCAACAAATTATTAATGGTGGGTATTCTTTTATAAAAAGAAACATAAACAATAAACAACATTTTATTGCATACTAGGAAGTTTTACCAGTATAGGTTTTGTAAAATTAGTCAAAAACCCTAGACATTGACAAAAATGTACAATATTTATATAAAAGACTTTGTGCGCAAACTCCTCAATCGATGCAGACACCATCAAATTTTTTACTAAACCTCTAGAAAGTAATTTAAAACAAGGGGTGAGCATTTAGAACTCGCAGTAAGGAGTTTTAAAATAGTTAATAAATTATTTTAAACCATTTCATAAAAATAAACATACATACATGAAAGTAGTTTTTTCATAACACACATAAAATTAAAAAATCAATGTCTTATACAAATATTTATAATTGGAAGATCACTAGGAAATATCCTTTGAAAATAATAATTTGTATGATGGATTATTACTTGTTAATTTTCAGACCATAATTACAACCATATCAAAATTCTACTAGACACGACTCACGTGGAATGATGTCCCCTTTTGGGTTCACTACCCATAACATATAATTCCTAATACTAGTGTTGATTTTTTAAATCATTTTTCTATACAACCAACATTATCATTTCTAATCCAAATCCTTTCAATGTACATATATAATATTATTTTCCATAACAGAAAATAACCTTACTCATAACATTTCATCAACATTTTCATAAGAGTTTCTAAAACCTATTTTCAGAGAATCTCATGATTTAAATAATTATCCTTTTTGAAAATAATAATTAAAAACATCAATGGTTTACTTGCTTAATTGATGTAATTAATTAATGTATAAAACCTCCATATCAATTGAAAATCAGATATTTTAATAAATAAGTAAACATAATCATACACACAAAATTTATACCTATACATCTTTGATAAAACATTTAAATTATTGAAAAAATATATGTTCATATATATCTCAGAAGTAAACCTGAGGATTGAAATTGAATAAATGAGTTTAATGTGGGTGTAGGGTATGATGATTCTATGAATAATGCATGGTAAGGGCTATATGATATTGTGGTGTCCTAACATTCAATTTAACATGATGACTTAATATACGCATTCTTTTAGAAGCATGATAATAAAATTGTAAACATGTTAACTAACAGATTATCCTTATATATATATAATAAATAATTTATTTTTTTTAATAACATTTATAATATATATTTATATATCACACCCACTTTCATCACATTGAAGAAATTATTAATTGATTTAGAAAACTAATACTGATATATATATATTGATGTATAATGAAAAAACATGTGATTTTGAAACATATATTACTATATATGTGTCATGAATATCATTCTTGAAGATATAAATTCGGGAATCACTTATGTATAGAACATGGAATTTGAAATACATTTATATATAAAAAATTCCTCTGGAAAAATTATAAAATCAAGAATTAAAGGATTTAATATAAAAGTAATCACTTAATTCAGATCATTAAAACATGATAATATAATACCTTAAAATAGAACATGGTTATAAGAAAATAAATTTTTATGATGAAACTAAACATTTAGTACCATAAAAATAAAATTATTTTTTAAAAAAATGTGAATTCCCTTACAACAGATTTTCTAAACATAAATTAGATGATTATAAAGATGAAACAAAATTTATAAAATGATTCCTTGCATTATTTTGTACTAATAGTGAATAAAAATTTGAAAATTAATTTAATAAACCCTTACTAGAATCACTTCTTCCAGTTTGAATGCACACGAATAATGAATAGTATATGAAGGAGTCATCACAGTGCTCAGACCTATGTGGAGATGGTAGTGAAGAACATTGAAATAGGGAGAGTACAGTAGAAGAACGAGTCTTATATTTATAGTCTCAATTCATAGATCTTGTAGTGAAAGCTTGAGTTGAATATATTTCTTATGAACCCAAAAAATGTTGATAGTTTTTTAATCTTGTAGTGCATGCTCAATGAACAGGTGATTTTAATAAGTGCAGACTGTGAAATTCCTTCAAAAGTACTATGAAAATGTCGACAGTGGTATTATAAAATGATGCTAAGAGGATGGATGAACCTACAATTGCAGAACAAAACACACACTTTCGGTCAATAATCCCAAAATAAAAATAGTATACAATATCAGAACACAAATCATAATGAAAACTAGTATTCAACCAAACAATAATTGATATCAATGAAAGAGAAAAAAATTAAATTTAGTCTGACCAGATCACAAGTGGAACCAGCCACATGAGTTGCAGAAAAATATTAAGGAAAAAAAGTCTAGAAACAAACACACATGAAGAATCAATCTGAAAAAAAGAATGATTCGATAATAGGGACATCAAAACTGGAAAATCAGACACCAATAGAAAAAATTGAAACCTACCTCGCATGAGGTCTGTAGAAAAAAAACATAGGTGGTCGATTCTGATTCAAAACCCTAACCACAAGAAACTAGTCGACATTGCCTTTACTCAGTTCTAGTCCTCATCTGCGGTCATACCCATTCCGGTAGCCACACCCCATTCTCCCCTAGTTGACATGAAATCCCTCACTAGCATGATATGAAGGTCTCATGTCAGCATGCTCCGTCAAGTGCTTGATGACCATGACATACGACTCAAATTCTGCTGAAATCCACTTCTCGCAAAATGATGCCTCATATTACCTTATACCTAATCTCTTATTTTCTTATAGTTTATTATTATAAAAGTAAACATTAATATATTTTTTCTATGACCCGCCTTCACCAAGATGAGGGAAGGGACAGAAAACTACAAGACCCTTCCTTATTCATGTTGAAGGTGAGATAAGGACCCCTGAGTCCCACATTCAATAGCCCCTGGAGTGGCGACTAGTACCAAGGGTATAGAATCACACATAATATGGAAGGAATTTCCCTTTTTATAGAAAAATATTAGGATATAAGATGGTAATTCTCAATAAACTCCAAATATTGAAAGTAAAGGTAAATCCAAAACCCCTTTTCTTCATGCGTGTTCAATATAAAGTGCTATAAATTACAATAAAACTCTAAGGAAGGTACCAAAAAGGAAATAAAATAGCAACATCGATGGTCCCAACGTCCGAGCTATTAAGGTTCCTCATATTCCTCAAAGTCCTCCTGGAAACCTAAAATCAGTTTTATATACATTAGTTGAGTATATAGGTATACTCAGTAGGGGAAACTGAAAGCTCTAGGGCACAAGTGTGGAGGAATTCTATTATCACGTGAGAAATAGAGGTAACAGAAACCCCTAACAAGGGAACTATCTACCTAGCCTCACCAAGTCACAATCCCGAAATAATGCAATTCATGTAAAGTAATTATAATAGCAGATCGATATTTGGGCACCCCTCATCACTTTCCAACAGGTTTTTGAAGATATCCTATGACTTAGACATCCCCTGCAATTCTCACTATAGTCTCACTACTTCACAATCAACAACCTTATGGTCCACCACAACAACGCATCCCGCCTATAGACACCTAGGCCACCACAACCATACGTAACTACGCACATAGAGACATGGGCCAGAACAACCACCACCACACCTGAAGACACATATGCCCCATCTCGAAGACAGTTAAGAAAAAACCCACCGCCACACACCTGGTCCAACCACTAGAATGTAACCTACCCAATGAATCTTCATCTATAATGAACCTCATGCCATCACGGCATGCCTGAAGAGTATTTGGATACCTGGGAGAGGGATCAGAAAAGGTGCTAATAACCATCCACTCATAAGAGTGTTGGGAAATTCACCCTCCCCCATGAAAAGGGGGTGTTCAACACAATGTGATCAATATGGGATGGGTGCATATAAGAAACAGAAAATCTAAATATTTACATCTATGTGATCAAACACTCAACCCAACATAAGGGTTCTGAAACCAAACTCTACACAAACACCCTCGTTACTATTCATACATGTGCAAAATCACAACTGCCACAACAAGAGAACCACCCATTGAACCCATTATAGTTATCATGCTCATGTGATTTCATTAGAATAAAATAAAATCCTCCACTACCGGGAAAATAAAAGGAACATAAACATGTCAAAATAACACTAGAATGAAGAAGAAAATATTCAAAAAATAACTAAATCATTCACACCTAGTTCTATTGTAATGCCAAAACCATAAAAGGGATCCGTGAGATCACTCAATGTACTGGAACCAAATCAAGACCCAACATATGGGCACATATCTGCAAGCCAACGACTAAACAACCAAAGATCCCATCCTTATCCACATCATGTCAATATAATCATTAAGATAAGACACATATATTACAAGAACAGATCAAGAGAGTTTCTAGATTTGAATACACCATTTAAGAATTTCCTCACACCCGTTTGGTTATCCTGGGTGATCACATGAGGATTCTTATTCATAGGGAGTCCATTTAATCAACCAGGTTTACATGATTAACCAGTTTCCATGATACAACCATTCAATCACACGATTATCAACAAAATAGATGTTTATTCGTGAGAAAGGAATGACCACCTACAACCACGATTTATAGTGTTCATAATCCCATACCATTCACAACATATAAATGAATAAAAAAGATTACAACATCATCATCATCAATCACACCCCTTCATTCATTAAAAACTATGTATTATCTTCATTATGGTTTGGAATCATCCAATCCCTGAGGAAACCTTATCATACCCACACCACATGACACATAATAAATAGAGATGAAGGGAAAACCCTATATGGTTGATCAAGGATCGATGTTTCCTCCTCATGTCATCGTTCAGGTAGTAAGAAAACTCCACGATGGTTGAGAAAGATGGGATCCAGCACAGGTGCCTGATTTGTCTCTGAAAGAGGAACTCCAAACGTATAAAGGAAAGGAAAGAGACAAAATAATCTGAATATTTGTTTGTTAAAAGGCTCAATCGTGGAGGTATGGGTTATGAAATCTCGAAATGCTTAAAGGGAAGATCATGGTTTCACCACGCGGATGGGTGGTTACAAACGATATAATTAAATTTTATTTAATAATTTTCCTCAGTGACTATGAAGACAGACAAGCCTACATGATGGATATACATTAAAACAAAAAACACATTAGAGAGGATAAACTGGAAATATAGAAAAGGTGTGACACAGGTTGCTCCATCGTTAGAGGATTTAAGACACCATTTATGGGCATTAACGGGCTTAAACCATTTTAAAATAGGTACTAAAACATAAAAGAGGAGTTTCAGTAAATCTATAAGATGGAATCCCTGACAATCCCCCATGGCACCATCCTGTTGTGAAATCGATCAGTGATAACGATAAGCATCATCATTTGGTGACACCACGGTGTCACTCTACCACTGACGCCCTCCTGACTCCCCAATGGGGTCCAGGATGGCCCAAAAACCAAAATTTTGAAATGTAATAGACAACGGGGGTCCATGACATTACATCAGATACCTCTCAAACTATTCTCATCCTCAGAAATTCAAGGGTAAAATTGAATAGAAGAGAGGGATCCGAACAACCACCTCACAAGATACCTCTCAAGGACATGTCCCTCCAGCATTGTTCTAAATACGTAACAAGACTCAATACCTATGAAAAACACTCCCTCATCCATCTTCTGAACATCTACGGATACACCACCGCTCTTCTCCCTTATGTAATTAGACAAACATTTAAAGGATACACCATCTAGGCATATGGATTAGGGACTTCCTTCCACTATGACAAGATACTCTTTACTTTGTGTGGCACTAACTCACGCACATGGTTTTAATCGCATCCACCTTAATGAATCTTAATTAGGGATTAGGTCCTCCCATTACTATAATTTGGAATTTTCATACACATTCAAAGAAAAAAGGAAACAAGGACCATCTCATAGTTAAAAAGGTCAATCATTACATCAATTTCATGTACAAAACAATGCATAACTAAACTCAAAACAGCTCTGGGTACTGGGCATGCATCTATGCCTTTAATTCCCAGGTACATTTCTTAGGGAAGCCATGCCTCCATAACACACAAACCAAGGGAATGGCTTGTCCATGTAGCACCTTCTCCTCACAATCCTCAATCCTGACTAGTCAATCCATGAATGTCACAATGTCATCAATATCTAGCTCTCCCCAGTCATGGATGTGGGAATCACCATGTAGATACTAACGGAGCTATGACACATAGAAGATGTCATGGACCCTCAGTAGGAGTGGTGGTAGCACCAACTGATAAGCCACTTCATTGACCTTCCACAACACCTTGAAGGGTCAAGCGAACCTATGAGAAAGCTTACTCTACCTACTGAATCTCTATTGCCCATGCCGAGGGGAGACATTTAAGAACACATGGTCCCCAACCTCGAACTCCAAGGTTCTCCTCATATGGTCGAAATATGACTTCTACCAATCCTGAGCCACCTTCATCCTCTCACGCACAAGCTAAACCATCTGTGTTGTCCTCTGCACTACCTTTGGTCCATGAACACCTGCCTCCCCATCCTCGATCCAGAACAGATGTGATCTAAATGGTCTTCCATATAAAGATTTAAACAGAGGGTTGCTAATAGCAGAGTGGTAGATATTATTGTAGGAAAACTATACCAGTGGAAAGTGTCTCACCTAAGATCCTCAGAAGTCTAGAACACATGCCCGCAGCATGTACTCCAATGTATGAATGGTCCTCTCTGTCTCCCCTTCTGTCTGGGGGTGAAAAGCAGTGATAAGGCATTGTTGGGTGCCAAATTAACAACGTAATACCCTCTAGAATTGGGAAGTAATTTGTGGATATGAATATGAGACTATGGATCTCATAACTCCATGAATCTAAACCACCTTGTTTGCGTACTTATGTTCTAAAGAATCCACCATACTCAACTGTCTAACTGTTAGGAAGTGAGATGATTCTATAAACCGGTCCACCACTACATAGATAGAATCACCGTATCCTTGAAACATAGGTACTCATATGAATAAATCCATCGAGATGTAATTCCAAAACCACATAGATACATTTAAAGGATGCAACATACATCCTGGGATGTGGTCCTCATCTTCACCTTATGACACATGATGCACTTTTCCACAAACTTCTCCAATTCCCACTTCACCTCAGGCCACAAAAACTGACCCCTCAAGCCATCGTACATCTTAGAAATGGTTGGGTGTACTACCAAGGGTGATTTATGGAACTGAATGAGACATTAATCATGAATTCCCACTAGGACTATGAGATTTCCCTGAAACAACATTTGATTCTTGACCATCTTTTGACCATACTTTCGGAGAATTTCCCTAGCTAATGTGATCGCACATTAATGCAGCCTCTAAGTCCCCCCACTAACAGTAATCCACCTACTGTACAAAGTAAGAATAAAACATTATCTGAAACAGGCAGTACCTACCATTCTCCACACTTTCACCCAGGTGTAAGGCAACCAACTCCTCCATTGCCTTCCAAATATCCGCTGATTCTCGAACCACGTCATTTTGTGAATTCATGATCAAGGCATCGTCCCCCACATTCCCCTTTCATTAGGTGTAGGATATATTGAAGTCATAGTACTGAAGAAAATCCTTCAACCTACACTACTTCATGTTTAGGTCTCACTGGGAGAAGAAATACCTCATGTTCTAGTGATCATGGAAGACCACGAAGCGTTACCCGATGAGGTAATGAGACCACGACATCAGTAAGAACGAAATCGCTACAAGATTTTGGTTGTGGGTGGAATTGTTATGTTTGTGAGTACGTAATTTTATAGTCTTATAAGAGATCACTACCTAATGATGCATCAATAAACACTCCAAACATATGATTGAAGAATCACAGAACACTTAAAACTTCACCGTTTCCTCTAGAAACCTCAGCACTGGGGAACTTACCAGCATCCCCATCAGGAAATTAAGGATTTATGGAACTGATCACTCCAAATGAAAGTCAAGTCTTTCTAGGTCAAGGATTTCAATAGTAATGCAACTTGAGAGACTAGGAGCAAGCCATTGTTAGTATCCTGCCAGACCTAGGAAACTTCAAATATCTGCCATGTTCTTGGGTGCTTCCCAAGAAAAAATCGCTTTGACCTTCAAAGGGTCCAATGCTATTCCCTGCCAGGAAACCATGTGTCCATGTAAGTCCACCTATCATGTCCATAACATGCCCCTGGACAAATTATCATATATATGGTGCTGTCGGAGACCTCTAAAACCATCCTAAAATTCTTAGTGCTGTCCTCCTCTAATATTGAGTAGATCAGGATGCCGTTGAAAAACACAACTACGAGATGGTTCAGATATTTCTTTAAGACATAGTTCATGATCCCCATGAACATGAATGGTGTGTTCAAAATTACAAACAACATGAAAACGAACACAAAGTGACCATATCTCCACCTAAAAGTAGTCATCAAGATTTCACCCACTATCACCATGAACTGGTGATATCCTAACAGAAATTCGATCTTAGGGAACCAATAAGATCCCTTAAACTAGTCAAAAAGGCCATATATCTTTGGGAGGTGGTAACGGTTCTTGTACATCACCTGATTTAGCATTTGGTAGTCTATAAACAACCATAGAATACCATATTTCTTCATTGCGAACAAGACTGGAGCACCCCATGTGGATGCGCTTGGTCAGATGAAACCCTTATTCACCAGGTTATCAATCTTGATCCACAACTCCTACAACTCAGAAGGTTCCATCTGATAGGGAGCCATCAAAATCAGATGGTAACTGGGTTGGAATTCTATCCCGAAATCAACATCACGTCGAGGGGGTAGAGTCACCGCCTCTCTAGGGAAGACTTTTAAGAACACACTAAAAATCATTGAGATATCCAATGTCTATGTATCTTTTGACTCCACTACCAGATCATATAACAAGGAATGAAGGGGATCCACTAATCTATTTCTCTCGTGACAACCCCATTCACCAATGAATGTTACAAGCTGGCCACCCATGTCTGAAAACATAAACCATCTCCAGAAGCAGTCGATAACGACGCACATAGACAATAGCCAGTCGATTCCTAAAATGACATAATATGGATGCATCTTTAGAAAAAGAATGTCCCCATTGGATTGATGTGACCCTACCATCAGTCTACATCCCCGGAAAACATAACACAAACTGGTATGACCTCCGATTGGAATACTCAATAGTAGTGAATGAGAAACCTCTCTACATCTGGACATAGGGAATGGGCTATACTGGATGTAATAAAGGAGTGTGAAGCTCCTAAATCAAACAAGTCATATGAAAGAGTAATAAACAAGATGGTCATACCTCGAATGACCTCTGGACCTGCTGGAACTACTGCATCTGCAGTGTGAAATTGTTGCCTCTGTAGTGTGCAATTGCACATGCCAAACTCCTCCACACCTCAATTGTTGGATGCCTCCCCAAAAACACCCTGGTCGAGGTCCCTAATGAGTGCCCTGAGTTCACCCTCCTTCTAAAATGTCTTCTCTCATAGGAGAAGGATCTCACTGTCACTACTGCAACTACTGAAACGACCTGGCTAGAAAATACATTTGCTGAGGTGGGTACTGAACTGACCCTCCTCCACTGTATTAAACTCAGTCCGAGAACTTCTCATGAAGAATCCTACGACTTCCATATATAAATAATATCGGCCCTAGACCCATCTGGAAAGCGCAAGGACCAGAAGATCAAAATTGTAACAGTTGGGGCCTGCTCCCCATCGGACAAAACCTAGAAGGACCTGAGGTTAGAGGCAAGTTTCTAAAGACCATACCCTTTGAAGAGCTCAATTGGCTTCCCTCTCATGGAACAACTCCCAATGTGTGCATCCTCTCCACCACATCAGCCTTCTTTTGGACCTCCAATTACGTCGGTAGAGTGAAGGGGGTAACATCATATTGAAGAGAAGACCAGAGTTGCTCCTCTAAATGTCTTTCCAAATACTCCTCTTCTAGAAAGAGGTCTGGAGAAAAAATAAGGAAAACCTCGAACATGATCCCTAGTTCCCTCACTAACATACTACCCTATTTAAGGGAGAGTAGCTTCTGCCTCTTCTCAGCCTTCATCATGGGAGTGTGGAATTTTTCTTAGAACTCTCAATCGATGTTAGTCCATGAAACCTCATCCACCCACTTCTCCCCGAGATAGAGTGTCGACCACTAACGTGATACTCCCCACATCTATCATATATCCATAGGAACCTTGTACTCTACCAGATCCCTGAACATGCTGAAATCTATCACCAACACTATGATCTTGTTTTTTGTCTCCATGTATGAGATGTTACCCTTGTACTTACTAATGCTCTACAGCATAAATTCCTGAAGCATATTCTACCACTTGTCTTCTTCCTCCTCTCGATCAAACCTATCTTGACAATCCAAATAATGCACCTGGGCCTCGCTCACCCGCACTAATCATGGACATCGTATGGGTTCCATAGTTGAAGGGTAAACAAAAAATGCCTAAGAGTAAATAGTGTAGAGGATATATTTAAATTTTTTCGTAAACATGTTATGCATTTTAAATTCCATAGAACACCCAAAAAACTCATAAAAACACAAGTCATTATGTTGCAAGTTCTTTTCCTGGGGTCTCTACCAAGAAATTATTATAGCCTCATTTGGTCATTCCGTAGTTCCAAAGTCCTTGCATCAGATCATGGGGGTCTTAAAATCCCATGTCTAAGCCATTATTCCCTGGCCTATTTCACACACCAAGAATGCCTAAAACTATTTACCTACCATCACATGCAATCCTCAATATTCCTAAATATAAACACTATTATATCTCTCAACCATCAGCCCTTTGATACCATTCAATCATGACCTGTGTTCACCAAGATGCGGGAAGGGACAGGAAACTTCCAGAACCTTCATTCTTCAAGTTGAACGAGAGATAATGACTCTTGAGTCACACCTTCAATAGGCCCTAGAGTGTAGAATAGAAAAAAGGGTATATAATCACACAAAATATGGATGGTGTTACCCTTTTATAGAATGTAAATCAGGAGATATGATTGTAAATATCAAAAAAATCCAAATAAAGAAAGTAAAGGTAATGCCAAAAACCATTTTTCCAAATTCATTGTCAAAATAAGGTGTTACAAAGTACAAGAAAACTCCATGGAAGGTACCAAAAAGGAAACAAAACAAAAATAGAAACTATCCAACGTTTTGAGCTAGTAATGTCCAACATCATCCTCAATGTCATCCTGGACAACTAAAATCAGTTTTATATATGTTGGGTGAGTATACAGTTATAATCAGAAGGGAAAACCAAAAGCTCTCGTTCATTAGTGGGGAGACATTCTAATGCCCCGTGGGAAATAATGGTAACCAGAAAACTTAAAAAGGGAACTATCCACCAAGGATCACAATGGAACACTCCAAAAATAACACAAGTCAGGTAAAGTAATAGTAATAGCACATTGATATTCGGGTACCCTGCACTACTTTACAAATGGTTATTAAAGACATCCTACACATCAGACCTCCCCCTCCATTTTCACTATAGTCCCACTACCACACAAACAACAACCTTATGGGCCACCACAACCATAAATTCTACCTGCTGACACTTGGGATACCAGAACCACACATCTAGCATGATTACACCTAAGTCAACATAATGATACATAACCACACTCACATTCACCTGGTCCAAAACAACAACCACCATGGCCGAAGACATCTTGGCCTTATCCCGAAGACACTTGGGAAATAAACCAACCCACACACACCTGTTCCAACCACCAAAATGTACCCTGCCCCAAGAATCTTGGTATATAATGGTTCTGAGGCCATCACAGCCTACCCGAATAGTATTGGGAAACCCAGGAGAGGGAGCAGAAAGGATCTAATAACCAGCCACTCATAAGAGTGTTGGGAAAATCAACCTCCCCCATGAAATGGTGGTGTTTGGCACAATGTTTTCAATGTTTGTGGGGTGAATATAAGAAACACAAAAACTAAATATTTATATATGGGGGATCAAATACTCACCCCAACCTATGGGTTCCAAAACCTACACTTACACAAACACCCTCATTACAATTCATACAATCACAAATGCACAACATCCAAAATGAGAGAACCACCCATTGATCCCATTATTATTATCAATTTCATGTGATTTTGTTAGAATAAAATACAATCCTCCAATACTGAAAAAATACTAGTAACATACACAAGAAAAAAAACACTGGACTGAAGAAAAAAATTGCAAAAAACAGACTTAATCATTCACACCCGGTTCTCTTATAAAGACACAAAAATGAAAGGGATATGTGAGATCCGTCAATGTACTGGAACCAAACCTAGCCCCAACATACGGGCATAGATTTTCAAGGGAACAACTAAACAACAAGAGATACCACCCCAATACCCATAACACCAAAATCATAAATGAGAGAGACCAGACATATTACTTGAACATAGCATGGAAGTTTTAAAATTTAACCACACCATTTAACATGTTCCATCCATCTGTTTTGTTAAACGGGGTGATTAAACAATGATTCTTATTCATTGGATATCCATTTAGTCAACCAGGATTACGTGATTAATCTGTTTCAATGTTACAACCATTCAATCACATGATTATCACGAAAATAGATGTTCATTAGTGTGCAAGGAAGGACCACCAACATCCATGATTTTCATTGGGCATAATCCAATACCATTAACAGCATATAAAAAAAGACAAAAGAGTACAACAACAACATCATCAAACACACCTATTCATTCTTTAAAAACCATTTAATTTCTTAGTTATGGTTTGGTTTCATCCTTTACCCGAGGAATCGTTATCATAACCAACCCGTATGATACAAAATAAAGAGAGATGAAAGAAAACCCCTAATTAGTTGATCAAGGATCAATGTTTCCTCCTAAAACCATTGCGCAAGAAGAAAGAAAACTCCATGAAGGCTGAGCGGGAAGGGATCCAACATGGGCACAAGATTCGTCTCAAAAAGAGGGACTCCAAACGCAACATGGAAATGAAATATACCAAAGAAGAATGAGATATAGTTGGTAAAGGCCTCATCCTTGAGTTACAAGATATGGAATCTCAGACTTCTTGAAGGGTGGATAGTTTTTTCACTATGCAGTTGGGTGATTACAAATGATGGAATTAATTGTTATTTAAAAATTTTCTTTAAGGATTGTGAATATAGACCATCATACTTGATGGATATACTTTAAATGGAAAACACGTTAGAGGGGATAAACTGAAAAAAAACAGTTGTGACAGAGCATGCCCCATTGTCAGAGGATTTAAGACAACATTTATGAAATTAAATGGGCTTAAACCATTCTAAAAAAGGTAATAAATCATAAGAGAGGAGTTACATGAAAAATAAGGGAAGTAAACACCAAAAATCCCCCGTGGCACCATTCGGGTGCGACACCGATTAATGAAACATCGATATATGTCACTGTTCGGTGACACCACGCTGAAACCCTTCCACTGACACCGACACCCTCCTAACTCGCCGATGGGGTCCATGATGGCCTAAATACCATCATTTGGCAATGTAATGGACCAGGAGTGTTCATGAAATTACAATTATTATTATTACTTTATAAATAGATATTTTAATTAATATAAAATACATTATATAGTATTAATTTATAAAACTAATTTAGTAATACATAATAAATATGAGATTATATATATACCATATTTTGATAATATTGTTAAAAAAAATTATATTCGAATATTAATTATTTGGAAAAAAATTTAATAAAAATTATTAATTAGATTTATTCCATAAATATGAATATTTATTTTTTGTAGTTTCATAATTTATAACTAGCATATTTCAGTATTCTAATATACCTAAAAATAAAAATAATTATAAGCCATTATATATATGAAATATATTATTATTATTATTATTATTATTATTAATTTAAAAAATTTGAAGTTATTCATTTGAAAATATTTCATTTTATAACCTTTTGATACAATCAAACTTTGTTATTAAAAAATAATAATTATATTCATATTAAAATATTCCTTAAAAAAATAACGATATAACATAAATTTGAAAAGTATATAATTATCTATATGGATTATTATATAATTATCTTATGATCAAATTTAATTAAATCGAATAATTTTTATTTTTCTTTTTAAAGATAATCAAATAAAAAATAATATTTTTTGTAATCATTATAAATAAATATATTTTATAATATATTTATATAATAAAATTAAGATGGAATTCTAGGAGTGTTACATTGTCACACATCTCATCCTCCCATTTTGTTGGGGATTGACTCAATTTTTCCTTTTATAATGTTTAGAAAATTATTTTTCCTATGGAGGATAAGGTCATCTGTGTTTTAATTGATTGACCTTTTTTAGAATGATGGGTTTACCATGTGTTCTACATCAATTTACTCTATTGATGCATCAGCAGAAAGATTCTCCAACATTACTTTAGAAGAGAGTATATATGTATGGTAGAGGATGACACCAATATTATTTTCAACCTCACAGAGAAGAGTATGACTAATAAAGTGGTCATCATTGGGTCCATGACATTGATGAGGTCATGTTCAGCTTCATTCCAGCACGTTTCAAGTGTCAGGGGAGGAAAACATCATTCAAGGTACTATTTTCATGTTTTCTATATGGGGGAATCCATTTTTTGATTCAAGAGCTACAAAATCCATCAAATAATCTACCCTTGTCTATTATTTGGGATTGAAGGTAGAGTAAATTTCAGTTTCCTTTGTATTTACAATGCTTGTTGGAGACTGATATTATCTTCATGAATAATGTAGAGACCATGAGATATTATTGGTGTTTCATTTCACATGTGTACAATTAAAATTTTCATATATACAAACCTATGATATCATCCTTGTTATGAAACTTCTTCATTTGATAATGAAAATTTTTAATTTATTTAGGTGATACGTTGTGTTCTATGATGATGATTGAGAGTCTAATGTGTTTTTTAGTGATTTATTCTCTCAGATGGGATAAATTATTGTTCTTTCATTGTCTTCTATTATGGTGGATCTAATGATTCATTTTAGTGGTTCATCCTCTCTTAATTTCTTGGTTTGTGGAATAGAATAATGATTTCTAGATATAGTTGTGGTGTACCCAAATAATGGGAGATCTATTTTTGGGTGGAGATACTATCAAGAACTCCTCCTATATCATTGTCTCTACATATAACTGTTCATTATATGTTTGATAATATTCATGGACAACGTGATGATATTTTTTAGTGAGGTTTTGTTTAGCAGGGATTCTCACCTTGGGATTCTATAGTTCTAAATTTTATCTGGGTTGATGTTAGTTTATTTCATTGTATCAATTATAATTGATTGAATTTGGTGATAGTGAAGAAACAAATATCTATTAACATAATAATATGTTGTAAAATATATATTTCATTAAAATATATATAACATTTTTTATATTTTTTGTTACAAAAAATAGTGTTTTTCTTGTGTTACACACAACATTGAATAATTTAAATGAAACGTGAAATATAATTAAGTAACCAAATATTAGTGAATAATTTAATTAAATGAATATATTATATATTCAATAAAATTTTTAACTTTAATTTTAAGTTTTTTATAGACAAATGATAAGAATAAATCCAATTTTATGCTTAATAACTGAATTTTTCGGAAAAGAAGTTTTCTCTCCTTTACCATTATTATTTTAAAAATTATTTTTTAAAACATTATAATAATTAGATGATAAACTAAAAATAAAATTATAACTCATAATTTCAATATTATCTATTAGTGAAATTTTTATATTTTTATGAAAAGATATATTTTTAAATGACAAGTGAAAGTAATGGTTTTATTATGGATTTTAATTTCTTTTTAAACATTCAAGCACATCCAAATTTTATTTAAGATGGGTTTAAAACTAAAAATCGACAAATTACATATTATTTATTTCAATTTATGTTATTCTATCCAATTTTATATTAATTGTTTATGTAAAACCTTTCAATATTTTAAACAATTTTCTTTTGGAAAAGCACTTACTCATCGTGTCGGTGGGATTAATTACAAAATTAAATTTCCACTTATATAATTGTAATTTATAAAAATTCCATCCATATTTTTAATATAAATAATTTATATTATCTAATAATTTCAACTATTTTCTTTTAAAAAATAATAATAATTAGTTACCGTGGTTAAGGAAATATGGGGTTATCAGGGTGTTAAACTGAAAACATTTGGGTAAAAACAACACAAAATATGTACAACACCGATTAAATGTCCATATATAAACCATATATCTTATAGATTCTATAATGGAATATTTTGGATCATTGCTTCTCTAAAATACATGGTTACACCTTTTTATTTTCAAAAATTACATGTGTCCACTTACCTCAATAATAGAAGGCCACCACTTCTCCTCTATTATTGACACATCCGAAAAAAATTTCATCCAAAAAACCTAACCAAATTCAATACATAATTCCATAATATCATTCTAGAAACCTTATTTTGGCCTTAAATCTATCATTGGATGTATTTTGGTGTAAACTAATATTTGTTGTCTGAAGAATAGGTAATATATTTAACCGGAAAATTTATTTAACTTTTTCCTCAACCTCCATAAATTATGGTTAAAATTTTTTAATATAATAACATCTGAATATTATATATACTTATATGTTGTTATTTTATGTTTATGACATACAACTATCACCACATCTATCAAATGTGATATGAAATCATCACTCATTTGTACAATAGAAAACCGTATCACGAAACCGATGTTATTCATTATCTATCACCACCTCTCATTTCAAGATATAATGATCTATTAATTTTTAATATATGATATATATGATATTATTAAAAATATGGATCTATTATATCACCTAATACTTCTTACTTTTTGATCTTCTGAAATATGATAACGACACTTGTGTGTATGGAGGGCTACTGTCTTGAGATGTGATGTGATGTGATCACTCTTTACATAGAAGGTAATTAGAATATTTTTTGAAAAAAAATTTATATATAAGAAATAAAAATTATTATTTAATAGTAATATATTATTTACCTTTCTTTATTTCAACCCATCATGAAAATGGAAAAAATGTTCTTGCGTTCATACCGAAAACAATATTCATGAACAATATATTTGAATTTCTATCTATAACTTTTATAGAATTGTATAAATAAATATATACTAGATATTTATTATATTTATATAATTATTAACTTTTTATATATTATGGATCCATAATAATTATTATAGTACCAAAAAAATAAAAACCTACATGAAAGAAGTTATTATTTGAAAAAAACATGAATTTAACATAGAATTGTTAATAAATAGTTAATAAAAGGTCATAAGTAAATAATATTTGGTATGATATATATAAGTATGGTTATTTATATTATTTATAGTAAACATATATTTATTATAAATGTGGTTGTAATGTTTGTGAATAAAGTCGAGACATAAGGGAAAGGATTTATGTCTCACTATTATTTTATGTGAGAAAAATGCCACATTAATGACAAGATTTATATATGTGTTTTATATACATAATAAGAACTTATTTTTTGATTATAACCCTTAAAATTGACTGGATTTACATATCCATTTTAGTATCTATATTTCAAGGGTTTTACATTTCTAACATTACCAATGCGGTAAGGTACGTTTTACAAAAGTTTCCCTTTTGGAGGCATATGTAATGTTATGCACCTATATTCTCATATGAGGTGAATATAAACACCAATTAACATGTAATATGATGAATATAAATAATAAACTGATATTTTATTATTCATTTTATGATATCATTTCATGAGGGTATTGATTTAACGATACTAAAGTTGTATGAGTTTTATGATACATACACATCATTTATAAGGATTATTTATGATTATGTTTATGATGATGAAATATTATGATCCATATCTCAATAAAATCATATATTTTTATATCTTTAGTTTATGATATGATACAATAAATTTTCCCATCATTTTATTCAACTTATGAACTAAAGTGTTTAAAATAATTTCATTAAAAAAGTGTATTTAGTTCCCTCTTCAGTCGAAAAACATTTTTTTTCTAAAACCATGATTTAAAAAACCTATTTTAAAATAGAAATTTACATTATTAATATGTGTTTTTATAGTCATTTTTACCCATGTTTTACATTTAAAAATAAAATAAAATAAAGAATATTCCATTTTTCCACGAAATTTAGGTATGTATTTTACAAAAAATCAAAATATAATCATTTATATAATGTGTATGGATTTAATATAATCTCCCACTCTAATAAACATTATTTTCATGGACTATTACTTTATATATTTCCTAGGATACAATAAATCGAACAGATTTTGAAAATGTTTTATATTTAAAAATGTTTTTTTCACAGTGAAAAGAATATTTTATTCAACAAGTATTTTAAATTATTTTAATGCTCCCTATATATGTTTTCAATGTTTTTTTAGAGGCAATTATTTTGAAAATGTTTTATCTTTTAAAAATTAATATTAAATGCATAAATTATTTTATTCTCATGAAATGTTTTCAATGATTTTTAATGCTTCTTTTATATGTTTTCATGTTTATTTTCAACGAAAATGATATTTAAACTGTTGTATGTTTTAATAAGATATTTTCAAAGTGGAATGTATATATTAATCTTGAAATCATTTAAATAAATCTTAAATCTTACTTTATAAGTATTATTAGTTTTTTTTCAATGAAAATGATTTCAAAAAATATTAGGAAATCATTTTCTTAACAATTGACCATCCAATAAAAATAATGTTCCTCAAGAAATTTTCCAAGTGAAATTTAAAAATAAATTTCCTTCTATAATGAAATAATTTATTGTTATATATCCATTACTGGGGTAATAATCCAAGGATACCATTCTTATTATTTTTCTACATGGGTTATGATTATGATGAAAACATTTTTATGAAACATGTTTTTGTTCCATGGTTTTTACCATGATAATATTATTATAAAACCAACTTCTTTGTCGATAGGTTATGCATTGATGAAATGGTAAAGACACAATCTTTTATCAGTCGAGTTTTTTATTTTATTATGGTTATATTATAGGGTATAAAAAATATATTTCATAGAGACCTCAATAAGAACATAATTTTTATAAATAAAGACTATGATAAGTTATATTTATAAAAATTAGAGAAACTACACCGATGAAATAATAAATTTACCATTTGAATAACAATATGACCATTATGAACAGTAATCCATACAATAGAATAGTAAAATAAACTATAAAAGTATAAATAAAATTTACTCATACTATAAGTGAAATTAGGATATAATTATTTCATAGTGTATGTTAATAAATGTTTTTAAAAATAATAAATTATTTATTGGTTTTTTTGTAAAACATAAATGTTTATTGAAAATTTTATAATTAATATAAAATTTTAAAATAAAAATAAATTCCAAAAAATAGATTCATAAATTAATATTGTTTTCTTATGATCATAAGATAATTTTATGAGACTTAATTAATTTATAAAACTTTTGTTAAATCAATTATAATTTAAAAATCGTTATTCTTTAAAGAAATGATAAATTTTTTTAAAATTTTAATGTCTCATATTTATATTTTTTTCAGAAAATGTTGTCCATTATTTAATTATAAATTTTGAATAATGGTTAAGTTATATTTTATAGATTTTTCTAACATTTATGATTTTTTTTGGAATAGTGGAAAATGTTACTTTACAGTATTTAACATTTTAAACCAAGTACATGAAATTTTTGAGTCATTTCTACTGTAAGAACCATTATATGGAACTATCCTTTTTTATTTACTATATTTAATAATGGTAATAAATAATATTTATATTATTGTGAAAGAATTATAATCTAATGAATAAAATGATAAAAAACACCCCTCTACCCTTTTAAATTCTACCACTCACAATCTCATCTCCTCACAAATATAAGAGAATATAGATTGTCCAAATTATTCTAAATAAATATTTTATGTCTCTACCCTATATCCATGAGGTTTGTGTCTGAAAAATTTCAAATCCCATTTTTCTTATGGAGATTCGCAAGGAGAAGAAATTGATGTGGTAAATTCTCTTTCATTTTCATTTATTTTATTTTCAATTTATTTTATTTTCTTATCCTATACTTAAAAACATTATATTATATTAATGATAACTATAGTTTCTTATATATACTATAATTATATTTTCTTAATGGTATATACACCATCAAACACTTTTTCCTCTACCTTTTATTCTAAATATGAAATCATCGTCCGTGATGTGTCGATTTATAACCATGATAGACGATGCATTTTCATATTCTATTACCACCCTCAAGGATGGAAATAAAACCATTATTATGGTTAAATAAGGTTTTATTATACATATTATAATTTATATAAAGTTATGGATCCAAGAGAAATGTAAGGTACTAAATAAAATGATATAGCCTCATGATGGCCGTAAAAATTTCCAAAATAAATTACATCATTTTCATTAATATTTTTTCTTATGAATCATCCTCATAACTTATATAAAAATGATATATAATACCATTTAAAATTATATAAGGTCATTAATAATAGATAATGTTATTTTTGGGGAATTTTTCTTATTATACATGAACTTCATAACTTGTATATAAATGAATAGACCATCAAAAGCATGAAAACAAACACTCCCAAAATGAAGAAATTGAAATCTATTACTCATAAAAATGTAATAAAAACGTAATTAAATTATTATAAATAAAATAAATTTATAATAGGTTATGGATTTAGTAATTAATTAATTAAAGTTTATTATCCAGGATATTAAGCTGAAAAAACATATGTATATAAAGTGAGGAGAATATTGAAACCAACTCTTTTTCGTTGGGTTATTCCTCTTTCATGCAAAATTTCAATGTGTATATTCTTTTAATATTCATATAATATAATTTAACTTTCCTTAAATTTTCTATTTTATTATAAACTTTTTTCTAATATAATTTTATGATAAATCCAATGACTTTCCAAAAGAAATTTTCATTCCAAAACACATTTTGACTCCTCTTGAGTTGATTATTTTTCACTAATGAATGATGAATCTCATACCAAATATGTTTCCCCTATTCATTGATGAACCATATATTTATTTATGATTATTAAAACCATATTAAACCCATTTAATTACATTTTTTACATCATGACTTTGAATTGTATACATTCTAGATGAAATTTAGGATTATATAAATGTTACGATGTGATAGGTGCTCCCAGAATTATATAGCACTCCAATGCATTGTGTTATGTGATGTATCTCACGAGATAATGTGAAATATGCATGATAATGATGCTACCATTTTTTATAAATATGATATTATGGTTATTCCCATATTTTATGTGTGAACATGATTCTAGCTTTGTACACAACTACGTGCAGCATTTGAACACTGAGACATGATGTTTCATTTTTATGAATATCCACATTCTATGCCATTATCTAATGACTCCTCCCATGATTATGATGAAAATAACATGATTATGTTACGGTAATGATGATTATTCTCACCCATATTATATTTATTAATGAACATATCTATCATCCTATAGGCTTTTAGAAAACCCAATTATTTGATGTATATTCTCATGTGACTACTTTTATTAAAAAGACATGATCATTAAAGGGATAAAGATTGAAATTTTAAATAATTTTTAATGATTTATTGTACTGTATTTAATTTATGAGCCTAATTTTCCAAAAAAAACTAACCCTTTGGATCATGTTTTTGAAATTATTTATAAGATGACCATCATTCAAATTATGTAATTTTCATGTATGAAAAGGCAAGGTCACTATAGTTTGTATCAATGCACAGTTTAGTGAATTTGGGAATTAGGATTTGAGAAAATTATTCAAATCCCTTAGTATCATGAAAAGTATATATATTTGGCCATGATTATTTGTTTTAGATAAATTCTAATCATTGGGATCCTGCAACATATAAATTTATAGTTAATTTCACAGTGTAATAAATAATTTATTCTCGAATTGTATACTAATGCTTTTTTCACACATTTTCTATTTTATAAAATGATGGAACAAATAGAAACCAAGAAAAAAACCTATGTAAGGGACCATGTATCAATTTATTGAATGTCATAACCAATGCATTAGGAGATGGATTACAAAATTTCATTGCAATGCGTACCTAACTATCTCAAACTATGAACAATAACATGAAAAATGTGAATCATCCACCTTAACCTAAGAGAGAGAAACCAACTGTCAAATATTTTATACTACAACAACCAGTGATATTTAGTTCATAATCTAATCAAATTTTTTATGTACGGTAGGTAAAATAAATGTATAATATCTTTTCTGTGATTCACTGATTAGAGAAAGAGACTAAGACTCTGTCTATTTATCATTTATATAGATAGGCTGACCAATGGTGGGAATTGATTAAAAATATCAACCTAAAGAACATAATTGAAGAGATTGAGGTGGAAGACATTAAAAAATTATATCACCAACGTATTCCCGTTATATCTTCATTTAAATATGGATAGAGAATTAAAAAAACTAAATAAAAAGGAAAGGGAATCTATAATAAAATATGAAGAAAACATCACAAGTCATATAATGCATTACATTGGTTTTTTTAAACGATGATGGGAAATATATAGATTCATTAGTTGTGTAAAACCATCACTTCAAAAGGATCTAGAAATCCAAAACATTGGTTGGAATGAAGAGGTAGTTCGATGTTATCTCATAGTGGAAATGTTGTTCAAAGAATGGTCCCACGGTTATAGAGATAAGAATATAAGAATGGATTTTAAAGTTGGTAGATCAAATGAAAATGGAGGAAAGTGGATCCAACCACCCACATGTCATATATATGGAAAGAATCATCATGTAAGTATATTCAAATGGATGAGAAAATTCTAGAAGTGTGGGAGAGAAGGATATATAGATCATGAATATTGAAGAGTCAAAATTAATACAACCAACATGATAGAAGAAAGGCCAGCACCACACATGGTTCAATGCTTAAACTATTTAGTGTAATGGTTATATTGAAGCTCATTCAGTAAACCTCAATTCCTTGAGAGTACTAAACATCAGATGAAACCAATGCTAATGGATAAATGCAATTCTTATTCCATTACTACTTTGGAGGTGGATCAAGAAAAGTAAGTTGTACAAGGTACACTACATATTCAATCAAAGAAGGAGAAATATTATTTTGTTCTAGTTCTATGAATTCTATTATATCATTTGATTTTTTTAATACTATTCAATCTAATCCTGAAAACCAAGAAGTATAGATATCCATTTATTTACCTAGTGGTGTGATCATAGCAATCCATGTATTAGACACTTGTCCTATTGGAGTAAGTGGGATGATTCTTCTAGTAAATCTCATGATACATTCCGTGGTGGAATTAAACATTATACATGAAATGGATTGGATCTTGTTATACTGAGAACAAATCAATTTGTATGAAAAGTATATATCATTCAAAATTATGAACCATCCCATGCTCTTCTAGTATTTCAAGGAAGACCATGAATCCCATTTGGAAAATCCCTCAATGGTCAGGGTGTTGATGCCCTTTGAAGAAGCATACTTTCTCAAATGGGAGAGTCAAAGGAATGTATCAAGTGGTTGGAATTACCATTATAAGGAAACATAGTGTTTTATTTTTTGAAGTTTCACCAAGAATTCCCATATATCATGAGATAGTGTTATCAAAAGAAATCATACCCATAGCTACTCTTATCTCAAATTTTCCCTACAGAATGGCCTCAATCGAACTAGAGGACTTAAATATACATTTGCAAGATCATTTGGATAAAGGGATTATATTCCCTAGTATATTGTCTTGTGGTTATCCTGTTCAATTTTTAAAGAATAGGGATGTATCAATGCGGTTGTGTATCGATTATAAATTACTCAACAAGATCACCATAGAGAACAAGTATCATATTCCAATGATTGATTACATTATCAATCAACTATGAGGAGATAAAAACTTCTCAAATTTGGATATGTGTTCTAGATATCATCAAATGAATACTAAGAAATAATTTATTTAGAAGATTTCATTATGTACAATGTACGGTCATTATGAGTTTCTAGTGAATAACATTATATATACTAATTCCCATGGAATAGTTATGTATTTGAAAAATATTTTATTTAGACACTATATTGAAAATTTTGTGGTAATGTTTATTAGTGAACATGAAGAACATATAATGATTTAGTTAGTGACATTAAGGAATTAGAAATTATATACAATGTTAAGAAAGTGTGACTTAGGGATGAAACAAGTCACATTATTCATACATGTGATCACATGTGGTGGAATTTCTGTGTATCATTTAAAAATAAATGTAATTGAGGAATGTTCTAGACCCACTAGTTTAACATTAATCCATAGTTTTCTTGGATAATCAAGGTACAACCAATGTTTTGTGAGAAGATTCTATTGATTTTATATATTGGTAACTATGATTACTAGAAAAGGGTAAAAGTATGTATGGATGGAAGAATGTCATCATAGATTCATGGAGCTAATGAAGTGGATGATCACTACAACTATACTCACATCTTCAACATGTAGTGAATGTTTTGTGATATACAATGATGCTTCAAGGAATTTATTGGGTCTTGTACTCATGTATCATGATAAATTGATAACCTATGCCTTATATAACACGAAGATAGATGAGAATAACTACCTAATTCATGATATAGAGTTAGCACTAGTGATTTTTGTCTTTAATATCTAGTAGCACTGCCTCTGTGGTGAAAATTATTACATATATACAGATCACATGAGTTTAAAGTATATATCCACATCGAAGGAACTCAACATGTATCAAAGAAGATGGATAGAGATAATTAAGGACTATTATCTCTATATTCACTGTCATATGGGAAAAGAAAATAAGGTAGATGATGGTCTTACAAGAGAAGAATCTGCTACTATATCAAGGATGAAAATTGATAACTACCTTATATTCATTGATATGAAAATGATAGGCTTGGAAATAATAATAGGATGAAATAAAACCTAACTTTTCCAAATCAATTTACAACAATATATCCAATATAAGGCCAAGGAGGCATAAATGAATTATCTAGAGCTTCAAAAGAATTTTAAAGTAGTAAAATATGGTAATCTATAAGAGTTCCATATCGATAATGATGATGTAATTTCGTTGGGAGAAATCCTTTGTGTGCCTTCATCAGTGGAGATAAAGAATGAGCTATTGGATAATATACATCGATCACCTTGATATATCCATCCTATAAGTACCATGATTTACGGTGATATCTAATAATGGTTTGGGAGAGATTACATGAAGAAGGATATTATGGAATATATCTCATGGTGATTAGTATGTCATCAAGTTAAAACATAAATACATGAGTCTAAAGGTAAAATATGACCCCTACCTATACCCATGTGGAAATAGCAGAATTTCCACTAGGAATTCATTAATGGTCTCTGGAATAAATCTAATGGAATCAATACGATATGGGTTATAGTGAATTGAATCAAAAAATACTACCCACTTTATCGATATTTAAGAATATTTTTCACTTCAACTACTTTCCATGATATATTTGAAAGAAGTCGTGAGGCTTCATGGGGTTCTACATTTGAACATCATAGATCATGATACAAGGTTGGCATTTAAATTATAGAGGATTATTTAATATTATTTGATTACAGAATTGAATTAAAGAATGAATTGTCACCCTCAAAATGGTGGCCAATATGAAAGGTCTATTCAGATACTCTGTGTTATGATAAGAGTTTGCTCAATGAAATTTAAAGGTGGAAGAGAAAACACCTCCCGTTTGTTGAGTTCTCATTCAAAAAAAACTTTTACTCAAGTATTCATATGGTTCCATATAAATCATTATAAAGAAAGAGATGGAGAACTACAACATGTTGGGATGATGGTGGTGAATGAATGATACATGGACATGACCCTATTAAAGAGATGACTGATTGGTTTAAGCCATCCAACAACATATAAAAGTTTCTCAGAGTTATATAAAGTTACATGATGACAATCATCGGAGGGATTTGGTGTTTAATTTTAGAGAAAAATTATTCCTTCAAATAACAACATTTAAAAGAGTCATACAGTTTTGAAAGAGAGGGTTGCTGAGTCCAAGTAACAATGTCCTCTTTGAGATCCTTGATCTCATAGAATAAGTGGAATATCAGATTACACTTCCACTAAACATGGCTCATGTTAATGATGTGTTCCATTTATCTATCCCAATGAAGTACATACCTAACCCATCATATGCACTAAATTATGAGGTCGATCAACTAGAGAACAACCTCTCGTATGAAGAGCACCTAGTGAAGAATTTATACCAATGAGACAAATTATTACAGAAAAAGAAAAATCGCCTTTTCAAATTGTTATGGATGAATCTTAATTATAAAGAGGCAATTGGGGAAAAAGATGAAGTGATGAAGGATAAGTACCCTCACATGTTATCACCTTAGTATATAAAACTAAATTTCAAGGGTTAAATTTTAAATTTTTGGAAGAATGCAACGAACCATAATTATATCAATAGATTTTCCCTTCTTATAATTATGCTATATGGTATAAAAACATAAACAACACAATGATATGAATGAAAACATTATTATCATAAATAATTAATGAAATGAGTGATATCTATATAAATTAAAGAACATATACCTATGTGATAGAAAATTGACTACTGGAATAGCAATGTGACCTTTAGTAATAGTAATTCGGCCAATAGAATAGTAAACTCACATATGAAAGTAAAAATAAAATTTTTTCTTCTTATAAATGAATATATTATATAATTAAATTATAGTACATGAAAATAAATGTTTTAAAAATTTATAAATTAAGTATTGTGGTTTTTATAAATCATAAATGTTTATTTTAAATTTTATAAATAATATAATGATTTAAAATAAAATTTTATTTTCATAAAATATATTCAAAATTTCATTATTTTTTGTATTTTGATTTAAGAATATTTTTTATATCTTAATTAATTTCTAAAATTGTTATAAAATAAATGATAACATTTAAATCAATTTCTTATATAAATTATTATTTTATTTATAAATTTTATTTCTCATATTTAAAAAATAAATTTTATAAAATGGAGCCCATTTTTGAATTCTATGCATAAAAAATTCTTCTGGTGAATTTTTATGATATTTCAAAAAGAATTGAATTTTTTCTAAATAGTGAATTATAATAATACACTCAATTTAAAATTTGAAGAAAAATATATGAATTTTTTGAGTCACTATAAATGTAAGAACCATAATATCAATAAATATTTACCGCTTTAATTTATTTATTATTTGGAAGAAACACTATTTATATTCATGATTCAAAATAATAAACTAAATAATAAAATAAAAAAACACCCATCTCCTCCCCAATAAATACCACCCCTCACAACCACCTCTCTATACACCTTCCAGGACATGAATCACGTCCAATTTTTCCCAATACACATCACAAGACTCTCCCCCATGTCTAGAATCTTCTAGTCTCAAACAATGACAAAACCCATTTGACCTAAGGAGGTACTCAAGGAGAACAATGTTAAGAGGTAAAAACCTTTTTCATTTTCTTTTAATTTATATATAATCTATTTTCTATTCTTTTACACTCCACACATCCATTATCCAAATGGAATGATAACTCTAATATATTATATATAACATAATTTTATTTTCATAATGGGATATCCCATAGAAATACCTTATCCTCTCCCTTTTATTCAGAAAATTAAAACATTGGCTGTGATGTTTCGATTTACCGCCATCGTGGATGATATGTTTTCATTTTCCATTACCACCTTCCTGTTCGGTCATAAAATAATTAGTACGGTTAATTAACATTTTCTTATACATATTATTAGTTATATAATGTTGTGTAAACAACATATAAATATAGTATTAAATAAAATAATATACGTCTATGATGTATATAGAAACTGCCAAAATAAATTAAATGATTTTCATTAACATTTTATATAATGAATCATTCTCATACCATATAAGAAAATCATATATAAGACTATTTAGACTTCAGGATGTTAATTAAAAACATATAATTTCAATTCTGGGGAATTATTGTGATTATACAAAAACTTCCATACGTATATACAATTGAACCAATCATGAAAACCAAGAAATCAAAAATTCCCAGAACGATGAAATCAAACTCTATAACTCACCAAAATGGACACAAACAAATTTATTAAAATTATAATAAATAAAATAAATATATAATAGATTCTATATTTAGTAATTATTAAATCTTATTATATTATATGTAATCGTAACTTGAAAAATGCATTCAGACAAAATTTAAGGGGATTCTCGAAACTAACTCCTTTTCTTTGGGTTATTGCTCCTTCAGGCCAAATTTTTGTGTGGGTATTGTTTTAATAACACTAAAATATAATTTTTTTTTCTTTATAATTTATTTTTTGGGATATACATTTTTTCAAGCTTCTCTTATGAGAAATACCAAGGTTTTACATTAGAACCCTTATTTTAAAAACCCATTTTGACTCATATTGACTTTTTTATTATTCACCAAATAATGGTTAATATTATAAAAAATTAGTTTTTCCTTTTTAATTTCAGAACCCTAATATTATTCATGATTGATTAAAGCATTATGAACACTCTTTAAATTTTTTTATTTAGCGACCTTGATTGATATATGTTCTATGTGGCATGCATTATTTTATAACTGTTATGATGTGATAAGGGCACATGGAATTATATAGCACTCCAATTCTTTGGGAAATGTGATGTATCTCACAAGATAATGTAAAATATGGATGAACATGATGCTATATTTTATCTTAATGATTATATTTTTAACTATTCACATATGTTAAGTGTGAACATGGAATTAGATTTGTCCACAACTATGTGTGGTATTTGAACACTATGACATGATGTTTACTTTTTATGAATTTCCACATTCTATTCCTGTATCTAATGCTTCCTATAATGATAATGAGGATGATCCTATGATTTTGTTATGATAATGATTATTATTCTCACCCATGTTATATTTATTCATGTTCTTTTCTATCCTATTACTGGGATTTTAGCTCACCCCTTTCATTGATTTATATCCTCAGTTGACTATATGTACTATGTAGAACGTGGTATTTAGAGGGATAAAAAAGATTTTAAATAAATTTTTATGTTATATTATTTTCAATGTTATCCATATGGATAATTATACCAAGACACTAAACCATTGGATCCTTTTTATGAAAAAACTTTGAGAATTTTATCATAAATTTGATGTAATAGTCATGTAAGAGAAAGAATGGTCTCTATTGAAATGATAAAATTATTATGAAACATGTGTCTTTTTTAGAGGTAATGTTATTATGTAGTTTTTATGAAACCCAATTCTTTTCATTGGTTCAAATATTATGACATTGTTTTGATCATATAGAATACACATGTTAGATTCTAATTATGTGATATGTGGGACCTATATTTCCCTCCAATTCATTGGGTAATGATGAATATCTCATGAGATAATTAAGAATGGAATAGGGAGTGAATCCAGTTTAGTAAGGGTATTTTCAACTCTGATAGTATTATGAGTGAACCTTGACAATTAATATGGATTAGAGAGTTAAACCATTTCACAATGATAGTTTATCCAATGATCCTAGACATCTAAGGAACATATTTTATATGATTATATATATATATTCCACAATTACATATTTTATGTAAATGTTATGGTCTCATGGATTGTGTAAACTAATTTCTATATGATTATTATCTTATAAAATGTAAATAATTATTTCCATGAGATATGATTTTTATCTTTGATATGCATGGTATGGTTTTCATTTATTATAATCACATTCTTAAATCCTTCTTCTAATGTTATGCTTACTTGTTTAACCTTTTTACCCTTAAAACGAATTAGATATCTCCAATTATTAGGTTTCTTATCTTTATGTTATGAAGAAATGATTTATCTAGGATATGTATATGATGAATACTAAATGTGAATATCATTTGGGGAATCATTGAAGATCTTTTAGTAAATAATGAGATTATGTACCTAGTATCCAAAATCACTAAATGATCCTTATCCATGTGTTTGTGTAATGTAATAAATATATATCTAAAATATGTACTATTTATTAATGAGAAGTTTAGGTCATAACTATTCATATCAAATGAATTGTTTATATAAACATATAAAACATAGATGTGAAAACATTAGTGTAATCCATAGGATATGTTTAAGGATATTTCTAGGGATATTTTAAGGGATTAGACTAAGGTTGAGTAATAGTATAGTAAAATGTCCATAAAATTTGGTAAAGAATAAAGAATGTGGGTTTCAATCAATTACATCCCTTTCTGGGAGATAAATGTGTATGTGTCTTAGGAATAGTGGTCCAATGGGGCAATGAATCTAAAATAGGCCCATTGATCATGACTCGATCGTCACTTGGTGTAGGAAAATGGGCCTTAATGTACACAAGATTTTACACTTTTATGTGATATGATTTTTAAATTAATTAAATCTTTACAAACCTTCAAGAAGGATCTAAATAATGACCATGAATGACCTTGGTAAGGCCTAAGGTGTCATAGATTGAAAATAAGGTTTCATTATTTAGAAAAATTATACGTGATTTTTCTTGACTATGTGGTTCCCCACTATGATTAGTTTTTCTCGCATTATGAATTTTGGTTATAGTATATGGCTAGATCCAAAATGACATATACCAACATTGAATGTTATAGACAATGTCATGATGAGAAGAGTTTATGAAATGATAAATAAAGTGAAGGATATTTTTATTATACATAATCATTTGTTGTTAAATATGATTAAAAAAATGAACCTTAACCTAATATCTAACTCACTAATGAAGAAGTGATATAGTTTATTGAGAGTTCAGGTGGTAGAGACTATTGCGTATTGAGTATGATGTTTTATATATATTATTAATGTTGAAAGAACAACATAAGTATATTTTTATTGAGTAAAATAAGGACATAATGAATGTAGTTACATATGAAAAATTAAATGTTCAGTTAATGAAATTTCTGAGAATGATGTTCTCCGTAAGACATCATTGATAGTTGCATGTTTCAAATGTGGAACGTATGAGAATTATGGAAATCAATGTCTTATTGCGAATTCTCATGAAGAGAATCAGAAATTTTGTTTAAGTAAGGGTTTTATAGACTGTAATGAAGATACTAAAAATTCTATATGAAAGGAAAAAAGTGTCAGGGAACAAGCTAGTGAAGCATAGTTGTTGATATCTGATGAAATTAGAGATAAATATATCTATGTATTAGGATTCAATGAAATATATTTTTATCAGTTTTATTTTTGTTATTAGAGTAATAAAACATCATGGGATTGTTCCTAATTATATTATTATTATAGATTTTCAAGAATATATTAAATGGTATTGATGTCCTAGATTATATTTTTAAGGAATGGTGATATTTTTTTTATGTCAAGATAACACATGATAAGTGAATAATCTAGAAAAAATGGTGTGTGATTAGATAATGATATGATTGAAATGAATATATAAAATTCAATAATATTGATGAACATGAAAGTGATTAAATATTTTTTATACAAAGCGGTATATATTAACATTTATAGAGATTAAAACACTATGGGATTTATTGAATATATTCAATAATATGTGGTTTAATTTAAGTAATTACTAAGTTTGTATGTTTTCATCAATGTTTTATTGTATTTTTTGTTGTTATCATGATTTAAAAGAATTTTTGACCAAGTTATTCACTTGTTTTTAATGTAATCACTAAGAGATATTTATTGATATTTGGTGGATTAAAGTAATGTTTATATTGGGAATTTTAGTGACCTTAATTATAAATTTGGAATTTTGTTAGGAGAATAAATTTAGCCATTTATGGAATGGATTATGTGTATATTTGGAAAAAAAATTAGAGATAAATGTATTAATTCACCATATGAATATTTACAAACATTTAATAACCTAGGTTAACTATTTAGTTTTTATGATAACTATATATAGAAGGATTAACATACCATTATCATATATATCTTGTGATTCATTATGGAATTTGTCATAAAAAATTCGTCTTCATTTATTATGGTAAGAGAAGATGTTTAAATTGATCAAGTAACAACTATAAGATGAGATCATGCTTAAGAAATAGAATGAAATGAAGTAAATATGTCTTCATGTGAAAATATATTCACATAAGGAAAAGAATCTTACAATAAAATTTTATCCTATTAATACAATTTTAGATGGTATTAATAACATTTCTCATACATCCATGGTTTATGGTTATGTGGTTGTTTTTTTTAATATTACTATTCACATTATTATAAACCATGATCTACATCACTCTCCATAATTATTTGGAAATTACGATTTTATTCCATTTATAAATAATCACTATCCATATATGTTATCCTAATTAAAAAGATATTATGAGTTATTTGATATGACATCCATAGATGAAATTCTATATTTTTATGAGGAATTATTAATTCACCATTTTATGATGTGGATTTTTTATAAAGGAATTATCAGGATTTTAAACCCATGTTCACTGACCAGAAGTTCAAATTGAAAGAACAAAGTTTATTTATGGGGGTATAATGTAACAACCAAATATTTTATGAAATATTTATTTTATCAAATAAATTTAATCTTTTTTATATTTTTCATTTAATGAAACACTGTAATTCTATCTTTTTACACACGACATTGATATTTTCTTATGTTAAACACAACATTGAGTCTAAAAAAATGAGAGATACTATTAAAATATTTTTATACAAAATAATAGTTATAACCTAGCCTTTTGAATTGTGTTTATGAATAGGAAAAAATATGTCATGAAAAAATATGGTTTACAAATGCATATGAAATTAATTCTTTGGTGACCAATTAGATAGAGATGAAAATAAAACTATTTGAAAAGAATGAATTCTTTTTCTGGAAAACTATTTTAATTTTAAAACATGTTTTACATAAATTAATTAAAAAACAAATTTTTTTTATTATTTTAATGGAATTTATATATTATAAATTTAATCAACAGTTTAATATTAATCTTATGTGTTTTCAATATAAGAGATTAGAATAATTCCAATGTTAGGCATGAAATTGTGTTTTATAAATAACTATTTTCGTTCCAATTGTGAACTTAATTTAAAAATTATTAATCACAATTTAAAAAATTTTATTTATTAAAATAGAATTTATTTTATAAATAATAATGTTAAATTTTTCTTGGACTGAAATGTTTAGGATTGGATGAAAAGGTAATTTTTTTATGAATTCTGAAAATTTCTGGTTGCTATTTAAAATTGACATTTTTATAATATTTAAACACATTAAATTTATTATATGATTGTTTGGAAAGGAAAATTATTGATATTATATATATTTTAATCAATTTGTTTTTCATTTTTATAATAAAAGATGAAATCTATACTTCTTTCACTATTGAAAATCTTCTCTTGGAAAAATTATATTCTCTTCGTGTCTACGAGATTAATTATTACATTAATATTTTACACTTTATCAAATGAAATAAGAAAAAAATATTGATTATCTTTAATAATTAGTATTTATATTATATAACGTGGGAAAATTTATTTTTTAATATAATTAAATGAAAAAATATTAATTATTTCTCGCAATTAAGGTTAAAATTGTTTTTCTGGAAGGTTAAACTAAACATATAATGGGTAAAATTGTCCCAAAACATGACCAAAAACCATTGGATTGAAATATATCTACCTTTACAAATTTTTTATAATGAATGTCTTGTTATGGAGCATTTTGTATTTTTAAAATCATGGTTACATCTTTTTCTTTTAAAAAATTACATGTATCTCACTCGCCTCACTTATTAAAGGCCACCCATTATCATATCCTATTAACAGTCCCAAAACTATCATTCTTATTGGATTCATACCGAGATATATTCCATTATTACCTCCTCTTATCCTAGAACACTTATTTTATTCATATATGTAACCTTATAAAGATTTTTGTGCAAAACTAATGAAGTTGTTTGAAGAAGAGGTAACAACCCAAAGTGTGCATTTTATATTATTTCTTCCTCCTCCTCCTTTAGTTAACATTAAAACATGAAAATATATTCACCATTAATATAATTATTTTTTTTATGAAATTAACAGGAACTATCTCCACCTCCATCAAATGGGAAATGAAATCATCACTCATGTATAGAAGTGACTACCGCCTCATGAACCAATATTATTAGTTTCCAATAACCACCAGTCTAAACTATATATAATTATGTATTAAATTTTTATATATGATATTTATGGTACTATCATACTTATGGTATTATTACATCACTTATATCTTCATGATTTTTTTTTCTAGAGGAATACGATAACATCTCTCTTGTATATGGTGGACTACCACCTCACAAAGCGATTTGATTTGGTCATGCATTCCATGGAATGTAATAATATTGGGTTTAAAAAAAATATGGGATATATATTAATTTAAACTTATACTAAAACGGTAATATATTTTTTTATCAATCTTCATTTCAACCAGTTGAGAAAATGGAAACCATGTTCATGTGTATGTATGGCCTACCATCTCCAAAAATAGAGTATTTCATTCTCTATCACTAACTTTTATAAACTAATATAAATAAATATATAATTAAAATATATTTTATTTATATAAAGGTTAAAATTATTTATATTATTCAACCATGATCAATTTAATATGAAGAAGAATATAAGAAATCAAAACTTGCACAAAAAAATTATCCATTTTGCAAAATGCGACATTCGCATTTAATTGATAAAAAATGGGTTACCAAATATAATAATTAAATAATATATGCTATCATATATATATATATATGTATGGTTATATTATAAATTTATAATATACATATATTTATTATATATGAGGATTTAATGTTTACAAAGGAAATTGATAACTACAGTAGAGGATTTCCTTCCCACCTTAATTTTATGTGTGATGAATTCCATATAAACCACATATTTAATTTTTTTGGTGTATATATTCCCGTGAATTTCTTTTATTAATTTTATAATTAATATTATAATTCTTTACAAATATATGTTTTGGTCTCTCTTTCATGGGGGTTAGGGTTCAAAATTTACTAATGAGGTAAGTGATTTTTGTCTCAGTTTTCCATCTTTGAGAGATATGTTATGTTTTGAAACTATATTATCATATAATTTGTATATAAATCACTATTGTCAAGTACTAACATGCATTTTTTTATTCTCAGGATATTTTATTTTTTATTTAATTTTAATATTTAATGGGGAGTACGATTCAATGCTACCAGAGTGGTAACAATTTTATGATACAACCTCATCATTTATCATCATAATTTTTATTATAATTTTGATGATGAAATATTATCATCCATCAATAAAAAAACTAAGGGACATTCTAATATTTTGGTTATTTATGATGAATCCTTGTTTTCCCTTCATTTTCCTCTCACTTTTCTATCAATATTTGAAAATAATATTTATAAGAAAATTAATAAATATTTATCTCTTTGGTTGGAAATCCCTTTTCTTCCAAAACCATGTTTTCTATAGAATTTTCCAAATGAGTTTTGAAAATTATTAACATGATTTATTAAAGAAATATGTTTCCACGATGAAATTATTTAAATAAAATTAGAAGGAATCTTCGTTTTATTTTCCAAACAATACCCCTTTTTAATTTATTGAAAATGTAAAAGGAATATTTTTTAAATTGTATAACATGAATAAATTTTCAGGTGTTCATGACCATTATTTTATTTGAATATTCCAGTAGAATATATAATTTTTGTTTACAAATAAATTTATTTTGGGAATTTTTTATGTTTTAACAAGTTTTTGTCAAGTGGAAAAGTATATTATCCACCATAAATGTTTTAAATGGGTTTAAAATATACATTTATATGTTTTCAATGTTATATTCTTATAAAAGGATATAAAAATTAATTTAATATTTAAAATGATTTTAAAATTATGAAATCATATTTTTCACAAGAAATATTTTAAATTATTTTTAAAGCTTCCATGATAAGATTTCAAGGTTATTTTTAGTTGAATGGAAATTGAAAGTTCATTATGTTTTAAAAAGTGTTTTTTTAATGTTGAAAGTATATTTTCCACAATAAATTTTTTAAATTATTTTAAATCACCATTTATATATTTTCTTTTCTATTTTCAAAGAATATTATTTTGAAAATATTTTACGAAATATTAGTTTTGAAAAGTGACTTTAATTGAATGGTTATTTTCCTAAAAAAGTTCCATGTGATATTTCAAAAAACTTTTCCATCCATGATGACAAAATTTAATATGACATATCATTTATTAGGGTTATTATCTAGTATACTATTCTAATTATTTTTTTATGGTATATATTTTGGAAGAAAATTATATTAATAAAAAATGTTTCACTTCTACAAGTAATACCATGATAAAATTATTTTGAAACCTGCTTACTTTTCTATGTGTTATGATTTGATGAAATGATGAAATTATTATGATGCCTATTTCATTTAGATAGACTATATTATGATTAAATGATTATGAAACCTATGTTTTCTTGAGTTCTTATATGATGAATGTTTTATGATCTTGTGGCACACATATGTATTTTTTTCATTATTTGTTGGTAAGAACCTCTATCTCCCTACAATGCATTGGATAAGGATTGATATCCCATGAGATTAGTAGGACTGGAATGGGAAGTTAACCCAGCTCAGTAAGGAACTTGATCCACTCTGATAGTCCTTGGAGTGAACCTTTAAAACTTTTATTGTTTTTAGAGTGAACCATCCCACTATGATATTTTTGGGAAGAATCCTTGAATACTAAGGAAATGTTTTTCCATACATATGTCTATTCCATAATTCCTAGTATTATGTCAATGTTATACTATCATGGATCATATTTTTTTAATTCATTATTATTTATTTAGTATGAACTCCAAATATTTATTCCATGATATATGATTTTTATCATTGATATGTGAGGTATGGTTTTCATTTGTTATGATCACATACTCATACACTAATAATAACATTATGTTAATATATTTTACTTAATTTACCCATACATATCATCTAAGATCACTAATTCTTATGTTTCCATTCTACAGGTTATGATGAAAGTATTTAAGTAGGACATGTTATTAAAGAGTACCAAATGGTATGCTCTCTGTATGAAATAGTAAAGATCATTCACTAAATAAATAAATTATGTACAAAATATTCAATGTCACTCACCCATTATGATCCTTAGGGGTCTTTTCTATATTTTAATTAATATTCAAAAAAATGTAATATAACATTATGAATTGTGTGGGTCACTACATATAGCATTTAATGGATTACCAATTTATTCAATTAGCTAAAAGAAGAAAATTGGTACTCAAAGGTTGATCTACATGTTGGGTTTCATCGGATGTGGGTGAGATATGAGGACATATTCAAGAATAATTTTTGATGTCATTTTTAGAATTATGAGTTTGTTTTCATTTTATGTAGGTTGATGATTGTTCCATCAATATTCATGGGTGTGATGAATGAAGTGACCAAGGAGTATCTATATTGGTTCATAGTGGTTGTCTTCAAATACTAATTTATGTACTAGACATATGAGGAGGAGAAAGAAGAGAATATTCATACTATTTTGGGATTTCTCCATCATTGAAAACTATTCACGATTTTTTTAAAGTGAAAGTTATTATATCAAAAAGTTTTTTTCATGGGGAATATGAAGTCCGAATATAAAGTATCTGTAGATTCTATAATAGTCTAAGCATTCATTGCATCAACTAACTCAATACTATTTCAAAAGATTCTAGATTCATTTATGTTATAAGGTATTATTAGTGGATCATATACAATTTTACTTGGTATATTACTCCTCTTATGAGGTTGAAAAAATGATCAGGTGTTATTCTGGATTGATCAGTGTCTAGTAGATTTTGGTTACTTAAAGGTAGAGTTGTTTTGTGGCCAAACTCTATTTCTATAAAAATAGGGAGTTAAGTTTAATGTTTTCTGTGATGATTCATGTACTAAGGTGGGATAGGTTATAATGTGGTGGAGATGAGTTGTTTAATATGGGTCTCCTTCATTACATACCTATGAGAGTTATTATACAACCATGATCTTGAGTTAGAATTGATTTGTTTTCATGGTTGTGGTGGTGACATTACCTCATTAGAATGTTTATTTTGTTTTCCCCGATCAAAGGAGTCCGAGTTATGCATTCTCATAGTCTTAAATAATCATGAAATAGTGAAGTAATATTGGATTATTGCATGATTATGAATTTGAGATTTAATATACTCTAGGAATGAGTAATGTTATTGAAGATGTGCTGAGAAATAGGTAACACAACTATTATATGTCTGAGTCTAGAGACGCTTAGAGGGTAATTGAAGAGTTTAAATAAATACATATTGATATGGGAGAGTTTGGTGGAGGTGGTTTTGTTTTTCATATTAGTTTGTAGTATTAATGGGATAATCATGTAGTTGAGTGCCCATTGTGGGATTCTAATGTGGGGTTCTAGATAGAATGAGTTGTCTTTTTTGATTCCCTTGAAGTATGGTTTGAGGATGAATAACATTGAGTGTTATTTCATTGATGAATTTTTATCCCATTAGTGATGAATGAGATGGAAATAAATATGTTACATTTCTCAACCATAATGGTATCTCTTGGTGTATCAAATATGAAATGAGGTCTGATAGGTTGGTTTTGGTGTCATGTTATTATGTTTTTATTTTTACAGTTTTTGTCCCATTTTTGGGTCTTCCAAAAGGTGAAGGGAAAGAGCCGTTTTTCAGATGGTCATATCTAATCTTTGGTTGTTCCCCAAGGGAAGTTTTAAGACATAAGTATGTACATTATTGTATGTTTTCCTCTGGATCAGTGAGGCTAAAATTCTATATTGGTGATAGAGAAATGATTGAAGAAATCAAGAAACATTATATCGATTAGGGAGTCAATATCAATAGAGTACTAGTCAATGAAGTACCTCAATATCGGATTGAGACTCCATAGAGTCCTGATGATGATTATATCTGATCGTGACCCATATTTTACCTCCTCAGCGTAGAACAGACATTATAATTCTTTTTTCTCTCATTTATTTTGTTGTACTAATTTCAATATATAGATATAATGTCTGAAATAATAGTCTATATATATTATTGCTACCATGTTGTGTTCTTGTGTCCTAGAATTTGTATGTTTTTGGATAAGGAAACTTCCCATGGATTATTTTTGTAGAATTATTTTATTTCAATTGACCATTAGTATGAAACAAAATGAATCATTATATAACTAAACATTCCATTCTCCATTTGCTGGAATAGGGTAGGGGTGTAAAAAATTCATTATATGGAACTAGAGAGGAGCATGATCGAGATATTTCAGGTGATTTTTTGGAGGATGAAGGAAGATCATGATCATTAGATGTCTAATTCCCACCATAAGAGGATCCCACATGAGTTACATGTTGAATATCATTTTTTATTGAAGGTGACTCATTAGCATGGCTGGAGATGTGTTTTGTGGGAGTATGATTTCTACCTAGTTTTTTGATCCGTTCATGGTGTGGTGTCATGTTCATTTAGGGCATATTATATATCATTTTCTTCTCTAATGATGTATATACACAATATCTTGCATGATTTTCAGATCCTCCTTCAGTTTTATAACAACTCTCAAAGCATTTACTTTGGTGAGATCGATGTTGAATATGATGTGACCTTTGAGAAGCGACATTTAGAGATTTTGGACCTCAAGGATATAGTGTCACATGGGTGTGTTATTCCCTTGGTTCATATATTATAGAGGAAGGGTGGATTGGATAAGATAACTTTGGAATATTAGTTATAGACAGTTACTCTATATCATTAGTAATTTTATGTTTATCTATTCTTCATTATAGTTTCTCATTCATTGGATATTGATCTTTGTGTGGTTATGAGAATCTTTATTCTTATTTATTGATTTGTTGTGTCCCATATCCTGTCTGAGGGGTATCATACCTTGAGTGTGTTTCAAATACATATATTTTTTGTGTTTATTTTATCTTTGTTCCTCCAAGTTATTTAATTAAGATCATGAGTTCTTTAGGTTCATTATAGATATCTCATGGGGTGGTTGTTTGGATGGTCATTTTTTTCTTCTCTTTCCATTAGGTTTCGTTTTCAATTATCAAGGATGAGAATAGGCTGAGAGGTAAATAATGTATGTTCTCAGATCCCTGTATCACTTTCCTCTATTAGTATTTGGTATTATATGTGTCTGATGATGTTTCAAAAATGATTAGAGGGCATAGATATAGTTAAGGAAGTGTTGTGTCACGGATCACTGGTTTTCACCTCATAGGATGGGCACTATAGCATTGGGTGTACTACTCAGACATAGGTTCCTATTAGTTTATGTTCATAACCTCTTCTATATTTGGCATAGGGGTTCCATTGAGAAAGGATTTGAGGTAGTACAGATTTGTTCCAAGGCATGAAGAATCATGACTGTGTTGTAGGTTATTGATGTTTTATTACCAAATTTACAACCTCTGTTCCATGAAACATGGATGTTTCGTAGCATACTTATAAGATTTGTAGGTTCTTATTAATGGTGTTATTGGTTGCAACATGGTTCTCTTCCAAAAAATTTATTATTTTCACCATGGATCTACATTGTGGTTATAAAATAATATTTTACCAGGGTTTCTGTAGTGTCATCACTTTCATTTCTCCCTTGTATTCTTAGTATCATGTAATTCTATGTTACAGTCTAAGAGGATATTACAGGGTCTTATAATTCTGTAAATTTCTATAAATACCTTAAACCCCTCCAAAACGAATTAACTATCAACTTTCCCACTCATTCCCTTTCTTCTTGAAGACGATTTTAAAATTACCTTGAATCCCATTTTGATCAAAATTATCATCATGCTTCTAAGGATCAATCCATGGTATTTGAGGTGGCCTCTTCCTCTTATTAATATATTTATTCTATATTAAATATCATTTCGTATTGTTCAATATTTCTATCTTATGTTGGTTGATATCCATCATTCTAATGGGGTATAATTTGATGTTTCCCAGCACATGTATGGTGTGACGTCCATGGGAGATCGTTTTCCACATGTGGTGTAGAAACACCGACCCTTATAGCCCAAAATTGGTGCATACTATATTAAATTGGAATATGATAAAAGGAATAACTTTATTAAATATTGAAGAGTTAAGTGGAATTTGTAATGTAGATGCATAAATAATCCACATATTATATTTTAGAACCCAAATTACAACATATTGGTTTTTATTTTGAGAATAAAATTATTCCCTATAGATAATCCATTAATATAAAACATAGTACACATCATGAATTCTTGAGAATGGGAAAAAATAAGGGTGATCTCAAATTCGTAATTATGGTTAATTAAAATGAAATTTATCATGAATCAATAAATAATAATCAATATGGAATGGTAAATAACATAACAAACAAATCATTTAATCAATAACTTGGATATTATTATTTGATATGACATAATCAATATGATAATGTTAATTAATAAACAAAGATCCATTTAAATTACATAAATATCAAGAAATTATATAGAATAATCAATATCGTAATGTAATTAACTGAAAAGATATTCCATTTAATCAATTAAGTATAATGAAAAGCATATAGAGATAATATAATAGAGAAAATATCATGCATAATAAAGCTAAATAAATTATCAATGAAGGAAATTCTTAACTATTGGAAATCATGAACTCGTGATCATTATACCTATATGGTCAAGATATTTCATAAGATTTTTTAAAACTACCATGTACATCCACATCTAGTTTAGAAAAATAATTTAATTCTATCTTACTAATTCATCCCAAGGGACAACCGATGCATTGAGGGCTGTATTTAACCGGTCCCACAAGTGTTAGTATGTCTAAATCACTACTCATATGTCAGATAAATAATTTAATTCATTAATAACTTAACCTACCATTAAATATCCATATTAAAGAAATAATATTGATTATCAGTACATCCCCAATCAAACAAATAACATTAAATGTAAAACACTATATATAAAAATGATATACATTTTAAGCAATATGAATTTCTATGTTATATAATAAAGATATTTAGGTCAACTTTAATGTCCAATGATCATAAACAAGTGAATATTTTAAGGGAATGTAAATGAAATAAAAAATAAAACATGATTATGAATTTTGATACTTTACAAGGTAAAATATTTTCATAAACAATCCAAATAAAGAATATTGGTGGTATCAATACAAAATAGACTAATTGAAGTAATATTGCAGGGTTGTTGTTATTAATAAATATAAATACCATAAAAAATATTTAAAAAAATTATTCATGAATATATACCTTTTATTTTAAATATCACTTTTTAACAATAAGATTTCACGAAACATCTTGAAAATAAATTTATTTTAAAAAAATAATAGAAAATTTTAAAATAATCTGAAAAACCTTGATTGTCCATATAAAGACCCAAAATTTAAAGATTATATAATGCTGTTAATTATACTATAATCCACTTTACTAAATTTCTAAGGATATCTTATGATTTTAGTCTTAGAGAATAAGGTTATTACATCATACATGGAAAATCATCTATTACAAATCAGAAACTTCTACTAAATATCCATTTTTTCACAATATGAATTTTTTAAATTAAATCATTATTTAATTCCATAAAAACATCATGGATTTAAAAAATAATTCTTAAATTCCTTTACCCATCCATTATACCTGTGAAAATAATATCATTACTTGGGATGAGGTTAAACATCATAGTAAGGGACATAAATATGAAGAAATAATCCATTAGTCCATTAATAGTTTTTTTCAAAAAGTTATGTATTTTACACATAAAACATACACACCTTTGATTATTTTATGAAATAATAAGATTTATATAAAACCATACCATTCATATATAAATCATTAAATGTAACATTTGGAATAATTTTAAATTTTCTATTACATATAAATTATCTCCCCCTACTACATTGGGAGTAACCATCATGGTTACACATGGAATAAAAATCATAGTATATTCCCATAACCTCTTAGATAAATCCAAACCGGTTAACTCTATCCATTTATTCAATCCATTAGAGAGATATATCAGGATCACTGGCCCTTAGTTTTTCATAGAACCACCCTTCATCATTATAGTACCCAATAAATATAATATGGTCAAAACATTTAAATCTTGAAAAAAAGCATTCATAAGGAAAATGAATTTTCTATTATAAAATAACCTTTCATTTTTAAGAGGCTAAAAATGTATAAATAAAAAAATATTTTTTGAAAATTAACTTTTTAAATAATAATGGGAACATAAAATCAGTAAACCATAATGAAATCTCGAAAATACACTTATTCCATATTAGAGAAAAAACATTTATTTAGTAAAACAAGTTGTAACATGAAAAGAGGATTTCTAAAAAGAAAGACAGCAAAAAATGTCATATCATTGAAGTGATAATTGATAAAATGAATTGAATATGTGTTTTCACTATAATGATAAATAATAGTAAATAATATAATCAAATTTAATTTCACTAATAATCATAGAATACAAAAATCAATAAAGTCGAAGGTGAAACGATATAAGGTATATTGGGTTTAGAATTCCCGTAACTTATGTATGAATGTGTTCTGCACTTGTACTTAATTTCTTACATAATCAAATTATATTCATTAATTACTCAATTAAAAACCTATTACACATTGATTTAATTTATATCCATTTTATTAAGATCATTCATGGATATTTTAATGATTTATCAATATCAGAAACATTATTATAGGAGTGTTCATTTCATTACTTGATGGGCGGTTCCCTTGAGGAAAATTATAGGAGTTATTTTCACATGGAAAAAATTATATATGTGGATATAAATAGTATTGTTATAATTTCATAATTTTAATTGATCCTATATATTATTTTTTTTTATCATATGATGATGAATAATTTGGTAAAACATTAATGAAAATTATTTGGTCGATTTTTGGAGGTTTTTAAACCATCACAAACTACATCTGTTTTATTTTATATTATGTCTATGAAATAGTTCCATAACATTAAACAAGTCATCATATAAATATTAAATTCTATTTTTAACATAATAATTGTTTTATCACCAACCTATAATTCAATAATGGAAAATGAAAAATAATCATCAATGAAGGCATTGATTTGATATGTCACGGACAATTTTTTCGATTTTTTATAATTAGATGAGAATAGAAGAGGTATGATGATGAAAATTACATTAGAAAATTAAAATTAAAGTATAAATATGATATTTTATGAATCATTCCACTTTTGATAGGGGAGTTGAGGATAATGTTGAAATAATGATAAAAAGACAAAAATGATTTAAAATATAAAATATGATTTTACCTATTTAATATAATATCTTTAAGAACATCTTTATAGAGAGTTTGTATGATATTTTGGGTGAGAACACAACATGGTGAATAGGAATGGGAAGGAAATTGGGTGGAATTTAGGAAATCATTAATTATCAGAAGGTATGAATAGAAGAGGTGGTTATGGATGGTATTTATAGGTAGAGGAGAGTGGAATTTTTAATTTTATTCGATTTTTTTTATTTTTTCTCAACACTATCAATAGTTTTAATTCTCGTGAATAGTTTTAGTAACTAGTTCATATGATTTCGAACTAAGGGATTACTTCATATGTAGTGACTCAAAAATCATGAATTTTTATTATAATGTAAAATGCCATAAATTGTGTTATTTAACTATTATTTTTTCAATTTTATTAAGATCCCAAAATATAATCCTGAGAATTTTATGAAATGTAGATTTAAAAAATGCACTCTATTTTTTGAAAAAAAAAATCTTAAATATGGGAAATTTAATTTTTAGTTAAAATCATATTTTATTCGAAAATACTGATTTTTTTATTATAAATTAATTTTTAAAACATTTGAAAATTTATTAACGTCTTATAAAACTATATTATAATTGAAATAAAACAAAATATTAATTTATGAATCTATTTTATAATAATAATTTTTCTTTTAAATAATTATATTAATTAAAAAATTTAAATAAAAATTTTCATTTTACAAAAAAATATCAACACCTAATTTATCAATTTTATAAAATTTATTCACTTTTTCCATTATATAAATATATAGTATTTTCATTTATGAGATACCAAATTTTCATTTATACATTCATAGGTGTGGTTTTTTTCTAGTGGTTATATTACAATTTTTAATGGTACGATTACAATTCCAATGGTCAGGTTACTATTATCTTGCTATAGATTATTTAATTTGAATAATTACCACTTATTCCAATATACATTAATAATGAATTTTACTACTTAGTTCCAGACTGAAAATAAATTATTCTATTAGTAACGTACTATTTACATTCTCCCCCTTTTTTAATTTTCATCAGTTCAATTTTATTCACTTATTTAAAAAGTGAAAATACCTTTCCCACATTGAATTTTCATATTCAAATGTTTCTTCTTTAACCGAGTGGTTTCTCCAGAAAACCATAACCTGGTGAATTCTCATATTCTAGAATAAATTCTCTATATGATCCAAAATATGAATAATTTTCTACTCATAAGAGAGGCTATCTTCTAACTGAACAACTTCAAGTCTCAAAACATTTGATGATCCAATAATATACTTTCATTACAATTAAACTAGAAAAAAATTGATTACCTAGTAAAAAATAGAGGAAAATCCACTTCGTAAGAAATTGATCCAACATTATATAGGATTTCAAAGAGTCCAATGATCCATTGACTCCGCTTCTCCTTCATACCAAAATGAATATAATTATTCCATGGAGAAACATTGAGGAATACATGAACACCAACCATGAAAGAAAGATCCTTCCTCCTCTTATCTACATTAATTTTCTTCTAGATCAAAGTTAATCTCAAGTGTTGCTGAATAAAATGAGCTATATATTCTATTTAATCTACCAATTCAGGTCCCATAAAAATTATTTCACCTACTTCATCCAAAAATTATGGATTTCGATACCGATTTCAATATAATGATTCAATATTTTCCCTCTGTAAACAGGAATGAAATATATTATTATAATAAAATTCAACCAATGAATGTTGTTGATTCGAAAAATCCTGGTAATACATTAAATAAGATCAAATCATATATAAAAATGTATTAATTGTTCATTATGACTAATCCTTAGATTGGGTATGACAAGTAGTTTTGAAATCTAATACAGTTTCCAATTATGTATGAAGTCCTTTCCAAATGTTATAAGTGAAATTGGGATCAGGATCAGATAAAATGGAGAGAGGAACTGCATGTAACCTGACTATCTATTTAATATACAACTAATAAATTTGATGTAGATAAATAGTGTCTTGAATAGGATAATATTTATATATATTAGTCATTCGATCAACAATAATCTAAATCACATTGTTACCTAAATATTTTTTTGTAATCCCACTAGAAAATCTATGGATATATTTTCCCATTTCAACTCTGGCACCAGAAATTGCTGAAGCAACCCCTATACAAATTTTTTTATTCTCTTACCCATTTAAAATTCAAATATAACATGGTAGATTTGAAAAAAAATACATTTACATTCCATCCCACTAGTACTACTCATGAAGGTCTTAGAACATCTTACTGTATCCAAGATTAACTGAAAATAATGAACTATGTGTTTCACCTAATAACTATTTCTTCAACTGTGAATCACAAGGCACACATAATATCTTCAAAAATCTCAAAAAAATGTATTTATTAATTAAAAATTCTAGAAACTAACCACTTTAACAAATTATACATTTTTTCTAAATCATGTTATTCCTTCCTCACATTCTTACTTTTTGGTAATAGAGATGATTTAACTAAAACCTAAAACAAAGTAATGGAATTTACTACACCAAAAAATTAAAAGAAAAAATTCATCAACTCACTATCTGAGGGGTCATTTTCTAAAAAATATATAATTAATATAGAATTTTTTTCTCCCTAAGGAACCACGACTTTTTATTAGTTTTCAGGACAATGATTTTTCATGCAATCATAATACTTTATCAGTTTCATCCATCTTCTTAGACTCATTTCAATTCCTTCTAAGTTAATATATACATCAAAAAATGATAAAATGTATTTATTTCACACTTTTATGAAAATAGAGGATGTATCTATATTTTTTTAGGGAAAACCACAACTGATAATTCCAAACCATGTGTTTGATAATTTAACTCAGGTGGTTTCAATTTACATGAAGAGTATGAAATTACTAGATCATTATACAACAAAACTCAACCAAATATATTTATAGAAGAATAACTTTAGATTATTTAAAAACAATTTCATGAGGGTAGGAATATAAATAGAGTGTTAACCAATCTTCTATTTAATTCAAGGAAAAAACATCACATTCTTCTGTTTAAATAAATTTATCCCTTTTCTATGTTATCTGTGTTTGCAGGCTAGATAACCATGAAATGTATTTAAAAAACCATTGGAAATAGAATGATAATACATGAAATCATTGAATCTAAATATCATTTTTATGTAATATCCATTCATCAACCACTTTTTTTTGTATCAACTATTAGGCCATCCTAATTTATAATGTTCCTAGGAAAATAAATTTCTTGTAACTAAAAAATCACATTTACAAAATTTACAACATAACTTTATTTATTTAAGGGTTTTTAGAAAAATACTTAAATATCAGTCATGATTCTAACAACTTTTTCAATAAAAAAAATATAATAATAAAAATGACAAAAACATATCCAAATATTAATAGAAAATTCTATTCATATGATAAATAAATTCAGCAGTAAAATTTCTCAAACTAAATGGAATAAAAATAATAATTCATATATCCAAAACAGAATCATGTTTTTAGAATGACTATCTAAATCACTATCAGCTAATGGTACCCCATCCTGATATCAATCCTTCAATATTACTAAAAATTTCAGTAATGATCAAACAAATCATTTTTATGAGGCAATGGATACTGATTCTTAATATTGATTTTATTAAATTCTCTATAATTGATTTAAGGACTCATAGAACCATATTTATGTTAACAAAAAAATATTAGCACAACAAGGTGATGTTATGGGTAAAATAAAACCATTATCTAGAAAATATTGGAACTAATTTTTCACTTCTATAATTTCTACATAAGTCATTCGATAAGGGGGATTTGATATAAGTTTAGTACAATGGACTAAATCAATAGTAAACGCAACCTACGGATTAGGTATAATACCAAGATACTCATTAAGAAAAACATCATTATTCTAATTTACCGCTAGAAAATAATTATTCTTAATAGTTACATTATTTTAACAATATTTCCAAGATACCATTCATTTCAATAATTTAATAGTTTCTCATCATCATGATATTCTATCAATGGATTGGAATCATTCAGGTATACAAATATTATCTCTCAACGGTAAGAACATCTTTATCTCTAAAATCAATGATAAAATGGTAAACAAAAATTCAATCCAAATATGATCAAATTATATCATTGTGAATACGAAAATATTTTCTGGTATGTTTGTTTCACATACATACAATGGATGATTCTATTAATTCCTTTTTTCCTTAACATTTCCCCTATGTTTTCTTACCATAAGTCCTTCCTTCATTTCATGAAGTGTAATTTACAATTTACTAAAGAATTTCATAGAAATGAAAGATTATGTAGTCCCCATGTCAAAAAAGACATTAGAATTATTTGAATAAAAAAATTATGTACCTAACAAAACTTATTTGGAGGGAAAAACAGCTTCTACAGTAGTTTAAAAGGATTTCACATGACATTTATGCTTATAGTTTGGCTACTTCCATTCATTTGGGATTCTATTTAGATAGTTTTTTGGATAATTACTAATTTCATTAAATTTAAAAACATTTTTCTATCTGTATATCATAATATTTATTTCCAGTTTCATGGCCTTTTTAATTTCAATTACAATCTACTGGGCCAAACATACCACTTCATAAACACTTACCAGACATCAAAAGGCATTCCCCAGTGTGTTTATTACCACAATTATCAAAAGTTGAAAATTTAATTTTCTTAATATATTACTTATTTGATTCACTATTTACTTTTCACTACCACATAAACCTATTTTTATATTAGTTTTCAAATAAAAAATTATTATCACTAAACTCCATTTCCATCTTATCCACACATTGAACAAGATTGTTTTAACATTTGACTTTATAGAAATCTAGTCTCTTCGATATTTTAGCTTCAATCTTGATTAAAAATTATTGATTTTACAATCAATTTTCAAGTTACAATTTGGAGTATACTTCACCAATTATGTGGATTTTAATTCATATATAGCCACTGAATCATCCTCCTATCTCAATTCCATGAATTTTTTTTAGATCCTAAGTCAAATCTCCTTTGGTAAATATTTATCAAAGAAAATATTTATGATTTTATATTATTACAAATCATCCATCTCCACATTGTCCTTGATATTCTTGACACTTGAACCCACTGCTTTGGTTGACCTTCATATCTATAAATAAGAAGACTACCATATTGATTTTCTAAACAACCCATTAAACCGAAAAACTTTTCTAGGACATTAATTCACCATTAATCTACCACATGGTCAAAATATCCACTAAATATATGAGGGTGTTGCCTCATAAAATGTTCCACCAATAAAATATTCCTTTAAGGTTGGTATATATGATCTCTTTCATGGATGATAACATAATTTATATCATATTTAAATAGATCCATTACTATCACAACCTGCTCGGTTTGAATTCTCACTGTTTTAGGTTACATATTTGGAATGAAATTGTTCTCTAAGTACCTTCCTACTTCCGCATCCCTCTTTCTTATTTAGAAAACCATTATAAAAATGAATATTTTAGATGAAGAAATATGGTAATATTTATGTCAATCTCATTAAAACATAATCCAAAAATAAAAAATCATTTATGGGTATTCTATTATCTTTATCCTAACCCCAATAGTTATCTAAAGCTTTCTTTGATGAAACTTTTATGGGCCTAGTCATACAAAAACTTGTTAATTCAACTAGAATTTAATTTTTTAAATTCCCAAATATATTTTAGGTTACGAGTTTTAGATAATTATATCATAACCCCATACATAGAAACTCATATATTACAAATTAGATAAATATAATCAATATATTGTTTCAAAAATATGAAAATAATAAAATGATTTCTTCCATGAAAATTTATCAAAAACAATAATGTGAATCCATAATTTCCTTTACCCAATAATAAACACTATGGAAAAACATTTTAAAACATGGTGTGAGGACAAGATTCTCATTGAGGGAAAGAGATAGTAAAAAAATTAGACTATGAATGAAAATATTTTCAAATAGTTATAACTTTTAAATAGAGAACATAATCTCATTAGCTTAATTAATAGAATCATAAATTTAAATGAAAACCATATCAAGCATACAAATTCATAATGGATAACTTGTGAAATAATTTTAATATCACTCTTATATATAAATTAGCTCCTTGAGCTACACAGGGAGTAACCATCATGGTTACACTTGGAATGAACATCACAATATATTCCCATAATATCTTAGGATGATCATAACCAGTTAAATCTATCCCTTTACCTAATGCATTGGATAACTAAAAAAGAATCACCCACCCTCAAATTATAATGGAACCACCTTCCCTAATATAAATTCCCAAGATCCATAACATGATCATAACATGTAAATATTCCATAGAAGAACCATTCATGAGGAAAATAAATTTACCAATTAGAAATAACTTTACAATTATTAATATTCACACACTCATAAATGAGATAATTTTATTTAAAAATGAAATTGTAAACATGTAAAGGGAACAAAATATCAATAAGGAATCACAAAATTTGGAAAATAATATTATTCTATAAAATTTAAAACACATTGAGTTAATAAAAAGAGTTATAACCTGAAAAGTGGGATTTTAATACGAAACTCCCTTAATGTTATCATATCATTGAAGTGAGAATTAATAAATTAGATGGAATATGTGTATTCACTAAAATGAAACATAATAAAATATAGTATATTCAAAATTAATTTCACAAATAATCTTAGAATGGATTAATTAATGAAGTAGAAGGTTAACCCAAAAAATGAGAATTGGGTTATTAATTCCCTTACCTTGTGTCTGAAAGCATTCTACATTGGTATTTATTGTCATGGAAAATAAAATAATATTAAATAATTACTTTATTAAATACGTTTTCCTTATATATTTTATTTATTTCCTTTTACATAGGTTGTTTGGTGCTTAAATTTTCACAAATATGATTGGGATAAGTTCGTTAATTTGGAAATGTAGAAAAATATCAAAGAATAGTTCAAGGGAAAATTTTCAAAGGGGTAAAATTATTATATGAATTTAAAATTTATTCAAAAAATACATCTATTCTATGAATTCCACTAAATAGAAAAGTATCCATGAATAAAAATAGTTCACGGGAATGGAAATATCCAGTAGTTCCCACAAATACGGAAAACCCGTTTGTGGGGAGGCGCAGTGATATTTATTCTGACAACAAATATCCCTTGTTATCTAAATTGTTCAATGGGAATGGAAATATTTATGTCTCCAGCAACCAAGATGATGTTGTTTGAGGGAATAGGTGTTCATATGCTCCCTTTCATAGATATTTCCTTTGTTAACTATGACCACTTCGACATCCAAAACAGGCTCCACATGGCCCTTCATGGAACACCAACCACACCAGTACCCGATACCTCTCTTCTATTATAAATATACCACAAGGGAGACCAAATAGATAATAAGGTTGAATAAAAAAAGAATACAGAAACATTCAATGAGGTACTAAAAGAACTAGATACCCTCTATTTCTTCCCAACATTTAAAATTTTCCATGTAACAAGAAGAAGGAAATAATAACTCGCTCGACCATCCATGAACTGGGAACCCCTCTGCAGAAAAACATCCCGCAAAGTAAATGGATGTGTGGGGGGATCCTTTCCCCATGTGAAAAATCACTACATAATATAAACTCAGCCCTATGTAGTAACATGCTATGTTGATGGAACTCGACACTATGTAGCCACATGCTTTGTGGATGGAACCTAGTCCTAGGATGAAATAATCTACATGTGTATAACCCAAGTTCTCATAGCACTACACTACATGGGCATTATCCTCTCCTGCATTACTAAACACTATGCTAAGGGAACCAAATACTGTATAAGAACCTACTATGCTGAATCTGGCATCTAATAGTGTTGTATTTTCCAACTCCCATGTTCTTCTCCATTGTATCATGGGCGTCTAAGTTCTCTCCTCCATGAAACTTTCCAATGGAATCAAGCCAAGTACCCTTCCAAAGACACATAACAAGTATGATTAAATTCTCAGGCGCATCGACATGTCCTTCTAAGTTCATATATTCATGGTAAGAGGAGTCACAATGGTAGAATCTATAATAACTCGAACCCTTGGAATTCCGAACATATTAAATTCCCATGGTGACATGGGTTCTAACCATGGGGTGCTCACATCTACCTCTTAGTCCTAGGGATTGAAGAGAACCACTGGCCTTTCTCTTCTATGAGGGCTAGTGTCAGAAATTCCTTTCTTCCAAAGAACTATGTTTATGGAATCTCTAAGGTAATCCCCTAGAATTTATTACAGGAGGAAATTATCATGCTCTTATATGCCTCTTATAGGGACATATTAACATATATCACCTCATGTGACAATCCTAGCTATGAAAATAAAAGAGAAGACTGACACATTCAAATCCCTATCACTCTCCCTTGGGGATACATAACCATCCTTTAGCAGATATAGTGAAATTATGCAATAATTAGGTCTACTACATCCTCTTGTTTCTCACACCAATCATGAATCATGTGGGAATAAATTGTAGAGATGATCATGATATCCTCAAATCCACAAATATCAACTAGGCCTTTCCCATAGATATAATCCCCTAAATATCTATCCAAATGGGCCTCCTTTTATAGGCTAAGACCTGAAAACACATTAACCTTTAGAGGCCCATATTCCCACAGAATAAACTAGATAGACCACTAAGTCCATATAAGCCCCATTGACGTCACTATTAATGGACATCTTCCTTGTTTAACTTCCAACTTATCAAACTACATGGGATTTGATTCCCAAATAATGGGTATACATAGGAATCCACCCTAAGGTCCAAACCAAGAATCCAAATACACCCTTTTTAGGCCATATACAAAGTAATATCATGCCTTACTTGGGAGAGAACATCTCATTTGGGACCCACGGGCCACCTCAACAAAATTCTTACACCAAACTTTGACTAGGAATCTTCCACCTTGATGTTCCTATTGCAAGATGTCAAACTACATGGTTAGGTCCTTGTCACAATACCTCATAAGGTGACATGCCCCATTATATGGAACCAAACTACATGGGTTATTATTCCTCTCATGAGGATACGTAGGAATCCCATCTCATGGGTTCGATCCTGATATCAAAATAACTTCGATCACCCATGGATGATGGTAATCTCTAGAGTGCACCATCATAGGGATTAAAACCCATGATGCCCTAATAAAAACACTAAAGAATCCATATTTATTCTATAAAAGGGAATCAATTATACGGAACCACATATACATATATGTTCATCCATTGATAGAGAACCTTATATAAATAAAAATGATTCCAAAATCCCACATACTAATAATTGATTTTCCGCTCAGTTTAATCCATAATATAAACCACTTGGAATGAACCAATGATTCGTGACCATATATTAAATCAATTGGAGAATCCTATAATAAGATTTAGTTCCCCACAAATGGTTGTGATGATCCCAAATTCCCATTTCATGAAAAATGTGCTTTATTATGTGTCATTGGCTAAGTTACCCAGTGAATGCCAACCATTGGATAGAAGGTACATGAATTAGGGATATGAGATCCATTGGGCATTCCTTACTCTAGAAATAAACCCATTGAAAATAGTTAATAAGTGTTAGACCCAAAATGAATTATTGAATGAAATTTAACCACATAAAATCAATATTCATGGAAATAATGCGATTATATGGGAAACAAAATTGTACACCCTATGTGAACCCTTAACCAAGTGGTGGTGTTACCCCAATCCAGGTCCCCTATCCCATCCAAAATGAATAATGGCCAATTGAGATCATTAATTATGCATCTGGTCATGAGATTATAATTTGATCAATTTATTTTTTTAATTGTTTTATATATTATAGGAAGACATCAAAACTTTCTTCAATACAATGGAATCTCAATAAATTTCCAAAACACTTATGTCCACTACTGCACAGGCGATCGAGTACTATATGAAGCGAAAGACTCCATTTCCAACAAAATATCTTCAATTCTAGGTAACAAATTCTCTGATCATCGACTACTATAAAAATTACACTCTCCCTACCATGGATGTATGTTAGAATGCCCTCTAGTTAAGGAATTATCGTCAACATTCCATCCAATGAGCGTCGGTGACCCAGAATAAGAGGGATCCACTTTCCGTATCTATCTGTTTCCGGAGAATGTCCCCAAAACAGGACAATGAGTATCTCCCTTATCATAGGATGTTCTATGAATTATTAACAAATGATTTAATTCATATAAAAAATGGTTTGCACCCAAGGGATACTATCAGAATTCATCAATGCAGATTCCATGCAACCTAAAATCCTCAACATGCAAAGGATGTCCCCCCACGAGACCCAATTGAAGATATGTGTAACCTAGTCCCCAGGGTATCCTACACAGCGAGACAATAATGCATCATAGGATAGGATGATATCTAAATTACTACTGAAGAATCCCACCATGAATATATGGAATAAACCTAAAAATGGACATATATTTTAACTCATTCTTATGAATCTCACTAGGTAAATATGGTATCACAGTACAAGTAAGTGAAAATTCATACTACTACTTGATAAGAACGTCATATAAATTTGATGTATATCTATCAGCAGACAGAAATCTCTACCAACACACATCAATCCTATCACATAAATAGGGAAAAAATGAGTAGACACTAATCACTAGTAGCTAATATGAATCCCACCAGTCCAATAAGGTGGAAACCAATTCAATGCACTATTAAATTTACATGGATTCATATATATCCTGTTAGAAAAATATATAAGAAAATGAGTTGATGGAGATCCCTACTCATGAATATGAATCCAATTAGTAAAATATGACAATAATCATAAAAAATTGCTAATGTTTCCCAAATATAAGAAAGGTTAAGATCCATATCACTTCCTTTATATGGGATAACTATTAGTATGTACTGGTAGGAAATGGAGGAACAAAGTGGGGAAATATTTATGATGTGATACTTAAATCATAATATAATCACATTCATTCCAAAGATGTCTCGCAACAAATACTAGAAATTATGATGTATGGGTTAGGAATCACTAACCATATCATATAGGTTTATCAAGATGAATGCAAATTTTCATAAATAGCAAGTAGTTAGTCCCATAATCCCACCTCCCAACGTGGGATGACTCATCCACAAAATAGGGTGGGCACTATAGAGTAGACATGAATCCATGCTCTTATCTTTAAGAATATTCAACAATATCTCATGTTATGTGGATAACCTGGCCTAGAAAAAATACATTCTTGAACTGGAGGATGTTGGTCCACTATGGTTGCAACTACAAGGCACCCATATATCCTTGCTAGAAATCAGGATGCTCGTCAACATATCCTAAAAAGACCACATGATCCATGGGAACATGAGAATGTATTTGAAGGTCTACAACTACAACAAGTGGCCCCATTCGCTTGCAATAGTGTTCCCAGAAATAAATTTAGCCAAATGAAATTGGAAAATGAAGAGTAAATTCATAACTGTGTTATGACAGAAGCTAGTGTTCATCAGGCCCTAATGAACATACCCCTTGTTAACCATGATCTTTCTAATCCATTACCATGTTATTGAAGTGGTAATAATAGTTGTGAAAGTCCTCCCCACAGCGTCGTTACTAGAATATCTGAAGTCCCTCACCATATTATCAACCATGTTGTCTTATTTTGTGGGAATAGAAAGATTGATCCTAAGATCTTATATCTTGATGAAAATCATGGTAACCCTCTTAGTGGCCTGAAGATAAAATAGAAAAAAGGCCATCCCATTTTTATCATTCACCATAAAAGTCTTCTTTATGGTTTACACTACATAAATTCTCCAAGCAATCAAAAATAAGGCTATGATGGTAGTCCTCACCATGTAGCATCAACTATGAAGGTCCTCCCCACAGTGGAATATTATTATGGAATAAAGGACCTCTCATTAATGTTTTACACCACAAAGTTCCTCCCTATGGTATAAGATATAGAGAGTATCCCGTCAGCCAATCATCAAGCTATTATTGTAGTATTCTCTATTGTAGCACCAACTGTGAAGGTCCTCCTAGTAGTGATGTATTATTATAGTAAGAAGTTTTTCCCCTTGTTGTCATTTTCATTGAAGGTAATCCCTATGGTATATGTAGAGGAAATTTTTCCTACTGTCAAATATCAAGCTATGATGGTAGTTTTTATCATGATGGATCCCCTCAGCATTGTCTTATTAAGAAAAAATGATCATACCCTTGATTTTGTCTACCCTGAAGTTTCTCCTTGTAGAGACCCGAAGCTTAACATACATGGACATTACATTACATTTTCGGAATACTTAGTACATAACAAAAACACACACACAAGGATCGTAATAGTTTAGTGTCTTTGAAATCTCGGAACGTAATCTTCTAATCGTGGTGAAAGATCTTCAATATCTCCCATAATGATATTCCCTTTTTTTTACCTAAAACCTTTCTTTATATCCTGGGGAAAAGAAAACATAAAAGGGTGAGCTCAAATGCCCAGCAAGGTCAAATAAAGTTAATAAAAATCATATCATATCTTTATGAAAATCATAACCTACAAAAGAGATCATAATATCTTAACATGGAACAAATCATAGAAGTGAAAATGAGATCCCCATAATCATAAAACTTGAAACTTTGTGGCATGCACACATAATCATGGAAAATCATTTCTTGTTAGTCATGACTCATTGCCAAGACTATCTTAGTGGACAAAGTCCCTTTCTGAACCGAGTCACCCTCGTTCCAGTCCTGTTTCACTGAACCGGTATAACCTACCGTTCCAGCCATGTCTATCTCATGAGATATAAAATCATTACCCAATGCATTGGAGGGAGATATAGGTCCCACCCATCTTATAATGAATCCTTTCTTATGTGTGCCACATAATCATAAACCATACATCATAGCGTAACCCATGTAATAAAAATGGGATTCTTAAACAACATGACATCATAAAACAATTCATATAGAATAAAGGAATTCATTAAAATGTTTCCATCACAACATAATCCAATCCATGTAATAATAGGGATAAAAACAGAACCCTTTTATTATCTTAGATGGAAAATAATTTTGATAAAATACTTGAACTCAATTCTTGAGGAAAATATCCTTTCTACTTTAAAAACAGTTTTCCTTTCATAACATGTCATACGACTTTAAAATAAAAGAAGTTGATTTAAAATAAACTTGAAATCTTGTAAAGGAAGCTTCTTGTAAATAATGTTTTAAAAATCCATTCATGCCGTATAAGTGAAAAAAAACATTCTTCATACTTTTGTCGGAAAAGTCAAAAAGTACTTCGTACGAAAAACGCCAAAAGATTCCTTTCATACATATTACTAAAAACTCACCGAAGGGTAAAAATGGATTTAAACAATTTTAGGTGGATGGAAATAATATTACATATTGATGAAACATGGATGTGGATGATAAAATACACCCCAGTAAATACTTACGAATAAACAATCTCGGATAAAAATGAGATTGTGATATTTCCCTTACCTTAGGTCCTATTTGCTTCGTATGTGTCCGAACCTCCTGTATAATGATTTAAATAATTTCATTGACTTATTACAGAATCATATTCATTGTTATGATATCATATATGGTTCACTTATGACTTTATATTACCCGTTCTTTTGTAAATTCCATGTTAAAGAAGCGTTTTGGGTAAAATCGTTTCATTTATCGTAGGTGTTTTGAATTATTGTTCTTGAAATTATTATTACTTATATCATGATTTAATTACTTCCAGAATATAAAATATGATTTATATATCATATATATTCAGTATATATATATATAATAGATAGATAAATGAAATGAAAAACACCGTTCATGGAGACGGTAGTCCGTACGTACGCATGAACGTTGTTTTCCTTTCATTATTGTCTTGAATGGAAGTAAGTAGATGACATACATACATATATATATACATAAATCCAGTATCTTTATAATTTCATGTATTTCATTATTATTTCTTATATATACTTTGTAATCATTCTTAAATGGTTAACATGGAGAATGAATCTCATCGCGTCGTGGAGACGGTAGTCCGTACGTACGCACGAGCGATGATATCATTTCCATAAATATTGAATTGAATTGGAGTGGATTATACAATATATCAGAATCAATATGATGTTGTAATAACTATGTATAGTTATTCTTTACACCATTATACCCATCCATGTAAGGTGGTGGTGGAAAATAGATTACACCACGGCGTGGAGACGGTATTCCGTACGTACGCACGCGCGGTGATTTCTTTTTCCGTAGGATGGATAGATGGTGAAATAGGGTTGTTTCATACTTATAATAACATATCAGTATATGAGAGATACTGATTTTATTACTTCATAATGAAACAACCTAAGAAGAAGAAGTGGAAGAAGAAATAAAGATGAAATAATTGGTAACGGTAATTACCTCTTCTTTGAAGCGCCTCTTTGAGACCTCCTCTTAAGGAACTAAAATTGGTCTTTGAGGAAGACCAGAACCTCTAGGATGTTTCTAGGGAAGTGGAGAAGAGATTTTGGCAGGGGTTGGCCGAGCTTGAGTGCTCAAATTGGTGTGAGGAGGAGGGGGAGGATGTGTCCTTTTATAAGGGAGGAGAGGGACACCTTAGGAATACCTCAAAATATTATTTTATATTAATGTCAAAATCGGTTTATAATGGTTACAAAGGGTCTTATTTAGATACTAAAGTGGGTATGGATCTAAATCCTATCATCCAATAGGATTTAGACAAGTTTAGGGTATTATTTTAACCTTATCAATTAGATTTTACTCTAAGTTAAATAATTTAACTTTTACCGTGTCTTTTTGTTTTCTTTCACTATATGGTTAATACACTTACTATAACATGCCAAACGAACCCCAAATTGTTTATTATTAATATATATATCCTTATCTAAGTCATTTTGCCTAACCTTAGATTTTTAGGAATAAAATAAAAATTAATAATATAATATTTGATTTAAAAACTATTTTGTGTCAGTTTTGAAACTATTTGATATATCATTTTTGTGAAAGTCATAACAGAATTATATGTTCGAACCAAGTTTCTTAAATCAACAATAATATATCATAGTAACCTAGAAAATTAGTGGAATTCATAAAAAGTCTCAAATTAAATTCATTTGAGCATTTATAACATCAATTATGTTAATATTTCCTTAAAAGGGTAATTACTGCATCATCGTTGTGTCATAAATAAATTATTTTATTTAAAGTCTAAAAATTATAAATAAAATATCATTATTCAGGAAATCTTTTTAGCTTTCTAATGAATATTTATAGTCGAATTTAGCTTATGTATGACCCCATATTAAAAATGTTTTAGTTATTAAACTTTGATTTTAACTATTTTAACTATTCATTAAATAAAATAATATTAAATGTCATAATCTAATCCAAGTGGACCTAAATGGTCATATTATATTCATAATGTTGTTTTTGGTCGAATTACACTTATCCAATAGAATTAGTACATGTGTTAGGGTAATAGTAATATCATATTTACCCTTAGTTACCATATTTACTATTAACCGTGGTAAAAAAAAGTAAAAAGTTACTATTCACCAAAAATTATTTTCATCTCATTGAAGCACATTTTAGTCCTTGATATTAACCATGTCTGTCGGATTTTCTAAATTCCATTCACAGAAGCGGTAAAATTAAGTTTTATGCAAAATTCAGTTTTTAACCTACCACTTAGTGGTTTCACTATTCATCAAAAATTGAATGTTTTCAGAAAAATTCCAAAATTTCATCCTAAGCTATATTTCATATTCCGAATTCAAAAAATGAAGTCTATTTTACCAAATTCATAACATAGAAGATGCAATAATTAATTTTATAATTAAATCCTGCTGTTAAAACAAATAGCGTGTTTTGAAGAAACAATATCTATCAAAAGATTGACACTTGTTTATGTCTGGTTTAAATATGAAATTACATCCAATGACCAACATTGTATTAAATTGTAAAAATATATTCTAAATATACTTTAAAACAACTCAAATTAATAATTTATCACTATTAATTATTTTGATAAAAAAATGTTGTTTTTAATTATAATTTAGTAATTTTCACTATTCATCAGAATATGAAAGTTATCCGAAAAGTACTAAAATTTCACCTTAGGCTAAATTCGATACTCCGAATCCAAAAATGAAGTCCATTTTGAGTGCTAAAATTTCTAAAATTTTAAAAGGTGGTTATTACTATTCATAACGGCTAGTTATAATAATATTTTAATAGCATATCATTGTTTAGTGAAACTCGGTATTGCGTACTACACACGCTATCGAGGAAGGTCGCGATTGCGTGTAATGCAAGGCAAGTCAAGGATGCGTGTTGTGCAAGCTCCTTTTGGTGTAGCGTACAACACAAGACATTAGTGAAATAAAACAGAATATTTTTCATAAAATCTCTGGCTGTTACATTCCACCCCCCTTAAAATGAATTTCACCCTCGAAATTTGTCGGGGTTATAAATGGTTTACTATTCGAAAGTTTCTTTAATAGAAACACACATCGTAAAAAGGAATACCAAAACATGGCTTTAAAAACTAAAGTATGAAATGTAACGATTACCCAAATAAACTAATCACTAGGTTTCCACATAGGTGAAAATATGGATATGGAAGAGAAATATAACCATCATGTTCTGATGGAGAGTGGTAGAGAACATGGCTATGGAAAATCCAGTAATCACAAATCCATAAATTTGTGACGATCTAAGGTACCATTTGATTCATCAGGTATAAGATCACTAGGAAAACATTTTTGGTTTTCAAGATCATTTCCCTAAAGTTGAAAATTTGAATTAGAATAAATACTTTTTTATTTTGGTACAATCTCCCTGTTGTTCTTGCCTTGAACAATTTACACTTCTTCTCTTAAATAAATGAAGTTGAATTTTTTATTCGTGAAGTGTTAGCAGATCATGTGATAGAATGGCGGGTCATTCCATCTGTCTCAGACAAAAGGTTAGCAAAAATTATATACATAAGTCGATCTATAGTGAGATTAATCACATATGGTTCCTAAAATGGACTTATACTTCATATATCATACTGCTTAATATAATAAAACTAGTTTCTACTAAACAGGGACTTCTTGTAGGCCAGTGGTAGGCGATAAAGGCCAGTCGCACTTCGGTTGTGGGTTCGATTCCCACAGCCTTGTCCGAAGCGATGGGTTGTCGCCCGTCCTATAGGTTGTCCTTTTTCTAAAACTATATTATTATAAAATCCCATCAATAATATCGAAAAAACTTCTATCCTTAAACAATACTAACTTATTCCAACAAAATCCATTCCAATCTTTAGGCTTACCCAAAATACTGTAGTCCACTCTCATAATATAGTGAAAACAATTACCAGAGATTTAATACCATTGTTGATCCCCATAAGATATGTCTTGTTGGTCACATTCTAAACATTCAAAGTCCTTAATCATGTATAATCTTGAATACCTTAGTGAAAACATGAATGCAGTTTAAAGTTAACACTTTCCACATACCAAAATCCTCAATATTCTATATACTCAAACCATGATATCACTTAGTCCTTATATCAATCAGGAGCTCAAGAATACTATTAAACATTTCATTTTCTCGTTTTCCCTTCATTATGTGCATATCATCTTATTTCCAAAAAAAATATCTCAATCACTTTGAATACCACATCAATAAATATTTCAATACTCAATGATACAAAATTATTTTGGAATCCCATTACATAAACACTTAATCATTCCACCACATCGTTGTCATATTCAACATTGCCAATAGTGATCGCATTTGAATTCCCTTTGTCCTTTGCCTTCAGTGGTTGCTCATGTTGATCATCACTAACCCTTGGATTAGGGCATTTATTAGAATAATTCCCCATTTCCTTGCACTTGAAGCATTGAAGTGTTGGTGGTGCGTTCTCTGCAGTGTTTGCTTTATTCACAACATTAGAAACCCTTTTTCCATTACTTCGACACTCAGCTGCTCGATGACCTTCTTTTCCACACGTAAAACATTTTCTAGTCCCTTTAAGACAATATCCACCATGCTTCTTTCCACACTTTGTGCATAAGGAAACATTCATCTTCTTTTCACCATTATTCTGAGATTTCTCCTTGAACTCCATCTTTCGTTTCTTGTCAAAACCATGAAATGGATATGTAACACCAACTTCCATTTCTACCTTGATAGCACAATGCACAATTTCTTCATAGCTACTGAAGTCTCTTATAGCTAATTCCCTTCGAAGACTTGGTTTTAAGCCACTGAAAAATCGATCAACTTTACTTTCAGGTTGGATGATAATGCCAGATGCATACCTTGCAAGTCTTGTAAAATTCGCTTCGTATATACCAACAGATTCATCATCCTTTTTCTTTAGTTCAAGAAATTCCTTCTCCATCTTTGTTCGAAGAATACGAGGGAAGTACGTACTGAAAAATAATTTCTTGAACTCGTCCCATTCCATGGACTCAATTTCATCCCTTTGCCTCGTATTCTTAATAAGATTACACCATTGATCAGCATCACCTTCCAAATGATACACTGCTAAGATGACTTTATCATGTTCAGAACATTGAAGAACTGAAAATATCTATTCAGTGGTACTGATCTATTGTTCAGCAACAAGTGGATCAGAAGACCCACTAAAAGAAGGTGGACGTTGCCTCATGAAGGACTCAATAGAATATTGTTACCTTCTCTGCTCATTTGGAAGTCCAGAATGATTCATAGCTTGTGTAAGTATAGCAATAAGATTTTGCACTCCATCTCCCATAACATTTGTTTGTTCAGGAGGACAATCATTGCATTGTCCATTGCATTGATCAACACGGTTCCTTCGGGTTCCAGCCATCGTCTAAAACCCAAAAAGAATAGTGAGAGAGGCAAAAATCATGCTAGGGAAAACAACATAATAAAGGGGGAGTACCTTCAATATCTAACATCTTAGGTTTAATTATATGATCGTTAGCGTAGTTCTAGTACTATAACCTATACGTATACTTAACCTTAGGGACATCCCTAGACATACCGTAGAAATTTCTCTAGGGATCTCACTAACGTTTTTGCATCCTAGTTTCCAAAGGTTGACTAAACCTTTCCTCTGATACCAACTGTAGAGACCCGAAGCTTAACGTACATGGACATTACATTACATTTTCGGAATACTTAGTACATAACAAAAACACACACACAAGGATCGTAATAGTTTAGTGTCTTTGGAAACTCGGAACGTAATCTTATAATCGTGGGGAAAGATCTTCAATATCTCCCATAATGATATTCCCTTTTTTTACCTAAAACCTTTCTTTATATCCTAGGGAAAAGAAAACATAAAAGGTTGAGCTCAAATGCTCAGTAAGGGAAAATAATGGTAATAAAAATCATATCATATCTTTTTGAAAATCATAACCTGCAAAAGAGATCATAATATCTTAACATGAAACAAATCATAGAAGTGAAAATGAGATCCCCATAATCATAAAACTTGAAAATTTGTGGCATGCACACATAATCATGGAAAATCATTTCTTGTTAGTCATGACTCATTGCCAAGACTATCTTAGTGGACAAAGTCCCTTTCTGAACCGAGTCACCCTCGTTCCAGTCCTGTTTCACTGAACCGGTATAACCTACCGTTCCAGCCATGTATATCTCATGAGATATAAAATCATTACCCAATGCATTGGAGGGAGATATAGGTCCCACCCATCTTATAATGAATCCTTTCTTATGTGTGCCACATAATCATAAACCATACATCATAGCGTAACCCATGTAATAAAAATGGGATTCTTAAACAACATGACATCATAAAACAATTCATATAAGATAAAGGAATTCCTAAAAATGTTGCCATCACAACATAATCAAATCCATGTAATAATATGGATAAAAACAGAACCCTTTTATTATCTTAGATGGAAAATAATTTTGATAAAATACTTGAACTCCATTCTAGAGGAAAATATCCTTTCTACTTTAAAAACATTTTTCCATTCATAACATGTCATACGACTTTAAAATAAAATAAGTTGATTTAAAATAAACTTGAAAACTTGTAAAGTAAGATTCTTGGAAATAATGTTTTAAAAATCCATTCATGCCTTATAAGTTAAAAAAACATTCTTCGTACTTTTGTCGGAAAAGTCAAAAAGTACTTCATACGAAAAACGACAAAAGATTCCTTTCATACATATTACTAAAAACTCACCGAAGGGTAAAAATGGATTTAAACAATTTTAGGTGGATGGAAATAATATTACATATTGATGAAACAAGGATGTGGATGATAAAATACACCCCAGTAAATACTTACGAATAAACAATCTCGGATAAAAATGAGATTGTGATATTTCCCTTACCTTAGGTCCGATTTGCTTCGTATGTGTCCGAACCTCCTGTATAATGATTTAAATAATGTCATTGACTTATTACAGAATCATATTCATTGTTATGATATCATATATGGTTCACTTATGACTTTATATTACCCGTTCTTTTGTAAATTCCATGTTAAAGAAGCGTTTTGCGTAAAATCGTTTCATTTATCGTAGGTGTTTTGACTTGTTGTTCTTGACATTATTATTACTTATATCATGATTTACTTACTTACAGAATATAAAATATTATTTATATATCATATATATTCAGTATATATATATATATAATAGATAGATAAATGAAATGAAAAACACCGTTCATGGAGACAGTAGTCCGTACGTACGCATGAACGCTGTTTTCCTTTCATTATTTTCTTGAATGGAAGTAAGTAGATGACATACATACATATATATATATATATATACATAAATCCAGTAGCTTTATAATTTCATGTATTTCATTATTATTTCGTATATATACTTTGTAATCATTCTTAAATGGTTAACATGGAGAATGAATCTCATCGCGTCGTGGAGACGGTAGTCCGTACGTACGCACGAGTGATGATATCATTTCCATAAATATTGAATTTAATTGGAGTGGATTATACAATATATCAGAATCAATATGATGTTGTAATAACTATGTATAGTTATTCTTTACACCATTATACCCATCCATGTAAGGTGGTGGTGGAAAATAGATTACACCACGGCGTGGAGCCGGTATTCCGTACGTACGCACGCGCGGTGATTTCTTTTTCCGTAGGATGGATAGATGGTGAAATAGGTTTGTTTCATACTTATAATAACATATCAGTATATGAGTGATACTGATGTTATTACTTCATAATGAAACAACCTAAGAAGAAGAAGTGGAAGAAGAAATAAAGATGAAAGAATTGGTAACGGTAATTACCTCTTCTTTGAAGCGCCTCTTTGAGACCTCCTCTTAGGGCACTAAAATTGGTCTTTGAGGAAGACCAGAACCTCTAGGATGTTGATAGGGAAGTGGAGAAGAGATTTTGGCAGGGGTTGGCCGATCTTGAGTGCTCAAATTGGTGTGAGTAGGCGGGGGAGGAGGTGTCCTTTTATAAGGGAGGAGAGGGGCACCTTAGGAATACCTCAAAATATTATTTTATATTAATGTCAAAATCGGTTTATAATGGTTCCAAAGGGTCTTATTTCGAAGATAAAGTGGGGATGGATCGAAATCCTATCATCAAATAGGATTTAGACAGGTTTAGGGTATTATATTAACCTTATCAATTAGATTTAACTCTAAGTTAAATAATTTAACTTTTACCGTGTCTTTTTGTTTTCTTTCACTATATGGTTAATACACTTACTATAACATGCCAAACGAACCCCAAATTGTTTATTATTAATATATATATATCCTTATATAAGTCATTTGGCCGAACCTTAGATTTTTAGGAATAAAATAACAATTAATAATATAATATTTGATTTAAAAACTATTTTGTGTCAATTTTGACACTATTTGATATATGATTTTTCTGAAAGTCATAACAGAATTATATGTTCGAACCAAGTTTCTTAAAGCAACACTAATATATCATAGTAACCTATAAAATTAGTTTAATTCATAAAAAGTCTCAAATTACATTCATTTGATCATTTATAACATCAATTATGTTAATATTTCCTTAAAAGGGTAATTACTGCATCATCGTTGTGTCATAAATAAATTAATTTATTTAAAGTCTAAAAATTATAAATAAAATATTATTATGTATTAAATCGTTTTAGATTTCTAATGAATATTTATAGTCGAATTTATCTTATGTATAACCCCATATTAAAAATGTTTTAGTTATTAAACTTTGATTTTAACTATTTTAACTATTCATTAAATAAAATAATATTAAATGTCATAATCTAATCCAAGTGGACCTAAATGGTCATATTATATTCATAAGGTTGTTTTTGGTCGAATTACACTTATCCAATAGAATTAGGACATGTGTTAGGGTAATAGTAATATCATATTTACCCTTAGTTACCCTATTTACTATTAACCGTGGTAAAAAAAAGTAAAAAGTTACTATTCACCAAAAATTATTTTCATCTCATTGAACCACATTTTAGTCCTTGATATTAACCGTGTCTGTCGGATTTTCTAAATTCCATTCACAGAAGCGGTAAAATTAAGTTTTATGCAAAATTCAGTTTTTAACCTACCACTTATTGGTTTCACTATTCATCAAAAATTGAAAGTTTTCAGAAAAATACCAAAATTTCATCCTAAGCTATATTTCATATTCCAAATTCAAAAAATGAAGTCTATTTTACCAAATTCATAACATAGAAGTTGAATTAATTAATTTTATAATTAAATCCTGCTGTTAAAACAAATAGCGTGTTTTTAAGAAACAATATCTATCAAAAGATTGACACTTGTTTATGTCTGGTTTAAATGTGAAATTACATCCAATGACCAACATTGTATTAAATTGTAAAAATATATTCTAAATATACTTTAAAACAACTCAAATAAATAATTTATCACTATTAATTATTTTGATTTAAAAATTTGTTTTTAATTATAATTTAGTAGTTTTCACTAATCATCAGAATATGAAAGTTATCTGAAAAGTACCAAAATTTCACCTTAGGCTAAATTCGATACTCCGAATCCAAAAATGAAGTCCATTTTGAGTGCTAAAATTTCTAAAATTTTAAAAGGTGGTTATTACTATTCATAACGGCTAGTTATAATAATATTTTAATAGCATATCGTTGTTTAGTGAAACTCGGTATTGCGTACTACACACGCTATCGAGGAAGGTCGCGATTGTGTGTAATGGAAGGCAAGTCAAGGATGCGTGTTGTGCAAGATCCTTTTGGTGTAGCGTTCAACACAAGACATTAGTGAAATAAAACAGAATATTTTTCATAAAATCTCCGGTTGTTACACTCCTTATGGTATATGACACAAAATCTCTCATGGAAATCAGACATAAATCTATGATAATATTCCTCACCAAGGTATCACCAATAGTGAAGGTCCATCCCAGAGTAATTTATCATATCGATAAGATGGTTTTTTTATTTTCAATTGAAAAATGAGAAAGACCTTATATTCTTTGTCTCTTGAAAGGATGGGATAAGATTTTTTAGATACCCTATTAGAGATAAGCGAAATACATTATCAAGTGGGATATCTCCACGGGAAACACTTAGTCTCTAAGTGACCCTCAGACCATTCTCATATTAGTTAGACCTCCACTATCCATGAAACATTCTATGAAATAGTCAAGAAACACCCATGTTTGGAGGATCAAGTTGAGGAGTCTCTGGTAAAATAACAAAAGGATATGTTTCTTGTGAGAAGAAAATTTTCCAAAGATGAAATACCTGTTATGGTTTTTCCTTCATCCATTTCTCAGTTCAACATACCAATGTCATTGTTTGAATAATGTGTGCATAACATTTTTATCACTCTTTCGATAACTCTCCTAAACCTAAAAGAAAAATACTTTTATTATGATTGGTATGTAGACCATGTTAAGATATTGGGAGAACTTCATTGTCAAATTGACATAGGTTAACTCTCATATGTATGAGAACATAATTACAAAACTAGTAGAGATATCTCTAACTGACATTTTTCAATGCACTTCATAAGCCTCATCATCTCATTGATGATGCCCTGGATGGTGTTCATATCTGGGGATGGGGGAACATGGATCATTGCATTTCACCCCATTCCCTGTAGAATTGAATCCATTGTAAATGGAATCCTATAATTTCATTATCCCAAGGTGGTAGTTAAAGAAAAATCTATGCTCAAGAATAATGGAACACTCTACTATAATCAACATTGAGTTAGCCTCAAATTAGTCAATACCAAAGAGAGAAAACAATTAAAAACACCAAACCATGGAAACCAAGAACATTTTGCATGCATATCACTTAATGGATTCCAATAATAACGAATTTATAGTATCATATAAAGTAATAATTTTGAATGAAAAATCATCATTATATCAAACTCACCCTCGAATAGGGATTCATGAGATCAAGAGAGTGGTGACAGAAACAACAGAAGCCACAATATGAGAGTTTCCCCATTCCATAGAGATGGGGGGATTCTTAACATAAAATTCCCCTATAATACCTGAAAATATGGGATGAGGAATGACACCAAGAGAAAGGGAGCAACCCCACCCCATAGGGATGGGGTCATTTTTAACTCAAACATCCCCTTGATGACAATATGTATTTTCTCATTTGGGGATTACGATAATGGGAGAGGTCTCCAGTTTTATCCCATTTTACAACTCATGCCTTTTAGAAGGGAGTAATATGACACGGATGCACCAATGATCCCTTTGAGTTACCCTTCACCAAGAAACCAAAAGTTTATCCTAGAATGGGAGGAATAAAACATACCAAAGGGTAAAAAAGATCTCCTACCATTGAGATTATAGTACGATACCCCCCATTAATTATGAATTAATAAATTTCATGGGAAATAATCCTGAAAATGGAATAAAAAATGATGAAAATATAGAATATACAAGAGAGGACGGTTCCGTCCAAGATATATCATGCACCAAGAATGACTATGTGTGTACACAGAACTAGAGGGCTTCTCTGAATTTGAGCGCTTCCACGAAAAATACATCATTACCTCCACTATTCATCCCTAACAATAAGATTAATAAAGTCTATGCCACACTCAACCCACCAAATCCATTTAATGATAATGATCATATTATTCTCAAAGTGAGATTCACTCGACATGATGAATAAATGAAATTACCGAGCTGAATCAATGAAAAATTACTCTTAGGAGACATTACTATTCAATATTTTCCATTGATTGATCCTCAAAGTGCACTTATAGTAGGTGTACCTCATCCATAAAGGTTTACCCCAAACATGTATGCAAGGTCATGACATCCATCCAGAATAGAAATGGGTCCATCAGTTCACCATGAACTGGTCATGGATGGATATCAAGATTTTTCTCCATTAAGAAGAAATTCAGTATAGGTCTATGTGAATCCTCAAAAGATGTCCCCAAATGGATCTATACCTCCAAAAATGGAAGAACTGGTATGTCAAATCTTTCATCTAATTATGTATTTCGATGATCAAGGTCAAAAAAATAATCACAAATTGATTATTGATACCATAAAGGCATTGGCAGCTCAATTGGAAGGCATGGAGGAGTGGAATAAACTAGTATAGCCAGAACGAAATCCTTATCATGATTGGTTGAGTGACACCATATCACCACCATATTTTTGAAGTCCATAGATTCTAATATTCAATGGATCAGGTGATCCAGAAGAACATCTGACCCACTACGCATCCCATTTTGATCCTATTATGGTAACCTCAGAGCATCGCAAAGAATAAAACATATGTTCTTTTTTCTTAAAATGTAAGGGGAAACTTTTCTATGGTATCACAATTTTCCATATTAGATGATCAAAAGCTGCGAAGACCTCTATCGATTGTTCATATTCAAATTCAAATCGAAACTGCATAAGATTCCACTCAGTGACCTCTCAAATTGAAAAGTGGGATATTGATATTGTCTCAGACTTCACTTCCCAATGGAATGGGATGACCTACTCCATGAACTAGAAACCACTCTTGGTTGAAATGTTTTCTATGTGCATCTATAAACTCTATGAAAATATGCAAACACCACTCATCACATACACATATACGTGTTGGTTATGGGACTTCTACACCATCACCCAATGGATGGAACACTCCATATAGAAAACTAAGATAAACTCTTGTATAAGCCCACCGTCCATGTTAAAAGAGAATGAAAGGTGGAAGATGAAATAGTTACACTTAATTCCTCCTATACAATCACTTAAAATACAAAACACACACCATACATTTCAGCACCTCCATGTGTCAAAAAAACCCCCGCCTTGATATGATCAGCAATGGGGATCATGGAGGAACCAATTTTTTGAATGAATAAATACATTTTAATCATTCTGAGATGATAATGTACATTGTTCTTTTCACAGCTACCATAGACCAGGATTTTCTTCATCTACTAGAGCCGAAAAGGGCTGATGAGGTTGTTCTGGAGGATAACTCATATTTTTTCATCTCACTAGATACTAGGAAATATCATTCATGAATTTTTTGTTTTTAAGTTACTCCTAAAAGAAAATGGTAGATTATGGGAATGTAATCTTGGACCACCAATAGTACAAGTGGCGTACATTTCCACCACTTCCCCTAATCATGGAGAAAAATGGAAAGATGTTGTTAGAAAAAGAGTATATAAGTTTGATGTATGGATTAATTGATGAAAGATTAACCGAGATCATGGTATAATCCAATCATAGTTGGAACATCCAACTATTCCCCCATATGCTCCCACTGTAACACTACCAACATTATCATTCCCACAAACCTCTAGAACTCAGACATTAAGAAAGTGGAGCAGACTAAAAGATAAGGAGGCAGTGCAAGACGAATAACCTGCATCAAGGAAAAAATGATTTTGATCCTCTAAAATTTTATGCCCACAGATTTGAATGTACAAGAACCATCCAACCAAACAGCATCGCTAGAAGCAGTCATCCTGGAAAATTAATTATCAATCAAGGACATGATCATAGAATCCATTAATTTCATCCACTTAATGGATCCCTTATCTAATGGTGTGTATGGATATGAGGATTAATCCAACTAGGTAACGAATAGAAGATGTTGTAGGAGCCACAGACACAGGGGAAGATGCAATTATGGATGAAATCAAACTTCTAGCTGCCCCCCTACTTGGATAGTTAATGTTTCCAAAACACATAGACAAGCTCATCAACAAACCCAATAGAAATGGGAAATCCCATTTCACCTATAATAATACATAATGTCCCCATTAACATGGTATATCCTATAGGAGAAGGAAATGTGTTAGATCACCCAAAGTAGGCATGTAGGCATACCTCACCCAACCCTCCATGAATAAGACCACCTGCAACTCCTGGCATGAGGTCTGATCCATCCACATAAAATATATAGGCCCCTAAAATGTATGTGAAATACCATAAGGAAATTGGGAACTTCCAAAATTTATATTGGGAGTATAAAATCATGTCTGATAGTTCATCCCCTTCTACGCTGTAGCTAACAGACAAAGAGAGGCCTTTAGTAAGAATATATTCAATATACTACTAAAGATGGTAAATAAGGATAAAATGTTATGTCCAGATAAGATCCTCCATGATTTGTGGGCTTACTAAGAAATGAGTCACACATCCACACATGATACCCCTTACTAATTAGTATATGGGATATAGGCAATCCTGGCCATCGATGTTCAGCTAACATCACTCTCTGTTTCCGTATGTGGCCAACTATCTACATGTGAGAAATCCTTGAAATGGATGGATGAATTGGATCGTCTTGATGAAATGAAATTGTGTACCATGCACCATTTGTATTTTCACCGCAATAATATTTCAATATCCTTTAACAAAAAGGTTCTCCTTAGGTCTTTCATCGAGGGAAAAATTATATTGGTTCTTAGAACACTGATGATAATCAGAAATAAACCTCTATAGTTAGAGCCAAAATGGGAGGGACCCTACCCCATACACAAATTCAAATTCAATGGAGCGTATTCCTTTATCTCAAGGGATGAAAAAATCACAAAGGCTCTATATAATGCATGGTTCCTAATTAAATATGTCATAATTCCAAAAGAGATAATGTTCTGATCATATTATGCTAAAATTCTAGTTGAATCATCATAAATTCATGATGATAAACTATATGGTGCCCGCTGTACTAATCACAGGATGCTAAACTGCATGTTGAACCATTATATTTTGATTACATTAAATGATTTAATAGTTACCCATCTATTCCACAATACATTAAGCTTCATGGGAATCATCATTCCCACTAATGATTCACCACATAGGAACTAGATAGTTGTGGGGGGAAAAGATGAAGTTCCCCTATCCCAATATGAGTGTCTGGGACACGTGGGGAACATACATAAATAAACATGGATACTTTAATTCTTGTTCAAACATGACACATAACAACAACAAGATTATCAATATTGGGACCAACCATAACCAAAATTCCCCTCTCCTTACATATGGACCCGACCTATGCAGGGAACCTTTAATTCATGAAATTTTATTGTCTTGATTCTTACTCGTATATGAAACACAGAAAATCCAAAATAATTCTCCCTGGTAAAACACCCATAGATGAATCCCCCCTTCCATGTGCATAGGCTAGAACTATGTAGGTAATTTTTTTGAGAGCTACTTATAGGTTGATTCTCACCCTATAGGATACAATGTGAGGTTTGAATCCTATGTCATGGTCCCAACCACAAATATACATCCATCTAGGGGATGAATTTCTTTCTATGCATTGGACACATGGCATATTTTCATGTGAGAACTATATTTATTACTGGTTGTAAAATCATCCTTCCCACATCCAAATGACCCTCCTCCTAATTACTATATTTTAAACTGCTTGGTACATTATATGTTCTATAGAAAATAAATTTTATAACGACAATATCCACAAAATATACCATTAAACTATATACCACCATGATGTTATCACAGGAGAGAACATATCCCCGGACATTGGTCACCCACCATTCCATCATCATGTACTACATATGGATTGTTTCATATTCACACATGATATATACTGACACCCAAATATCCAATACCATGCCTATTCGCAAAACAAATCCCTCCTTATGTATGGACCTGACCAATACATATAAATTTCATGTTATGAACTACGTATAGATTGATTATCATTCCAGGGGACATGTAGTGACATCCAAATTCAGTGTCATAATGGAATCCATGAAACATATAAACTGCCCCCACATAAAAGTAAATCAATATTGGGGACCCCAAAACATTTCAAAACTATGCCATGATTGATTAATGTTCACACATGATATATAGTGATGTTTAGATCTCCACTCCCTTTCCCAGACACTTCAAAAAAATGAAGGAAGAAAGGCACTGCTCCTAGTGTTTGAGTCTGATCTACACAGGGAACCCTTTTCTAGAACTTTGTTTCTCTTGATTCCTGTCATTTTAGGATATATAGTGATGTCCCAATAAATAATTTTTGGTTTAATCCACATTAGATCCCATTCACGATGGGGAATCTAAGTCTTGGATGCATTGCATTAAATTTAATTCTCCCTCAAGATTTTATCTTTTCCCCCAAATTTCCTATATAAAAATATAAAATTACACATAAATCCATCAAATAAACAGAAGTGACTCCCCCTATATATGAGTCAGATCTATGTACGGAATATGAAACTCCATGGAGAAATGGGGTCTGAATGTTTCGGATTTGTCCATGAAAACCCCTTTAATTCATCAAAATCCATGTGATGAGAAAATTTATATTTTCCTAAATATCCTTGGCCATCATAAATGGAGGTCCAAGGTCCTGAGGACACCATTTGTTTATGAGAAACTTTTCCTCACTTGGAATTACATATGATTCCATCCAAAAGGGCCTACCATCCAAAATAAAATCTATCCCTAGGAGAGGCTTTTCCTACAACTATATTCCCCAATGTCTTCCACAACCCATATCAATTATCCTTATATGAGGATACCTAGAAGCATGGATTAAACTTTCTTTCCCCCTCGTGTTAGGGGTGTGTCAGAACATCCCAAACTAATTAGAATGTAGTTAATAATGTTTTCATTGATAAATCATCCTTACCACATGTCACAAATATGTATGGGAAATGGAATAGTTGGATGAATCAAAACTTCATGATAATGAGAACTACGTCTAGATTTATTCCTTCCCTATGAGGTTAAATAGTGACACCCGAATGATTAATTATGTGTCCAAAATATGAAAAAATTATAAATTCACTTTACATTTGTTCGAGTCTATCCTAAATAAGGAAAATTCAAATAGTGGCATCTTGCTCGACTAATGTTCACACAAGACACACAGTAGCACCCAAAACATTTATCTCGGGTCTACCTACTAGGTAAAAATGTCCCCTATTCATCTGTGTATTGGTATGGATTGAAAATAATATTTTTTAACATCGAAATAGAATTTTACCTCCTCTCCTATACATGACATAGATCTGAATAGGAGATTCCAATATGAGCCTCACCCTATTTTTTATCTCTTATTTAAATCAAAATTTCAAATTCCCACACAAGATCCTTGACCAACACATAAGGAAATCTAACAGCTATGTGTTTTTTTATACCTACCACAACAGGGTTCATAGTGACACCCAAATAATCAATCCATGGTATTTATACAACATGAAATAAAACACCATTGCCCTATGCACAAGTCCAACCTATGTAGGGAACATTAAAATAACTAATATTTACATGATTTTTTTCAACAAGATACGTAATGAAACATTAATCCAATATCTCTGGCTGACCATGAGAAAATGCTCAAACCTCCTATGCATGAATGAGTTCTACAAACGAGGGTCCAATAAGAGTTTCACCCCATTCATGTGTTCATTCCCAATGAAAAAATCCTCCTTCACACATAATAGTTTGAAAGACATGTAGGGGAACCTTCATGAACAATGTGTGGCTTGATTTAATCCCTTGTAGGGTACGTAATGACATCCAGGTATTCAACCATGGGTCCAATAGCTATTTTGAAAATAGAAGTAAAATTTACCTTCCCTGTGAGTGGTTCAGACCTACTAAGGGAACCCTACCACACATACGAAAAGACTAAGATTCTACTCATTCCCAGAAAATGTTGACATAAAATGATGCTTTTATATTATGAAAATCTTCTTTCAGAATCCATATTGTATTTATTGAAAGGAAAAAACACCCACAATCCACAAAAAATGGAGGGCCAATTTCCTAAGGAAACCTTTTTTTTATTATCCACAATATTCCCCAATTGGCTCTATATATGTTTTCCACAAAATAACTATTAACAAAACGAAAATTCTCCCCCAAGATAGGACTTTCCTACCACTGTATTCCCTAATATATTTCATACCCTATACCATTCCTCATATTCAGAAACCATTATATTATAGATTATAACCTCCCTACTTCATGCTTTATGATGAAAAAAAACTATTGGATAGATTACGGTGAAAGGGGAATATCATTTATCGTTTGGTCAAAGAAAAATAACCCTACATCTTATTCCTAGAACATCATAAATGTAAGATATTAAACAACATCATTAATGTCCTAGTTTCACAATGTTAATCAATACTATGTTTCAATCCTCCTTTACAAAATTCAAATACATGTAGCAGTGGTTTATTAGTCATGGCCAAATCCAATAAAAACTCCCCAATAATTATTTAGAGATCAATCCCTCAATTGGCCACCCATGTGGTCTTCAAATAACAATTTCCCAAAATATACTAGCCATCAGAAATAGAAGGACAATTTCTTGAGGAAACCTTTGTTTGACTATGCACAATATCCCCAAGTTCTCTCTATAAAATTTTACCACCAAAAATTAATTTCAAACAATGGAAAATTCTTCCCCATGATAGAACATTCATACCCAAAAACACCCTAACAATATTATGTTGAAAACCATTATTTCGGTTTCACATTGTGTAATTTATCTATATCATGTCTTATATCCTGAATGCATACAACCAGAATCATGATAACTCCCTTATTCATTTTTGAGAAATATTTGGACATCCTCATCCAAAAATTCCTACTGGGGATATTTCATTATAATATACGGTAATAGATACTTGACTGAAAACATTGGTCATATTATTCTTATTTGAAAGGCTATTAACCACTGACAAAAAGTGACATGAAAATCACTAATTCGAAATCCCACAATGGGATCCATGAAAAAATGTTTATTATCATCTCGCTAAACCTGTGTTTTCTAATGGTTTAAGAAAATTGAGAAATCAAAAACAAAATGGGAGAAAAGAGACAAAAATATCATTAGGTAGAAAACCTATAATGGGAATCCTTAAAAAATGAAATGTTATAACCAATATGAACTCAACTAATTATGTTTAGAAATCAATTAGGTTAACAATAGAAAATGAAAAATGTTTTTAGATAATTCCATGTAACCCTAGTAGCAGTCAAACTATGCTCGTTGAGTCCATCGACCCAGGAAAACAATATTTCATTATCTGATATTTTACTCAAATCATAATTCAATTCTACATAAGAAAATACTCTTCCTCTTCCTTATTAGACCCCATTCTGGTGGGGATAATTGTTTGGGGCCTTAAATTTCCGCAAACAATATCAAGATAAGTCCATTAATTTAGAAATTGAGAAAATAAAATTAGAAGTACTGTTGAATGAAAAATGTTGAAAGAGATGAATAGATTACATGGGGATAAAACTGTTCATAGACCATTCCACTCTAGGAAGTACCCAAAAAAATAGTTATTGGGAAGGGGAAGATCATGATGCACATGAAAAAAAGACATTAGTGGGAAGTGGTCATGATTTTCACCCTCACAAATTAATATCCCTCATGAACCAAATAATACATGGTATTAGGTGGTAAAAATAGATCCCAAAAACTATATGATGCTATTTTGGGGAAGATCCATTCATATCTCCCCCACAAAGGATTTTTTCCTACTGACTAAGTCCTCCTGGGATTCCTCCAAACATGTTATGCAGCCCTCCATGGATGATCGACCACGTTGGAACCCAATCCCTCTATTCTTCTATAAATTGACCCCAAATGTGAGAAAATATAGACCAATCCTAAACATAATGATGGAGATATGATAGAAATGATCAAAGATATACCTAAAGAACTAGAGCACCTTTGTTACTTCCCACCGGGTAAAATCCACCACATAAGAAGAAGAATGAAATAATAATTCACTCGACCATCTGAGAACTCCAAAACCCTATTCACACATCATTCAATAAATAAAAAGTAGATGTCCCCTATTTGGACAAACATACAGCATAGTGAAATTATATGTGGGTAGAACCTGACCCGTATAATAAATCACTACATGGGAGAAAGTGAGCCCCACATAGAAACATGCTAAAAGGATGGAATTCATCTCCACATAGCCAAATTATATTGAGATAGAACCTGGTTCCATGCATAAATACACTATATGGAAAGAACCTTGCCACACATAGCACAACACTATGCAGATAGTCCCCTCTCCCAGATAGAAACAATCTAAATAGAGGGAACCCCTTCTCACACATGAACCTGGTACGCAGAACACTGCTTTAGAGGGTGTTCTATTTTATAGCTCCTATAATACTCCTCCATTTTATCATCATCTTCCATGTTGGATCCGTTGTGAACCATTCCAAAGGAATCATCCCAATTCCAAATTCAAATACATTTATCACATGTGATAAAATGATCAGCAGAATCAATGTATCCTTTCGAGTTTATATACCCATGGTAAGAGGAGTCGTGGGGGTAACCTCCACAATAATGAAGATCCTCAAAGTACACTTAGGTTTAACTTCACATAGTAACATGGGTTTCTACCATGGTGTGAACACATGATTCTATTGATTTTAGGGATTCAGGGGAACCACTATAATTTTCTTTTGAGGATGTTTAGTGTCCGACATTCCTCTCTCCCCCAAACCATGATCAAAGTACTCCCTTAAGGTAAGAACATAGGCATTATTTCGGGAGGTGGTTGTCTTGATCAACTGGGACTAATCATAGTACATAGCTTGATGGATCACCTGATCTGACTATATTGTCTATGAAAATAAAATATTAGACAGGCAAATTCAAAGCCCTCTCCCTATCCCTTTGGGCCCTAGCACCATCCATCATTAGATAGAGTGAAATCATGCGACCATCAGGTCTAATGAATCCTATATTTTCTCACATTGAGGACTCATGGGGTATCATTGGTAAGTGGTGATCATGAAATATTCATGATCTCAAATTTCAATCGGGCCTTCTATATAGATATAAGACCCCCCAATTTGCATTCCAATGGGATCCTATATGGTGTAAGAATTAAAATCATGCCTCAACCTTTGATGGTCCATATTCCCAATTAACAAAACAAATTGGCTTCTTAGTCAGTATATGCCCCAATAAAGTATTCTTTAATGATAATCTTCCACAAGTAAGCCCAAAAATATAGAAATACATGGGATTTGATTCAGAAATAAATGGGTCATGTAGGAATTCTCAGTTAGGTCCAAACCTAGCACCCAAATCCACCTTTATCAGTCCATACCCTAGTAATATCATGTCTCACACGGAAGACCACATATCTTCTTGGTATGTCAAGACACATTGGTATAAGCCTTATATCACACATTGACTAGGCATCTTTCGTAGAGACTTATCTGCCTCATTACATTAAACTATATTGTTGGGTCCTTATCACATGACCTTAAAAGTTGATGTGCCCTGTTAAGTGTTATCCAACTTCATGGGTTTTATTTCCTCTCTTGAGGATATGTATGAATCCCATCACATGGGTTCATTCCAGACATTAAAAAACGTTTTTCCACACTGGATGATGGTTATCAACCGAGCACCGCACAAAAGGGATCAAAAACAATTTAGCCATGATAAAAAAACTATGCAATATCTGATCATTCCATAAAAGGGTAACATTGATGGATAATGTTGGATTCAAATAAGTTTATCCATTGATATATAACCTCATATATATTTATAGATGACTCCAATCCCCTTCATAATAATTATTTATCATTACCTTTATGTAATCTATAATACACACACTTAGGAATGACCCAAGGATTTGAGAAAATTTCCTAAATCTATAATAGAGTCTCAGAATAGGAAATATCCCCCCAAAAATGGCGTGATGATCACAACTTCCAATCCCATTAACCAATGTGACATTTTATGTTTCATTGTCCATGTTAACCAGTGAATGTCTACCTTCATAATGTAGGTCCATGAATCATTGATATAATAGACATTGGGTGTGTCTTGCTCCACGAACCAAACCCCTTGGAGACTATTTAGAAGTGTTGGACTCAAAGTGAATGAATGTATGAAATTAAACCCCCTAAAATCATCCATAAAGGAAACAAAATTATTTTAATGAAAAAAAATGTTCATATATTTCCAATTTGATGAGATATAAATATCAAAATCATCATTCTTGGAGCATTTGTTTCAAGGATTTTTGGTTAGTTATCTTGAGTCTAATTATGGGTGTTTTTCTCAAATGGAATAAAAACAAAAAAAGTGGACATTAATGATATTAATATAATTACATAATTATAAATAATCTTTGATATAATTTCATTTTTTTATTTGAGGATGATTCATCAGATAAAACATTAATGAGAAATGTTTTGTTTGTTTTTTGTTATTTTTATGACCATAAAAAAATTCATTATTTATTATATTATTCCTATAAATTAGTTCCAAAAATTAAACAAGTTATGATTACATATTAAATTATATTTTAACCCTAATAAATATTTTATTTCCATCCATGATGGATTTAATGTAATATTAAAAATCCTCATCCATGAAGGATGTGAAATGACACCTCACAGATGATGTATAAATTTTTTATAATTAGATGGTAATAGAAGAGTTTTGATGGTATATATTCCATTTAAAAAATTATACTATATATATGATACTAGTGTTATAATGATAATATGGATAGGGGTGAGTATAAGGTAGAAAGGAAGAAAGAATGAATGAATTCAAAAGAAAAAGAAGGAGGATTTTACCTCTTCAATATAGTCTCCTTGAAAACCTCCACAAGGCTCTTAGTTTTGTTCCTCTAGGTTATACCGGTGGATAGTAGAAACTTGGAAGAAGTTTCATAGGGGAATTGGGAAATATTTTGACATGATTCAAGTCTTAGAAAGTGTGAGGAGAAGAAGAGGTGTGGGTGGTATTTATCAGAAGAGGAGAGTGGTGTTTTTGGTTACATTATTGAATTGATTATTATTATAGCTCAAGACATCCACTCAGGTTGATTCATGTGACTATTTATAATAACTATTTCATATGAGTTCGAAATAATGGATACCTACATCAGAAATGACACAAAATTCATGTATTTGGCTTATAATATTTAATACCACAAAATAATGTATTTCACTATTCATCGAAAAATCAATTATTTTATAAAAAATACCTAATATTTTCCCTAAAAAATTTTAGATATGTAAATTTCAAAAATAGAAATCATTATTTGAAAATAATTTTGGAAATATGAGAAATTTAATTATTAACTGTGATCATATTTAATTAGAAGAATACTGATTTTAATATTATACCCAATTTTATGACACTTTTAGGATTTAATTAAGGCCTCAAAAAATCTTCATATAATTCTATTAGAACAAAATAATAATTTATGAATTTAATTTATAAAAAAACATTCATTAAAGTAATTATATAAATTATAAATCTATAAATATTTATTAACATTTCACAATAAATAGAACCAAATAATTTATATTTTTTAATAATTTATGAACTTATTCTTTGATATAAATATAACATATTTTCATTTACGAGAGAACTATATTTTATTTTTTACTTTCACATGTGATTTTATTATTATAATGGCCAGATTTTTATTTCTAACACTCACATTACTATTCAAATGGTCATGTTTCTATTCCATTAATATAGATTCAATAATTTTTATAAATACCACCTATATAATTATACATTTACAATGAATTTGATTATATAACAACAGAATTTAAAAACAATATTTTATAATTACATGTTTTTTTATAGAGAAATAAATTAGGAATTCACATACATTTTAGATAATATTAAAACAAATATTTTTTCATCTTATCTATAAAATCAAAACATGAATTTTATTGAAAAATAAATGAAAAAACCTATCAAATTATTTTGTAAAAAGTCAAAATGGGTAAAAATGTATCTAATAAATAATTTTAAATGGGTTAAAAACACTTTTTAAAACCTTTTTATAAAACATGGTTATGAATGTCTATGGTTTTCCGACTGAAGAATGAAATGAAGTCAGATTTTATTAAAACATTGTCACAATTATTTTAAGTACCAATTGTTGGAAAAAATTTAATATTGATTGAAAATATTCATTAATACCCATTGGAGAATAAAATATGATGTTTTATTAAACTATAATAGTATAATTTCCTTCAATATAAAATGAAATATATAAAATCACGATTTAAATGAGATTTTGATGTGAAGCATTGCAAAGATTATAACATTGAAGTGAGAATTAACCAATGAATCTATTATTTCTATCAAATGTATATCCACACCAAATATGTGGATTTAAATAAAAATTTATTCATGGTTCAATACAATGATATACATATAATATCAAAGATAATAAATAATTAATATAATTCAATGAAATTAAATTGAGTATGTGATTAATTTCCGCTTTGTAAATTTCTTGTCAAATCCCCTTGGGTGAAATTATTAAAATTTATAACTAAAATTACATTAAATATTAATAAATAACGATATAACATGCCAATTTTTTATAATAATCACAATACAAAATAAATTAGGTGTATAACATTATAGTATGACTCAATGAAGTGAAATTGAGGTGAAGTCCCATACCTCATGATTACATTCATTTGAACAAGATTTATCCTAATGTATTGTGGTTTTAGACATGTTATTAAGTTATAATTTTACCTTAATAATATTTATAATATAATATATTATCCTTTTATAACATATTATCACTCATTCATTTTAAATATTTCATTATTTTCATTATTTTGGGAGTTAATTTCCATGTTTTATCTTTCGTTCATTATTAGAAAAGTTCCAATTCTTATGTAGATTAGAAATTTGTATTATATCAAGAATTATAATAATAGAATTATTATCATATTTTTACAACAATTATTCATTTAAAACAAACCATGAATTTTTATTTTTAGAAATTAAGTATGTTACGATCATGGATATGATAGGTCATACATATACATTGTAAACGTTTCCATTTTTCAATGATCATTATAGAAAGAAGGTAATTATTATTTAATATTTATATAATGATAATAATATAATAAATAAAATCTAATTAATTTAATATAATTATTTATATCATTCATTTTTTTTGTGATTAAAAGAGAGTCATGTATCTTCGTTTAGGTGATAGTCTACATGCACACAAACAAAGTTATCGCCTTTATGTTAGTGAAAAGTAAAAAAATAAAAAGATGTTTCACCATTTAAGAATGATAAATTTTTAATAAATATTATCATTGTATCATATATATCACTTATAATTATTAAATTTATTCTCATCACCTTCCATGTAAAGCCTTAATGAAAAGTGAATCGCATCACTTCACAAGGCTATAGTTTGTTGTACACATGAGCGACACAATCATATACCCTACATAATGGAATTTTTAGAGGAATATATGATATAATTACTCGATATAAATAATTATTTTCAATAAATAATATATATACTATATATTCATCTTCATACCCAATCATGAAATAAAATACTGGAAAAATAAATGGCATCAGTTTGTGAGGCCATAGTTTGTTGTACAGACAAATAATTATTTCATAAAACATTTCATTTAATTGGTGATTATTTTAGGTTATAAAATTAAAACAAAAACTTCTTATTATATGTAATATAATGAGGATATTTTATCAAAATGATATAATTGGTCGAGTTTTAGGAATAAAAAAAATAATAATTCTCGTTGAAGAATGTTACCTCTTGTTCGAGAAAATATAGATTATCACAAAAAAAATTACAAGGGTTTTTCCCTAACTATGTATTTAATATAGTAGCGGGGAATTTCATAATTTATTTGGATTATTATTGGAAGAACCAAAAGGGTATTAAGGTGTGAATTATAGAGGATAGGGGGTGACCTTTTATAAGTGAGGTGAGTGGCAAACATATAATTTTTGAAAATAAAAAGGTGTATATATATTATTCACACCAAATGTGGTAAAAATGAATTATTATGGATAATTATACATTATTAGGTCTATATATGTAATTAAAATATATTTCTTCGAAGTTTTTAGGTCATTTTAGTCCTTATATTCATATTTATCTCATAACTAACCCCATTTTTACCTTAATAATGGTAATTTTTTTACTTGTTTTAATATTCATTATGGTCAAAATATAATTTCAAATTATTAGATAATATAAATTATTCTGATTAAAAATTTGAAATATATATTTTCCAAAATTCATTCATATATTTCGACAAAAGTAATTTAAAATCAATCCCATATACATAGTGATAAAGAATGTTTTCAAAGAGAAAATGATCCAAATATTACAATGTTTTTATATCAAAATTATTTATAAAAATGATTCAAATAACCTAAATAGGATTTTATAGATATATAATTAAACAAAATTTAATTTAAAAATAATTGGAAATACAATTTAACTTTATAAATTATTTAAATTAATAGTTATTTTTCAATTGGTATTTATTATTTTCCATAAATCATTGAAAAATAAAATATTTTATAAAAATAATAAAAATTCACCATATGCTAATTTTCATATTATGTTTTAAAAATTAATTTAGTTGTATCAAATATATTTTCTAAAACTGAGAAAATTTATTTTTAAATTAGAGGTTTAAAATAAGGATATACCATCATTTAGAAAAAATATAGTTTCTTAGAAAACATTCCATTTTTCATTTAAGTGATTCATATTTTATATTTAATAAATTTAATTATATAATTCTCATAATTTAGAGATTAATATTTATTCCATCCAATTAAACATTCATGGTATAATGGTATACTATAGCACAACTAGTTTATACTTGTGGTTGAGTATTCCCCATGCTACTAAAGATATTAAATTTTGGAAATAAATTTCATGGGTTGTTTAATCTCGGAGTTGAGTGTAAGAAATGCTATCAAATATAATGATATTTAATTATAATTTAATTTTTTCATAGTATACCCACCTTAAATAAATTTAATCCTCGCAATATAAACTTGATATAGGTAATCAATGATTTGACATTAAAAATTCTTTTATTGAAACCCCACATCATTGAAGGTGTTAACAAAACATAATCTTTATGTAATTAAAATAAAAGTATAAATATCATATAGAATAATTAAATAATTAAGTTTCAAAGTATGATGAAATATGTTGGGAGTTAATTAATTCTAATAAAAAATTTGTAAGCATTAATATAGAGTGATGTAAGTCATTGATCACAATAATTTACGAAAGGTTAATGAACAAGTAACCTGAAACAAAAAAAGTTTTAATAAGGTCATTGATATCCTAAAAAATGATGATAATAATATAAAATTGTCATTCGATGATCCTTTTATAGATTTCTATTGTAATATTTCTCACTATGAGTATAATGAATGATTCTTACTTGATAAGTTTCTATTCAATAAGAACAATTCGATCTGTTATTTGTTCTTGGATCAATTTTCAATTCTTCCCTTACTCCAAGAAATGAATATCCAGAAAGACATTTTTATTAATGAATCACTATAATTCACATTTAGAGGATTTAATGATCGGTTAAAGAGTTACATGTATTTTCAACCATCAATAAAAATTTTCCATAACCAATATTGTTAGAACAAGTTGTCCAAAATAATTCATTAATATCTAAACATAAATAGAAACACTACTGGTACATTGTTCATATTTATGTTTCAAATACTTTAACAAAAAAATGAAATATTAACAAAGACATCACATAGTCTAGTGGTAGGTGATATAACCTTATCGTCATTCAGTAATGTGTTCAATCCCCATGGCCTTGCTGGATATTCTGGGTTGTCACTTGGAAAACACATTTTCATTTTTTAAAACTATATTAATATAAATCATATAATGTTCCCAATTATATATTATATAAAATGTGGAAAAAAATAATCATTTTTTAATGGGCCAAAGGCCTTATTTTTTATTTTATTATGGATAACAACCCTTTTAAGGGATGAATCGTAACCCTTACATGACCTGTAGGCCCATGGCCCAAGGCCCAACATGACCTGGAGGCTAAATACCAGACCTGAAGACCCAAAGGCATAATATTACCTTTACATGACCCTTAGACCCAAACCACTATAACTACCCCTCCCTAACATATACATCATTGATCAACTTAACTCCCCACCTTCCATTCATGATCGTCTAACATTACCCCAAGCAAAGTTGCATGGTTCCTGGTCCCGATGATAGTTACCATACCCTCTCATTCATCCAAATTCTGTTATCTTTACACTAGTGACTTCTTCTATTTCCTTGGATCCTCTTCTAGGGCCTTCTCTATGTTAATTGGTCTACTCCAGGGTATTTGTGACCTTATGTTACTAAGGCCTAAAAGCCTCTGATAACCCTAAGGCCTTAAGACCCATAGGGACAAACTTGTGGCCGAAAGGCCCAAATCAGGTGAATAGTTGAAACTACTATAGTACCGAACAATACTTTGAACAATACAACTACAGTACTAGGAAATTCACCTCCACCTGGTTTCAAACTCGGGTCTCTTGGGATGCCAAGCTGGTGCACTTACAACTCGGGTACGGACCCGTTGGAGAAAAAAAAATCTAAAAATTTTAATTTTCTATAATTTCATTAAAGATCTTTGTAATAACAAAATTTGTTTTGGAAATTACATTATTATAAATGTTTCATAAAAAATGAAACCACATAATAATTAACTACTAAGTGCTATATGACCCTTAAAACATATGTTGACACTTCTATGAAGTGAATTTCCAAAATCCGACATACATAGTGCCGATCAATAAGTTATTCAGAGTCCAATAAGTTGGTGAATAGTAACCTACCCTTATGAATAGTAACATACCCTTATGAATAGGTCTATACCCTAATGAAAATTAACCTTACCTATACTAGTATATAATTAATATTCAAGTGTATGTACGATATACCTATGGTTTAAAATACGTAAACAAATGTTTTAAAACTGTTGTTTTTAAAATAAAGTATAATTATAATTAAATATTAAATTAATAATCATTATAAAATTATTTTTGAAAAAATGGACTTCATTTTTAGTTTCTACACGTTGAAAATTTATTTTGGAAAATTTTTGGGATTTTTCGGAAATACATGAATTTTTTATGAATAGTGAAATACTATAATTTACAAAATAAGATAAATAAGATAATTATAGAGTCATGAATGATGTTATCATGATGTAAGCCCAATTGGTTCTGGTTCACATGATAATATTACTATTCTTGGTCATGGAATACTCATTATTCCTTGTCTTTTGGGGAAATAATAAATTAATGAAATTTATATTAAGAAATCCCCTCTCTTCTCCACTATAAAAACCCCCTCTCACCCCCGTCCATTGACTCCACTCATGCCTTGTGCGTTCTCTAAATTATATCCATATACCTTCCCAACCTCCTTCCCCACGTCTGTCAAGCCTTGGTATCATAAAAAGATGGGAACCTCTCTTTAAGGAGGTTCTCAAGAATGTTTGGTTCAAGAGGTAATTTCTTCGTTTCAATTCTTTTTCTTTCCTTTCAAGCTAATTTATTTTCTTTTTCTATTACATATCCTTATGAAACTTCTGTGATGACTCTAGTACCTTATATGTAATGATATAATTTCATTATAGTGGAATATGTTATCATCATCTCCCCCATTTTACCTTCTTTTAAACTAGTAGCAAGAACACCATCCGAGATGTGTTAATTTTCCACATTCAGGGACAATGGACTATCATTTTCTATTATCATTCTCAATTATGGACATGAAACAATTATTATTATGGTTAAACAAAATTATTATATATATATATATATATAATATAGCCTATTTAATATTTTTTAGTCTCTTTGTACAAATGGAATTAAGTTATAAAGAAAAATGAGTTCGTTGTAATCAACACCCACAAATTAACCGAAACAATTATCATTAAAGTTATATATATTAATTCATCATCTTTACATGTAAAAAGTTATATAAATGACCAATAACAACTATTTATGTTCATAAATAATATATAACTGCAATTATGGAGACTTACATAAATTCCAAAAACATAAAAACATGTGAACCAAAGATGAAAATAAAGAAAATGAACACTCTGGAGCAACAAAATTCAATACAATAACTTATAAATAAGAACATAAATGAGCTAACCAGAATTATGATAACCTAAATACATGTATAATAGGTTTTTATATAAGTTATTAATAAGTATAATTTCATATTTTGGGATCTTAAGTTTGAGAGAGGAAGACATTCAGTGTTATGGTAAGGGGTTTTCCACCCAAACTTCCATTTTCATTCGGGCTACTTTCATTGTCTAATTACTTCAATAAAATTATTATGTATTCTTTTAAACGTCCAATAAATTAGGTTTTGTTATTATATATATGTACACCAACCATAATACTTCCTTATTTTATGGATAGTTACATGTTTTAAAAGGAACTTTCAAAATTGATTTTAAAATACAAACCCAATTCAATGGAATATTTTAAATTCTTACCAATTTTAAAGGGTAATCACTAATCTGTTTTTGGAAGAAATTATATTTATAAAATCACTCATTTCACTAGGAAAATAATATCTTACTTCACTTATGGTTTTATGAAAATATTTTTCTAAAAGAACTCTTCTTTTCAAATAAAAGAGTATTTATCTCAAGATTGCTAATGATTTTATAAGAGTATTTTCGATTGATTTAACACTCTTGTTGTTACTTATGTATTATTGGGAATAATAATTTATGAAGTCATATACCATATTTTATTTAATGGTTTATGACTAACTCTATTGTGGATGAAATATCCTAAAACCATTCTTTATATTACTCATAATGGTTAGATTTTTATGTTTAATGATTGGGGTAAGTTAGATACATTTCATGTGATAGTTTCAATATGAATGTATATTTTGTTAATGTTTATCCTCGCTCATATGAGGAATTCATTAGAATTGTTATGTGTTGTTTGGGGCAAGCTATATCCCCTCGATGCATCGCTAGGTCTCATGAGAGAAACTACGGTCTTGGCATAAGGCATTGACAAATTGATTTTTATGGTCCTCGCACGAGGCCTGGAAGATATGGTTATGATGTATAGATTATGAACTTCCCTCATTATGATGCGATTATTTGAATTTATTGTGGTTATTTTAATAGTATAATACCCATGATTATGTTTTATTATTTCATTATTTACTTAGCTCATATTCATTCCATAATGTGTACAAGTTTATTATTAAAGGTATGTGTTTTCAATTACATACCATGTCTTATGTTTATGTTATCATTCATTGTTTGGTTTACCATTAATGAGTGTTTGAGCTCACACATTCCTTATAATTCATTTCATCCGGGTATTAATAAGTAAATTATGAGGGACTTTCAAGCATAATCTAGGAGGCCTGGATGTTTTGAATAGAATAACATAGTGTTGTTTTTGCTTCCAATATGTGAAGTTGAACTTACCTATGTATCATGTTTCCAATAATTCTAAACTACTCGATATTTTGGGATGCTTATTACTTTTTTTATATACCAATGTAATCAAATAAGGAATCGACTCTAGGATACAAGGGTCTGTTCCTAAAAGTTGGTGTCAGAGGATTTTTAGTATAAAACATAGAAACTAGATTTAGAAAACGTAGATTAGGGAAGAGTCCCTAAGATAGTCTTTATAGATAAAAATACAAGAACGTCCTGGTATTTTGGTAAAGAATAGATTATTTTGATTATTCAATCAATACATCCCTATCTGTATACAAGCAGGTAGAGGTGGTTCTGGCACAGATATACAGAGGAGTGAAATCTTTGACAAGGAGTTTCGGGATTAACCCTGGGTATGTTGGTATACAACAACAGGCCTTGATGCACTCTTGGTTACGACACTCCTGAAGGATATGCTCATGAAAATTCATTTTTTCATTACAAGCCATTATGAATGATTTAAATGCAACATTTTCCTCAAAGATACCATGTTTATGATTAAGAGGTTAACTATGTGTAGAATTTCAATTTACCCTTAGTATTTTTATACATTGAGATTATAAATTATGATTCATACACTATTCTAGTGTATTCCATTATTTATAAATGGTGCCTAGTGGAAGGAATGGAAACCTCATGAATGCATATGTCCCCTATAGATATTTTCCTTCGACCCAAGAAAATGATGTTGGATCTGGTGCTGTGATTGGTGCTGAGAAACTCATAACTATAATGGGTCAACTTACTCATGTTATGAATAATAACCTTACCTATATAGAGCTTCTGGGTCCACCATGTGGAGGAGCTATGCTAGACCGCTTTATGCGACAATACCCTCCACCATTCAATGGGACTACAAACCCGTTTATATAGAGCAGTGGATATGTTCCATTGAGAATATATTTCTCGCTTTTGGATGTAATGAAAGAGAGAAGTTTTTCATGGTAGTATATCATCTATCGGGAGATGCATATCAGTGGTGATCATTAATCTAAAACAAAAATGAGGAGGAAGTGATAGAAGAGATGGAATGAAGGAATTTTAAGGAAATCTTCTTTAGAAAATATTTCCCTTATTAGAAGAAATAAGATATGGAGAGACAATTCATGAATCTTAGGAATAAAGAGGATAAAAATGTTTCCAAGTATGAATCCAACATCACAAGGTTAGTAAGACATGTTGTAGACTGTATTCGAAATACAAGGAGAAAAGTTGATCGACTCTTTGATGGCCTAAATCCATTCCTCCGGTGGGGACTGTTATCCCAAATTTTTTCATCATATGAGGATATAGTTTTATGTGATATCAAGAAATAAAGATAATTTTCAAAGTATTATGATTTTAAGGGAAATCAAGAGAAGAAGAGGGATACTAAAAACTCTCGGAAAGGAAACATGGAAATAAGGAAGAAGGGAAGAGTTGAATTTCCACCCTGTGATAATTGTTGAAAGAAACACCATGGTGCCTGCTTAAAGGGAAAATGAGTATGCATCAAATGTGGATAGAAAGGCCATATTGCTGGTGATTTTATGGGAAAGTCAGAGGCTAATGATGTTCAATTATATAACTGTTGGTAGATGGGACACTATTCTAATGATTTTCCAAATCGCCAAAGAAACATGCAACCTAAAAGGCCAAGATATAAGGGACAAGCTTATTTGTTCACAACTACTGATTTTGAAGTTCCTAATGATGTGGTGGAAGGTACTTTAAACGTTTCCTCAAATTTATCCAATAATTTATTTGATTCTTTATCATCGCATTCATTTATATGTTCCCAATTTTCAAATACAATTACATATGTATAATTTAATTTAATTATGTAATTATGAGTTAAAACTCTTAGCGGATGTATCGTTGCAATAAAGGCATGTCAATTTGTCCCCCTCATGAAACATTAGTTTTCTTTAGTTGATAACCTTATCATCATAACAATGGTTGACTATGATATAAATCTCAGAATGAATTGGTTATTAATTTATTATATAAATATCTATTGCAAGAGGAAGGATGTTACAATCATCGAGAATGGTGTAGAATCCCTTTTCTTTAGAGTAGAAACCTCTCCATTTGATTATCATCTATATCCACCCCCAGTATCTAAACTAAATTTAATTATTGAGCAAGAAGATAATTAAATAACTATGGGTGAGGAAAATAATGTTCAAATAGAAGATGTACTTGTTGTGAAATAATATATTGAGGTTTTTTCAGAGGATTTACCTGGACATCCTCCATAGAGGGAAATTGAGTTTTCCATTGACTTAATTATTGAATAAAGGACCATATCAAAGAACCTGTATAGAATGGACACTATGGAGTTTATGGAACAAAATAAGAAACTAGTGGAATTGAGTGATAAAGGATTTATTCGACCTAGTGTTTCTCTATGGGGATCCCCTTTCCAATTTGTCAAGAAGAAAGATGGATCCATGAGGTTGTGCATTGATTATAGGGAAATCAATGCTATTACAATAATGAATAAGTATCCACATCCATGAATTAGTAATTTATTTTATCATCTTCATGTAGCCCAATATTTTACGAAGATTGATCTACGATCTAGATATCATCAGTTGCTTGTGAGAAAAGAAGACATTCCAAAAACATCATTTCGAACCAGGTTCGGGCATAATGAGTTTATAGTAATGACTTTTGGACTCACTAATGCACCATCTATTTTCATGGATCTCAGGAACAGAGTCTTCAAGGAATATCTTGAAGACATTGTAGTGGTGTTTATTGATGATATCCTAGTACACTCTAAAATCCATGAAGATCCTGAAAATAACTTGCGCAATATTCTGAAGACCCTTAAAATAAATAAATTATATGGGATGTTTAAAAAATGTGATTTCTGGATCTAATAAGTTTCCTTTCTAGGACATATTTTCTATAAGTATTGAATATATGTAGATCCTAAGAAGACAATGGATGTGCACGAATGGCCTACTACAATGAACATAATTGAGGTACATAGTTTTATTGGTTTAATAGGTGATTATCGGCGTTTCGTTCAGAACATCACTCGTTTAGCCAACCCAATAACTAAGATCACATGAAAATGAGTTCAGTTAGAATGGAAAATGGAATGTGAAGAATTTTTTGAATAATTGAAGAGGAGGTTAGTGAATTCTTCGATCATAACCCTACCATCAGGGAATGATGGGTTTGTGATATATAGGGATGCATCAAATTAAGGAATTTGTTGTGTCCTTATGCAGAATGATCGAGTGATTTCCTATGCATCTAGGTAGCTAAAAATTCATTAAGAAAAGTATACAACTAATGATCTTGAGTTAGCAGCAGTAATCTTTGCTTAGAATATTTGGAGACATTACCTCTATGGATAAAAATGTGAGATATATAATGATTATAATAGTTTGAAGTATATATTATCACAGAAAGAACTCGACATGAGACATAGGAGGTGGATTGAGCTACTCAAAAGATTATGATTTCACAATACACGACCACCTGGGGAATGAAAATAAGTTAGCAGATGCTTTTAGTGTAAAGGAGGATGGAATTATGAACAATATGTGAGTTGAAAGGGATCCTATTTTCATGGATCAAGTAAATATTGATGTGAGAATTATCAAGGAAGGTAGCACATCACTACCTTTTCAAATATTTTCCCATCCTTGTTTATTAGATAGGATAAAAGGTTCTCAGGCCAATGATGAGGAGTTTCAAAAGAAAATTAATGCTACAAATGATGGGATGTTGACAAACTTCGCATATGAAGGTGAGATTTTCCAATTCAGGAAGAGGCTTTGTGTTCGCTAAATTCTTGAGATAAAGAGAGATGTGTTGGATGATTCTCATAGCTCTAATTTATTTATACATCCTAATAGCACAAATATGCATCAAGATCTCTGAGAAAACTTTTTTTAGGAAATTATGAAATGGGAGATTGCTGAATATAATAAAAGTGCTTGGTAAGTCAACATGTGAAGGATGAGAGGAAAAAGTAGTACGGGATGATGTAACCACTACCCATACCATCATGGAAGTGGGAGAACATTACCATGTACTTTTTCAAAAAACATCCAAGGACATCTAGAGGAAACAATTCTATATGGGTTGTTGTGGATCGTCTTACAAAGACAGCTCACTTTATCACAATTCGAGAGGACTTCTCATTTGATCAACTTGCACGAATTTACATCAAATAAGTTGTAAGGCTGTATGAAGTACGACTCTCTATTGTATTCGACTGTGATCCTAGATTCACCTTGATGTTCTAGAAATGTCTCCAACATGCTTTAAGCAATGAAATGAACTTTAGTACGTCCTATCATCCCCAAACTGATGGCCATTCTGAGAGGACTATTCAGAAACTGGAAGACATGTTGAGAGCATGTTCTATGTAATTCAAAGGAGGATGGGACAATCATCTTCTACTGGTATAATTATCCTACAACAATAGTTTCCACTTGAGAATCATAATTCTACCATATAAAGATCTTAATGGGAAATGGTTTAGAACACCGGCGTGTTGTGATGATTTCGGTGAGTGAAAGATGCTAGGATCTGAATTGGTTGAAGAAATGGTGGAGAAGGTGAAAACCATTCAGCAACATATAAATGTATCCCAAACTCAACAGAGGAGTTATGTGGATAACCATCGACGAGACCTTGAGTTAAAATATTGAGACCTGGTATTTCTACGCATATCTCCATGGAATAAGGTAATGCGATATGGGAATAAAGGAAAGTTAAGTCCTAAGTATATCGACCCCTTTGAGATCCTTGATCGAGTTGGAGATGTTGCCTATTTATTGGCACTTCTACCTACCTTGTTGAAAGTACATGATGTCTTTCATGAATCCCTCTTAAGTAAGTACATACCGGTACCATCACATGTACTCTCTTAAGAAGTTGTATAGTTGGAGGATGATCTTTCCTATGAGGAGCAGCCTGTTAAAATCATGGATTGTAGAGACAAAGTTCTATAAAATAATACTACTCGTTTGGTCAAGGTACTATGGAGAACCCATAAGTATGAAGAGGCTACATGGGAACTGGAGGAATCAATGAACGAAAATTACCCACACATGTTCTTGGCCTAGATTGTAAAATAAAATTTTGAGGGAGAAATGTTTTTTTGGAGGGGAGAATGTAACGACCAAATACTTTTTTGGAAATTACATTCAAATAAATATTTCAAATCACATGAAATCACAACATAATTAACTACTATGTGCTATGTGACCCTTAAACCATAAGTTGTCACTTCTCTGATGTGAATTTCAAAAATCTGACATAGACAATTATGATCAGTATGTTATTTGGAGTCCAATAAGACAAACATAATTTTTGGTGAATAGTAACCTACCCTTAGGAACAGCAATATACCTTTATGAATAGTTTTATACCCTAATTAATAGTTAAATTACATATAATAGTATATAAATAATATTCAAGTGTAAGTACGATATACCTATGCCTTAAAATGCATAAAAAATTGTTTCAAAACTGTTGTTTTTAGAATAAATTATGATTTTAATTAAATATTGAATAAATAATATTTATAAAATTATTTTTGAAAACTTTTATTCATTTTTTTATACTACACGTCAAAAAATGGTTGGGGTAAATTTTTTGGGATTTTTTTGAAATACTTGAATTTTTTTGATGAATAGTGAAATACCATAATTTACAAAATAAGCTAAATAAGCTAATTATAGAGTCATGTATGATATTATGATAATATAAGAATAATTGGTTCAGGTTCACATGATAAAATTACAAATCTTGGTCATGCAATACTCACTATTCCTTGTCTTGTGGGGAAATAATAAATTAATGAATTTTTTTATTAAGAAACCCCTCTCTCCTCCACTATAAAACCCCCTCTCATGCCCTTCCATTCACTCCTCTAATTCCTTGTGCCTTATTCAAATTCTATCCAAATACTTTCCCAACCTATTCCCCCTCTTCAAAAAATCATTGGTCTCATTAAAATACCAAAACCTCTCTTTAAGGAGGTTCTCACGGAATTATAGTTCAAGAGGTTCAATTCTTTGTCTTTTCTTTCAAGTTAATTTGTTTTCTTTTTCTATTACCTCTCCTTATCCAAATTTTGTGATGAATCTGGTACCATATATATACTGGAATGTTTTCGTGATAGTGGAATAAGTTATCATTATCTCCCCCTTTTACCTTCTTTTATACTAGTAGCAAGAACACCATACGAGATGTGTCAATTTTCAACATTCAGGGACGATGGACTTTCAGTTTCTATTCACATTCTTAATTATGGTCATGAAACCATTATTGTTATGGTTGAACAAGATTATAATATATATATAATATACCCTATTTAATATTCTGTATTCTCTTTGTACCAATGGTATTAAGTTATAAAGAAAAAACAGTTCGTTGTAATCAAAACCCACAAATTTACCAAAACAATTACCATTAATGCTCTATATAATAATTCATCATATTTACATGTAACCAAGTTATATAAAAGACCAATGACAATTATTTATCTTCATAAATAATATATAAATTTAATTCTGGATATTTTCATCCATTCCACATACTTAAAAACAAGTGAACCGAAGATGAAAATAACAAAAATGAACACTCCGGAGCGACGAAATTCAATTCAAAAACATATCAATAAGAACATAAATGAACTAACCATAATTATGATAAACTAAATACATGACTAATAGGTTCTTAAATAATTTATTAATAAGTATAATTTCATATTCTATGAGCTTATGTTTGAGAGAGGAACATGTTCGGAGTTATGGTAAGGGTTTTTCCACCTGAAAGTCCATTTTCATTTGGGTTACTTTTATTGTCTAATTAACTCAATGAAATTATCATGTATTTTTATGTACTACCAATAAATTATGTTTGGGTATTATAAATGTACACCAACCATAATACTTCCTTATTTTATGGATAGTTACACGTTTTAAAAGGAACATTCAAAATTGATTTGAAAATACATACCCGATTCGAGGGAATATATCAAATTATTACCTATTTTCAAGGGTAATCTATAATCTGTTTTTGGAAACCATTATATTTATAATATCACTCATTTTATTATAAAAATAATATCTTAATTCACTTCTGGTTGTATACAAATATTTTATCAAAAGAACTCTTCTTTTCAAATAAAAGATTATTTATCTGAAGATTGCTGAATGATTTTATAAGTGTATTTTTTTATTCAACACTCTTTTTGCTTCTTATGTTTTATTGGGTTTAATCATTTATGAAGTCATCTACCATATTATATTTAATTATTTATCACTAAATCTATTATGGATGAACTATCCTAAAACCATTCTTCATATTACTATGAATGGTTAGTGTTTTACGTTTAATGTTTGGGGTATGTTAGTTACATTTCATATGATAGTTTCAATATGAATTTATATGTTGTTTATGTTTGTCCCTGATCATATTATGAATTCATTAGAATTATTATTTGATAGGTGAGGCCTGTTATAGACCCTCGATGCATCAGTACATTTCATGAGATAAACTACGGTCTTGGCACAAGGCCTTGACAAATTGATTATTTATGGTCCTAGCACGAGGCCTGGACAGTATAGTTATGATGTCCCACATATGCAACTCCCTAATTATGATGTGATTATTTGAAGTTCATGTAATTATTTCATTAGTATAATACCCAAGATTATGTTTTATTATGGAACTATTTACTTACCTCATATTAATGCCATAATTTGTACAAGTTTATTATTAAAGGAATGTGTTTTCAATTACTTAACATGTCTAAAGTTTATGCTGTCTTTAACTGTTTTGTTTACCCTTACAATGCATTTGATCTCACCCCTTAATTATGATTCATTTTCACAGGGTAAGAAGAAGTAAATTATGAGTGACTTTCACGAATAATCTAGGAGGCCATGATGTTTTGAATAGAATAATTTACTGTTGTTTTTCCTTTCAATATTAAAGTTGAACTTATGTTTGTATCTTTTTTTCAATTATACTAAACTAATTGATCCTTTAGGCTACTTATTAATTTTTTTAAATAGCAATGTAATCAAATAAGGAACCAACTCTGGGAAACTGGGGTTGGGTCCATACAATCCTATTAATCTTAATGGTTATAAATACCTTTAAATATTTCTCTATAAAATGTAATGGAATTATTATTCAAATAACCTTTCCACTAAAACATAGATATCGTATATTTCTCCTAAAAATTCAATAATCTTGGCTGACTTTCATCAAATAAAACCTAAAATAAGGGTTTTAAGATGTTGAACTTATAATCAATCTTTAACTCATAAACCCATGATTTTATTCATAACTCTTTGGTTAATTAATACATTTATGCTTCTAAATTTTTACAAAAATATATATATGTTTTTTTATAATTATTATTGCCAAACATCTATTTGTAAAAAATGATACTAAAATTTTATTATTAATCACAAATTTGTAAATACATTATCCATTTTATTTCTAGAAATTTTATTCCATGGGAAAGGATTGATCCTTTTAAAGATGGAATTGCTTATATAGTTCTCATGTTCACCACATTTAAGAAATTTAATAACAAACGGAGTCCTCATATGAGATTCATTTCCATCAATTTTAATCTTCATTTTTACCTCTGAAATTAGTTTCGTCAAGGAATTGATTTTAACACATATTTATTTTTCCTATTATATTGAGTCACTATCCTTGATTAATATTTCCACGTTTATAACATAATTTAAATCAATCATACATTCCTACTTGGTCTCCACCATTTGGGATATTAGAGAAATACATCCCTCTCTTTATTGGCGATTCCAGTAGTTTGTTAAGGTACAGTTTTTCAACAATATTTTTGTAAACATTATTAGGCATAATAAAAATATCATTCGCCCTTATCATAACCCCATGTGGTTTCTCATAATCTCCATATTATACTTCAAGTTCTATGTATTCATGAATCATTTAGGTTTCACCCATTAAATAAAACAAAAAATCATAGTTTGAGAAATAATATCTATAATTGGAAAAACATAGAATCATATATAGGATTTCTAAATGTTGTTAAATTATTTTCTATATAAGGTAACATAGGATTAACTTAGGTCATTAATTATCACCATATATTCAAATCATTTATAATATTCTTTAACCAAAAAAATTAATTATCATAATCATATCTCCTGGGAGTATCAAACTACATACACAATGAGGTCTATTTCCATGAACTATGTGATGTCTAAGTAAATTTCAATGCACAATTTTTAGAGTTATTTCCCATAATTTCTTGTTTTATTTAACCACATCAACTTGTAATTTTCAAAAATGAATATATTTCTATGGGAAAACACATATTCTCTTCCTTACGAAAACATTAGTATGTTTTTTTATCATTATCCTCAACGTTTATCAAAGGGTTCTATTAAATAAAATATTTTTTCCTAAATCTTATTTCCTAAGGTTTCTACTATACTTCCTTGATACCTACTGTAGAAACACCAACCCCGGTAGCTAAGATATTCTTTCTTATTTATTACATTGGCATAAAATATAATGAATTTTATCTTGATGGACCAAAAAGTTTAATAGTCTATGATAACTAGATACATACATGATTCAAATATTATACATGAAAACAAAAATTTCAACATATATGTTTTATTGATAGAATAAAATTTTTACCTCAAGCATATATGAGATTTTCAATCATTTTACACTTAATGAATTCAAAATAATGGAAACAAAATTAGGGTGATCTAAATTATCAACAAGGGTTAGGTATAGATGAATCTAACATGAATCTATAATGAATAATGAATTTGGAATAATAATAAATTGATTTTTTTTAATGGGTAACATGTAAATAATAATTTTATAAGACATAATCAATATGAAATGGTAAATAACTAAACACACATTCCATTTAAATAACTTAACTATCATTAAATGGTCAAACATAATCAATAGGTAAAGGTAAATAACTTGAAAAAAATCTATTTAATAAATTACTGAAAATTAAATTCATCGAGAGGTAATATCATCAAAAAATATCATGGGTATCATGAAAAACTAAATTATCAATGATGGAAATGCTTAATTATTAGACATCATGAACTCAAGATAATGATACCTCTACCCATGTATATATGTCTAAATATTTCTTCATATGTTTGATAATCAATTTAATTCATGAACAACATTTCTTACCATTAAATATAAGTATTGAAGAAAAAATATGGATTATAAATATTTCATTATTTAGGTTAATAAATATCAATGTAAACAAAGTTTGTATAAATTAGATGAATTTTAATAAATAAGAATATCCATCATCATTAATGTGAAAAATTAGGAAACTTTAATATCCAATGATCCCAGGAATATTAATATTTCAGGATATTTGTAACAAAAAAATGAATCAAAAAATCAAATTTTGACACTTTTCTTAGTGTAAATGTTCATGAACCATAAAAATGAAGAATATGGATGTTATAAATACAACCTAAATCCACTAGATTAAGAGTAAATGGTTTTTTTCCTCAATTAATAGAAATTCCATTAAAAATATTTAAAAAAATCTTGAGGAAAATATCCTTATCATTTCAAAATAATCATTTTAAAAATAAGTGTTCACAAAATAAATCATAATTTTTTTTTTGAAAATATTCTTTGAAAATTATAAAATAATCATAAAAACATTGGGTTATCCTGAAAGTATTAAAATATAAATATGTTGAGTATGTTATGTGAAATATTCCTTTTACATTTTTGGTAAATCCAAATGTGCATTGTTTCGAAAATAAAGTAAATATTCCTTTTAAAAATTTATTTAAATATTAAAAATATTTAGTTTTTTAATATATTATTTTTAAAATTGTTAGAAATTTTTAAATTATTTTAATGAAACACTGTTTTTAAAAAAAATTCCGGTCGAAGAGAGGAAAAGTTTCATGTTTTATTAAAATATTTCTCAAAATATTTGAGTGCCAGAGGGTTAAAAAAGGAAAAATATCATGAAATAGATAAAACTAAAGGATAATAAAATGAAATATTTATTAAGAAATGATCAAAAAAATTCCATCAATTTAAATCCATGTAAAAAAATCCCAATTAAAATGAGATTTTGAGGTTAACCCATGAAACGTTACTAACATTGCTGTGAGAATTAACCAATGAATCATTTTTATTTGTCAAATACAAATCCCAATAAATCATGTCGATATAAAACATAGTGTATAAAAATTTTAATATACACATAACCATAAAATTTCAAATAAAATGAAAAATTAAAATAACTCAATGAAAAGAAATTGTATTATTAATTTCATGACCACATGGAAATTTTCATATCAAATATTAATGGATGAAAAAACCCAAATTGAAAAATAAAATAAAATTAATTATTAATGATTTATGATATCACATTTTAATGGTACATTATGCACACCATATAAAATAAATTAGGTGCCTAAAATTAACATATGACTTTATAAAGGGAAATTGAGATGAAGACCCTTACGTGACACTTCCATTTTGTTGAATGACATTTAACCTCATGTATAGTGTTTTTAAAATTTTCAAATAATTATTAATGCACCAAATTAATATTTATAATATCACATGTTATCCTTTTATGACATCTAATCTGTCGTTCATTAATTATATTTCTTTATTTTATTTGTTTGAGGAGTTAATTTCCATGTTTTACCATTCTTTCAATATTATGAAAGTTCATGTTCTTCTAAATGTTGTATAGTTTTATCCTCCTTGGGAATGATGATGAAAATATGGTCAAATCTCTTTGTGAAGGTAATAATCCACTTGTAGATGAATTACATTACCATCTTTAAGTGACAGAAAATGTTTGAATGAAAATTATATATTATCATTTATTAAGGATAAATAGTTAAATAATATAATAATTCTGTAATTTATATAACATATATTAATTAATATTATTCATATCACCTTCTAGGAAAAGTGTTAGTTAATAATGAATCCAATCACTTCATGAGGCTGTAGTACTCCACACTCAATAGAGATATTATCTCATCCCCTATGGAATAGAATAAAAATAATTAATATATGATATATTTACTTTAGATGTATAATTATTTTATAATCATGATATATAAAATATATAGAAATCACCATACCCAACTATGAGAGGTGGTAATGGGGAAAATGAATGACATCAATTCGTTATGAATTAGTCGGTTGTACACACGAATGATGATTTAGTAACCCATTTGAGGGAACAGGTGATGCATTTAGGTAATGAAACTAAAATAAAAATATCATTACATATATGATACTAAGGTTAATATATCATCATTTTTTAATATTAAGTGATGTAGGTGGTGGAGAAAATAAAATAAAAATTCTCAATTAATATTGTTGCCTCTTATTTGGATAACAAGCTTAGGATTTCACCATAATACAACCTAGGATGGATTTATGATCGAAATTTTTCTTATAATATTCAAGGATAGATGTAAGGTAGTTATTTGGGTAGTTATTTTTTAATTTAGTGGATTTTAAGTAGTTAGGAAGAAAGTAGATTAGCCATCCTTTTATAAGGGATATGAGTGGCACACATGCATTTTCTGAATTGAAAAAGGTGTAACCCTATTATTCACATGCCAAAAGTTCCAAAAAAATGGATTATTATTAGGACTGTGAAATTTTAATGTTCAAATATTCACATAAAATAGTTTTTTACAAGTTTTTATTTTATTTTAGTACTTATTTCCTTAGTTTAACCCCCATAAACACATTTTTACTTTAACTACACTAAATAAATTTTATTGTTTGTAAAATTTATTATGGAAAATAATAATTTGACCTCATTAGATAATATCAAAATATGAAACCCATTTTTACGAATTCAATTAGATGAAGTGGTGAAATATAATTTAAAATTAATCCTGCAGAGGTCACGGGAAAGCTAATTTTTAAAGATATTATGTTCCAAAGATTAAAATGTTTTTATATAAAGATTAAATATTAAATGGACTATAATGAAATAAATTATATTAATAGATTTATATAATTAAATTAATTATACTTTACACCAATTAAAAATATTTCTTAACATTATAAATAAGTTAAATGAAAAGGTAGTATTTTGTTACAATTCTTTATTTTTCATTATTCTTCAAAAAATAAATACTATTTTAGAAAATACCTAAAATTAGCACTATGAATGTTTTAATTATATGTTTTATAAAAATTTAGTTTATTTTATTAAATAAATGTTCAAAATTATTAAGAAATTTTTTTAAAATAATGTTCAGAAAACGCAGCTGAACCATATTTTAATTTTTTAAAATGTGTAATTTACCTTTTACTAATTATTATTTTATTTTTAATCAATATATAACCATGTATTTAATAATTTATTCATTAAAGATCATACCAACTAATTTAATGGCTACGTTATAAAAGTATTATATATCAAACTTCATTTAGACCCAGGTTTGTATGTTCTACAAGCTATCAAAGAGATTAAATTTCAAGAAACATATATCATAGGTTATTTAATCTCAGAGTGTCTTGCGGAATATTCTATTAAATACAATTTTATTTCATTAAAATTTCATGGGGTTACATTCAGTGGAGTTTATCGATGAACCGTCTTGTGGTTCCATTCTCAATTAAAGAACAATGAAATCCCTGAGGTATGTGATTCATTTTTTCAGCATTAATTATTATGTGATTTCATCATATTTTGTTGCTTTAAATTATTGGAAGGTAGTAAAATTAATCCAAATAAGTATTTAAGAAATTAGTTAAAGGAAATGGTTTATGGTTTCAATATTCATGTGATGATGTTCTTATCATGGAAATAGTTTTCCTCTAGATTTTGTTTATAGTGTTCTATAAAGGTAATGACTTATTTAATATGTTTTTTATGTTTGGGTCAGAATTATTTGATGTAAATTTTCAAAAATGTATGTATGGTAATAATTTGGATAGATAAGGTACTAAATGGATATGTCTAATAAATACAGTATTTCCTGTAATTTGTTTGTCAACAAATTGATGATATCTGACTGTTTAATATTTTTATAGTTCAATGTGATAATTTAATTTACTGAAGAACATGAATATTTATTTTTTTGTAGTTGTTGATGATAAAAATGTATCTTAATGAGATGTTCAACAATAAAGTTTAATGAAACAAGATGTTATTCTAGAAATAGTTTTTTAAATCATTGATATATTTCCATTAAATATTCCATTAGTTTCCTATCATTTTAACTTGTATAAATAAATTATTTAATTCAATATAGTTACTGAAACGATTGTATAATAATGATAAATCTTTGGGGATTGGAGTGAATGTATGCATGTAAAGGATGTATGACTTATTTTTAGGGAATAGTTCCCATTATATACTTTTTTTCTTATTTTTTGATTTCTATATTTCATAGAATATAATCCCTTTTAAGTGATTTGATGTAATTTTGTGATGGATATTTTTCAATTAGATATGGTTAGAGGAGGCATAATTTTTTAGTAGTAGTTGATAGCTTTTTTTATGAGATTCATGGTTCTTTGTATAATAGTATTGGAAATAAAACACTGTTTGATTGATATAGATGAAATCTAGCCTTCTAGTTGTTGTGATAAATGTTTTATTCTTGATTGTTAGTTTTTTAATGAATAGATAGATGAACTGCTTGATTATCTATATTTGAATACCCACTTCTTACATAATTTAGTCAATCATGGTTATGCATCAATTTGTGTTATCTTAAGATGTTTCTCATAGTAACCATAATTATGGGAAAGTAATATTTTTTTCAATTTGTTAACCCATGGTTTTTGTGCTTCCAAGAATACGATTTTTTTTATTCGTAAAAAATTGTAGACATTATTATATTATGCTTTCATGAAATAGAGTATACCAAAAATGATTTGTGAAATTTAAAAAGAATAATGTAAATAATGTATAATTAATTAATTAACATCATGGTAATTTTTTTAATTTAATGAATAAATTTAATAAATTGTTTCTTAAATTTTGGGTATATATCAGATATCTAGTTATTAGTTGTGGTATCCAAGAGTCTCAGAGATGATAGATATAATTTTCATTAAGACTATATTGATTTCTATAGTGCTATTGTGAATTATATTATATCTTATATAATATTTAATTTAATACACTACCCCACACATGTATATAGTGTGACTAAAAACCAATGGATACTAGGAGGGGTTTCCCTATAAAATATATGTTGGAAAGGTGTGGATTGTTTTCTACCCTTTGATCCCTACTCTCTTCTATTGGTGGAATTATTTTTGGTATGCATGGTCATTAGTTTCCCCATATATGTGTTAAATTTATATAATGGATTGTTTTTAGTTAACAATAATATATCTTTATAATACAAGGTTTATTATTTGTATGATATGTATTTACTGTGATAGCTCTAGGTATATACAATGTGTACCAGATAATATGTCTTGAGGGGGAGTACCTGATGTATGACACATGACTTGTGGGAAATGGGTTCTCTGATAAACTACTCTATTACTATATGGAGATTTATATGGGATGATGTGATGACATAATGTAAGGGGTTATTTTTATGATACTTTTCCAAGGTATCATCAGACCATATTCTTTTGTAGAGTGATGGACTTGGATGTGTAATGTTACGGGATTGTGGTAAACTAATTTGGATGTGGTAACATGTTACCTTTTTCTTTATTTTTAAATAAAATGATCTCATATATGATTTAAATAGAGAGAGGTATCCATGGTTAGGATATAATTTCAGTATATAGGTTTAATTAATCGGTTAGGTTCACTTGTGGTTCAATGGGATTTTACATGCTTCCATTATCATTTCAATGAGATGCTCGAAGAAGGATCCATCTAAAAATTACTATTATAATCACCCTATATATATGAACTATTTTCAAGTTCGATGATATTTTGTGGGATATGAGGATGGATATTATTAGAACATTGTAGTTTAATATCACTTTGGATTCGTGTTGGCTATCCAGTTTATGTTTTTTGTATTTTGGTCCTTTTTAGTAATATTAGTTTCAAATGAAACTGAATTCGTATTCCAGGGAAATTCTTTCAACTTTATCATGAGATAAAAGTTTTCTTTTCTTATCTAATATTTATTTCTTTACATTCTCTTATAGTCTAATGCCTCTAATTTCTCATTCCTATTATACCCTTGGGATTGTTTCCAACCCGTTGTTTATTGGGGGCATGATTTTGGCATTATTTTATCCTTATAATCATTGTCAGCTAGGGATGGGTGCCTTTTTAATGAGGGGTTAGTAAATAATATTATTTTCGAATCTATGATAATTTTTATCAACATTAATTGAGTAAGGAAGAAATTTATAATAATGTTTTGAATATTTACAATTCTTACACCCACCTCACATATGAAAGGGAACCTCCTCTTATTATTTATTCACAACAATTAATACTCTTTAATTGAAAAATAAATACCAAAATCATATCCAAACCCTTTATAAATGTTCTACATGTCTTTTTCTCACTAAAAACTATCTAAAGAAGCATAAAGTTTTAATACAATTCGAGATAACTAAACAATGGTTAATTTACATTAATAATATATTTCATGTTTTATTATATCATAACCTCTTTAAAAATATTATATTACCATATTAACATAAAAATATATATATATAATCCCAACACAAAAATAATATTATGAAAATATTAAAACCATTTTCTATCTCCTCGATATATATTACAAAAAAGAATAACATATCTCATTTGTACATATGGACTATCGTCTCTCTAAAGTGATGAATTTTATGTTTCATCGCTATCTATCAAAGAATATTTATGTAGGTTTATTTGAATTATATGTATTGGTTTTATAAAATTATCATAATCAATCTAAAATAAAATATTTTTTACAATCTTACTATAATATATATTGTAAATTTTTAAAGATCGCTCCTACGTATATGTCGACCACCACCTCCATATAGGGAGGTCATTTGTCTTTAATTTATTCTTTATATTTATGGAATTAATGATAATTTAATATATATATATATATATTGTATTTATAATATAATAAGTATTATAATTATTTTAATATTATTTACCATTCTTTTTCTCAATTTATTGAAAATCAATGCAACACTTGTGCATATATATAAACTATATTCTCCATAAAGTGATGTAATCATTAATCATCAAATAAATTTATAAATGGTTATAAAAGATTATATAATCAATAAAATATGGTATTTTTGATATGATTTAGGTCTTTTATAGGTTGGAATACGTTCATGGGGAAATGACCAGAATAATTGAACCAAAAAATGCATGAAAAACCGAAAATTTGAAACCATGAAAAATGATATTAATTATAAACTTTAAATAAAAATGTTATAGGATGTCACAATTGAATCATATCATATATGATTATTTAGAATATGTTTCTTCTATCAGATTATAATATGTCTATCTATATTATATAGTATTATAGTTGATTGTACAAATCCTGTAAGGACATAATGAAAGGGGTCTTTGTCATGATATTTTTTCATTAAGACATGATTAATGTTACATTCCTATTTTTTATATGGTGTATATTAAAAATACATGTTATATTATATCATGAATAACTATATATTCTTGTAATTTAATATTCACTTTTACATTATTACATTCAATGCTATAATGATCCTAATATTTTCAAATCAGTGAAGTTTTTTGTTATAATCTCATTCAATTATAGTATTTAAATTTTAAAATTTACTATGAATGAAATAATAAGGTAATTACCCTTAAATAATCGTATATTTTATTATAAAATATTAATATATGGGTTATCTTGTTATAATTTATTTCCCTACTCATTAGTACCTATGAGGACTGAGAAAAATGCTCTTTATGAAAAGATGTTCATATTTTTATTTTTATAAAAAAATCATTATCGTCACTATCTATGATGATAATTTTTTTTAATGATGAAACATATAGTGAAATTTTATAAAAAGGTAGAATTCGATAACATTGAATATATTTTTAGGAGATTGAATGGAATATTATGAACTGTTTTTATAGGGCTCATGTTTTCATAATTAAAGATGTTTGAAAATAATTATCTCTCGCAATGTATATATTATAAATTGAAATTATTATTTTCTTGAATTTAATTCTTCATTTAGAATCCAATAAATATTTCAATTTTTTTAAGAAGATATTTATATTGCAATTTTTATTGGTATATATTTTTTAAATTAACCAAATTAAAATGGATGTTTTAACTATATTTTCAATGATTGTTTGATATCGTTTTATAATAGACGTTTTCTATCTATGTCAAAATGAATTTAAGATTTTAATAATTCATTATGGATATTATCTTATGATATAATACACATTCATTCTTCGGATGGATTTTGATAAGGTTGTTTTTTGGTTTATTTTTTAAACCCATTTCATTTACAAGGGTTAATTACTCTATAATGAAATGATGAATGTTTTTATGAAATTTTTTCACCATTGTATATATTTTTAACTATTTGACTGGTGGTCCCAAGATTATATATCTATCCAATGTGCAAAAAAATTATTTCCTTCTCAATGGATAATATGAACCGGAATGAGGAGTAATCCAATTCTTATAAGTGAGTATATCCACTATAAAACTTATAAATATAAGTTATGATTAAAGAAATAATGGGAATAGTTATTTCACTCAATACACTATAATAAATTTTCAATTGTTATAGTCCTTGTGATGATCCTTTTTAAGGGAAAATATTCTTTATAGTAATGTGTTTTCGAAAAACTTATGTTATATGTTTATGATATACTTTTATAATATATTATTCAGTATTGATGATTTCACCTTCTTAGTAATCAATTCTCTTATTATGATACTATTTTATTCCATGAATCAAAAATTATAATTTATTATTGATTTGGAATGAAATTTTTGTTTTTTTTTATTTTATCTCATAAATTTGTTTATAACTTATTCTTTCATAAAATCATATATTGATATATCTAATATTTACCCTTACATTGAATATGAGGTCACACAATCTTATTATTCCCCTTCACAAGGTTCTGAAGAGTAATATTCTATATGTTTTTATAGGTTACTATTAAGGGTTGAGATTTTTTTAGTGATATTAAAGCCTTATACAAAGAAAAAGTGAATATAGGTAATGGGAAAATTTCTAATTTTATTTGAAAGACAGTATTTTTGTAACATATAGTTTTTCACATAATTCTATAAAACAAAAAAAATAAAAGGTATTTGGTATGTAAGTGAATCATAATTTGATATTAATATTGTAATAATATATGGGTATAAATTAATCACATTATATTTCATAAAATCTAATTTTTAAAGTCTAATTTTTCATCGTTGAATATGGTAATACGTGTTTAGTATGCCCATTTTGGTATCATATTAGGTTCTACAGAAAATTTATTGGTAAAATGTTATCAACAGTTGAAACTTTCAGCATTAAAGATACTATTATGAGTTAATATGATTAATAATGTCTATAAGTTTAAAGAAAATTATATCCTTTGGAGTTATTATATTATTGGATTTCAAAGTGACTGATGATGTTTTGGGAAGTGAATAATAGGTTTTAATATATAATTGAAAAATAAAAACCCCATAGGTATAACATGTGATTTTGTGGCAGTTATTATGGTTTAATGATATTGGGGTGATAAATTAAAGGAAAAATATAAAATTTATGTTTAATAAATTCATTGATGGAGTGAAATCCATGGATAATAAGAATAAAAATGTTATGATATTTTTGGAATATATGTCTAGATAACCATGCTGTTTAAATGTGATTTGGTATCAAAAATAATAATGTGATTGATGATTAATTTCACAATATTGGGATCATTATATAATTATGCCAAATAAATTACTATTTATAAGGATGTGGTTTTATTAATGAAATATAGAGCGAGTTAACCTGTAGAATCATTTGTAATTTTTTTTATATTTATTCTGGTAAAATTTTTGTAATTATTAGTATATATTTGGAAAATATATGCTTATTTTATATATATTTATATTGATACTTTATGAGTGATTAGTGTGTTAAATTTTTAAAATTTATATTTATTTTGGAAGAATATGTCAACAAGTAATTATGATTTATTGGGTTGTAAATTTAATCCTTTATGTTTTGGATGATATTTGAGTTTATTTATTTATAGAATGATTTTAGTAGGATATTGGGAGTTATTTTTTGTGGTTTTGGTTATTAATACATAAATTATTATTCATATTATAATATATATTAAAATGTGAGAAGTATTTTTGTTTTGGTTAATGGGTTGAAATTGAAGAATAATTTATCGTCATTTTATTCATCTTTGCGTCTGTTAAAATATATATTTTTTATTTAGGAATGTAAAATTCATCAATGTTATTTATCTTATGACATGAATTAGAGGTAAAAAATTCCTAAAAAGATCTATAGGATGGAATTTTTAAAATAAAAAAATAAATTATTTTATTTCGTATTGTTTTTTTTGATGGAAAATTAATTCCGAAATCTCAAGAATGATGAGGAAAAATGAATCAAATCACTCTGAATTTTTTTTCATAGATATAAAAGTACACACCATAAAACTAATTCACATGTATGAGTATCCTAGTAATAATTGAATGGTTGGATGAATATTTAGCGAATTATATGTATTAAAGTATTAACCTAGAAAATAAATGCTTTATCTCATGTAAAGGCTATTAATGTCCATTAAAATATATTTATCTCCCCTTATGTATATTTATATTTTATTCCATCAAATTTATTTTAAATATGTTTTAATCCCTTTTTATCAAACATGATATAAAATTACGAAGAAAAATATTCATTATAGGAGATGTAATGTAACACCATATTATTTTAAAATGAATTTTATTTAATATAATACTATATTCACTAGCATGTACCACATACATTATAATGATCTAACAACCCTCAATATAAAATTGAAATATAATTACTTAAATTTTATTATAATAAAATTCTTATTATTCTAAAAAGTATGAATTATAGTAACACTATTTAGAAATATATGTGACCATAATTTCAAAGTAAATGTTTATTTACCAGTACCTAGGAAATTTGTTCTCAATTTTGAATGATAACAATGAATTCATTTACAGTTATATATATTTCAACAATGTAGAATTTAATATTTTGTTTCTTCATTGAAAAATAGTATTTAAAGATAATCTAAAATTAATTAGATAAAAAGGATTTAATTTTTTATTTCATCATATTAATAATTTCATATAGTATTTTGTGGAATTTTCCTGAATAGTCGGTTTTGGGTGAATATTGAACAATAATGATTTTACCAATACTGTCACTTTTAGGACATTATGATGACATAACCATGACATTTATTTTATTTTAAAGTAATTTTTATAATTGACATATAAATTAATGAAGAAATATAAATCATTTATGAATATAATTTTGAACATATAAATCTATATTTGAAATAATATAAATATATGTATTTTTTTATTCTATATCAACCTATTTTCTAAAATTATTTTTAATCATAATTTCATAGTGGTCCTTTTAATTTATTTTTTAATAATTTTAATCAAATCTTCTTCTAGTTAACCAAATCAAATTCATTCAATTGGAATCAAAATTATAGGTTATTTTGGTATAAATTAATTTTTTTTATTACTTGGGAATCTATAAAACATTTTTCATTGTGTTTTGTGAACATATATTAAATGGAACTATTACCTCTTATAGAAACTACATATTATAGAATGTATTGCATATTTTTTATTTTAATTTTCTAACCTGATAATGAATTCCACTTAATTTTTTTCATAATTTATAATTACATTGGTAAAAGTTAATTACCACAGTAATGATTAAAATGGGATAATAAACAGAGTGAATTTATACTAACATCTTCCTATGTTATCAAATATTTATTTTTACTTTTATTTACCCAGATAATTCATTTATATTATTTTAATTAAAGGATAATTAAAAAATATTACTATAAGTATTTTAATATATTTAGATCATTTTCATAAGAATAACAATATGTAATGAGTGATAATAAATTTTTATTTTTAATATGATTTCATTATTTTTATTTGTTATTTGTATTTAATTTTTTTTTATTATACAATTATATAAAACACATATGGATCACGGAGGTAGCACTTGTTCAAGAGGGTGATAAGTCAATGTAAATTATATTAAAATATTAAAAGTGGTTCATTTTGGATACGTTAAAGAAATTCATGATTTTATAATATAATAATTAAATTTTAGTTATTATTTAATTATTCAAATTTGATCTTTATGGTCAAATTAATGTTTTTTAAGTTGAATTATGTGAATAGTACCAAATCTGACTTTAAATATTGTTTATATTAAACAATATGTATTTAATTTATTTGAAAACAATAAAAAACTTATCATATATATGATGAATGGGAAATATTATAAAAAAATAACTAATTATCCACATATCATTCTCATTCCATATTATAATGAAAATTTTGACCCATATAAACTAACTACCATGTTTCCATACTAGGGAATAAATGGGTTAATAGAAGGGATAACATTATTGATTTTCTTTAAAATAATAATAAATACAAGAATAAATTTCATTAGATTATTTTCTTTCAATTTAAATTTTTATATTGAAATATAGGATAACTCGGATCCATATTATTTGATTAATAAACTAACTATATAATAAATTTTCATTTTTTACATGTTTTTCACACACCTATCTTATAAAATGAATAATACTATTCTCACTTTTCCACATAAATTGAATAGAATTTTTTGACTATGAAATTCTGTAATAAAATACTATATTTAATCCCCCTTACCATGAATTCTGGGTCTCACTAAAAATCCATTTTAGTAATGAGTTAAGTTTATGAAAAAAGAAGATACTCAAAGAAGTGGCAATTATATTTTTCTATCTATTTCTAGTTTCATTCATCCACAACCTCCTCTAAATATTCTATGTATATATATGCATGGTGACATTAGTAACATTACTATAATAATTTTTTTTACTAGAATGTTACAACCATTTTTTATCAACTTTATATCTAACGGAAAATCATAACATCACTGAGGCGTAGTTATGGACTACCATCCCAATTCAGAAATATATTTTATTTTTTTATCACTATTAGTCATCAAAGGATACAAATATATGTCTATTGAATATATATGATTTTTATAAAATAATAATTATTTTTTAATCAAAAAATATTATGTACATTTTTACAATACAATCTATTGGAAAATGTTAGCATCACTCGTCTGTTTGTTTGGACTATAATCGGCTAGAAATGATGTGATTATTTTTTCAATTTTTCATCACATGGATGGTTATAAGTATATATATTATTAATATATATGATATATTTAGTATAATTATGTTTCATTAAAGGTTAATTAATATTTATTACTCTTTATTTCCATTCATTGAGTAATGACTGTATCATACGTGCATACAAACAAACTACCATCTCCAAAAAAGTGATATAATTAATTTTTCAATACCAACTTATATGAATTGATTTAAACTATATATAATCAATAAATATCATATTAATTAAATGATTAATATTCTTTATATGATGTAATATGATAATGGTATAATAAAAAGACCCACATAAAAAAATGAACGAAATGTAGAACAATTAACACCATAAACAATTATTTGAACTAAATATTATTAATTAATGAGTGGTATTATATTATCATAGGATCATATCTAGAATTATATGTATGAATATATATATATATGTTAATTATATTTATAATAAATATAATTTTTTATATTCAAGGTTAATATCACGTATGAAGTATGTGAGGAGCTGACGTAAGGGTTCTTCTTCTAAATTTTGTTTCATTGAGACATATTTCTTATTATAGTCTATTTTTGTATATATGGAATAAATTCCTATTAATTGATATATTATATCCTATATAAATCGATATTAATAGAATTTATTGACCCATTTGAAGTTATTTCATAAAATTAGTTTAGGATTCACAAGTAACCAAATCGGTAAGGGTTTTTATTACAATATAATTTCCTTTCATTGTTATATATACTCAATGTATAATGAGAAAAATTATATGATATATATCATTTTAAACACATATGTTTCCATATAATTTTTTAAATAATATAGTTTCATGTTTCTAGTAAGTTCCATCTTTTTGTGACACATAACTGTAGAGAAATAAATTTCTATGAAAACTAAACCTTATTTCCTATATGAGGTATAGATTATTTAAATACCATAAACGTTTTATTCAATTGTTTTTTTGATTTTTTAACATATAAAAAAATTATCTAAGATTTTTTTTTCAGAAATTGAATTCTCTTATTAATTATTAAAATAATTATATATTTGAAATTTTTTAGGAGTGATCAATTTTGATATTTTACAAAGGGGTGATAATAAAGTTATCTTTTAATGTATTTTGCATGAAAGATAATTAAAAATATCACTTCATTACATCAAAATTAATCATCCCTTATTGATTTTAACGGTTTTACAAATAAAATAGTATTTACATGTTTTTGGCATCTTTAATTTTTAAGTGTCACTAATGAAATTGGATGATATATCTTCGTTCATTAATGTTTATATTAAAGGATTTTATAAAAGGTATTAGTCATATATGTTATTATCCTTTAATTATTGTTTTTTTATCATGAAAATGATCATAGGAAACCAACTTGTCACACCCCGACAAGAAAATGTGTGATAATTTTATTTATCATTGAGTTTCTATATAATTTTATTAATTTTTAACTTTTTTTAAATTTAAATCAATTGAATTAAAAGTAAAATAAAAAAAGGTCAAAAAACATAACATGTATCCCCCTTCCTCCTATCATGCATCACTAACGTCCTCCCCCCTAGATCTTAGTCCGCACTCCCTACCCACTGGTACACCCCCCTTTCTGACGACCACCATCACACTGGCGCACCCCACTCCCCCTCCGACACACATCACACTGCTGATGCCTCATCCTGAATGGCCTCCTACCATGAGGCCACTGACCACGCATCCTCCTCCAGTGCGGCCTTCACCGACGCGGCCTCCTCTGGTAAACCCTCTCCCTTCTCCGCAGGTGAGAATCACCTTAGGTGAGATTTTCCCTCTACCCTTGGGATCTTATTTGGGGATTAGTTTTTTTAGTGTCTGTTTTTCTTTTTTTGTTGGAATACTTGATTTAGGGTATGATTTGATCACTGTGATGTGCAGTTGTGCTGCGATGGTATTTTCACACAAATATTTTTGAATTTTCTACCCCAATGGTTGTTTTTTTCACGTACAAACATTATTTGGTGATTTAGTTTTCTTGTTTAATTAATTTAGTGGGTTATTTGATTAATTTGTGTGGTGAGATGTTATTTATTAAATGTGTTGAATATGCAATTAGTTTTTATGTAGCTTTTTCATATGAAATGGGGTGTGTTTTTTATGAAAACTCATAACATGACATTTTATGGTGTTTTATAAATGGTTTAATTAATTTATTAAATTATTTAAGGTCTATGAATTGGGTATTTATATTTCCTTTGTGTGTGGTTGATTCATGAAGATGGTTTTGAATGCATTTTTTGGTGAGGAAGCATCGAGTTTTACTTAAATTATTTTATAATTCATTTGAATGATTTATATTAATCATATAAATGGTGAGAACCATGTGTGTAAAATGTTTTAGTGTGAGTTTTATTATAATGATAGGAGTTGGAGTATGTTTTTTAGAAGAGAATCATTTTTTACATCTTTGACAAGTTTTAATAATTATGTAAATGATTTATTAAATTTTTCGTGTGATGTGAATTGGCATTGTAACATGTTTTTCCATGAAATGTTTAATTTTTATGTGATGCGCTTAATTTATATGATTTTATGGTGTATAATTTTTTTTAGTTTATTTGGAGCCTTTATTATTTATATGACTCCCTTGAATCATTGTAGAGCGTTTTGTTCATCGCTGTGTGGTTTTTAGTCATTAGTAACAAATACTTATAGGTATATACATGGGTAAGCATGTATATATGTATTTCCACCTTTCACATATCCCCTCATGCTGTGGGGATATTTACATGGGTAAAAGTATATATATATATATATATATATATATGAAAATGCATATGTGTATAGGTGAAGCAGTCTTGGGCTACCTTCATCAAAAGATGTGTGTCTTGAGGTATATTTTACTACATGTTTTATTCATATTTCTCCTAGTTGGTGGTTTTACCATCTAATTTATGGTTATTAATTTTTTAAAATATCACATGTCAATGTTACATAGTGTGTTGGAGTGTTTGGTGTGGTTTTGAGTTATAGTTCTAAGGGTGAATCACCTACATGTGCATATGTAAGTAAATATATACATGTAGTTTCATCCGTTATGTGTATATTCATCCTTTTAATTGAATTTAAATGTTTGTGGATAGGTTTTCTTATTTGTATATATAAAAAATTCATACTTATGTGAGTGGAGACTAGTATATGTGTATTGGCATACATGTAAGGATTCCTTTTCACATGTTCATGGGCCATGTGAATACATGCATTAGCGATAGGTGTCCTTGAATGTATGATAAGATGAATTTTCTTAGTGGGGGAGTATGAGATTTTAGTGTGAATTCTCCATGAGCTGAAGTAGACGGCTTGGTTCCACCTTAAGGTTGGTCCTTTATGCCTATGCCTTTAATTTGAATTACACAATTGCTTTATTTTTTCAAAAATATGTTCTAATATTTATGTTAAATACACATGTTAGGAAATATGGTTGTGGTTTTAAGATATTATTATTCCTTTTATTTGAAATTGAAATGTATTTATATAACCCATTGTTCTTAAGTGACATTTCATGTAAAGTAATTTCTTATGTGACTTTGAATTAGTAATGAATATTTCCAAATGTGTTTGGAATTTTGTTTGGATAGTTAGAAAACGTTTTTCTTGTATGTAATTAATCCCATTTAGAACCATAATAATGCTTTCAGAAAAGGAAAAACCTTCCTTGAGGCATGCCCCCGTGTTTTAGAAAATGATGTGATTGTTGAATGTGTTATTTATGATATGTGCATGGAAAAGACCCTTGAGAATTATTGTGTGATGAAAAAAGGGGGGATGTTCTCAAATAGGCATACTAATGGTGAGAGGATGGATGCATTCCAAATTAAAGAAAATGATAAGTACTATAACACCCCAATATTTGATAGTACGTTATTTATTCAAAGTAATTAAATAACTTTCACTACATGCAACATCGAGTTCAAGCACACCACGACTTACCAAACTAGTCTTTGGAAAGTGGTTATGAATAGTATTAAATTAATTTTAAACTTTATATATTCCTTATAATTTTAGAATCCATATTATGTGTTTCTTAGACATAATGTGAGATCAAATTCATTTTCTTTTATATAAAAGAAGTATTTTTCATAAAATCAAATTTTACCACCTTCTGAGGGTGAACCATTTTTAAATCCAATATTTCACAGTTTTTTATTTTAAATTTGACAAAATAAACTTCTTCTTTAGAATCGGGAGATAAAAATTTACTTTTGAAATTTTTTTTGTATTTTTCTGATAACTTTCATATTTTGGTGAATAATGAAAAATACTAAATTTTAATTAAACACAACTATTTTAGTTGAAATAATTATAGTGTTAAATTATAAATTTTAATTGTTTTTAAGTATAAATAGATTATATTTTTACCATTTAATCTAATTATAGTCATTGTAAGTAATATCACATTGAAATTGGACATAAACAAGTGTCAATATTTTAATAATTGTTGTTTCATAAAAATATGGCTTTTGGTTTTGACAACAGAAATTAATTTTAAATTAATAAATGAAACTTATATGTTTTGAATTTTGTAAAATAAACTTCATTTTTTAATTCAGAATATCAAAATTAGCTTAGGGTGATTTTTTTGTATTTTTCTGAAAACTTTCAATTTTTCATTAATAGTGAAAAACACTGAGTTATAGTTTAAAACCGAATTTTTATTTAAAAAATTATTTATTTTATTTAAATTAATTAATTTCAAAATTGATACATAATACTTAAATAAGTTAATTTTATTTCATTGAAGTCATTTTATAATAATTATAGGTATATAAAAATTTTATTGAACTTTTCACCGTCTTTTACCCACCTCCAAGGAGAATTTGAAAATTCATATAAAACTTAATTTTACCTCTTTTGTGAGTTGAATTTCAAAAATCCGAGAGACATGGTTAATATCAAGGAGTAAAATGTGGTTTAATAAGATGAAAATAATTTTTTTTGAATATTAACTTTTGACTTTTATTTATCGCGGTTAAAGGTAAATAGGGTAATTCAAGATAAAAAGTATATTATAATAATAAAAAATACATTAAAACTTTTCCTAACCTTATTTTATGAGTCATGGACGACAATGGACATCCGGGGGTCGATTTGGGGACCCCATGGAGCCACTTTAGAGAGATAATGACTCTTTAGATTAATTAATTTAAAGTGAAGTCAAAAATGACACAAACAAATATCTTTTCGTAAATTAATTTTCAAATGGGATTATATAAGTTATATATTCGACTATAAATATTAATTGAAAATCTAAAATGGTTTCCTACATCATGTTATTTGTTTTATAATTTTTAGACATCATATGAATTAAGTTATTTATGACATAAATATGATGTAGTAATTACCTTATTAATGAAATATTAAATTAATTGATATTATAAATTCCCAAATTAATATAATTTGAGGCTTTTAATGTATTCCACGAATTTTATTGGTTAATATGACATGTTAGGATTGATTAAATAAATATTAATTGAATTAATAATGTTATTAAGACTTTAACAAAAATCAATTATTAAATAGTTCCAAAATTGACATAAAGAAGTTTTTAAAACTAATATTATATTATTAATTGATATAATATTTCTAAAAATCATAGTCTCATCCAAAGGACTTATATTATGATAGTTATGTCATTAATGAACTATATGGGGTTTTCTTGGTAGTTTATAGTATGTTTATTAACCATATAATATAAAAATACAATGAGACATCGTAAATGTCAAACTATTTAACTAAGAGTTAAATATAAAAGATAAGTGTACAATAATGACCCAAATTTGACTAAAACATATTTGTTGAGTGTTTTTTGACCCATCCCCACATTAGACTTTAAATAATCTATTTTGGAGCCATTATAAACCGAATATGAATTTATCATAAAATAATACTTTATGTTTTTCCTAAAGATCCCCTCCTCCCCCTTATAAAAGGACACAACTTATAACCAATTAATCACACCTCTCAAGCCTTTTGGCTCATCTAAAATCTGCCCAATTAAGCTCCATACTTCTCTCTCCTCCTCCTAGAAGCCTTACCTTAGGCATAAGTCACTTCAAGAGTCCATTGGGGTTCAAACCAAAAAGAGTTACCCATATTGAAGGTAACAATTTCTCTTAGCTTCTTTTCTTCTATTTTACTCCTCCAACCCCTAAAATCTTTTTATTCCTTTATTTAATAACAAAAAATGTATAACAAATATACTAGGATGTTGTTATTGGAGTTATCTTAATTAAAAATACACACACCTCCATCTAATGGTTGAATAACATAATGATTCTGTGGATGGAAAACTAACATCTCACGAAACGATGATTGTTCAGTTACCTTCTAACGCATCTCATGGTGGCCATTATGATGGCACTAAATTTATATATGAAATATATATTATGTTTATTTTTTCTTCATGCTTATTCATTTTTCTTTTATAGAATACCTTAATGGTTTCCATTACAGGTTAACGCAACAATTTCATTTGAGGAAGTGCGGACTACCGCCCCCTCAAAGTGATATGACTCGTTAATACCATATGTGGGACCTATAAAGGATGGAGTTAATGATATTATATAAGATATTATACTGTAATTATAATATATCTATGTATCATTATGATTTAAGTCAATTAAAATAAGAAATATAAATGAATGTAGCGTTCATGCGTACGTCCGACTTATCGTCTCCATGAACGGTGGATTTCATTCTTACCCCAAAATGATATGTACTAATATAAATACATGTATATACTAGATATATATTATATATATGATATCTAAATCATGAATATTATTCTGGATATAATGATCTTTTGACCATGTGAAAAACATGTAGCTATATGGTGTTCATTTTTAACTCAAGTGCCAAATATCGACAAAACGAATGTTATTAACTTAAATGATTACATATTGTTTATAACATAGTAATAAGTGATATAAAAGGAATAATAAACTTTAAAAGTTTCTTATGAAAGTATAAATTAACTTTGTTTTATTATTCAGGATATTAAATAACGAACGGGTCATATCGGGCAGGAGGTAAGGGGTTTCTTATCTCACTTTTAATTCCGTGAGATTTCCATTGTTCAGTACTTATTTGTTTCATGTGGTGTATTTTGTACTGCCATTTGATATATATATATATTATCATGATTCTATTTATATTCATGATATTATGTGATTCATTTGGTGGTTATTGACTATTGTTCATATGACTTGATTGATTACAACGAGGAAAGGATTTATTTCACAATCTCTTCATTATCTGAGGTTGTTTATAGGTAATAATCTACTGGGAAATTCATATCACCCATGACCATTTTTTATGAAAATGATTTCAAAATGAATATTTTAAATATTTTTGAAAGGTACACAATATCAAGATCAAAATTTTTAATATTTTAAAGATTTATCTTTCTAAATCATTTTAATTAATGTCCATGTTTTGAAAATGAATTTAAGGATTTATTTATATGGTCATGAATGTTTTGAAATAATAATTATTTTAAAAAGTTTAAAAGTGGTATGGGACACATTGATTCAAAAATATTTTTTAAATTACTTCCTTTATAAATGTGTGACATTTAAATGATTTTACAAAGAGGATATTCCTCTCAAAAAGTTTTACTTATCATCTTCAACTATGTCATCATCCTTTATAGGATATTATTTTTGATTGAGGTTGATATATTATAATACAATATTCTGTATTTTATTGATTGAGTTATGATATGTTTGAATGTGGATGTGTTATTTTTATATCATTCATGGTTTATGGTTAATGTATTGACATTTCGTATGCTAGTTCTAATATGAATGTTTATGTTATTTTTCTACCTTTTCAAATGAGAAATGTATTGGACATAGTAAGTGACAGGTGGAGCCTGCTATAGCTCCTCAATGCATTAGTAGGTCTCATGAGACAACTAGATGTGGAATTGGCTAAGGCCTTTTCCCAATTTGATTTATGGTTTTGACCGAGGCCTTAATCGTTTTTAGACGTCTTGGCCGAGGCCTTGACAAAATGTTTCAGAATGTCTGGAATTATACATTCCCTCGTTATGGAAATTATATTAATGGTTCATGTGGTCATTCGACTAGTAGAATACCCATTATTATGTTTTGTTATGGCATTATTTACTCATCTCATATTATTGCCGTAAATTTATTCATGTTTGTTATTGCTAATGGAATGTGGTTTGAATTATTCACATTTCTTAAAATTTATGTCATTTTCTACTGTATTACTTACCCTTACTATGCATTTGAGTTCACCCCTTTCTTATGTTTCATTTTCCCAGGATTCCAAGAAGTGTATTATGATTGAGATCCAGGGTTAATCTAATAGGAATAATGGCATTCTCAATGAACTATTTACGCTTTGTTTTATGTTTGAAAGTGTAATGTAATGTTAATGTATGAAATCTATTTTCCAAGACGGCTAAACCAATCGGCCTTTCAGGACATGATTCCTTGTAATCATGCGAATGTATTAAATAATGTACTGACTCTAGGTAACTGGGGTCGGGGCATTACATTTGGTATCAAATGAAGTTTAGAAATAACCTTGGAAGCTATATTTGGATAAATTCTAATTAGATCACATAAACTTAATATAGACTTTGATGATTAGTTTAGAAGGACTTCCTATAATTTTGGTAATGTAGAACTTTTGTGAGTTTTCCATGAAAATAAATCCATGTATGGATACGAGCAGGTCGAGGCATCTTTGGCACAGATGTACCTAGGGGTAAAACCCCAAAAGACCTCTTTGAACTAGTCTTAAATGGGAACTGGTGCAAGAAAATGGGCCTTGCTACACTCTTGGTTACGACACTCCCGGTGGATATGCTTAGGATAATTCTCATTTTCTTTATAAACCACTATGAAGGGATTATGATTATATATCACTTCTATGAAAACATTTTTGTGATTATGTATTATATCCATAAACTGTTCAATTTATGTTAGGTATTTAACATGTTTTGGAATTATGAATTTTGATTCATAAACTGACCTAGTGTATGTCATTGTTTAGAAATGGTGTATAGTAGAAGTAATGAGAACTCCAGCAATATGTATGTTCTAAAGAGTAAGAAGGGTTATATAATTCATGGTATTAATCTAACATTTAGAAGGGAAATATTCACCCATGTATTCTCAATATATGATGAAATAATATCATGTGTTAGTAAGATAAGTAAATAATTCTCTAATTTATATGGCGTTGAAGGGAAGCAAGACAAGAAGAGGATTGTAGAGAGGAATATGGATAATGGGAATCGTGGAAAGAAGGATTTTCCCATATGTGATAAATGTGGAAATAATCACCTTTGTAAATGCGTGATGGAAATGGGAATTTGTTATAAGTGGGTGAAAAATGACACCAAGTACGTGATTGCAAGGGTAAGGAAAAGGATTCAAATGAACAATGCTTCATCTACAAGGAGATGGGACACTACGCGAACCGATGTGAAAATCATCTGAGTATTTCCCAAATGATGCTATTGGATAATAATAAAGTTATGATACTACCATAGATGTGAAGGAATTATTAGAGTTCTTTTGTTTTTATTAGATAATTATGTCATTTGAGTGATGTATCAACAATGTACTGGTTATAATAATTATGGAGTATATAATGATTGTAATGAAGTACTATTTCATTAAGCACTTGAGATTGTGTGGAACCAAGAAAAGTGACTCAATTGAAGGTTATATTTTTGGAAAATATATGTTTGAGAGAAAGATAAACCAAAATATTTTTCTGATACTGAGGTAGTGATTTTTTAATAATACATGTTGGATTTGGATAAATTATTTTGGATATTCTTGACTTCCTTGAAACTGATTAATGATTTGTATATTCCATCATTGTTGGAATTTTCAACATTTTTGGATAGAAGGCGTATATCTAATATTCTATAAATAATAAGGGAGCATGAATTTAATCAATAATGTTTTATGGTAATTCTGGATGTTTCAGTGTTTTAAAATAATACACGATGAAGTTATTCACATGTCATTCCATGGAAAAAGAATCATCCTTGTGATTACCTTCCTTAAAAAATTTTGACTATGAGTTTGGACAGAAGTATTTTGGATATGTCTAATGGTTGGTATGGATTAAGTTTGAAATTGGATAATATTGAAAGGACTACACGCAGACCATGTGACAACCCGTAACATCGGACAATGCTGCGGGAATCGAAACCACAACCATAGTGCATTTGGGATTTATAGCCTATCGTTGGACTACTTGAAGTCCCTGGATTGATTAATGTAGTTTCTTTTTTTAAGGGTCTGATAGGTGATTTATAAATTCATTTTTTTGGAACCTTATATGAATCAGAAAAATTGAATATTTTTTTTGTTCTACTATCTTTTAGAGTGAAAGATGATTTTGTGGTAGAAATTAGTTAAAGGATGGTACTCTACTTGTGAAGTATATTTTTTTCTCTCCTCTTATTATATGAAGAAATAAATTTTTAAACATTAGGTAAGGGATCTTAAAACTAAAAACATGTTATCCAAATACCTTATGTTTTGTTGAACCGATGATATTTTAAATCATCATAGATTGGTGGCTTTGAGGCCCTCAATTCTACAATTGATTGTGACTGATGACCTCAAACACTCCGTATAAATATTTATGTTTTCCTCCAATTATATGTCTCTAATTTCCAATAATTTTCTTCTAATAATGATCATAATTTGGTGGTGACTTTTTCATTTCCCGTTTTTCTCTTATTAAGACAAAATCTTATTAACCCAATTTCTGATGTGGGTTTTCCCATGAAGGCATTTTCTAATTTCAACCTTTTTTTCTCTAAAAACAATTTCAAATTGCGAGGACACAATTTATTAAAGGAGGCAAGAATGTAACACTCCAAGATTTCACAGTACGTTAATTATTCAAAGTAATTCAATAACTTGCACTACATGTAACACCGAGTTGAAGCACACCATGACTTAACAAACTAGCAGTTCAAAAGTGGTTATGAATAGTACTAACTGAATTTTAAAATTTTGAATAGTACTTATAATTTTAGATTCCATATAATGTGTTTCGTAGACATAATGTAAGATCAAATTCAATTTTGTTAAGATAAAAGAGGTATTTTTCAGAAAATTCAATTTTACCTCCTTTTGAGGGAGAACCATTTTTAAATACAATATTTGACACTTTTATATTTTTAATTTGACAAAATAAACTTATTATTTAGAATCAAAAGATAAAAATTTTGTTTTGATAAATTTTTGGTATTTTTCTGATAACTTTCTTATTTTGGTGAATAGTAAAAAATACTAAATTTTAATTAAAAAAAACTTTGTTAATCGTAATAATTTATAGAGTTAAATTATACATTTTAATGGATTTGAAGTATAAAAAGAATATATTTTTACCATTTAATCCAATTCTAGTCATTATAATTAATATTACATTGAAATTAGACATAAACAACTGTCAATCATTTAATATTTATTGATTCTTAAAAATACTCCTTTTGGTTTTGACAAGAGGAATTAGTTTTAAATTAATAAATTCAAGTTATAGGTTTTGAATTTGTTAAAATAGACTTTATTTTTTAATTCAGAATATCAAAATTATCTTAGTGTGAATTTTTTGTATTTTTCTGAAAAACTTTCAATTTTTGTTGAATAGTGAAAAACACCGAGTTATAGTTTAAAATTGAATTTTTATTTAAATAATTATTTATTTTATTGATATTAATTTATCTAAAAATTGATACATAATACTTATATAAGTTCATTGTAATTCATTGAAGTCAGTTTATAATATTTATATATATATATATAAATTTTATTGATATTTTCACCGTCTTTTACCCACCTCCTATGAGAATTTGAAAATTCACATAAGACATAATTTTACCACTTCTGTGAGTTGAATTTCAAATATCCAAGAGACATGTTTAATATCATGGAGTAAAATTTTGTTCAATAAGATAAAAAAAAATTTCGGTGAATAGTAACTTTTGACTTTTATTTACCACGGTTAAAGTTAAATAGGGTAATTCAAGATAAAAAGTATATTATAATAATAAAATATTACCTTAACACTTGTCCTAACCTTATTGGATGATTAATGGACGACCATGGGCATCCATAGGTCGATTATGGGACCCCATGGAGCCACTTGAGAGTGACAATGACTCTTTAGATTAATTAATTTAAAGTAAGGACAAAAAGGACAAAAACAAATATCTTTTTCTAAATTAATTTTTACATGGGGATATATAAGTAATTTTTTTTACAATAAATATTAATTGGAAAGCTAAAAGTATTTCCCACATCATGGTATTTTTTTATAATTTTTAGACATCAAATAAATTACGTTAATTATGACATAATGATGAAGCAGTAATTACATTATTAATAAAATATTAAATTAATTGATATTATAAATATCCAAATAAATATAATTTGAGACTCTTAGTGATTTACAAGAATTTTATTGGTTAATATTACATGTTTGGATTGATTGAATAATTTATTTCGGATTAATAAAGTTATTAAGACTTTAACAAAAATCAATTATTAAATAGTGTCAAAATTGACATAAAAGAGTTCTTAAAACAAATATTATATTATTAATTGATATCATATTCTTGAAAATATTAGGTTCGGCTAAAGGACAAATATTATTATAGGTATGTCATTAATTAACCACTTGGGGTTCTCTTGGCAGTTTATAGTAAGTTTATTAATCATATAATATAAAAATACAAGGAGACATGGTAAATGTCAAAATATTTAACTAAGAGTTAAATCTATAAGATAAGGGTAAAATAGTGACCAAAACTTCTCTAAAACAATTTGGTTGAGTAGTTTTCGACCCATACCCACCATATACTTTAAATAATCTAGTTTGGAGCCATTATAAACCAAATATGAATTATCATAAAATAATACTTTAAGTTTTTTCTAAAGAGCCCCCCCCCCCTTATAAAAGGAAAAAAATTCTAACCAATTACTCACACATATAAATCCATTTGGCTCGTCCAACCTCTGCCCAATAAATCTCCCTACATACCTCTCCTCCTCCTAGAAGACTTACATTTGGCAGAAGGCACTTCAACAGTCCTTCTTGGTTCTAACCAAAGGGAGTTACCCAAATTAAATGTAATGATTTATCTTAGCTTCTTTTCTTCAATTTTACTCCTCAAACCCCTACCCTCTTTTAATTACGTTCTTATATAACAACACTAGTATACTCAATATTCTAGGATGTTTTTATGAGATGTATTTGAATTACACATACACACACCTCCATCTAATGGGTGAAGAACATAATGTTTCTGTGGATGGAAAACTAACGCCTCATGAAACGATGATTGTTCAATTAATTCTTACCTCCTCTCATGGGGGCCATTATGGTGACATTGTATTTATATATGATATATATATTATGTTTTTGTTTTCTTCATGCTTCTGTATTTTTCTTTTATAGCATAACTTAATGGTTTCCATTATGGTTAAACGTGATAATTTCATTTGAGGAAATGCAGACTACCACCCCCTCAAAGTGATATGACTCATTAATACCACATGTGGGATGTAAAAAGAATGGATTTAATGATATTGTATATTATATTATACTTTAATTATAATATATCTATGTATTACTATGTTTTAAGTCCATTAAAATAAAATATATAAATGAATGTAGTGTTCATGTGTACGTACGGCTTACCATCTCCCTGAACGGTGCATTTAATTCATACCCCAAATTGATATGTACTATTATAAATACATGTATATACTAGATATATATGATATCTAAATCATGAATATCATTCTGGATATAATGATATTTTGACCATGTGAACAACTTGTAACTATAAGGTGTTCATTTTTAACTCAAGTGCCAAATATCGACAAAATGAACTTTATTAACTTAAATGATTAAATAATGTTTATTACATGGTAATAAGTGATAGAAAAGGAATAATAAACTTTCAAAAGGTTCTTAATAAAGTAGAAATTAACTTTAGTTTGTTATTTATGTTATTAAATAACGAACAGGTCAATTCGGACACGAGGTAAAGGGTTTCTTATCTCACTTTTAATTCCGTGAGACTTCCATTGTTCACCACTTATTTATTTAATGTGGTGTATTTTGTACTTCCATTTGATATATATATTATCATGATTATCTATATAATTATGATATTATGTGATACATTTGGTGGTTATTGGCTATTTTTCATATGACATAATTGATTAAAATGAGGTAAGGGTTTATTTAATAATCTCTTCATTATCTGAGGTTGTTTATACGTAATTATCTACTGGGACACTGTTATCATCCATGTCCATTTTTCATAAAAATGATTTCAAAATAAATATTTTAACGAGTTGTGAAAGGTACTCTTTATCAAGATCAGAATTTTAAATGTTTTTAAGATTTATCTTTCTAAGTCATTTTAATTAATTTACATGTTTTGAAAATGATTTTAATGATTTATTTATATGGACATGAATATTTTGAAATAATAATTCTTTTCAAAAGTTTCAAAGTGGTATGGGACACTTTGATTCAAAAATATCTTTTAAATTTCTTCCTTTATAAATTAGTGACTTTTAAATGATTTTACAAAAATGTTATTTCTCTCAAAAAATATTACTCATCATTTTCCACTATGTCAACATCCTTTATAAGATATTATTTTTGATTGAGGTTTATTTATTATAATACAATATTCTGTATTTTATTGATTGGGTTATGATATGGTTGACTGTGGATGTGTTATTTTTATACCATTCATGGTTTATGGTTAACGTATTAACATTTTGTATGCAATTTCTAATACGAATGTTTATGTTATGTTTCAAACTTTTCAAATGATGAATGTATTGTACATAGTAAGTGACGGGTGGAGCCTGCTATAGCTCCTCGTTGCATCGGTAGGTCTCATGAGACAACTAGATGTGGAATTGGCCGAGTCCCTTTTCGAATTTGATTTATGGTTTTGGTGAAGGCCTTAATAATTTTTAGACCTCTTAGCCGAGACCTTGACAAAATGTTTCAGAATGTCTGGAATTATACATTCCCTCATTATGGAAATAATATTGATGGTTCATGTGGTCATTCGACTAGTGGAATACCCATGATTATGTTTTATTATGTCATTATTTACTCAGCTCATATTATTTCCATAAAATTATTCATGTTTATTATTGGTAAAGGCATGTGGTTTCAATTATTCACCTTGCTTAATATTTATGTCATTTTCTGCTGTATTACATACCCTTACTGAGCGTTTGAGCTCACCCCTTTCTTATGTTTCATTTTCCTAGGATTACAAGAAGTTTATTATGATTGATATGCAGGGTTAAGCTAAAGGGAATAATGGCATTCTCAAAGATCTATTTATGCTATGTTTTATGTTTGAAAGTGTAATGTAATGTTAATTTATGTAATCTATTTTCCAAGACATCTAAACTGATCGGTATTTCAGGACATGATTCCTTGTAATCATGACAATGTATTAAAATAATGCACTGACTCTGGGTAACTGGGGTCTGGGCATTACAAGTACAAATATGTTTCCTTGATAAAAACTCACCAGTACTTGAGATGGAGCACAATGGAAAACCTAGGTATCGAGGTGGGAGGACTAGGACTATTACTGTAGATGATACGTAAGTGTTCCATCCTGGTTTCTTCTAGTAGTATTGATGATACAACACTAACTAAACATTTATGATTATTATATAACACTAGGTTATAAGTGTTTTCCCTACTAGTGGGTCGTGCATGAAAACCTAGATCATTGTGGTTCCTATTCCAAATTTCACTATGGTATGAGGATCCAAGGTACTGAACTAACATGAGATTCATAAGGTTTTCCAATGGATCATGTGATGTTATTTGCATTTCAGTAATTTCATACTTGATGTATCTATTGTGAAAATAATATTTTAAACTAAATTTCCCCCCCTACCATTTGAAAATGTTAACATATTATTGTAATATATTTTAAAAATATAGTGGAAGAGAAATGATTTTCATTAAATAAAATTAAACTTCTTACATGGTATTGAAAGACTAAAAAACCTTATTTAAATGTTTATTATTTTAATGCTCTCATGATTGTGTTTCTTTTTAAAGGAAAAGTCACATGTCATCATTAATCATTGGCTTTCCTATTATGCATCTTAGTTCTCAAGCCTACTTTATTTCTAGTTTTAGGTTATAGTCACATATCTCTCTTAGAGTGAGTGTAGTTATATGTTTGGTGGTGACCCATGGGGTTACATGGATGTATGTCTAGATGTTTAACTTTATTTTATTTTCTATGGTTAGTTTTTACCTATTTTGTTCGGTTTATTTTTTTTATCTGTCTTTTATTTTCTGGGTTAAATTGTTCCCAACTACTTGTTTTTTGATGCCTGAACCTACTTTTCAGCTTGTGGGGATCAGGGAAACCATTCGAGTTATGCCTCAGGTAGTCTTGGGTGACATTTTCAAGGTCGTCCCATGTTAGTTTCTGAAAAAATTATATCATAGGCATGCACTGTTCATATTATTGGGAGTGTCAGGGAGATTGAAGATAAGACTATCAGTACTCGAGTGGTGGGCCTGGGAAGAGTGTAGCGAACTCTTACTCATTCCAATCCTCATGTATCAAGGGGTAGTCCATGATTTATGTTTTTGGATTTGGTATTTATGGATAGAGGATGACAGTATGAGTAAACTGGTACTACACACAGTCTCACACAGATTTGTGACCCATGTGATGACTGATAGTATCGTTTTACACTAATAGTTGTTGGCACTTGCCTAGGGCATGGTCTGAAAAATCATGTAGCCAGGTTAGGCAAGACCACTAGTTATCCATCTTGGAGATTTATTATTGGTGATATCTTACTTTAGTTTTGGGTTGATGCGAAGGGTTTTCTTAAGGATAGAGTACATTGGAGTTGCTCTTATTTTCTCCTCGTGAGAGTTTGACATGATTTATGGGGTGTTTCCCTTATACCTTGTTTTTGGAATTTTTAGTTTGATTTGTTGAAATTGAATTTATAAAATAACTTCTTTGGCTATTTGAAACTGAAGTGATTTATTTTTAAAATGGAAATCATTTATAGAATTTTTCTTAAAATATTGAAATGGTTTTGGAAGAAGGGATTTTTGGAATATTGGAAATGGTTTGTTTTGAATGATGAAGGGACTTGTTTTTTCTAGCAGTATTCCTATGGGTGATCACTTTTTTATGTGGATGTTGTTAAATAAATGGTTGGTAGATCATGTGGATGGGTGCTTGAGTGGTATGGAAATGCATATCATCAAGGAATCTTGGAATATTAGTGGTGGGTGATTGATTTATAAGGCTTCTTATTATTACCTAAAAAGTGCATTTTGATAATGGGATGTAAATTTTTTTTATGTTTTCCCTATGTTTTAGGTGATTTCGGGATTTCTTCGATGATTTTGCTTGAGAGGACCTGCGATGCAATATGTGGTTTTCTATCAAATGGGGTTTTGTGCTTAAATGAATTTGTATTTGTAAAATGGTATTGAGTCTGGAGTGAAGATAATGGTTTCAAAAGATATTTTGGTTTTTTTGTACAACGTTTTTTTCCAAGTGGGTTTTATTCTTTGAGAATTAACTGATGTTTAAAATTACGATTTTTGGATTTGTGTCTAATGTGTGGGTTTTTTTGTGTTATGTGATTGGATTTTTGGAAGTTGATTTTTTGTTTCATGTTCGGGATATTCCCACTAGGAAGGTCCCATTGGTTTCCAGTAGGTCTCTCAGTTCTTGGCATAGCCCAGACTCTATCTAGAGTGGAAGAGTTGGGTTCTTCTTGGTTGTGTCACCTGTATATATGCCTTAAGGTCAGTTGAATATCATTGAGTTCTTTGTGAAATATGGAAGTATCTATGAGTTTTTTGGATCTACTAACATTATGTGGGTATAAGTAGTCTTGAGTATGTTTGGAATATCATGACTAAATCAGTAAATGGTGATCGTTCTGTTTTTGTTTCCAATGAGGATTTATTGAGTGATCCCCAAGAATACCTTAATCTTATGGTTGTACCTAATGAGGTGAAGGATATGGAAAGTGGCGGAGCTCGTAAGTGGTCGACTAGTCAATAAATGGTGATGGATGTTTATTGAACCTCTGTTGAGCCCAGTTTCATGTTCCCTAGAGTTTGTATGGAGAAAATAGATTAAATCTCATAATAGTTTTCATCCATCTTCATATTGTGGTATGTGAAGGTTACTCATCCGATGAGGATTGTGAATGGATATGAAATATTCTTTGAGTGCTCCTTCCATCAGCTCATGTTGCGTGACTGATAGACCACCCAATCATGAATTTCTAGTGTGGTTAGTCAGTCACTCTAAGTTTTTCACAACAATTCTCAGTTGGTATGTTGAATAAGTGGAGGCTTGGGATATCAAGAGAAGATTTTAGGATTATTTTTCTTGAGGAGGAAGTTCTAGTCAGAGATGGTCATCTTATAACTACGAGGTTTTAGATGCTTTAGACATCAGGTCCATGACCTTAGGTCATTTGGTGAAGCCTGTGCATAGTCAAAAATTTGTCAAACATGGGATGGGTTTGGTCTGACTTATGTCTGTATTATCATGATGGAAAATCATAAATTTCCATATTAGAGTACCGTCTCTGATGTTTTTCTTGTTTCTATGAGGGTAATAAAGGAATAATTTCATTATGGTGGTCTTAACATATTAAAATTCATCTTGGGTTTTATAGAGGATTGAAGAACCCGTATTTTTGTAAATCTAGTGAGTGAACTCTATGAATGTGAAATAATTAAAAGATTACTCTCTTGTGTGTCGGTTATGGATCGAAATTGTAATCTTGTTCAGATGCTCATGTCCTGTGGAGTTTATGGGTTCCTATTCGATTGTCAATCTATTAGGATATTCCACTATCAAAATCCTCCCATAAAGTGGAGTAATGCCCAGTGTTATAATCTTCTAAGTAGGTCGACACGTGTTTGTGGGTTAATGATAAAGAGTTTTTTATGTATCACTGAAAGTAAAATGGGAATGCCCGCACGGGTGTAGTGGTGCTAGGAAAATTATCATATAGTGGGGAGACCCCCTTTGGGTCTCATATTCCTCTTCTCTTATGTTAGATTGGTTTAATTTAGGGGGTGTAGAGGCCAATCTAGTTTTATAGGTTTATCTAGGTTTGTGTGTCATTTTAGATTATAGAATGAATGCTTAGAAAGCATCTAAATTTGGTGGGTATACCACCATAGTACAATGATTTGGAAACCCTTTTTTTAAAGTGCGCTTGGTGGGGAAAACCTTACTTCTTATATGATCAACCATGACAGTGGTAATTGGATAAATTGGGTAGTGGGTTGCTAGATGAGTGTTCTTGGAGATCTTGAGCGGCCCTGGGGATCCCAATGTTAGGGGTTTGAGTGTTCCATGACATAGTTGTGTTTTGAGGTGAATTCCTTGTTGTTGGTTGTTTTTCTTGGTGATTATGGTTTTGATATCTTTGGAGTTTCAAGTCATCAGTCTCGTGAATGCTTGGTATGCTGGTTATTGGGGTTTGTTTTAAGAATCTTCACATTATTACATGGAATCATTTTTTGATCAAGTGTTTTGGGAGTTTTAGGGGAATAACATGTCAAAGTGGGGAGAATTGTCACACCCTAACTCGACACTTTGCAATAATTTTTTATATCTATGATTTTAATTTAATTTTATTAAATTTTTAATATTTTTTTAAATTTAAAACTTTTGAATTAAAACTAAAATAAAAATAAAATGAGAAAAACATAACACGTATCAACACTTCATCCTTTTGTGCAATTCTGACCCCCACCCAAACATTTATCCGCAATCCCTCCTCACTGGTGAACCCCCCTTGCCAATGACCACCTTTGCACCGGCACACCCCACTCCCCTTACGACATGAATCACACCACCTCGGCATCCTCTAGCACTACCTCCTCCAATGTGGTCTCCAACTGCACGACCTCCCCCCGCAGAAAATCATCACACACGACCTCCTTCTACATGGAATCCTCTTGTGAGGCCTCCTACCGCGCAACGTCCTCCAACATGGCCTCCACCGGTGAGACCTCCTCTAGAAACCGATCTCCCTTCTCGATTGGTGGGAATCACCTCGTGTGAGCTTTTCCTATACCCTTAGGGTTTTATTTAAGGTTTATTTTCAGTTTGGGTTTGTTTTTATTTATTTATTTTTGGAATGCATGATTTAGGGTTTAATTTCATCACCGTGTCTTTCGATTTTGCTGCAATTAGAGTTTGACCCAAATTTTGGGAATTTCAATATCAAAGGTAGATAGTTATATTCATAAAAATTATTTGGTGATTTATTTTTCTTGTTTAATTAATTTAGTGGTTTCTTTGATCAGTTTTTTTGCTGTGAAGTTAGATTTTAAATGGTTTTAATAAGTGTTTAATATTTATGTAGCTTGATAATTTTAAATGGGCTGCGTTTTGATGTAAACTATTAACATGTCTTTTTATGGTGTTCTATAAATTATACAATTACTTTATTAATTTATTTATGGGTTGAGAATTGCGTCTTGATGTGGCTTTGTTGTGCGGTTGATTCTTGTCGAGAATTTTGAGTGCATTTTTTGGCGAGGAACCATAAGGTGTTACCTAAATTGTTTTATAAATTATTTTAATGACATATTTTAATCATATAAAAGGTGTGCACCATGTGTGGAAAATGTTTTTGTATGAGATTTATTTTAAATAAAGGAGTTGGATTATGATTTTTTATAGTGAGTATTTGGTGTAAATCATGGAAAAGTTTCATTAATTATGTAGATGATTTATTAAATTGTGAGTGTGATCTGAATTGAATTTTTAAAATGATTTTCCATGAAAGGTGTATATTTTATTTGTTATGATTAATATATATTATATTATGGGATGTGAAATTGTTCTACTTTTTTGGAGCCTTTGGTTGTTATTGGACTCCCTTATATCGTTGTAGTGTGTTTCGTTCATCGCAGTGTGGGTTTGGGTCGTTAGCGACAAAGACCTATAGGTATATACATGGGTAAGCATGTATACATGTATGTCCCCTTGAACATATTTCGTTATGGTGTTGGGAATATGTACTTGTTTCAAAGGATATATATATATATTTATATTTATATGAAAATTTTTATGCGTATAGGTGAAGCGGTCTCATGCTGCCATCGTCAAAAGCTGCGTGTATTGAGGAATGTTTTGCTACATGGTTTGTTCTTATATCAACTACTTGGTGGTCTCACCATATTTTTTAATGTAATTAATTTATTAAAATGAACATGGTTAATTTTTCATAGTGTGTGCGATAGTTTGGTGTGGTTTCATGTCTTCAGTCCAAGGGAGACTTGGCTACGTGTGCCTAGGTAAGTAAATATATTCATGTAGGTTCCCCCGTTATGTGTATATTCATCCTCGGTATGGAATGTACATGTATGGGGGTAGGTGTGCCTATGTGTATATATAAAAAACCCATACGCAGGTTATTAGAGACTAGTATATTCATATAATCATACCTGTTAGGATCCCATTACACATATTTATGGGCCATGCGAATGTATGCACAGTTTCTAGGTGTCCTTGAATGTATGTGAAGACGCATATGCTTAGTAGGGTAGCATCACCTTTAAGTTATAAATTATTAAAACCCTAAGTGTAGTTCTTGGTTCCACCTAAAGGTGGGTCCTTTATGCCCATTCCTTTAATTTGAATTTCATAATAGCTTACTTGTTTTAAAAATATTTTTAATACTTATACTATATACAAATTCTATGTAATATGGTTGTGGTTGATAGAAATTATTATGACTTTGATTTTGGAATTTAAATGTATTTATAACTCCCATTGGTTATAAGTGACTTTTCTTGAAAAGTTAATTCCTAAGTGACTTTGAATTGGTAATGAATATTTCAAAAGGCGTTTGACTTTCTGCCAGATAGTTATAAAAAATGTTCATTCTATGTAATTAATCATTTTTTCACCTTAGAAATGGTTTCGTAAAAAGAAAAACCTCTATCGATTCATTCCCATTGTTTTAGAAAATGATGTGCTTATTAAATGTGTTATTTTTGATATGTTCCAAGAAAAAGATCCTTGTGAAAGGGGGATGGTCTTAATGAGGGAGATCAGTGGTGAGAGGTTGGATGCATTTTTAAGTAAGTAAAATGATAAATGCATATATGTTTTCATGATAAATAATCACCACCACCTGAAAAGGAGTACAGTAGTAAACCTTAGTATCTAGGTGGGTGAACTAGGACTAGTATGCAAGATAATACGTAAGTGGTTCAACACAGTTTCATCTAACATTATTAAAGCTACAACTCCATATAATCATTTGTGATGATTGGAGAGCACTAGATTATTAGTGTGTTCCCTGATAGTGGACTATGCATGTGAACATATATTATTGTGGTTTCCATGCCACATTTCACTGAGGCACGATGATCCTAGGTCCCCAACTAAAACTAGCTGCATGGGGTTTTCCCATTGTTCTTGTGATGTGATAACCATTTTAGTTGTTTCATAATTGATTTATTATTTGTGTAAATAATATTTTAATATAAATTCCCCCCATTCATTTGGAAATGATAATATATTCTTGTAATATATTTTGAAAATATAGTAGAAGATTAATGATTTCAATTAAAAAAATAAAACTTCTTAATTGGTTTTGAAAATGATGAAAAACTTTTCTTTAATGTGTATTATTTTAAAACTATCATGATTGTGTACCTTTTTAAAGGAAAATTCATAGGGGTGGTAAATACTTGGCTTTCCTACTAAGTATCTTGTCCCTCACACCTACTTTATGTTTAGATTCTGGTTCTACTTGTAGATCACTCTTGGAGCGAGAGTGGTTCTATGTCTAGAGGTGTCCATTGAGGACACTTGGAGGTATGTAAATGTAGTTATATTTATTTCATTTAGAGTTATTAGTGATTACATTTTTTCAGTTTATTCTTATTTTCGTGTCTTTTTTGGGACTAAATAATTCCCAAGTGCTTGTTTTAATGCTCGACAATAGTTGCTAGCCCGTGGGGATCCAGAATCCCCTTTGGACTATGCCTTGGATTGGCTTGAGTGACCGGTTCAGGGTCGACCCATGTTCGTTCATGAAACACCAACATTCATTATAAAAATGGATTATGATGATGATGTTTAATGGATGAATTCTGGAGTCCTATTACTTATCTATGGGTTAATGATTATATAATGAAGCGATGAATGTTTTGATGATATTTTTGGCACATTTATCTAGAATATGATGTAATCGTAGACTATTAATTTTATTTTTCCACTATAATACTGCCTAAAAGATAAATTTTTGATAAAATGAGGAGATTGGGGTGTGAACCAAATACCATATGGGGAGACATCAACTATTATAGATTTTTTAATGATATTTTATAAGGAAATTATTTTATATATATGTGTGTGTGTATTGCACATGATTATTTAATTTAATCATGAAATGGTATCATATGTTATGTTTGAGTATAGATGATTATGCACTCTTAGAAATCACATATCTTATTATCATAATGTTTTATCCCATTACTCAGAATTTTTTATCTATTATTTATTGGATTAGAATTTCATTATTTATTATCAATATACTATTCCCTTATGTATATCTTATGCTTGCATAATGTCCTATATTGATAACTTATATTTTAATTCTTACTATGTATTGGAGATCATCATTTTTTATCCTTAAATATTACATGGTTTTGTAGAATTATTTTAGGTCGTATATGTTTAGAATTGTAACATATATATATATATGATTTTTGGGTGATGTTGAACTATTTATAGGGACAAATAAAATATATTTAATATTTCAAAATTTCCTCGTTGAATGGGACGACATACGTTTCATTGCCTATAGGGTTCTCACAAATTATATAAAAATATAAACATAATATGTATTGGGTATGTATATGAATCAATGTTAGGTATTAATAATTAAATTATCAATGTTTACTGACGAAGTGTTGTCGTGTACGCTCTCAAAAATATTTATAGCTAAGTGCAGCACAGGGGCTGACCTAGGTCATTCACTTAAGGAGCTTTTGTGGTTAATAAATCACTACTTCTATTCCACCTAATCTAATTATTTTTTTTTTGTTTAATATTTTATGAAATAAAGGTAATTTAATAAAATAAATGAAATTCATAAATCATAAGAAACTAAAATTTAATTATAAATTACCATGTAATGCTAAACAGAATGTAATTAGGGAAGAAAGGAAGTTCACCCGAGAGAATATTCAGGGAGCACCTTCATTGGCCAGCTTCAAATATTCTTAGTTTACACACTCCATCGTATGTGTGCACACCTTATTCTACACCGGTTATGAATGAAAAGTCTACTTAGCGATCGCCAAGCAAACCTTCCATCCACCTCCTCAATCGAGGGAAAATGGTTGTAGATTAAGAAGTTAATCTTTAGACAACCATAGTGAGGATTACACCCACTATAAATTATCCTTAGAATTAACTCAAAGAATATTAAAAACATGGTCTTGGGTTCAAGAACCTGATTACTCCCTCGGGATATTCCTCGGATTAGTTACTCATGATCATGAGTATTATAGTTCACGATGGTAAGATGAGAGGAAGAAAAGAGGGTGAATCGGTGGACACCAAAATAAAAACAATGCATGAATTTATTAGAAATCTAAATTACAATTAAAAACTAAAAATAAAGAAAAGAAATAAAATAAAAAGAAAGGTGGAAGATTTGCGGCTGGCCTCCCTCGGTGGAGATCTCTTCCTTGGTGCCTTGAAGAAATGGATGGAGAATGGGATGCTTTGGGAAGGAGGTGAGGGCCTCCTTTTATAGGCAGAATTCGACCCCCGAATATTTTAGCGTTTTATACCCCCTTAATTACCTCTTCACGCGTTCCACCCTTCATAAAGTTTGTTGATAAATGTCTTGGCCGTCTCCTCTCCAAATGGGAGATAATTTGGAAACCGTATGTAGGAGTTATGAATTTTCCATTCTCGGTTTCTGTTTCTGGACGAAGCATCCAGGAAGGTTCCTCCAAAATAATGTCATTCAATATCCTCCTTAATGACCTCCCAAATCCTCCGAATTTATTGTGGATATGGACCTATCTGTCCTAGAGGTATCCCATGTGGAAACATGTCATTTGGATATGTGTCGGCCGCGTTTGATGCCCGTTACTTTGGGTGGGTCCATGCTGTCCGCCCGGAAAAATTCCAATTTTCAATGATTTTTTAGGTCCTTTAGATGATCGAATCAGCTCCTGGTCTAGAAGACAAAAATGAAGTAAATACAATAAGGATGCTAACAAAATTTGAATCAGAAAATTTGAAATTTTATTTTTCCTGAAATGACCAAAATACCCCTAACGTAAAATTCTGTCAAAAATCCAGAATTTGATGTTTTTCACATTTGGGTTCAAAATAACACTAAAACCTAAAAACATGATAATTACCCATTCAATAACACTTTTGTGGGATTATAAAAAATGTTTTACAGTATAAAATATATGAAAATGTGAGTTTCATCACTCTCCCACACTTAAATATTGCACTCCTGCGCAATCATCTTACATCCAAATCAAAATCCACACAACAATCAAACATGTGAAAATATCAATGATTTTATCCAAAATAGAATTCCATCATGTCTCATTTATGAATAATAATTCTCTAATTTTCATTTCAATAATTAAAATTTGTTCAACCTCATAAATCAATCCATCGCCCAATCACAACCTACCTCACATTGAATTTTATGTCACTCATCACTCCAGAGAAATTGAATCTAGAGTTATACTCATACTTGAAAATCGCATGTATCACCATAGGTTTGTGAAAATTATCATTTCTCCACAGCGTGAAACATGAAAATGAATTTAATCATGAGGGATTTAATTAATGGTTCAAATGATTCTGTGGCTTAAGGTCGGTGGTAAAATGATTGAAAAATATTCCAAGCTAGAAAGAGGAGGTTGAACTTTTAAGTACAATGCATGATTAAATCAAGTGAAAACACAGGATATTCCTCACTCAATACCGCTGGTAAATGTAAAAAACAACCCCACCACCTTTTAATGATATGGGACATGATCCAAGAATTTATTATAATGAATGATATCATCTAAGTTCTCCTTTGTTTTTTCAAAGCTCCAGAAAGGCACAACTTTATTTTGTTTTTTTTTCTTTTTTTCCATTGAGGATGAGCTGAAAAATTGAATACAATGAATGAATGACAATTCATGCCTTTTATTTTTGGGAGGGACATGAGTCATAAAAGAATGTACAATGAGGAATTCAAGCTCATCTCCATATTTTTTTCTTTTTTTAGGAGAAATTAATGAACCAAATAAAGCACAACGAAATGACGACACATGCCCAATTCTCTTGTTATCCATTGCCCAAAGTATTGAAACACACCTCACACCACCCATAAATGATACACATACCATTGAACGCACACGAAAGGCCCTTCCCCCACACTCAAACTTGAAATATCCATGCAAAAATATTAAAAGTGCGGGTAGGTGGGAAAAAATTGGCTTGTAATGTGGCTTAAACCTATAAGGCAATTCATGGCATCTAAGGGATTACGAAGGATAAATGTAAAGGTGGGTCTCAAGATAAAATGTGGCTAGCCAAAGAGATGCCTCAATCATTTCAAATACATTTCATGAAATCCAAAGCTTCAAAAGAGAATTATTCAAAAATTCTGGTTCTCACACAAAATTCAAGTTTCCCTCAAGAAAGTGTGGGTATTAGGAAGAATATGTAAAAGTGGTTTAGAATACCTCACAGGATTGGAAAAATATTTTGCGTCAGTGTTTCATGGTCATGGATTTCAAAAAATCAGTCAAACTCATAAAAATGATTGATAATCCAATTCAAGAAAAATGTTTTCACATCAACAATCATTTAAAATCCATTATTTCAAAAATCATTTCAACTCTTTCAAAATAAATTGATTTGTGAAAAGTGATAAGAATATTCATTAAAGCTCAAAAATCCTAAAAATATATAAAAAAAATGAAAAGCACACAAGAAGAACTAAGCAGGTTGACACTCCCCCACACTTAAATTTAACTACCCCTTATTTCAACTCAACAAAATATAAATATAAAGGTAGAAAATCAAAGGAAAGGAAAGATACAACCTGACATTATTTTAGAGGTGGATGCCTTGAGTTATGCTCCTAGAAGCAGCCACTTTAAAACTACATGAAAGTAATTAAAATACATAAGAAAAATAAATAAAAAGAATGAGAAAGGGAAAAGAAAAGAGATAATGCTTGGTTTAGACCCCCAAGCGGGTGCTAGGTTTTTACTGCCCCTAGTCAGGCAGTTTCAGTAGATTATGCCCAATCAGAAGGTGGGTGTCGTTTTTTTGAGATGAACCACCACATGTGAGTTTTCCCGATGTACATGATTAAACACTGAAAGTAGAGAACCCCAAATAAGATAAGAATGTTCCCAACCCCCGAGAAAGAATAAAAAAGTAATTTGAGGTTCGAAGTGGGAGGGAATAAAATATAAGGGTGCTCCCTGTTAACTTCGGTGGTGTCCTCCTCCATATGGTATGCAAATTTTTGTTGAGGAGGTAGTCGCACCACCGCCACCTTCTCCAGATCTTCTTCCTTGATTACCACCACTTGGGTGGTCTCATCATCAACATCCAAGGCCTGATCCATTTGTGTTGTATCTGAAATTTCAGCAAAGGAGAAGTCAGAAAACAATTCAGTTTGAATAAAATTAAAACATGACGAATCAATAAAGAAATCTTCCCTTTCAAGTAATTCAGCTTGGTAATTGATCTCTTCAGGAATGACCATTGGAAACTCCATCTCAGCAAGTGCATCTTCTTATTCATCTTCCAAAGAATGAGTGAGGTCAAAAGGTACTGATTGTTCAATATCAAGCATGGGAAGATCATGTTTCAAGTTATCTTCGATAATGTTATTCCAAGATTCTTTGAAAAATTGTTGACCTCCCATTAGTGCATCAGTTGGAATGTGTACTTCTGGGACCTCCTTGAGCAATGGTTGAGTGCGGGATGATGTGATAAGTTCTTTTAGAAGTTCATTCTCACCCGCCTCAGGTTCTTTAACATAAATAATTATTGGTGAAATCAATTCCACCACTCGTTCTGGTTCATGTTCTGGCTCATGTTCGGATTGCTCTTGGGATGTGCGTACATATTCAGCAATCCATTCTATTTGGATCTCCAGTTTTTGAACTTTATCACTAATCCTATGAAATTGAGCATCAAGTTCATTGCAAACATTTTCTGGCATATGAGATTGTTCAGTCCATGAATAAAAATTTGAATTGAAAGACATCATGAACAAATAAGATTTTTTTAGTTTTTGAAATTTATGATTTTTTTGTTGTTGTTTTTTTTAATGAAAGGAAAATTATTTACACAATGTGAATAAAAAATAGTGAATTAAAACCACTTGGCTCCCTGGCAATGGCGCCAATTTGACGAAGCATTGTCGTGTACGCTCTCAAAAATATTTATATCAAAGTGCAGCACAGGGGCTGACCTAGGTCGTTCTCTTGAGGAGCTTTTGTGGTTAATAAATCACTACTTCTATTCCACCTAATATAATTATTTTTTTTGTTTAATATTTTATGAAATAAATGTAATTTAATAAAATAAATGAAATTAATAAATCATAAGAAACTAAAATTTAATTATAAATTACCATGTAATGCTAAACAGAATGTAATTAGGGAAGAAAGGAAGTTCACCCTAAAGAATATTCAGGGAGCACCTTCATTGGCCAGCTTCAAATATTCTTAGATTAAACACTCCATCGTATGTGTGCACACCTTATTCTACACCGGTTATGAATGAAAAGTCTACTTAGCGATCGACAAGCACACCTTCCATCCACCTCCTCAATCGAGGGAAAATGGTTGTAGATTAAGAAGTTAATCTTTAGACAACCATAGTGAGGATTACACCCACTATAAATTATCCTTAGAATTAACTCAAAGAATATTAAAAACATGGTCGTGGGTTCAATAACCTGATTACTCCCTCGGGATATTCCTCGGATTAGTTACTCATGATCATGTGTATTATAGTTCACGATGGTAAGATGAGAGGAAGAAAAGAGGGTGAATCGGTGGACACAAAAATAAAAACAATGCATGAATTTATTAGAAATCTAAATTACAATTAAAAACTAAAAATAAAGAAAAGAAATAAAATAAAAAGAAAGGTGGAAGATTTGCGGCTGGCCTCCCTCAGTGGAGATCTCCTCTTTGGTGCCTTGAAGAAATGGATGGAGAATGGGATGCTTTGGGAAGGAGGTGAGGGCCTCCTTTTATAGGAAGAATTCTACCCCCGAATGTTTGAGCGTTTTATACCCCATTAATGACCTCTTCACGAGTTCCACCCTTCATAAATTTTGTTGATAAATGTCTTGGTCGTCTCCTCTCCTAATGGGAGATAATTTGGAAACCGTATGTAGGAGTTATGAATTTTCCATTCTCGGTTTCTGTTTCTGGACGAAGCATCCAGGAAGGTTCCTCCAAAATAATGTCATTCAATATCCTCTTTAATGACCTCCAAAATCCTCCGAATTTATTGTGGTTATGGCCCTATCTGTACTAGAGGTATCCCAAGTGGAAACATGTCATTTGGATATGTGTCGGCCGCGTTTGATGTCCGTTACTTTGGGTGGGTCCATGCTGTCCGCCCAGAAAAATTCCACTTTTCAATGATTTTTTAGGTCCTTTAGATGACCGAATCAGCTCCTGGTCCAGCAGACAAAAATGAAGGAAATAAAATAAGGATGCTAACAAAATTTGAATCAGAAAATTGGGAATTTTATTTTTCCTGAAATGACCAAAATACCCCTAATGTAAAATTCTGTCAAAATTCCAGAATTTGATGTTTTTCACATTTGGGTTCAAAATAACACTAAAACCTAAAAACATGATAATTACCCATTCAATAACACTTTTGTGGGATTATAAACAATGTTTTACAGTATAAAATATATGAAAATGTGAGTTTCATCAGTTACAATTGGGTTTCTTTAGTTGGTGTCAATTCCACTTTGTAAATAAAATGTATTTTTCTTTTAATTTAGATTTTTTTGGTCTGGGGAAACTAATATTCCAAAAAAATATAAGTACCTAATTTTGTATGTCATTTATCACCAAAAAAACATGGAATGAATGGAATAATTATATGAACATATTTCCATATTTTATAATATGTCGTATACCCTATATGGATAGGATTTCTAGTAGGATAAATATATAATCCTTTATACTATTATGTTATGGTGGATATTTTTGTCATATATATCATCTATTATATTATATTTCATTATAGAACGTGATAGTATATATCTCTTCATCAATAGATTTTTTTATTTAGTTTCTTAAATAATTATAAGTTTCATAGATGTATAGAGTCAAGAAATTTATAAGAATAAAATTTTAGAGAATCTAAATGATTAAAATCCATATAGTCACATATTTTATTTACGGAATTTTTCCAAATAGTATTTTGAGGAGTATTTTACCCTCCTATTTTTAAAGAGCATGATTAATCTGCTCAAAGGAGAGGTAACCCTACTAGATGAAACACAAAACATTTTCTAAGGTAAAATCACTTTGTATTTTTTAACGACTCTCTTTATTGATATTCTCCAAATCTACGAATGTCCCCCCTTTAAAACATACCACAATAGATTGATATGGATGGTATAATTATGATATGATTTGATTGTTTTTAATTTTACCATGCTTATGATACTTCATCTTCCTTTCCATTACTATACATCTGTGGATGTAGTATATGAAAATAAATTTCTATCATATCCTTTAATATATATATATATCCTCAAAAATTTATTGGTTTAATTTATTGACCTAAGTATATATATTATTTTTTCGTTTATAGTGTACAGTATGGGGTAAATGTATACTCACCCATACACTATCATCATTCCAACACATTATGATTCAACAAATATATTGGAAAATACAATGGATGAACTGTTGAATAAAGAATAAAAATTTTATACTATGTTTTTTATTTTCATATCAGATGTGGGGTGAAGTTGAGTCCATATGATACTATTAGGTGAGTATGATAATCAATATATAAAATTCAGAATTTTTATTTTAATAGTTATCCAGATTTAGATTATATTAACTTTTCAAGATACTTATTAAATTCAGATGTATATTTTAATTCAGTTATTATATTCATATTGTTTTATTAAATTATTATATACCTTATCCAGATGATAATTGGATACATATAGGTTTATAGGATAAGAAATATTAATATTCTGATATCACTTCTTGTTCATTAACTGGACCCCCTATACTATTGGGGGATAGATAAGGGTGGAACACCTGGCCTTTTTTCTAAACCAAGTCAGATCATGGTGGTTTAGGTCCCAACATATTCGAACTTAGGATGTCTTATAATTTTCTATGTATTTTTGAATCAATTTTCTTCTAATTATTTGTTTGGGATACATATGGATGTTTTTTCATGGGGTCCAATGTTTTTTAAATGTAACAGGGAACCCCAGGATTAGTTATGGTGATTTATATAAACATTCACTGGGACATTGATTACATTTTTATTGTATCTTAACTCCAAAAAATTTGATTTCATAACATGAATCATCTAGAATAGATGTTGTATATTTATTAATTCTCATATGCAATAATATCTTCCTATTATTCAATATTTTCCATGAGATTATCTTTTCAATCCCATGATTCCACCCCATAGAAAACCATATTGACTTTCTAGGTAAGGTAATATTGATCCCATTTTCGTGTCTCAACCCCATGTCTTCAACCTATTGAGAAAAGTGGCTTCTTAGGTACATGATATGAACGGTTTTTTTAAATCATCGGAGTAGAGTGTTAAAATATGAAGAATTGATTATTGTTCTAACACACAATGAATTTACAAATTAGTCCCCATCGATTAGTGGGAGTATACTAACATGATGAGTGTGATCCGTGAATTTTTGATATATAATCCTTCTAGGGTTGAGGGAAATATTGTTTTATCGGAAATAGAAGACATGCATGGGTATGATACCAATATATTAATCTTTTTAGACACTCACTATCCAAATTTTTATCCTCGGTATAATTATTCTTCATTGGGTTGTAGATCATAAGTGGTTATTGATTATATAAACTCATTAAAAATCCACTATAAATTTTTAAGACACTATATTTTTATTCATAATGGATTATTTTCCAATAAATCTATAGGTGGTGTTATTACAAGATCTACTATACATCTAGAGGTGTTATATTATGTTATTTCAGTACATTTGGAGGCTCAATGGACTCATAGGGTATTCATAAGAAATGATTCCTTATGTATAACTTTTAGATTTAATTTTTAAAAAAGAGATTTTCTATTAGATTATATATTTGAAACTACAAATTTAAATTCCAACTTATGTTAGTGTTATAAATTGTTTTTATTAAAATATTTATAAATGTATCATATATAGGTGTTGGTGGGGTCGTATAAGTAGTATTTATATGATGATAGAGGACATGGTCACATCAAGGGATGTATCCATAGGTGTAAGAATAATGAAATATAGTTATTTAAGCCTGGTTACACAATTTAATGAGAGAGAATTTATTTGGATTATAAGTGTAAAGGGGATCTTACATGAGTTTTTCATAGAAAGGGGGTAGTAGAGGATAGTTAGGGAATGTTATAGGGTAATTATCCTAGAAAAAGGTAACATAAACAGTAGGAGACACCCCAAGGATTACCTGGTATCCCTCCCCAAGTATTATAATATAAAATATCGCGTGGTATGAAAGTATCTATGTGTCGATGAAGCATTGAAAACCCCCATATCCAACCCTTATATGTAGACACTGATGGTGTCATGGTTTTAAGGTTAGTGAAACGTACAAGTACCTATGATGTATTCTTTGAGTACTTTGTACCCAACATGGCTAGAAGTATGACTTAAATACATTCTACCTTTTGAATCACAATGTTTTTACCAATTTGAGTAATATATTGCATTATTCATCCCATATTTGTTAGATAATGATCCCTATATAGTTCCCTAAATAAATATTTTAAATATAGAATAATATTTTACGAAATAAGCATCTCTATAAAATCAATTAATAGTGTAATATTTCTCTCATTAGATATATTTTTTACCTTAGATCACATAATATGAATGATTCTAGATTAAAATAAAAAATATACCATGGATTTTTTAATTTTCATATAGGGTTAGGATAGTTTCCAATTATAAAAGGCTTTAATTTAAACCCAATGGAAATTTTTGGGTTCACCTTCACTGGTGAATGAGATCCATATGAATCATGAATCATGAAAACTCATAGAATTTTATATCTAATTAACCTTATGATGAAGAGTTTGATACAATGCTACATTGATGCTACAAAGGAGTATCTTCCCCAATAGTACAGGTTTATATAAATTCTATTTTATTGGGAGTTCAAGGGTTTCCACCCATTCATGTAGTTAATTTTATTATTGACATGAAACTCAAGACCATACCAATATATTTTATATCATATCATATTACCCCATCAGATCTCAATGATTTTAGGGCATTTTTGGAGGAATACTTGGATAAATGTTCCATTTTACCTTTTTTTCATGATGGATAGCTTCAGTTCTCTTCACCAACAAGTGGATTGAGGTTTTTAGATTATATTGGATTTTAAAAATAGAATCATTAGATTTAAATAACAAAGATACACTGTAGATAATTTATTATCCATTTAACAGAATTGTATTTTTTATATAGTTCCATAATATTGACCTTTGTTCTAGTTATCAGTTGTTTACGGTTTATGAGGAGGACCTGTGAAAAAATTAATCTATGTGTTTCTATGGACGCATTTAATTATTAATAATTTAATTCCACATGATAAATAACCATGTGGTATTAGTGTTTCATATGAACTAGTATTTAGATCTATACATGGTCAATTTTGTTGAGGTTTTCATTAATGAAATCCTAATTTAATCTCATTCAAAGGATGAGAACAAGTAATTTTTTTGATCATTTTATAAATTCTATGTGAGTATCTACTATATTGAAATATCATTAAGTGTGTATTTTTTATTTAATATGTTCATTTCCTAAGGAGTTTCATCTCATAAGCCATAGTTTTTGTTTATGGAATGAGTCCGGTGGGTTTTTATAGAATTGGATCCAACAATTATAGTGTTTAATGTGATAACATTATTTTAGTTATGGTCACAATATGGTAGAATTATATTATGTTTAAACCCCTAGGACTTTCCATTATGAAAAGGGACATAAATTAATTTCATTACAAAAAATCTAGGGAAAAGTTGAGCAGAAAAAAAGTTTTCAACCGACGCCAAAGTTAAATAGTTACATTATGATATAATATTTTTTTATAAGAGTGACCCAAGTTCTAGTATTTTGAATATGTTGAAATATATATATGTCATTATTACATGTATTCCCAATAGTCTTGGACAATAGGATAATAATTACAAGACCATTGTATGAGATTTATTTTAAATAAAGGAGTTGGATTATGATTTTTTATAGTGAATATTTGGTGTAAATCATGGAAAAGATTCATTAATTATGTAGATGATTTATTAAATTTTGAGTGTGATCTGAATTGAATTTTTAACATGATTTTCCATGAAAGGTGTATATTTTATTTGTTATGATTAATATATATTATATTATGGGATGTGAAATTGTTCTACTTTTTTGGAGCCTTTGGTTGTTATTGGACTCCCTTATATCGTTGTAGTGTGTTTCGTTCATTGCAGTGTGGGTTTGGGTCGTTAGCGACAAAGACCTATAGGTATATACATGGGTAAGCATGTATACATGTATGTCCCCTTGAACATATTTCGTTATGGTGTTGGGAATATGTACTTGTTTCAAAGGATATATATATATTTATATTTATATGAAAATGTTTATGCGTATAGGTGAAGCGGTCTCAGGCTACCATCGTCAAAAGCTGCGTGTATTGAGGAATGTTTTGCTACATGGTTTGTTCTTATATCAACTACTTGGTGGTCTCACCATATTTTTTAATGTAATTAATTTATTAAAATGAACATGGTTAATTTTTCATAGTGTGTGCGATAGTTTGGTGTGGTTTCATGTCTTCGGTCCAAGGGAGACTTGGCTACGTGTGCCTAGGTAAGTAAATATATTCATGTAGGTTCCCCCGTTATGTGTATATTCATCCTCGGTATGGAATGTACATGTATGGGGGTAGGTGTGCCTATGTGTATATATAAAAAACCCATACGCAGGTTATTAGAGACTAGTATATTCATATAATCATACCTGTTAGGATCCCATTACACATATTTATGGGCCATGCGAATGTATGCACAGTTTCTAGGTGTCCTTGAATGTATGTGAAGACGCATATGCTTAGTAGGGTAGCATCACCTTTATGTTATAAATTATTAAAACCCTAAGTGTATTTCTTGGTTCCACCTAAAGGTGGGTCCTTTATGCCCATTCCTTTAATTTGAATTTCATAATAGCTTACTTGTTTTAAAAATATTTTTTATACTTATACTATATACAAATTCTATGTAATCTGGTTGTGGTTGATAGAAATTATTATGACTTTGATTTTGGAATTTAAATGTATTTATAACTCCCATTGGTTATAAGTGACTTTTCTTGAAAAGTTAATTCCTATGTGACTTGGAATTGGAAATGAATATTTCAAAAGGTGTTTGACTTTCTGCCAGATAGTTATAAAAAATGTTCATTTTATGTAATTAATCATTTTTTCACCTTAGAAATGGTTTCGTAAAAAGAAAAACCTCTATCGATTCATTCCCATTGTTTTAGAAACTGATGTGCTTATTAAATGTGTTATTTTTGATATGTTTCAAGAAAAAGAGCCTTGTGAAAGGGGGATGGTCTCAATGAGGGAGAACAGTGGTGAGAGGTTGGATGCATTTTTAAGTAAGTAAAATGATAAATACATATATGTTTTCATGATAAATAATCACCACCACCTGAAAAGGAGTACAGTAGTAAACCTTAGTATCTAGGTGGGTGAACTAGGACTAGTATGCAAGATAATACGTAAGTGGTTCAACACAGTTTCATCTAACATGATTAAAGCTACAGCACCATATAATCATTTGTGATGATTGGAGAGCACTAGATTATTAGTGTGTTCCCTGATAGTGGACTATGCAGGTGAACATATATTATTGTGGTTTCCATGCCACATTTCACTGAGGCACGATGATCCAAGGTCCCCAACTAAAACTAGCTGCATGGGGTTTTCCCATTGTTCTTGTGATGTGATAACCATTTTAGTTGTTTCATAATTGATTTATTATTTTTGTAAATAATATTTTAATATAAATTCCCCCCATTCATTTGGAAATGATAATATATTCTTGTAATATATTTTGAAAATATAGTAGAAGATTAATGATTTCAATTAAAAAAATAAAACTTTTTAATTGGTTTTGAAAATGATGAAAAACTTTTCTTCAATGTGTATTATTTTCAAACTATCATGATTGTGTACCTTTTTAAAGGAAAATGCATAGGGGTGGTAAATACTTGGCTTTCCTACTAAGTATCTTGTCCCTCACACCTACTTTATGTTTAGATTCTGGTTCTACTTGTAGATCACTCTTGGAGCGAGAGTGGTTCTATGTCTAGAGGTGTCCATTGGGGACACTAGGAGGTATGTAAATGTAGTTATATTTATTTCATTTAGAGGTATTAGTGATTACATTTTTTCAGTTTATTCTTATTTTCGTGTCTTTTTTGGGACTAAATAATTCCCAAGTGCTTGTTTTAATGCTCGACAATAGTTGCTAGCCCGTGGGGATCAAGAATTCCCTTTGGACTATGCCTTGGATTGGCTTGAGTGACCGGTTCAGGGTCGACCCAGGTTTGTTCATGAAACAACCACATTCATTATAAAAATGGATTATGATGGTGATGTTTAAAGGATGAATTCTGGAGTCCTATTACTTATCTATGGGTTAATGATTATATAATGAAGCGATGAATGTTTTGATGATATTTTTGGCACATTTATCTAGAATATGATGTAATCGTAGACTATTAATTTTATTTTTCCACTGTAATACTCCCTAAAAGATAATGTTTTGATAAAATGAGGAGATTGGGGTGTGAACAAAATACCATATGGGGAGACATCAACTATTATAGATTTTTTAATGATATTTTATAAGGAAATTATTTTATATATATGTGTGTGTGTATTGCACATGATTATTTAATTTAATCATGAAATGTTATCATATGTTATGTTTGAGTATAGATGATTATGCACTCTTAGAAATCACATATCTTATTATCATAATGTTTTATCCCATTACTCAGAATTTTTTATCTATTATTTATTGGATTAGAATTTCATTATTTATTATCAATATACTATTCCCTTATGTATATCTTATGCTTGCATAATGTCCTATATTGATAACTTATATTTTAATTCTTACTATGTATTGGAGATCATCATTTTTTATCCTTAAATATTACATGGTTTTGTAGAATGATTTTAGGTCGTATATGTTTAGAATTGTAACATATATAAATGATTTTTTGGGTGATGTTGAACTATTTATAGGGACAAATAAAATATATTTAATATTTCAAAATTTCCTCGTTGAATGGGACGACATACGTTTCATTGCCTATAGGGTGCTCACAAATTATATAAAAATATAAAAATATTATGTATTGGGTATGTATATGAATCAATGTTAGGTATTAATAATTAAATTATCAATGTTTACTGACGAAGCGTTGACGTGTACGCTCTCAAAAATATTTATAGCTAAGTGCAGCACAGGGGCTGACCTAGGTCGTTCTCTTGAGGAGCTTTTGTGGTTAATAAATCACTACTTCTATTCCACCTAATCTAATTATTTTTTTTGTTGTTTAATATTTTATTAAATAAAGGTAATTTAATAAAATAAATGAAATTCATAAATCATAAGAAACTAAAATTTAATTATAAATTACCATGTAATGCTAAACAGAATGTAATTAGGGAAGAAAGGAAGTTCACCCGAGAGAATATTCAGGGAGCACCTTCATTGGCTAGCTTCAAATATTCTTAGTTTACACACTCCATCGTATGTGTGCACACCTTATTATACACCGGTTATGAATGAAAAGTCTACTTAGCGATCTCCAAGCACACCTTCCATCCACCTCCTCAATCGAGGGAAAATGGTTGTAGATTAAGAAGTTAATCTTTAGACAACCATAGTGAGGATTACACCCACTATAAATTATCCTTAGAATTAACTCAAAGAATATTAAAAACATGGTCTTGGGTTCAAGAACCTGATTACTCCCTCGGGATATTCCTCGGATTAGTTACTCATGATCATGAGTATTATAGTTCACGATGGTAAGATGAGAGGAAGAAAAGAGGGTGAATCGGTGGACACAAAAATAAAAACAATGCATGAATTTATTAGAAATCTAAATTACAATTAAAAACTAAAAATAAAGAAAAGAAATAAAATAAAAAGAAAGGTGGAAGATTTTCGGCTGGCCTCCCTCGGTGGAGATCTCCTCCTTGGTGCCTTGAAAAATGGATGGAGAATGGGATGCTTTGGGAAGGAGGTGAGGGCCTCCTTTTATAGGCAGAATTCGACCCCCGAATTTTTGAGCGTTTTATACCCCCTTAATTACCTCTCCACGCGTTCCACCCTTCATTAATGTTGTTGATAAATGTCTTGGCCGTCTCCTCTCCAAATTTGAGATAATTTGGAAACCGTATGTAGGAGTTATGAATTTTCCATTCTCGGTTTCTGTTTCTGGACGAAGCATCTAGGAAGGTTCCTCCAAAATAATGTCATTCAATATCCTCCTTAATGTCCTCCAAAATCCTCCAAAATTATTTTGGATATGTACCTATCTGTCCTCGAGGTATCCCATGTGGAAACATGTCATTTGGATATGTGTTGGCCGCGTTTGATGTCCGTTACTTTGGGTGGGTCCATGCTGTCCGCCCGGAAAAATTCCAATTTTCAATGATTTTTTAGGTCCTTTAGATGACCGAATCAGCTCCTGGTACAGAAGACAAAAATGAAGGACATAAAATAAGGATTCTAAAAAAATTTGATTCAGAAAATTTGGAATTTTATTTTTCCTGAAATGACCAAAATACCCCTAACGTAAAATTCTGTCAAAAATCCAGAATTTGATGTTTTTCACATTTGGGTTCAAAATAACACTAAAACCTAAAAACATGATAATTACCCATTCAATAACACTTTTGTGGGATTATAAAAAATGTTTTGCAGTATAAAATATATGAAAATGTGAGTTTCATCACTCTCACACACTTAAACATTGCACTCCTGCGCAATCATCTTACATCCAAATCAAAATCCACACAACAATCAAAAATGAGAAAATATCAATGATTTTATCCAAAATAGGATTCCATCATGTCTCATTTATGAATAATAATTCTATAATTTTCATTTCAATCATTAAAATTTGTTCAACCTCATAAATCAATCCATCTCCCAATCACAACCTACCTCACATTGAATTTTATGTCACTCATCACTCAAGAGAAATTGAATCTAGAGTTATACTCATACTTGAAAATCGCATGTATCACCATAGGTTTGTGAAAATTATCATTTCTCCACAGCGTGAAACATGAAAATGAATTTAATCATGAGGGCTTTAATTAATGGTTCAAATGATTCTGTGGCTTAGGGTCGGTGGTAAAATGATTGAAAAATATTCCAAGCTAGAAAGAGGAGGTTGAACTTTTAAGTACAATGCATGATTAAATCAAGTGAAAACACAGGATATTCCTCACTCAATACCGCTGGTAAATGTAAAAAACAACCCCACCACCTTTTAATGATATGGTACATGAGCCAAGAATTTATTATAATGAATGATATCATCTAAGTTCTCCTTTGTTTTTTCAAAGCTCCAGAAAGGCACAACTTTATTTTCTTTTTTTTTATTTTTTTTTCATTGAGGATGAGATGAAAAATTGAATACAATGAATGAATGAAAATTCATGCCCTTTATTTTTGGGAGGGACATGAGTCATAAAAGAATATACAATGAGGAATTCAAGCTCATCTCCATTTTTTTTTCTTTTTTTAGGAGAAATGAATGAACCAAATAAAGCACAACGAAATGACGACACATGCCCAATTCTCTTGTTATCCATTGCCCAAAGTATTGACACACACCTCACACCACCCATAAATGATACACATACCAATGAACGCACACGAAAGGCCCTTCCCCCACACTCAAACTTGAAATATCCATGCAAAAATATTAAAAGTGCGGGTAGGTGGGAAAAAATTGGCTTGTAATGTGGATTAAACCTATAAGGCAATTCATGGAATCTAAGGGATTACGAACGATAAATGTAAAGGTGGGTCTCAAGATAAAATGTGGCTAGCCAAAGAGATGCCTCAATCATTTCAAATACATTTCATGAAATCCAAAGCTTCAAAAGAGAATTATTCACAAATTCTGGTTCTCACACAAAATTCAAGTTTCCCTCAAGAAAGTGTGGGTATTAGGAAGAATATGTAAAAGTGGTTTAGAATACCTCACAGGATTGGAAAAATATTTTGCGTCAGTGTTTCATGGTCATGGATTTCAAAAAAATCAGTCAAACTCATAAAAATGATTGATAATCCAATTCAAGAAAAATGTTTTCACATCAACAATCATTTAAAATCCATTATTTCAAAAATCATTTCAACTCTTTCAAAATAAATTGATGTGTGAAAAGTGATAAGAATATTCATTAAAGCTCAAAAATCCTAAAAATATATAAAAAAAATGAAAAGCACACAAGAAGAACTAAGCAGGTTGACACTCCCCCACACTTAAATTTAACTACCCCTTATTTCAACTCAACAAAATATAAATATAAAGGTAGAAAATCAAAGGAAAGGAAAGATACAACCTGACATTATTTTAGAGGTGGATGCCTTGAGTTATGCTCCTAGAAGCATCCACTTTAAAACTACAAGAAAGTAATTAAAATACATAAGAAAAATAAATAAAAAGAATGAGAAAGGGAAAAGAAAAGAGATAATGCTGGGTTTAGACCCCCAAGTGGGTGCTAGGTTTTTACTGCCCCTAGTCAGGCAGTTTCAGTAGATTATCCCCAATCAGAAGGTGGGTGTGGTTTTTTTGAGATGAACCACCACATGTGAGTTTTCCCGATGTCCATGATTAAACACTGAAAGTAGAGAACCCCAAATAAGATAAGAATGTTCCCAACCCCTGAGAAATAATAAAAAAGTAATTTGAGGTTCGAAGTGGGAGGGAATAAAATATAAGGGTGCTCCCTGTTAACTTCGGTGGTGTCCTCCTCCATATGGTATGCAAATTTTTGTTGAGGAGGTAGTCGCACCACCGCCACCTTCTCCAGATCTTCTTCCTTGATTACCACCACTTGGGTGGTCTCATCATCAACATCCAAGGCCTGATCCATTTGTGTTGTATCTGAAATTTCAGGAAAGGAGAAGTCAGAAAACAATTCAGTTTGAATAAAATTAAAACATGACGAATCAATAAAGAAATCTTCCCTTTCAAGTAATTCAGCTTGGTAATTGATATCTTCATGAATGACCATTGGAAACTCCATCTCAGCAAGTGCATCTTCTTATTCATCTTCCAATGAATGAGTGAGGTCAAAAGGTACTGATTGTTCAATATCAAGCATGGGAAGATCATGTTTCAAGTTATCTTCGATAATGTTATTCCAAGATTCTTTGAAAAATTGTTGACCTCCCATTAGTGCATCAGTTGGAATGTGTACTTCTGGGACCTCCTTGAGCAATGGTTGAGTGCGGGATGATGTGATAAGTTCTTTTAGAAGTTCTTTCTCACCTGCCTCAGGTTCTTTAACATAAAAAATTATTTGTGAAATCAATTCCACCACTCGTTCTGGTTCATGTTCTGGCTCATGTTCGGATTGCTCTTGGGATGTGCGTACATATTCAGCAATCCATTATATTTGGCTCTCCAGTTTTTGAACTTTATCAATAATCCTATGAAATTGAGCATCAAGTTCATTGCAAACATTTTCTGGCATATGATATTGTTCAGTCCATGAATAAAAATTTGAATTGAAAGACATCATGAACAAATAAGATTTTTTTAGTTTTTGAAATTTATGATTTTTTTGTTGTTGTTTTTTTTAATGAAAGGAAAATTATTTACACAATGTGAATAAAAAATAGTGAATTAAAACCACTTGGATCCCCGGCAATGGCGCCAATTCGACAAAGCTTTGTCGTGTACGTTCTCAAAAATATTTATAGCTAAGTGCAGCACAGGGGCTGACCTAGGTCGTTCTCTTGAGGAGCTTTTGTGGTTAATAAATCACTACTTCTATTCCACCTAATATAATTCTTTTTTTTGTTTAATATTTTATGAAATAAATGTAATTTAATAAAATAAATGAAATTCATAAATCATAAGAAACTAAAATTTAATTATAAATTACCATGTAATGCTAAACAGAATGTAATTAGGGAAGAAAGCAAGTTCACCCGAAAGAATATTCAGGGAGCACCTTCATTGGCCAGCTTCAAATATTCTTATATTACACACTCCATCGTATATGTGCACACCTTATTCTACACCGGTTATGAATGAAAAGTCTACTTAGCGATCGCCAAGCACACCTTCCATCCACCTCCTCAATCGAGGGAAAATGGTTGTAGATTAAGAAGTTAATCTTTAGACAACCATAGTGAGGATTACACCCACTATAAATTATCCTTAGAATTAAATCAAAGAATATTAAAAACATGGTCTTGGGTTCAAGAACCTGATTACTCCCTCGGTATATTCCTCGGATTTGTTACTCATGATCATGAGTATTATAGTTCACGATGGTAAGATGAGAGGAAGAAAAGAGGGTGAATCGGTGGACACAAAAATAAAAATAATGCATGAATTTATTAGAAATATAAATTACAATTAAAAACTAAAAATAAATAAAATAAATAAAATAAAAAGAAAGGTGGAAGATTTGCGGCTGGCCTCCCTCAGTGGAGATCTCCTCCTTGGTGCCTTGAAGAAATGGATGGAGAATGGGATGCTTTGGGAAGGAGGTGAGGGCCTCCTTTTATAGGAAAAATTCTACCCCCGAATGTTTGAGCGTTTTATACCCCCTTAATGACCTCTTCACGCGTTCCACCCTTCATAAATTTTGTTGATAAATGTCTTGTCCGTCTCCTCTCCAAATGGGAGATAATTTGGAAACCGAATGTAGGAGTTATGAATTTTCCAATTTCGGTTTCTGTTTCTGGACGAAGCATCCAGGAAGGTTCCTCCAAAATAATGTCATTCAATATCCTCCTTAATGACCTCCCAAATCCTCATAATTTATTGTGGATATGGCCCTATCTGTCCTAGAGGTATCCCATGTGGAAACATGTCATTTGGATATGTGTCGGCCGCGTTTGATGTCCGTTACTTTGGGTGGGTCCATGCTGTCCGCCCGGAAAAATTCCAATTTTCAATGATTTTTTAGGTCCTTTAGATGACCGAATCAGCTCCTGGTCCAGAAGACAAAAATGAAGGAAATAAAATAAGGATGCTAACAAAATTTGAATCAGAAAATTTAGAATTTTATTTTTCCTGAAATGACCAAAATACCCCTAACGTAAAATTCTGTCAAAAATCCAGAATTTGATGTTTTTCACATTTGGGTTCAAAATAACACTAAAACCTAAAAACATGATAATTACCCATTCAATAACACTTTTGTGGGATTATAAACAATGTTTTACAGTATAAAATATATGAAAATGTGAGTTTCATCAGTTACAACTGGGTTTCTTTAGTTGGTATCAATTCCACTTTGTAAATAAAATGTATTTTTCTTTTAATTTAGATTTTTTTGGTCTGGGCAATCTAATATTCCAAAAAAATATAAGTACCTAATTTGGTATGTAATTTATCACCAAAAAACATGGAATGAATGGAATAATTATATGAACATATTTCTATATTTTATAATATGTCGTATACCCTATATGGATAGGATTTCTAGTAGGATAAATATATAATCCTTTATACTATTATGTTATGGTGGATATTTTTGTCATATATATCATTTATTATATTATATTTCATTATAGAACTTGATAGTATATATCTCTTCATCAATAGATTTTTTATTCAGTTTCTTAAATAATTATAAGTTTCATAGATGTATAGAGTCAAGAAATTTATAAGAATAAAATTTTAGAGAATCTAAATGATTAAAATCCATATAGTCACATATTTTATTTACGGAATTTTTCCAAATAGTATTTTGAGGAGTATTTTACCCTCCTATTTTTAAAGAGCATGATTAATCTGCTCAAAGGAGAGGTAACCCTACTAGATGAAACACAAAACATTTTCTAAGGTAAAATCACTTTGTATTTTATAACGACTCTCTTTATTGATATTCTCCAAATCTACGAATGTTCCCCCTTTAAAACATACCACAATAGATTGATATGGATGGTATAATTATGATATGATTTGATTGTTTTTAATTTTACCATGCTTATGATACTTCATCTTCCTTTCCATTACTATACACTTGTGGATGTAGTATATGAAAATAAATTTCTATCATATCCTTTAATATATATATATATATCCTCAAAAATTTATTGGTTTAATTTATTGACCTAAGTATATATATTATTTTTTCGTTTATATTGTACAGTATGGGGTAAATGTATACTCACCAATACACTATCATCATTCCAACACATTATGATTCAACAAATATATTGGAAAATACAATGGATGAACTGTTGAATAAAGAATCAAAATTTTATACTATGTTTTTTATTTTCATATCAGATGTGGGGTGAAGTTGAGTCCATATGATACTATTAGGTGAGTATGATAATCAATATATAAAATTCAGAATTTTTATTTTAATAGTTATCCAGATTTAGATTATATTAACTTTTCAAGATACTTATTAAATTCAGATGTATATTTTAATTCAGTTATTATATTCATATTGTTTTATTAAATTATTATATACCTTATCCAGATGATAATTGGATACATATAGGTTTATAGGATAAGAAATATTAATATTCTGATATCACTTCTTGTTCATTATCTGGACCCCCTATACTATTGGGGGATAGATAAGGGTGGAACACCTGGCCTTTTTTCTAAACCAAGTCAGATCATGGTGGTTTAGGTCCCAACATATTTGAACTTAGGATGTCTTATAATTTTCTATGTATTTTTGAATCAATTTTCTTCTAATTATTTGTTTGGGATACATATGGATGTTTTTTCATGGGGTACAATGTTTTTTAAATGTAACAGGGAACCCCAGGATTAGTTATGGTGATTTATATAAACATTCACTGGGACATTGATTACATTTTTATTGTATCTTAACTCCAAGAAATTTGATTTCATAACATGAATCATCTAGAATAGATGTTGTATCTTTATTAATTCTCATATGCAATAATATCTTCCTATTATTCAATATTTTCCATGAGATTATCTTTTCAATCCCATGATTCCACCCCATAGAAAACCATATTGACTTTCTAGGTAAGGTAATATTGATCCCATTTTCGTGTCTCAACCCCATGTCTTCAACCTATTGAGAAAAGTGGCTTCTTAGGTACATGATATGAACGGTTTTTTTAAATCATCGGAGTAGAGTGTTAAAATCTGAAGAATTGATCATTGTTCTAACACACAATGAATTTACAAATTAGTCCCCATCGATTAGTGGGAGTATACTAACATGAGGAGTGTGATTCGTGAATTTGTGATATATAATCCTTCTAGGGTTGAGGGAAATATTGTTTTATAGGAAATAGAAGACATGCATGGGTATGATACCAATATATTAATCTTTTTAGACACTCACTATCCAAATTTTTATCCTCGGTATAATTATTCTTCATTGGGTTGTAGATCATAAGTGGTTATTGATTATATAAACTCATTAAAAATCCACTATAAATTTTTAAGACACTATGTTTTTATTCATAATGGATTATTTTCCAATAAATCTATAGGTGGTGTTATTACAAGATCTACTATACATCTAGAGGTGTTATATTATGTTATTTCAGTACATTTGGAGGCTCAATGGACTCATAGGGTATTCATAAGAAATGATTCCTTATGTATAACTTTTAGATTTAATTTTTAAAAAAGAGATTTTCTATTAGATTATATATTTGAAACTAAAAATTTAAATTCCAACTTATGTTAGTGTTATGAATTGTTTTTATTAAAATATTTATAAATGTATCATATATAGGTGTTAGTGGGGTCGTATAAGTAGTATCTATATGATGATAGAGGACATGGTCACATCAAGGGATGTATCCATAGGTGTAAGAATAATGAAATATAGTTATTTAAGCCTGGTTACACAATTTAATGAGATAGAATTTATTTGGATTATAAGTGTAAAGGGGATCTTACATGAGTTTTTCATAGAAAGGGGGTAGTAGAGAATAGTTAGGGAATGTTATAGGGTAATTCTCCTAGAAAAAGGTAACATAAACAGTAGGAGACACCCCAAGGATTACATGGTATCCCTCCCCAAGTATTATAATATAAAATATCTCGTGGTATGAAAGTATCTATGTGTCGATGAAGCATTGAAAACCCCCATATCCAACCCTTATATGTAGACACTTATGGTGTCATGGTTTTAAGGTTAGTGAAACGTACAAGTACCTATGATGTATTCTTTGAGTACTTTGTACCCAACATGGCTAGAAGTATGACTTAAATACATTCTACCTTTTGAATCACAATGTTTTTACCGATTTGAGTAATATATTGCATTATTCATCCCATATTTGTTAGATAATGATCCCTATATAGTTCCCTAAATAAATATTTTAAATATAGAATTATATTTTATGAAATAATCATCTCTATCAAATCAATTAATAGTGTAATATTTCTCTCATTAGATATATTTTTTACATTAGATCACATCATATGAATGATTCTAGATTAAAATAAAAAATATACCATGGATTTTTTAATTTTCATATAGGGTTAGGATAGTTTCCAATTATAAAAGGCTTTAATTTAAACACAATGGAAATTTTTGGGTTCACCTTCACTGGTGAATGAGATCCATATGAATCATGAATCATGAAAACTCATAGAATTGTATATCTAATTAACCTTATGATGAAGAGTTTGATACAATGCTACATTGATGATACAAAGGAGTATCTTCCCCAATAGTATAGGTTTATTTAAATTCTATTTTATTGGGAGTTCAAGGGTTTCCACCCATTCATGTAGTTAATTTTATTATTGACATGAAACTCAAGACCATACCAATATATTTTATATCATATCATATTACCCCATCAGATCTCAATGATTTTAGGGCATTTTTGGAGGAATACTTGGATAAATGTTCCATTTTACCTTTTTTTCCTGATAGATAGCTCCAGTTTGCTTCACCAACAAGTGGATTGAGGTTTTTAGATTATATTGGATTTTAAAAATAGAATCATTAGATTTAAATAACAAAGATACACTGTAGATAATTTATTATCCATTTAACAGAATTATATTTTTTATATAGTTCCATAATATTGACCTTTGTTCTAGTTATCACTTGATTACAGTTTATGAGGAGGACCTGTGAAAAAATTAATCTATGTGTTTCTATGGATGCATTTAATTATTAATAATTTAATTCCACATGATAAATAACCATGTGGTATTAGTGTTTCATATGAACTAGTATTTAGATCTATACATGGTCAATTTTGTTGAGGTTTTCATTAATGAAATCCTAATTCAATCTCATTCAAAGGATGAGAACAAGTAATTTTTTTGATCATTTTATAAATTATATGTGAGTATCTACTATATTGAAATATCATTAAGTGTGTATTTTTTATTTAATATGTTCATTTCCTAAGGAGTTTCATCTCATAAGCCATAGTTTTTGTTTATGGAATGAGTCCGGTGGGTTTTTATAGAATTGGATCCAACAATTATAGTGTTTAATGTGATAACATTATTTTATTTATGGTCACAATATGGTAGAATTATATTATGTTTAAACCCCTAGGACTTTCCATTATGAAAAGGGACATAAATTAATTTCATTACAAAAAATCTAGGGAAAAGTTGAGCAGAAAAAAAGTTTTCAACCGACGCCAAAGTTAAATAGTTACATTATGATATAATATTTTTTTATAAGAGTGACCCAAGTTCTAGTATTTTGAATATGTTGAAATATATATATGTCATTATTACATGTATTCCCAATAGTCTTGGACAATAGGATAATAATTACAAGACCATTGGATTTAATATTTTTCTATAGTGTTTTACTAGATGATATAGAGTGACTATATTCATGTTTAGTTATTTGGGTTCATTTAGTTTTTATAGAGTTATAATTTTAACTATTAATAGTGGAGAATCCATCCAAAGAAAATGAAATTGATATATTTGTTATGGCTCTACAACAGTGATATAGTTTAGACTCAAGGGAAGGGAAACATTGTTTATGATTCCCTGAGTAAGAATCCCTAATGATAATCATGTTGGGGATGATTCAAGGTAGTCTTTTTCATTTATTTTAAATTACCATGATGAAGGTGAAATTAATTTAATTCATTAGATATTTTTTCCCAGATAATTTTTTCTTGGGGTTATGGGAAGACATTTTAAAGATATTTATTATGAGACACTATAGGGAAACATTTTTTAAAGAGATACACATGATGAATTTTATTATATTTGGAAGCATAAAATAAAATTTCAAATATCTGATCACTCTTTAGTGATTTTTTAGGTTTTTATAGAATTATAGACCTCCCATCAAGGGGATATACTGTAATGGAGAAGAATTATTAGGATCTCCAAACAAAATTTGATGACATAGAATAAGGTTGGGTGATGCTAAGATTATATCATTTTTTCATCTATTAACATGTGAAAGTTGAAAACCAGGTTCCAATAAGGTTGATCTAATCCCAAGATATTCAAATGTGGATATGAAACAGTATATTAATATATTATATATATATATATATTTGACAAATGTTAATGGCACTGACTAGGTAAGGTTCATCTACAAATTAAATGCTCCAACATCCATTCTATTACGGGGAAGACTACAACATATGGACTTGAAATAAATATCTATTAGCCATGTTAAATATCTGTTTATATATTGATATAGTCAAATAGTAATTTTCAAATAGTTTTTGGATGTCTTGTAGGGTCTGTATAAAATTGTTTGCTGACTATGAAACATATATAGATTGTAAAAAAAGAAGAATATATGTATTCTCTGGGATATTATGTGGTCATGTGAATAACATTATGGTAGGAGTTGGGATTACCACCTAAAATTAGTACAATTTGATTCAACCATATTGAACACTCTAATTTTTGAATGACACATTTCATGGCCTTATCAAAAAGCCATCGTAGCACACTAATTTGATCAATTAAGGTTGGTGAGTAAACTATTATGGTTCATGATCTACTGCATCTAAATAAATAGATGGTGGAAATAATCAATGAGAATATGTGGATAGACTAGATGTAATATCATATACCCAACATTAGAAGGTAAACACTATATCCTAATAATTCATACACAATTCCCACTATAATACAATAGAAAATGTGTTTATTCATATTTATATTTTAATATTCTAGTTTCAAATGATTTATATTTGACAAAAATAATCTCATTTTTTATTTCATCATGTAAACACTATCATTTTGTTAGTTTTTTGATATTTTCTTAAACTAATTTATTTGTATTTTAATTGTGAAAAATAATGCTTTCACTAAAATTATATATTTATATAAGAATAATTCTGATGATTATAATACACATTAATTTATCAATGTTTTAATAATTAAAAATATATATTTTAATTTTTTTATTGAATTTAGATAAACTATTGCTAAATTTTTAGTATAGAATTAAAAATTTCCAATAAAAATTGATGTTAATTTTTTATTTTGATTAATTACTATTTTGGTAAAATTTGGATTTGGATTTTTCAGGAAGTATATACTATTTATTTGTTATATACTAATAAAATTTATTAAATAATAATTGTTAGATATATCATAAACAAAATTTTTATTCTTACATACACATTTATGAAAAATGGTTTTTTTGGGAATCAAATATAATATTTATTATTTCTACACATAGAAATTTTTTTTTGATAAATTTAAATTTATATTCATAATCTATTTAGTGGTTTTAAATGAATATATTTATTTGAGTTATAATAATTTTCTCAAAATAAAATTTATTAATAAATTAATAATAATGACTCTAAAATAATGTTTGATCATATAATCCAAAATATAACCATTTATATATTTAATAAATAAAAATAAATAATTATAATTTACAAATATATAAAATGACATTTTTCTAACAAGAGTTACCCTAAAATGATATGATTTAAATTAATAGTAAATTTCATCAAATATAGATTTTGAATTAAAGTAATTAAACATCCATTTTGGATTATTCATGTAAAAAATTTATAAGAGGGATCGTCTCTTATTTTTGCAATAGAATAATTACCATGGTTATTTTTAGTAAATATTAATAAGTGTAAAAAAGGTAAATGAAGTATCTGATATTACTAAATATTTTAAAGCTCATATATACCATCTTGAAATCCATTGTTATTTATGAATAACATGCCCACATTTCTCACTAACCAAACCATACCTAACTCACTAAACTCCCATGTTATTTGACTAATTCTACTTACCTATCATAGCTGTTTTTAAAAAGGCCATCTTTTTCAGATATAAAATGACATCATCCCAACCATTTCTTTGTATCTCATTACCCTAAAAGGATTTGTCATTAATTTAACTTACCTATAAATATTTAATAAACTCTTAATGAATTCAAAAAGTTCTATAGTGTTATCCATTTATTTAAGAATTTACATTTCAAGGTAATGGTTTCAAATCAATCTCTTTGATTTTTATTTGAAATAATTATTATATAATATAATTTTAAAAATTTCCATGATTTATTTTTCTGAAAATTATCCCCAATTTTTGGTTTTATTAATTATATATTTGTTATTCCCTGTCTTTATTTCATTTTTTCAATGTAATTACTATGAGGACATAAGGGTTCCAATTCTACCCCTTCCATTTACAATTGAAAGACATTATGGTACGTTCATCAAGAATATAACTATATATCATTATAACACATTTGATATATCATTAATTAGAAATCAAGTAATTAAACCCTTTTTATAATCCATTATATTGACTACAAATCTTATATTTTTAATGTAAAGATTGTGTCCTTTTCCTGACAATGAATTCTAGGTTTTAAAAGTAGTAAGTGTGTATAGTTTTGGAACAGATATACCTAGGGGTAATAACCCAGTAAAGGGATGGTTGGGTTTCAACTCTATATTCACTCTCTCACGTCATGAGTGGTCAAAATACTAGGTTCATGGTGAGAATATAATATCCCATGATTTGACGAACCATATGATCAAAAATGTAAAATACATACAACAATGAATATAAATATATAAGGAATATTTTTATATAAGTGAGACCATTATAACTTAACCATTAAATTGGAATGTATAAATATTAATAGCCATATTATTAACTATATACAAATCTACTTTTCAATATAAATAAAATAATAAATTCATTTAAAATATGAACTCTATTAGTTGTAATGCAATGTTATTATTCCAAAATTGGATATCATAAAACAACTTAATTTTTTAGTCAATATTATAATTAATTTATAGAAAAATTTAATAAAATAGTTGATAGAAATTATATTCTTTTTAAATCTGGTTATGAATTTTATCTTAGGGTTGGGTTTTTAGAATTTTCCTATGAGAATAATTATTCAATGAATTCATAAAAATAATTATTTTTGTGAAACAAAATCCTAGCATTCACGAAATAGAATTATTTTAGAAAAATAATTTGAATATAAAAAGTATTATATTTTTTTTTGATTATCCAATTAGGTTTATACGAAGAAATTTCATTGTGGAACTTTTTATGAAATAATTTTTTATACATAAAATATCATTTTCCTAAAAAATATTTTCTTTTAGTTTTTCATTTTAATACAAATTTAATTTATTTTACCTCAAATAGTTGAATCTAAGAAAATTAAATACATATTTAAATTTAGGGGGTCACGAATTTGTAAATAGGACCAATTTATTATTCATTATTATGAATAGTAACCTTTGAAAATATTATTCACTAGGGTAGGGGAAAATCTAGTAAATTAAGGTAAAAAAATAAGATAAGGATTGGGAATTAAACCTTAATATATACTTTATATCATTAAATAAAATAGATCTCATCAATTCTTGTTAAAAAAATTTCAAAAATAATGCATCTAAGTGACATATTTATTTTATTTTGATCATTATAATAGTTATTTATAAGATAAATTAAAAAAATGATTGTTTATAGATTTTATTATCTATAATTTTTAATGATCATGATAGAAAAGACCAATGTTTAGATACAATTTTTAATTGAATTATAATTGAATAACAAAATTTAATTTCCTTTATTTTTTATTTTTTAGTGATGAAAAAATTATTTTAAATTTTTTAGGGACACCGACACATTGTTTATTAAATAAGTATAAAAAAAGTAAATGTTTCTAAAAACACTATTAGTAATATTTAATAGGTATATTAATGATTATAAATTTTTTTAGATGAATATTACATATTATAAAAGTTTGATTTTAATATATTGAAATTCCATTTTAGTGATGTATATTTCAATATATAATTACATTAATAGTTACAAAAAATCTATTAATAGTTTTATAAAAGAAAAAATGTTTAATTAAAGGATTTTAAAATCCTAAAAGTATTATCATCATAGAAGTGATTCGTATATGGTTTAAAATATCATATTGTTTCCATTAATTTGTAAATATTTATTTTATACTAACATTTTTAACAGCTGAGTAAAAAAAATTTCATGTTAATAATCACAATTTTTAATAATAGTAGATTAAGATGATTGACATGAAACAATAACCTAAAACTATCCGTGTTTTATCAAATGTGAGGGTTTTTGAACCATACTCATATTATCTTATAAATATATCACATTAGATCCATTTTAACATGAAATTAAATTTATATTATTTTTATATTTTATGAAATTCCAAGAGTACCCCTCTACTCACTTAAAAAATGGAATCTCCTCTCCTCAATTCATCACATATAAAAGTAACTTTGGTTCAAAAATTGAATGAAAACATCCCTTAATTACAACCCTACGTAAATTATAGATGTTTTATTTTTTGAAAGGAATATTACTTGGATTTCGTAATTTGTAAATTAAAGGATGTTATTCGAATAATATGTATAGTATTTGGATGATTTTTTGTTTTAGTTCTTTTTACAACTTCTTTCAATATTCCTCAAAAATAATAAAACATTAAAAACAATTATCCTACATATACTGAAATGTTATTATGTTAAGGTGATAACCTATATCTTCATATTCTACCACCAAATGTGAAATTAGAACATAGTTCAAGTGCATGGTGAACTACCACTTTGCAAATTAGTGTAAGATTGTTTCCATCGCCACCCCTAATAGATTGTTATAATGATGGATTTAGTTAACAATTATAAAATTAGTGACATATTTATCATTATGTATAATTAATATATTATATATTCTCTTACCTTTCCATTATTTATAAAATACTAATATCATTCATGTGTACGTGTGGACTACCACCTCGAGGAAGCACTGTAATTTATTTTATCACTAAAACACATGAATTTGACATTTTATTCGATTTAAATGAATAATATTTTATTAATGAAATAATTATCATTATAAAAATATAAATTAATACCTATACTCATTAAATCATGATCATTGAAAAATTGAAACAGTAATCTTGGGTATGTATGTCATACCATCTATATGATGGAGACAAAGATCCTTTTTTATATTAATATTTCATGTTTGTTATGAAATTATAATTGATATATGAAAAATATATATTTTGTGAATTTATAATTTAGAGATTATGGATTAATGACCTCATTGAAAATTTATATCCTACTAATGTCATTTTTCACATATGATTTGAATATCATCAAAATGACCAATGCAAACTAAAATAATTAAGTAACTTTATATAACAAATTAGAAATGGAAAATAAAATTTAAAATGGCTCCTAATTATTAATTTATTTGGAAATATATTTTAATCATGAAGATAATAAATATTCATGTCCTGTTGGACTTGATGAAAGGGACATTTTTCATTAAAAACATAGTTAATTTGTTTTAATAATTTATTTTATAAATATTTCTCTTCCATATAAATAGTCATAAAATAATCCTTTTGTGGTTATTAGATAGAAAAAATGTATAATAAATAAAGCATTATGTCACATATTACTCTGTTAATTTTTTTTTCAAAATGGAATCTTTTTATGGAACATTTTCACTTTCTCTGAAAAATGAAAAATGAATTTTTCATTTTTAATATATAAAGTGAATAAATTTCCCACTATCATGAATGTTATTTATAATATGATTATTATACAATTAATCGTGTTTTCTATAAATATAAAACTCAATTTCCTTTTGGTTGAGTATTTTAGATTAAATGGGATCTTTAAAAGGAAATAGTATTTTAATATCTGAATTTATTTATATTGGTTTAAATGAATTTTTATTGTTTTTTTTGATCAAAAGATTATATCATAAAATGTTATAATCATGATATATTACTTGATCAATTAATGTTAGAAACTAGTTAGCTAATAATATTATATGATCTGTGATCCCCATCACAACTCATGAATACTGAGTGATCTATATATTTATTATGCGATGGGTGAGACCCATTATTCCACTCCAATGCATTGGAAAATTATATATGTCTTCATAAAAATGAATCAAGGATTTAATTGATCTGGTTTCTCATATAGATTCAATAAGGATCCAGTTATTTATTTCAAGGATTTAACATGGATTATGAATATGATACTATGAGTTTCTTTAAATGAGGTCTATTTTTATATGGGGTTTGAAGGTTTTATTTCAGGAAAGGGTTTGGGTTTTTATGGATATATTAATTATTTCATATTTTTAAAGAATATTCTGATTAAGATTTTCAGGGTTTTCATTTTTTTTACTATAATAATAGATATGTTTTTTTCCCTTAGTAAGATTTTTTTGTTATCCCACATTTATAAAAAAAATTCATATTGTTAAATATGTTTAAGTAGAAAGAATATGTAATATTGAAAATTATGAAGATATGTTATTAATATAAATTTTTTTCATTTTAAAATAATTATGTTTTTGGTAAAATTTATACTTTTTATTAGTTTCCAAATTGAAATTGTTTGTCATAACTCTAAAAAACTAAAATCTTATTGGTCATTCAGTATGTAAGTGATCAAATATTTCACTTAAAATATGTATGTTTTAGATGTATGAATTTGGGTCATTTGTATTTGTATGAATGAGAGAAATTTAATGAATATATTTTTTTACTTCATTCAATAATTTGGGTCTATGGATATTGTAGTTGGTATTAAAACAATGGAATGGAAATCATTATAGACTAGGTTTTTTATGAGAGGTTATCTTATGTGTTATTTGTACCATATTGAGTTTAAAAATTTATGGTTGACCATAATTTCAAATTTATATATACCCCTTTTGAGTTTTTAAGTGATGAGATTTTAATGCGATTGATGACATCTTGGGAGATGTGTTATTAGATTGAAATTTTTTTAAGCGTTAGTTATAACATAATGTGTTATTTGATGATGAATTCAATTACAATTTTTATAAAAAAAAGTTTCAATGTATTTATAAACATTAGGGAATACATGTTCATTATTACTGAGGTAAAAATTCGTTTTTATAGTTTAAGAACATATATTTTATTATATAGATTACCTTGATTTGGGGATTATGTAATAAATATTATTTTAAACGGATTCCACTATTATATAATAAATATATTATTAAAGTATTTTGAAATATGGGGCTTTATTTGTGGTAAAAATGTTGAAATATCATTTTGAAGTATCTATGATTTTTAATGTGGATTTATGGTGATTTGATAAATTTTTGTCATATATAGATTAAAAGATTAGGTAATATAAATTTTTTTATATAACATTATGAGTGACTAATGTTTTTAGAGATAAATTTTAAAATAATATTTAATGAATATGTGATAAAATCCTTCTGATTTTTTGTTCGACATTTTCTAGGAGAATATTAATGAATTATATGATTATTAATTTACCAAAAAAATATATGTTAAAATTTTGGTGTTATTATTCAGGTTTTGGAGGTTAATGTTGGATAATGTAATATATTAGGGGTTTATTATTGTTTTTCATACATGAAACATTCATCTTCAATTCACATTATTATATATAAGATGATGGTATATTGGTGGAAATTTATTAATATATGAAATTATACATGATAAGTAACTATATTTCCATATGCTCTTAGTCCAAATGTTTAAAATATTTTTTATAATTGTGAAAATGATCTTGAGACAAAAAAATATCTTATTACCTATTTTAATGGTAAATTAATGGTCTTATTCAAACCTCATTGATTTATGATATTGTTTAACTAAGATATCTATGATCAATCACTTTTTTATGACCAATGATCTCTATATATATACATCATTATTTGGAAATTAAAACTTTTATTATGTCTATATATAAACATCCCACTATTGTTCTATTTTTTCATCCTAGTTATGTGATATTTTAGTTAACCTTTATATTTCTCTTTCCCTCTATAAATGAGGACATTTTATTTACTTTTTTTTCATTGATGGATTTAAAAAAATGTATTTTAAATTGTTGAAACCATGGTTTATAATACCATGATTAGTTTTGGAGGATGAAATTACTTAATGGGTGGTGTTATAATGTAATATCATGAGACTTCTATAGAAAAATATGTTCTATATTGTACAAGACACACAAAACCTCATTTAAAGAAACCACCAAATATTATTCTTTAAATGTAATCATTGTTACATATATGATAAATTAGATTTTATAAATAAAAATAAAAATATTATATTTTAAAAATAATTATCCATAAATAAAAAAAATGTATTAAAAAATAATTAATAAAATAAGAACACAATTTTATCTAATGTAATTTAATTTTTGAAAAATTATTTTAATTGATTTTTATGAGAGGAGAATATAAATAATTCCTTAAAAAGTTATATAATTGATTTAATAATATGGATATCAATATGGAAATAACCATATCATGTTTATCATGGGGTGAATTTATACAATTTTTTTTAAATGATTAATTTTTTAATTAATACAGAAAAATAATGATTTTTTTTAAACAGTGTTTTTAACAAGAAATAACAAAATATGATTCTTTTTTAGAATTTTTTTTCAATGTAAAATCTGATATATTATATTTTTAATAATCTATTTATATTTTTTGGATTAATTTTTAGGTTTTATTTCGTATGAAAGCATTTCATTATAGTTCAAAAGGAAATTATCTAAAAAATGTTATTTATTTCATTATCCATCATAGTTATAAATTAAAAACTTATAACTAATTGAATTAAATATTGTAAAATAATAATATATTTATAATCAAGAGGTCCAAATTTGGAAAATATATTCCTTTTATTTTTTAATTATTTAATTGAACAATATTAAATACATGTTACCTTGGTATGGGTATATTGGGAAATTAAGGATAGAAAATATTTGATAAGGAATAGAAAATGAAACAATCATTTACTTCTATTGGATTAATGGTTTTCTTCTATTTCAATGGATATTTAAAAAACATGTCAACAAGGTTCCATATTTTTTTAAAAGTTTACATTATAAAAGTTATATAATATATTATCAAAAAAATGTGAATTTCATTCTTTTATTGTCTATAATATTTGATGATTGGGGTAAAAAATGATTATAACTAAATGGTTATATGGAATATAATTTATTTATCATTTTACTTTATTTTAAAATTTTATTAATGAAATTATAACCTTAAATTCTTACACAACACTGACGCAGTGCTTGTGTTAGTAGTAAAAACATCAGGTAAGTTATTTTAAGGACACTAAAAATATATATTTTCCAGATAATTTCTTTTTACCCAAACATCATATATAAAATTAAACATATAAAGGATATTTAATGGTTTAAATTCAAATTACATGGCTATAATTTATATTCCATTTTCAAAATAAATTAATAGTCCAAAAATATTACATTAAGGATATTTTATAATAAAAATCATTTCTTAAATGATTTAAAAAACCAAAAAATCTCATCTTCAACCATATGATTGAGATATGGTTGAAAATATCATCCATTTACCATTTATGGATGAAACATAATTTTATGATAACTATTTTAACACCTAAATTGTAAAAACCATTTTTATAGTGAAAGCCATACAAAGGGTAAATGGGGGGGGGTTAAAATAACCAAAAAATATACACATCTTATTAGATTACTAAATTTCAACCCATGAAAGTATTCGATTATAAATCTATCATTTGGGATCCATTTTATGTTGAAAATGAATTTATATTATTTTTTTTATAAAATTATAAGGGTGTACATCACCACACTTATAAAATTTCCCCACCTATCCTCTTTTCATTAAATTTTATAAAACATTTGTATCATTAAATAACTTAAAATATATCTCACTCTCACTAATTCACATGCTCTAGAGGTATTATGTTTACCATTATACCACCCATAGTGGTCTGAAGGAGTAATGAATAGAAAAATACCTGAAGAATGTGTATAATATTTAACTGAATGTTCTAGTTTTATCTCAGTTTATACGTCCATAAATTCATCTTCTATAAAACTGATATAATTACAATATTTTCTTCCATATAATATGATTTCTTATCTTTATGTAATGACCAATTTCCATCTCCTCCTCCATTAAATGGGAAATAAAAATGTCATTCTTGTGTACATAGAACTACATCCTCACAGACCTATGTAATTCATTTCCCATCACTGCCACTCATAGTTCATTTTTAATAATCAACATTCATAGTTAGTTTTATATGTGAAATTGATGTATAAAAATGATAATTATTTCATTTTTATTATTATAGAGATGATGGAATAATTATCTAATTGATAATAATCATTTTACCAAATATATCTTTGACATATGATCAAAATATAATTAAAAAGATTGATGTAAAATCAATTGATTATTTAAGAATATATAAAAATTGAAAATTGGATAATATAAAAGTAAAAAATTCTCCCTAAATTAAATAATTAAATTCTTTTTATTATTCATGAATATATGGAATGTGCATGACATGTCAGACTCATTGTAATGGAAAAATTATATTAAAAACCTCATTTTGAACATTTTAATGATTTATTTTCTAAAATATATTTATCTAATACATCTTCATAAAAAATATTTACATTTCAATATGAAATTACATGAATTATAAGAAAAATTTCATTCTTCCTTTTGAAATTATTATCATGTTTTCCAGAAAGGAATGATTTTATGGAATTTTATGAATTTCATTACAAAAAAAAAGGAATGTTCTATTTTAAAATATATAAGGAAAAAAAATTTCCATTATTTTGAATGTTATTTAATATTTGGATTAAATATTAATTTTTTATTTTTTATTCAATGTAATGTTATCTATCACTTTTTCAGTATTTTAGTTTCAAAAGGGGGTTTTAAAATTAACGAGTATTTTGATAACATAATGTTTTTTATATGGGTTTAAAATAGTTTTTTAATGGTTTCATTATAAAATAGTGCAGGAATAAATTTTTTTCTTCATTATATGGGAAACAAATGAATGATCATGATACAAATAATATGTTTGGTGAGGCCAATTATGGATCCCGATTTATGGGTGATCCTGATATAGCTGATAGGATAGGTGTTCCCCATTATATCACTCCTATGAATTAGAAATTATTATTTATATTCATTTTCATTAATTATGGAGTTAACCAAAGTGTCTTCTCTAATTTATTTTACTATGATCTATTTATGTCTGAAATTGGGTTTATATGGGTTACGAATGTGACTCCTTAATTTCTTAAGGGTTGCAATTTTTATATTCTGTGTTTTAAATGTTTTATATGATAACTATTTATCATTTGGATATTATTTATTTAATATTATACAAGAATATTATGACATAGGTAATCATTTTACTGTTTCCATGTTTTTCACTAGACTAATATATTTATTGTTTTATGGCCCTTACAGAGCATTTTGGGTTTATAAAACATCTTTAAATATTTTAATTGTGTTATGCATGTGAACTAACAAATAATAAGTAATGTTGAAAATTGTGAATATTTTTCATGAAAAGAAAACATGTTTTCCTAAAAGCATTATATTGTGGGATTAATGAATAATAAGTTGAAGTGTCCAATTTGAAAGAGTTTTTCCAATTTTTCTTATACTATAAAACTAAAATGTTATCAGGTCTGTAAGTGATCCAATATTTCAACTTGATGTTTAGTGATTTGGCTATTTTATATTGGGTAATTTTAATTGTTATCAAATCTATTAATGTTATGGTTATGTTTCTAAAAATGGATTTGGGTGTGTGGGTCTCTGGATATTATATAGAAATCCTAGAGGGGTATTATCTTGATAATATTTATTCTCATTATTAATATTAATATATTATATTCCTACCATTTCCTTGGTCTAAATCAAATACACAAAATATAATTTAACTACTATGATCAATTGAAAAGCCATAACGTTGAAAGTACCCTTCACCAATAAATTTTATTTTACTACTTTATTATGGTAATTGTTATTAAATTTATCATTCAACATGGTTTATATGATTATTATTTATTGTTTATTGATCCACCATAATTTCTAGTATATATTAGTCCTATGTAATCCCTTATATCGACATCAAAATTATTGGTTTATTTTATGTTTTTATCTCAATACTATTTTTTTGATTTCTAGGGAAATATGTTTTAAAAATTTATTGGTATTCATACCTTTTATATGGTTAATTGGTTTCAAATAAATAATTTACAATTACACCCCAATATTTTATATCCCCTAGATGCATTGGTATGTATCATAATAAAAAAGTTTTCAGAATGTTTTATATTCCCAACCAACAAAAACATGATGTTATGGATAAAACCTTATAAAAAATAATAGTTTCCTTGATAAAACTATAGGGACCCTCACTAAACATACATAGATGTTGTATCATATTTTTGTAAAACTAAATAGCTTATACAAAAAACCAAAAGACTGTATTAGTTTAGTACCTTTGGAATTAGAAAATCGTAAATACTGGTACATAATTGAGTTACATTATCTCACTCTAGTTTATCTATGACAATAATCATTTTTAGACAGATAATACATAATATATTGATTCATAACATTTGAAAATGAAACATAATAATGTGTCATATCAGATATTAATTAAGTGTATACAAGTGAGATTCATAAGTATATACTGTACCAGAGTGTATGATAACATAATCATAACATTGTAGGATCATACCCTCCATATCAAAGACCATATACATGAGTCATGGAATAAATATTGGATGTTAATAAAACATTAATAATAATTTAATCGATAGAATAATCCCTAAAATCAGAACATATGAATAATACAGAGAATTATGGCAGAAACATAAGCATATAAAATGATTTCTATAGTAGTCAAGGATTAATTCGAAGGCCACATTATCGAAATGGGTTCACTCCCCTGATTATAATAGTAGTTAAGGTTCAATACCAATATTATCATAGCATATATGTTGTTTACTGAATTGAGTAAAACCCCATTATAGCCATGTCTATCTCATTAGATATACATCATTACCCAATGCACTAGAGGGTTATATAGGCCCCACCCCTCACATAATGATATCATATATATGTGTACCACTAGATCATAAACATTCATTAAATAATATTCCATTAAATAAAATTGGTATAAAATACATGTCCTCATATCATAACCTTTGTAAAATATGCAGGTTCAATGACCATTTCATCAATGTATATCCCATGAAATAAAGCACATTTCATAAATATATAACACGTGGAAGAGAAACGGGTGTCATATACATCATAATATCAAACAATAAACCATTTGGTGAGATAATATGAACTGTACCATTGGATAATATCCCCATAAAGGAATGAGTAAAATCAATATATGTCATTTTATGAAGAAAATAATTTTTAAATATCTTTTAAAAACATATTTTTATGAAAATATCATTTCTGATATGAAAATGAATTTTAAAACATGAAATATTTTTTTGAAAACCATTTTCATTGAAAATATAATTTCAATAATAAAAATAAATATTTCAAAATCATTGAAATACATAACCAAATAAAATAATCTTCAAATATCATTTAATTGTTTTATGAATTTTATTATTAAAGGTATGTTTTTGAAGAAAAAACATTTCCCATCGAAGAGAGAAATGAAGTTTGATATTATTTTATCAAATTATATAATTATATCAAGTAACAAAGAGTACAAACAATTTACCATTTCATTATAATGTCATGAATTTCTATATGATTAGTAAATTCATTAGATTTATAGAGATATGTAACATGATATTTCATCATTTTAAGCTTAATCCAAAAAAACCACAATAAATGGTGAGATTGTACCAATCTACTTATACAATATTTGTAGTATTGAATCATAGTCCCCATGAGATTATATCATCAATATAATATCAAAATATAATGAAAATGGATATTAATGATATGATATGTAATTTTATATAAGATACACCTCGTAAAAGAATGTTGGTGCATAAGATAACATGTGTCTCAAAGAAGAAAAATTGAGACCAAATTAACATACTGATTTATGTAATTTCTGAGTCATAAAACCCATGGAATATATATCATCAAATATATAGTTAAACACCGATAAGTATTTCGATAACAGTAATATAATAAATATTTGGGAAATAAATAAACCATAGAAAATAATTGTGTGGGGAATATGACATAAGACTCAAAGAAATAAATGTGAGACTAGAAATACTCTAATAATTGAGTAACATTTGAATCATGATACCAATGATTGAATACCATAAATTTAAACTTTTAATATAATTAATTTTATTAAATTAATTATATAAAATTTAATATCTAATAGGATACACCACATAAGAGAAGTGGGTGATGAACATTGCATGTATCCTAGGGATATAAAAATATGAGATGAAATTATGTTACCTTATGTGTTGAATATCATTATACTCAATAAAAAATATTATATAATGAATTTATGTTTATTATAAATATATAAAAGAGTATTATTCATAATATATTGATCCATATATGATTTTCATACGACTTTTTATTACCTGTTTATTAAAAATTTCATGTTGATGTTGTGTTTTCGGTAATACCTGCTTTGTTTTTTTCGAATTCCTTGATTTTTTATATTTTTTGAAATATTACTTATTACATTATTTTATAATATACAAAATGATAACCAATATATAAATATATTATATATTTTTAATATATTTTTTCTATATAAATCTATAATATATTGAAATAGGAAACAAAATACAATGTTCATAGATATGGAATGTCGTACGTTCGCATGAAAATTGTCTCAGTTCTATTGTCATATTAAAAAAAGAAACTTAAATGATATATATATATATATATTATAATTATATTATAATAGTTATTACATATATAAAACATATCTTTATTAAACCTATCCATAATACATTCCATGTAAAGAATTAATGAATCATATCACTTTAATGAGTCTGTAGTCCACACGTCCACAAACTATGTTATCATGTTCACAAAAATGTTTATCCTGAAGGTATGTGTTATATAATAAATAAGTAAGCATAAATACATCTTGAAGTTAATATATATCATATATCCCATTTTATGGATGTGTGTGTGAGTGTAGGTGGTAAAATTAACATAAAAATATCACTATATTTGGTACATTGAGGTTATTATATATTCTTGGAATAAGGAAAATTGAGCGGTTGATAATGAAATAAAATAAATGTTCTTGTTGAATTATGTTACCACTTATTTGGTTAACTCCTATTGGTTTGCACCAAAAATAATTTTGGTTGAATTTATACAAAATGGTAGGCTTATAGGGTGAAGGAATGGATGTATTGAAGATATTTTTATAGCTTATGGTAGAGAAATTGGGATTTAGAGGTGTGAAGAAGTGAGGGTGTTCCCTTTTATAGTGGAGGAGTTGCATTCATGTAAATATAAAAATGTAAATACTTTTGAGAGGACTTCCTTACATCAGGTTCCCCAAATAATGTACCATTTTTTAACAAAGTGATTAAATGTTAGAATTATATAAATAAAATGGGTTTTGGAAAATTGTGGGGTAATTTTAACAGATTATGTTTTAGTTTAACCATTATTTGATCTTGTTTTTACCTTAATCGATGCAATTTACTATAATTACATTCATTAATTTCATTGTTAAAAGATTATGTTTGAATTATTAGACATTATAAATTATTCTTATTCAAATTAATGAATCTATCTTTAGAATTTATAATCAATAATGTGGAGGAAATTAATTTAAAAATAATCCCACATAAGGGATGAAATGATGGGGTTTTTATGTAAAAATTCATTAATAGTTGAAATGTTTTTATATCCAATTTCATTGTGAAATTGGTTATATTGTCCTATATTTGATTAAGTGATACATTATTGATATAAATAAACACCGAAATAATATATAATATATCTATATCAATCTATTAAATGAAAATAAATTCAAATAAAATTCAGTATTTCTTAATTTTTATCCAAAAAATGAGTATTTTATAAAAATAAAGTAATTACTCTTAGATAATTTTGACATTTTAAATTCAAAAAAAAATTATTTTATAAAACTAAATTTAATAAATTTTCTAAAATTCATTTTATTTTTGTTCACATAAGGACATAAAAAGATGTTCATTTTAATAAATTGTATTTTTCAAAACTTATAGACATTACAAAGAATTATATATTACATTATCAATATGTTTTTATATGAAACCACTATAAATAATATTTAATAATTACTTAATAATATCCATATTACTATGTTTAATGGATATTTTATAACTATATTTTTTAAATATATATAAAAATAAAAGGGTTCTTTATAGAAAATCAATGTTTCGTGTAATGAATTCTTAGACAATGTTGTGTGTAGTTCATGATTAAAATTATGTAGAGTATAATGAAAGCATAAATTGGTGTATCATGAAAAACATGACGTCAAATAAAATGATTTTTTTAAAGGGTAATAAATGCTCATGGATTTACATTCTAGCCCCCTTAAAATAAATTTTCCCATTAAATTCATCATACTAATACAAAAAATAAATTATTCAACCTTATCATATCCCCATGTTCCCATGTAGCATCCTCTAACTAGTTATTTCTCCACAAAACATTAACGAGGTGAGTGGTCTTGTTTTGTAGAAATTTTATTGTATGATCAAGAATTTCATTTGTTTGTTCCTCAAAAGAATGATCCTACACCAATTGTATATCCTCTGAGTTTAGTACATGTGAATGTTCAGGTATGTGATTCCTCATGAGAGATACCAAACAAACATTTTTTTCTATTTTCAAATAAATCACTTTATGGCTGAGTGGGAACCTATCCTAAATCAAATTGATGCTATGTGAGAACAAAAACAAGAAGATCCACATTCAAATAAACGTGTCCAAGGGGATCCACCATTGAAAACACGTGACAGAGACAATACAAAACACCAAAATAGAGGCAGAGGATGACCTATGGAAAGAGCTTCATCAAACCACTACAAGGACACCACCACGCCAAAAGAGCACCCCCAACATATCTGACTTCTATAAGGCCACCAAAACAATCCAAAAGATCGCGAAATCCATCACATCCAACCAAGTTAGGGTTGTGTACGAAAAATCACAAAGAAATAGTAGAGGAAACAAGGAGAAGCAGAGCCATCGGGGAAAAAAGAAGCAACAAAGGCACCAAAGGATGAACCAATAAGAAATATCACAACCATCTTCCAATGAGATATTCATAGGAATAACATATCACTAAATTCAAATCATAGATCACGATAATGGTTATTAGTGTAATTTTGTATTGAAATTGAGCTTCCTTGATATTATGATTAATGGTTCTAACCTATTCTGTCATTTCATCCTCTATCTCAGGTCCTAGAAGCTTTCCTTATTCATCTTCATTCCAATAAGTTGGAGCAGTAAATTTCTATCCAAATAAGGATTTATAAATAAAAATATGCATTTTTTTAGTCATATATATTATTTTAATAAATTTAAATTAGATGAAGGTGTTGATCTTAAACTCCTTTTAAACCCAATGAAAATGATCTCAACATATACTCTAGATATTTAATTATTTTTTTAGATTGATTATACATATGAGGATGATATGTAGTGCTAAAAATAAATTATATATCAAGGTATAATTAATGACTTCTCCAAAACATTGTGTTAAAACTAGAATCTTGATCATATATAATGGAATGGGTACTCCATAAAACCATTCCACTTTCCTAATTTATATTCCAGAAAGAAGATCTAGAGATAATTATTCTCTAATATAAATAATGTTTTCTTACATAGTAAGTTGTTTTACTAAGACATATTTAATTTTATTAAATTTAGAGTTTTTGGGTATTCCTATAAAAATATTCATAGTTATGTTCTCCCATTTCAATTCTGGTATAGTTAATCATTGCAAAATCCCCTTATAATTTTTCATTTTAACATTAACTTGATGGAATAACAAGAACCAAGATATACACTCTTTGATATAACCATTAATTCCATCCCAAAAAATGTTTTCATTTATATCTATATACATATTTTTACTAATTAGATGTATAGACAATGTAGTGTTATGAGGTTCCTCTAATAGATCCTTCTTCAAATTCATTATGGATAGAACAGATACACTATATCTAAAACATTTCATTCGATCCTTGTCATTGTAAAACTGAGGAACATTTATAACCTTCTTTTGTAGTTCTACATCTTCCTTATGCACCTATTTAATCATCACATGGATAAAGGGTTGAACATTCAATTAATAAAGATAATATTCTGAACATTTTATTTGTATTTCTTGGTCCATCCTTTTCAAATCCATAAATATTGGATATTTTTTATCCTCATCATGGATAATAGAGCATGATCCTTTCGACTCAAAGCATTAGACACCTTATTCTATATCCCCATGTGGTAATGTATCTGTGAAAACTCATAATTATATCAATGAAATTTACTTTCATATAATTATTTCATATATTTTTAATAACATAAAATCACATAAATAATATAAAACATTATTTTCAAATTAATAAGGAATGATATAAGAAGATTTTTCAGAAATTAAGAAACCTATACCAATGGAATAGTTAATTGACCTTTGAAATAGTAATATAACCCTTATGAATAGTAATATTTCCAATTAAATAGTAAAATGAACAATTAAAGTTTAAATTAAATTTATGAACCTTATAAATTAAAACATGACATATTTATATCATAGTTTTAGTAAATAAATGGTTTGAAAAAGATAAATTAAGTGCGAGTGTTTTTATAAAACGTAAATGTTTATTTAAAATTTTACCCTTAATATAATTATATAAGAGAATATTTAATTCCATAAACTAGATTCATAAATTAATAATTCATTTTCCAAAAAATATAAGATAATTCTATCAGAACTTAATTTTACTATGTATTATTAAATCAGTTATAATTTTAAAATCAATAATTTTCATGAAACTAATGATATTATTTGAAAATTATATTTATCATATCTGGGAAATTAATTTCATAAAATATTTTTCATTTTTTTATTATAAACATCAAAAAATATTTACTGTGAATTTTTGGGATTATTCTGAAAGAGTTGAATTTTTGATGTATAAGGAAATAAGATAATTTTAGATATATATTATTTTAATCCAAATACATGAATTTTAACATCATGAATATTCTAGAAAGACATTAATTTGAAATAATATTCTATAGTTACTATACACATTCATAATAATCCATTCTATTTATTGTCTTGGGTCAAAATAATAATAAAATTATTAAAATAAAAAAACATTGCAGTCCTCCAATATAAATACCACCCCTCACCACCTCTTCTCATTACACCTCTTATTCGTTAAATATTTTCCAATTTGATCCCAAACTGCTTACCAAGTATGTCTGCAACATCCAAGAGATTATGGTCTCAAAAAAAGACCAAGACTAATTTCCATAAGAAGGGAATCAAGGAGAAGAATAAAGAGGTAAAGTCATCTTTTGCATTATTTATTTTCATTTCATATTATTTTCTTTTCCTATACTAACCTCACATCCAATATAAAACTATTAATGATAACTCCATTATATTATATATACGATAATTTTATTATGGTAATGTATAATACACCATAAAGTATTTCCACTTCTTCCTTTTATTCAAAAATTCAAAATATCGTATGTGACATATTGATTTATCACCATTGGAGATGAAACATTTTAATTTTCCATTACCTCCATCAAATATAGACATAAAATGATTATAATATTTTCTAAAAAAATTAAAATGTATATTATATCCTTATTTATGTTTTAAAACATTATTTTATTAAATATAATGAATAATGAAACCAATCTAGTTTGTGATGATTGAAAACTCGCCAAAATAATCTAAAACATTATCACTAACATTTTATATAATGACTGATCATCAACCCATATATCCAAATAGATGATATAACCATTTTATCTTCTATAATATCATTAAAAACATATAATTTAAATTCTATATTTGTGTTCTGATTTCATATGAACCTTCATACTCTTATAGATGTGAACCAATCATGAAAACCAAAGAAAAGAACACCCTCGAATGATAGAATTGAACTCTATAAATAATATAAGAAATAATAAATGAACATTATAAAATTATAATAATTAAAATATATTTAGAGAATGTTATTAATTAAATAATTAATGGATTGAATTTGATTATGTAGGATATTAAGATGAAATACAGAACACATTCATACATAAAGTAAGGTATTCTCCCTAAACCTCCAGTTTTTAAATTGGGTGATGATTTCTCTCTCTCTACTCTATTATTATTCATATTTACCTTTAAATACATATTCTATATTCTTTTTATATGTTCCAAACTCATTTATAAATATTATTTCATCTATATTTTACTAGAAATACATATTTCAAAAATACTCCCTTATCAATTATTCCTGATAGGAAACTACAATTAAAGGCAACTTCTCGATTTCATACCCACTTTAATGTTATATTTATAATATATTTTAAACAACAATTTTTTGACAATTTTCATTTTATAAAAAAAACATTTGTTGTTTTATTTTTACTTTTATACAAACAATTATACCATTTATATTTTATATAATCTTTAATATTTTCTTTAAACCTCTCTAAAAAATTTTATTTATACTATCTCTTAAAAACTCTATTTACATGGTTTCAATTAATTTTGAAATCACATATCATGATCTATGACTATGATCCATTATGAATATCCATGTTTAAATTAAATATATTCATTCTTTCACACCATTATGATATTCTTTTTTTTAAGCCTTATGAAAAGATTATGATACACAATTCATTCTATAGGTAACCCTTAGGATTTATTCTTCATGTGGAACACATATGTATGAACGTGTTTTTATTTTTGTGGCTAGATTGTGCTCCGATGAATTAAGTAGTGATTATTCTCTAGAGGCGTCATGTTTGTTTTGTTTTTGAACCTTATTCAATTATGGTACTTTTCTTCCATGTGCAATGGTATTGGATGTTATTCTTGACTCACGCTTATGTCATTTTGTGTGTTTTTTACATATTCCTATGATTATAGGATTAAATATCCTCATGCTCTACATGTTATTCTTACAAATGTTTATTCATCTTCCATTCATTTTTATTTCATTATTTTATGCCTTTTTAACCCATGTGGTTTTCTTTATTTTAATGTTTATACCCTTACTGTGATTTTTATCGCATCCGTTTTTTCATGTATTCCCCGTTTTAACTTATGAACATATAGGATCTCAATGGATGACAAGAGATATTTGTGGATAATCAGGGTCGTTATAGTATCAAGTAGTAATAATAAATTATCATATTTAACCGTATACTATTGTGCATGTTCAACTCCTTATGTGATAATATATACTTCTAACTGTTATAATCATTATATATAAATATCACAATTTTATTAATGAGGGTAAATCATCTATATCTTTAATTTGAAAATTACCACAGTTAACTCTAAATTATGAGTTGGGTAATTTTTATCACAAATCTTCAATTTTCTAGAGTAATAGAATATAAACAAGTTAGTCTTCATAAAAACACATCCCAATACTATTATGGATGCATCAGTATAGATTAATAAATCCTCTCTATAATAGGGTAATTTAAGAAAAAGTGTACTGGCTAACGTTTTCATCAATTACTTGAAATTTTCCAGACATTCATCGTCCTAGAGGAAATTGTTCCCTTTTGAGTTAACATGGTCATAGGAATAGAGAGTCATGATAAATTAACAAAACAAATATCGATAATATCCATCTAAATAAAGAAAACTATGGATCTCAGTCAATTTTTTCAGTCTTGGAAAAAATTCCACAACTTTCATCTTTGATGAATCAACTATTATACCCTATCATGAGATTATATAACCCCAAAATTATTCCTATTATAGTCAAAATTAACTATTTTAAAATGTTGAATACATTCTATCATTAAATAGGGTCTTTAGTACAATTTTCAAGTGGTATTCATGATCTTACATACACTTTTAATAGAAAATAGTGTCATCTATAATGACTACCACAAAATGATCAAAGTAATCTATAAAGACACTATTCATAAATTATATGATTATAACATGGGAATTCGTAAGACAAAAAATAATCACTTGATATTCATAGTGTCTATAACTTATAGGGGATTTCTTCCTCTTTATATCCTCATTCTTGACACACAATTGAAAATAACCAGAATGATGGTCAATCATGGAAAAGTATTGAGCTCTAGAAAGTTTATTAAACTAGTAATCAACATATTGAAGAGCACACTTGTTCTTGATCATTATATTGTTTAACTCTTAATAATCAATGATGATTCTCACCAATCCATCTATATTTTTTCAAAATATAATAAGTTCACACCAATGTGACACACATGTCCAAATAAACAACTTGTCAAGGTTTTATAAGATATTCTTCTTCAATTATTACATATCAATTTGATCTATTCTTTATGGATACTTTGATATTTCTGCAGAACTATGTATGTGTTCTATTGAGAACCCGAAATTGTGTTTTAGAGGAATTATAGGGATGTTTTTTAAAATACATCCACAAATTCATGAAAAATATTCCAATCATCGATTTCATGTTTCACCCCACCCATTTGAGATATACATGCCTTATGAAAGTGAATTGAGTCCCATATACTAGATGTAATCCCCAAAGAATTTTCATAGTTATCAACACATTGATAGACGATCATAAGATAGATTTAAATATAAAATTTAACATCCCTTATATGAGAAATTATTTGGTATTTATGAAGAGGAAGTTGATTCATGCCTAATATGACATAAAATTCAACCAGAGGAAGATTGAAATTATTTATACGAATAAAATTCCCACAACCATCAACCAGAGAGGAATCGTAGATGTGAGATGAAATCATTGAACCATTAAGATTTTTAACTTCTAAATACACATATAATGATTTTTGTGGAATCATAATACCTCTAGAAACTTATATAAATATTATAGAGTTTTTATATCCCAAGTCAAATAAGACATTAGATGTCCTATAGTGGATGGAGACTTTACCTTTCACCATGTCTTTATCACACCCTACATTGAAACAATGATCACATGAGATTAACCTTTATTTCTAACCATAAGTGGTTGATGAAATTGATCATCATCATTAACCTTTGGTTTGGTAACTATTTATAATAATTACCATTATTCATATTATGGGTACATTGATTTGGGGGCAGTTCATTCTATGCTTATTTCTCTCAATTTTCATCATTAGCTAAATTCTTCCCATTAATTCAGAAATGAAATGTCTGATGAACATCCCTTGTACACAAAAATCATTCCTTATAATCCTCAAAAAAAATTACACTATGTATTTTCACATAGTTAAAGAATAAATGAATTATCAACTTCTTCCCTCCATGATTTCTAGATTTTTTTGAACTCCATAGTCATTTTCAGGAGAAACCCATGAAGTAGATATGTAACTCGAAAAAATATTTCATCATTGAATGCACAATGGGAAATATTTCCATAGATACTAAAGACTCTCATGGATAACAAATTTATAATAAATGGATTTAAACCACTGAAGAATTAGTTATCCTTATATATCGGTTGGATTATAATTCCAAAATTATACCTCAAAATATTGAAAAATTTTCCTTGTATGTACCAAAATATTAATCGTCGCATTTCTTTAACTCAATAATCCCTTTCTACATCTTTGTAAGATGAATATAATGAAATTACATATTGAAAAATATGTTCTCAAACTCATCTGAATCCATCAATTCAATTTCATCTAGTTTCCTCATATTCTTCATTGGACTCCACCATTGGACTACTTCAAGTTCTAACTGATTAACATCCCAAATGAAATTATGATTTCACAATTACTAGAGAATGGTGAATAAATTTTTACTAGTAATGATCCATTGTTCCGAAACAATTGTATCAAAAGAACCACTAGAATAAGGTGGATGTTTCTTCGTGAATGACTCAACAGAACGGTGATCCCTACTTTGACTATTTGGATTTTCAATATGATTCATTTCTTGAGAAAGCTAAGTGAACCTAACAATGATATATTTTTCCAACTGCCATAGAATTGTGATTATTAAGAGAAAAATCAATTCATTTCCCATTGTTTCAAATGCTTTTACACCAGGGCGTGTGCATCCGTCTTCGAAGGACGCGCTGTTGTCGCCCCGCATTCCTGCTTTCCTAGGGCGGGAGACATCCATTCCTTGTTCAGGGAAATTTTCTCCTTGATCGAATCCGGGATGATGGGATGTCGGTTCTTCCTCCCGTGGATTCCTCCTCAGAACTCGTCACCTAGTCAGGGTCTCCCACATAGATTTAATACGTTGTTCTTTAAACTCTTTCTAGTGCCATGTTTTCCTGGACGCCAGTTAATTACACTTCATCTGTTAGGACATTCTAAAGGGTTCATTCAGGGCATCAACCTTCTGTCGGGGGAGTAGTCATGTCGAGGAATCAGTAGCGTGTCTGAACACTGGGGAATTGGCGTGTCTGTCTTTTGTCCCTTGTCATTGGGCTTCTCGAGGGCGCGGCAGCCCGAGGCATCCCACATCGAGTGCAGGGAATCAGATGCCATAGGCATGTATCTGAGGTTTTCTTCAGCTTTCCATGTTTAACATACGTTATACCATTGTTTTAATGTCTAGAGGAGATGGTTATGCCAAAGGTGTGCCATCTGAGGTTTTCTTCAAGCATCTCATATTTATCCCGAGGTAGGACATGGGTTTAACATCTAGCAGAGACAGATTGGCCAGATCAAAACACTATCTAGATTAGATCAGATTGATGAATTTACCTTGAAGGGGTGTCGATGTTGGGATCAGCTCATGGGAAGCTTCTCGGACGCTGTAGAGGGGTGTAGAGTGGCATGATCCCACTAGGATGTGGTGGCCTGGGTAAGAATCAGGGTGGAAGATGGATGGGTGGATGGATGAAGTAGAGGGGGAATGAAATGGGACCATCGCAAGGGAGTCAGTAAAGTTGGGCTTGAGCCACATGAAGGCTTCCTATGTACCGTTCCTTGACACAGATCAAAGTCCTCATAGTTCATATGGGATGTGGGACATTGTTTAACATCCTACGTGACGGTGTGAACTGACGTGAATGGGGTCGGAATGACCGGGTGATGGGCTTGAACCTCATGGAGGATTCCTACGGACCATTCCTTAATATGGATCAATGTCCTCATAGTTCAGGTTTTAATGGTGGGTGTTGGTGGACCGACGTGAAAGAAAAGATACCTTGGTCCAGATGGTGTGGGTCTTACACACTAGGCTGCCTAGGTGTTGGTGAACCGACGTGAAGGAGGTCAGAATGACCAACGGGTGATGGGCTTGAACCCTAGGGAGGCTTCCTACGTACCATGCCTTGACATGGATCAAAGACCTCGTAGTTCAGGTTGGGTTTTGTCGGCGAACCGACATGGAATTGAACCCAGGGGTCCACTAGTGGGGGGTGTCTTGAACCTCACGAGGCTTCCTACGTACCATGCCCTGGCATGGATCAATGTCCATGTAGTTCACGTGAGGTCACAATGTCTTACCGCTGGACTACGATGTTGTTTAACATCATGAGGGACGAGGATAAACCCTGACGTGAAAAAATGACAGGAGGTGGGCTTGAACCTTGTGGATGATTCCTATGTACGATGTCTTGTCATGGATCAAAGTCCTCGTAGTTCGAATGGATGTGTAGTTTAACATCATTATGGATGGGGCATACGGTTTAACGTCATGCTAGACGGGGGTGGAACTCGACGTGAAAAAATGACGAAGTGGTGGGCTTGAACCTTGTGGTGGCTTCCTACGTACCATGCCTTGGAATAGATCAAAGTCCCCGTAGTTTGGTTAAGGTGGGGGTCAGGGTCGGTGCTCACTCTAAGCTCACGTGTGTCATGCTTGGTGTGAGAAACAAGAGGTTGCAGGGACCTGACGATCACGTCGCGAAGTATGCGTCCGTTGGAAATGAAGAGTGGATTACGCATTGGGCGGCCCACGGTGCTGTGACTTACTTCAGGATGGAGGCCCTAAGTGTGACAAAGCGTGGCGGGAGAGGGATTTGGGACCAAAGATGGAAGGTGCCTCATTCCCTACCGTGCCCTCCACTAGCCTTGGCAGTGGGGAAGTACGGAGGTGCATGGGTTGTACCTTCCGCAAGAGGGGCTTGGGGGATTATACCAAGGTGGTTGACCTTATCCCGTGGAGATATTCTACTATGAGAAGGAGGATATCATCCCTTGAGAGGGTGATTCCATTCCTGTGGAGACGAGCGGCATAAATAATGGCTGAGCTGGGGGGACCCCACTTGCGAGGCACGAGGTCTGATCACAGTTTAACGTCATGTGTTTAAGACGAGGTGTTTGACAGTTTAACATTTTGCAGCTCGGACAAGGTGGGTTTACTACACACCCCTAGGACATACATGACCAGTAACCTCTGCTCCTTAGGAGAGGGAAGGTACTGGAAAGGCCACGGTAAAGTGGTGTCGCGAAGCGAACCATCGAGGGGTCCACCATAGCGTGGCTATGTGAAGAAGCAATAGCCGTTATTGTGCCTATGCGAAGAAGCATTAGGTGAAGCAACACTACGGGTGGTGTTGTCCATGGGACATTGAAATCGCATCGTGCAAACCTGGAGGGTCGCACGGGAAGAGGAATTTCCAATAAAAGGAGTATACTTCACGAAGTGGAGTTCCTTGGCCTTAGCATGGGGCAGGGGTGTGAATGGGAGGTGCTTCGCGAAGTGGAATAGTATTCGCGGAGCATTTCCTCACGAAGCAGAGGTGCCTCGTGAAGAAATGTGTTGTGAAGCAGTGTGCTTTGTGATTTACAGCGACCCCACCTTGTCATGTGAATCACTATTACCGGATGGGTGTTTTGTGAAGCATAAATTCTCCACGGCTTCCCGGGTTCCCTTGGGAATCCCCTTTCTTTGCGAATGTAGTTAGGCTTCGCGAAGGGCATCCCTCTCGAAAGAGGGGCTCAAGACGAGACCAGGAGAAGGCATCTTGTGAATTAGAAGTACCTCGTGGAGCTCATGATTCCTGGGGGCGAAGGGTGCTTCGTGATTTGGAAGCTGATAAGCCGAAAGGTTGAATCATCCTCTCCTTTGGACTAAGGGAGAGCCCAGTATTTATAGGCAAGGGGCACTGCGAAGTAGAGCTCACGCGGCGCGAAGGGGCGGTGGGTTCTTCATGGTGGGCTCGCGAACATCAGGCCGTTCGCGGAGCGTCACCACTTCATAAGGTTCAAGGAGGGCTCGCGAACATCAGGACATTTTCGGAGCATTACTTCCTCCTTTGCTTCACAGCAGGCTCGCAAATGTCAGGCCATTCGCGGAGCATTACCGCCTCTGGAGCTTCGCGGCGGCCGCGTTTGCTGGGGAGCGCTCCGTGGCTGCGCTTCGCGGGGTAGCGTGTGGGATTCTTTTCCTTCTTCCTTTGTCGTCCAATATTTTGGCACCAACAAATTCCCCCTCGTATATTCAGATCCACGAAGGGATGAAGGGTCAAAGTCTGAGGGAAAATCGCCAAAATTACCGGGGTTCGCGAAGCGGCCTCGCGAAGAGGGTGCGCGGGGCTACCAGCAGCCACGCTATATGGATGCGCCACGATGCTCCGTGCTGGCGGGACGCACCGCAAAGCTCCAAGGTCACTGCCTATAAATAAGGGGATGAACACACTTTTGTCTTCTCGCGACTTTTGTCCTTTTGCACTCTCGACTTCGCAAAGCTCCGCGTACTCTGTGTTTGCTCTCCGCGAATTGAGCTTTGCGGTGAACAGAGAGTCTCCGACTCCACGACCGTGCCTAGTGAACTTCTGTTTTTTGGCCTAAGCCAGGCTCCACTGCTTGGTTTTTCATTTGAGCTTCACGAGAGCTCTTCACGAGCAACCTTCGCAACCTGAACTGAAGTTTTTTTGAGTTCCGCAATCGAAATGGCCCATAGATAAGCTGTGTTGGGGGTGCATGCAGACGCCACTCGGAGGGTTGAGATGGATAACTATCTGGGCCTTTGAGAGATGGTCCGAAGTCACTCGGACCACAATTATTTGATAGCATTGATATTAGAGATTCATAAGAACTACCCACAGTGCAAGAAGTTTCCTTTGTATGGCTTCGGGCTGAGGAATGATGTATTCATCCCTGAGGTGAGTAGGGACGAACCAGCTTGCTGGTTCAGGAGCACGCCATGCCAGCACCAGTGGTTCAAGGTGGTCGATGGTCAGGCGCGGGAGGACTTCACACCCATCACCGTCGACTGTCTGTACAACCATGTGAACAATATTTATGGGGATCCACTGCAACTGGAGACGTCCCCTTCACTGTAATGCACTATGCTGAAGGCGGCATTGTAGGATTCGACGAAGGGGTGGTCCGATGAGTGGGACCTGCACCAGGGCGGCAACATCACCAATGACTGGGCATGGGCCTACTAGGTATGCACCTCATGCAAGGAGTTTGGGGCCGACCTGTGGAGAGTGGGTTTGTATGAGGCAACATGGGCCTCCCAATTCCACATTTACCAACCGAAACAGATAATGTCGGACCTGCTGAGCAGAGGGTCGTCTAGGACCAATAATATTCACCTGCACCATGGGGAGGTGGGCATCAGCCGGTGGGATGTCTACCAGATTTCGGGGGTTCCTATCTTGGGGGACAAGTATGATGAGTTCCTCCCCGTCATGAGCACGTGGGAGGATACAGAGCAGATGCCATGGCTGGCGTCGGCACTAATGGCACTGGTCCCTGGAGAGGACAAGGAGGCAGTGAGGGATGTCCACATTAAGAAGTGGTTCGAGCGGTTCCGGAACATCCCATAGAATCAATAGTTCCCTCTGTGGCCTCGAAATTGTCCGAAGGCGGCTCAACGGGGCAAGGAGCACTCGTATTGGCAGGTCTTGGAGGACAACCAATGGAAGACATGGGGTTTCAGTGTCAGCACTGAACAGTAGCCGATAGTCAGGATGGCGGCATTCATTGCAGCCCTTATCTGTGGTTGGATCCTTCTGGTGAGAGATACCAGTATGGGGGTGCGTCCTAGCTCATTCATCATGGCGTATATGTTGGCCTTGGGGAAGAGGGTCAATCTGGGGATTCCAATGCTCTCCCAGCTATACAGGATTCTGCGGCACGTTAGCCAGGGCAAGAAGCCGCCAAGGATATATGGGCCCTTCCACCTTCTTAATGGGTGGATTGTGGCGCACATCAGGGGGATTTAGGAGTATCCAAGACCTATCTCGCTGCCGGGATCAAACTTCTACCATTCCATTCTGAATGCAGCTGATAGCTTCCCATTCAAACTAACCATACCGATGGTGCTGAATCGGGTGTGGAGGGTGGATGAGTTCATCTTCCACCCGTTTCCATTGCCGACAGGGGTACTCATGGACAACGGGTAGGGGACGGAAGAGCACCAGGCTTATCTCTTGGCCTTTCGAGGCGGTGTTTTGGTGGCACGAGTGGATCGTGATCCACTCTGTGAACCGTACACACCGCTTCAGTTTGCGAGTTATTTTCGGTGCCTCCAACTTCTTAACCCTTAGGTCTACTGGGAGGTGTGTCATAAGGACCACCCGTGTGTGATGAGACAGTTGTGGCTCATGTTCACACGGGAAGACGTGAAGATGCGAATTGCATTGCCTCCATCCACTGCCGCTTTCGGATTGGTGATGGAGTATGCCGTCAGTTGGGAGGCCGCTTATCTGGGGGAGATGCTCAGGCAGCCAACCATTCGTGTTGGTGACGGTGGGCCTCCTCTATCTCGAGGTCGGGACCGGAGGTCAGCAAGGGCCTCTCACGGTGGCGGGGCTGCCGTGGCGGCGAGGCCCGCACCGGCCGAGGGTGTGGTAGCAGTGGCGGATCCGGTGATTCCGGAAGAGCAGGGCCATCCGGAGGGGCATCCACCGAGGGGATTTCGTAGGATATCCACGCAGGTTCTAAGGAAACAGCTACGTCATATCGACATGGCAGAGGATGTTGTCTTCCCGGAGGCCTGGGACATTTGGGATATCAACCAGAAATTCCTCAGTCCACCCGAGATGTGGGCATACTTGAATCCCCACGAGATGGAGTTACCGGGCATAGACCCAGTCCGAGATGGTTTCACGGTGTCTCTGGTGGAGGTGGAGAAATACGTGGACGAGCTGGAGGACTACGTTCACTCTAGTGGTGTCCCACGCCCAATGACAGACCGGGTGAGGGTACTGTTGGATCGGACTGTTCCCCCACAGCTGTCATCTTCCGATATGAGGGAGTGCTTCCCCCTGCCGAAAGAATCAGAGGACTCCTCTTGGGAGGATGACGATGGAAGAGGGACCCATTGGAGGAGGGTAAAGTCAGACACCAAGACTCAGATTCTGATGTTTTCACAGAGGCTGTCGAGATAGCATTCCGAACTTCTTTCCTTATAGTACGTTCTTGGGCCATCACGGATTTCTCACCTATGTTTGAACCATGCAGGTGGAACTTGTATGGAGGTCTCTCTCTCTCCCCTTGGCAGGTGATGATGCTGGACCTTCAGAACCCGCGCATATGGCTACGTCCAGTTCTATGTCTGGTAGGGCCAGAGCACCTGAGGCAGCTCCTCCAGGATCTCCAGTCCTTCCAACAGTATATGGAGGGCCACGCCCCGGGGTCCCGTCAGCATCGTCTCAAGAGAAACACTAGGAGTTAAATCTCTATAAGTCTCCTCCATTAAATTCATTGTTGTCACATGTAGATTGCACCAACTAATGTGTATGTCCCTCTCTGTCGTACAGTTCTCCGACTGGCATGTGCTGTTGTGGTAAGGCTGGTCGGGATGTCTGGTGGCATCCCTCCTAGGGGCATGCCTGTGATGGTGGATATAGTTCCCCCATCTCCCCGAGCTGCAACACACACCATCATTGGCGGTACCACCATAAGGTTCATGCCCGAGGATATTGAGGTGGACTCCAATGAAGAGGATTAACCGGCCGACCCATGTCCTGTCACGCCTGCTCGGATGCCTGATGTCAGACCAGATTCAACGCCAGATGCAGATCCTGTCGAGGACTTCCTACGGGCGTATCCTACAAACGAGCCTGCCAATCGTGTAGACTGGGATGAAACGGCCTCTAACGAAGAAGAAAACATCATAGTCCGCCGCCGATCGCGGAAGCTAATCATGCACTTCATCAAGGACACCCCACAAGCGCTATGGCTGAACGACATGGATAGACTTTTCTCGCGGTTACGTGAATTGTGCGCTGGGGGAGTCGATTCCCAACTTCCTCATGCACTAATCCATGATCACAAGGCCGAGATGATCTGGGAGTATGATTGCGGGCTCAGCGTGGGCTGGCAGCGGAGGAAGGAGACAAATATCAAGAAGCTCCAGGAGGCTGAAAGTGAAGTCCAACAGTTGCATTCCCGGGCGGATGAGCACTCATCCTCTCTTAATACACAATCTGAGCTGATCTCATGATTGAAGGCGCAGCTGGGAGTGGAAGAAGATCATATAAGGAAGGCTTCTGGAAAGAGGGATGTCATTCAGGCTGGCATAGAGAGGGACAGGGCCAAGGCCGACGAACTGCGCCCCGCTGCTGCTGAGGAGGAGCAGGAGCTGAGTCAGTGGCAGCAATTCCTGGATTCCACAAGCTGAAGGGTAGCGGATCTGCATCGCTCTTTTGATGGGTTCAACCCGTCCATGGGGAGAGTCGACCCCCAGGTACTATAACAAATTAAAAACTTTTTAATGGTACTTTCGTGCTTCAATTTTTCTTCTTTTGAATGTCGTAGCACGCACGATTTCCACTATTTGCATAGGTTCATTACATCCCTACAATGTTTTTGAGACGTCCGGCGACAATTTCCCAAGCTCACATGGGTACATCCCGATTTGAGAAACAGAAGATAGTTGCCTCATCATCCCACCCAACATGGGAGTGGAAAACAAGCTTCATGCATCCGGGGTTAGGATAACCAGTCCAGCTTTATGGAAGACGGGAGAGGCCTGGCCGGAGAAGGAGGTTCTCAGAATAGCTGAATTACTGTTTCTTTAGTGTGCTCTTATTCACGAACGGTGCAACGCCAGGGGTGCTGAAATCGGTCTGAATAGATGGAAATGGGAAGTGTGGATCACAATACCCAAGATTCAGAACATTGTGGGATGGCGTGACAATAAGGGAAAAACGTTAATTGTGGTGGAGAAACGATATCCTTACTGCGTTATCATGATATGGGTAAAAAAAATGGGGGTCAACTATTGACCATGTTGGAAACATGCGACCATGTCACAAATGGTGTTGGTCAATCCTTCGGGATGTTGGCCCAGGACAGTAGGCGGACCCTAGGTCTAACACCCATACTGTTAGGGGGTCCTTCCAAAAATGACCAGTCTTCCGGGACGTTAGCCTAGGATGGTAGGTGAGCTGATGCGGCATTAGACCAGGCCGTTAGGGGGTCCCCTTAGACATGAATGGGGACGAAGGTCCGAATAGGGGGCACGCAAAGCATGGATTATGGAGTGATGGTTTGTCTGAACAGAATCCAACACTCATGTAACTACACCACCGTGGTGGGAGTACGCAAGATGAGTGCATCGGTTTGATTGTGGATCCTTCCTTATTTGGGATAGGGCCTCTCTGGCGAGGTGGTATGTTGCCTCCCAACGAGATCTTGGGGCATCCTGAACTTGTCCAGGGTAGAATCATAGTTATATGGTCCTCTACGAGGGGTCCGGTAAGGGGGGCGGAAAGGGGAAGAATATGATTAATGATTCCTATGGGCTGGACCCTAGGCGAAATACCCGGGTGTCTCTACGTAATCCCATGAGGATGTGAATCAAGACATATGTAGTTTTGAAAGTGCACTTTAACGTCATGTGGGACCATGAGAAGCCTGGACGTGTTGGTACACATACTCCCACAACTACTAAGCCCATGAGAGTCATGCTCGGTGTGCGAAATAAGTAGTGGTGGGACTTTGCCGACACAGAAAGTGGGCAGGTTAGAGTGAGGGGATGCTCGATGAATACCAGTCCCTTAATACTAACATGAACTTGTGGCGCACCTAGATGCGCGAAGACATAGAGTCGAGCATGTTGGAATTCCACTTGAACATGAGGAAGTGGAAATGTGTGAATCATGACACATGAAATTTTGATCACAATGATGGCGGGGTGACGATAGAGGATAACCATTAACTGTGGAGGAAACGCAGCACCCATATCGCGTTATCCTAGAATGGGGACAAACAAATGAGGGTCGACTGTTGACCATGTTCGAAACACGGAACCATGTCACAAATGTTATCAGAGATCCATAGGGATGTTGGCCCGAAATGATTGGAGGTCCCTTAGGTCCAGCATCCATGGAGAGCCCTTAATCCTAGAATCCATGTCGTTCGAGGGTCCGTTTGGATGTAGAAGAGGATGAGGATCCAAATAGAGAGCTCACGGAGCTTGGTCTTGGGACAAGGGTAATGGCCCTATGAAATCCAAACTTCGGGCTCTTTGTCAAAACACATCTAAATACGACAATGAGACGTATTAGATAGAGGGAGCAGTGTCTTTTCCCATAGGGAGATCTTAGATTAGGGTTGTAGAATTCGGACCAAAGGGCGGGAGGAAACATAGGAGGCACACTGTGGGGTAACTCAGACACCTGACGTGAATGGGAACAGGGGGTTCCGACCACCATGTTCTTCTTGGACAGTTTTAGGTCGAGGGACCATAAAAGAGAGTTGAGTTGGGCCCAAAGAAAAATTCAAACGCATTCCTATGTACCCCATTATGATGGGGATCAAGCTACACGTAGTTCTTGAGATAGTCTTAGTTTAACGTCTTAGAACTCGGACCATGAATGGGTAAGGGGAGCAGGGGACACATGGAAAGGCGGTTACAAAACCCGCTGTGAATGAGGACCTAAGCCCTACATACCATGTGTTCTCTAGGGAAATTCTTGAGTCGAGGGACCGAACATGAAGGTTAGGCTAGGCCTGCGGGGAAGTGCCCGGGCGCTCCTACATATCTCATGAGGATGAGAATCAAGCCATACGTAGTTTTGAAAGGCGGAACAGTAAGGTACCAGTGCCAAGGAAAAAGGGGAGTGCGGGCGTGGCCCTTGAACTAAAAGAAGCGGAATTTAATAAATCTTGTTTGTCCTTTAAGGTGAGTGGTTTTTTTTGTGAATCGATAGGCCTAGGGTAGCAGGCCATGGTGTCGCCACAAGAATCAATCCGTGATAGGCTTTGAAAAATGGCATGGCACGTGACCAATACCCAACGTGATGTCTCTACAACGAGGTCATCACAATGCATTGCCGTTTTTCGTCGTGCGGCTAGGATGATAATGTCATAGTTTAGGGTCGTGTGATAGGACCAAGTAATCATTTTAACGTCATGCAGCGCAGACGTAGCAGAGACGATTCTAGGCAGGGAATGTGTATGGTGTTGTGTGGCATAACCGACGTGAATGGGGACATAATCCAACATTATACTATATGTAGTCCCGAGAGAGGAACCTCATGCCGAGGGGCCCACATAGAGGTGAAAGGTAACAGGGGAGAGACTAGCTCCCAAATGAGCTGGACCCGAAAACAAGACGTTCGAGCGGTCCTACGTATCCCACGAGGATAGGAATCAAGCTGAATGTAGTTCTGAGGATATCATAGTTTATGGTCATAGATCTCAGAGCAGGGGTGGATGACAACTTTCTAGGTAAGCGCAGCCCTCGACCCTATCCCTAAGCCTACGTGAGTTAAACTCGGTGTGGGAAACAAGGGGGGAAGATCCCTATCGCAATACCCGAAAAATCAATCTAGGGGAAGTTGGTGAAGAGCCTTGAAAGACACCTTTGACACGGCTTTGTTCCCCCAACGTGAAAACGTACACGGAGGAATAGTACCAAGAATTTTGAAACTTCACTTGGACGTGATGAGAATGGAGAAGGACGTGAATCGTGTAACCGACATTTTGGGCAAAATGGGGGTGGCATGGCGATAGAGGATAACTGTTAACCGTGGCAGAAAACAGTCTCCATATCGCGTTAGCCTGAGGTGGGAACAACAAACGAGCATCGACTGCTGACCATATTCACAACGCGGGATTTTTATCAATTTGTTGTCTGAAACCCTCGGGGGAGTTGGCCCGTAATGGTAGGAGAGCCCTTTGGAGTGGTATACAGGATATTCTTGGGGTTCCCTCTGGGTGTGAAAGATGATGGACGCCCTGATGGAGGGATACACAAATCCTGAAAATCGGGTGCAGATGTGTCCCTGTAAAGTCCAACATTCCAGGTAATAAACCAGAGTAGCTCTAGGAACATTGGTGAAACACCGATGAGGGTTGACAAAACAGCTTGGGAGGGAGAGGTACATGGCGTAGTCATTAGATTACCATCGTGAATGATGACATAATCCCACAACACACCATATACTCTCCTTGTGGACAAAGGGTAGGCCAAGGGGCCAAGGTGGGATGAAGATTTTCGATAGGTGGGGCTGGACCCGATTCTTAGACATTCAGGTGATACTACGTATCCCATAAGGATGGGAATCAAGCCACACGTAGTTCTAGAAGATACCCAAGGGGAATTAAACCCTATCAAGGGCGTGTTCGGCATAGAGAATAATGAGGAGATAAACACACACCACTCCGCACAATCTCGTAGGAAAGCACCTCGGCCTGGGGGCCCGAAAAGACCATAGGGCCTGATAGTTGGGTTATGGTCAGGAAGGCCTATCCTAATCGCAGTTTATGGTCTTGTAGTAAGGACGATGGTTGGGTAATAGGAACCCCTAGATGGAGGAAGTGTGTGGTATGGCGAAACAATTGATGTGAATGTGGAAATAATCCCTCACCACACCATACACTCTGGGTAAGAACTTGGGCTAGGGCCCGAGAAGGCCAAGGGGCCTAAGGTTATGCATTGGTCAGGAAGGCCCGACCAGTTTGAAGTTTAACGTCTTACATGAGGTTGGGGAAAGAGATAATTGTATCTCATCCGGGGATGTTCATGACATGGTAATTAACCCGGCGTGAATGAGGACGCAATCCTTCACCCCGCCGTATATCCCTTATAAGAGAGTCAGGGTCGTGGGCCCGACCGCTGGCACCACCCGGATGGAAGTTTGTCACTTCGGGATGGGGCAGAACGAATCATTGCACTCGATATTTGGGACTTCTCCGGGTGGACCCAAAAATCCAGGACACTTTTGACCATGTTCTAAACACAGTGTCCTTATGGTGACCTGGTATGGGAGAAACAAATGAGCGTCAACCGTTGACCAAATTCCAAACGTGGGACTTGTATCAGCTTGTTGCTCGGAAACCCTCAGGGGTGTTGGCCCTTATCGGTAGAAAAGCCCTTGGTCATGGTATCTAGGCCGTTCTTGAGGGTCCCTCCGGGTGAGGAAAATTATGGAATCCCAGTCAAGGAGTGGGTGGAGCATAGTTGTACCCATCCACGGAAGAGGCGTACATCTCCATGGGGGACGTGCAGCCGGATCAAGGCTTGCTCGACGTGAGTTGGAGAAAAAGTGTGCACCCCACCATATGTCCTGACCCGAGGGGAAGATTTTGGCGTTTGGGCTGGGCCCATAGAAGAAATGCTTGGGCATTCCTACCTATCCCATTAGGATGGGAATCAAGCCTTACGTAGTTCTTGAAAGCCATACAGTTTAAATTCATGCGGTAAGAACGTGGGAGAATAGAAGAACGGGAGTGGGCACGTGGTGCGACCCTTATAATCCTTGTATAAGCAGGGCTAAGAAAGCCTACTCCTCATCATGCAAGGATCTACCAAGAAAACTATACCTAGGGGGGATAGTGAATGAGAAGAGCTTGGGGTTGGGCTCATGCTGGACGAGATGCATCTCATTTGGGGATATGTACGGTACGGCAGGTAACCCGACGTGACTGAGGATGTGTCCTTCACCACATCGTACAATCCCATAAGAGATCCAGAGTCGACGAAGGCCAAGGGGCCTGAGGCTGAGCCTCGGTCAAGGAGGCCTGACTGGCTTGCAGTTTAACTTCTTACAGTAAGGACGGAGGCCTGGGGCACGAAGAGGACAAGGGGCCTATGGATGTCCCTCGGTCAGGGAGGCATGACTGGCTTGTAGTTTAATGTCTAATAGTAAGGATTGGGGAGATATTAGTTTAAGGTCATAGATCTCGGACCATTTTGCAGTTTATCGTCTTGCAGGACGATGGTGTAGTTTAGGGTCGTGAGGGACCATACAGTTTAAGGTCGTGTCAGACCAAGGATGCTTAGGCAAAGTACTACTTGAGGAACATGGCATTGGTGGGAGTTGTTACGCGCTCACCATCTGTGGTCACCAAGGAGTATGCCCCGTTGGGGTAAACATTATTTATGATATAAGGTCCTTCCCATTTGGGCTCAAGCTTGGGCGGTTTCCTACCGGGGATCATTGGCACTCGAAGGGTCAACACTAGGTTGCCATGCAGAAAGGAGCAAAGGTGAACCTTCTTGTTGAAGGCTCTGTCTTTCTTATTCTGATGCCTTTCCAAATATTGCAGGGCACAAAGCATGTTCTCGTCCAGTGCTTCCAATTCAGCTAGATGGATTTCAACGACCTTATCTGGCACCTTCTGGTCATAGACCGCAGTGCGTAAAGATGGCAGCTGGATCTCAATGGGTAGGAAGACCTTAGCCCCATATACCAGGGAATGTGGGGTCACTTGAGTGTAATTGCGAGTCGTCGTCTGATAAGACCAGAGGGCGTTGGGGAGATTTTCCGACCAACTTTTCATGTTCTGACCAACCATCATTTGTAGAATGTTAGAGAGGGTTTTGATGAACTCCTCGATCTGTCTGTTTGCTTGTGCATGATACCGAGAGGTATGGTTTGAACGAATATTGTACTTGGAATACAACTTATTCAGATCGGCCGCTCGGAAGCTGGTGCCATTATCGGCGAGGACAGTGTGAGGGACCCCAAACCGGTGGATGATATTGGAGCGCACAAAGTCGACGAGGGAATGGTCCTTGACCTCTTTGAGTGGAACTGCCTCCTACCACTTGGAGAAGAAATATATAGTAGTTAGAATGAACCTACACTGGCGAGCTGTTGTCAGTGGATATGGCGCCACGACATCGAGTCCCCACACCGAAAATGGCCAATAATACTTGGTGGAGTAGAGCGGCTCTAGTGGACGATGCAGGAAGATAGAGTGAACTTGACACGCATGGAATCTCATGGAAAACACAGTACAATCATGGATCATAGAGGGCCAAAAGTACCCCAACCTCCGGATTTGATGGGACATGTTTGGCCCAGCGCGGTGGGCACCACAGGAACCGTCGTGAACCTCTTGAATAACCTGAGAAATCTCAACTCCTTGAATGAAATGGAGGATAACTCCATCGAAGCTCCACCTATAGAGGATCTGCTCAAGAGTCGGACCACTCTGGATGGTAAATTGCATCACACGGCATCGGATTCTCTCACGATGGGCCCGATCGTCGTGGAGGCAACCATTTTGGAGATACTCGACAAAAGGTCCCTCCAGTCGGGAGTGGCCTCAACCACTGTGTCAGATGAACCTGGGACCCCTGACGTAGAAGGTCCGGCGGTGAGATGACTTACCCGCATGCCTTCATTGTCCTATGGGGTGATGGGGGAAACCACACTCCGGTGTGCCACATGTATGATCAAATCATGTTGCTCGGGTTCTGTGAGCGACGTAGCTAAGCAAGACAAAGCGTCTGCTCGACCGTTCTGCGACTGAGGGACATGGGTAACCTCTAGTAGAGAAGGGAACTAGGCCATTAGATGGAGGGTACACTCCAGAAATGGCACAAGCTGCGGCTTTCTGATGACATAGTTTTTTGTTGGCCTGCTTGATGACCAGCTCGGATTCTCTTTCACATGTAGATGGGGAACATCGTTCTCAAGGGCCAACTCATGGCTGATGATGAGAGCCTGGTACTCTGTCTCGTTGTTGGAACAACCTTCTGACAAAAGGAATGAGTATGGTAGGACGGCTCACACCGGGGTGATGAAGGTGATACCCAAACCCACATTTTTGAGCTTAGGATTATTGAGCCTCCTGCAGGTGGGGCTCTGGGAGGCACCGTTGAAGTTCATTTTCCAGCATGAGATGGCATGATAGACTAAGAGGATTGTCTCATATGGAAAATCCATGTCCAGGGATTGATCTGCAGAGGTTGGATGAGCAGAAAAGAATTCTGCCAATGTATGTCCCATGATGGCCTTCTGAGGCACGAACCAGATGTCGAACTGCTGGAGGATCACCGCCCACCGTGCTAGTCGGTCGGTCAACATGGGGCGGTTTAGGATGTACTTCAGTGGGTCTACCCGAGAGACCAGCTGTACCTCATGGTGCTGTAGGTAATGTCGCAAATTCTATACGTAAAACACGAGCACCAGGCAACTCTTTTCGATAGGGGAGTATCTGATCTCCGTATTGAGAAGCATGCGGCTGAGATAGTAGAGAATGTTCTTCGTACCCTCATTATTCTTTTGGGTGAGAAGTGCACTGAGGGGTCATTCCAGGGCAGTCACGTAAAGGACTAGGGGCTTTTGGAAGATGGGTGGCATCAGAACCGGAGGTTGGAGCAGATACTGCTTGATTTCCTAAAAGGTGGTCCGACACTCTTCATCCCATTCGTAGGCGGCACCTTTCTTCATGAGTCGGGAAAAGCGATTACACTTTTCGGCCAAATTCATGATGAATCGACGTATATAGGCTAAGTGTCCTTGGAGACCTCAAAGATCCCGAATATTGCTCGGGGGAGGCATTTGGATGATGGCCTTGATCTTCTCTGGGTCGATCTCAATGCCCCGGTATCTAACAACAAAGCCAAGAATATTCCTAGAGGTGACCCCGAAGGCACACTTTAGTGGGTTCATCTTCAGGTGGTGGGAAGGGAGGAAAACGAAAACTTTCTCAAGGTCATTGATATGGTCTTGGTGCTAGCATGATTTTACCTCTAGATCAACCACGTAGCATTCCACTAACGTCCCATGAATAGACTTGAACATGCGATGCATGGCCCGCTGATAAGTGGCACCTACATTTTTTAGGCCGAAGGGCATAACCTGGTATCAAAAAGTACCATGGGGAGCCCTTAAGGAAGTGGACTCCTCGTCCTCGGGGGCCATCGGGATCTGGTTGTACCCGGAATACCCGTCCATGAAAGAGAGGGATTGGAACCCGGTCCTGGAATCAATCAATAACTCGGTCACCGGAAGGGGAAAATCATCCTTTGGGTAGTGGCTATTGAGATCGTAGATGTCGATGCAAACTCTAATCTTCCCGTTCTTCTTCCTGACTAGCACAATGTTGGGAAGCCACTTGGGGTACTGGACTTCCTTGATGAAGTTGGCTTTGATAAGCTTATCAACCTCAGCCTCAACCATGGAATCATGAGAAGGATGCATCTTTCTGGGAGGCTTCTTAAACCCATGATGGTTTGATGAGAGGCCCAGGCGGTGAACTGCTACTTGAGGGTCTAGTCCTGGCATCTCGCCGTAACTCCAGGAAAACACATCACAGTGTTGTTTCAGAATGTTTACGTACCGCTGCTGCACCTCAGGGGACATGGATGCACTGATCAATGTGGGTCTTGGATCTTCATCGCTACCAAGGATCACCTGTACCAATTCATCAATCATGGTAGAGACTCCTTCCTCAAAGGCGGGGGGAGCATCTTCCAGGTCTTCGTCTCCACTCGTGGAGGAATTTCCCACAAGGGGAGTTGCTTCTAAGCTATCAAACCCTGATGGGTAGCTGTTACCGGCATGGGCAGAAGTGGTCATCATATCAGGAGACCCATGCGCCACTGAGAACATAGTAATGAAGGTAGTCATTCATATCCCAGCCAGACTTTGGCCTAAGGGACCGCGTTTGATGACGTCAAAGCAGAGGTGACGCGTCAGCCTAAGTCAGTTGATTCCATCCCAGCGGAAGAGACATGTATGACGTACCGCCGTCGCCATAAGTCGGACATTCTGATATCGCACAGGGGTAGGAGGTTCCAGGATCACCTGAGCCGGGTTGGTGTAGGAGTATGAGGTGCTTTTCCGCCATTTCTTGGACATCGGAACATGCCTTCCATTCCTACTTGAAACAACAAAACATTGCCCCATGTCGAGGGTCGTGGCCTCCAAATGGTGGATCAGGAAGATGTAGGTGTCATTCATGCTTGCACAGGAATCACTTGTGACCGGGGTAGGTTCATCCTCACTTTCTATAATTTGCTTATCCTTGCTCTTGTAATATTCGGTGTCAAGATAACGTCCTTAACAAGAGGTGAAAGGAGACACATCTCCTTGGAGCATGCCTACTCGACCATTTAGGGAGTATTTGAGGCATTGGTGATACGACGAAGGGACCGCTGCATGCAGATGAAGCCACGGTCTTCCAATCAATGCATTGTAAGTGGTGACCTAAGAGACAACCATGAACTCAGTTCTGGAAATTAGGACACCGAACTAGGTCTTCAGGCAGATCTTGCCAACTAGGGATTGTTCGGTCCTGTCATATCCTTGGATTTTGAGGTCGGAGGGAGTAAAATCATATTCCGAAAAACCCAACATTCACAGTGTCCGATTCAGGATTAGGTTGATCCCAGAACACGTGTCAACGAGGCAGCGGCGGACTTCCACACCATTAAAATGGCCAGTGACATACAGTGGGAGAATATTCCCCTATATGGGAGGGTCTTCATCTTCACCGGAGAACGAGATAACCGCCTGGTATTTGGCGTTGTCAATTGTCTCGGCATGGAAGGATTTCATAGTAGCTACCTCTGTCTCGAACTGAAGAGGGCTCCTTAGGGCCTCATCAAGTGCTTTGCACATTTCAGATGATAGGAGAAGAGCCTCAAGGATAGAAAGCCTTGCTGGAATGCCGACCAGGTGCATCAGGAAATCATAATTTCATGCCAGAAGTGAGCTTCTGCCTACAAGAGGTCGCTCTACGTTTGGAGGCATAGCGGGTCCTGCCGTTTGAACCGGCGGCTGGCAAGTACTGGGTACATCCTACTACCTACTAGTTGAAGCCTGGAGAGTAGCCGCCAGATTAGAATCGGACAACGGAGATTGGAATGCGGATGGGCAAGACTGGCCGCGATAAGGACGAGGCAGCTCTGCCTGCTCTAGTAACATAAATGGCGGTGGAGGTAGATCTGAGGGAAATAGATGAGATTGTGAAGGCTGAGCTCTGCGCTGAGCCTACTGTCTGGTTTCAGTAGCGTGCACGGCTTGACTAAAAGCTCCAGCTGATATGCCTCGATGACCTGTGTGGTTGCGGTTCCGCTGAGGTTGGCGTCAGCTGGGGATGTTGGGGAGGTTCTCCTAGCATTCCCCCTCGTTGGGAGCCATATGGGGCCTTACAAGCTCCACGGTGTTAATCGAAGCATACCCCTGGCTGTCCCTCGATGATTCATCCACCACCGGGCAGACTCTGGGATGAATCCCCATTTCAGGGGGCATAAGTCGCCAAGAGTGAGGGATTACGATGAAAGAGGTGAAGCGTGTTGCTTCTTCTTGCTCCGTCGCTGCATACCCTTTTGGGAAGAGGTCAGTTGTGATGACGATGTAGAGGTATTGGCTACTTCCTCCTAAGGCATTGGCTGTTTCAGGCGTGCCCGAATGATACCATGGGCACAGGAGACGGTTTTTCGAACCATCCAGTCGTCGTATTTCTAGGACCCACGGTTGGGAACCTGCTGCCACTCGCCTTTGTTGTCGCTACCGATCTCTGCCCATACAAAGACACCCACTACTTATGTTGGTGTTGGGCCCAATCTGACTATGTTTTCTCGACTTGGTCTTGAATCCAGTCTTTAAACACATAGCATTGCTTGAGGGTGTGCCCCAGAATCTGATGATAGGGACAGTAATTGGGGCGATCGGTGAGATTCGCCTCTACCAGCCTTCTGCACTCGGGTAAACGCACAATCCCTTGCTCTAGAGCACTTCAGAAGTAACCGAGGACCTGATTCTCATTGAACGAGTAAGTCTTCTTCCTTTTTTATGGATAGGGGGCCCTGGGAGCATGGCCCTTATGAGGGGACGGAGGGGTCTGCCGTGGAGGCGGTTCCTGATTGTCTCGCATAGGCGGTGGTGGCACATTGCGTGGGGGAACCTGTCGATTATAAGGTGGTCGCTGCTGGGCAGGAGCCTATGCTTGAGGTAGAGGACCTCTATGGGGTTACGGGGCCGGTGCCGTTGGCAGTAATTCCAGCTTCCTGGGGGATTCTATTTAGGCCACCGCGGAAGGTTCGGCTCTGGCATCCCTCCTGGCTAGGATCTCAGGTGGAAGCAAACGTGCCTGACTAGCCTGTTGCAGAGCCTCCTCGAGGTGCTGAGCTTTATATGAGAAATCCCAGAACCCTTCAGGGTAGTTCTAGGTGATCAAGGAAGGAACCTGCTCCATTTTGACGTTCTCTACACACATTGTCAGTAATTGTTCCTGAGTCGATGGCATGTCGAGGGAGTATGTAAGTCCCTTCTACCGGGCGATGAAGTCCACGACTCACTCGTCAGGCATTTGTTTGCAGTTTAAGAGGTCTGCAATGCTAGTCTTTCACGTGGTGGAGCTGAACTGGTATAGGAACTGTCGGCGGAGATCCTCCCAGCTGGTAAATGATCTGATTGGGAGCTGGATGTACCAGACGAATGCGGGGACCTCTAATGTCTGTACGAAATATCAGAGCTTGGAGGCTTCTTGCTGGGCCGGGGTTCCCAGCATGGGGCCACACCTAGAAGAAAAATGGGCCAAGTGCTGTGGCGGGTCCCCTGTCACATTAAAGGGTGAAAATGTGGGGTTCCCAAAACCTGGGGGTGTGGGCATATCATCCACCCACGAGGGATATGTCTTTATATCTAGGGGGACTGCCACCTGCCGCGTTTAAATTGCATCGAGGTGGGTGATGAGTGCCACTATATGATCATCCAGGTAGGGGTCCCTACCTTGATGGGGATCCCTAATCACAAGTGTGTTGCTGGGTTCTTCGATAAGGTAGATGGATTCAGCAGATCGTGGAGCAACTGGCAGGATGGACTGTGTGGCGGCTGGGGGGACCCAGGCTGGATTCCTCAGATTTCCCCTTCATTATGGAGGGTTTGGTGAGACGTATCATTCCCTCTTTCCATGAGTTCCGGCTTCTTCCCTGTCTGCAAGAGTAGCATGATCAGGGTTGCCCAAAGGCATCTCTCTAGGGGGAAATTTTCCATGACCCTACTGCCCCGGCATGGGATTACCGTAGTCGGGTCGTCGCTCTGCAGCGCGCTCGGCCAAGAGTTCGTCAACCAGCCTCTTCTGCTCAGCAAGCTGTTGGAGTAACGCAGCCTTCTCAGGATCTTCGTCCATCTTCTATATAGAGGCGGACAGGTCGGAGTTCATGATGGTTCTGACATGCTCCTTACCCTTACCGACATTTCGACTGAGTACTAGCGACTCGGTGGGTATTGGGAGGCCTAGATATTTTCTTTGCTGACAGGTATCCCTCCCTAATGGGACTAGCAGTGGTGGTACACCCTCAGGGGGTAGGTCTCCATCGAGGAATTCAAGATCGTCCTCCTTGTCTACTACGTCATCCATGTGGACCGCGACCCTCCTTGGAGGCATGTCCTCAATGTCTCATAACAAATCGGACTTTCGTCAGACAGGACTGAAGAGGAGGGCGGCATATTGTCCCCAGCCACAGACTTGCACATGGGGGTAGCTTCCCTTATGATTTTTCAGAGTACTTTGAGACTCTGAACGCATTTCTATTGAAGGGTTCTTTGGTGGCCTGGAGACTCAGGGCGCTGGACTAGAGGGAGTGCGGCCAAATCGATCAGGCGGAATTGCTCGCCGATTTCATCGAAGTAATATCGTATCCTAGGGTACACTACCCTCCCATAACGAAAACGGAATTGTGTCACCCATAGGGTTTGCCAGAAGCACCCTACTTCCTCTAGGGTAAAAAATTCTGGCGCGCACAAGTTCTGCACTGCCGTCGGCCAGAACTTCTCCAGGAAGTGATCCGCTATGAGAATGCTCCAGAATCTGTTAGTCTCGGACTCAGGGTCTAGCCTCGTATTGCCCCACTCGTCAACCGGAGGTGGCTGAGGGACCGGTAGTGGTACCGAGGTAGACAGATGCGACAGTAAATTGGGTGGAAGAGAATACGGCGAACGAGCTGACTGGCCGCCGAATTTTGGGGCATCCTCTAAAGAGTGAGGTGACAAAACCATAATATCATGATACGTTGGGCTGAGAGCCACAGCCTCTGGTTTAGGAATTGGGCCACCGGTGATGGGTCACGTCGTTGCTCTACCGTCATTGGTCCCCAAAATAGCACTCTATGATATCTGGTAGAGGTAGAGGGTGAACTTGGTGATGACGGTGGTGATTGCGCGGTCAGGACCTGTGGAATTTCTATAATTTCATCCCCCTGGATGTACCTGTGGAGGGAGGTGAGAATCCAGTGGACCTCGCATTCTGGGAGAATGCGGCTGACGTGCCTAGTTCCTGCCCCAGTCCTTGAAGTGGATGAGCGGGGAGATGGTTCCATCACTAAGTTGCATTCCTCTTCAGAATCTAAGAAACTGGCTGGTTTGATCTCCACTCGGGCCATCCCAGGACTCAACTTATGGTGGCGACAACCCACTCTCCGGCCCCTAGATGCCTCTTCAAGACAAGGTTGGTCTTTGACATGTAGTCTTGGAGCGGCGACGGTGCCATGGCGGGGAGGACTCCCTCTTGAGATAGTCGGGGTGCGAGGGGCACTAGGGAAAATCTCGAAGGGTACACGAGGAGGACCTCCATGGACAGCACCCATGTGGGCTAAACCTCTTTTGGAACCGGCAGGAGCACGGGGAGGACCTTCATGCTTGATGTGGGTAGAGCGAGGCTGACCATCACTCCTCGGGTTTCCGGGGTGAGGAGGACCTTCTCCAGTTGCAGAGAGGACGTAGGGAGGGCCCCCACGTTGGAGAGGGACCGGATGGGTGGTGCCTTCACATCGATGGTCAGGGGGAGGAGTAGGAACTCCTTTCCTTGTATGGTGGGCGTGGGAGAGGCTTTCGCACCGAGCTTCACTGCCACGGGGCAAGTCTTCATTCGGGATGGGAGTGGCATGACGCATTCCCCCATGATGAGCTTCAGAGTGGGGGGTGCCCACGCTCTATGGTATGGTGGTACAGAGAGGACCTCCGTATGGAGTGACGTTAACGCGGATTGGTTCGCGGCAATCATCGCTTGGTCCTACGACCCTGAGAGTCATCCCTGCCTGCCAATGGGGCGGCTGAGGCCTCAATCCTGGTCGGGTGAAGGATTTCCCCTTCTTAGTGTATGCAGGGACTCCATGATGCACGTCGGTGGTGGCTCGAGCCACAGTAGCTGTTGACGTCGACGCACCTTGACGAGCGTCCTCAACTCAGGTTCGGCGCTGACGTCGAGTCAGATGAGCTGTCATAGGTGGTGTAGGGGCACAGCCTACCTGCTCTTCTGGCGAAGCTGGACGACGGCACTAACTCAGCCAGATGGGAGACCTTGCCTAGAGCCCTTGGATTGGGACTCTGACCGGGATGACCCGAACATCACCCGCCTCATCAGCGTAAGGCGAGGAGTCATCGAGGCGTTATGGGGACAAGCTCACAAAACTATTGAGCATTGGGGTGGGGAGCAGGGGCTCCCTACGCGGCCTTTGAGGGTGGCATTGACGGTGGGTCCTAGATGCCCCCAGGTCCAGGCGGGCCATATCCCAAGTTGGGATGACCCCTTCCACCTCGTACATGCGTACAAGGTTGTTGATCACCCTTCGTTGGATGATATCTAACGAGGAGAGGGGATGTGGGAGTCCCGTATTCACAGATGTAGAGGTCGTTACGATGGAAGTGGTGCCAGGTGGAGCGGTTGTCCTGGTATTGCCCCCGTCCCTGCGTAGGTGAGCGGGCGGTGTTCGTGTCTCTATAGCAGCAACCTGGTTCCTGGGAAGAAGGGAGGTTAACTCGTGAGCACTGCAAGGAAAAAACATTTGACAACCAGTGCCCCATCGTTATTCCATCTTTTGTTTCCGGTAAGAGGGATCCATGCCGACAACTTTACAGAACGGAATGCCCCACGTTATACTGCCCCAACTTCCGGTGATTATCACGCCAGGACTGCTATTTTCTTGGCGGGACCTAGCGCCGGATATCTGGATCCGGTGACACGTCAATCTACTGGTGTCTTGAACGCTAATAATCTCAACATTTAGGAGAATACATTCACGTCGGGTTCACCATTTCTGTTTCCGACGCTTTTACTCTGGGGCGCATGCATCCGTCTGCGGAGGACGCGCTGTTGTCGCCCCGCATTCCTGCTTTCCTAAGGCAGGCGACATCTGTTCCTTGTTCAGGGACATTTTCTCCTTGATCGAAACCGGGATGATGGGATTTCGGTTCTTCCTTCCGTGGATTCCTCCTCGGAACTCGTCACCTAGTCCGGGTCTCCCTCATAGATTTAATATGTTGTTCATGAAACTCTCCCTAGTGCCATGTTTTCCTGGATGCCATTTAATTACACTACATCTGTCAGGACATTCAAAAGGGTATGTTCAGGGTAGCAACCTTCAGTCGGGGGAGTAGTCACGTCGAGGCATCAGTAGCATGTCTGAACGCTGGGGAATTGGCGTGTCTGTCTTTTGTCCCTTGTCGTAGGGATTCTCGAGGGCACGGAAGCCCGAGGCATCCCACATCGAGCATGAGGAATCATTTGCTATAAGCATGTATCTGAGCTTTTCCTCAGCTTCCCATGTTTAACACAAGATATGCTACATGTTTAATGTCCATCAGAGATAGTTACGCCAAAGGCGTGCCATATGAGGTTTTCCTCAGGCATCTCATGTTTATCACGTGGTAGGCCGTGAGTTTAACGTCTAGCGAAGACAGATCGGCCTAATCAAAACACTAGCTGGAGTGGATCAGATTTATGAATTTCCCTTGAAGGGGTGTCGATGTCGGGATCAGCACGTGGTTGGCTTCTCGGACGCTGTAGAGGGGAGTAGAGTGGCATGATCCCACCGGGATGTGGCGGCCGAGGTAAGAATCAGGGTGGATGATGGATGGGTGGATGGATAAAGTAGAGGGGGAATGAAATGGGAACATCACAAGGGTGACATTAAAGTTGGGATTAAGCCTCAGGAAGGCTTCCTACATACCGTGCCTTGACACAGATCAAAGTCCTCGTAGTTCAGATGGGATGTGGGACATATTTTAACATCATGCGGGATGGGTTGAACCAACGTGAGTGGGGTCAGAATGACTGGGTGATGGGCTCGAACCTCATGGAGGCTTCCTACGTACCATACCTTAATATGGATCAAATCCCTTATAGTTCAGGCATGAATGGTGGGTGTCAGTGGACTGACGTGAAAGAAAATAGACCTTGGTCCTGGTGGTGTGGGGCTTACACACTAGGCTACCTGGGTGTTGGTGAACTGACGTGAAGGAGGTTAGAATGACCAATGGGTGGTGGGCTTGAACCTCATGGAGGCTTCCTACGTACCATGCCTTGACATGGATCAAAGACCTCATAGTTTAGGATGGGTTTTGTCGGCGAACCGACGTGGATGTGAACCGGGGGGGTCCACTGGTGGGGGGGGGGGGGGGGGCTTGAACCTCATGAGGCTTCCTATGTACCATTCCTTGGCATGGATCAAAGTCAACGTTGTTCAAATGGATGTGTAGTTTAACATCATGTTGGACTAGGAATACAGTTTAACGTCATGCTAGACGAGGGTGGAACTCGATGTGAAGAAATGAACGATTGGTGGGATTGAACATCGTGGAGGCTTCCTACGTACCATTCCATGGCATGGATCAAAGTCCCCGTAGTTAGATTAAGTTGGGGGTCAGGGTCGGTGCTCACTCTATGCTCACATGAGTCATGCTCTGTGTGAGAAACAAGAGGTTGCAGGGACCTGACGATCACGTCGCGAAGGATGCGTCCGTGGGAAACGAAGAGGGGCTTATGCGTTGGGTGGGCCATAGTGCTGGGACTTACTCCAGGGTGGTGGCCTGAAGTGCGACAAAGCGCGGTGGGAGAGGGATTTGGGACCAAAGATGGAAGGTTCCTCTTTCCCTATCGCTCCCTCCACAGGCCTTGGCAGTGGGGAAGTACGGAGGTGCATGGGTGCTACCTTTCGCAAGAGAGGCTTGGGGGATTATTCAAAGGTGGTTTCCCTTCTCCCGTGGACATATTATACTCCGAGAAAGAGGATATCATCCCATGTGAGGGTGATTCCATTCCCATGGAGACGAGCGGCGTAAAGAATGTCAGAGAAGGGGGGGACCCCATGTGCGAGGCATGGGGTCTGATCACAGTTTAACGTCATGTGTTGATGACGAGATGCTTGGGAGTTTAACGTCCTGCAGCTTGGACAAGGTGGGTTTACTCCTCACCCCTAGGACATACATGACTGGTACCCTCTGCTCCTTTGAGGAGGGAAGGTACTGGAAAGGCCATGGTAAAGGGGGGTCACCGAGCGAACCATCGAGGGGTCCATGTTAGCGTGGCTATGCGAAAAAGCAATAGCCGTTAGTATGCCTATACGAAGAAGCATTAGGCGAAGCAACGCTATGGGTGGTGTTGTCCATGGGACATTGAAATCACATCGTGCAAACCTGGAGAGTCGCACAGGAAGAGGAATTTCCAAGCAAAAAAGTATTCTCTGCAAAGTGGAGTTCCTTGGCCTTAGCAAGGTGAAGGGGTGTGAATGGGAGGTGCTTCACGAAGTGTAACAGTATTCATAGAGCACTGCCTCGTGAAGTAGAGGTTCCTCGTGAAGAAAGGTGCTGTGAAGCAGTGTGCTTCGCGATGTACAGTGACCCCACCTTGGCTTGTGGATCACTAGTAAACGATGGGTGTTTCGCGAAGTGTAAAAGCTCCGCGGCTTCCCAGGTTCCCATGGGAATCCCCTTCCTTTGCGAATGACCTTAGGCTTCCTGAAGGGAATCCCTCTCGGAAGAGGGGCTCAAGAAGAGACAAGGAGAAGGCATCTCGCGAAGTAGAAATACCTCGTAGAGCTCATGATTCCTGGGGGCGAAGGGTGATTCACGATTCAAGAGATGAGAAGCCGAAAGGTCAGATCGTCCTCTCCTCTGGACTCAGGGGAGCCCAGTATTTATAGGCAAGGGGCACCGTGAAGCAGAGCTCACGCGTCGCGAAGGGGCGATGGGTGCATCGTGGCGGGATCACGAACGTCAGGACATTCGCGGAGTGTTACCACCTCCTTTGCTTCACAGTGGGCACGCGAATGTCAGGACTTTCGTGGAGCATTACCACCCCAGGAGCTTCGCAGAGGGCTCACGAACGTCAGGCCGTTCGCAGAGCATTACCGCCTCAAGAGCTTTGTGGCGGCCGCTTCTGCTGGGGTGCGCTCCGCTACTGCGCTTCACGGGGCAGCGCGGGGGATTCTTTTCCTTCTTCCTTTGTCGTCCAATATTTTGGCGCCAACACCCATCAAACATATCATTGATATGGTTCCTTCCAGTTCTATCCATTCACTAAAACCAAAAAACATAGAGTAAGAAATAATAATTATAGTGGGAAACCTCATAATCTTGGAATCACTTATAGGATTACTAAATTATGAAACAATACATAAACAATGACATCTTAGTTTTATCCTAGCTTATTCATAGAAAAATTCTATTTAAATCCAGTTGATGGTTTATAATGTGTTTGTGAATTTCTAACGAATATACCCCATGATTTTTAAAATATGTGTGAAACAAGGGACATTTTCATGCACCAGTTCCTAATGGATTCATGATCAATAAAGTGTTTTTTTATGTTACCCCAATGTATATCTGTTTCAGATCAAGATCCACTTTTAGTATCTAGACAAGGAATTATTTCTTGGAAACAACTCACTCAATCATTTATAATAATTCCAGGACAATATCCTATACTTTGAATCATCCTTAGGCATATCCTTGGAGACATGTCCATAGGTATATCCAAAGGTTTTCTCATCCTAGTTGGTAATGGATGACTAATATTTTCTTATAATACCAATAATAGTTTATTTCCCTTAACATATATAGACATTAAATAATATTTTCATACTTTATAACAAATTACATAAATAGACACACAAATACCATATTAATTTAGTGCCGGTTTCACCCACTTGGTAAACACTAAAAAATAAGTGATCTACCTTTTCACCCACTTGTTTCACCAAGACTAGAACCCTTTTAATACACATCATACATAATACATTTCTTCATAACATGTGGAAATTAAACATAACAACAGGTGAGCTCGGATGCTCAGTATGGGTCACAAAGGGAGATATGTAAGCATAACATGAACATAAGGGTATGATAAAAAAATCATAACATTTGAATATCATACCATAAATGTAAAATATCATATACATGAGTCATGGAATAAATATTGGTATTTCATATGACAGAAATCATAATGTAATCAAGGGAATAAACCATGAAATCATAATATAGGAATAAGATATGGAGTTGTGTTAGATATATAAACATAATAAATTATTTCTATAGTAGTCAAGGATTAATTCCTAGTCCATATTAGTGGAATGGGTTCAGATTCCACGAAATATTAGTAGTCAATGTTCACTCTCAAGTCCATCATATTGGACTAAGTCCTCTACTTAACCTAGTTCACTCTGCATTCCATCCATGCCAATCTAACATGATATAAATATTTACCCAATGCATTGGAGGGAGATATAGGTTCTTCAAATATAATTATGAAATGATAAATATGTGTGCCACTAGATCAAAAAAATTCACCATGTCATAACACATGAAATGAAATGGGTATCATAAAAATGATATAATATCACATGTTTTGTAAAAGATACATTTTTCTAAATCGTTCCATCAAAACATAACCCACGAAAAGAAGAAGGGATCATATGTATATATCTACTGGAAGTGAAATGTGTGTCATAACATCATTAAATCAAAAGCATAAACCATTAAAAGAAAAAATATGAACTATATCGATGGATAATATATTGTTAAATTCAACAGTAACACCAACATATGTAATCCTAGATAGAAAATTATTTTGAAATATCTTTTGTAAACATTTATTGGGGAAAAAATCCATTCTTCTTTAAAAACACTTCTTAATACGTGAAATATTTATTAAATTTGTTTTCTATAGATATAGATTTTAATACATATAATATAATCTTTTAATATAATTTAAATCATTTTTCCTAAATATAATTTTAAAAGTTCAGTTAAAAAATCATTTTAAAATCATTTTGAGAAAACATGTTTTTTTGCATGAAAACAGATTTCCAACTGATGATAGAAATTAAGTAAGATTCATACAAAAAAATTCTTATTTGTATTATGTAAAAAATAGGAGCAAAATGTAACACTTAAATGAGGATATCATTTGTCATGACCTCCTGTCCACAAGGTGTACCCCTCCTGGGCTAGTAATGTGAGATGGGAGATAGTGAGCCCCCAAGTCTCGCTTCTAGTAGTCCCCGAGTTAGTGACTAACACTGAGGGTATAGTAAACACACAAATGAGAGGAATTACCCTCCAAAAGACCTTATGCTGAAGATAGAGATTAGATACACACCAACCAAATCCAACTCAAACAGCAATATAAAATAAATCCCAAGTACACATATGTAATGTCATGTAAACTACTACAACTGAAATGGGAAAATCATTAAATACCCAAAATAATGTAAAAACAGCACCAACCACATGCTCGAACTACTCCTGCAACCTCAAGCTAGTAGAAACAAACATGATCTCCAACCTGCTCTAAGTGACCTGAAAAAAAAAATATACATAGGGTGAGTATAACAGTATAGTCAATAGGATCCTACATAAATATTGTCATGAAAAAGTAAAGAAATCATGCTAAAGCACAGTGAACAACAAGTGAAACTAAATTATCACCTAAAGAGTTATACTATGTTCCCAACCTCACCAGGGCCACTCTCACCATGTAACACATACAAGAGTATATAATATAATAAATAATATCAAGGGTAACCTAAAGCTACTTCACCACTGGTTTTTTTGTTTACCCCAATGTTGCATGTCCTAAGCACCTCTCTCCAAAAAGTCTAGCCTTCAGACACCTAGTCGAACCACCAAAACATGCACCTCGTGCAATAAAACCACCACATCCACGTAAGAAAAGTAACCAGGTTGTTTCTAGGATCCAGCAAAACTCGCATAACGTTTATCATACATTCAGTATTATACCTCAAGCCATAACATCCCATAAAATGAGTAAGGATCCTCAATCCATCACATCATATACATGTTATACCTATAGTATTCCATATGAAACTATGTCCATAATATATGTGTGTGAATAAACACAAGCCATTACATCCCTCTACACACATATATGGGGAAACCTTATCACTATGCCCAGCAACACAAGTAAGTACCAAGAGAAGAGGGTGGGGCCAAAGGGGGTTGTTAGCCATCCATCCTCCCACCAGAATGTTGGGGAAAACAACCCCAGGTCTTAGAATCCCCGGGGTGTTAGTTGAACTAACTAGAATGGTGGAGTAGTGTATTGAAACCCAAAAAAGTACAGAATATACTATAGATCACAACCACACTATGGGACAAACTAGTCTTAGAATCAACTGTATCTAACATCTCTTTGACTCCCAAATTCCACTTCTAAGACTAGGTATCCTATAAGCACACAACCATTTTAAGAGATTTAAAACATTAATTCATTCCCTTATTATCAGTTTCACATTAAGTTAATTTATTATTTAAAGATTAATTAACCATTAACAATTACAAATCATATTTAAGTAGTATCACACCCAAAGTCCACTTTCCAATCAAATTACAACCTTAGCATTGCACCCCAGTAAGCTCCAACCCCGTGTATTAAAATCATTTATTCAATTATTTATTTATAGTATTACATTACCATATTCCTATGCATTCTAGAAAAACATTATAAGCTACTAAACACAAGTGTCTCAATATGGTGAGTAGATGAACCACCCTTCGAGTCATTAACAACTATATTAATAGTGTAGACACTTCCTCCCTTGAGAATCAAAACATGGAAATCACGTGGCATACACCGCGCATATTCACCCCTTTTAGAGGAAGGGTTATAAAGACTAGCTGCCTTGAACAGTAGGGACTATAAAGAAGATAAACAACCAATAAGAAACAGTGATAATCCAAAAATTCACATCCAACCCATTTCACCATCCCTGGTGTCCTCCCTGACACATGGATGCATAACCCAATGAATCTCACCACCCTAGGCATCAACTGCTACAACAAACAGTAGGACTCCCTGCCCCCAGATATCACAACATTCATTCAGGATGATATCACAACACAAGAAGCAGGAAAAAAACATCATATCAATTGGGCTCTTGAGCCTTAAACAATCAATATGTTTACTTAGAACCCTATAAGGAATTATCTTTTATCGAACAACCAATTCTTTAATCCATCTTGGATTAACCAATTTATTATTCGTAGGTTCCATATTCGGAAAACCTAATTAGTATGCTATCACAAATAATAAAAAATGCTTACTGCACCAACTTTATTAACATCAAATTACAATAAGAGGAAATGTATTCATTTATATGCATATTTATCTTTATCTAAACAATTATCAATTAATTCCAACTTTATGTTCTTTACCAATTTCCATCGTGAATGAAATCTAAATAAGAAAGCATAGATATCAAACTATCTAGAAAAAAATAGAGGTAATAACATATGATCAATATAAATTTATTTACCCCATTCAAATATTTATTATTTCAATCCCATTGTGATCTAGTGGGATAAAATATGATAACTTTACAGTTTCACATAAAATAAAAGAGAAGAAAAAAATCTCATACCTCAAACGGTTCTTGTTTTTCTTTATACCAGAATAATCTACACAAAGGATCACGATCGCCTCCTCCCGTGAAAACTGTATCCACCCGAGGATGTAAAGACACCACCACACTGGTCGACACTAAATAAAATCCCATTAGGAACATGGATATACCATTCCATAAAATATAAAGGAGAAATTTAAGGAGATGAACACAAAATAATGATGATAAAACATACCTTATATCGATGAGTTCACACATGCTATTTTCCCCAAAACAGGGGGTGCACATGAAAGAGTAAGAAACATCAAGGAGAAACAATCTGACGATTAAGGTTTGATCACACCGCTCCTATGGGATGAAGGAAATTTTTGAGCTTCTTAGACCATTTAAAAAGAAGGTTGACCAATAGAGGAAGATATCTCATACCTTTATAAGATTTAATGGATAAAATGTTTAAGATACACTAGATTTTCCAATAAAATTGGATCGCATTAAACCACATGGTTTGAAAAATTAAATACAACCTGGGACATAAGAAAATTAATATAGGAGTTATGAGATTTTATTTAGCCTTAAATCCCTTAAAAATTCCTGGAATGCATTTTACCTCAAAGAAAACTTTAATGGGTAGAAACTGTAGGAAGCTAGAAATACAATTCATGATCTTCGAATCACTGTACTCCTATCAATCATGGAAACATTGTACATGATTCTGGAAACAAAATACACTCACCAATCCCGGAAACACTGTTCAGGGAATGACTCACTGATCCTGGAAACACAGTCCAAAAAATGACTCACCGATCCTTGAAGCACTGTTCACGGAATGACTCACCAATCCTGGACTCACTAATCTTGGAAAAACTGTTCACAAATGACTCACTGAGCCTAGACTCACCGATCCTAGAAACACTATTCATATAATGACTCATTGATCCTAGACCCACTGATGAGATGGTATTGTGCATAGAACTACAGACCAATCTGATGGTACTATTTACAGAATTACTCACTGATCTGATGGTACTATTCACAGAATGATAGACTGATCTGAGGGTACTATTCACAGAACGATAGACCGATCTGATGGTATTATTCACATAATGACAAACTGATCTGATTATAATTTTCAAAAATTATAGATAGATCTGATGGTACTGTTCAAAGCACGACTCAGTAATCCGATCTTATTGTTCAGAGAATGACAGACAGATCTGATGGTACTATTCATAGAATAACTCACTGGTCTGATGGTATTGTTCATAGAACAACTCACTGATTTGATGGTACTGTTCACAGAATGATAGACTGGTCTGATGGAACTATTCACATATGTCTCACTGATGAAATTGTTCACATCTGTCTCAATGATGGAACTCTTCACATTAGTCTCACTAATGGAACTATTCACATCAGTCTCACTGATAAAACTGTTCACATCGGTCTCACCAATTAAACTATTAACATCGGTGTCACGGATGGAATTGTTCACAACGGGCTCACTGATGGAACTGTTCACATCGGTCTCACCAATGGAACTTTTCACATTAGTCTCATTGATGGAACTGTTCACATCAGTCTCATTTATGGAATCATTTGTAGAATTGGAAAAATTGAAAAGGTTTTGAGGATAAGTCACCTTGACCTCCCGAAACACCTTAGACACTAGATTTTCGCAATGTAATTGACCATAGAGGTCCGTGACATAACATCAGATACCTATCAAAACATTCTCATCCTCGAGAATTTAAAACCAACCCAAAAGGAAATAGAAAAGAAGTCTGAACATCCACCCATCTAGTTACCTCTCAAAAGAGCAAAAGCCACACGAAGCAACCAAAGAAATCCATCTCATCAACACGAAAGGTATATAACTTCTTAGAGGACTTGGTTTCATGAAAATATTTAAACATTAATCAACTCTGGGTACTGATCACATATATGTGACTCATTTTCCCTAGTACTCTCTTCCATGCCACCATGTCGCCATAAGACACGAACCAAGGGGATTGAAAGCTTGCGCAACACCTTCTCTTTGTGGTCTTGGATCTCCATAGGTTGCTCCTCAAAGGTCACATCATCATCAACATCGATCACTCCATGATCGATGATGTGAGACTGATCATGAAGATATCGCAGGATCTGTGATTCATGAAAGACATCTTGTATCCAGCTCATCTGCGGGGTATGTTCTACTCGATACGCCACGACACCAACATGATCCAAACCTCTAAAGGCCTAAAAATAATGGGAGAAATATTCCTCCCATGACCAAAATTTCATTGCCCACGATGGGGAGGTACCTTAAGAAACACGTGATACCCAACATTAAACTCTAAGGGTATCCTCCTTTGACCGAAATATGAATTCGGACAATCTTGGGATATCTTCCTCCTCTCCCAAATCACCTGAACCATCTCTATTGTATTCTAAAAAAGTTCCTATCTAAGAATTACTGACTCTCCGATCCCAGCCCATCACAATTTAGAACGAAAACGTTGTCCATACAAGGATTCAAATAGTTCCATACCGATGGTAGAGTGGAAACTATTGTTGTATGCAAACCCCACTAAGGGTATGTTCCTAATCCACGATCCTCGAAAATATATGACACAAGAGCATAACATGTCCTAATGAGTTTGGATGGTCTACTCTATCTGACCGTCCGTCTGAGGATAAAAAGAAGTGCTAAGGAATAACTAAGAATCAAAATCATGCTAGAGATATCTCCACACCCTAGAGGAAAAATTAGTATTATGATAGGAAATGATCATCCATGGGACTCCATGAAGTATCAAAAGATCCTATAGATACTACCTTGAAAAAACAACCACCGAGTTTGACTCTTTGATTTCTATAAAGTGAGATTATTTTTTAAACGATCCACTACCACTCAAATGGAGTCATGTCCTCCGTGACATCGAGGTAAAAACTCTGCAACTGTACTCTTTATCCCAAGCCACCAAAGATGACTCCCCAAGGCTAAAAACATCTCTGTCATGCTAGGATCCACCACTAATGGAGAACTATGTAACTCTATGAGAACCATCTCACACAGATTCAAAGGAACAAAAATCCTTCCATGATACAACACTTTGGGTTTTTCCTCCTCATACCAACCCTCAGGGGCCTCACCACAAACAACTTGGTCTCTCCAGACCTCCACCTCAAGATCTCCCAACTGGGACTCTTCCACCTCCTACACCTAAGATGACTACCCTATCCTCTGATGAGGAAAACCACTACTCCCAACTTCTCCTATATCCCTATGTAATGATGACAGTTATTCGATTACTCTACAGGAATCACCAGATTCATGAATTGCATCACCACATGCATTCCTGCTCAGTGCATCAAATACAACATTCCCCTTTCTAGTTGTATACTATATTTTGAGTTAATATTCATGTATGAACTCCATCCACTAAGTCATGCTGGGTGAAAACAAACCCCAGGCTCTTATGATCGGTGAAAACCACAAATCACTCACCAGTGAAGTAATGTCTCTACAAATTCAGAGAAAACGCCATGACTGTGAACTCTAGATCATGGGTGGCGTAGTTTTGTTCATGAGGAAGAAACTGCTAAGACTCATAAGAAACAACTGATCTCTGCTACATTATAACACAACATAATCCCAGATGCGAAAAATCGTATAAAACATCAAACTGAACTCCCTCAGTAGGAAGAAAAAGAACTTGAGCACATACTAACTTCTCCTTTAGATACTCGAAAGCTTCTTGTCACTGATCCTTCCATATGAATTCATGATCCTTCCTGGTCAAAGCATTCAAAGGAGTTGCAACTTGAGAGAAATCAGCTACAAGCCTTCTATAGTAGCCAATGAGACTACGGGAAAATTTGCACCTCTGACACAGTCTTGGGGGATTCCCAATACACAACTGCTTCTATCTTCGATGGATCCACAGCTAATCCCTACTGGGACACAACGGACCTTATGAAACATGCTTCTCGAGCCAAAAAATCACACTTCGACAACTTCCCAAACAATTTATGGTGATGAAGAACTCCCAAAATGACGTGTATATGGTCTGCATGCTCCTTCTAAAATGTGGAGTACACAAGGATCTCATTGATAAAAACCTCCACAATATTGTCCTGGATGTTATGGAACACAACGTTCATCAATCTCATGAACTCAGTTAGTGAATTTATGATGCTGAACAACATTAAAACGAACTCATAATGCCCATTATGATGAAAGAAACCATTCTTCAGGATATCCTCATCCTTCACATGCATCTTATGATATTATGACAACATATAGATATTTGAGAACCAACATTCACCCTTTAGTTGATCGAATAGGTCATCAATACGTGGAAGAGGATAGCAATTAGTCACTGTCACTTTGTTTAAGCGATGATAATCCACACAGAATGACAAACTGTCTTCATCCTTCTTCAAAAACAAAACTGGTGCACCCCACAGTGACACCTCCAGCCGAAAAAAATACACAATAACATACCATCAAATTTTTTAAGTAGCTCTTGTAACTTAGAAGGGGTCATTCTGTATGGGGACATAGAGATATGAGACACTCCTATTTATATCTCGATCTCCCATCGAGGGGGTAATGCTAAAACAACTTCTGGAAAGACATCAAGTTACTCTTCTACAAACCTAGGAATGTCTAACTACTAAACCTCTAACGAACACAAAATCAGCTCATCCATCATGGATAAGAAGGTTGGAACACACCTCTGACCCATCCGAGGGTCTTGCTCACTAATGAACACCACTGGATCTTCATCCGCATCAAAGAACACAACCTGCCTCCTAAAGCAATCAAAGAGAGTCTACACTGAATACAACCAATCCATTCCAATGCTGACTACATATGGTAGTATTAATAAACATAGGAAATCTCCACAAGATTGGTGCTACCCTAAAACTTTCTCACAGTCTCTACATACTTCAAACAAGTCAACTCGACCTCCAATTGGTGTAGTCAACGCCAAGGGCACTGGAAGACTTTTTACCTCAATTTCCAAAGCATGGACAAGGGTAGGTGATATTAAGGAGTGTGTCGCTCCTAAATAAAACAAGGCATACACCAAGGTAGAAAACAATAAAAGGGTACCTTAAACAACGTCTACCTTTCCTAGAGCTGGCAATGCTAAAGCATGAAGCTGTATAGCACCACCTCCATGGCCTCTCTGACCCAGATAAGAACCACCACCATGGTCGCGATCTGCTCTCTGAGGATGGGGAGCATCATAGGGATGTCATATGCCTGTCCTATATATTATCTCCTAATCTAAAGCTGGTGCAACTTGTTGTTGCTGCCACTATTGGAACTGCCTCAATGGAAGAACCAGGAGCGGAATTCCCAGTGCAAGATGACTGTTCTAAAAGGTCAGGAACTATATCCACTAATGACCCCGACCAACACAAGATAAATAGGTACCTAATCCCTTGGCATAGGCATGAGATCCACTGCCTCCGGAGAAACGTGATGTGGAGGTCTTAGACCCACCCCCTTCTAAACAGAAATTCTTATGAACTGAAAACCGGGAACCCTGAACAACAGCTCTGCTTCGTGAGGAATCATGAAGACTCCCTCTCGCGATGATCCAGTTGTGGCCAATGTCCTTTCAATGACCTCTTCCATTTCCTGCACCTCAAGATATGTCTTCAGCATAAATGGGGTGACCTGGTGGTGGATCTCTAGATGCAATGACTCCTCAAAATGCTTTGCCCTGGCCTCCTCATCTGGCAGCAGGTCCGAAGAATATAGTCAAAGGTTCCCAAAACAGATTCCAAACTCTCGCACACTAGAGTTCCCCTGTCAAAGGATAAGAAACTCCTAGCCACTAAAAGTGTTTTCAGTAGAAGAATAAAACTCGACTCTAAAATTATCTCGAGACTCCTCCCATGATATCATTGAATACTCATGATCCTTGAGGAACAAGAACCACCATTGCCTCACTACTCCATGCAGCCTCATCAAAACCAAGGAAAACCAGTGATCCTTTTGAGAACTGATCAAACTGAATCCTATTTCGACGTCCTCCAACCAGCCTTCCAAGACTACATCTGAAATTGATCCCTCATACAATTGTAGTCTCTGGAACTGGAACTCTTGGAGTATCCTCCCCCAAGTGTCATCGTCATCAACCACAATCATGTGGCGATCTACTGTCCTAACTTGCTGGACATCTTCTGCACAAACCCGATGGGGACGTTAACCTGGAGCCATAATAGAAAAAAGAATACCATTTGATCTCCTAAACCTTTAATATGGAAGACTCAACATTAACTGATTAAATTTTTTCTTTTTTCAATTTAGGTTAACCTATCCCAAGTTCAGCCAATTCATAGATAGAAACAAAGAAGAATAATTCCTGATCCTATCCTCGGTCTCGACCCTATTACTAGTATCACCTAGTTTAGTATCCATTGTAAACATAAAGGTCTATACATTATATCATAGGGTTCCCTAAATTCATAAATCTCAGCCTATCCCCAGTATTTACATCACATGCTAATATTGGCTGACACTGTTTCCCTACCAACCCATCCAATATCACCTATGCATAACACCAAAATCCATCCAATCCCTCAACCATACCTCTGATACCACTCTGTCATGAACCCCTCCCCACACGGTGTACCCCTCTTGGGCTCGAAATATAATAAGGGAGATAGTGACCCCCGAGTCTTTCCTACAGTAGGCCCGTAGTTAGTGACTATCACAGACGATATAGTAAACAATCAAAAGGGAGGAATTACCCTCTAAGAGAACACATATAGAAGAGAGAGATAAGACAGACACCAACAAACTCCAACTCAAACACCAATATAAAACAAATCCCAAGTACACATATGTAATGTCATACAATCTTCAACAACTGATAGGGGAAAAACTAAAAATACCCAAAAGAAAGTAAAAACAACAGCAACCACAAGCCCAAATAGCTCCTGCAATCCCAAGCTCGTATAAACCAGCTTGATCTCCAACCCGATCCAAGTGTTCTGGAAAACAATATATATACACATAGAGTGAGCATAAAAGTGTACTCAGTAGGATCCTCCCCGAAGCCACTCATGAAATATTAAAGAAAAATTGCTAATGCACAGTGAACAGCAAGGAAAACTAACTCACCACCTAAACAGATATACTATGTTCCCAGCCTCACCATGGATACTCTCACCAAGTAACACATACAAGAGTATATAATATAATAAATAATATCATGGGTAACCTTCTACTACTTCCCCACTAGTTTCCCCCTTTTCCCCAACGTCGCACGTCATAAGAATATCTCCCCAAAAAGGATTTACACAAACACCAAGGAAAAGCACCACAACATGCACCTCATACCACAAAACCACCATTTCCACATAAGAAAAGTAACCAGAAATTTTCTAGGAGCCACCAAATATTACATAACATGTATCATACATCTGGTATTATACATTAATCCATTAGAGCCCATACACCAAGTAAGGATCCTCAATCCATCACATCCTATAAACATTATACCTATAGTAGTCCACAGGAAACTATATCTAGAATATATGTGTGTGAATAACCACAAGCCATTATATCCCTCTACACACATATATGTGTAAAAATAACCATTGTGCCTACCATCACAAGTAACTACCAAGATAGGAGAGTAGGGCCAAAGAGGGTAGTCAGCCATCCACCCTCCCACCAGAATGTTCAGGTTAACACCTCATAGGGCTTTGAAACCCTGTGGTGTTAGTTTACTTAACTGACAGGGTGAAGTAGCTTATAAAAACACAAAAAGTACAGTATATACTTAATCTCACTACCACACAATGGGTATAACCTATTACTAGACTCAAATGCAGGTAATTTCTCTCGGACTCCCGACGGCCACATCTAAGACAAGGTATCCTATAACACCACAACCATTTTAAGAGATTTAATACATTACTTTTTTCTATTTTTATCTATTTCACTTTACGTTAATTAATTTTATAAACATTAATTAAAAATTATGAATTCCACATTATATTTCATTAGAATCATACCAAATGTCAACTATTCATTCAAATTATAACCTCGGTATTGTGCCCCCGACATGCTTCAACCCCATGGGTTAACATCATTTATTCAATTATTTATTTAACACATTACCTTCCCATATTCCCATGAATTATAGAAAAACATACTAATCTACTGAACACAAGGGGCTCAACACCGTGAGTAGATAAAATAAATATCGAGCCTTTGCCACCAATAGCAAGAGCATAGACCCATCCTCCCTTGAGAATCTAAACACCAAAATCACGTGGCATACCACATGCATGTTCACCCCTTTCGGAAGAAGGGTTAGAAAGACTAGATGCCTTGAGTAGTGGGGAATGTAAAGAAGATAAACAAACAATAAGAAACAGTAGGCCTACATACCCCCACATATAATCTGATGCATCTCACCCCTCTATGCGTGAACTGGTACCACAACCAGTAGGCCTACATACCCCCACATATCATAACATCCATCTAGGCTCACATCAGAAGAAAAGAAGTAGGAATACAAACTTCGTATCAATTGGGATCTTGGCCCTTAAACAATCAAAAGGTAACTCAGAACCATACAAGGAATTATCTTTTATCGAAATTATAGTTCTCTAATCCATCTTGGATTAAACAATTTACTATTCGTAGGTTCCAAATTCAGATAACCTAACTAGTAAGCTATCACAAATAATTAAACAGGCTTACTACACCAATTTGATTAACATAAAATTATAACTAGAAGAACCAGATTCATTTACATGCCTCTTTATCATTAGACAAACAATTATTAATTATTTATAGGATTTTGTTCTTTACCAATTTTCATCATGAACAAAATCTAAACACGAAAGAATAGATATCACACTATCTAGAAAAACAAGAGGCAATAACATAAAATCAATATCAATTTATTTATCTAGTGAAAATATTTATTATGTTAAATCCATAGTGATCCAGTGCGATAAAACATACTAACTATACAATTGCATGTAATAGAAGAGGGAAGCAATGAATCCCCTACCTCAAACGGTTTTTGTCGTTCTCTATATGAGAATGATACACACAACGGATCATGATCGCCTCCTCCCTTCCAAACTGTATCCACCCGAGGATGTAGAGACACCACCACATCAGTCAATACCTAAGATAAGCTCATTAGGAACTTGGAGATTCCATTTCATAAAAGGGCAAGGATAAATAGAAGGAGATGAACCCAAACAAATGACAATAAAACACACCATATATCGATGAAGGATCTACACTTGATGCACGCACCAAAATAGGGGATGTTCATGCAATGGTAAGAATCTTTAAGGGGAAACGATGTGAGGATTATGGTTCAATCACACCAATTTTATCGGTATAAGGAAAGGTTCAAGGATCTCATACCAAGGAATAATAAGGTAGAAGAAAGGAGAAAGATATCTCATCCCTTTAAAATATTTATTGGAGAAACAGTTTAAGATACGCTGTATTTTCCATTAAAAGTTTATAGCATTAAACCGCATGGTTTGACCAAGAGAAATAATTATAGGACATAAGAAAATTAATATAGGAGTTATGAGATTTTATATCGACTTAAATCCCTTAAAACAAGGCCATGAATGCATTTTACCTCAAAGAAAACATCAAAGGGGTGAAACAGTATGAAGATGGAAACACCCTTCATGATAATGGAAACATTGTACACCTACTGATCCCGAAAACATTGTACACGATTCTAGAAACACTATACACTAACCGATCCTGGACTCACCAATCATGGAAACACTGTTAACAAAATGACTCATTGATCCTAGACTCAATGATTTAGGAAACACTATTCATGGAATGACTAACCAATCATGAAATCACCGATTTAGGAAACATTGTTCACAAAATGACTCAAAAATCCTAGAAACACTAGTCACAAAATGACTCACCAATCCTGGACTCACTGATCCGATGGTATTGTTCATAGAAAGGTAGACTGATCTGATGGTACTGTTCACAAAATGACTCACCGATCCGATGGTACTGTTCACAGAATGATTGGTCGATCCAATTTTACTATTTAAATAATGATAGATTTCTCTGATGTTACTATTCATAGAACGATAGACTGATATGATGGTACTATTCACAAAGTGAATCAATGATCCGATGGTACTGTTCACAGAATGATAGATCGATCTAATGGAATTTTTCACATCGGTCTCACCGATGGAACTATTCAAATCGGTCTCATGGATGGAACTGTTCACATCAGTCTCACCATTGAATTGTTCACATCGGTCTCACCAATGGAACTATTTACATCAGTCTCACCGATGGAATTGTTCGCATTGGTCTCACCGATGGAGCTGTTCACATCATTCCCCTAATGGAACTATTTGTACAATAAGAATAATTGAAAAAGTGTTGGAGATACATCACCTTTACCTCCCGGAACACCTCACACATCATATTTTTCAAAGGAATTGACCATAGAGGTCTGGGATACTACATCATGAATAATAATAGGAGATGTAAATTCAAGAGAGTTACTGAAAGATAGATCATAATATTTTATCACTTTTATAATAATATTAAACAATCCCGATAACTGATGAGATTGTAGTAATAAAATAATTCCACATTTATTACGTTGAATCATAGTCCCCATGAATGAATTAAATCTCATGAATATCAATATATCATAAATATAAGTATATTAATGATATAATATGTCAATGTTTAGTCTATACAACTCATAAAAGTATGCATTCTCATACCATAAAACATGCTTCAAATAAGGGAATTTGAGACAAAACAACTTTAATGATTTGGTAACTATTGAACCATGAACCCCATGAAAGATAAATAGTAAAATAGATATGTAAATACTAATAAATTTTAGGCTAGTATGAATAGAATATATTCATGGTTATTTATTAATAAAAAACCTCTCATGATGGTGATTTTGGGTTTATTTAGTCTATTGACAAGGTTTGAGGTTATTAATGAAGGCTGGTTTTGAAAGAAGGATTGAAGAGTTAGTAGTAATGACTTATCTAATGGAAATAGTGAATGTATGTTATCATGGAAATCATGAATGCATGATCTTGTGGAAATCACTAATGTTTAATAGACCTCATGGATCATGGATGATAAATATATCTCACGGATCGAGAATGTTTGGACTAATATTGTGATAGGATCCTGCACAACACTCATGACTAAAATTAGATATCATGGTGGTATCTATTGAATCAATCATGATTTAATTTGGATATTTCAATGGGATCTTGTGAAAAACTCCTGATTTTCATTTTTACATGTTCCTAGATATCACTCAAAGAAATAATACGAACTCACACCGGGATCTCATGCCATGTGTGAAAGAGGACTGACACCCAGATCACTTGAAAAGTGCAAGTAGACCTCACATATGGATCTTTTGAAGCATTTGATATCCATGATGTGGATCTCAATATAATATTTTTGGAGTTAAGGTAGTGGTTTTATGCCTAATAATACCCCCTAACCCATCCTTGAATTTTGGAGATGTTTTTCTGAAAAGATTGATCTGAAGCATCATCTAGGGAATATATTAACAGAGTGATCTCACAAAAGGGGTTCATGGATAGATATCTCGAAAGAGTACATGAAAATTACATCATGTCAGTGTTTTGAATGATCTGAATATGGTCTTGTGAAAAGGGATAATGAAGAGTCATTAAAGATGACACATGAAAGCAGACACAAACCCAGATCTTGTGAAAAGTGCGAAAGCGGTATCACAACAGGGAATCATGAAAAGAGAACAAGTGGTATCACACCTAAAAATAATGCTCAGACTGAAAGAGGAATTGATGAAGTGACTCATTCTGGGATCTCAATCCTGATTCTTGCACTAGGGTCTAACATCATGATCTCAGGTAAGGGGTTACACACCGGGTTCATGTGTGAGGGGTTACATGTTGGGGAATCATGTATGGGTATCACACTAGATACCAGTTCAAAGAGATACGTCCGTCTATTTATATATCAATGGTATCAAATTCATATCTCAATTCTAAATGATAATATTAATATATTGCTTCGGCCCCATTCGACAATACTTGATGGAGGAGCTTCTTCACTGCTTCATTCAAGGTAGTGAAAAGAAGATTTGGTATCTTTAGATGATTATGAAAATTGGAGGTGATTGTTTTGTCTATGTAAAGAGAATTATGTTCTAGTTGTCTTGAATGAATTTTTTTATCTAGGTGTTTTCATAGATGTAAAGGAATAACCATTAAAGGGCATCAACAAATCAACTACAAACATTTCATGATTCATTCTTTATTGATAATTAGGGAACAAACATTTATATAATTGTGTTTGGATCCTTTCGAATAGAGTTAAAAAAGGAATATAAAAAAGGTGATCCTTTCCACCTATATTAAACCATTGAAAGAGAGTTGTGGAGTTACCATTTGGAAATCAGTGAGCTGACCCTAATCATTATAACTGTACTGAGCCTTGTCATAGAAATGATTTATCCCAAACCTTGTATTTTGGATGTGAGCCTGACTGGATCTGTTACATTATAATATTGTCATTGAATGCTCCGTGGATGTATTCCAGTGAGGGTAGACCATGTAAAGCAATTTCATCTCATGCAAGAGTTCATTTCTATTCATAATTAGATACAGGAATAGGAAATAATAGTGTATTGTTTAAGGGAAAATAATGATCCGTAGTGGTAGTTTTTTTAATCATTCAGTCCATGATTCACCCACCTCTTAGGGTATTTATACTAGTTGGGATAATAATTGGTATAAGTGAAAATAGTTGAAATTCTATGGTTCTCTCTCAGTAAAAGAAATGGAGGTTTTCAATCACAAATGGATTCTGATCATTGATTGAAACAGTTTTCAATTATGGAAGAATCATATGGAGCACTACTTTAGATCATTAGGAATGTATGTATTTATGGCAGTGATGAATAGAATTTCAGGTAGTATTGATTGTGGTGGTTTTTCAAAATATTACCAAAGGGATTTAGATGCTGACACCAAAGCAATCATTGATTTATGGGGATCCATATCTAACACTATCTATACTAAGTTGAGGTCATATAATTCATCACATGATGTGTGGAAAAAGATTCAAAATATTTTTAATGGAATCTCAAAATGAAGAGAATCAAATCTATAGGTTCTATGTAATATATATTTGGATCACCTAATACACCCTAATGATTCAGTTGATGTGTTCCATGACCATATAAATGTTATTGTGAAAGACATTCTTGGTCTTAAAGAAATTTTTAAATATTTAATGAATGTCAAGTGAATCATGATATGAATTCCACCTTGGTTTAATCCAATGTTTATGTATTGGAAGATAATGATTCAAATGATCTATCATTAAATATCTTCCCAAGTATTTTTCTTCATAATAGAAGAGAAATGAAGATAATGAGACTTTGGAAAAGTGGAGGTATAAATAATATGAATTCAAGTCCATGAAGAAAATCACTATTGAATACGGAAAGGAAGAAGAATAGAAATATGAAGTCATGTCCTTCCTTCCATCAAATTTATGATGAGGAAAATGAAAGTACAAAGGGAAACTACCACTTGAATTCATTCCATGTGGAATGATTTGAAATCTTATAGTAAGTATACCTAAAATTATTCATTACAATAAAGATGATGAAGTCAACATTCCTAATAATAAGTCTTAAACCTACATGAATGGTAATAAAAATTCCTTCAAAATGAAAAATATGATTTCAAAAGAAGATTAAATTTTAGAAGAATCTGAGGTAGAAGAGTTGGAGGACTGTAATGATTAGGAATAAGATGTTATGGTGTCTATTTTCAGAAATTCCCAAACATGGAAAGAAAGCATCACAGAATAAAGAGAAGTCATAGGAATAGTTTACATTTTAGTTTAATTAGAAGCTTCACATTATGATATATATATTTTGAGATCCTAAACAAATATATCCAATATGGTGGTTCTTAATACCAAAATCAATTTATATGATCAATAAAAATAGAATCCTAAGCTAACATGTGCAATTGAAAATCTAAGTCTTCACCTCCAGAGAACTCATATATGATCGGTGAGATAATGCTCAAATTTGAATAACAAAAAAGGGTGATTGAAGGATTGAATATTACAAAAAAAATATCAAGAAAAAATAATATAAAATCATGAGGAGCAGGTTCTAAACTTGTGAAGGAAAGTTAAAGATGATCATAAACTATTGAATCTCACAAATTTGGTCACAAAGGCAGCAGAAAATGGAAAATTACAGTTAAAAGGATTAGTGAAATAGAAAAAGTATTGCTAGGAGAAGAAAATTATATATCCTAACATTATAGTTTTCATGGTGCTTAATCAAAATTATAAACTAGTAATAGTTGAATTAATACCATAAGAAGACAATTTGAGATTGAATATTTCCTTGGGTACAATTCTGGACCATACGATTCATAGAAACCAAGTGTAAACTAGAATAATAGATGCAACACATAAGAATTCACCCCTGCTTTTGATTTTAATGTTGTAGAGAGATGGGAAAATCAAAAAATTAAGGTTCCATTTCCAAGATGTATAGATGGTAATAATACCAATATATTAATCCATATAGGGATCAATATTAAAGGATATCATTTGATGGTAATTATTTTAGGTGTGGAGGATTCAGTCACGTGGAATGATATTTCTCATCAACAATGAACTGTAATGTGTTGAAGCAGAATGAATATGGTCATAATCAATAGCTAAATGTATCATCAAATTAACTGAAAATGGAAAAAAAAATTGTAGCTCTCTAAGATGGATTTGGTCCATCATACTCTAGGTAATACCACGAAAATCCATTTTTACTAGGTATGAAGTCAAAAACATGCCTAAAACGAATCAATACGAACATTTAGAGGTTGATAACATCGATTTCAAAGCATCAGATCATTCTACAATACAGATCATTGATAGTGGATCTCCCTCTGATTTCCTAAGAAACAAATAAATAATGAAAAGAATAAAAATTTTCAATGAAGGTATTATGATATTTTATAATTTTTAAGTACTGGATGTTATTTTATTAGGAAAATAAAATCATGGGGAAAAGACATGAGTTGTTAATAAGTAGTGGATGTTGATGTTTTCAGTGATGACATACTAACTGTCAATTAATTATGTAATTTGGGTAATTCCAAAGGCTTTTCAGAGAAATTATGTGTAATAATGGAAATATATGTTTCATTTGTTTTATAAATAAATAATATGAAAGGGAATATATACCTTTTTATTGGAGATTTATATATATTCTTTCTTTCTATGGAAGAAGAAAACAAGTTATGGCATAAACATCTTGGTCACCGGATCCAAACATCCCTAGAAGATATGGTGAAATTTGATATTTCTCGTGACCTCTTTATGTTATGTGGGATTATTTTCAACAAGTAGAAATTATTCAAAATAAATATAAGGAAAAATAGAAAAGGTCAAAATACATACTTTAGTTGTGAATATTGATGTGTGCATACCTATTTCACTTAGATCTTTTGGTGGGAGGCAATATTGTGTTCTCTTCAGTGATTATTTTAGTATAATGACATGGGTTTTATTCATGAATCACAAGAATGCGGTCTTATGTTTCATAAAAAATTATTTAAGGGAAGTTAAGAAGATTATTGCTCATAAAATATAGAAGATTGTAATAGATAATGGAAAAGAGTACACAAATAGCCAAGTGAAGGATTATCATGGAAAACATGGGATAAGTGTAACATCCCAAGAAAATAATGTGTAAGAAATTTTCTTATGTATTAATATTTGTGAATTAAAAATAAATTTTAATTTAATGAGGATACTATGATTCAATGGCATACCCGATACGCAAAAATGGGTTTCTTTATGTTGCACGCAATGCTGAGTCATATAAATAAAATAAAATAATAAAATTATTTTAAATAGTAGTTAATTCCTAGCCATTTTAATGGAGGGAATGAATATAATTAACTTAAATATAATTTTATATGTTTGTTAAATGTTTTTACACATATCCAATAAATTCTAGAACATTAAAATAAGAAAGAATCTAATTTTAAGCCAAAATACTCTAATATTCTTTAAAAGGCCGATTTACTGCCTTTTAATGGAGAACCCTCATTAAATCTAGTTTTGGTCACTTTTCTATGTTCTATTTGACAATATAAAATTATTCTTTAGATTGAGGACATCAAAATTTACTTTGGGTAAATATTTGGTATTTTTATGATAAAATTCATTTTTTAGTGAATAATGCAAAATATGGTACTTTAATTCAAAACAGCCTTTTAATATAATTTATTTTTATGGATAGATTTATAATGGTTTTAAAGTTTAATTAGTTTTTATTTTTACCATTTAATCAAATTATTTTCATTGGATGAAATTTCACTTTAAGATTTGGCATAAACAAATGTCAATCTTTTGATATATATTGTTTCTTAAAAACACGCTACTCGTTTTAGCAATGGGATTTAATTTTAAATTAATTAATGAAACTTCTATGTTTTCAATTTTTCAAAATATAAAACATTTATGAATTCGGAATATCATATATATGTTAGGCTGATTTTTTGGTATTTTACTGAAAAGCAACAATTTTAGATGAATAGTGAAACCACTAAGTAGTAGTTAAAAACTGACTTTTTCATTTAAATGAAATTTTACCGCTTCTATGAATTGAATTTATAAAATAAAACATACATGGTTGTTATGATTATGTATTATTTGGTTCAATTAGATAAAATTAGTTTTTTGGTGAATAGTATATTTTTACTTTTATTTACTACGATTAATGGTAAATAGGGTAATGAAGGTAAACAGAATATTATAATAATATAAAATTACCTTAAAACTTGTCCTAACCTTTTTGGATGAGTCATGACCGACCATGGGCATCCTTGTGTCAATTTTGGTACCCCATAGATCCACTTAAAGGGATAATGACACGTTATTTCAATTAAATTAAAGTAATAAAAAAAAGACATTAACCAATATCATTTAGTATTTCAATTTTTACATGGGGATATATAAGGCATATTTTCAACTATAAATATTCATTGGAAACATAATAATATTTCCGACATTATGGGTTTTTTATAATTATTTGACATCAAATAAATTAAATATTTATGACACAATAATGATGCAGTATTTACCTCACAATGTGGTCATGCCACAACTACCTACAATCTAACCCACACCAGCCACCACACCAGCCCCCACCCCCTACCTCCTGCAAAATACTCATGTCATCCTTCTACCACCTGAAAAACAGCCCCAACCACCAGTTCCAGCCCGCAACAGCCCCTGCTATCCCCCTATCGCCTGCCTTCCAGCCCGCACCATCGACTCCAGCCCGCACTAGCCACTGCACCAGCCATCGCACCATCCCCCAGAAGTGCTTTTTATCCTTCAGTGGAATAATTATGTCGATGAATTTCATCCTTATATCCATTAAGATTCATGTGATATCAGTCCTAATGGATTAGAAAGTGGTGTTGGGAAATATGGACAATATAATGACTTCTATCATATTGTATTCTCATGGTGAGGAAATATTTTACTGTGGATGTGTGGATGAGGATGGCTAGACTATTTGTATATGGTGGTATCCACTTATGTGGTGTTGAGGGATCAATGCACATTCTTCAAGAGAAGTTTTCTTGGGAGGTTATTGAAGGTCGTTCTCTATGTGGAAATTTCATATTTGTCATAGTATTGGTCTGACCTTGGGGATCTAGGGGGAAGGACTCTTGGATATGGATCGAGTTAGAGGGGAACAATTTGGTTCTCATGAAGTAGTATCGATGGATTGTGGAATGATGAAACATAAACATCTGGGGGTGTTCAATGGGGTGCAAGGGGGAAGTCTAGGGGGGCATGGAGGTTTTCAAGGGGGCTATCCAGGGGGCATGGGAGTGCAGGGGGTGTTCATACCTTCTGAGCATTTCAAAAATAAAACTCCACTTTATTGTATCAAATTAATTTGAGATATCAAGCATTAAAGCAAAGTTCCATAGTTTAACCTTTAGTTTCATGATTTTAACACATTCAGAGGCAGTTATGAATATTCCTACCAGGGATAAACCCAAACTGATTTGAAGAGATAAACCCACGAGAAATGGGACCTAACCTCATAGCAATAATATTTCTAACGATTTTTGTAAAGGTATTCACAATAGCAATAGGTCTAAAATTCATTGCATCAAGAATATTTTCCTTCATTGGGATCAAGGCAATAAAACTGTAGTTGATTCCATAGGGAATTGATGCATGGTTAAAGAACTCCCTTATAAAGTTAAAGAGCTCATCAAAAACTATGTCCTAGTAGAACATAAAGAATATCACAACATTGTATTATTCATTTATGACTCTGAATTTTATGGAATCTATGTTACCAAATATATTCATTCAAAACATTTCTGGAATGAGACAAAAAAACATGATTCATGCAACCATCTGATCCATCAAAGAGTTGAATTCATCAGCCGCATGTTTTTCCTCACGGACACAGCCTGTTAGCCTGATTTTCCCCACCTACAGCCATAGTTACCATTCAATAATATCTTCATGGAAGCTTCTGACTCCCTGTGGAACAATATTTATGCAGTCCATTGAAATGTTGTGTAACCTCATCCTACTAAACTAGTTAAAAATTTCTCCATCATTCCTATATTTTAAATCAATTCCAGATTTCAGATATTAAGATCAATTCAATATTTAATATATCATCCACATCTTTTATTCTACAAATTAACATGATCCACATCAAATTGAAAACTTGTATCAACATTCATCCATACTCCAGACACATATCAATATCTCCAAATAATGAATGTCATTTCATTATGAAATTCTTCGATGCATACCTTCATCCTCAGTCCTCTTCCAAGAATTATTCATTAGGTTAACACATCAAATTCACTCTTTATATATATTTTTTCAACACATCTTTAACACATCTTCATGAAATAGATTTTCATGCCATTATTCTTGACAAGGGGGAAGGGGGGTTTGTCTAGGGGGAAGGGAGGGGCTGCAGGGGGAGTGTGGTGGGGCGTTCAGGGGGGTGTCTAGGGGATATCCAGGGAATGTCCAATGTAAATAGACATTCCTTTCAAGCTTTAAAAATACTTTAAATAAGGATAGACTACCTCAATGTATGCTTTCACCTTGAAAAAAATACATGAGAATAAATTTATATCTGTAGTCCCATCTAGAACCTCTGAGATTTCATCTACTAATTTGGAATGATCTAAGGTGTGTACTGCACTAGTTCAACAAAATGATTGGTATACTCCATCACTAATCAACCAACTTTGGAAAGATAAATATACTCCCAGGATCTAGAATAATCTATGGCCCCCGGACACTTATGTTCTTTTAAAATTCTCTTGAAATATTTCAACATATCTCTACGGTCATCCTTGTTTGAACCACTGAGTCCTAACATCTTCTATTAGGACCCTCTAATAAGAATGAAACACATTTTACTATGAAAGCCTCAGGATTGTCATCAAAATAAAACATTATTACTATCTTTTGAAGACACTCTTATTATGCACAGGGTTCAATATCACCTCATAAGTTGTGAGTTATTTTCTGGAGAAACTCCAAAGCATTGTCCTTTACAGGAATGGTTTCCTCTTCCCTAACCATAGCAGGATCGATACCCGCTCGCTTTCGAGAATCCTGAATAGAACAGACCAGAACATACACTAATATCTGATCAATTATTGAGGTAGAAAAATCCTTGTCATCTTCCCACGGTTTCACAAGATGTCTCATGGGTTTCAAGGGGATGGGGCTGTCCAGAAGTGGGGGGTGTCTAGGAGGGTGGGAGTGGGGTGAAGAGGGCTATCTAAGAGGGGGGGGGGGGTGTCCCGGGGGGGGGGGGAATGGGGGGGGGGGGTTCTAATGTCGGGGGGGGGGGGGGGGGGGTTATAATGGGGGGGGGGGGGGGTCTAGGGTCCTGGATGTCTAGTGGGGGTGTCCAAGGGGAGGGGGTTGCAGGTCCTGGGGGGTCTAGCCAGGGGGAAGGGAGGGTTTGGGGCTACAGGTCCAGTGTCTGTGTGAGGGTGGGGGGTTCTGTCCTAGGGAGCTGCAGCAAGGGGTCTGTCCAGGGGGTGTTTCAGGTCCGAGGGGGGGGGGCTACCGGGGCGTCCATCCAAGCAGGGCTGAAGGTTCAGGGGGAGGGGGGCTACAGTTCTAGTGGGGGGCTGCAGGGTGGGTCTATCTAGGAGGGGTTGTGGGTCCAGGGGGTCTATCCAGGGGGAGGGAGTTGCTCAAGGGGTGGGGGGGGGGGGGTCTGTCCAGGGGGGACGGAGGGGCTGTAGGTCTAGTGGGGGGATGTAGGGGGAAGGGAGGTGATACATGGTGATCTATACTGGGAGGGGGGGGGGGGGTTGGGATGCAGGTCTAGTGGGGGTGTCAAGTGGGAGGATGCGGGGGGTATCTATCTATACCCACAGTTTGTTGAACTGTGGGTATGTTTTCTGTGAAAAAACTATGTATACCAATGGTTTACTTAACCATGGGTATATAATTTTGGCTGTAAAAATGTATACCGACGGTTATGTAAACTGTGGTTATATATGTATACCTACGGTTCACTAGAACCGTGGGTTATTTTAGATTTTAGTGGGATATACCCATGGTTTCTAAAGAACAGTGGGTATAGGGATATCCCGATGCCTCGATAGCCCATGGTTCATGAAACCGTGGCTATATCCTATACCCATGGTGTGAAACCGTGGGTATAGGTCAATTTTCCAGTAATGAAGGTTATAGTTTCTCTTAAATTATTTTCTTTTATTTTAATTCTCTAAACCCTAATATATTTTCATTCCTTTCATTTATAAAAACACCAGTATCTTCAATCTACTCGGATGTTTTTGTGAGAATTATTTTAACTACATTTACACACACATCTATCTAAAGGGTAAATAACATACTCTTTATGTGGGTGGTAAACTAACGCCTCATGAAAGGATGATTGTTCAATTATCTCTTATTTCCTCTTATAGTGGCCATTATGATGGAACTGTATTTGTATATGATATATTTTATGTTTATTTTTTCATTATGCTTCTGTATTTCTAATTTATAGAATACCTTTACGGTTTCCATTATGAGTAAACATGATAATTTAATTTGAGGAAGTGTAGACTACCGCCCTTCAAAGTGATATGACTCGTTCATACCATACATGGTATGTATAAAGGATGGAGGTATAGAAATTATAAATGATATTATACTATAATTATAATAAATATATGTATCATTAAGTTTTCATTTTATTAAAATATGACATATAAATGAAAGTAGCATTCATACGTACATATGACTTACCATCTCCATGAACGATACAATTCATTTCTTATCTCAAAATTTTATGTGCAATTATAAATACATATATATACTAGATATATATGATATATATGATATCTAAATAATTAATATCATTCTGGAGATAGTGGACTCTTTACCACATGAACAACTTGTAATTATAAGGTGTTCATTTTTTACTCAAGTACCAAATATCGAAAAATGACCATTATTTACTCTAATGATTGCATAATTTTTATAACATGGTAATAAGTGATATAAAAGGAATAATAAACTTGAATAAGTTTTCTTAATCATGTATAAATTTACTTAAGTTTATTATTCAGGGAGAACATGGAACAAACAAGTCATGTTATACATGAGGTAAAGTATTTCTTATCTCACTTTTAATTCCATTAGATTTCCATTGTTCACCAATAATTTATTGTATATGGGGGATTGGGTACTTCCATTTGATATATATTATCATGATTATATTTATTTTCATGGTATTATGTGATTAATTTGGTGTTTTTTAACTTTTTTTCACACAACTCAATTGATTACAATGTGGTAAAGGGTTTTATCTCACTTTTTATTCTCATGAGATTCATGCTATATTTGTCATAGTTTCCTTTGAGTGGTCTACATACATCCCATGTTTTGTACCCTTTGTTTAATATAATTTCATTTATTTGTATTTACATCTTCATTTAATGATCCTTATTTCATGTGTTTCATGTTTTATAAGTTACCAAATCTGTTAGGGAACTTTTTACCCCACTTTTTCATTCATTGGGTTAATCTTATAATTCATAAGTATGTCATGAAATGATTATGTGTGGAATCAATATTTTTTATTTATGATTTAATTTCCACTCCCCTTTGTTTATATATACTTTTGATACACATAATCACTCAATTTAAAAATTCAATAGTCATCGATATGAACTTGATAAGAGTAATTTTAACTAAATTTCTATTCATTCAGTTAAACATCCAAGTCATTGGTTTTGTCTTACAAAGAACATGTGTGAATTTTCACTGACTGATTTACTATGAATATCCAATCATATTGAGTGTATTTTTGTAACACCCCGAGCTTCCACGATACGCTTCTCTTTCAATAATGCAATAGCTTGCATTGTATGCAAGTTCGAGATTCTAACAAACCACGACTAATCAACGTAGCCATTATGAATAGTAATACCCACTTTTTGAAATTATATATATTTTATATTTCAAAATGGACTTCATTTTTGGATTTGGAATGTCGAAATTAGCCTATGTTGAATGTTTTGTAATTTTCTTAGAACTTCCAAATTTTTATGAATAGTGAAAAATACTTAAAACAACGTTTTTAATACAAATAATTTATAGTGATAAGTTATACTATTGAGTGGTTTTAATGTATAATTAGAATATATTTTTACCATTTTATCCAATGGTGTTCATTAGAATTAATTTCACTTTGAAATTGGACATAAACAATTGTGAATCTTTTGATATATATTGTTTCTTAAAAACACGCTATTTGTTGTGACAGCGGGAATTAATTATAAAATTAATTAATTCAACTTATATGTTTGGAATTTCATAAAATATACATCATTTTTGAATTCGGAATATCAATTATAGCTTAGGGTGAAATTTTGACATTGTTCCGAAAAACTTCAATTTTTGATGAATAGTAAAACCACTAAGTGGTAGTTAAATAACTGATTTTTCGTTTAAATGAAATATTACCACTTCTGTGATTTTATTTTCAAAAAACAAACATACATGGTTGTCATTAGGATGTAAAATGTGGTTCAATGAGATTAAAATAATTTTTTTTGTGAATAGTATCTTTTAAGTTTAATTAATCGCGATTACAGATAAATAGTGAAATTTAAGGTAAATATAATATTATAATAATAGGAAATGACCTTGACACTTATCCTACCCCTATTGGATGAGTCACGGCTGACCAATAAAAACCATGGGTCAACTTGGGGACCCCATGGAGCCACTTTGGTAGGGAAAGGACATTAAAAACTTTTTATTTAATGTTAAATTAAAAATGTCACAAACAAGAGTTGTTTTACTAAAACAATTTTTAAATGGGGTTATACAAGTCATATTTTTTACTATAAATATTCATTAGAAAGATAAACAGATTTCCTACATAATTATTTTTTTTTATAATTTTTAGACATTAAATAAATTAAATTATTTATGACACCATGATGATGCAGTGATTACATCATTAATTAACGATTTAAATAAAATGAAAAGATAATGTAAACTCCACGGCTTACACTTGTCCAAAGCATATTGTATGGGTATATATTGAACCCGTATCACCTTAGCCTAGAATTATAGAAGTGTGGGAACTTTAGAATCCGAAAATCATTGTATAACAAAGTAATATTTCATTACTTTCAAAGAGTTCCCCTCCTCTCTACTTATAAAGGGCCCCCACCACTACCACCTTACTCACACTTTCAAGCCATTTGGCTCGGCCAACCTCTGCCCAAATACTCTCCCAACTTCCCTCCCTTACTACTAGAAGCTTCACTTTTGGCATAATTGTTCCCAAGGAAGCCTTTGGCTCAAATTAAAAAGAGTTACCCGATTTTAAGGTAATGTCTTCTCTTGTGTTATTTTGTTTTATTTTTCTTCTGCAACCCCCTAAACACTTTTTATTCATTTCTATTGTAACAACAACAGTATCCTAAATATACTAGTATTTTTTTATAAGAAGTATTCGAGCTACAATTACACACACCTACATCTAATTGTTAAATAACATACTGTTTCTGTGGATGGCGAATTTTTGCCTCACGAAACGATGATTGTTCAACACTCATATAACACCTCTAATGGTGGCCATTATGATGACACTATTTTTATATATGATATATATTATGTTTTTGTTTTCCTTATGATTTTTTATTTTTCATTTATAGCATACCTTTATGGTTTCCATTATGGATAAACACGATATTTTCATTTTTGGAAGTGCGGACTACCGCCCCCTCAAAGTGATTTGAATCGTTAATACCATATGTGGGATGTATAAACAATGGAGTAAATGGTATTATACACTATATTATACTGGAATTTTATTATAAATTAATATCATTATGATTTCATTCCATTAAATACGATATAGAAATGAAAGTAGCGCTCATGCGTACGTACGGCTTACCGTCTCCATGAACGGTGCATTTCATTTCTTACCTCTAAATGTTACGTAATATTATGAATGAATGTATATACTGGATATATATTATATATATGATATCTACATCATGAATATAATTCTATATATAATGGATATTTTACCACATGAACAAATGGTAATTATAAGAAGTTTATTTTTGACTCAAAGATCGACAAAATGATCGTTATTAACTTAAATAATTACATAATGTTTATAAAATGGTAATAAGTGATATAAAAGGAATAAAGAACATGAAAACGGTTCTTAAACAGGTAGATATTAACTCTAGTTTATTATTTAGGAGGTTAAATAGCGGTCGAGTCATGTTGGACACGAGGTAAGGGAACTTCTTAACCCAATTTTCGTTCTTTGGGTTAATCTTCTACTTTGAAATTATGTCATGATATTATTATGTACTATCTTGTATTTGTGCTTTATTTATGTGTAATTATAGTAAATAAACATAATAGATCTATTTTATTTTAAAAAATGATCTTTGTAAAGACTTTGTCTCAATCTCCTTTCATTTAGGCATATTTTGTTTTATACACAACTTTCTTTTATATGGTGTATATACCCCTTTGACATTTACGTTTATTCAAAAGTAATCTTTTTATATGAAGTATTTTACTAAATGAAAAAAAGGGAATGTTTTCATTGCCATACATATGCGGCGACAACGACTTCTCCGCCGTCGTGACCATTATTTATGTTTCAACTTTCTCTACAAGCCATAACTTTTTTTAATGAAAAATAAATACAAAGTTTTAACATTATTTTATTTTGGTATTGAAAATGGTTTTGAAAGTGTTTTTATTATATCAATGTGTTGTATTAATATCTTGTGATTGAAATGTGAAAATGTTATGTTTCGTTTATGCATGTTTTATATGATACGATTATGTTATAGTTTATGATATGTTTAAGCCTATTCATATGAGGAATTCATTGGACTTAATAAGTGACGGGTGGAGCCCTCTATAGATCCTCGATGCATCAGTAGGTCTCATGAGACAAACTAGTGTCTTGGCACGAGGCCTTGACAAAATATTATTTGTATTCTTGGCACGAGGCCTTGGCTACGTGGTTATGATAGTCTGGAATTATGCATTCCATCATTATGAAAGTGGTTATTGATATTTCATGTGAATATTCAACCAGTGGAATATCCATGTGAGTAAGTAAATGGCATTATTTCATTTTACTTTTCCCATATTATGCTAATGTTCAAGTTTATAAGGCTTTTGTTTTAGTTATACATTGCCTTAAATGTTAATATTTGTTTATGAAAGCTTCTGCTATATTTTTATCCTTACGGAGCATCTGAGCTCACCCCTTTCAATGTTTTAATATTTTCCAGGATGTGAAGAAGTATTTTATGAATGACCTGTAGGGATAGTCAGAAGAGGATATGAGTGTGGACTATTAAGACTTTGTTATTAGTTTTTCACTTTATGATGTAATGTAAGACTTATGAATGTATCTAGTGTTTCCTAGGATACTAAACTAATCAGTCTTTTGAGACTTGATCTTTTGTGATCATGCCAATGTTACAAAGTAATGCACCGACTCTGGGTAGCTGGGGTCGGGGCGTTACAGTTGGTATTAGAGGCAGTTTAGTACTAACCTTGGAAGCTAGATTTATATAAACCTTGATTAGAGAACATATCCCAAAGATATACTTTGAGGATTAGTATAGAAGAACTTACTAGAATTTTGGTATTATAGAGATTTTGTGAGTTTTCCGAGCAATACATCCCTCTCTGGATACGAGCAGGTAGAGGCGTCTCTGGCACAGATGTACCTAGGGGTAAAACCCGAAGACACCGCATTGAGCTAGACTCGAATGAGAACTAGTGAACGAAAATGGGCCTTGCTGCACTCTTGGTTACGACACTCCCGGGGGATATGATTAGGATAATTCTCGTTTTCTTTACAAACCACTATGAAGGGTTATGAGTATATACTTTCTCAAAGAAAATATTTTTATGATTATGGATTATATCCATAAACCGTTCAATTTACATTAAGTATTTATCAAGTTTGGAATTATTCATTGCAATTCATAAACTAACCTAGTTTATGCCATTGTATAGAAATGGTGCTCAGTAGAAGGAATGTGAACTCCAGCAATACGTATTATCCAAAGCGTAAGAAGGATCATATCTTTCACGATATTAAGCCAACATTTAGAAGGGAAATAATCTCCCATGTGTTCTCAACATGTGAAGAAATAGTATCGTGTGTTAATAAGATATGTAAAGAATTTTCTGAGTCTTATGTCTTTGAAGGGAAGAAAGAGAAGAAAATAATGGAAGAGAGGATGATGGAAAAAGGGACATGGGAAAAGAAGTATTATCCAATATGTGATAACTGTGGGAAGAAACACCTTGGAACTTTCCTGAAGGGAATGTGAGTTTGTTATAAGTGTCGAGAAAAAGGACACCAAGTGCGTGACTGTAAGGGTAAGAAAAAGGTTTCAAATGTACAATGCTTCATCTGCACGGAGTGGGGACACTATGAAAACCAATGTACAATTCATCAGAGTGTGCCCCAAATGATGTTATTGGATAATAATCAAGTTATGATACTACCACATATGAGGAGGAATGATTAGAGTTCTTATGTTCTTATTAATGAATTTTGTAATTTGTGTGTGGTATCAATGATGTACTGGTTATAATAATTATGGAGTATATAAGGATTGTACTCCAGTACTATTTCTTCAAGGACTTGAGATTGTGTGGAACCAAGAAAAGTGACTCCACAGTAGGTTAAATTTTTGGAAAATATGTGGTTGAGAGAAAGATAAACCATAATATGGTTCTGATACCAAGATAGTGATTTTGGAATAAGACATGATTGATTTGGATAAATTATATTGGATATTCTTAACTTCCTTGAAACTGATTGATGATTTGTATACATTTTTTGATAGAAGAGGTATATCTAGTATTCTAAAAGGAATAAGGGATCATGGTAATTTAGGATGTTGCAGTGTTTTAAAAGAATACATGATGAAGGTGTTCACATGTTGTTACACGGAAATAAAAGGGGATCTTCATTATGTTTACCTTCCTCATAATATTTGGACTGTGAGTTGGACAGAAGTATTTTGGATAACTATAAAGGTTGGAATGGATTAAGTTGAACCTTGGATAGTAATTTTTAAGGTTAAAACATTTCTGAATATTATTTTTGGAATATTATAATAGTTTTAGAAAAAGGACAACCTTAAGGTGGGGCGATAACCCGTCGCTTCGGAAAAAGCTGCAGGAATCGAACACACAACCATTTTGCGAAAGGCCTTTATGACCTACCACTACCCTACAGGAAGTCCCTGGTTATTACAAAAAAATTTTTTTAATCTAAATGGTATGTGTTAATTTTTTGAACCTTGTACAATTAGGATAAATATAATATTTTTGAGTTCTATAATATTTTTGACTAAAAGATAAGTTTATGGTAGAAATTAGTTGAAGGTTGAAACTCTACTTGTCAAGCATAAATATATATATATACCTATATCTTATTCTATGAATAAATTAATTCTTAAACTTTAGTAAAGGGATATTAAATCAAAAAAATGTGTTATCCTAATACCTCATGTCTTGTTGAACTGATGATATTTTAAATCAACATAGATTGAAGGCTTTGAGGCCCTCAATTTGACAATTGTTTGTGATTGATGACCTCAATCACTCCCTACAAATATTTATGTTTTTCCTCCAATTATTTGTCTCTAATTTCCACCAATGTTCTCCTAATTGAGATCATAATTGGGTGGTGACTTTTTCATTTCCCTTTCCCTCTTATTAAGGATAAATTTTATTAACCTTATTTCCGATGTAGGTTTTCCACAAAGGTATTTTCTATTTTCAACCTTTTATTTTCAAATAAAAATTTCAAATTGTGAGGACTCAATGTATTGAATAAGGGAGAATGTAACACCCCGAGCTTCCACGATACGCTTGTCTTTCAATAATGTAATAGCTTGCATTGTACGCAAGTTTGAGATTCTAACACACCGCGACTAATCATAATAGCCATTATGAATAGTAATACCCACTTTTTGAAATTATATATATTTTATATTTCAAAATGGACTTCATTTTTGGATTCGGAATGTCTAAATTAGACTATGTTGAATTTTTTGTAATTTTCTTAGAATTTCCAAATTTTTATGAATAGTAAAAAATACTTAAAACAACTTTTTTAATACAAATAATTTATAGTGATAAGTTATAATATTGAGTGGTTTTAAAGTATATTAGAATATATTTTTACCATTTTATCCAATGGTGTTCATTATAATTAATTTCACTTTGAAGTTGGACATAAACAATTGTTAATCTTTTGATATATATTGTTTCTTAAAAACCTGCTATTTGTTGTGACAGCGGGAATTAATTATAAAATTAATTAATGCAACTTATATGTTTGGAATTTCATAAAATATAATTCATTTTTGAATTCGGAAAATCAATTATAGCTTAGGGTGAAATTTTGACGTTGTTCTGAAAAACTTCAATTTTTGATGAATAGTGAAACCACTAAGTGGTAGTTAAATAACTGATTTTTCATTTAAATGATATACTACCACTTCTGTGATTTGATTTTCAAAAATCTGACATACATGGTTGTCATTAGGATGTAAAATGTGGTTCAATGGGATTAAAATAATTTTTTTGGTGAATAGTATATTTTATGTTTAATTAATCGCGATTAAAGATAATTAGTGAAATTTAAGGTAAATATAATGTTATAATAATAGGAAACGACCTTGACACTTGTCCTACCCCTATTGGATGAGTAATGTCCGACCAAGAAAACCCATGGGTCAACTTGGGGACCCCATGGAGCCACTTTGGTAGGGAATGGACATTAAAAACTTTTTATTTAATGTTAAAATTAAAATTTTACAAACAAGAGTTATTTTACTAAAACAATTTTTGAATTGGGTTATACAAGTCATATTTTTTACTATAAATTATCATTAGAAATATAAAATGATTTCCTAAATCATGATATATTTTTTTATAATTTTTAGACGTTAAATAAATTAAATTATTTATGACACCATGATGATGCATCAATTTCCTCATTAATTAACGATTTAAATAAAATGAAATGATAATGTAAACGCCAAGTCTTAAACTTGTAAAAAGCCTATTTGATGGGTATATTTCGAACCCTTATCACCTTATCCTAGAATTGTAGAAGTGTTGTACCTTTAGAATCCGAAAAGCATTGTATAATAAAGTAATATTTCATTACTTTCCAAGAGTGCCCCTCCTCTCTACTTATAAAAGGCCCCCACCACTACCACCTTACTCACACATTCAAGCCATTTGGATCGGCCAACCTATGCCCAAATACTCTCCCAACTCCCCTCCCTTACTCCTAGAAGCCTCAATTTGGGCAGAATTGTTCCCAATGAATCCTTTGGCTCAAATCAAAAAGAGTTACCCGATTTTAAGGTAATGTCTTCTCTTGTGTTCTTTTATTTTATTTTTCTTCTCCAACCCCCAAAACACTTTTTATTCATTTCTTTTCTAACAAAACAAGTATCCTAAATATACTAGTATGTTGTTATAAGAGGGATTCGAGCTACACTTACACACACCTACATCTAATGTTTAAAGAACATACTGTTTCTGTGGATGGCGAATTTTTGCCTCACAAAACGATGATTGTTCAACACTCATATAACACCTCTAATGGTGGCCATTATGATGACACTATTTTTATATATGATATATATTATGTTTTCGTTTTCCTTATGATTTTGTATTTTTCATTTATGACATACCTTTATGGTTTCCATTATGGGTAAACGCGATATTTTCATTTTAGGAAGTGCGGACTACCGCCCCCTCAAAGAGATTTGAATCGTTAATACCATATGTGGGATGTATAAAGGATGGAGTAAATGGTATTATACACTATAGTATACTGAAATTATATTATACATTTATATCATTATTATTTCATTCCATTAGATACAAAATATAAATGAAAGTAGCCTTCATGCGTACGTACGGCTTACCGTCTCCATGAACGGTGCATTTCATTTCTTACCTCTAAATGTTACATAGTATTATGAATGAATGTATATAATGGATATAGATGATATATATGATATATAAATCAATAATATAATTCTGGATATAATGGATATTTTACCACCTGAACAAAGTGTAATTATAAGAAGTTTATTATTGACTCAAAGATCGACAAAATGATCATTATTAACATAAATAATTACATAATGTTTATAACATGGTAATAAGTGATATAAAAGGAATAATGAACTTGAAAATGTTTCTTAAACTGGCAGAAAGTAACTCTAGTATATTATTCAGGAGGTTAAAGAGCGGTCGAGTCAAGTCGGACACGAGGTAAGGGAACTTCTTAACCCAATTTTCGTTCTTTGGGTTAATCTCCTACCTTCAAATAATGTCTTGATATTATTATGTCATATCTTGTATTTGTACTTTATTTATGTGTAATTATAGTAAATACACATAATAGATCTATTTTATTTTTAATAAATGATCTTTGTAAAGACTTCGTCTCAATCTCCGTTCATTGACGCATATTTTGTTTTATACACAACTTTATTTTATACGGTGTATAAACCCCTTTGACTTTTACATTTATTCAAAAGGAATATTTTTATACGAAGCGTTTTAATAAAAGACAAAAAGGGAATGTTTTTCTTGCCGTACATATGCGGTGACAACGACTTCTCCGCAGCCGTGACCATTATTTATGTTTCGGCTTCCTCTACAAGCCATAACTTTTTTTAATGAAAAATAAATACAATGATTTAACTTTATTTTATTTTGGTATTGAAAATGGTATTGAAAGTGTTTTCATTATATCAATGTGTTGTATTGATATCCTGTGATTGAAATGTGGAAATGTTATGTTTCCTTTATGCATGTTTTATGTGATACGATTATGTTATAGTTTATGATATGTTTAAACCTATTCATATGAGGAATGTATTGGACTTAATTAGTGACGGGTGGAGCCCTCTATAGTTCCTCGATGCATCGGTAGGTCTAATGAGACAAACTAGTGTCTTGGCACGAGGACTTGACAAAATATTATCTGTAGTCTTGGCACGAGGCCTTGGCTACGTGGTTATGATAGACTGGCATTATGCATTCCATCATTATGAAAGTGGTTATTGATATTTCATGTGAATATTAGACCAGTGGAATATCCATGTGAGTAAGTAAATGGCATTATTTCATTTTACTTTTTCCATATTATGCTAAAGTTCATGTTTATAAGACTTTTGTTTTATTTATACATTGCCATAAATGTTAATATTTGTTTATGAAAGCTTCTGATAAATTGTTATCCTTACTGAGCATCTGATCTCACCCCTTTCAATGTTTTAATATTTTCCAGGATGTGAAGATGTATTTTATGAATGACCTGCAGGGATATTCAGAAGAGGATATGAGTGTGGACTATGAAGACTTTATTATTAGTTTTTCACTTTATGATGTAATTTAAGACCTGTGAATGTATCTAGTGTTTCCAAGGCTACTAAACTAATCAGTCTTTCGAGACATGATCTTTTGTGATCATGCCAATGTTACGAAATAATGCACCGACTCTGGGTAGCTGGGGTCGGGGAGTTACAATTTATATTTTTCACACATTATTATTTCATTTATTTATCCTTAATATATGGATATAGTTTTTATAATGGATTTCATCTCAATTTACATTCCATTGAGACTTTATTGTTGTTATGAACCAATTCACTTTTATAAGGTGTATATATGACACACTCTAGTCGTAGGGTGTGGAAAACAATTATTTCCTAACTTAAAATATAGTATTGTGGTTAACCTAGGATATCTTCTGAAGAGGATTGCACACAAAACAGGTTGTGAATTTAAAACGGGGGTAAAAATGTTGTGTTTTTGAGATGTAATTTGGAATTAAAATGGTTGAAAAAATATTATATTAAATAGGGTGATTAGGTCGGGGTTGACTTCCTAATTGTAATTCTATCCTTGTTCAATTTAATTCAAACCTCTTCTTCTTAGTTGATTAAAGTGAGTTTCCACAATAGTTTCCTCTCACTTCCTTGGTGAAATTATAATGGTGGGAGAAAACCTTACCAAGATATCAGTTTGGTCAACTCTCCTTCCTTGTGTAAAATAGTTTTATTGAATATACTTAAATGAAATGGGCAATACCCAATCGGTTTTTGTTTATCCCAAACAATCAAGAACATTTACTACACCTTTTACATGTACAAATGATCGTCGAGTACTTCACTACTAATACCTTGTCTATTCCATCTTATATAAACCAGAAATCAGTGGAGGGAGATTATGATTATTTTACCAAGGAAAAAATCAATAACCGAATTAATATTCAAGAACAATCGCAATAGATAATAAAATCCGTTATTAGAAATTGAAAACAACCTTTAAGAAGAAAGAAATTTATTCAATTGCATCCAAGAACTCAACCATTACAATGTAGAAAACCAACCCTTCTCCAATCACTCTAAATGTTTACTCCACTAAGCTAAGGGTAATTGAGATTAATTGGGAAGAAGAAGGCATTAAATAACTATGAAAAATAAATGAAATAAAATAAAATTCTGAGAAGTTCTTCCCCTTGGTTTCCCAGGAGAAATGTGATGGGGAATGGAATGCTTTGATAGGGTGGAGCTCTCCTCCTTTTATAGCCAGAATTTGTCCCCCGGATGTTGACGCATTTTAGCTCCATTAAATTACATCTTAAAGCATTGAGACCTTCTTGAATGTTATTCATAATTATCTTGGTCGTGTCCCCTCAAATCCGCAATGGAGTTGGACATGTATTCTGAGAGTTATGGTCGTTTTACTCTAAGCATTTATTCTGTCTAGTAAGACTCTCCAAAACGCACTCCTCTAGATTAGGGTGATTTAATGTCCCCATAAACGGATGATTAACGTGGTACTTACTTAATAAAAGATGATCCAAAACCCCTTGCGCATCCATAAAACAAATATCACTACATTTGGGCCCACCATGAATTATTTATGGATCCCACACCAAAACTAGGCAGAACTGCAAACCGTTTTTCATTCTCCCAACTGTGAGCCTCTTTTGAGCTTCCATATGGCCGATTCGGATTTTAGTCCAAAAATAGTAAATGACTCCCTGGATGTTTAGAATCTAGAAAAGAAATTATTTTTCAATTTGGTCAGTGTAGATATTGTTATGTCGAAACTAGAGAAATAATGTAAAACTGTTAAAAATCCAAAATGGCCAATTTTAGCTATTCAGCTCAAAATAACACCAATATCATAAAAATGAAAAAATTCATCTCATAGGAACACTTTTGTGGGTTTAAAACAATTTTATTCAATATAAATTAATTGAAAATATTTTATCTATCAATTATCCCACACATAGAACTTGGACTCCTGGACAAGTAAAAATAAAATAAAATCAAATCCAAAACACATATCAATGAGATCTATCAAATCAATTCCAAGAAAAAAAAAGATATCATGACTCATAAAAAACAATTATTTCAAGTTCTCAATTTATTATTTTTATATATTTCCACTTCATTTCTTATCCCATTCACACAAAACACCTACCTCACAAGAATTTTTTCTAATCTTACAATTGTAAATTTTGAACAAGGCTTTTCTCATCCAAACTCACACAAGAGTCACCATAGGCTTGATAAATTCATAATTCTCCACCTGTTGTGAGTCAAGGACATGTGTTTCTCAGTAGGACTCTTCAGGGTTATTCGGTGGATTCCGGTTGGTAGGATTTAGATGTTAAAAATTCTGACGCCGAAAAAGGAGGGTTTGGCTCTTATTGAAGAAAAATTGCAAGATTCTAATTTTCACACAAATATAGTCTTCTTCACTTCCCCATTGTAGAAACTCAGCCCCAACATAATTCAATCATATCGGGATTTCAGCAGAAAAAATTGCAATCTTTTCATACATGATTTTTCTTGAAATCTCCAGATAGGCACAACTTTCTTTTTTTTTTAAATCGGAAGCTCCAGAAAGGCACAACTTCTCTTATCATGAAAGCTCCATAAAGGCACAGCTTTTAACAAAATATTATTTTTCGCATCACACACATCTCTTCCAAAATTTATTTTCCACCCAAAGTATCTCAAAATGAGGTAGTACACAATAAGACATCTTCCCCCACACTTAAGTTCAACTAGATATTGCAATTTCACTTCAAGAGCAGGTAGGATAGGGAAAATTAGCTTGTAATGTGGCTAACCTAATATGAAATTCATGGATACTAGGGGCTACAATTAAGGATAAATGTTAATGTTGGCCATAATGAAAAGGATTATTTTGAAAATGGGGCTTCAAAGCAAATAAATCCCCAATCATTTAAAACACACATACCCCAAACCCTCAAGTTTTGAAAATAATAAATCAAATTCTGGTTAAAGAAAGCATGGTCTACTTCCCTCAAGATATATGGTGAATGAAAAGAATATGAAAAAAATGGTTTATAAGACTCATGGGAAAGTGATTTCAATGATAGAGATAGTGAAATATGGAATGAGATTCAAAAATTAGTGTACTTTTCATAAAATTCCAAAAGATTTGAACATGAAACAAAAGTAATTTCAGCATTCATTTAAGCTCAGTTTCATGAAATATATTGGATAACTCATTGAAATGGGTTTAAAAAATGGTATTGATAATCATTTAAGCTCAAACGTTTCAAAAACACACCAAAAAATGAAAAACAAACACACAAAAATATGAAAACACGCAAAAAAAATTATTTTCTGAAAAACAAACACAAAATGAAAATACTAAACTACAAACGTTCCCTCCCCCACACTTAAATGATGTAGTGCCCTAAATGTATTCATGTTGATTTAACATGTAAGACAATTTTAAGATGAATCACAACATCAAGAAAGTGTGAAGGAGAGGTAAAACCTGATGGCTCTTATTGATAGATGGGTTGGAGGAGCATGATCTCCTCCACTGGTTCTTTTCTATTTCTTGGTAAAGACATGTTGTACCAACAAGAGTCTGATTTGTGTCCATATATACCACAACACCAGAAAAACCCCTGAAATCTTGTTCTTCTGGAATGGTTTTCAATATTTGTGGATATTGTTTTCTTCCTTATTGCAATGTGAACATAACTCTTTTTAAGGGTTTGTGGTGTCCTTTGAAAATTCCTCTCTTCTCTTGAGGAAGGAGATTGACCCTCAATTTTCTTTACCCATACGAACCTGGTTTTGAGTTTTTCCTCTTTTTCTTGTGATCCCCTCATCACATTGGTTTGAAAATATCCTTTACACTCTACAGTTTTAATGGGGGTTTCCTTGACCTTCTTCAGCTCATGTTCCATTGCAAGGCATATGGAATTCTTTTTAGCTAGTTCTTCTTCCTTTTTATCAAGTTCCTTCCGGAGTTCTATAATAATCTATTCATGTTCGGCCTCCTTGAGTTTATACTTCTTGATCTCAACATCGTTTCCTAATTTTGATTCTCCAGCCTCTTGTAACAAACTATCCAAGAATTCAAAGGTTATATCTTCTGAATTTTTATTCGGTTTTTTCCCTTATTTTTGGTAGATTACTTTCAGTGAATGAACATCTGAAAAGTTCTTAATGGATTCGAGTATATTGAAATGCACTCGACTACCTCCAAGATCCATTGAGAGTGTCCCCTCATGCACATTGATGATGGTCTTCACTGTCTTTAAGAATGTTCTTCACAAGATGATAGGTGAGTGTGATGAACTCTTATCTTCTTCCATTATCAGTACATAATAGTCAGCTGGGAACAATAGATCTTTTACCTTTAAAAGAACATCTTCCATAACACCTACTGAAAAAACTGTGGATCTATTTGCGAGATGGACCACCACTCTAGTAGGCTTCAATTATCCCATCTGTAAAGACGTGTATACCGAGTGAGGCTATACATTAATTGTAGCACCTAGATCACACAAAGAATTAGAGAAATTTAATGAACCGATAGCGCATGGAATAGATAATGTCTCGGGATCCTAACATTTTTGCGGTATCGGTGGTGTGATCAATGCTGAGACGCTTCTTCCTAAGCTGATTATTTCATTTCCTTCCAGCCTCCTTCTTTTATTACACAACTCCTTCTGCAATTTTTCATATTTAGGGAATTTTTAACAGCTTCAAGTAGGGGGATATTGATTTCCACATTCTGGAAGTTGCCCATAATTTCTTTTTGATGTTCTTCTTCATGAAATTTCTTTGATTTGATCATCCTTGTTAGAAATAGTGGGGGTAAGTCTTTCTTCTCCCTTTGTTTTCTTTGCATTGGTGTTTCTTGTTTCTTATTCTGTGGCCTATCCGTCTCCACCTTCTTTTCATCTTCTTGTTGTATTTTCACAATACTTTATGAATCATTCTCCATCATAATAGGTGGTATTATTTCAGGTTCATTGTTGGATGGAGGTGGGATTTATTTTCTACTTCTTGTTATGATTTCACTAACATTCTCTTTAGAATTTGGAAATGTTTGGGATGGATGCATCCCTGGATTCTTAGACATTATTTCAACAAGACATCCCACTGTGTCTGCAAGCTTGTCAACATTATCTACTAGGCCCTCATACATTCATTGTAGCTGTTCCACAGAAGGTTGTGTGCTGGTGGATGGTTGTTCATATGTATTTCTTTGGAATGGTGGCAGCTGAAAAGATTTTTGTTCTTGGAAGGGCTGTTTATAGGATTTTTGGAAGGGAGGGGGGTTCTGGTATTGCTGCTGGTGGTAAGGATGTTGACTGGGGTGCTGGTTAAATGGTCTCATCTGGTTTTGTTGCTTCCCATATCCTTATTGGGCTTGGGGATGATGCAGTTGATTTTATTGGAATTGTCTTGGTTGAAAGGCCGCATCATAGTATTCTATTCCCTGTATCTCAGGGCACTAGTTAGTATAATGAGTGGAAGAATAACATAAACCTCATACCTGATCTGAAGCTTGTTGTCCATTTTCTTGTGTTACAGCCATTTGACGGACTAACCTTGCATGGTAATCAACTTTGGTTTCAATCAATGTAGATGAATCAGATGTTTTTACCTCATGTATCCCCCTGTCTCTCATTCCTCCTAGTCCAAATTGTTGTGAGATTTGAGCAATCTACTCAATTAGTATTCTGATATCTTTAGGCGACTTGTCAATAAGGGACCCCTCCTAATGAGGCATCTAGAAGATTTCAATCATTATCCACAAGTCCTTGGTAGAATAACACAAGGAATTTGTGTTCCTCCATTTCTTTATGTGGGAAATAGGAACATAGCCTCTTGAAGTGCTCCCAGTACTCGTAGAGGTTTTCTCTAGTTGATTGTCGTATGATGTAAATATCCTTCTTGATGGTATTGCTCGTTGATGTAGGAAAGAATATTTTTATGAAACTTCTATTTTAGGACTTCCCATTCAGTGATCTCCCCTAGTTGTAGGTTGTAAAACCATTCTTTAGCTTCTCCTTCAACTTAGAAGGGGAATTCCCTCCACTGAAATTGGTCTTCGGGTGCTCCTCTTTGCCTGAAGATTGAGCAGGTGTATCTGAATTATTGCATGTTCCGATTTGGATAATCTCCTACAAGACCATGAAACTTTGGAAGCACATGAATCATATTAACAGGTAATTAAAAATAATTTGGTTCAGTGGGTGGAATTAGTTGGTTATTTTGAATTGAAAATTGTTTTGCACATATATCACGCATGGTTTGGTTGGGATTTCTAGACATGATTTCAGGTTCAGAGTGAACACTAAGAGTTTCACTTGAATTTGAGCAATCTATTTCTTCAAAGATTTCTGGTAGATTTCTTTTTTCTTATTTGGGTTAATGTTCTTTCAATTTTTGGATCAATATCAATTAATTGTTCGTTTGAGTTGCAGGTCATTAAATTATGAAATTTTTTTGGTGTTGCACTACCTCCCCGGAAACGGCGCCATGTTTGACGCACGCTTGTCATAGGGTGTGGCAAAAAAATTATTTCCTAACTTAAAATATAATATTGTGGTTGACCTAGGATGTCTCCTGAAGAGGATTGCACACAAAACGGGTTGTCACTTTAAAACGGGGGTAAAAATGTTGTGTTTTTGAAATGAAATTTGAAATTAAAATGATTGAAAAACTATGATATTTAAAAGGGTGATTAAGTCGGGGTTGGTTTCCAAATTTTAATTCTATCCTTGTTCAAATTAATTCAAACCTCTTCTTCTTAGTTGATTTAAGTGAGTTTCCACAATCGTTTCCTCTCATTTCCTTGGTGAAATTATGATGGTGAGAGAAAACCTTACCAAGATCTCAGTTTGGTCAACTCTCATTCAATGTTTAAAATAGTTCTATTGAATATAATTAATTGAAAAGGGAAATAAACAATCGGGTTTTGTTTATCCCAAACAATCAAGAATATTTACTACACCTTTTACATGTACTAACGATCATCGAGTACTTCACCACCAATCACTGGTCTATTCCATCGTATATAAACCAGAAATCAGTGGATGGAGATTATGATTATTTTACCAAGGCATGAATCGATAACGGAATTAATATTCAAGAACGATCACACTTGATAATAATATTTTTTTATAATAAATTGAAAACAACATTGAAGAAGAAATAAATTTATTCAATTGCTTCCAAGAACTCAAGCATTACAATGTAGAAAACCAACCCTTCCCCAATCTCTCCAAATGTTTACCCCACCAAGGTAAGGGTAGTCAAGATGAATGGAGAAGAAGAAGTAATTACAAAACTATGAAAAAGAAATGAAATATAATAAAAGGTCGAGAATTTCTTCCCCTTGGTGTCCCAGGAGGAATGGGATGTGGAATGGAATGCTTTGAGAGGGTGAAGCTCTCCTCCTTTTATAGCCATAATTTTTCCCCCGGATGTTGACGCAATGTAACCCCCTTAAATTACATATTCAAGCATTGATCCCTTCGTCAATGTTGTTCATAAGTTTCTTGTCCGTGTCCTCTCAAAATCTCAGAAGAGTTAGAAAAGTATTCCAAGATTTATGGCCGTTTTACTCTGAGCATTTATTCTGTCCAGTCAGACTCTCCAAAACGCACACCTCCGGATTAGGGTGATCTAATGACCCCATAAACAGACGATTCATGTGGTCCTTACTTAATAAATGATTATCCAACACTCCTTGAGCGTCCACAAAACTAATTTCACAACTTTTGGGCCCACCATGGATGAGTTATGGAGCCCACACCAAAACTAGGCAGTACTGCAAATAGTTTTTCTTTCACCCACTTGTTATCTTTTTTTGAGCTTTCATATTACCGATTCAGCTTTTAGTCCAAAAATAGTAAATGAATCCCTGGATTTTTAGAATATATAAAATAATGAAATTTGAAATTTTGATCCGTGTCGATAATGTTATGGCCAAACTACAGAAATAATTTAAAACTGTTAAAAATCCAAAATGACCAATTTTTACTATTCAGCTCAAAATAACACCAATATCATAAAAATGAAACAATTCATCTCAGAGGAACACTTTTGTGGGTTCAAAATAATGATATTCAATATAAATTAATTTAAAATATTTACTCTATCAATTCCCCCAAATTTAGCACTTGGACTCCTGGACAAGTAAAAATCAAATCAAATCAAATCCAGAACACATATCAATGAGATCTATCAAATCAATTCCAAGAAACAAAAAGATATCGTGCCTCATCAAAAAGTATTATATCCTGAATCCTTTTAATCTCATGATATTATAAATTATTGATTGAATTTTATTACTCAATTATTTTTATTCAAGAATCTCTTATTTTGTTAAAAACACTTCAACTAAAATATTGTTTTTAATGTTTTAATAATTTATTCTTATTAATATTTCTCATTAAAGTCCATGTTTTCAAAATGATTTTATGGATTTATTTATATGTATATTAATTGTTTAAAATTTTTATTTGTTTAAAATATTAAAAGTGGTATGGGAAACATTGATTAAAAATTCTCTTTATTAAATGGTTCAAATTGTTTTGAAAAAAGGTTTTGATAAAACATTGATTATGTCAATATAATGAATTGATATATTGTGATTGCAATGTATAAATGTTAAATTTATTTTATTCTTTTTTATATGTTATGATTTTTTTATGTTTTTGGGTATTTTTTATTTATATGGGTGGTTCCATGATAAACCTATGGTGGGTGATCCCGAGATAGCTCTTCAATGCATTGGGTAACGTGGTGGAGGTAAATGTGATGTTTCTCCTGAGAGATTTAGGGAATATACTGTGATGGGTATTCCAAGTGTAAATCCCTATGTAGATATGATAGCTAAAATTTATGTTTAATATGGATTCCATATGTTGCCTTTATGGTTTATGATTTCTTTGTGTTATTCATAAATCTTATGATTTCATGAGTTATGTTATGATTGAAAAGTATGGTTTCATTGATTTGTATTTATTAAGGGGATAATGTTTTATTTCCTTATTTTGTATCCATTACTGAGCTTTTTATGCTCATCCCATGTTTTTTAAATGTTTTTTATAGGGTATAGAGAAGGCTAAGAAAAAGTAAGTATTCAATTATATTTATATTAGGAAAAGAACTCTTGTTTCATTTAATGAGATTTATTTTTGTGAAACATTGGATAGAGTAGATGTGTCTAATTTTTGATTTTTGAGATGTAATGTTAAATTGATGGCATAATTCTCTAAAAATATATACCTGAAAAGATAATCTATGTGAAATGTTTAGGGTATGGTCTTTATAATAAGGAACCAACTTTCAGCTCTATGAACATCATAGATGGGTGGAATAGTCGAGATACAAAATAAAAATTATCAACAACATGGAAAGAAATATTATCATTAAGAAATACCTTCTAGTGATGTTTTGGAAAGAATTAGTGATGACATCAATCTACACATAAAATTAATCTTTATTATGTCCAAAATAATAGAGGAATCCATATAATCTTTGGTGTAGATTTATTCCAATGCTAACGTAATTTTTACTCTTTTGAAGTATGTGTTTCATTCCCAATAAGATGAAACCTAGGATGTCATAATGCAACATATATGAGGGGATATTGCTTGGTATCCCAAATAAAATTAATTCTTATATATGCTTCAATATGATGATTGTAAATGTAGTTGAATGAACTAATACGCCTATAGTAGAAAATGAGAATAATATTAAAAAATACATGATTAGTCTCAAGAGGATAGTGATGAAGAGATAAGAAGATAAGGGGATTTTCCAGTTCCAGAGGCCAATTTAGAAGATGATTTAGATAATGAAATGGATGATCAGAAACTATTGTCAGTACAGAGATCAAAGATTAGAGCTGAAATTGATTAACTGAACATAAATTGGGATCCGATAGAACTAGTGCAGACATGGATAGGGAAGACTATAAAACAGGAAATGTTATTATCAATCATAAGGAATAATGTTTTTAAGGAAGCATTTTGATATGAATACTAGGTTGGGGATATAAATAAATGTCTTGAACAAATTGAGAAGAATCAAAAAATTGGAGACTGTTTTGAGACCAACAAATTATAATGTTATTGGGAATAAATAGGTATTTTTTAAAAAGATGAATGAAAATAAAATAGTGATTCAAAAAATAATTACTATTGTGGAAAGGGTACTCCAAAATAAATGGTATTGGTGTTGATAAAAAATTTAAAACTATTGTGAGGCTAAATAAAATCATATTATTCTAGGCCATGGTAGTGTAAAAAAGGTTCAATATTTTTAGAGATGGACATGAAGTAATCATATCAGAATGGGGTTCTGTAAGAATAATTATATATTGAGGAGCCATACAGTTTTATCATTCATGAAGATGAGAATAGAGTATGTCAGCTGAAGAAGGATCTATATGTGTTGATGAAAGCACCAAGAACATGGTACTCAAGAGAAGATTAATTTTTAAAGAAGCTCGGATTCATCATGGTGGAGTTTATTGCAATATATATTTCAATAATGATAGTAATAAAATGACGACTATGATTGTAACACCATATGGTTTTCTAAAAATAAATTGAAATTCTTGAAATTTTGTTTAATATAGATATTTATAAGTAGCCTTTAAACATAATTTTTCTGCTTCTATGTTTTGAATTTCAAACAATGGTCATCTAGAATTCGGTTCTGCATGTTATTTAGAGTCTATTGGAACCAAAATGTATTTTGGGTTAATAGTAACATACCCTTAGGAATATTCATATGAATTATAATATGACCCTAATGAATAGTAAACTGTATTATTATTATTTTATCATAAGGCTTTATGATAATGACATCTTGATTAATTTTTTAATGTGATATAAAATCAGTTATAGTTTTTAAATTATTAATTTTTTAATTAAGTATGATTTTTTTTAAATTAGAAATATTAAAAAAATTATTTTCAGAAAATGGATTTCAATTTTGAATTATACGTGCAGATAAATGGTTAGGGTGATTTTTTTGGATTTTTCTAAATCAGCTGATTTTTTTTTGTATAGTAAAAAAATACAGTTTTGAGTTTTAGTGTGTTAATGACATCTTTAATGATGTAGTAATGATGTAATAAATCTGGTAGACTTGTGTATAATAAAATATGTTATGAGGTGTCCCAAGTGCCTTATACCATGGGCAAATTCCATGGGAAAGCCCATTGTTTTGCAAATACGACTAAGGAGGTGTCCCTAGGAAATTATTAGAATAATCCCTCACTTTTTCTATAAATACCAACCCATTACATCATTAAAATCATTCCAAAATCCTCATCAATGAATATCTATCCTCCGTACCTCCCTAGTCACCCTCCCACAGTTTCCTTAGGCCCCCAAGGTCCCAACATTCATGTTCTATGGGTTACTCTACAAGGTAAGAAAATTCTCACTTTCTTTCTTTTTCAATTCAAGTTCTTATTTATGTAGTATAACATTGAAGTTTCCATACAATGTTCTTAATTTATTATTATTCATAATATATTTGTTATTATTATTCATTTATAGAGGTGTGAACTTTTTCTCCTCTATTTTTAATATTTTATAAAACCATGTTGCATAGTCGTTAGGCTACTGAATTCTTGTAAGGGGGTTCTCAATTATTCTTTTTATTTTGAGTTCCTTTCTTTTATTATTAATTATTCATCTATTAGTACCTTAGGGGAATGAATTCTCCATGAATCATGTAAATTTTTTATTTTCTCATGTTCATGGAAAATTCATCACCATTATTCTTCTCCTCCCCCACTTATTCAAGGAATAAAAACATTGTTTATGATGTGTCGAATTACAGACATCATGGATGATGTGATTTCAATGTAAATTAAATCTTTAATGTCTGGTCATGAAAAAAAATTTATGGTTGAAACATGTTATTATATATTTATTATTTCTCATCCATTGTTTTGGAGTTATATGTTTTTCATGGTATTAATTTATATGACAAAATGAGGTTGTTATTATCAAAGAACCACTAAAATGATCAGAATGAACATCATTAATGTTTTAACATATGAATCATCCTCATATAAAAAATCAAAATGATAAATGGTATAAATTATTGTACTATAAATATTTATATACCTTTCCATTCTAATTCTGGTGTTTCACTTCCAATCGACAAGAACATCCATCATGAACCGGTCATGAAAATCATTTAAAGAACTCACCCAAAACAGTGCAGGAACAAAATAATGACTATTAATGGATGAAATGATGTTATGATATGATCATATAAAATGATATAAATATGAAAAAATTTATGTACAATAATAATTACTCTATTTGAACCAATATACAAGAAGATTAAATATGTTTGAAGTAAGACATGCCTGAGGTAAGGGAATTCTTAACCCGATTTCCATTATATGGGTAAACCTTCTACTTCATAGTTACATGTTATTAAATTTGTTTGATTGATGAAATTTGTTTATAATATGTTTAATTACGTGTATTTACAGTGTATATAAATATTAAATCCACTCTATTAAGCCTCTATTAAATTGAATGTAATTTATAAGTGGCTTTCCATTTTAAAAACCTCTTTTAAAATCTAGTTTTACGAAATTCCAATGCAATGTTTTTATAGAATTATTCATTTTGTATTATTATTTTTTGGTTCTTGGGAATTGTATATGATGAAGGGTGTGACCTATATTTACCTCCAATGCATTGCGTATGTGTATGTTTGGTGTCGGATTCATGGTTACTCCAAATGTAATTGCAATGGATACACAATTAGTAAGGTAGTTGTGTTGGTTACAAATTATAAGGTAGCTGAGATGGTTACATGATTATGTAAGTAATGCCGAAAGATACAATTATGGTTCTTCTTATATCCTTAGGTATTGTGTAAATCTCATGTTTCACAAATTAAGTATATATATACAGGTGATAATGATATCTTTTGAAAATGATTTCAAACATTACAGGTATTCATGGACTAAGGTCTTCATTCATTCTTTTTATATCCATTACTGAGTTTTTGTGCTCATCCCAAGTTTTAAATGATTTACACAGATAAATGGATGTGTAAGACAATGAAGGAAGCAATGTTAAATGTTGATGAACTCTCAAGGATTCATGTTTTATGTTTTAATGTTTTAAATTTTGAATAAAATGGAAACTATTTTTATGGTATCCACTCTGTAAAAATGTATAATGTTATAAATGTATTTTTTCCCAATTATATAAATCACTAAATATGAAAAGATACTCAATGTAATAGGAAGTGCTTTCTTGAATAAATTCAAGATTATTTAAGTAATAATTTTATGTCCTTATAGTTTGTATTAGAGGATTTTTTAGATAACTTTATGGGTTAGGATGATGTTAAAAGAATACCATAAATGATTTTTACTCTATCATTAATTCGAAATGTTATACCATTTAAATAATACCATGTTTCTTTATCTAATATATGTTTGTTTAGAATTGTTTTCCATATAATGAACATGGATGCTAAAGAGGAGAGGAACTAACTGAACGATATCCTTTCAGAAATATAGCCCTGAATGGTAGGGATTGGAACTGAGCAGTTTGTGACAGTAATGGTTTAGAAAATGAAAGAAATAAATGGTGGTGGAATCCATGCAAGAGAACAAATAGTGGTACCACAACAGAACATGAAAATAGTGGTAAATTTTATGAGACAACACCCTCATACTTTCAATGGTTCTTCTAATGCAGTAGCAGGTGAAAGATTGATAAAATCTCTTTAAAAGATATTCGATGTTATAGGATGTTAAAAAAAAACAGATGGTAAGTATTTCCATTTTTCATTTTGAAGGTGAAGATGATAATTGGTGGTCAATGGTAAGGAATATTAGGCATAGAGATGATTTTGATGCCTTAAAGTGTGATAAATTTAAAAGCCTTTGTCCTTGAGGAATATTTTCCTAAGGTGGTGTGACATAGTATGGAGAAGCAACTCCATTTTCTTTAATTCAAAGAGTTCTTAAGTTTGTGTGATTTATTATGGAGAAGAAACACTTTAAATTAGGTAATACCACAACATTAACCCAAATTTCATTGATTCCTACAACTTCCCTAGTAATCCATTTCACAATGATATAGACACATACACATCTTTATGAATTGTAACATAGTCATACCTGAATTACGAAGGAGAAGAAGCTATAGATTCTAAATCATTCGATAATACATACAGAAGGAGCTTATTCATTGCTACATTTGAGGTAGTGAAAATAAGACATTGTATCTCTTGAAGATATTTCAAAAGAGGAGATGATTTCTAATTATAAATAACATAGAAGTATGTTATATTTGTCAATGAATTGGAAGTGTTGCATCCAAGTCTTTTCATAGAAGTGAATGTGAAACCCATAATGAAACTCAACAGAGGATCTACAAATAGTTGAGGATGCATTCATTTTGGATAATTATGGGACCTAAATGTCTATAGAAAATTTTTATATCCTTTATATAGTTTTGATAAATGTAATAGGATAAGATTATACATACCACCTTTAATGATTCATCAAAAATAGAGTTACTGAGTGACCCTTGAGAAAGAAGTAATCACGACCCTATACATTTTAAAGGCAGTAAGTTTTGGCACAGATGTGATCTAGCCCAAACCTTGTATTTAGGTAGTGATACATAGTAGATTTGTTACATTGGACTATTGTAATTTTACGGTCATTATAAATATCCCAGATATGGTCAACCATGTAAATTTTTTGTGCCTTGTTCATTCCCTAATTTTTATTCATACATTTCTACGAGAAAGGTAGATAAAAGTGCATTGTTTAATAATGCAAAAAAATTGAAGGGGAAATCATTTTAATAATCCATACCATAAATCACCTTCCCTCTTAGAGTATTTATCCTAGTTGGGATAATATTGGTTTTCATACCTAATAAAATTAACAATTGTGGAATATGAAATAAGTCTCTCAAAAATAAAAGTGAGGCTAGAAATCCCCTTACTACTTGTGTAACTTTTAAATAGTGATCCACATCAGTGAATAATATCAATTTAAGTTTTTAATATTATTAAGTAATAAAAATTCATTATATAACATGAAATAGGGATTTATATATACCACCCAAAATAAGTGAGTGGTGAATATGGCGTGTATATCATGTATATGAAAAGAGAGAGATGAAATTTCATTTTCTTACGTCTTGACTCTTATCATACTCATAAAAAACTCATATTTAATACTTATAATATTCTTATAAATTAATTACATAACCTTATTCATATTACATAATACCATATATGATTTTCAGATGACAATTTATTACCTTTCTAATAATAATTCCTTATTAAAGGTATGTTTCAAGTAATAATTTCCTTGTTTTTCACATGTGTTTTTATTTTATATAGTTGTGGTCCTATTACTTATATAATAATTTAATTACCATATGATGAATATCAAATCTAGTAAAGGTAATATAAGGGTTTCAATGCCAAATTAACGTGGCATCTATCTCAGTTTCCCATCATCCAATATTGAAAAAACATCTGAAAAGCCTTTAGCGTGCATGCCTAAATGCTCTAAAGAGGTTGTGCCAGTTAATTTTTGACACCCCATCTTGTGTTTGTATCAGTGGATACAGTGCACATGGATCATTTCATTTCACTACACTCCAAAATCATCAAATTCCACCAAAGGTGGTCTCTTGAAATGTTATTTCCCACGTTTGGATACAATCAAAATATTTTGTATGTAATCAAATGTACACTCTAGAACATGCCTCAACCAACTCTCATAATGTTCAGGTCTGAAGAAAAGAAGATATTGAGTTCATTTTACATCAAACATATGAGAATCTTGAGCAGTCATACCGCATAAAGTATGTCATCCATTAAAGATTGAAAATGTATAAAATAGCACAATGATCTTTTGAAATAGTTTATTTGAGTGGTTATTGGATAATGCAGCCAGCTAATTTCTGAACCAAAATTGCTAAAATCAGAAGATAAATTGCATGGATCTCATCCATAGTAGTTGAAGAATCACCCTAACTTGCAAGGCTAGTAGATTAGTTAATTAAACCCTCAAATTCAATAAACGAAGATCAATTATTTGAGGAAGAAGAATAAAAAACAACCCCAACCTATAGGGATGGGGGCATTTTCACATCTATGATCCCCTCCTCAACGAAAGTTAGTTTTCATCTGATTAGGGAAGATTCCATAAAGTGAGCTCACATCTAAACAATCCAAGTATTCCATTCGGGTAACTATATTTCAAATAGCTCATGAGAATCCATCAAATAGGATAATTGAATCTCATGGAAGATACAAAGGTAGACGATCTTACAAAGATACTGACAGAATTCCATCAATGCATTATACATTAGTAAATTTGATTAACACCATTGTAGAATATCCTCTAAAAAATGATTCAGGTTCAGGGGAATCAAAAGATGAAGTTCATATCCATATTATGGTACACACTGAGAAAAATAAAGAAGGTTTATGTACCAGAAATCATAAGTTTTCCCAGAATCGAGGTATGCCTTCAAATAACCAACTCCCACACCTTAGAAAAGAATCTAATAAGGGGAAAGGTAAAAGTCAGATTTCATTTCACCTTTATACTAGAAAAGGTAAATATCATTCGATTTAAGAGAGAGTTTCACAACAAAAAGAGCAAATTAAGGAGTTGTAATGACTTAATACAGATTTACTTCAAAGTCGCATTTCTGCTAGACGTACTTCTTAGGCAGATCATCAAATTTCACATCCTATAGGAGGTCCTCATGAAAAAATATTTTTAGTAACTATTGATATAAATAATGAATTACCTTTATTGGGTACACAACTAGGGTAGGATAAATAACATACTAATAGGCATGTTCCTGTGGGTTATCAAAGGAAAATACTAGCACCACCACCAGTGATTTTGTTAGTCGTTGCACCAGCTCATGCTCCAGTTACTGTACCTACACATGTTCCAGCTCATTCAAATATTCCCCAAATGATTAAGTACACAAGTGAGGAATTAACCTCTCAATTGGAAGCTATGGTGGAACGACGTGCATTAGTTTAGCGAGAAAAAAGCATACCCTGTATTGGTGGAACTGATTCCTCCCGCAATTTTTTTTTGAATACCTCATTTCCAATATTTAATGCTTCAGGAGGTACATAACAACACTTAACACATTTCATTTCTCATTGTGATCCAATGATGGTAACTCCACAACAATAAGAAGAAGTAAATATAAGGTATTTTTTGTAGTCACTACAGGGACTAGCTTTGGTCTAGTATACAAGTTCACAATCTCGATCAATTACTAGATGGAAGGATCTCCCCCATAAATTCCTTCTTCAATTTATATTAATTCTTCCGAAGATGACAGTTTTTTATCTAATGAATTGTAATAAATCAGAGAATGAAAGAGCTTAAAAGGTAATTGAATGATGGAAAGGATTAACATATTTCATATGTTTGGAACTCCCTTGAGAAGAGTTGCTACCAATTTTTGTGGAAAATCTAAGTGATGAGTTATTCACACCATTGATACATATAAAATTCAATAGAGGGTTTGGAGACCTTACTTAAATTTTTCAAAAGATAAAAGATTATATTATAGAGACATTGGCTAAAAATCATATAATTTCATCAACTATGGTAAGGAGAATAGAGAAATTAGAGGCTACTACTATTACACTCAAGCACGCACTTGTACCTTCTTCTACTTGAAATCCTTCATCGTATCAAAGGGATCCACCACCAGAGTGTCAGCAGCAATGATTGTCTAGTCCAGATGATCAAAGAGATCAAATGAGAAAATATTTTGACAAATTAAAAAGAAATATTTATTCATTTCAGATTAGAAAAGTTTCTAGTTACATCATCTCATCTCTAGAAAATAATTTTGTTCAGTATCCAATGCCGAAGAAACCAAACAAAGAAGGAGATGAAGATTTTAAAAATTATTGTCCCTTTCACTAGATTTTAGGGCATCCCATTCAAAAATGTTTGTTTTTCCAGGACCTCCTGTAAAAAATGGTAGACTCTGGGAATGTGAAACTAAAAAGTTCATTATCCCAAGTAGCATGTGTTACTGCTACTAATCCAGATGAATAAGGCAAATGAAATGAATTCAATAGTAAAAATGTGAAGAAATATGATGATTGTATGATTAAGAAAACAATCAACCATACTCACTCCATTTTATAAACACATTGGAAATAACTGATTGTGCCTTCTTCCACTCCTTCCACAGTAAAACCAATTTTATTAAAAGGTTATTTATCAATGAATTGAGGTGATCAAAAAGAAAAAGTGCAGTTAGAAGAAGAAAATCCCATGTCCAACCCAAAGTTGTCCTTGACTCTGGAAGATTTCATGCGATCTGATTCAAAAGTACAAGCACTGCCCCACCAAATGGAACAACTAGAACTAACCTATCAGGAAAAATCATCCTCATATGAAGAATTTATCTTTGGTTCTATCAAAGTTATCCACATAATGGATCCTTATACCAATGTTGATTCTGATTATAATGAGCTCGAGTTACATATACCAAACTATGGATCCAATGTATGAGGCCAAGGTTGAGTATATAGAGGATGGTATGGGAATTTAAGAAACCACCAATTTAATTCAACCCCTGATAGAACCATAGATGTAGCCAAAACTCGTGGAAGATCACTTTAGTGGGCTCAACAAGAATAAAGAGTTTCTTCCATGCAGGATAGGTTCAGTTCTGACATGATAATTTTGGAGGACAAATTAAAAGTCACAGCATCTTCCTCCTTGCATGTAGATAGACCTAGTCAGTCTAATCTACCAAATCCATGAGTATTTCCCGCTTCTACTCCAAAACAGGGTACATCTACATCAGAAGAATGAACTTCCAAGACACCGGAAAACTTCATTTCCATAATGGGAAGCGTAGACCTATGGATCCAAAATAAGATGTTTTGAAGAAATTGTCCCAAGTACTAGCCAAGTTATCAAGTTTGGATTCCTTGAATCTGTCAAAAGATTTTAGAGAAGCTCTTATTGAGGCCTTTTCATGTCCTCAAGAGTTTGAATCCTATGTTGTTGCTGCTGAGATTTACGGTATAGAGAATGATCCTATAGAATTATATGTAGTCATATCATTTACAGATGGAAATGAAGACGATGACTTGCATGGGAATATTAGTCCCTTGTATTTATCTGGAAAGGTCAATGATATAAACATCTTACGAGCCTTCATTGATAATGGCTCCGGAGTCAACCACATTTCTATTCGTACACTTCGACGTTTAGGCTAGATTTAATTTGACTTATATTCTTCCACTTTAATTTTGTAACGATATTAATAGAATGAGAAAGAACATATGGGATAGATTTCACATAGAACTCTATTTTGAGATCTTGTGTCTATTTCAAATTTCAGGGTTGTTCATTAGGACACAACCTTCAACATTCTACTTGGAAGGCCTTGGATGCATCATCATGTGACCATACCATCTTCATACCAACATTGTCTTAAGTAATATTTAAATGGCCAAATCAAGACATTATATTGTGAAAAGTATCCATTCAAAATGTGTGAATATTAACACATTGAGATAGAGGTTTATCACACAAAAGGAATGAAGTCCATGATAAAAGAGATAACTAGAGTTAATTCTCTGAATGGACTGGAAAATATTCCAACAAACCCATTCATACATTTGAGAACTGATTACGTGCTACACATAAATAAAATTGAAAGGGAAAAATCAAATCCTGGCCCTTGTCCAATAACATCCATAATTTAAATTGAATAAATAAAGTCTAACAGAATGGGAGAAATTACTGATTCACCAAGTAGTTATGAAAGCTTAAATGGATATTTCTTCATATCATCTACCAAACTACAGAAAGCCTCTACTTTATTAATCATGGTAGAATAAGTTGTATAAATTCTAGAGGAATACAATGATGTTTATTCCCAATCCATTATCTCCTCTTTATTACCCTAGAAAGACCCTTCATCATCAGTAGGGTCAGAAATGGTGGTCTCTTCTTTAGGATGTTTAAATATTGACTCCTCTACTAACTCGGAATGTTTTGTTTTGTCATATACAATTCAAGTAGAAACATAAGAAATAATATTTAATGAATAAGAAGAGTAAGATCTCAGGGATGAACCTCCAGCATTTGAGGAAGTAGTCTCTACCATTTGGATGAGCTCAGAAAAATAAATTTTGGGTACAAAAGAAGATCCACGCCCCACTCTAATTAGTGTGGCTATGACCTCTAAAGATAAAAGTTGTATACTTCATTTATAAAAGAAAATAGAGATATATGTGTTTGGAATTATATATAAATTCCAAGATATAATCCTAATGCAGCCACTCATCATTTGGGTTTTCCATAAGAACGTCGCGGATTGAAGAAGAGAGTAAGAAGAACACACCCAAATCATGCATCTAAAATTAAAGCTAAAGTTTATAAGATAATAAAGTATAACTTATTCAGGGAGGTTCAATATCTCAAATAGATAGCCAAAATTGTCCTAGTGGAAAAGAATAATTGGAAAATCATAGTTTTCATTGATTTTAGATATCTTAACTAGCATTTTCCAAAAGATGATTTTCTAGTTCCAATCATGGAGCTTTTAATTTATGCAACTACTAGCTATGATGATCTTTCCATCATAGATTACTACTCTGGGTATAATCAAATCTATATGTCCATATAGGATGAAAAATATAAAAACTTTAGAGCCCCTCAAGGTTTGTTTTTTATCAGGTAATACACATTGGCATAAGGAATTTTTGTGTGACATACCAACATTCTAATAAAAATATCATCAAACCCTTCATAGTAAAATTTGTTGAATGTTATGTGGATGATTTGGTGGTAAAATCCCGACAACATTCTAATCACTCAGAGGATCTAGAGATCATATTCAATAAAATTCAACAACAAAGTTTGAAGATGAACCCCTTGAAATGTGCTTTTGGAGTAACCTCAAGAAATTTCATTGGTGTCATTGTACACCATCATGGTATCAAAGTAGATCCCGAGAAACAAAATCAATCCTTGGTATGTCACATCCTTGAAATTTTAATGAATTAAGAGGACATCAAGGGAATTTGGCCTATATTTGGTGCTTTATCACCAATTTGGCAGGCAAGTGTTTTCCCTTCACCAAAATAATGAAGAAGAGAGTTACCTATCAATGAAATGAAGACTGCCAAGAAGCATTTGATGTATTCATGAAATATCTCTTGAGTCCACCAGTTTTAATGCCACCTATTGAAGGAAGGACAATTATTTTCTATGTAAAATTTTTAGAGTGGTCACTAGGTGCCTTCCTTGCTCAAAAGAACGATTCTAGGAATGAGAATAGACATTAGTATCTCAGTCTAACAATTCTTGATTCGGAAACTTGGTATTCAAGTATTGAAAAGTGATATCTACCCTTAATCTTTGCAATTACCAAATTAAGGAACTTCCTGCAACATCATGAGGTCCAATTGGTGTCTTGTAATAACCCACTCAAATTTATCCTTAGCCATCCTATGATTATACGGCATCTCGTATGGTAGGCAGTTATTCTGTAATAGTTTGATATCCATTTCATGCCTCAAAAAAAATAAAAGGCCAATATTTGGCTGACTTCCTTACAGAATATCCATTTGTGGAAGATACATCATTGAGTACTGAACATCCAGATGAATAGGTATTCTATATTTAGGATAATTCCCAAACACGAGATATGTACTTTGATGGTGCCTCCAGAAGTCCAACAGGGGAGAGAATAGAAACCCCTAAACTCAACAAAGATGGGTTATGAATTGTCCTTATTTCCTCAAAAAAGACAGTGTTTCATTACTCTTTCATATTGTCCGAAGGTGGTACCAATAATTTGGCAGAATATGAAGCCCTTATTTCTAGTTTGTAATTGTCCCTTCAGGTTCACTTGAATCACATAAAAGTGTATGGTGATTTAGAATTAATAATCATGCAAATCAATGGGGATTATTCAATCAGAAAATAAGAGTTGATCCCTTTGTGTGATTATGTCAGAGAGTTGATGGATGAATTTTCCTCAGAGTCGACCGTTTCTTTATGTCACTCGATCACAAAATGACTAATATGGTGCACTAGATAATGTAGCTACAACTTTGGTAAATCTAAATTAGTTTGAGATAGTCAACATTATAGCCCATAATCATGTGTTCTCAAATTTCTTTCGACATATAATGGAGAAAATTAATGAAATTATCCCTATTTCTGATCCATATATACATACCACAGGATAAAGAACACTCATTGTGTAATACCTTCAAAATGGTGTACTTCCACCAGATAGAGCTGAAGAATAATAGTTCTCACGATGGGAATCCAATTGTACTCTTTATGATAGTATAGACCAACAGAAGATCCTTTACTAATGAGGCATTGATGTAATCCTCATCAGATGTATTGATGGAGAAGAAACTCTAGCTATCATGAAAGAAGTCCATTCGGGAGCTTGTGGGGACCATCAGTCTAGGCACAAACTCATTGATCAGATCTAAAAGGCATGGATACTTTTGGCCATCAATGATGCATGATTGTATATATTTTACTAACAAATGTCATCTCTACCATGTGCATTCCAACTTCATTAAGCAAGCCCCCGTAGTTTCTACATATAGCTAAATACTCCTGACCATTTTTCACATGGGGAATGAATATAGTAGGAACTTATCCTCCTACCACAGCTAAACAATTCATGTATATTCTTACTGCTACTGACTTCTTCTTCAAATGTGCTGAGGTGATTCATCTCAAAGAAGTCGGAGCCAAAAGTCATTGTTAGTTTTGTTAAAACTAATATCATCACCATATTTGGTATCCCTCATACTATTTTTATGGAAAATGGAAACAATTTTTGATCTGCTGAGGTTAAAAAGTTATATCAGGAACATAATATCAAATCCAACCATTCATCTCAATATCATGATGCATCTAATGGGTTGATAGTTGCCTCCAAAAAGAACTTATCAAATATACTCCTAAAGATGGTGGATAAAGATAAGAAATCATGTTCTGATAAACTTTTGAATGTATTATTGGATTATTAGAATACTACTCGTAATTCCACCCAAGAAACACTTAATTAATTAGTATATATAACAGAAGCAGTCTTTCCAATTGAAATTCAATTTCCTTCACTCAGAGTTGCAGTCTATGATCAATTTTCAACAGATGAGAGGTCTCAAAAATAATTTAATGATATGGAACAATTTGATGAGAAAATATTTCATAATTTTCATTATTTAGAAGTATATCAGAATATAATAGCATGATTTTTTTTTACAAAAAAGGTTTCATTAGTTCATTTTCTTCAAGGATAATTGGTATTGGTCTTCATGACTCCAATGATACCAGGAATGTAACCTCCAAGGATTGATGCAATGTGGGAAGGACCTTATTCTATACATAAGGTCTATTAAAATGGAGCTTATTTCATAATCTAAATGAATGGAGAGGTCATTAAAACTCCATCCAATGTGAGATTCTTGAAGAAATACTTTGTGTAATTGCATAGATCCTTTTTTCCTCACTGTAAGACATAGAACTATTCAACCCTCAATTTCCTTACAATAAGACTAAAAACTACAAAGTAAAAAGTTCTAGTTGAAAAACATTAAACTGTATAAAAACCATAATATTCCATGATGGATGACGTTAAAATGTGTAGGATATTTGTTCTTCTCACACGACTTTAAACCACATGGTGCCATTGTTCCTCGTTACATGACATTAAATTGTATGGATAATGTCTTCTCTACTTGAAATTAGGAGATAACATAAGCAAGCATCATTGATATCATTGTTACTCCTTAGTGGCATATGAGACCCTCTCTTCCCTATGTCCAAGTCATATCTACATAAGAACCTTGTTTCCATAATGATGTGTGGCTTGATTATCATCTATTTGAGATACGTAGAGACTCATGGATCTACAATCATTGGCCCTGCTACAATCAAAAATAATTATTTCCCTTTTTCTTCTCATGTATATGAACTAGATCAATATAGAGTACTCTTTTAAGATACATGATTCCATTTTCATTCTATCTTGTTTTCTAAATTTAATCATTCTTCTGAAATTTGTTAAAGACCTATGTCTCCCATGTCAAACTCAATTGGTGAGAGAAATGATTTTTTAAATAACTACATACAAATTGATTATAGTCTATATGCGATACGTAGTGAATCCTATATATTTAATATTGGGCCCAACAATGATAAAAAACAAAACACATTTATTCCTTATATAAGAATTAATCCTGCATAGGGAATGTCTAAAGAACTACATATATCTTGATTCTTGGCCTCATCATGACTCTTAGGGATACTTGTGTTTTATCCCTTAGTTCAGCTACTTCAATTCTTTCTTTTAAAATCAGTTAATAATCATCCGTACCATATGACGTTAAACTGCATGTAAATATAACACCCTTATTCTTCATTTGTTTCACCTTTGTATTATAAAATAAGCACTTACTCCTCCATGTTTTTCACACTGAGCATAGCTCACGTGGGATTAGGAATTAGGTAAAAGGATTCTTTATATATATAAGGTTTCTCAATTTCTTTTGGGGTTATTAATGCCCTCACTACATGACTTGAAACTAAACAATATAGTTTCCTCGTTGCAAGACTTTAAACTAATCATCATTACAATAATTCAAATGGAACCATAGAAAGTGTCCATTTTACATATGAGTCACATCTCTGTAAAGGAAGTCATATTCATGTCCAATATTGATTCACACATCTATTGCGTGAATTGAGCAAAACCCCCTCTATATTTCACACTCTTAATCTTGAATATTTTCCATATCTTCATAATATTTCTTATGATTTCTGGTAATAGAGTTTCTGATATCTGAGAACTCTTTTTCTTGACTATGTAGTACGTTCCCTTATGCGACCATGCATAAAATTTTCATACATAACCGGCCTGTAAGTCAAAAGATTCAATTATCTTATTATGCAGCATTTTCACCAGTTTACCTTCCATTATAAAACCACATAACGGGTCTATCAAATGATGGTAATTTTGTTATGTGTTATAGTTTATTTTTCCCCTTAAAAATTTGATGATAATATACAATAATATGTATTTTAAACCATCATTTAGGTATATTTGTCCCACTATGTTTACCTCGATCTGAATCAATTCAATACCATGGTTCAAACATTTCCCTATCCATGTGTTTAAAGTAATAAATAATAACATTGGAATCGGTTGGCCACATATCATAAATTGTTTCCATTTTCTGTTCCAAGTTGTATGACCTCAAACTATAGACACAACACATTCTATGTTTGGGAAAGACCTTCTTAAATGTTATATTCCTATGATTCTTTGAAAATATTGGTTGGAATTACCCTCTCTATATTAAATCACATTTATCTATAAACCATAATCTATGCTTTATAAAATCTGAATCCCCATAAACATTCTTCGTCTTTTAGTAATAGAATGTCAAAATTTTGAAGAACTTCTTTGCTAGACTATGCAATACGCTTCATTAGGTGGAATTGCATATGTTTCCTACATAATGGGCATGCAAGTTAAAAGATTATAATATTTGGATATGTAGTATATTCCCCAATTTTATATGCCTATTATTACCCACATAATGGGTCTATCAAATACTGGAAACATCGTTCTTGGAAGAGACTTCCTCTAATTCGTTTAGCCCCTCTTTCCATTTCATTCTTCAGATCTAGAAATTCACAAATCAGAGTTTAAAATTTCCCTTCCATACAATAATATGGTATAATTTTTCCAATCAAATTTTCATGATGTTGGAAGAGTTTAATAACATTGGTCAAAGCAAATAGACCTTAAATTAATTCCACATAATATCCTCACTGAATGAATTAAAACTACATAGTACGATGTCCTCATTACATGACTTAAAAGTGCATAGTTTTATATCATAAATTCCATTTTTTTGATAAATTTCAACAATTATCAATAAACCAAATTTGTATATAAGTGGTTTTTCTGTTCATGACATATGTCGGTATAAAATAGCCTTTTATTCTTTAAACCCCTTTCCTTGAAAAAACCACCCACTGTTGTCTTGAGTCACCCAAATCTCATTTTCCATTTTCTATCAAGAGTAAAATGTTTAATTCCAAAGAGCTATTTTTCTTGACTATGCTGTATGTGCCCTTAGGTGGCCTTGAATAAGTTGCCTAAATAATAGGTATGTCAATCAAAGGATTCCACTATTTGGATATATAGTATATTCCCCAATTGGCCATGCATATTATAACCCCCATAATGAGTTTTTCATATAATGGTAACATTGTTCTTAAAAGAGGATCCCCATTTATAAATATAAGTTTATAATTTGGTGACCATAAAAATCATTGCTCAAGATTCCCCTTGTAAATAATTAAATAATATTAAAGAAATTAATTCCCCTTGAGACTTGTTTGGGATTTAATTTCAAACTCATGATCAAATCCATTTTGACCATAAACACTATCCCCTTATAGTCTAACATTCATGACTCTAAACTATCCACAACAAAAGACATAGTACCCACCAGATTGAGATTCCGCAAAGGGCACTGTGAAAAAAGTCAAGTCTTAACTCACTGAACATACATTTTGTATGATTTAGGTAATATTGAAATATAAAAAAAAATTAAATGATATGAATTTTGTGGTATTTTCCATACCACCGTAGAAAAAATCAAACTAGTCTCATTAGTCTAATTCGATTAATAAGAACATTCTGAGAACCATCATTGTTTTCAATTTAATCATTATTTTCTAACATAAAGGTCTGATGTTCAAAAAAAGTCATCGTCGTCATTAAATTTAATATTGAAATCATAGAGAACCGGAATGAAGAAGAATTTTATTGGAGACAACAAATCTCATTCATTTACATGGAATCAGAGGGACATACACAGAACAAAGCCTCTCTCTCATGCGTCAAAATAAACTCTCAACGTGACTCCTCATTTGTTGAACAACTTCATAAGCCCTGTCATTTGCCTGTTAAAGTTGAGATAGTCGAGAAACTCTATCCTCCTTGGCCTGAAGAAGTGCTTACATAGTGGTTGAAATGGAAGTCATCCCCTCTAATTGGCTTTCTTCCAATGTCTAGTTCCGTTTGTTACATTTTTTATGAACAAAATCCAGTTTTTGTTAAAGATATAACATCTCCTTCTTGAATTCTTTTATCTTTTTTCTGATATTGATTGATTTCTTGTTATGATATTCCTCATCCTCGGCTACTACATCATGAAAGATCTCAATATTGATAATTTTTTCATCCATTTCAAAATCTTTCCGCAACTTATGATCCTTCTCCTATCAAAGAATGGTCTCTTTAATTGCATCATAGAATGGTCGATAATTAAATACACCAGATCCCAATATGAAAAATAGTGTTGGGAGTTTTCCAAAATGGTATAGTAGTGCATCGAAAGGTTTCTTAGAAATTATGCTCCATATATGTTTCCATGTATTCTTACGTGCCATAACAAGGGAATATTTCATATATAAATCTGAGTCGGAGAAACTACCATGAGGTAAAATGTACTCTATAAATATATCACTTTAGGAGATGACTTGTTCTACTTCTATCAGAATGGTAGAAGTTTCACCTTCTACTGTTGTCTGAGCCAACATGGAAGCTTTACCATTTGATCTAATAGTGAAAGCTGATAACTCTAAACGATAAATCAAAGTCATTTTCAGTTTCAAAAAATGACAAAAATAGACTATGATCCAGGAAACCAATTATATTTACCCAATAATAAGTCATCCATTTTATTGGATTCATCCTCGGTATTCTCATCTTCAACATGTTGAGTAGGTGTTTCTTGATAAGGGGAACTCTATTGAGTTTTCCAAATAGGAGAAATTAAGGGTTCTATAATGTCTCTTGTTAAGGGATCCTCAATGGGTATTTCTCCAACATCAGTAGAAGAAGGATAGAGTGGAATGAACAATTCTTGAATAGATTTTTCAACATTTACAACAGATAAAGCTACATAAGGTGAACTTTGATGTGAAGTATCAAGTAATGTAAGAACAATTATGTATGGAAAGTGAATGAATGAAAAGATACATCCTTAGAACTCATCATGAAAATCCACAAACTTCTTTATGTAACCTTGAATAACAATATTTTGATTAATAGTGTCCACCATCTCAGTGTATATGGCCTAGAATGTTATAGCACCCTCACCATTTAAGGCATCCAACAAATGTTGGCTGATGTCCAAATCGGCTCTGCGGACATCCTGTTTTGTTGGTTCTACGATTGGTATGGCATCATCAGATCATTCCAGGTTTGAGCCATTATTAGTATTTATTCCAGACTACCCTCGGTCTTCATTCCTTTATTCTTTAGCGATAATAATATGAACATTGGTTATTTCAGAATCCATTGGCAAAGGAAAATGATCTGAAATATGTTGAAAAAAAGAATATTAGAAAATAATTTAATATTGAAGAAAAATGTATTTGATTTTACCATGAATTATATATCTCTTAGTGGAACTGGGAATGGTTTAAGATTAATATTTGAATGATTTATCTAGTAAGATAGAAAATGCATCAACATGATATTGGGTTTTTCTTTGGGCTTCATTCTATGTTCTAGAAGAATCAACTCTTAGCCCCTTGAGAGAAGAGAGAGATAGAGATCCTACAAGAGGATAAATGAGATTACCAATGTGTATTGAGAAAAGTAATAATAATAAAGGGCGCTATAAATAGTTAATACTTCAACAAACACTTCAGATCAATCTCATTTCTCACTTGAGTTGCTTTTCAAAATGATGAGGAGAAATCAAAACTGTCCTCTTGGAAAGAGAATATTAAGGTAATGACTGTGGATTATCCATCGTAATTACCCCAGTCCTAATCCTCACTCTTGGGGAATGTTCTGGAGACCTGGGAGAATCATTCATTGCATCAATGGTAGAACCTATAGGCCCATACCTTGGGGATCCAAGAACTGGTCTGGAATTTCCTTCCCCACATTCAAGCTGCAAGAAAGCAATTTTTCATCAAGATGAATGATGATGAATTGTAAAGAAAAGATGAGATGATAGAAAATTAAAATAGATTCTCAGTATTAAGAAAAATATCCCATTCCTACTTAGGGTCAATAATTACCCCTTTGTGTATTCCTAATTTCATCATGTGGGATACTCAAATAGCGACTGGAATTTGGTCATCAGTTTTATATATAAAGGCCTCCCACTCTGTAATATACTATTGTACCTCAACTAGGTTATTATCTTTATTGTAATTAGGGGGTGCTTTAATTTCACCCACAAATGGTATTCAAAGTCCCTGTTGGAGGAATTCCCATGCATCCCTAACATCACGGGTCATACTCTCTAAATAATGAATGGATGAAGGTCACACATAATTCAATCTCATTATGGCTGATTGTGGTGGGGATTCCACAACTTATGACAAGTGTTTCACTTCAGTAATCCTTTTTTCTTCAGAAAGTTCAATTGAAAAAATATGAACCTATGTTTTATGGATTTATCTAGATCACCTTGGCGCCATAGATATTTCTTCTTTTTCCCATGTATTTCTATTATACCTCTTGCAATGATGTTTTGAGGGCTCTAAAACCTCTGAAACTTCTATGTCATCTTTCTCTAGGGACATCTTACCACGATTTCCACATGCAGTAGTTGTTGTAGCTGCCACTCAATATATTCCTTTTGTCAAATCCCCTTAAGGATATGAAGAAGCCCATGATTGTTTTATAACCAGCATCAAATTTGATATATGAATCTGGTAGAGGTAACATAATTTATAATTTGGATATCACTAATGACTTTGAATCCATAATTGTCTCGCTACCCTTGGGTGTTTCTCATGTCTAACATACCTAGGTGGAAAAGTGTTTGATTGTTGAAGACATATGAAATGATGAGAAAACCTACAGGAGATATAATCCTCGTAGATAACATCAAAATTAATTCTAGACAATAATATTCCATCCATGAATTCTATCATATAAGATCTCATCAAATAATTCATTTCTTTACCATCATCTATAAATGTTCAAGTTACTGGGTTACCAAAAGGAAAATAGCTAAATTTTCTTAACACATTAAATGCCTTTATCACTATATCATGTCTCAAATAATGAGGTTGAATACTAGAAAATTTCTATAAAAATGGGGCTAATTGACCATAGGGGACTCTAACTGTGTTCAATACTGAGTATGAAGAAAAGTGAGTCGTAATCCATCCCTACAACACTTGAAATGGCCCTGAAATTATAAATAAAGACCTCGCATTTTATAGATGAAATAAGGATTGGTAAATTGTTACTAATAAAGGAGTTTCTAATCTAATATACTTTCCTTATTCCAATTTAGCCTCAATGAAAAAAGTTCATGGTCTTACACCACCTTTGGATTCACATACTGGAAGCAAATAATTCTTAGCCACATAGCAAGAAAGGTAGTTAAGAATACCATTGCAACTATTTGAGGTTTAACATTATAGCCCCAACACTTATAGCCAACTCTTTCCTGTATATTCCAATATATTCCTGAACTACCTAGGTTATCTAAAAAACTAAAAATAGTACGATGTCCACAGGTTGGACCATTCTCTGTTATTTTTTCTAAAAATGCTTCCACCCACAGTCTGGCATTAATAATTTTCTTATCTTTGGATCAATTCTTTTATATTTTAAATAATTCATTGGCCATCGGTGGTGTTATGGTTGCATCACCCCATTTTGTAACTGGTAGAATGAATTCATCATAAATTTCCCTGAGAATGGGAATTATAGCTATTTGGTATATATCCCAGAGACAAATACCAACTTCACTATGTGTCTACTGGAAGTAATTCATTTACGGACTCCATCAATTTAGTAATTCCAGACTAAGATCATTTTTATAAACATAAGTTTGACCCATCTAGACTGTTTCATAGATATGAACATATGATAAACATTTCATTAAGTCTTCACTAGTCTGGTGCACCCAAAATGCCCACATTCATTCAGGTTTCAAACCACCTCTAGAACAAAAATCCTAGTCTTCCTTCCAACCATTAAACTGATCTGTCTATGAAGCCCGAAAGGTTGAATCAAAGAAATGTGGCCTTGGATCTACAAAATGGTCTTTCATATCAAAAGTAAAACCATTGCGATGCATGATGCAACCAATAAGGACTGTTTCTCCATGTACTAGAACCCCATTGCACAAATATTCATGCAGTTAAAGTTGGAGTATTGAGGGAACCAATTCATTGGAAAGTACTTCTTAAAAGATGAAACATGGGCATCTTGAAAAACCCCATGCCCATACAGGGGTAAGTAAGGACTTTGTGGTTATTCACATTGGTACCTAATTAAAGCATTCCATAGTTCAAGGGGAGTACTATTAACAACGTCATAATAGTCTTGTCTGACAATCTTCATCATCTCTATTTGAAAAGATTTATCTTCTTCAGGAGAAGTTTTGAAGCAATCCATTTCCAACAAAATAATCACCCCTTATTATGTTGGTGTTTTGGGTTAAATAAATTTAAAATTTCAACAAAATGGATTTGATAAAATTTGGAAAAAAATGTTTTTTTTTTGCGTAGGTCCTTCGACGAGGTCCGTCGCGTCGGACCTTCTATGAGGTACGTCACATAAGACCTTCAACAAGGGTCATAGCACAACTCCTTTTATGAAATCCATTGTTGTATATCTATCACTTAAGTAATTTTTGAAAGAAAATTCCAGGGAATTACGTGAGTGTACAATATGTTGGGGTTCGACGAATGAGCTATGCATTGAGAGCTGTAAATTACAAAAAACACAAGTGATGAAAATCACCAAGGATCAGAACTATTTATGGACAACAAAAGACCAACATTCCAGGAATGCACAAAATAGCTATGAAAAATTACTATGTGAAGTTTCTCTATAGAAATAATTTTCGGTCCAACAATTAACCCATAGTCTTTTCCACATTATTTTACCACAGGACTCAACAATATTTTTAATCAGATACATGCCTAGGGGGATTTTTTTGACACCACTTAATAATACAAAAGGATAATGAAGATATCCCTAGATATTTCAAAATCCCAATGCAAGGTTTGAATAATTCAAATGAAATACAAATCATTCAAAGGGATGCATGATATAGCGAAGTGATAGAGCTACATGGTAGAGCTGCGTGATAGAACTACGCGATAGAATAATATCGGCACCCCTCCGTGACGGACCTGGGTGGAGGATCAACACAGATCATCGGTGTGGACACCATATATTTGAGATGGACCATCCATGCCTTTAACTAGGTCCCTTAGGGTCTCCATTTCAACAACTAGAAAAGTTTATATATTCCCAGAATCACCCATTGCATAGCTATTTCGATAAGATCCCTTAAATTGTCTCAGGTGGCTCTCTAAAGTATGAGAGATGAGATATTAAAATTGGATTAGTATGTTTTGAAAGTATTTAAACTTTTTTTCATAGATATGGTTCTCCTATGTGAAATAAATTCTTCATTCATCATACACACATTCATGGAATACCTGGGTGACACACATGCATGACATACCTACATGACACACCTATGCGGTACAGCTACATAGTGCATCAATGTGGGGTACCTACATGGAAAACTTGTGTGAAGGGGCATAAGCGGAAGAGATTGGTATAGATCCTACATACCAACTGAAGTACCCTATTTAAACCCATTCATTATAGGGTATCTATTTTTATGGTTCCCTTATCTGAAAGGGAGTAAGTTTAGACCTCCACCAAAACCTCCAAACTTATCAAACCTTTTGGAAAGGCATATTAGTGTGTATTCTATTTGGGTTTGTATATCCATATTCATAGGATTCCTACATTTTTTCACAATGGGGTTAGGGTTGATGTAGTGTTTCTAGGTTTGTATATCCATAGTCAGATGGACTATTCTCCTAGGAACAATACTGGGAAGTTCTCGGTTTGGAGGAGGGTTGGGCCTGGCCTCTCCCTTCTCAAAGAGACGACCTGGAACCTCAGTTATTTGGTAGGGAGGGTAATGTTAAGAGATTATTTTCATCGTTTTGAACAAAGGAGAAGTCAGCCTCCCCTACTAGGATTAATTTTTTGGTAACCATCCTGGAATAAGACCCTAGATTTTCCTGTTGGAGGTAGTATCACTGCTTGTTCTCTCCTCTTTGGTGCCAAAGACCAGAGATGAGATGGGAACATGGACTTCTGTTACCCTCTATATCTCCATTGAGATTTGTCGTCTTGGAAATACATCATGTTTTAAGTCCCAAACCGTTATCCCTTCATCATTTCATTAGACCCTTGTCCAATGTAATGTGAATAAAGGGAAGGCTCGTCGTATCACTCTCTTCAACGGTCGATGCAACCTCTTCCACTAGTATAAGAGGAAAAGTGTGAAGTTTCAATATTGAATATTTCAAATCCTTTTGATTCTCACACTGAGAATGACTCGCGTGGGGTTAGAGATTCATGATGATTAAAACATTTAAACAAACACCCATGCTGATGAAACTACGAGAACTCTGATTCTTATTAAAACTAGGATACGTAGTAAGCCCTTTCAGGGCCCGAGAACACTGGATATCCTCTTTAAAAATCCAAACCTAATTCCTTTAATCTGGCCATCCTCCTTAGAAATAATCCCCAAAATCATCCCCAAAATCACCAAGGCATCCTTTTTAAGAAGTAAGACCAAACTCATTTCTCTCGAAACACTATACTCTCCTATGATACTTATCAAATTACGTGGGCTTTGATTCCCATCCACTTGAGATACGTAGGAATCCTCCTTGAGGTTCAAATCCAAAATTTAAAATCAACCCTATTCTCATTGGGTCATATTCCCAATAGGGTTTAATCAAACTGGGAAACCCATATACTTTCCATGATCATTGGTCTGTTTCGGCCTAAGTCCCACACCAAAATTTGACTAAGCACCATTCACTTAGATGTCCTTAACATATGATATTATATTATATGGGTAGGTCATTGTAACATGACTTTAAAAGGTATGATATGTCCCATTATGTGGCACTGAACTACAATGGTTATGATTCCTTTAAAAAGGAAATATAGGAAACGAATTTCATGGGAATGATACCAATATCAAAAAAAGCCTTCGTCTCCATGCATGACAATAAATTTCAGAGTGCCCTGCTTAGTGGATTAAAAACCAGTATCATCATAATGATGATTAAAAGAATATTGAAATAGTATATTTGAGGATACCATTTACTGAGAACCTGAAATACATATGGATATATCGATTAATGAAAAACCATGAATACATACTGATGACTCTAAATTTTACACATGTTAATAAGTGATCGTAAATTTCAAGGGAAATTTATGTTATAATTGGTTAATTATAAATGATTTAGGAAAATATCATAAATTTATAATCATAGGTCTAGAGTAGATAATAATTTGCCCCCAATGGTTGTGACAAGTATGACCTCCCATCATCTTGACCAATGTATGTTCCTAAGTATCAAAAAGTTCCATCATAACAAACATCTGCATTCGGAAAGTGGGTCTCGTTTTGGATAGTGAACTATTGTAGGTTTCCAGTTCCATGAATAAATACAATGGAATCTACCTGGAAGTAGTGATTCTTAAAACTAGAACACACAATTAACGTCTGGTCCACCATTTTTGTTTCGTAGTTCCTGGAAACATGTATTCTAGTTGTAAGAATCACTACTTCCAGGTGGGTTCCATTGTATTTATTTAGGGAACCAAAAACTTCCAATAGTTCTTTATCAACAAGGGGACCTACTTTCCAAAGGATGGTGTTCATTAAGTTTGAAATTTACTATACTTTGCAATGTACATTGGTCGAGAGGATGGGATTTCAGACTCATTACACCCTTTTGTGGGGAATTATTGTCTACTATGGGACTCTCTTTGTCAATTTTAGATATATTCATGAATCCTTATTAATTCACCAAGGATAACATAAGTTTCCATTGGAATTTACAATCACATATTAACATGTATAAAATTTAGAATCACCAGTATGCATTCATGGTTCTTCATTAATGGAGATATTCATATGTATTCAAGATTCTCCGTTATAATATCCTCTAATATAGTATTTCAAGATTCTTTTAATCATCATTATGATGATACTGGGTTTTAAGCCACTCAGCAGGGCACTCTGGAATTTATTGTCATCCAGGGAGATGAAGGCTTGTTTTGATATAGGGATCGTACCCAAGAAATGGGTAACCTACACATCCTTATGAATTGAATCTGAACACTCATAGTTCAGTGCTACTTAATGGGACACATCATGCCTTTTAAGTTCATGTGATAATTACCTAACCATATAGTGTGATGTCATCTGGTATGGAATTATAAGAGAAAGGTGCTTAGTCAATGTTTGATGGGGGACTTATGTCGAAATAGACCAATTATCTTGAAAATGATATATTTTTCAAATTTAGGTTAAACCCTATATGAAATATGACCCAATGAGAATAATGTTGATTTGAAATTTTGGGTTTGAAAATCAAGGAGGATTCTTACATATCCCATGTGGATGCGAATCAAAGCCCACGTAGTTTGATAAGTCTCATAGGAGAGTATAGTCCTTTGAGAGAAATGAGTTTGGGATTAATTCCTAAAAAGTATGCCTTGGTGATATTGGGGTTCAATCTAGGGCTTATTCTAGAGGAGGATTCCCAGATTAATGTAATAAGGGTTGGATTCTGTAAGAGGATATCGAGTGATCTCGGGCCCTGAAAGGGATACCTATGTATCATGGTTTGAACATGATTCAGTGTTCTTATTTTTCCTTCACCATGGGCGTTTTCCTAAATTTTGTAATCATCACAAATCTCTAATCCCATGTGATTCATTCTCGGTGCTAGAAACAAGAGGATGTGAAAGATTCAACAATGACACTTAACACTTTTCTTCCTATTCTAGTGGAAGAGGGTGCATCGACCATGGAAGAGGGAGATGCAATGAACCTTCTCTCTATTCACTTTACATTAGACAAGAGTCCAATGAAAGGATGAAGGGATAAAGGTAAGAGGCTTACACCAGGATGGATTCCAATGGTGAAAAAGCTCAACGGGAGATGGAGAGGGTAATAAATGTCACTGTGCTCATCTCCCCTATGATATTTGGCACCGAAGAAGAGAGGAGGAGGAATTATTCTACCTCCTTAAAGAGCATACATGGGCTTATGTGAGGATGGTTGCCTTAAAATTTATCCTGGTAGGGGAGGGATACTCCACATTTGATCAAATGAAAGAAAATAAAGTGTGAACTTTACCTTTATAACGACCCATACATTAAATACATTGTTATTACATCAGAATTGAAGCATACTTATTACAACATATAACAAAACCATTAAAGGACCGTATAGGTATAGTGTCTTTAGAAACTGGGAAACATAAACAACTGGTTCATAAATCGTCTACATTGTCTCCCATTTATTTCATCATATCTATAGTCCCTTTTGGAATATCTAACTTAATAACCTTCTTCCTGACCTGGGGAAAGAAAACATTCAAAAGGGTGAGCTCAAATGCTCAGTAAGGGTAAACAAAAAGAAATATCAATCACATCATAATAAAAACATAACATTTTGGAAATCTTACCCTGCAAAAGAGATCATAATTTCATAACATGGGATAAATCATGGTAGTGAAATGTAATCCCAATAATCATAACATAAAACATCAAACTTTGTGGCATGCACACATAATCATAAAGAATCATTTCTTATTAGTCAAGACTCATTGTCAAGACTATCTTAGTGGACAAAGTCCATTTCTGAACCGAGTTCACTCCTCGTTTCAGTCCTATTTTACTGAACCGGTTTAACCTGCCATTCCAGCCATGTCTATCTCATGAGATATAAAATCATTACCCAATTCATTGGAGGGATATATAGGTCCCAACCATCTCATAATGATACCATTCTTATGTGTGCCACAAAATCATAAATCATACATCATTGCATAACCCATGTAATAAAAATGGGATTCTTAAACAACATGACATCATAAGACGATTTATATAAGATAAAGGAATTCATAAAAATAATTCCATCACAACATAATCAAATCAATGTAATAATAGGGATAGAAACTAAATCCTATATTATCTTAGATGGAAAATAATTTCGATAAAACACTTGAACTCCATTCTTGGGGAAAATATCCTTTCTACTCCAAAAACAATTTCCTTTCTTAACATGTCATACAATTTTAAACTAAAAGAAGTTCATTAAAAATAAGATTGAAAACTTGTAAAGGAAGCTTCTTGGAAATAATGTTTTAAAAATCCATTCATGTAGTATAAGTTAAAAAAAACATTATTCTCATACTTTTGTCAGAAAAGTCAAAAAGTACCTCGTACAAAAAACGCCAAAATATTCATTTAATATCCATTACTAAAAACTCACCGAAGGGTAAAATTGGATTTAAAAAATTGTAGGTGGATGTAAACAATATTAAATAATGAGAGAACATGGACGTGGATGATAAAATACACCCCAATAAATACCAAAGTATAAACAATCTTAGTTAAAAATGAGATTGTGATATTTTCCCTTACCTTAGGTCCAATTTGCTTCGTAAGTGTCCGAACCTCCTCTTCTTTGATGTGCTTCTTTGAGACCTCCTTTTAGGGCACTAAAATTGGTCTTTGAAGAAGACCAGGACCTCTAGGATGTCTCTAGGGAAGTGGAGAGAAGAAATTGGCAGGGGTTAGCCGAGCATGAAGGCTCAAAGTGGTTTGAGGAAGAGAGGGAGGAGGTGCCCTTTTATAAGGGAGGAGAGGGACACCTTAGGAATAACAAAAAATATTATTTTATTATAAAGTCATATTCGGTTTTTAATAGCTCCAAATTGATATATTTCGAAGTCAAGGTGGGTATAGGTCTAAATCCTCTCATCCAATAGAATTTAGACAAGTTTATGTTCCTATTTTAACCTTATCATTTATATTTAACTTTAAGTTAGATAATTTAACTTTTACCGTGTCTTCTTGTTTTCTTACACTATAAGGTTAATAAACATAGTATATCAAGACAAACGAACCCCAAGTTGTCTATGATTAATATATATAACCTTATTAAGTTATTTGGCCGAACCTTATATTTTTAGGAATAAAATAACAATTAATAATATAATATTTGTTTTAAAAACTATTTTATGTCAATTTTGACACTATTTAGTAACTGATTTTCGTGAAAATAAGAACAGAATGATTAGTTCGAACAAAGTTAATTAAATCAATACTAAAATGTAATATTAATGTATAAAATTAGTTTAATTTATAAAAAGTCCCAAATTACATTTATTTGGGTATTTATAACAGCAATTATGTCAATATTTCATTAATATGATAATTACTGCATCATCTTTGTGTCATAAATAAATTAAATTATTAAATGTCTAAAAATTATAAATAAAATACCATTATGTAGGAAATTTTTTTAGCTTTCTAATGAATATTTATAGTCGAATTTATCTTATGTATAACCCCATATTAAAAATTATTTACTTATTAAACATTGATTTTAAATATTTTAACCCTTCTTTAAATAAGTTAATAATAAATGTCCTAATCTAATCCAATTGGACCTAAATGGTCATATTTTATTCCTAAGGTTGTTTTTGGTAGAATTAAACTTAGCCAATATAATTAGGACATGTTTTAAGGTAATAATAATAACACTTTTTACCCTTAATTACCCTATTTACTTTTAACCGTGGTAAAAAAAGGTAAAAAGTTACTATTCACCAAAAATTATTTTCATCTCCTTGAACCAAAGTTTAGTCTTTGATATTAACCATGTCTCTCAGATTTTCGAAATTCCACTCACAGAAGCGGTAAAATTATGTTTTATGAAAAATTCAGTTTTTTTAACTACCACATAGTGGTTTTACTATTCATCAAAAATTGAAAGTTTTCAGAAAAATACCAAAATTTCTCCCTAGGATAATATAGATATTCCGAATCCAAAAAGAAGTCCATTTTGAAAAATAAAATTTATAAAATTTCAAAAATTGGTTATTACTATTTATAACGGCTAGTTTTATTAATATTTTAATAGCATATCATTGATTAGTGAAACTCGGTATTGCATACGACGCAAGATATTGAGAAAGTTCGTGGTTGTGTGTAATGAAAGCCAATCTAGTGTCGTGTTTAGTGAAAGATTGCTTTGATAAAAACAAAATATTTCTCATAAAAGTCTCGGGCGTTACATTCTACCCCCCTTAAAATGAATTTCGCCCTCGAAATTCGTCACTTTGTAACAAAAAGATTAAGATATCTCTCCCTCATAATATCATCAAGCTCCCATGTAGCTTCTTCTAATTGGTGGTTCCTCCATAAAACATTCACCAAGCGAGTGGTCTTGTATTGTAGGACTTTTTCGCTATGATCCAGAATCTCTATCGGTTGTTCTTCATAAGAAAGATCTTGTTACAGTGGTACAACTTCTGAGCTGAGTACATGTGAAGGATCAGGTATGTACTTTCTCAGGAGAGATACATGGAACACATTATGAACTTGAGAGAGATTCGGTGGAAGCGCCAATCGTTAAGATACCTTTCCAACACGATCCAGTATTTCGAAAGGACCGATATATCTAGGGCTCAACTTCCCCTTCTTTCCATTTCTCATGACCCTCTTCCAGGGAGATATTTGTAAGAACACATTATCACCCACTTCAAACTCTAGGTCTTTTCTTCGGTTGTCAGAATAACTTTTCTGTTGACTCTGAGCTGCTCTTATGTGTTGTTGAATAGATCAGACATTTTCATCCATCTCATCAACAAGATCAGGCCCTAATAGATTTCTTTCCCCAACTTCATCCCAGCAAGTTGGAGTCCTACATTTCTTTCCATAGAGAGCTTTATAAGGAGCCATCTGAATACTGGAGTGAAAGCTATTATTATATGAAAATTCCACCAAAGGTAGGTGTTGATCCCAACCACCTTTGAAATCCATAGAGCAAGCTCTCAACATATCTACTAGAGTTTGAATTGTCCTCTTAGACCGACTGTCTGTCTGAGGATGATAAGCAGTGCTGAAACTCAACTTTGTAACCAGAGTATGCTCAAGACTTTGCCAGAACATTGAGGTAAATCTTGGATCCCAATCATATATAATAGAATGTGGTACTCTATGAAATCTTACCACTTCCTTTACATATATCATGGCAAGCTGATCCAGAGAGAAATCCTCTCTAATAGCAATGAAGTGTGCAGACTTTGTAAGATGATCAACTGTGAACCAGATAGCATTATTGCCTTTGGATGTTTTAGGAAGTCCTTTGACAATGTCCGTAGTGATGTTTTCCCATTTCCATTAGGGTATGGGTAATGTTTATAAAATCCCCTTAGACTTCTGTCTCTCAACATTAACTTGCTGACAAACCAAGAATCAAAGGACATATTCAGCAACATCTCTTTTCATGCCATCCCACCAGAAGTACTCTTTCAGGTCCCTATACATCTTTGTGCTTCCAGGATGAATAGAAAATGAAGAAATTTGAGCCTTATCTAGCATCTCCTTCTTTAATTCAGGGGTGGGAGGAACACAAACCCGATTCCGAAACTTTATTATCCCATCACAATCAATGTTGAATTCAGGAATATTTCTCACCTTCTTTTGTAACTATATGTCTTCTTTCTGCGCCTCTTTAATCTTAACATGTATAGATGGTTGAACATTCATTTGAGAAAGATACAATTTTCCCTCTTCCATTACAATTCCAAGATCCATCCTTTGTAAATCCATAAATAATGGATCTTTTTTTATCGTCATCATGGATAAGCTGGCATGGTCTTGTCGACATAATGCATCTGCCACCTTGTTTTCTTTCCCAGGGTGGTAATGGATTGAGCAGTCGTAATCCTTAATCAGCTCCAACCATCTTCATTGGCGCATATTCAGCTCCTTTTGTGTGAAAATATACTTTAAACATTTATGATCATTATAAATGTCACACCTTTCTCCATAAAGATAATTCCTCAAAATATTTAATGCAATGATTACCACAGCTAACTCCAAATCATGTGTTGGGTAATTTTGCTCATGGATTTTCAATTGTCGTGAGACATAAGCTATCACCATATCATTTTGCATAAGAACACACACCAACCCCTTCATTGATGCATCACTATAGATCACAAACCTTTCTCCACTACAAGGCAGTGTGAGCACAGTTGCACTGGATAACCTTCTTTTCAACTCCTTGAAATTCTCTTCATATTCCTTCATCCAAACAAACTTAACTCCTTTTAGAGTCAACCTGGTGAGTGGATTAGATAATCGTGAAAAATATTTCACAAAACGTCGATAATATCCAGCCAAACCAAAACAACTTCGGATATCAGTTACTATTGTTGGTCTCGACCATCTTTTGATAACCTCTATTTTTGCTGGATCCACAGATATCCCCTCTTTTTAGATTATGTGACCTACAAATGAAACTCTTTGAAGCCAAAATTCACTCTTGGTAAATTTGTCATAAAGATTCTCGTTTCTCAGGGTCTTCAATATAATTGTCAAGTGATATCCATGTTCTTCCTTGCTCTTTGAATAGACAAGAATATCATTTATAAAGACTACCAAAAATTAATCAAGATAGTCTCTTAAGACTCTATTCATCAGATCCATGACGATATCAGGGGAATTAGTAAGACCAAATGGAATCACTATAAATTCATAGTGTCCATACCTTGTACGGAAAGCCGTCTTTGGTATATCTTCCCTTTTGACCCTTAATTGATGATACCCTGAACGAAGATCAATCTTGGAAAAGTATTGATCTCCGCGTAGTTGGTCAAATACATCATCAATGCGTGGGAGAGGATATTTGTTCTTGATAGTGATCTTGTTAAGTTCTCGATAATCAAGGCAGAGCCTCATTGATCCATCTTTCTTCTTAACAAACAGAACAAGTGCTCCCCAAGGTGACGCACTAGGGCATATGAATCCCTTATCAAGATTCTCTTGGAGTTGCTTCTTCAATTCCTGCAACTCAATTGGGTCCATTCTATAAGGTGTCTTTGAAATAGGAAAAGCACCCGGTACGAGTTCTATTGAAAACTCAACTTCACGATTTGGTGGAAGACCCGGAAATTCCTCCAGAAAGACATCATCAAACTCCCGTACAATGGGAATATTATTAATCATGAGTTTCTCACCAACCATTTCAGATAAATAACCCTCATTTAGTGGAATCAAGACCCATAAGATGGAAGAAATTTCCACTGGAAGGTCATGTTCATCCTTGCATCGATAGACGATCATAGAATGATCTGGAATATGAAATGTGACTTCCCTTCTTTGGCAATTGATATGATCTCCATATAAAGAAAGCCAATCCATGCCAAGAATCACATCAAATTCCACTATATGAAGGATCACAAGATTTGCAAGAAGCACTTTCCCACAAACTTCAATCGGGGAAGAATTATAAGCTTTTGATGTGACTAGTGTGCCATTAGGGGTTGTCGCAGCTAACTCAAGATCTAATTGTTGAGGTAATACGGTGATACCCTTAGAAACAAATTCAGAAATAAAAGAGTGGGTGGATCCAGAATCAAATAAAACATTTTCTACTTTAGATTGGATGGTATGTGTACCTTTCACCACATCGTTATCGTACTCCACATCGCTGATAGAAATTGCGTGTGACATTCCTTTTCCTTTAGCCTTAAGAGTTTGTTGATGTCGATAATCATCAACAAACCTTGGATTAGGGCATTTATTGGAATAATTCCCCATCTCCATGCACTTGAAACATTGAAGTGTAGTAGGTTCATTCTATGTGTCCCTTCCTTTGTTTGCATCACTAGACATCTTCTTCCCATCATTGCGGCATTCAAATGCCCGATGACCTTCCTTTCCACATCTGAAACATTTACTTGTCCCTTTAAGACAACTCCCTCTATGTTTCTTTCCACACTTTGAGCATAAGGGAAAGCTCATCTTCTTTTCAGTGTGCTCTTTATATTTTCCTTTGAATTCCATTTTTCTCTTCTTATCAAACCCATATGACTGATGGGTTACTGCAATCTCCATCTCAACTTTGAGATTACATTTTACGATTTCCTCGTAGCTATTGAAGTCCCTTATGGCTAAGTCCCTTCGAAGACTTGGTTTTTATCCACTAAAGAATAGATCGATATTACTCTCAGGTTGGATAATAATACCAGAAGCGTACCTTGAAAGTCTTGTAAAATTTTCTTCATAGGTACCAACAGATTCATCATCCTTTTTCTGTAGTTCAAGAAACTCCTTCTCTATCTTTGTTCGGAGAATATGAGGGAAGTACTTATTGAAAAATATGTTCTTGAACTCGTCCCATTCTATGGACTCAATTTCATCTCTTTCCCTCGTATTATTGATAAGATTCCACCATTGAGCAGCATCACCTTCCAAATGATACACTGCTAAGATGACTTTATCATGTTCAGAACATTGAAGAACTGAAAATATCTTTTCAGTAGTACTAATCCATTGTTCAGAAATTAATGGATCAGTAGACTCGCTGAATAAAGGTGGACGCTGCCTCATGAAGGGTTCAACAGAATTTTTCTCCTTCCTTTGCTCATTTGGAAGTCCTGCTTGATTCATAGCTTGAGAAAGTTGTGTGAGCATGGCTACAATTTTTTTCATTCCAGCTCCCATAATGTTTGTTTTCTCAGGGGGGACAATCATGGCATTGCCCGTCGCATTCCGCATTAACATGGTTCCTTCGGGTTCCAGCCATTGACTGAAACCAAGATGAATAGTGTGAGGAACAGTAATTATAATAGGAAAACCACATAATAAAGATTAAAATTTCACACTTAAGGTCTTATCCTAGGTTATTCATGGCCATTTCTAAAACACTAAGATTGTGTTCTATTTTTAGACTTATCCTTAGGGTTCTTACTAAGGCTTTCACATCCTAGTTTCCAAAGGTTGACTATACCTTTCCTCTGATACCAACTATAATGACCCATACTTACATACATTGTTATTACATCAGAATTGAAGTATACTTATTACAACATATAACAAAACCATTAAAGGACCATATAGGTATAGTGTCTTTAGAAACTGGGAAACATAAACAACTGTTTCATAAAGCATCTACACTGTCTCCCATTTATTTCATCATATCTAAAATCCCTTTTGGTATATCTTACTTAATAACCTTCTTCCTGACCTGGGGAAAGAAAACACTCAAAAGGGTGAGATCAAATTCTCAGTAAGGGTAAACAAAATAAATATCAATCACATCAAAATAAAAACATAAAATTTTGTAAATATTACCCTGCAAAAGAGATCATAATTTCATAACATGGGATAAAGCATGGTAGTGAAATGTAATCACAATAATCATAACATAAAACATGAAACGTTGTGGAATGCACACATAATCATAGAGAATCATTTCTTATTAGTCAAGACTCATTTTCAAGACTATATTAGTCGACAAAGTCCATTTCTGAACCAAGTTCACTCCTCGTTTCAGTCCTGTTTTACTGAACCGGTTTAACCTGCCATTCTAGCCATGTCTATCTGATGAGATATAAAATTTTTAACAAATGAATTGGAGGGAGATATAGGTCCCACCCATCTCATAATGATACTAGTCTTATGTGTTCCACAAAATCATAAATCATACATCATTTCATAACCCATGTAATAAAAATGGGATTCTTAAACAACATGACATCATAAAACAGTTTATATAAGATAAAGGAATTCATAAAAATAATTCCAACACAACATAATCAAATTGATGTAATATTAGGGATAGAAACCTAACCCTATATTATCTTATATGGAAAATAAATTTGATAAAACACTTGAACTCCATTTTTGAGGAAAATATCCTTTCTACTCCAAAAAAAATTTCCTTTCTTAACATGTCATACAATTTTAAACTAAAATAAATTGATTAAAAATAAACATGAAAACTTATAAAGTAAGCTTATTGTAAATAATGTTTTAAAAATCCATTCATGCTGTATATGTTAAAAAAACATTCTTCTTGTACTTTTGTCAGAAAAGTCAAAAAGTTCCTCATACGAAAAATGAGAAAAGATTCCATTCATATCCTTTACTAAAAACTCACCGAAGGGTAAAATTAGATTTAATCAATTGTAGGTGGATGTAAAAAATATTATGTATTGAGGGAACAGGGACGTGGATGATAAAATACACCCTAGTAAATACCAAAGTATAAACAATCTCGGATAAAATTGAGATTGTGATATTTTCCCTTACCTTAGGTCCAATTTGCTTCGTAAGTGTCTGAACCTCCTCTTCTTTGAAGTGCTTCTTTGAGACCTCCTTTTAGGGCACTAAAATTGGTCTTTGAAGAAGACCAGGACCTCTAGGATGTCTCTAGGGAAGTGGAGAGAATAAATTTGAATGGGTTGGCCGAGCGTGAAGGCTCAATGTGGTGTGAGGAAGAGAGGGAGGAGGTTCCCTTTTATAAGGGAGGAGAGGGGCACCTTTGGAATAACTAAAAATATTATTTTATTATAAAGTTAAATTCGGTTTTTAATAGCTCCAAATTGATATATTTCGAAGATAAGGTGGGTATGGGTCAAAATCCTCTCATCCAATAGAATTTAGACAAGTTTAGGTTCCTATTTTAACCTTATCATGTATATTTAACTTTAAGTTAGTTAATTTAACTTTTACCGTATCTTCTTGTTTTCATACACTATAAGGTTAATAAACATACTATATCAAGCCAAACGAACCCCAAGTTGTTTATGATTAATATATATAACCTTATCTAAGTCATTTGGCCAATCCATATATTTTTAGGAATAAAATAACAATTAATAATATAATATTTGTTTTAAAAACTATTTTATGTCAATTTTGACACTATTTAGTAATTGTTTTTTGTGAAACTTATAACAAAATGATTATTTCAAACCAAGTTAATTAACTCAATAATAACATGTCATATTAACCTATAAATTTATTTTAATTCATAAAAAGTCTCAAATTACATTTATTTGGATATTTATAACATCAATTATGTCAATATTTCATTAATAAGATAATTACTGCATCATCGTTGTGTCATAAATAAATTAAATTATTTAATGTCTAAAAATTACAAATAAATTATCATTATGTATGAAATTTGTTTATATTTATAATGAATATTTATAGTCTAATTTATCTTATGTATATCCCCATATTAAAAATTATTTACTTATTAAACATTGATTTTAACTATTTTAACCCTTCTTTAAATAAATTAATAATAAATGTCCTAATCTAATCCAAGTGGGCCTAAATGGTCATATTTTATTCCTAAGGTTGTTTTTGGTTGAATTAAACTTATCCAATAGAATTAGGACATGTGTTAGGGTAATAATAATAACACTTTTACCCTTAATTACCCTATTTACTTTTAACTGTGGTAAAAAAAGTTAAAAAGTTACTATTCACCAAAAATTATTTTCATCTCATTGAACCACATTATAGTCCTTGTTATTAACCGTGTCTCTCGGATTTTTGAAATTCCACTCACAGAAGCGGTAAAATTAAGTTTTATGAAAAATTCAGTTTTTTTAACAACCACTTAGTGGTTTCACTATTCATCAAAAATTGAATGTTTTCAGAAAAATACCAAAATTTCACCCTAGGCTAATTTCGATATTCCGAATCCAAAAATGAAGTCCATTTTGAAAAATAAAATTTATAAAATTTTAAATAGTGGTTATTACTATTCATAACGGCTAGTTTTATAAATATTTTAATAGCATATCGTTGTTTAGTGAAACTCGATATTGCGTACGATGCAAGCTATTGAGGAAGGTCGCGGTTGCGTGTAAAGCAAGCCAAGCTAGTGTTGTGTGTTGTGAAAGATTCCTTTGATAAAAACAAAATATTTATCATAATATTCTCGGGCGTTACAACCTTCTCTACTAGAGACATGAGGTTCTAGGTCATCTCCTTATGAAGGGAGAGGCCATGACCCAACCCTCCTCTAATCCCAGAACTTCCCAACATTGCTCATTGGAGAAAGGACCATGTGACTGTGGATATAGAACCCACAGAAACTCCATGAACCCTAACCCAATTGGGAAACAATGTGGTAAACCTATGACTATGGATATACAAACCCAAATTGGTTACACAATAATGTGAATTTCCCAAAGGTTTGATAAGTAATGAGGTTTTGGTGGAGGCTTCAACAAAGTCCCTTTCATATAAGAGAACCAAGGAATGGGATACCCTATCATGAATGTCATTAAATATGGTACTTGATTTGGTATGTTTGATTTATTCCAAAATCTACTACATAGGTGCATCGTTCAAGTTTTTTACATAGGTACCCCACGTTGATTCACCGCAGAGCTATATCGCCTAGTTGAGTCGTGCAGGTGTTTCACGCAGGTATGTCATGTAGTTGTGTATGATGAAAGAAGAATATATTTAAAATTGGATAACCAATCATATGTAAAAATTGGAAAATAATTTTAAAACATGCTTATACCATTTAATTATCTCTTCTCTAATACTTTAGATATCCACCTAAGACAATTTGGGGGATCTTGGTGAAACAGCTAAACAATGGGAGCTTCTAGGAATCATTCAACATTTATAGCATTTGAAATGGGGAGCCCACATTTCCTATATATAGGTATGGATGGTTCCTGGTCGAAAGGATGGTGTTTGTGTAGGTGATCCACACAGATCATTCATACAGGTTTGTCGTGGAGGGGTGCCGAAATTATTTGGTTGCGTAGCTCTGTTGCACAGCTCTGTCACACAGCTCTGTCACATATCCCTTTGGAAGATTTGATTTTTTTTAGAATTATATGATCCTTGACTTTGGTTTTTAAATATCCTTGTCTATCTTAAGAGACTTTTTGTATTCTTAAGTGGACTCAAAAATAGGCATGTATCATTAAATTTCCTTTGGTATCTTTATAAAATTAATATTCTCAAGGCTATCTCCATAATATTTTCATCCCCCATTGAAGAAATGAAGTGTCAATAAAATATTCCACTCGTGAATGGATCCAATAAAAAAAGTGGGTCTAGTCTTGGGGTAGAACATGAAAAAGATTATGTTTGTGGAATTTGAAAACTGAACATGTTTTCAATGTAGGTTGTTAGTGAAGGGTCTGTGCACAAGTTCTGGTCATAAGAGATATACCTATTCCAATAGTCTATCCAAAAATAGGCTAGTATCATCAATCATTTTGGTCACATTACAATCGTTTCTACACATTTACCTCATGATGTTAGTGAGAAGTGTCTCCTACTCTTTAGTGTCATCGACATCCAAAATTGGGCTTGAGATGCGGGCTCCAATTCCATCTCCACCATCATTGGTAGGAAAATATGGGGCTATTTTGGATGGAGTGGAACAACATAGTTTATTGATAACATTAATCCTATATTATCTCTCTCCCAATGAAAATTGATCCAAGTATGATATGGAGATGCAAGATTCTTTTCACCATACATGTATCCTCATCTACTAGGACCTTAGGAAAGTGGATTTAGAGATACATCATGAGGATATGAAATTGTGAATCAAACAAATTAAATTCAATAATTCCGTACAGGTATATGGAATATTTTATTACTATGAAATCCATTATATGATTAAGGTGATAATATTGTAAAGGGAAGAGGTGTAACAAGTGCACCTGGATGAGGTACAATCAGTTGGCCAGTTTGAGAAACATAGAGTTTCTCTAATATAATTTGAGGATAGCCACTCTAAGGAGGTGGAGGAGTATCAAAATCTCTTTGATGAGAAGTATCTCAAAATAATGCACCCTGAATAATAATTTATTTCCTCAAGGGAATAGGTAGTCTAACTCCATTGATCCATTATAAGGGATTCTACATAAATGAAAGATTCCATTAGCACTGAGCAGGACAAGCAATGCAAAGCTAAAGCTGCTGCTACTATAGAAATAGATAAGATTCGGGATGATTTGATAGTTTCTCAGGGTAAAATTCAACTTTTTAGATCCTAAATTTACAATAAACTATAAAATATGGTAGATAGACTCTAACATTTGGAATTTCTTTTTCATTTCAAACATAAATGAAAAGGGTTTTTGTTTCCAATAACTTTTTCTAGCGATATTTTCCTTACTTTAATCATAATATAACAATGAAAAAATGACTCATTTCATTGGAAAACATTGAATTATAATTACAAATAAACAAATGATAGAGTTCACTATTTTATTATCTGTAGGACTTAGAGAGAGTAACATGAATATTTATAGGGTTATATGGAAAGCCCTAATAACATTGTGTATTTTATTGTTTCAATTACCAATTTTTTATTAGACCATACAGATGCAGGTCTAGAAATATGAGACTCAAATTTTTTCTAGAGTTTCCTTTAGGTGTTTTCAACCTGGAAAGTACTATGTTTTTTTCATGGGTAGTTTAAGTTTGTCAATGATGGACTACTGAGAGTTTTGTTTTATGTCGAACATCATTGAACATAGAGTTTGAAATGATAACTCCAATAAGGCTTTTTGGATATAAATTTTATGAAATTATTTAGATACCCAAAATGGGACTTTTTTACCATGATTTTTGGGTTGCAAACCTAAAACAATACATTAAGGATTAGAGGAGGTCTCGTTAGAGGATGTTGTTACCACCTTTTGAAATCCCCATTATGTGGGATATCGTATGCAAGGAAAAATATGTTGTATACTGCATATTGAAATTGTTGCATCCTTAGGATGAAAAAAATGTTATATGGGAAAATAATTCAAGTCCAATAAGAATACATATTACATAGTCAGTCCAAGGAGTTCCCAAGAATTCCAACATTCTATTTCGTATGGTCTAATTGATCATATGGTGATTCTTATTTCTGATGACCATGATGGGTGTTTAATTAATGCAAAATATACAATAACGAAGAGAGAATTTTTATTCGCAATAGCAATGAATTGGAAAACTATCTGATATGAATATTTCTCCTGAAGAAGGTGGAATATTTTGGAAAATGATAGATAACAGGAGGAATGACCTATTATAACAATCATTAAGTAATATGTATTTTAAAGTCATAAAACAAGGAAATTAGGCTATGTATTTTAAAGTCATATATTACGTAAATGATTCTATTCCCATTAAATACATAAAACAAAGACATTTTTCTATATAGATTAATTTCATGTAGAAAGGAAATTATACGATACAGTTTAATATCATACCACAAAGACATTAGGGGGCTATAATTTGAGGTCGTCATCATTCACTGAAAGGATGAAGATTCTCCCATACTTGGTAATCTGTATAGAAATGTGTTTTTATATTAAGGTGTGATGGGAGAAAATGTTTCGCTGCATGATTCTGAGATCCTCATATCTAAATAGTGGTATCATGAAAATAAATAATGGCATTAAAGGATTTTTATTTTGAGGAAGAAATTACCCCTTATTAACCAATCCATTTTGTGGTATTTTTTATGAAAATATAACAAGGTATAGTTATAGAATATTAAATAGTGGAAAAATGTTCCTAAAAATACCTAAAATTTGTGAGAAACATTTGAAAATCCAACTAGGGCATGTTATATAATTTTTAGTAAAAGAATTTTGTCAATTATTATGACATTCAATCACTAAAAAACAATGGATTTTTATGAAGATTTGGATTTTATTGGGAACAAATTATGGCTAGTGAAAAGAAAGTACATGAATACAGAAGGATAATTTCAAGTAAAAACTTTAAAAAGTACTATAGGAATTGGTTCTCTACATAGGTGTAACCCACAATTAAGGAATATAGTTCCATCAATTTTTGGTCATACAACTAAGTCCATAATTTCATAGAAACAATAGGTGATATATGGCCAACCAGACCAAGAACGTTCATACACATTTTAGAAATGTGATAGGAAATAATAATTCATGGTCTTGAGGGTTTTAGGATCAACAGAATGGATATGGGATGAGTATTAATGGTTTGACTGTAGGATGAATTGAATCAATAGTTCCAACGTACTATCATAAAGGATTATAAGGACAGAAGAGGAATCTTGAAAGGTCAATGTTATCACTATTCGACAAACCTAATTTGTTGTTTTTTTAAACAAAATGGGGGAATGTTATGGAATAGTAAAATAGTTGCATCATTTTTTTATAAATCCCACTATGAGGGTCATTTTATACAAGGCATCTTGAGGTTCCTACCGTATATTTAGGAAAAGGAGCCTTCAGGTATGATAAATTCTGTCACTAGGAGCGGGAGAAAGAGTATGAATATATGAAAGTGTCCAATATTATGGGTTTAATGTAAAAAAGGATATGTTCAAGAATAAAATAAGAATTTTATATAATATTGGGCATGAATTGGAAGTCCCTTATTTAGATCTAACTCAAATGTATAAAGAGGACATCTATGTTTCCTTAGTGGAACCCCTAAATAGGGGACCCAAAATAAAATCTCATACATGGATCCTATTTTATATGTGGGAGAATGACATTTATATTTACCGCTATGATGGGACTAGAACCTAAGGAATAGGTTCCAATACATATATCAATGGGATGTGAATCAAGACATACATAGTTCTAATAGTATTGACCCACCACACAGACTGCATTCACGTGTGGAGGAAATTGGGGGTTTTGGATACATGTTCAAGATTACGGTGAGTACTCATATTGGATCCCCTCATATAGATCTATCTCGAACATGGTAGAGTGGAGGTATTTCTTATATTGTGTTGTTGGATTGTCTAGGATTGCTGATTTAAACACCTATACATATATCAATGGAATGATAATGAATCCACATTTAGTTCTTGAAGAAATCATGAAGATTATTTTCCTGAGATGAGGATATATGGTGTTCCTATTAAGGTCTTATAGCCAAGACCATGATAATCTAGCTAAAAATTGATACACCTTACTCAGGTAGATAACCCTTTTACCAAAAATCATAATCCCATGTTATATCTTCCAGGTTTCATTAATATTTAGTGGTATAAGATTACTCCATGATACAAATGAAACAAAAGTGATGGATAGAAGAATATTGTTTTTTGGTGGTTTTTATAGAAGGTATGGTCCATGCATTACTAGGTATCTCATTGGGAAGAAAATTAATCTATACATAGTTCATGAAATCCTTTTCAGTTTAACATCGCATGATGAGGATACTGGTCATGCAGTTTAATTTCCTGCAGTATGGATATTAGCTGTACAGTTTAAGGTCATGGAGTAAGGATGAAAATTAACTGACATGAAAAAGGGGAAATTGTGTTCATGGTTCTAAGGATGGAAATATATACACCACTAAATATATCAAGGTAATGAGAATTAATCCACATGTATTTCTTGGGATATTCCCTATGAATGCTTGACCCATACTGAGGGTGTGATAGATTTTTTGATTTTGGAAATTGATAGACCTGAGATTAGAGATCCGAGCATCACTATGTATCTCATTGTAATTTTATTCAATCCAAACATAATTATTGATGATCCATTTATTTTAATGTCATGTATCAATGTTTTTTACTACAAAATTTTACTTAATTTAGTAAGGATATTGTCCATGCATTTTAATTTCTTGTGGTAAGGATGCGTGTGATTTATACAAGAAAAAGGAATATTGTGGTTGGACCATGGTGTAGCACCTGGGTGTCCCTACATATCTTTTTGGGGCATAAATCAAAACCCACATATTATTTAGAAAATGAATTTCAAAATTTAAGAGACATTAATATGTGGAAAAGGCTCTTTGATATATATTTTTTCATTGTTGTGACTGGACATGGGGTTGGAGACATTATTCTGTAAATGTTCCCTGCACTAGTATTACACATACACACATGGAGTGAATTTTCGTTTTCACTTGTGTACCCATGATTAGAGATACATGTGTACTATCTATCTCATTGGAATGAGACTCAATCCACACATAGTTATTGAAATGTTCCTGCATTTTATCACCATGCAGTGAGGATTCTAGCTATGGATATTAATATCATACAGTAATGATGTGATACTATTACGTCTTAAACCTACAAAGGGGACCAAGAACCACTATAGTGTGACTGTGATGTATTGGGGACCATACATGGGATATTCCCTATCCTTTAGTCCCATATATTTCCTACATGGAATCTCAACCCATTGGGGGTTGGAGGGATGTGATAGGATATTACACCTGAGAAGGAGACCCAGATTTAATAAAACATAAGGACTTTAAACTTATATTATTAGGGTGGTGTATCTTAACGTCAAATGATTGAGGTGTTGACCATGTAGTTTAATGTCCTACGGTGAGGATGAATGTGTCTTTCATTTTTGGGTCATATGACTTAGACCGCGTGTTGTGTATTTTATAGTCATGTGATGAGGATGATACTACAATAAAATTTAACATCATGTGACATGTACAACATCTCATGACTTTTTAGGTCATGTGAAGAAAATAAACTAAAAATTATAGAATCTTTCATCCATGACGTATATGGAGCTATGGATTTTGACATCACATGGCTCAGATGAAAGTCATATGATTAGATTTAATAACTCAATAGGTACCTTTCATTATTAGGGTTTAATGAGATCTTTGTCCATTGACATCAAGTAATAAGCTTCGTTAGAGTGGACCTTAGGTACGTTGTAATGTCCCTCCGAATGTGGATCATTATCATGAGGATTATTTCCAAATATTATTGGTGTTCTGAGGAAAAATACCCATTCTCCTTGGAGGAATGATCAGAAACAGAACATTCTATAAAAGTCTCTCACAGTCATTTTTTGATATACTTCCATGTGATGCAATGTATACAATTATTTTTGAAAATTCCACTCCCATTAATCCATTAATTTCTAGTATTTTTCATTTATAGATACTCTGTCACATTAAAAATCCGAATCAATGGTAATTAAACTTCAATGAGTAGGAATGTTTTTGTACCGTATATGTTTGAGTATGGGGTTTCCAGTTTCGAATTATAGGTTGTAGTCCAATTACCCCATAAGGCTTGCAAGAGCCTGTCCGACCAATAATTTTTATCTTTTTCCACTATCTTTTATATTATGTTCAAGAGGGTATAGTTAAAGCCCTATTAATTTCCATTGGACCCTGGTAGATAGCGGGATGTAGGGATAGATTTGATACTATATTCTTGATATAGAATTACCCCATAAGAATTATAAAATTTGGTGTATTTTTCCATCAATATTGTTAAAGAGACCGAAATCTGGTAATAATGTTTGACTGGATGAATCTAGTAATGATTTTGGTCCTGAATTATTTTAGGGGTTTCCCTTGTTCCCATTTAGAGAATAAATCGGTATTAGTTGAGATGTATTTGAACTGCTTAGCCATAGCTTATGGGTATGGTCCCACAACTTCCATTCCCCATATAAAAAAGGCATTGAGTATTTGGTTGTATTTAGAAACTCTGGGGGTTGATGGATGAAGTTGGTATTCACATGGAAGGGATGAAATTTTTCGGTGAATTATGTAAAACTATGTATCATAGAAGGATAAAAGTATCCAAAACACTGGATTTGATCATAAATCCTATACCAAGAGCATTGGGAATCATATTATCCTTCATATTTTTCTTATTTAATAGCTAAAATATCTTCTTCATCGAAACATATGAGGAGGTCTCCAACAAATACTTGTTTATAGGGGACATTATGGTTATTTGAGCCATCATAAATAGTGAAAATGACAACTCGCAACCATATATTATATTTTAAATCTCTATAAATTTGGAGGAATCCATCCTGAAGGTAGTCCATGATTGGAATCATCCACCTAGTGGTAGGGGTAAAAGGATTAGGGAAAGGACTAACTTCATTGCGCTTTTTTTGTTCTGACTTGAAAAAAAGCTTGATCATCTGGTTATGGGTGATGTTAATAACCATTTCATCCTGGTTTAGATCCACTAGTGATTTAGCTACATTTTTGAACACATCTACATGTGTGTTATGTTATTGTGAGATGTGATTCAATGTTATATCCAAGTGTAAATCTTCCATTAACCCTCATATGAAATCAAGCAGGGGATTTTCTCTTCCTTTTTCATTGCATAATCCCCTTTGATATGTTTTATTACCTACTATGGGTTTCAATTCAACACTAGATGATCTACTCGTATTTGATGTGCTAGAAGATTACTTGTAATGAGGGCATGATTTTCTACTTCATTTTTGTCACAACCTTCTAATATATGGATGGAGTAAGGTAAAAATACATTTTTTGAGAGATAAGCTTCATACCCAACCCCACATTTTTATGCTTAAATTTTTCCTGACTCCTCCTTTTTGGGATTCTATATATTCCATCATAATAAACTTCCCACATTTTGGATCCATATTAAATAGAGAATATTTCATCATCTTTAAATTTCTTATTTAAGGATGTTTCATCTATAAATAGGTGTTCATCAAGGTAATATGTGAAGGAATGATCTTTAATTTCCTTATGAGGAACACATTTTATGTCAAACTACTAAAGAAAACCACCCACGATGCCAAACATCTTATCAACATATAGAGGTTGTATATATATTTGACATGGTAATTTCTGGAGTCCAACTGCCCCTCATGGTGATACATGTTGTGCCTCCATTTCTAAACTATAATGATTTATTCTTAGAATTACTACTCGATATCTAAATAATATGTGTCAGCATCAATCATGGTTTGACTTAGATAATAATTGTTTGTTTCCTTTCCAACAATGTTCTTATGTGTAATGAAGGTTCCCGATTAACAGTATATATCCATCACATATAGAAGGAGTGTATTTCCATCGAATGGTGGAATTAATACTAGTGGGGAAAAGAGTAATTTCTTGATATTTTCATGTTCTTCATTATAGTTTTTGGTCCATTAATATGCCACACCCTTTTTCATCAATTTGGTGAAGGAAACACACATTCCTTCCGGGTTCGATATAAGGTTCCGAATATTGGACAAGTGTCCTTGAAGTCCTCTCATCTCTTATTTCTTTTGAGGACATGACCAGACAAAGATTGATTTCGTTTTCTCAATATCAACTTTGATGTTGTGATGGAATATGTCGAAGGTGATGAACTTCCCTTAGGACACCCTAAAAGATCATTTTAAGGGGTTCACCTTTAAGTTATATTGACATAACATTTTGAAGATGGTTTCTTGGTCTACTAGGTGGTCAGGATATTTTCTAGACATAACCACTAAATCATCATCATAAAATTCTATATGTATCTATAAGAAGAGTTTGAAGAAGTGATTCATGACACGTTGGTATGTGGTGCCGACATTTTTTCAAACAAAAAATGATTACATGATATCATAATACACCCTGAGTTTCCGTGAAGGTAGTATATTATTTATCTTCTTGTGACATCCATATTGCGTTGTACCACAAATAGATATCCCTGAAGTAGAGGGCATCATAACTAATTGTTTCATCAATCAGAAGTTCTAAAATTAGAACTGCGATGTAATCCTTTGGACAATGCCGGTTGAGATTTTGGAAGTCAACAAGAAATATTATATTTCTATTTTTCTTTTTTACTGGTATGATAGTAGATATTAATTTTGGATACTTTGCCTCCCAGATTAAGTCTTATTTAATGATATTATCCACTTCAGCCTCAATATTGGATGTATGAGTTTAGTGTGTTCATCTAGCGACCTATTTTTACCCTCAGTGGTCTTTTGGAAGACCCAATTAAGGGGGGTACATAACGGGGTAAAGGCCTGGAATCCCTATGTAATTCCATGAAAACAAATTTTGATGATGCTTCATGAAGGAATAACATAACTCTTATTCATTAGAAGTCAGTGCCTCCCTAATCATAGTGGGTCATGTATCTTCTGTTGTACCCATATTTATCTATTTAAGTACACCATTATTTGTTGATAAACCTTATTCAAATTCTAGAGAGGCAGCCATGATTTTTTCCTCTTCATCCTTTTCCTCATACATTTCTTCTTTATCATCTACCGAAGAATTAGGTAATGAAACATGTTTCTCAAAGTTAGGGTATGTTTCATCATTCAGACATCCGAAAGATGGAGTAACAATTTCTAGATTTCTTTCCAACATGTGTCCTATTTGGAGTTCTAGAGGAGAAATAAGGAATTGAGAATGAACATCTTTATCTCCACCCATTGGTATGAAAAAATCTTCAAGACTGGTTGAAAAAATTAGTATTTTTTTGTTTTTCAGGGGATAGATATATTTTCATCTAGGATTTCATTATTACGTATAGTGTTGAAAACTTCTCTTGTATTGCAGGGATTAGTTGGTATAATTACGGTCACCAATGTAAAAATATTTGTGGTTGAATTTGAACCCATATATTCAATTTGATTGATCAGGAGCACGTACTGTACACTAATCTATTTGAATGAATTGGTTGGAAGGATCTCCAGATCATTTGGGGTATTAATCTGAGAAAAATTTTCATACATAGATTGTTTCTCTTCCTTATAATAGAATCATGTGTAAATATATTGTGAATATAAGTATTTTTAAGGGGCCTTGTCACCTGGTAATGTCTCTATTTTTCTACTTATACAATATTTGAGGCATTGGTTGTATGATGAAGGAATGGATGCATGCTAATTTAGACAAGGTCTTCCCGACACAACATTGAAGGGTGTGTCTTTCCAAACAACCATGAATTCTGAATCAAACAAGAGATACCTAAATTGAGTTTTGTGTTTGAATTCACCAAGGTAATTTTTTCATTATTTTCATGACAATATAACCATATAGATTAGGGAGAAAAGTAAGATTCATTGAATCATAGTTGTCGAATAATCCAAACCCGGTTTAGGTTGACTCTTGAACCATTATCAATAACGGTTCTTTAGATATGTTTTTCATTAATCAATCATGATATATAAAAGGGTATGATATTTCCTTGCATGATGGAATCCATATTCTAGTCAGTGAAAGAGATGACCATGTGGAATTCTATAGGATCATTCTCTACATGATATACTTAAACTGAAGAAACGTCAACTTCAAACTCCTAAGGCAATGATATGGCCTCTATAAGTTCTTCTAGGAGATATATTGATAAACTCAAAGCATCCATGATCGATAACGTGGTCGTAACAAGGTCTAGTTGTTTCAAAACATCATATTTTTATTCTAGAGTTCTTTACTTACCAACATGTGGATTCTCTTTGCAGATACTTTAGGAGATAATGTACTTTTGGTGGATGGACCATTCCTTGGGGTAGGTGATGAAAGTGATTCCTCTCATGGTGGATTATGTTGACTAGGTCTGCTTACACATTATTGTTTATTATTTTATGAAATGTACTCTAATATATCATTTAGGATTAATTTCTCAAGGAAACCCTCACTATGTGTGGGGGAATTAACTTCTCTATACTATTCATGCTAGAGATCGCTTCCATGAGGTTTATCTGTGTAGAAGGCTTGAGTATGGTCATGGTTCTAGTACTGAATCCTTACAGGATCACGTCTTCCCCTTTACCATCTACTTTGATGGACTCATTATCTAGTTCCCCAATTATCTGTGAGGAATTCGATTTCATAATCATAATCATCATATTAAGAGGGATCCATTATGTTTATAATGTCCCTGGAATTGAATATCACCAAATCATATGACAAAGAATCCATCTTATGAGTTGACTAATGTTGTAATGTTTGGTGGGTCAGTGCCCATGCTTTTGGGACTATAGTCATGATGAATGCTAAAGTTAAAGAAAATATCATATTTGGTAAAATCGAATCATCCTTTTTTTATTATTACCCTTATAGATACATCTCTTTTTGTAGTACTTCCCTTCAAAGGGATAAGTTTTCATTGATGTTTGTTATGTTACGGAAGAATAAATTGAGGTCATAGATGGTTATTTCAACTTTTCCTAGAGGACTGAATAAGTTATGATGATAGTTGTTTTACCATCTAGTCACTAAACATATGTGTAATATTTATCTTAGCCTCTTTCCATTCATTTACCAAGTTTAGATTTGTGGTAGAAACATACACCACCCGAGAAGGAGAATTTTCCAACATTACTTTCCCAGAGCCCACCATCTTTTGTAGGATGTTTTTGAAAAAATAAAGCCTAGATGTAGTGTTCCAAAATATTATAGAAGATTAAGTAGTTTGGGATATCATCATCACCTTATTTTTTGGGATTTCTGGGCTTTGGAAATAAGTTTTTCTCCAATGCTGAGATAAACTAACCCTGGACTTGGTCATTTCAAAAATAATAGACCTTGTTTTTTATCTCATAAAACAACTTTCACCTTTTTTCTTATTGATCACCCTGATTAGGTGGGTATTGTTTCTTACATGGTATTTGGAGACGCATGATATGGTTCACACATTGAAGTAGCAGTGGGTACATGGTATTTCATAAGTGTAATTATATCGGCCCCTACTTTCCCTTCTCTATTTCCTTAAGTTGATGGTACTATTTAGGCCTTAGCTTTGGTCTCTATGATGGATTATTCCGCCATTTGAGCCATTGACGAATGGTCTTGAAACCCGCCCATATATTTTACAGGGATTATTATTTCCCACAACTCATGTAAAAGATTCACTGCACATATGGGAAGATAATTATTATAGAAGGAGTGGTAGGTTCAATGAGTATGTCAATCATTTCCATTCATAAATGAAATTTGTGACAATTTTATTACCCCACAACTTACAGTTTTAGAGGTGGAATATAATATATTTTTTCAGCATTGCGATAAAATATATGTGAAACTTATAGCTGTCTTCTTGCCACATAGTGATTGACCAATATTTTCAAGCTATTGTAGAATATGATAGTTGGCCCCTACAATTATTTCATTAAGCGCCTGAGTTTCACTACATCCTATTGTTCAGGGATACCCATCATCAGATCACATCAAGAGATGAAATGCATCAAGTGTTGTTGTGGGTCTCCTGAGCCATTGAATATTGGAAATATAGGGTTCAAAATCTTTTGTGGGGGAAGAGTCAGATCTAAACATTCTTGATAAGGTTTCTTTTTTAGATATATCAAAGAAGTCCATTTTTCCAGGTATTATAATTGAGCCTTTAGTGAAATAATATTATTCATAAGTATTAGAGTAATTTTTGGATGATTGAGAGATTTATAATGTGTAGATGAAAAATCCCGAATAGGTGCAGTAGCCTGTAGGGCCATTGGTTGCGTTAAAACTGGTATTTTTCGTAGTTAACCAATATAGGAAGTCCTATAAGGATGTTCCTAAACTTATTCTTGTTGTTCATCAAATGGATTGAGTACATGATATAATACTACGAGATGAAAATGTACTAGTTATTGGAATCCCACGTTGATTGGATGTTCCATATCTATGTTAGTTCTTTTGGAATATTCTCTTTATTGTGGTGAACTAGTAGGAAGTGTGGGTTGAGGATCTTCTTGAAGATTAGATCTTGTGGGAAGGTTGCATCAAATTAGTTATGCATTGAGTCTCCTCAATTCAATCATTTATGCATATTTCTAGGATAATATTTCCTCATGTGATTGGAATTTAACCCCTCTGGTGTAGGTGAAACCAAATCTCACCCATACATTTATCTTTGTTGGATTTCATTCAAGGATTTAATGATTTATTGTCTAATGGAATTCCTCGATTCATGAAAATCTCCAGTTCCTAGTAAGTAAACCTCCTTTAATTCTTTCAATTTGGACTACATTATGAACGAAAACATCTTCATTTGATTCCTATGAATTGATCTCAATTTATAGAAGAACATTAATAGTATCATTGATGAAATTCGCAGATGTGAAATGAATTATAACAAATTTATTGATGTTTTTGTCATACCATATTCTTATACCCCCTCTATATGTCCTTGTCCACAATTTGGCAAATTCCATTGGGGAAATTTAGTGAACAATATTCTAACTAAAAACTCCAAATAATTCTGTAGTGTGTGTTCCATGTTAAGGTACCCGATCATGAGATGGGATGAACTAGGAGGATTCATTTATTTATAATTATCCTTAATCGGAAGAAGAATGATTCCAACTAAGGAGGTAATTGTCGACGTGAAAAATAACTTAGGCCTGAGTGCTAGGTCTATTCTCATTCATCTTTTAGAACCCTTCAATAATGGTTTGATGGAATTTAGTTTTGGGATAAAAAAATCCTACAACATTGTGGGATTTTATTTCTCTTATACTATCATGGATGCTACTACTACATGTTCCCTTCAGATTCTATAAAATTTTGTTCGAATGTTGGATAGAACCATAACTTAGCACGCACATAAATAACCTATTTCTAAAGAATGAAGTGCTACTTTTATCATATGTGTAATATGAGGAAAAATTCACCCTAAATGGATAGGCTATTAAATACTCTTAGATGTCAGATGCAAGAGTCGATCAATGGTGTACTCTCCTTTGGCCCAATGTTGGTGAGAGTCATTCGAGTCCTATTTTTCCTGATAATGTATTTGGTAATAGATAGATTCTATTTGTTTAATAAGTCATAAATTTATAACATTTCATGTTTTGACATTCAAATATATTTTTTTATGAATGAAGTGAAATGAAACACTCCATGTATGCCATATCCTCTGATACGTATACCAGATGGGGTATCTCCAATAATTTTTTGTAATATAATTAATTCATAAAGTCTTTTTGGTTGATAGGAACCTTTATAATTTTAAATACTTTTATATGATTAATCTAGGAGGGACTCTAATTCAATTTTTCATTGAACCCTTCTAATATATTAACATGACTTCGATACTCGTCATAGGCTAAAACATTTTCTTTAAACATACAAATATATTTTCATTTCTTTGGGTAGATGTTATGCACACAATATTATGACTGTGTCTTTGGGATTTTTTATTGAGGGGTGGATAAATTACATATCATAAATGGAATTACATATTTTTATAACTATTTACTTATATTTATCATGTCTTATTTGTATTTTTTCCAATTGATCAACCACTTAGTCCCACCTAAGTGAACAAATTCATGTAACTTTATCGTAATAAACAATATCCACAAGGACGTACTCTATCACACTTGAAGGTAAATCACCGAATGGTGGTTTAGAGAATTATCATCACCTTTGGATGCTTTCCGATTGAGAAAGTATTTTACCTACCACTGATAGGGCATAAGATATCAGTAGCTGTTTTTTCACAAGTGCTCCATGAGAAGAGGGATTTCTCATAACTACATTCTCAGTTGGAGAATTATCTTGACAATGACAAACACTACCACAAAGAGAACATTTATAGTGAAATATTTCATGAGGAGGACCGCCCTTGTGGGTTATAATAAGGATAAGATCCTCTTACTCCTTGATCTTCTGGCTGCATAGATGGCTTCTAAGGCTCTCAACAAAAAATGATCTCCTGAGATTGATTTGATTGTAGAGAAGAATAAAAACTTCATGAAGATGTGTCTGAAGGGGACCTTTATAATTAGTGGTAAATCTCCCATAATTATTTAATGGGAGGATAAGGTCATCCTGGATCGACCAAAAATCATCTGAGGGGTTCAAGAACTCCACTAATATGAAGATATAGGTTGTATATTGACACTTTATTTCAAATCAGAATTGATGAGGATTCTTCTTGGAATACTTATTAGGATTGATTGGAGACACTTTCTGGGAAATGTTTTTGACATGGGAAGGTTTTTTTACATTCTTTAGAGTGGGTATTGGGATTGGCTGATTACCTCTGATTGGAGAAGGTGCATGTTCATGATTTTTTTATTCATATAATATTGGGGAGTTTCCTCCTAACCCTCCTAGATGGGAGAATATGTGTGTGTCTGATATGAGGTGAAATGATGTCTAGCCACCCCAAATGTGGGGATGGAGCTATGTGTCCATACCTCAACCAATAATTTGTTCACTGTAACGATATCATGAAAATTCTGTAGTATGTGGGAGGGGATTTGGGTCTGTAATTTCACCATTTATAGGATATTCATGGGGACCTTAGCGATTACAAAAGGAATATATTCCCATTCATCATTTGGAATATTTGTATATTCCTACTCTAGTTCTGTATTTACTATCACTGGGTACAAACAGTACTTGTGTGTGAGGGAAGAGATTTGGGTATTCCTCTTTCTCTTCACTTGGACATTCTGAATAATTTCTCTAGATGCTCCTAGGAGAAGCTTTTGGAATTAATGATGTATAAATGAAGGTTTGTGCACCTTATTGTGTTTTTCCACCAAACATGGTTAGTGGGATTCATTCATAGGTGACAATAGAGTATGATAAAAGACATGGTGGGTGCAGTTTGCTGTATTTTCATGCTCATGGTATGCCACCAGATATGACTGTTAGAGTTCCTTGGATGCCTCTACAAAAGTATGCAGGATGGTTGAATTGTAGTGGATATTTGGATCTTCCTACTCGTATTTTTCATCCAAATTGAGTTGGTGGGATTCTCTAGAGGGGATATAGGTGTGGCCCTACTACTAAGTGATAGGTTGAAACCGTCAATGAGACATCTTGCATGCTTAGGTTTGGGTGACATGGTATGGTTAGGCATTGATAGAACCCCCATCATGTTGAGGGATTACTCACCATGGCATTGGTAGTGGAAATTACTGGTAGGATTCCTTGAAGAGGATCCATCTTCATTCTAGATGACTATGTACGTTTCCTATTGATCCAAATCATTGAGATAGGGAGGGAATAGTTATCACTATAGAGACCAAATATTGGCGTACATGGAAATTATATGACTTTTGGGTAATACTTAATACATTACAAAATAAATTCCCAATGACCGTATTAGTTTTGTGTCTTTGGAAACACGGAACATAATCTTCTAATCATGGGGAAAGATCTTCAACATCACCCATAAAGATCTTCCTTTTTTTCATACCTAAATCCTTCATCTATATCCAGGAAGAAAAGAAAACATAAAAATGGTAAGCTCAAATTCTCATTAAGGGTAAGCATGGAGAAAATAAAACAACCCATATACATTTGAACATAAAAATATGAACATAAAGTTTAAACATCAAAATCTTGAACAATGACATTAAAAATGGTAGTACATAAGGAATAGATCATAATGGAACATAAATCATGATAAAATAGCATGGGAATAAAACCTTTAATTGTGGAAAACCATTAATCACAAGATATTATTTCCATAGTAGCTAAGGCATTGCTGCCAAAACCATCATAGTTGACATAGTCCATTACTGAATTAGGTTTACCTGTTGTTCCAAACCTGTATTACTGTACCAGATTTACTTTCCGTTACATCCATGACTATCTCATGAGATACAAATAATTACCCAACACATTTGAGGGAGATATAGGTCCCACCAATCTCATAGTAAAATCATTCCTACGTCTGGCACAAAACAATCATAAATCATTCATCATAACCCAAAAAATAAAATCGGTTTTATAAACATCATCCCATCATAACATAATCCACATTAAACAAATGGATATCATTTCATCATAAGAAAAATCAAACCATGTAAATAATAGAGACATTATACTTGAGACATAAACATACTAAATAATGTCATCATAGAAGCAAAAAAAAATTCGATGAAACACATGAAATGAATTCTTAAGGAAAATATCCTTTATTCTTCAAAATCATTTTCGTTTCACAAAATTCCACACAATTTTAAATGAAAATGATTTTATTTAAAATAATAATGAAATATTTTAGAGAAGACTTCATGAAAATAAGCCGTTAGGATACCGTAAAAATCTGTTCATGTCATATAAGTTAAAAAAACATTCTCCTCGTACTTTTTCCAGAAAATTCAAAAAGTACCACGTATGGTAAAGAAAAGAAAGATTCCTTTCATAAAACAAAGTAAAAGTAAAAGAGGGGTAAAAATGACTTCAAAAAAACATGGAATAATATTAAACACTTTATGAAAACATTTTAATTGAAATGGATGAAAAATATAACCCTAGTAAATACTTACGTATAAATAATCCTAGATAAGAATGAGATTGGAATAATTATCCCTTACCTTATGTCCAATTTTTTCCGTATGTGTCTGAGACTTCTGTATAGTGGGTTTAAACATATTATTAACTTGTAAAAGAACCATAATAATATTTATGATATCATATATGATTCAATTATTACTTTATATTACCCGTTATTTTGTCAATTCCATTTAAAACATTTTCTTGGGTAAAATCATATCATTTGTCATACCTATTTTGACTTGTAATTGTTCATATGATTAATTAGATCATGATTACTTACCTCCAGAATGTGAAACATGATTTATATATAATATATATTCAGAATATAAATATATATAATAGATCAATAAATGGAATGAAATACACCGTTAATGGAGACGGTTGACCATACATACCCATGAATATTGTTTTCGTTTCCTTATTAAATTGAATGGATATAAGTAAATAACATATACATATATTATATTATCATTATTATGTCATATACCACATTATTATTCCTTATATATACTTTATAATCATTCTTGAATGGTTAACGTGGATAATGTATCCCATCGCGTCGTGGAGGCGACTGGCCGTACGTACGCACGAGCAATTATATCATTCCCATGATTGTTGAATGGTATTGGAGTGGATGATAGAATATCTTAGAACTAGTATCATATTATAATAATTATATATATATATATATATATTCTTTACATAATTATTCCTATCCAAGTAAGTTGGTGGTGGAAAACAGATTACACCATGGCGTGGAGATGGTATTCCGTATGCACGCACGCGCGGTGATTTCTTTTTCTTTATAATGGATATAACGTGAAATAGGGTTTTTTCATATTTATAATAACATATCAGTATATTATTTATACTAATGTTATTACTGTATAATGAAAAAATTAAATAAGAGGAAGTAGAAGAAGAAATAAACATGAAAGAATCGGTAGAAGAGATTATATCTTCTTCGATGCACATCCATTAAACTTTCTCTTAAGGGACTGGAGTTGGCCTTTTGATAAGAACAGAACCTCTAGAATGTTAATAGGGAAGTTGAGAATAGTAATGGGTAGGCGTTGGTAAGCTTGAAGGCTAAATTTTGTGTGAAGAGGAGAGGGAGGAGGTTCCTTTTTATAAAGGAGGAGAGGGGCACTTTTGGAAACCACTAAAATATTAGTTTATAATAAACACAAACCCCACATAAAAACCTTAAAAAATGACACAAATCAGAATATTAGATGATATAGGGTTGTAATATAACCAACAAAAAAAATTTATACATGTTGGGATTTTATTTGAAACCTTATAAAGCTAATTTATCCCCATTTAATCTATTTAATTTTATTTGTGCTAATAATATTCTAAATTTTAAATAGTTATATATAATTACTTATGTGTTGTTAATTTTCAATAATTGGTTACTTTATGACATTTTAGACCCTATAAATTTCAATTTAATATTTTTAAATATTTTTGTGATTTTTAAACAATTTAATAATATGTTATTTTTATAAAATTACAATAGTGTTAATTTTGACTCTATTCATTTAATTGACTTTAAATAAAATACACACAGAGAATATATTCGAAAAAACATATTTAATAGGTCCCTAACATGTCATATTCATCTAGAAAGTTAATGGAGCACATTAATTAGTTCATATAATATTTATTTTAATACTTTTAATATAATTTATATGATATTTCTCTTAATAAAATAATTACTACAACATTTTTTTATAATTATTAAATATACTTATTTGTTTCATAAAAATTACAAATAAACTACAATGATGAATATAAATATAATATGTTTTCTAAGAATACTTTTAGTCGAATTTATCTTCTAAAACATCAACTTTTAAAATTTTAACTTTCTTAAAGTACGAAGGTGACAACTTTGAGATCATTTAAAATAAACTATCATAAATGTCATAATATGTTTAATAAGGCTCCAAATGATCCAACATTCGACCCTTGGATTATTAGGGTATAGATATAATCTTCAAATAATGTTTTGTCAAGTTTTGGGTCCTTTTTATGGGTATTTGGTTTGTAATAAAAACTATTTTATGGATTTTTCAGTAAATAAATAATTTTTGTATCATTAATGTATAAGCTATTAAGGTAATTATATATTTCATAAAAATCACAAATAAATTACCATGATGAAGAAAAACATTTTATCTTTAAAATGGGTATTTATAATTGAATTTATATTTATTATAACCTTATATTAAAAATAACTTAATTATTAATGTTTGATTGAGACATATTTCACTTTCATTAAATAAAATATATTAAAGGTCTTAATCAGATCCAAGTGGGTTCCAAAAGAGACCATTTCGACCCAAGTGTATTATATGACTAAATATAATCATCCAATTATATTAATACAAGTGTTAGTGTAAATTTATAATATTAATTTTACCCTTAATTACTTGATTTACCTTTAATTGTAGTAAATAAAATTTATCGTAGTTATTATTCATAATGCCTAAAAATAAAACTAGTATATTAACAAAATTTTGATCCACTGATTCCAAATATTGAATCCAGTTTTCCAAATTTAAAATACAAAAGTGTCTGTATTTATTTTAAAATTAATCCCGCTGTTGAGAAAACGGGTTCTAAAAGTTAAAACATTTCAAAAGATTGAAATATTTTTACCTATGAATTCAATGTAAAATTAATGATAATGACATAAATAATATTAAATAGTAAAAATATATTCTATTTATACTTTAAAACCAAAAAATAATATAATTTTTCCATATAAATTATTTTGATGAAAAAAGTTGTTTTTAATTAGAATTTAGCGTGTTTTTACTATTTACCAAAATATGAATGTTTTCAGAATAATCTCAAAAATTAATCCAAAGTAAAATTTTATATCCTGATTCCAAGTAAGAAGTTTTATTTTTCATATTAAACTTATAAAGATTTCAAAAACTATATTTAAATTTGGTGTGCCATCAAATAGAGGCAAAACTACATTTTTTTAAAAATTATTATTTACCTGAAAATGTTATTTTGTTCTCATACCATGTTCTAGATAATGTGTAAGATGAATGATAATGTTATAAAATTTAAAATGTAGTTAATACTATTCATAACGGCTAGTTCATAATAATATTATAGCAATATATTATTGTTTTGTGAAACCCGGAATTGCGTACTTCACACGCTATTGAGGAAGGTCGTGATTGCGTGTCATTAAATCCAGGTCAGTGATGCGTGTAGTGAAAGATCCCTTTGCTGTTGCATATAAAATTATAAAAAAATATTTCATTTATTCATTAATCAAAATCTATACTTAATGTTGCGTAGAATAATTTCGACAAAACGATCTTGAAATTGTGTGTAACACAAGCCAAGAATAGTGTTGTGTATACTACAATCTAATACGATGTTGCATATAGTACAATATAATCATGGTGTAGTGCACAATAGAATACATCAATGAATTTAAAAAGAATATATCTCATAAAACCTCTGGGTTTTACATTCTACCCACCTTAAAATTAAATTCTCTCTTGAAATTCGTTGGGGTTATAAATGGTTTACTACTTGAAAGTTTCTTTCATAGAAACCCACATCGTAAAAAGGAATTCCAAAAATTATTTTTAAAAACTAAAGTATGAAACGTAACGGTTACCCAAATTAACTCACCACTGGGTTTGAACATAAGATAACATAGGTGAAAATATGGATATGGAAGAAAAATATAACCATCATGTTCTGATGGAGAGTGGTAGAGAACATGGATATGAAAAGCCAAAAATTAAAAAGCCATAAACTTGTGATGTTCTAAGGTACCGTCTAGTTCATCAAATATGAGGGCACTAGGACAACATTTTCTGTTTTCAATATCATTTTCCTAAAGTTGATTAATTTTTGCAAAAGCATAAATACATACTTGATTTCAGTGTAATGTCGTCGTTGGTCATTCCGTGAACAATTTCCACATCATCACTTATTTAAAGAAATGAAGTTGAATTTGTCCTTCTTGAAATGTTTGCAGATCATGTGACAGAATGATAGGTTATTCCATCTGTCTTGAAATGTTATCAAAAGTTATTAAATATACATAAGTCCATGTATGGTGATATTAACTGTACATGATTCCAAAAATGGACTTATACTTCAACTATCATACTACTTAATAAAATAAAACTAATTTTTACTAACCAGGGACTTCTTGTAGGCTAGTGGTAGGTGATAAAGGCTTGTCACACTTCGGTTTTGGGTTCGATTCCGGCAACCTTGTCTGACGCGACGGGTTGTCACTTGTCCTGCAGGTTTTCCTTTTTCTAAAACAACATTATTATAACATTCCATCAAAAATATTGAAAAAAGTTCTAGCCTTCAATAATAAAATCGGATTTCCAACATAATACATTCCCACCATTAGGCATATCCAAAATACTTCTATCCAATCTCATAGTACAAAGAAAACAATTACCAGAAAGGTCATATAACAAGCATGTGAATACCATAATTAATCCCCAATATATCATAAGATATATCCTGTTGGTCACATTCCAAACATATGAATACCTTAATGATTTATTCTCTTGAAACATGAATTTCCATATAACCATAGTGAAAACATGAATGCAATCAAAAGTTAACTATTTCCACATACCAAAAACCCAAAATTTCTATATACTCAAACCATGATGTCACTTAGTCCTTATATCAGTCATGAGCTCATTAATACTATCAAAAATATTATTTTATTCTTATCCCTTCATTATGTTCATATCATCAACTTTACAATAATATTTCAATCACTTTTCATGGTTACTGGTACCATTCAACATATACATTCAAATACTCAAGGAAAAACAATAGTGTAATAATCCTTAGATATTTTTTTATTCTATAGTACCATAAATTATTCTTGATAAAAATACAATCATTCCACTAGATTCTTAAACCATTCACTGAGCTTCTTAATTTTATTCCTCAACACTTCTTTCAACTCATATATCACTTGTTGTCTCTTCATAATCATCAAAATAAATACTACCCATACTACCATGCTGATTCTATTTAGGAGATTTTCCCTTAGGTCATTGGATTGCATAATGCCCATACATTCCAGATTTAAAACATTTAACCTTGGTTGATGTTTTAGAAATACCATTATCCTTGTCCATGGTATTAACTAGACCTTTTCCTCTGAAGTTACTAGCTTTGTGTCCTTCTTTACCACACCCAAAGCATCTTCTAGTTCCTTTGAAAAATTATCCTCGATGCCTCTTTCCACATGATTTACATGAGGTAAATTGAACTTTTATTCCTCTATGATCATCATGAAACTCCATCTTTCTCTAATTAGCTGAGTCAGGATTCTTACCAACGTTGATATTATTGATCATATTATGAGATTCCTGATTGGTCATAACAACGATGTTTTTTCTTCCAAATCCCGTTTCATTTGGATGCTAAGGAAGAATATCATTCCATTGTCCATAATATTCTACATTAACATGAATATTTCTCTTTCCAGCCATTTTCTAAAACCTAAAAAAAGTGTGAGTGGAAAAAATCATTCTAGGAAAACAACATAATATAGGCGGTGTACCTTCTATATCCAATATATTAGGTTTAATTCTATGATCATTAACATTATTCTAATTCTATAACCTATACTTATACTTAACATTAGGGACATCCCTAGGAATTCCTTAGAAAAACCTCTAGGGATCTCACTAATGTTTTCGCATCCTAGTTTCAAAATGTTAACCAAAACTTCGATCTGATACCAACTATAGAGACCCAATCTTGACATACATGAAAATTACATTACTTTTTTGAAATACATAATACATTACAAAACAAACGCCCAATGACCATATTAGTTTAGTATCTTTGGAGACTCGGAACATATTCTTCTATTCATGGGGAAAATCTTCAACATCTCAAATAAAGATCTTCTTTTTTTCCTACCTAAAACCTTCTTTTACAACCTAGGGGAAATGTTAACATAAAAAGGGTGAGATGAAATACTTAGTAAGGGTAAGAATGGAGAAAATAAAACAAACCATATACATTTGAACATAAAAACATGAACATAATGTTTAAACATCAAAATCTTGAGAAATGACATTAAACATTGTAGTACGTAAGGCATAGATTATAATGGAACATCAATCATGATAAAATAGCATGGGAATAACACATGTAATTTTATAAAACCATTAATCACATGATATGATTTCCATAGTAGACATGGCATTGCTTCCAAGACCATCATAGTGGACAAATTCCATTACTGAATCGGGTCTACCTGTCATTCCAGCCCTGTATTATTGTACCATATTTACTTTCTATTACAGCCATGTCTATCTCGTGAAATATAAATCATTAACCAATGCATTGGAGGGAAATATAGGTCCCACCCATCTCATAGTGAAATCGCTCTTATGTGTGCCACAAAACAATCATAAATCATTCTTGATAACACAATGAATAAAATGGGTTTTATAAACATCATCCCATCAGAACAAAATCCTTATAAAAAAATAGATATCATTTCATCATAAGAAAAATAAAACCATTTAAATAATATAGACATTATACATGATACATAAACATACTAAATAATGTCATCTTAGATGAAAAAACTTGTTTCGATAAAACACCTGAAAATGAATTCTTGAGGAAAATATCCTTTCTTCTTAAAAATCATTTTCTTTTCACAAAATGCCACAATATTTTTAAAGAAAAGGGATTTTATTTAAAATAACCATGAATTATTTTAGAGGAAGCTTCATGAAAATAAGAAGTTAGGAAACCATAAAAATCCATTCATTCCATATAAGTTAAAATAACATTCTCTTCATACTTTTTCAAGAAAATTTAAAAAGTACCCTGTATGGTAAACAAAAGAATGATTCCTTTCATAACACAAAGTAAAAGTAAAAGAGGGGTAAAATGACTTTAAACGAACATGGAATAATATGAAACACTTCATGAAAACATTTTAATGGACATGGATTAAAAATATAAACCCAGTAAAAAATTATGTATAAACAATCCCAGATAAGAATGAGATTGGAATAATTATCCCTTACTTTATGTAAAATTTCTTCCGTATGTGTCCAAGACTTTTGTATAGTGGTTTTAAACATATTATTAACTTTTAACAAAACCATAATAATTTTTATGATATCATATATGATTCACTTATTACTTTATATTACCTGTTTTTTTGTCAATTCCATGTTAAATCATTGTCTTGGGTAAAATCATTTCATTGGTCACACGTGTTTTGACTTGTAATTATTCATATGATTTCTTAGATAATTTTTAATTACTTCCAGAATGTGAAATATAATTTATATATAATATATATTCATAATTTAAATATATATAATATATCAATAAATTGAATGAAATACACTGTTCATGGAGACGGTAGACCGTATATACGCATGAACGCTATTTTTGTTTCCTTATTAAATTGAATGGATGTAAGTAAATAACATATACATAAATACATTATCATTATTATTTCATATATATCATTATTATTCATTATATATACTTTATAATCATTCTTCAATAGTTAACATGGATAATGAATCTCATCACGTCGTGGAGACGATGGGCCTTACGTACGCACGAGCGATGATATCATTCCCATGATTGTTGAATGGTATTTTAGTGGATGATAGAATATCTCATAATTAGTATAATGTTATAATAATAATATATATATTTATTCTTTATACCATTATACCCATCCAAGTTAGGTGGTGGTGGAAATAGATTACACAATGGTGTGGAGACGGTATTCCGTACGTACGGACGCGTGGTGATTTCTTTTTTCGTAGAATGGATAGAAGGTGAAATATGGTTATTTAATATTTATAATAACATATCAGTATACGGGTGATAATAATTTTATTACTTTATAATGAAACAATTAAATAATAGGAAGTAGAAGAAGAAAGACACTTGAAAGAATCAGTAGAAGAGATTACCTCTTCTTCGATGCAACTCCTTTAAACTTCCTCTTATGCGACTAGAGTTGGTCTTTTGATAATACCAGAACCTCTTGAATGTTAATATGAAAGTTGAGAAGAGTAATGGTCAGGTGTTTTCCGAGCATGAAGGCTCAAATTTGTGAAAAGAGGAGAGGGAGGAGGGGCCTTTTTATAAGGGAGGAGAGGGGCACTTTTGGAAACCTCTAAAATATTAGTTTATAATAAACACAAAACCCACTTATAATTCTCAACAAATTACTCAAATCCGAATATTAGATGATATAAGGTTGTAATATCATCAAATAATAAAATTTATATATTTTGGGATTTTATTTCAAACATTATCAACTTGATTTATCCTTATTTAATCTATTTAATTTTATTTGTGGTAATAATATTTTAAATTTTAAATAGATATATATAATTACTTATGTGTTCTCAATTGTCCAAAATTACATAATTTATTAAATTTTAGACCATTTAAATATAAATTTATAATTTTTAAATATTTCTGTTATTTTAAAAAAAATTATTAATATTTCATTTTTATAAAATAATAATTGTGTCAATTTTGACACTATTCATTTATTTGAATTTAAATGAAATACACACAGATAATATATTCGAACCAAAATATTTAATAGGTTCCTAACATATCATATTTATCTATAAAATTCTTGCAGCACATTAAATAGTTCATATATTATTTATTTTAATACTTTTAAATCATTTTTTTGATATTTCTCTTAAAAAATAATTACTACAACAATTTTGTATACATTTTAATACAATAATTTGTTGCATAAAAATTACAAATAAAATACTATGATGAAGATAAATATAATATATTTTATAATAATAATTTTAGGCTAATTTATCTTCTAAAACAACCATATTTTAAAATTTTATCATTGGTAAAGTATGAAGGTGACAACTTTCACATCTTTTAAAATAAAATAACATAAATGTCCTAATCTATTTTATAAAACTCCAAATGGTCCAAAATTATAACATTTGATGATTTGGGTATATATATACTCTACCAATAATTTTTGGTCAAGTTTATGGTTCTTTTTATGGGTATTATTATTGTAATGAAATCTATATTATTGATTTTTCACTAAATAAATAATTTCTACATCATTAATGTATAAACAATTAAGGTAATTATATTTTACTTAAAAATCAAAAGTAAATTATCATGATGATGAAAATAAATTTTATTTCAAATGAGTATTTATAATCTAATTTATATTCAATATTACCTAATATTAAAAATACATTAATTATTAAAGTTTGAGTGAGACGTATTTCACTTTCATTAAATAAAATAAATTAAAGGTCTTAATCACATCCATGTGGGTTCAAAAAGAGACCATTTATACCCAATTGTATTTTAGGACAATATGTAATCATCCAATTATATTAATACAAGTTTAGGGTAAATTTATAATATTATTTTTACCCTTAATTACTAGATATACCTTTAACTGCAGTTAATAAAATTTACCATAGTTACTATTCAAAATGCCTAAATATAAAAAGTATGCTATTAAAATAATATGGAGATACTGATTCCAAATATGGAATCCAGTTTTACAAATTCAAAATACATAATTTGTATTATTTAATTTAATATTAATCCTGCTTTTGAGAAAATGGGTTCTAAAAGTTAAAACATTGCAAAATATTGAAATGTTTTTACCTACAAATTCAATGTAAAACTGATGATAATGACATAAATAATATTAAATGGTAAAAAAATATTCTATTTATATTTTAAAACCTTACAATATTATAATTTTACCATATAAATTATCTTGATGAAATAATTTCTTTTTAATTAAAATATAGAGTATTTTTACCATTCACCAAAATATGAAGTTTATCGGAATGATGTAAAAAAGTTATCCCAAGTAAAATTTTATATCCCGATTCCAAGGAAGAAGTTTTATTTGTCAAATTGAACTTATAAAAATGTCAAAAATTTGATTTAATGTGGGTGCCCCATCAAAAGGCGGCAAAACTGCATTTTTTTGAAAATTAATTATTTTACACGAAAAATTTATTTTCATCTTATACCATGTTCTAGATAATGTGTAATATGAATTAAAATGTTATAAAATTTAAAATTTAGTGAATATTATTCATAACATCTACTTCATAATAATATTATAGATATATATCGTTGTTTAGTGAAACCCGGTACTGCGTACTACACAAGTTGTTGAGGAAGGTTGTGATTGCGTGTAATGCAATCCAAGTCCAGAACGAATGTAGTGCAAGCTCCCTTTGGTGTTGTGTATAATATATTCAAAACATATTTCATTTATACATTAAATAAATCTATAATTAATGTTGCATAGAATAATTTCTACAAAATGAACATCAAATTGGGTGTAACAAGAGCCAAGAATAGTGTTACGTATACTGCAAGCTAATACGATGTTTCGTTTAGTACAAGATAATCTTGGTGTAGTTTAGGATAGAATAAATCAAAGAAATTAAAAAGATTATCTCTCATAAAATCTCAGGGTGTTACAATCACGTTTAGGGATAATATCCCAAAATTATTAAAGATGGCATTTTGAAACATTTTTGTTAGCACACCTGGGCATAGTTGACCAGATTCTTAGTGGGGCTTCAAAATATGGAGGGTCTATCAGGAAAACTATAGGGTTAGGTTTTTACGCTTCTTATGGTACTCTCAGGACAGTGAGTTTTGACACCCAACATTGAATAAGCTTGGTTGGTGATGGTGTCCTATATGTTGATGAAGATCTGTCCTTAATAGTAGCTGTGGAATTCAATGGTGTAATATTTTATGGCACCACTAGACTGAAGGGATATCTAAGAGTATGTTCTTGAGATTTTGAAAACACGAATGAGAAAGGATTTTCAATGTAGCATCTCATTTGAATTATGACTGATTGTCATGTTTGGATGTATTTCATTTAGAGGAAGAAATGGGCCTAATAGATGGGTTATACTATCATATTGTTTAATGATTAATATCAAGTTCACTATTATTTTTTTCCTTCAGAGATATGTTTGGGTCAAGAAAAAAAATTTCTTAATAGTTTCCAATAGTGTTTTGTCATGGAACCAGAAATACCCAATGGTCTAAAATCCATATGGAACTTCTTTCCAATGGTAGGTTCTATTTGGGGAGTTTTTACAACGATGTTAAGAACTCACAATGGGTAATAAGATGGGAGGTGAGGATCATATCAGCCTTATTGGAGGAATTATTTACTTTTTCGTGAGTCTCTTTTATATTTAATATATGTCCATGAATCCTTTATTAATTCCCCAGTATGATATGGGTTAGTATTAAATAAAAATGAATTATTTGCATATATGGATCTTGGATTATTATATGTGAATATGAGGTTATTCATTGATGGAGACATCTGTATATATATAAGGTTCTCCCATAATTGTATCATCTTATGTACTACTTAGTGATTCATTGTATTTTTATTACGATGGTGCTTGTTTTATAGCCACACGGTGGGGAACTCAAGAGTGTATCATCAAAGAGGGAGATGAGAGTTGTTTTGATATTATTATTGAAACCATAGATGGTCTTCCTATATATCATTATGAAAGGAATAAGAAGACACTTAGTTTAGTACCTATTAATGGGAAACATCATAACCCTCTAAGCTAATGTGAAAATAACTGACCTTATAGTTAAACATCATGTGGAAAGGATTCTTATGAGGAAGGTGACTAGTCAATGTTTGGTGTGGTAAATATGTCAAAGCATCCCAGGGAACATGGATGGAACCTGTATTCCTAAGTTTAATTAAACCCTGTTGGGAATTTTGATTAGAGGTGATATGGTTGATTTTGAGTTAAATGGGTTTAAACCTCAGGGAATCATCCTACATATCCCATATGGATTGGAATCATATCCACGTAGTTTGATTATGAGGACCTACACCTATGGAGGCCCATTGATGGTTCATCTCGCAAGAGATTATGACCCTTTGAGAGGATTAGGATGGGGATTATTCTTAAAAATGATTATAGTGATAATTTGAGTGGATTTGATTGGGGATTACTCTTGATAATTATTCCCATTTCTCATGGGAATTAGATAGGTGTAAAAACATATCTTAGTTAAAGAAGAAATAAGTTTCCTCATTGTTCATGTTCTAGGTCTTACTCTTGAAGAGGATTCCCTGGTTGGATTGGGGTTTTTGGTTGGGTATTACTCCTAAGAATGATTCCCATTGAACTCATGCCATAGGTAGGAATACTTTGTATTTTGGTTATAGTAATAAACTTAGTTATTGTAGTTAAATAAGTTTTGGAATTGAGGTTTATTACTAAGAAGGATGCCCTTTTGTATCTTTGGATGGGGATTAATTCTGAGGAAGATGTCTATTGATGAAATCCTAGGGATTATAGCAAGTAGGAGGACCATTGAATTTAGTTGGGACTTCAACTTGGAATGATGCCAACTTATTGATATATACTGGGATTAATTATGAGGAGGTTTCCCATGTAGTTGTTTGGAATAATGTGGATTCGTGATCACCATTGAACTCTAATCCCACGTGAGTGATGCTAGGTCTGAGAAACAAGAGGATGCTTACGATCCGAGAAACCACAAAATCGTATTTTCCCTGAGGATGGATACATGCCAATGAGGACCCGAACCTATGGGGGAACTCTAATTGAAGTCTATAGGAAGATTAAAAAAATGTTTCTCTACTAAAACATGAATATGATGGTGTGGCCTTCATGATCCTAGCTGTAACGCCCTGACCCCAGTTACCTAGAGTCGGTGCATTATTACATAACATTGGTATGATCACAAGAAAGATCAAATCTCGAAAGTCCGATTGGTTTAGTAGTTTTGGAAACACTAGATATATTCATAAGTCTTACATTACATCATAAAATGAAAAACTACTACAACAACATATTGTCTCCATAATCCACACTCATATCCCCACATAATATCCCTGCACGTCATTCATAATTTACTTCTTCACTTCCTGGTAAAAATAAAACCTAGAAAATGGGTGAGCTCAAATGCCCAGTAAGGATAACAATATAGCGTAAACTTTCATAAATAAGAATAAACATTTAAGGCAATGTATAACTAAAACAAAAGCCTTTTAAACTTGAACTTTTAACATAGTATGGCATAAATAAAATAAGATAATGCCATTTACTTATTCACATGGATATTCTACTAATCGAATAATCACATGAAAAATCAATAACCACTTTCATAATGATGGAATGCATAATGATGAACTTTAATTTCTTTGTCAAGGCCTCATCGCAAGACCTTGGGGCTAACTGTAACCGGAACCCAACCCGGAGTGCCTCTAATAACTGGACATCAACCCGGAGTGCCTCTAATAACCGGACACCAACCCGGAGTTCCTCTAATAACCGGAGACCAAACCGGAGGGTTTACTTTTACCAGTCCCCAACCCGGAACATACTTGTCTAACACATTCATCTGAATGAAAGGTTGAAATATAACATAAACATTTGGATTAAAAATAACTTATGAAATGTCAATACTTTAAACAAAAACCATGAGTGACATAAGAATAACGTATCCACTATGAAAAAATATCACAAAACCTTCAATAAAATATGGATGTTTTGTATCATAATAAATCAACTTCAAATAAGCTTAAAATCCATCAAAAGATGTTGACATGGATGAAATCAAAACTATTTTGGAGAAATATCACTTTTTTTTAAATCATTTTAAAAGTAACATAATTATAAAATAATACATTCAATTTGAAAATATTCTTATAAGCTTGTAAGGGAAGCTTTGACGATTTTATAACGGCGGAAAATAACCGCACCCGCCGTATAAGTTAAAAAAACATTCTTACCTTAATTCTGTCGAAAAGGTTAAAAAGCACCTTGTTTGGAAAACAACGGGAAGATTCCTTTATAAACCACTTATAAAAAGTCAAACAAGGGTATAAATGACTTTAACCCATATTCTTGTAAATTGTAAAAATGTTTTGAATTACATTTTGAAGAAACATGGATGTGGATGATAAAGAGATCCCAGTAGATTATTACGTATAAACAACCTCGGATAATGAAGAGATTGTGAAGTAAACCCTTATCAATTTGGTAACTTATGAAACATACAACCCATGAAAGAGGTATCATACAATGAAAATGTAAATACACATAAGGTAAAGTGTATTACACAAATAATACAATTATGGGCAGTACATACACCACACAAAAGATAATAGTGGAAATATGGCATGAATCTCACGAAAATAAAGAGTGAGATGAAAACCCCTTACCACGTTAATCAAATGAGTCGTATGGCCAAAAGTTAATAACCAACAAATTATTTACATACTAACATGAATATAAAGATAATCATGATAATATATATATCAAATTCCAGTACACAATACACCACTTTCAATAATTTAGTGGCGAATAATGGAAATCACACGGAATTGAATGTGAGATAAGAAAATACCTTACCTTGTAATTTTCCTTGGTTGGGGTAGGTTAACCTCCTGTATAATGGTGAAATAATTGTTATTAAATTATACAAGAATCATATACATTCATATGATATCATATATGATCTTTTAACATTGCTTTGTTAACAATATCTTAGATTTATCGTTGTTTCGGGTGTTAACTTACTCGTTTTCTTTTATATGTTTTTTTACGTAAGTCGTGTTTTTCATGGATAGGTTGTATCTTATTCATATACAGAATGATATCATGTCCCTAAAAATTATTTTTAAATCATCAAATGATAATTATACTCGGATGGATACGACAGAGAATGAATCTCATCGCGTTCGTGGAGACGGTAGTCCGTACGTACGCACGAGCGACAATATCATTCTTTTGATATTAAAATAATATATAAATGGATGTTATATCAAATATACAGAATAATTAGCATGTTATATTTATTATTTACCTGAGTTTCACATCATTATTATACCCATCCAAATAATAATATACTGAATAACAATTACACCACGACGTGGAGACGGTAAGCCGTATGTACGCACGTATGGTGACATGTTATTCAAAGGGTGGATTGAATACTGAATATGGTTGTACCATATTTATAATAACATCACAGTATATGTGAGATACTGGAGTTATTATTTTATAATGGTAACAACAAAGGAAGAAGAAGTGGAAGAAGAAATGAACTTGGAAAAGGGTGGTGAAATCAATACCTCTTCTTCGGGCTCTTCCTTTTGATTTGATCAAAAGGGAACCTTAGTTTGGCTTTCTGATCAAACTAAGGCCTCTAGGTTGTAGTTAGGGAAGTTTGGAGAGTATTTGGGCAGAGTTTGGCCGAACCAAAAGGCTTTGAAGGTGTGAAGAAATGAGAAGGAGTGGTCTCCTTTTATAAGGGAGAGGAGGGGCTCTTTAGGAAAGAGTGAAAGTATTACTTTATAATATAATTATATTCTATTTATAATGGTCCAAAAATCATTGAGGTCGAAGATACGATGACTCATATTCTAAATAACATCAACCAATAAGAATTTTACAGGTTTTAGATAATATTGTAATCATTATAATCTTATTTATTTAAATGATTTATTAATGAGGTAAACATTGCATCATTATTGTGTCATTAATAATTTAAATTATTTGATGTCTAAAAATTATAAATAAAATATCATTATGTAGAAAATCTTTTTATCTTTCTAATTAATAATTATAATCGAAAATAAAACATGTATAACCCTATGTAAAAATTGTTCTTCTAAAACAAGTAAGCTTATGCCATTTTTATTTTTATTTTAACTTTATTAATATAATGTGTCCCTACCACATACAAGTGGCTCCAAGGGGTCCCCAAATCGACCCAAGGATGCCCATGGTCGGGTATGTGTCCACCAATAAGGTTAGGACACGTTTTAGGGTAATTTTGTATTATTATAATATTATTTTTTAACCCTTATTTACCAGATTTACCCTTAACCATGGTAAATAAAATATTTACCATAGTAATTATTCAAAATGTCTAAAAATAAAAGTTACCTATTTACACAATTTGGACATCCTGATTCCAAATATGGAATCCATTTTTCTAAATTCAAAAAACAGAAGTGGAATAAATTAATTTAAAATTAATTCCCGCTGTTAAAACAAAAAGCGTGTTTTTAAGAGATAATAACTATCAAAAGATTGACACTTGTTTATGTTCGGTTTAATTGTAAAATTATGTCCAATGACCAACATTATATTAAACGGTAAAAATATATTCTAAATATACTTTAAAACCACTCAAATTCATAATTTATCACTATTAATTATTTTGATTAAAAAAGTTGTTTTTAATTAAAATTTAGTAATTTTCACTATTCATCAAAATATGAAAGTTATCCGAAAAGTACCAAAATTTCACCTTAGGATAAATTCGATATTCCAAATCCAAAAATGAAGTCCATTTTAAAATATAAAATTTATATAATTTCAAAAAGTAGTTATTACTATTCATAACGGCTAGTTTAATTGGTTGTTAGAACTCGGTGTTGCGTACAACACACGCTATCACATTATTCAAAGAGAAGCGTACCGTAGAATCTTGGGATGTTTCATTTTATATTATTGATGTCCCCATTTAGTCAAAAAGTTTAAAATATAGTATTTAAAAATGGGTCACTATTAAAAGTTTATAAAAGTGCAATACTGAAAATGAATTTGTTCTTGCATTATATCTAAGAAACTCATAATATGGATTCTAAAATTATAAGGATTACATAAACTTTAAAATTTATCTAATACTATTAATAAACTCTTTTGAATGGCTTGTTTGGTAAGTCATGGTGTAATTGAAATCGGTGTTGCATGTAATGAAAGTTATTGAATTATTTTGAAGAAATAACACACTATAAAATCTTGGGGTGTTACATTCTCCCCTCCTTCAATAAATTGCATCCTCGCAATTTGAAATTGTTCTTCGAAAATAAAAGGTTGAAAATAGAAAATATCTTTGTGGGAAAACCCACATCGGAAGTTGGGTTACTAAAATTTAGTCTTAATATGAGGAAAAGTGAAATCAAAGGGTCACCATCAAATTATGATCTCGATTAGGAGAACATTGGTGGCAATTAGAGACATATAATTGGAGGAAAAACGTAAATATTTATAGGTAGTGATTGAGGTCATCAATCACAAACAAGTGTAAAATTGAGGTCCTTAAATTCATCAATCTATGATGATTTGAAATACCATCGGTTCATCAAAACATAGGGTATTAGGATAACACATTTTTGACGTTTCAAAATATCTTAGTTGAAATCCCACATCGAAAAATGAATTAATGATGCCTCTATTTAAAATAAAGAGTCGAAAGTATGAAGATTACCGAAAATAACACATACTAGGGTTACATGTAGGAAAATATGGATATGGAAGAAAAATATAACCATCAATTCTCTGATGGAGAGTGGTAGAGAACATGGCTATGAAAAGGTCATCAATCCCAAAGCCATAAATTAGTGATGATTTAAGGTACCATCTAGGAAAACATTTTTGTTCTATGTTTCTTTTCTTAATGTTGAAAAATTTATTTATGAGATTGGCTAAGATCATAAGGAGATATACTTACATTATAATTAGAGTTTTATCCATTAATAAATTTCTACCACAAACTCATCTTTCTCTCTAAAAGATAATAGAATGTAAAAAATTCTATTTACACTATTCGTATAGGGTTCCAAAATAAATGAATTTATAATTCATCTACAAGATATTTTAATAAAAACTACATTATTTAATCCAAGACATCTCGTGGGCCAGTGGTAGGTGATACACCCTTGTCGCCCTTCGGTTGCGGGTTCAAGTCTCGCAGCCTTGCCGGACACGACGGGTTGCCGCCCGACCTCCGAGTTGTCCTTTTATGGCAATCCAAAATAATCCAAACTAGAACTATCCAAAATACTTATGTCCAAACTCACATTCCAAAATTTATAAGGAAGGTAAACATAATATAGATCCTTTTTACCCCGTAATAGCATTTGAATACCTTCATCATGTATTACCATATTACTTATTGATTACATTTATGCTCCCTTATTCCATATAGAATGCTGGATATACTTCATTAATCCAAAAATGTTTTAAACCCCAACAATGATGGAATATACAAATCATTAATCAGTTCCAAGATAGTCAATAATATCCAATATAATTTATGCAAAACAATCATGTATTATTCAAAAATCACTACCTCAGTATCAGAACTATATTATGATTTATCATTCTCTCAACCATATATTTTCCAAACATTTATCCTGCTATTGAGTCACTTTTCTTTGTTCCACACAATCTCAAGTCCTTAATGAAATAGTACTGCAGTACAATCCTTATATACTCCATAATTATTATAACAAGTACATTCTTGATACAACACTCAATTGACATAATCAACATAAGAACTCTAATCATTCCTCTTCATCTGCGGTAGTATCATAACTTGATTATTATCCAATAACATCATTTGCGGCATAGTCTGATGACTGGGACATAGGTTCGCGTAGTGTCCAAACTCCTTGAAAATGAAGCATTGTACATTTAAAACCATTTTCTTACCCTTACAGTCACGTACTTTTTGCCCTTTTCCTCCACACTTATAACAAACTCCCATTCCTTTCAGGCAAGATCCAGGGTGTTTCTTTCCACAGTTACCACATATAGGAAAATTCTTCTTTTCCTTATTCCCTTTATCCATCTTTCTCTCTTCCATCCTTTTCTTCTCTTGCTTCCCTTCAAAGCCATAGGACTCAGTAAACTCTTTACTTATCTTATCAAAACATGATATTATTTCTTCATATGATGATAATACATGAGAGACTATTTCTCTTATAAATTCTAGCTTAAGACCATGAAAGATATGATATTTCCTTCTCTTTGGATCATGTGCATTTCTGGAGTTCTCATTCCTTCTACTGGGCGCCATTTCTAAACAATGGAATACACTAGATCAGTTTATGAATCAAAATACATAATCCCATAATTATAAAACACTTAACATAAATAGAACTATTTATGGATATAATCCATAATCATAAAAATGTCTCCTTTGAAGAAGTATATACTCATAAACCCTTCATAATTATTTGTAAGGAAAATGAAGTTATCCTAAGCATATCCCCCAGGAGTGTCGTAACCAAGAGTGCAGCAAGGCCCGTTGTCGTGCACCAGTTCCCGTTCGAGTCTAGCTCAAAGCGGTGTTTTCGGGTTTTACCCCTAGGTACATCTGTGCCAGAGCCGCCTCTACCTGCTCGTATCCAGAAAGGGATGTATTGCTTGGAAAACTCACAAAATCCCTACAATACCAAAATTCTAGGATGTTCTTCTATACTAATCCTCAAAGTTCATCTTAGATCTACGTGCTCTAATCAGAGTTTATCTAAATCTAGCTTCCAAGGTTTGTACTAAACTTCCTCTGATACCAACTGTAACGCCCCGACCCCAGTTACCCAGAGTCGGTGCATTATTACATAACATTGGTATGATCACAAGAAAGATCAAATCTCGAAAGACCGATTGGTTTAGTAGTCTTGGAAACACTAGATATATTCATAAGTCTTACATTACTTCATAAAATGAAAAACTAATACAACAACATATTGTCTCCATAATCCACACTCATATCCCCACATAATATCCCTGCAGGTCATTCATAATTTACTTCTTCACTTCCTGGGAAAAATAAAACATAGAAAAGGGGTGAGCTCAAATGCCCAGTAAGGATAACAATATAGCGGAAACTTTCATAAATAAGAATAAACATTTAATGCAATGTAAAACTAAAACAAAAGCATTTTAAACATGAACTTTTAATATAGTATGGCATAAATAAAATGAGATAATGCCATTTACTTATTCACATGGTTATTCTAATAATCGAATAATCACATGCAAAATCAATAACCACTTTCATAATGATGGAATGCATAATGATGAACTTTAATTTCTTTGTCAAGGCCTCGTCCCAATACCTTGGGGCTAACTGTAACCGGAACCCAACCAGGAGTGCCTCTAATAACCGGACACCAACCCGGAGTGCCTCTAATAACCGGACACCAACCCGGAGTTCCTCTAATAACCGGAGACCAAACTGGAGGGCATACTTTTACCGGTCCCCAACCCGGAACATACTTGTCTAACACATTCATCTGAATGAAAGGTTGAAATATAACATAAACATTTGGATTAAAAATAACTTATGAAATGTCGATACTTTAAACAAAAACCATGAGTGACATAAGAATAACGTATCCACTGTGAAAAATATCACAAAACCTTCAATAAAATATGGATGTTTTGTATAATAATAAATCAACTTCAAATAAGCTTAAAATCCATCAAAAGATGTTGACATGGATGAAATCAAAACTATTTTGGAGAAATATCACTTTTTTTAAATCATTTTAAAAGTAACATAATTATAAAATAATACATTCAATTTGAAAATTTTCTTATAAGCTTGTAAGGGAAGCTTTGACGATTTTATAACGGCGGAAAATAACAGCACCGGCCGTATAAGTTAAAAAAAACATTCTTACCTTAATTCTGTCGAAAAGGTTAAAAAGCACCTTGTTTGGAAAACAACGGCAAGATTCCTTTATAAACCACTTATAAAAAGTCAAAAAAGGGTATAAATGACTTTAACTCATATTCTTGTAAATAGTAAAAATGTTTTGAAATACATTTTGAAGAAACATGGATGTGGATGATAAAGAGATCCCAGTAGATTATTACGTATAAACAACCTCGGATAATGAAGAGATTGTGAAGTAAACCCTTATCAATTTGGTAACATATGAAACATACAACCCATGAAAGAGGTTTCATACAATGAAAATGTAAATACACATAAGGTAAAGTGTATTACACAAAGAATACAATTATGGGCAGTACATACACCACACAAAAGATAATGTTGGAAATATGGCATGAATCTCACAGAAATAAAGAGTGAGATGAAAACCCCTTACCACGTTAATCAAATGAGTCGTATGGCCAAAAGTTAATAACCACCAAATTATTTACTGAATAAAATGAATATAAAGATAATCATGATAATATATATATATCAAATCCCAGTACACAATACACCACTTTCAATAATTTCATGGCGAATAATGGAAATCTCACGGAATTGAATGTGAGATAAGAAAATCCCTTACCTTGTACTTTTCCTTGGTTGGGGTAGGTTAACCTCCTGTATAATGGTGAAATAATTGTTATTAAATTATACAAGAATCATATACATTCATATGATTTCATATATGATCTTTTAACATTGCTTTGTTAACAATATCTTAGATTTATCGTTGTTTCGGGTGTTAACTTACTCGTTTTCTTTTATATGTTTTGTTACGTAAGTCGTGTTTTTCATGGATAGGTTGTATATTATTCATATATAGAATTATATCATGTCCCTAAACATTATTTTTAAATCATCAAATGATAATTATACTCGGATGGATACGACGGAGAATGAATCTCATCGCGTTCGTGGAGACGGTAGTCCGTACGTACGCACGAGCGACAATATCATTCTTTTGATATTAAAATAATATATAAATGGATGTTATATCATATATACATAATAATTAACATGTTATATTTATTATTTACATGAGTTTCACATCATTATTATACCCATCCAAATAATAGTATATTGAATAACAATTACACCACGACGTGGAGACGGTAAGCCTTACGTACGCACGTATGGTGACATGTTATTCAAAGGGTGGATAGAATACTGAATATGGTTGTGCCATATTTATAATAACATCACAGTATATTTGAGATACTGTAGTTATTATTTTAGAATGGTAACAACAAAGGAAGAAGAAGTGGAAGAAGAAATGAACATGGAAAAGGGTGGTGAAATCATTACCTCTTCTTCGGGCTCTTCCTTTTGATTTGATCAAAAGGGCTCCTTAGGTTGGCTTTCTGATCAAACTAAGGCCTCTAGGTTGTAGTGAGGGAAGTTGGGAGAGTATTTGGGCAGAGTTTGGCCGATCCAAAAGGCTTTGAAGGTGTGAAGAAATGAGAAGGAGTGGTCTCCTTTTATAAGGGAGAGGAGGGGCTGTTTAGGAAAGAGTGAAAGTATTACTTTATAATATAATTATATTCGGTTTATAATGGTCCAAAAAACATTGAGGTCAAAGATATGATGACTCATATTCTAAATAACGTCAACCAATAATAATTGGACATGTTTTAGATAATATTTTAATCATTATAATCGTATTTATTTAAATGATTTATTAATGAGGTAAACATTACATCATTGTTGTGTCATTAATAATTTAAATTATTTGATGTCTAAAAATTATAAATAAAATATCATTATGTAGGAAATCGTTTTATCTTTCTAATGAATATTTATAATCGAAAATCCAACATGTATAACCCTATGTAAAAATTGTTCTTCTAAAAGATGTAAGCTTATGCCATTTTTATTTTTATTAATAACTTTATTAATATAATGTGTCCCTACCACATACAAGTGGCTCCAAGGGGTCCCCAAATCGACCCAAGGATGCCCATGGTCGGGTATGTGTCCACCAATAAGGTTAGGACACGTTTTAGGGTAATTTTGTATTATTATAATATTATTTTTTAACCCTTATTTACCAGATTTACCCTTAACCATGGTAAATAAAATATTTACCACAGTAATTATTCAAAATGTCTAAAAATAAAAGTTACCTATTTACACAATTTGGACATCTTGATTCCAAATATGGAATCCATTTTTCTAAATTCAAAACACAGAAGTGGCAGAAATTAATTTAAAATTAATTCCCGCTGTTAAAACAAAAAGCGTGTTTTTAAAAGATAATAACTATCAAACGATTGACACTTGTTTATGTTCGGTTTAATTGTAAAATTATGTCCAATGACCAACATTATATTAAACGGTAAAAATATATTCTAAATATACTTTAAAACCACTCAAATTCATAATTTATCACTATTAATTATTTTGATTAAAAAAGTTGTTTTTAATTAAAATTTAGTAATTTTCACTATTCATCAAAATATGAATGTTATCCGAAAAGTACCAAAATTTTACCTTAGGATAAATTCGATATTCCGAATCCAAAAATGAAGTCCATTTTAAAATATAAAATATATATAATTTCAAAAAATAGTTATTACTATTCATAACGGCTAGTTTAATTGGTTGTTAGAACTCGGTGTTGCGTACAACACACGCTATCACATTATTCAAAGAGAAGCGTACCGTAGAAGCTTGGGATGTTTCATTTTAAATTTTTGATGTCCCCATTTAGTCAAAAAGTTTAAAATATAGTATTTAAAAATGGTTCACTATTAAAAGTTGATAAAAGTGCAATACTGAAAATGAATTTGTTCTTGCATTATATCTAAGAAACTCATAATATGGATTCTAAAATTATAAGGATTACATAAACTTTAAAATTTATCTAATACTATTCATAACCTCTTTTTAATGGCTTGTTTGGTAAGTCATGGTGTAATTTAAATTGGTGTTGCGTGTAATGAAAGTTATTGAATTATTTTGAAAAAATAACACACTATAAAATCTTGGGGTGTTACACTAGTTATCCTCTAATCCCACAATTCTTGGATGAGGCATGCATGAATATAATGGCCATGAGAAAGTCTAATTTCTCGAAATACAACACAGATATACTCCTTTGCTGATGGAATAGGACCTATAAATAGTTTAATAGGATGATGGTATGAGATAAAGAGAGAGATACGATAGGAATCTTGTGCCCATCCCCACTCTCATCCCAATATCTAGGATCGCTAGGTATGACTACCCATGCAGACACAACCCATTGCGTGTGAAAGTGGAGAAAGTGTTCATACTCCCGCAAGAATGTTTAGGGTATTACTCCATGATGGATTCCCTATAACTGGTCCCATGAAAATATAATAGGAACTCATTCCATGTTTAATGTAAAATAATGTGTAATCATTACCCTTCCTTCTAGGAACTAGAGGCATTGAGTTTTAGAGATTGAAAGGGGAGAGCATAGTTATAAATCCTGTTCCCAAGACATGAAACTCCATGACGCCATCTCCGGGTTTGGGGTACCTATGACTAATGGAATAAAAATCCACATTTATCCAGAGGACTATAATTATTTCAAAGGACACGTGTAGGAACCCTCTGACCGAAGGAATGATAATCAAAATGAGATAAATGATGGTGAGCCTTTTTTCTTAGTATTGAAAGTTGAGAGGTTTCTATGTAGGTTTAAACAATTTCCCTATAAGACAAGTTATCAAATAATGTGGATCCCTAACATTTTATTCTTGGATGAGGGACCAAATAGCGACTCACAAAGGTCGTTGGTGTAGGTGGTTGACGTAGGTGCACCGCCCAGGGCCAGGAAGGAACTGAAAAATTCTTCAACCGGGAGGGGATATTCCTATGTGATAAGGAAATGCATTAAGAAATGGACCACCTAGGAAAAAAACATGGGTATGACTTTGTCATAAGAACCAATAGTATCCTCTATTGTCCTTGTATTGGTGTTTTTTATGTCCTTTATTAAGTAAGGGGGCTCATGCTGGTTGATTCATACTAGAGGATTAGTAGTATTCAAAAATGTGTCTTGTTCATGGGTCCCTAAATGGACAATGATCTATCCTCTCCCACATTATTCCCTTATCTATAGTGTTTTAGAGAGTTATCATAGATGGTATGGAGAACCTCGGTGAAGGGAATGTGTGACCAAATCTTGAGGGATTCTTCTTAATATTCCCTGTACAAATGAAGTTCCCAATGGTCATATTTATAGGCAACTAGGATAATTTGGTCGAAGGAGTTCCCCCATGTAGTTAACTTAGATTGTTTTCCTGTTTTTGTTCCTAGAATTGGGGTTTCCATACCGTTGGTTTCACATGGGGATCATGCAAAGGGGTGTGTGTGTGTTTGTCTACTCATGTGGCCATGGGAATGTATCATTTATTATACATTGGAATCTTTTTCACATTAACATTCTAAAGGTTTTATTTATAATATTTTCACTCCACTAAAAAAATAAGTGTAAACAGTTACACTCTGACTCATATGGTAATAATCTTCCCTTATACACACTCTAGTCTCTCGCATTTAGTCAGTAGACTATGGTGTACCTAGAGCTGAACTTCAGGTCATGTGTATAAATCTCTCTATGAAACCAGAAATGGATTCCTAGGTGGGATGATAGAAATATCTAGAGTATTTATAATGAATCATTGTATAAGGACTAATTGATAATGTTTTGGAAAACATTTATGAGATGAGTAATGAGAAAACTATTAGATGAAATGTATTTTTATTAGTTTAAGTGTAAATGGGAAATATAAATTGTAAAGTAAGTTTTTTAGAGCTATATGAATTGACATTGAAGGAAGACCCACATGAATAGATAGCGTGGTATTGTAATGGTGGATAAAGGTTTTATATTTTTCTTGATGATATAGTATGTCTAAAAAATAAAGATGGAAAAAATTTTAATTTTTAGGATTTGACAAATGAACATAGGAATATAGCAGTTTTCTTACAATAATGTTAGGACCCCCACTATCTTTGTCTATTTTGAAATGGAAAAACACTATAGATTTATACAGTGATCATATAATACTATAATATATGAAATATATTATACTATATTTAAATAAGAATATTAATAATAATAATAATACTGATAATAATAATTTGACCTCGTTCTTCTGATTTGATAATGTTGATGAAGAATAAAAAACATGTGTGTACACATTTTCCTTCTAGAAACATTATCATATAAGTTTTAAAAAATATAGTAGGAGAAGAATAAGAAGAAATTATTTGGGGAATTATAAAAAATATTTAGTGGATGTAAAAAATATCATGATTGAATGAGTTAATCATAGAAAAAATATTCTTAATATGATCATCATGAAATATTATTAAAAAGATACCAAGTTACATATTCCATAATCTTATTAATTTTAATGAGTTCATATACTCTACATAGAATAATAAGATAAAACAATTTTTACACAATTACATGCTTTGAAATCTGGTTATCTACTCTAAATGATGGATGAATTTGGTTAAATTCAAATATCTAGTATAGAGAACATTGAAGAGGTAGTAAATTTTTACAAGTGTGTCACAGTGATAACTAACTTGTGTCATATGTGAATAATGGTTTTCGGATAATACCTATATAAACCACATTAATTTAAAATAAGTTATTAATATAGAAAAGGTGACTTGAGGTAAATACCTATGAACTAAAGTAAAGGATTCCCACATGATGTTTAATCCTTGTTAAAATACAATATTCTACTCTATGATATTTTTTTGTTTCGATTTGTATTGTGTATTGTTTTCAAATTGAATTGTTACATTTATTTCTTAACAAATAATAGGGTTTCAAATAGAAAGTGGGTATATAGTTAAAATAATATCTAGAATATGTTAAATATTTACCACAATTAATTCCATCACCTTTATGGGGTTAGGACCATGCAACAGGAACTAGAATGTGGTTGTAGATCTTATTGTGTTCCCTTTAGTAAGATTCTTATTGGAAACCTAGTTAATGTTTTTCAAAATATTAGATGAAGGATTTGGATATTTAATTTTAACATTATAATTTGGAAACATAATATCTTATCCCTATAATTATATAATTTTATTTTTCTTATAATAAACATAAAAATATAAATTAGAAGGAGGCCATGGATATGACATAAATTTCAATGATAATAAAGAAAAAATATCTACCATATATTAATCATGTTTTTATGTGTTTATCTAGATAAGTTGAAAATATTTTTCTGGTGAATTCTTCTCATGGAGTGAAAAATAATAGTTAAATGAATCAAAAAGAAGATTATATATTAATTTCATGTTTTATATTAAGATGTTTCATTATTTTCACATTCTTATATTTATACAATATTGGACTTCATGTTCAAAATTCAAAAATAGAGTTCTATGTCAATGCATTTTTAGATGAGAATGTGAGTAAAGGGAACACACATAGAAACCATGTTACAAAAAATGATGAATCGCTATCACTTTTTATTAATAGATATTCATAGATTGATGATTGAATTGAAGTTCAATATGTGTGAAATATGTACATTTATCTTTATGATATAGGTGTAATGCATTTGGATAATATTTTGAAGAAAACAATAAATATAAAAAATGGATGAAATAACATAAAGAATATAATTAAATGATTGACATACAATATCCTGACTTATATATATTGTTTAAAATACTAGATATAACACTAGTCGAATCCTCACTAAATATTGGGAAACTATTTTTTTACTCATAATTATCTAAAAAATATTTATCCTTAATAAGGAATCCATGTGGGGGAAATAATATCATTAAATAATTTAGAGTAACAATTATTGAAAGCTCATATTAGAAGGTATCATATTTTCTAGTTAAATCCATTTGTACCGAATGTTTTATTACTACTTTTTTAGTACATAATATTTTATCTATAATATATATATATATATATATATAATTGATGAAAATCCTTCCATATCATCAAGGGTGGTGGTTAGCATGTTTTGGAAGGGAATATCACCAAATGGAGAATATAAGAATATTTTTTCTACTCAAAAACAAAAGTTTCATATTCGACATAAAATACTATGAGATTGAAAAATACATGTTTTTTTAACCAATATAGGTTTTGTGGATGATTTGGTCACTTGTATATTTAGTATTGTTACAATATTTTAGTTTCATGATGATGTATAATGCCGAAATTTATAGGTAAAAATGATTAACCTAATATGATATATTATTTATAGTTGTGGTTGTAATAGAATGAGAGCAACACATAAAAATATTTATTTTATTGTTTTCACAGTTTTTTGAGTACTGAAACATCGATGGTCCCTGTTATTATAAATGTTGGTCTATAATAATCCATTGAAACTCTTATTCTCTATAGTACTGGGGACTACATCAAAAAAAAGAATTGGAAATATATAAAAGTCGACTATGAAACGTAAAAAATAGAAGACACAATTGAACATTCCAAAATATTAGAGGTGATAGAAGTGTATGATGTTTAACCTAAGATAAAATTCGTTTGCAATGGTTAAAAATTACAATTCAAGGATTAATTCAAATTTCCCCTAAACATCAATAATGAAACTCCAAATCTATATTTAAAACGGAATAAGTCATGAAGAGAATAAATTATATGATTTGTTTTTAATTGACATCAAAGACGAGGAATATGAATTTAATAAGACATTATAAAAAACTGATAACTCAATGCCTATTGATGAGGTATTTTGGAAGTTCTTGATGAATGTACAATGAATTTTAATATTAATTAAATGATTTGATGAACAAGTTGAATTATAGAAGAGAAGAGTGATTAAAACCCTTGATATATTCTGCTATTATAGTAAATGAATTTAGAATTAATAACAAGACTAATTTTACTCCAAAAGTGGCCATACCCTTTTGAATAATCTATTTAAAAATGTATATGAAAATGGTTAATGTTGTAAATAATTGAAGTGACCCATTAGATAATGTGAAAAAAGAAGTTTTAACTAAAAAATAATGTTGAAGAAATGAATGAAATTTCCTATTATTAAAGAGGTTCATATATGTAATTCTTAAGAGGAGGGTTGAATAAAATGATCCAGACACATTTTATCTACAATGATTAGGGTTTCTAGTTTGAAAAGTAAGTCTCAAACCTGATTCACCCATTAAATAGATAATGTAAATCTATATAATTTCAATTTCATTTGAATTTTGATAAATTAAAGTGATAATTAATGTTGACTTCTCAAACATGAGAAATGATTAATTATATAGTATATGTATTTCCTAAGGAATGCTATCCATCATGATATACTGAAAAACTTTCACCATAAAACATATTATTTTTGATTTACCATGTTTCATTTGTCTTTATTATCTATCAAAATACATGGATATCTTCAAATATATTTAAAACTATAATGAAGGATATAATAGATTATCCACTAAAGGGGAATATATATAAAGAGCCAATAACCATAGATTTAGTCATACATGTTAAACATTTTATTCTTGAAAAATATTGAAGAGATATGAATATACTGTATGATGTACACTCCATCGATTCAATTTTAGATTATAAGAAAAATATTATTATCATTGGTAAATTGCTATCTAACAAAAATTGTAGAAAACCAAACTCTGTTGTTAATGATTTTATTTTTTTTTCTGGTTGAGGAATCATTTATACAATTTCATGAAAATTAGTTCATTGAACCTCTATGAAGGGGAATTTTAATAGATGCCACATTTTGGTTTTAGTATAGATATATCTATTTCCAATATGGATAACACATGTTTCCTACACTATGTTATCTCAATTAGATATAGATTTTATTTTCTTATGGATAATTTATTTGAAAATGAGTTGGAATCCTTCTCCAATATGGGATTCATATTCTTTTTTAAAAAGGGGTATAATAATGAAAAATAGAGAAAAATATGAAAGAAAATGTTTTTTAAAATAAGAAGAGAGTGGGGATGAATATTTCCCCCTTATAGGTATTTTTAATTGTGTTATTTTTATTAATATAGGGGTGTATATGTTTCACATTTTCATTTATATTCAGTAAAAGGGGAATAAATATCGATATACATGGAGGGGGTGTAATTATTTGAGTTATGAAAATAAAAAGGGGGAGATTAGAGATCCTAAATTATTATGTTTTATATATATGATTATAATGAATCATTTCAATACATAAATCAATATGTGACTTTTGATGTCTAATGATTTAGGTAGAATCACCATAATTGAGTAAGATTAAGATTCCACCCATAAAATAATTTGGAATGATATTAAATGAGCTATTATCCTTGAATACCCAGCTGGATAGATTCAAAATAAAAATATATGTAAAACAAATTGTTTAGTGATCTAGTCCTACTATCTATGATAATTTATATGTATGTGGGAGTATTTCCTACAATATTAAATAAAGATAAGTAACTATATATTATTTTTTATGAAATCCCATTTGGTTTATGATAAAAACATAAAAATAGTTAAATTATTATTAAAATTAAATAAAAAGTTATGGTAAATTCATAACTCTAGAGTTTAACATGAGGGTAGTGGAATATATAATTGTGATCACTTCAATGATGGATGAAATGTGTTGGGATGATAATTTTTGGTGGATTTGGGAATAATTAGTGATTTTTGATGAATATTTTGGTTGTAAGAATATTTATTAATGTATGATCACAGAGAGGTATCCATAGAAACATCAGATAGAGTTGCATCAGATAGAAGTTTCCATAGAATCATCAGATGGAGTTCCAATAAAATGTGGAAATTCTATGAAGTTCAACATGTTGAAAGATTGGTATAATGATATAGAGGTTCAAAGGAATTAATTTAGATTCTACAATGTTATAAAATTTAATAATGCTGAATTTATCATACCGTGCTTTTTATTTTAAATGATGAGGAAGGTTGAAGATGTTACTTAACACCAAGGTTAGGTATTTTTGAATAATTGTTCCTAATATGACAATCACATGAAGCTTCAGGAATATTTTATAAGACCTGAGAAGCGTCCAGTGAATTTAATATGAGGGGGTGATTTTATTTATTGGTTTATTGAGAGGGAAGATGAATTTGGATTGTGACCTTTAATAGTTTGGGAAAACAAATATAAATGGGTGTACAAACATCACATACTAACATTATTAAAGTGATAAATGAAGTGTTTAAGTGATACATATTTGGAATTTTGAACAAATAGAATAATTTTTGATGAACCAGAAAGACATTTAGAATACCTATATTTCCTATCGGTTGGTATCATAAGGAAGTTGTGACGAAACAATCATTCAAATAGAGTGAAGATATAAAGGATTAAAGATTGATGTGTAATTTTATTAAAGTTACTATTATTATTTCATATTAGGAGAAAATAGATGCGAAATATTCAAAGGTGATTAGATGATTATTTTATAAGAAGTGGTTTCTATAATCAAATGGAACCAAAAAAATATTACCGAAAGGATGGAATGATAGAGAACAATGAATACAATGTGATTGTAAATAAGGTTTTCACTCAATTCCATGTATTAGGATATTTTGTAATTCATGGAATAAAATGAGGACCTATTACTTAGAAAAAAATAAATTTAGGAGAAAGTATGAGAAACATAGTGACAAGACACTAGTTGCTATTAGGGAAGGGTTCTTATAGTAATTATAAAAATATATGTTACATCATATTCCATGAAGAGAATTGGAACTGTTAATTAATGATAGATAAATAAGAGTGTATGTATATTCCATTTGTTTCTGATGATTTCCAATTAATTGCACTTTCCATTAGGGAACTACACCTACTGTGATGTCAATCTCTCATTAATAGTGCACTATAAACCTCATTCTAACTTTTATAGAGGCCAACAACATTCCTTTCCTCTCTAGTGATGTTTTCCACTTGATTGGAATATGATGATGGGATGTCAGTTTCTCCTTCCATGGATTCCTCTTCAGAACTCGTTTCCTAGTCTTGGTCTCCCTCATTGATTAATATTAAGTTCATGATCTCATTATAATTTTCATATATTTCTGCATTCTAGTTAATTATGATTCTTATTTCAGGACATTACAAAGGTACTTGACAGGGAAAAAATATGGTTAGGGGAGTAGTCACAGATGGCATCTCCAGTCAAGTTTGTACACTGGAACACTTTAACACATGTATTCGTCCTCATAGGAGGGCTTCTCAAGGGTGTAGAACCTGATGCATCCCATATCAATTGTAGGTTATATTATGTCTTGTGAATTTTTTGAGGTTTTCCTTAGGATCCTAAGTTCTGTATGGGGTGGACCTCAATTTTAGTTTCTCACAGATATGATTAACGAATCATATTTTCTAGGGTTTTTCATAGACATCCCAAATTTGTCATGTGATTAGAAGTGAGTTTAACATATTTTAGAGAAGGATGATGAAGTAATATTTTCTGTGGCATTCCTCATACATCACATGTTTATCATGGGGTTGGCGGTGATTTTGATATCTCGGGGAGATGAACAATGAATGTGTAGTTTCTGAGGTTTTCCTCATGCATCCCATGTTTACCATGGGGCCAACCATTAGTTTAATGTCTTATGGAAAAGATAATTTGTTGATATGGAATAAAGTAAGGGTGGATCCTCATGGGACACCCTTAAATGGGGAATACATGATATATATATTATAACATCCATAAAGAGTGGAGCCAAGGTGGTATGTCCCATAAAGGGAAGATATCACATCATGAGGGTAATTCCCAAAAAGGGAACACCATTTGATGGAATTGGTCTTACACATGGATAGATTCCCATAGAAAGAAGACACTCTTGGTAGGGTTTAATAGGTATTATGCATGATTTTCTACCCAGGAGCATCTTGGATCAGTGATGTTGTGGATGCGATGGCATGATTCCACTGGGATGTGGTGGCCCAGGTAAAATCAAGATTGATAATGGGATAATTTTATAGCATTAATGAAATGGATGAAGTATTAGGGTGTATTGGGAATGAACATTAGAGTGGCTTCCCACATATCCCAGTTGTTAGGGATCAAAGTCAATATAGTTTAGTTAGGAGTTGGGATACCTAAATAAGTGACCTGTGAGAAAGGAACACATGGATAGGGACCCAACAGAAGTAACCTTGGGTTCATTATTGATACTCTAGAGGAAAGACTAGGATGTAAGATAGATGATGAGGTTGATCCTCCTGTAGGATTCCTATGTATCCTAGTGGTGGGAAATAAAATTCCAAGTATTTTAGGTGTTTCTGACAGTTTAATTCCATTTAGAAAAGATGATGATTGTAACATTTATTAAATTCATGTTACTAGGATGTACTGCTTTAATTTAAGGTCATGACATATGACCAGTCCATGCATTTTAAAGTCATTTGGAGGACATGTCAGAACATATGTGAATTGTAGTTTAGGGATTGAACCTCATAAAGGCTTTGAACGTACCCTGTTTAGAACACATGGTTCAAATCCATGTTCTTCCAATTCTCAGGGCTTACATGTGGATAGATTCCCATGGGAGGGGAATCCATCTGGGGGAATACCTTATGTGTTTGGATCATAAGGATGGATCAAAAATCCAAAGTGAATGGGTGTGTATTAGAACACTAGTAGAGGCACATCTTTGGATTGGGGCATGCTTATGAGAGTGACCATGATGGGTGACTTCACCTAGATAAGGGTTTTGGAATGATGTTGGGATAATGGGGATTGAACATTGTTAGAAGCCCAAAAGGGCACCTTCAGTGGGATATGGATGAGGAAATGATATGGTTGTCGGCTTTGAACCCAAAGAGGCTTCTTATGTATCATGTTTAGGAGATAGGGATAAAAGATTATGTAGTTATAGAATGGGGGAATTGGGGATTATAGCCAATGATGAGTACCATAATATGGTTAGGAATTATGGATACGTTAATTTCATAAAGTGGTTGGCGATTTCATATAATGGAGGCCCATCATGTGGAGATGGATGGGAATTAACCTCGAGGAGGCTTCCCACGTACCCTGTTTAGAAGGTAAGGATCAAAACCCATGTTGTTTGGACATAATGGGTTTGGTATCATGCTTGGTTTGTGGCCCAAATATGATTTCATGGTCTCATCATGACAATAATTCCACATGTATCATGTTTGGTGTGAGAAAAAACAAGTAGCGGTAGCTCAGACGATCATGTTGTAGAGGTGTCACCATGAGGTGGTATGGGACATACACATGGCTAGCTACCGAGGGAGATAGAGATCATAAATTAATATAGGAGGGAAGCCTCATGGGGTTCTAATCCCATTATAGGATGATATAATTCCCTTTCTAGTAGGGTGGGAGGATCTCACTCCCATGAAAAACCGAAAACCAATAGTACGTCTGAATCATGAAAGTGTAAGTGGATTGAACATGGTGAGTCTATAGTTTAATTTCATGTGTTGAGGACGATGGGTTTATGCAGTTTAACATCCTATATCTCATATGTGGTGGATCTATTCTTCATCCCCTAGAAATACATTCCTAGTGTCTATTGACCCATGGGTAAGGGAATGAACTAGAAATGTAGGTAAAAAATTGGGTGGAAGAATGGACAATAATGGAGCCCATGTTAGCATATTTATGTTGAAAAAAAATATATTAACGTACAGATGATGAGAAGAAATAGGTAGGATAACACAACAATTGAACCAACACGTGGAATGAGGAAATCACTACAGATATTCCTTTAGGGCTATGAAGATGTAGTGCACAAAAGATGTGGATGTTACACGAAAGAGGGGCTCAAAAAGAGTGATTTGAGAAGAAGACAACCCATGGAGACTTAAATAAGGGGTGGACATAATATTGGAGGCATGAACGCATGTGGAGAGTGACTAATGAATATAGAACTAAATAAGGGTAAATGAAATGTCCATGTATGGTATTATGTGCACAGGTTTCCTAGAAAAAAATGGAAATGGTCGAGGGATTCATAGGGGACCTATCACACAATATCCAATACCATGATGCCATGAATTTTGCAAGTTCATAGTATGGGTCAACTTGAATACATGGGACTGACAGTTCTCCCTCCACTCCTTCCTTTTTTAATGGGAGGGGATACAATTAATTTATTTGGGAATATCTCAGTTGTATCTCACAGAATGAAAGGGGCACAAGAGGTGTTTGATATCTCATTGTTCCTGTAAGGAGAATTTCACACAAAAAATTCGTTTATACATGGACCACATTACTTATTCACACATAACATGGCCAATTTTCTAAAACCAGGGTGAAATATTCCCTTTTATATCAGATTGGGCATTAAAGAGCCTTGAGTGCAGATTTAAATCTTGCGCACAAGACTTCAAATATACATGCACCTTGTATGGGGTTTCAATAATGGTCTACTGAGTCAAATTTTGACTTTAGGTAACCAATAAATCCTCATTTATGGCCTTACGTATAATTAAATTCCATCAAATGGCCCCCCTCAGAATCTGAGCTACAAGCGGTCCATAAGGTTTTTTTCTAAGGGAAATGATGAAAATAATCAGTAAGTATTTTTGTGCATGTGAAATTATAATTTGGTACATAAGGAATCTTTCACACACACGGAACACCTTTGTACACCTATGAGTACATGTGGGGAACCCAACGAATAGTACCTTTGAAATTCGGTATGACAGTCCATTCTATATCAGGCATGTATGTTTCTGATTTCTATGTGGAAGACATAAACTGAATCACCCCTCTTACGCACAACTGCTGAATCTTTTTCACTTCTGACATAGCTATATTTTTCTGGGTGCCATCCCATATTGCACGTAATGGACTGACTTCCACAATGACATTCTATTTATTTCCTGACACCCTTTTCTTTTTCATAGACTAACCATGATAAATACTCATGAGGATCCTCAGGATTTTCTCTCTAATGACACTGAAATATAAGCAATGGAGAACAATATCCTAATAGAGGTGTACGTTCGGAGCCACCCTGACCATGTATCATTGAAAGAGTTTTTTTTTCAGATACTCAAAGGGATAATAAAATATGAAAGAGGATTCTATTTTATGAGCTTGTCTTATGTAATGACATCTTAATTCATGATTCCTATATAGATGTTCTAGTATATTGTTTCTTGGGAACTCCAAGACAATATGAGTGGTATAGGTCTATGGACAATCATATTGGGATGGTCTACACTCATTTCACAACACAATTCCTCTACAACCACTTCAATAACATAATTAGAAAGTTGTTGGAGGAGGATACATACCCACATCAGTTCAAAAAAATCATCAAGGAAGGGGTTGGGTGCTCGAAAAAGGGGTGGATAAAAAGTTATGATTTATGTTGTGGTGAATAGTTTTTAGGTGAGGGGGCCATGGACTACTGGGTGTGCACATACCACATAGATTTAGAGACCATTCTAAGGTGGGTAGGACAACAATAAGTATTGTGGGATTACCACTTCTATATCTCCAAACCAAAAGAAACCATACTAGACCTGTTGAGCTGGTGGTCACTAGATTCTAATATGTTCCACATACATCATGGGGAGGTTTCCATCAGCTTCTCAGACCTCTATAAGATTTTTAGAATCCCGATTATGGTGGAGATTCATGATGAATTCCCCCTTCCATGAATTTATGGGGGGATTTTTATTATATTCCACTAATATTACTGGAATTGCTGAACCTTATTTAATGCTTGAAGAATGAAAACAATGTCACTAGGGATGTCCTCTTCTTGTTCTGGTTCAATTTCTTTTTGATTTTTCCTCTAGAAAAGCATTCAAATGGAGGGGAAACACCCAGTAACTACCAATGAGGCCCCTTACCTATCCAAGGGGAGCCCAGTGAGGTAGAGAAAACTCGTACTGGAAGATCCTAGAGAGTAGGAAGTGATAATTATGGGGCTTCATCATCAAGGAAGAGAAGTAGCCAAGAGTCAGAATGGCCGGATACATCTTGGAACTAATATATAGATGAATTATGTGTAGGATGGACACTCATATGGGAGTAAAACCGAGAAAATTCTTCATGGAGGTGATAATATAATATGTGAAATGAATAAACCTATGAATTCCATCACATGTGAAGTTGTATTAACTACATAAACACATCAATCAGGGGATATGTTGTTGTGCCCATGTGGACCATTCCACATCATACATAACTTGGTATTAGTGCATGTGGTTGGATAAGAATACCTCATTCCCATCTCTCCACCTGGGATACACTCTCAACAAGCAATCCTGAATATTGTAGGGAGCTCCCAGCTCATACTGAGACTGGTGGCCCAGCTAATAAATTTAGGATAAGCTAAAAATTCAACTTTAACCCATTTCCTCTTCCTACCAGAGAATTCACCGATGATGGAACAAATACCATAGGTTTGAGATCATATCTACCATCCATTCATAGTGGGGTTCTTGTGGCACAGGTGGGTTGTGAACTGATATTTGAACCATACACTCTACATTATTTGGAAAGATAGCTCAGATGCATATCGGGGCCATCTCTAATGGTGTATCTTGGGATGTGTCATGAGGACCACCCATGCGTGATGGGGATGCTCTGGATGATATCTATATGGTAAGAATAGAAGATGTGTAACAAGTTTCCACCACCCATCACTGCATTCAGGATAATTGACGAATATGCACGGAGCTTGGAAGATGCCAATCCATTTGAGATGCTAATGAAACCATCAATATGGACTAATAAAACAATGTTCCCAGTGACTCCATGTTGGGGTAGAGGGGTAGAGAGGGATTGTCATGAGGGAGGCGCTGAAAATTATCGTGATGATAAGGATACAAAAGTAGGATACATGGGGGGGGGGGGAATTGTTTATCGATGAGAACCATCATATGGATACTTAGGAAATATCTTCTAGGGGAGTCTCTCGAGATGAAGGATAAATTGTTTCCTCATAGGGAACTTCTCTAGGTTGATCTACTGCAGCTCTTAATGTATGATCGAATGCATCCCCAATGTTCCATTATCTTCTTTACTATGGGTAAGATTCTAAACTGATATATACATATGTAGGCTTCCCATATTGATTGGGATGAAGGTCTGGAGATGGGTGTACATGACCAAGAATCATGACCCACATTCAAATGCATAATAGTTATAGAGTTAATAAGCGATGGGGATGAAGGTGTGGTCTCCTAAGAATACTCGTAACTCAAAATCATATACGAGGGGACATGACCCAGTTTACATGTAGTTATAGGCTAGGGTTAAGATCCCAACTAATGTAAGATTCATGCAATTAGGAACCAAAACTTTCATTTTCTCAATCAAAATTACCGACATGACCCGTGTTTCAACAGTACTCTGAATGGAATTCAATATACTAGTGTACATGGATAGAGGGCCCAAGGCCGCTTTAATTAGAAGGATTACTATCCATATGGAACCAATCATCTAGGCTGGCTAAGCCATGGTTATTAATGATTGGACAATGGTTGCGTGTGACGTCACTAGAAAATTGAAAACTGGAATCGATTGTGCCAATATCAAGGAAATAGAATCATGCATGTAGGACCATACTAATAATCTAGGGCATAAATCCTTAGATGCAATCCACAAGTAAGACCCCTCTATTTAGATCTTAGATTTACACCACAAGAATGAAATTTTTTCTCATATGGAACTAGAAAAATATGATTCTGAGGTTGCTGAGGAAATCCAGAAGACCTAACGCCGAGCCTAGAAACTAATCTGAAAATATATTAAAAATGTTTTAGGAGTTGAGTTGATAGGGGGGATTGGATCACACTGCATTTAGTTATATGATTTATGTACTAGATGGGTTGGTGCTCAGAATTATCACATGGTAATCTGAGAGTACCTTCATTAGAAAATTGGAGAGAGTATTCTACACTTGGATACTACTTGGTACCAGAATAAGTATGAAATTGTTTAAAAGATCCAATATGTCAAGAAGGTGATCTAACATTTCGAAAAATAGATACAAAAGCTCTTCATGTATGTTGCGATGCAAACGAGGCTTGTTGAATTACCTAATAACCAACTTGTTGAATCTCATGATGAAATATCATAATCTAGCTTCAAGGCAGAAGAAATCCAAGATGAGCATGATCGAATGAAGATAGGAGCTAATGAGCATCACTCTATTGATATTGATGGGGTGTGGGAGATCAAGGGATAATAGGAAACTCTGGATACTACACATTAGAGAGAGGTGTAAATAAAGTGTCCCACTAAATTAGTGGATCTACTAGGGCCATGTTTTGGATAAAAATATGAACCATACTCTTCTTTCATATTGATTATTTTTTACATCATGTATGAGCTGATTTCTTTTATTCTTATAATTGTTACATCTCAATCATATCTGTGAAACAATTATTGATCAGTCACTAATTTTACATTGTTCATGTCGAGTACTAGAAACAAGGGATGAGAATATAACTATTCACTTTGTATGAAAGTATGGGCTGGTCATTCGACACCTAGGGTATGTGATTGATTGACCACATGGGGGTTTTGGGATATAGAAGGCCAGAGATGGGGAATAAGACTCTCAAAATAGTCATGTTTTATTTTCCCAAAAAGATATAGTTCCCAAGAGGTATTATTCTAGGGTTGTGGGAATCAATTCGAACAAAAGGAATGAATAATGTGAATCACAATGTCCAAAATTTAAAACACAAGGGGGATGAAATGATGATATATGATAAATGAAGACCGTATTCGAGACACAAAATCTATATTGTGTTAGCCTTGGAACAAGAAATTTAATCAAGGGTTAAACACTAACCATATTCAGTACATGGATCCCAACATGAAATGTCTCCTAATGTATTAAGGGGCATTGGCCCAAGATGGTAGGTGAGAAACTAGGGCCGAGAACCTATCACTAAGTCATTCCATCAGTTATAAGGTAGATTCAAATCCAAATAGGTAGAATTTTATTTGTGGTATGGATTGATGAAATGTTCTAATGGTTTCCAAAAATTATGGAATTATGCAACAATGACTTGAAGCAAACTGTTATTCACATGTTGGGATGAATATAGGCAAATCCCAAACTCCATAAGAGCATTATCTCGAATGTCAAGTGAAAACTAAATATTGGAGAAATGTGTTAGGTGACTAAAATTAGATAAAGCAAGCCTCATAGTATAATATGGTAGAACTCAGACCTATTGTGATGTAATTCCACCAATGTGAAGGGGAATGGAAAATGGGAAATATAGATTCCGAAGACCTAGATTATGAGTGATGGATAGGTATAGATCAATCTTTTTCCATATTTGAAACACATGGACCATTCATAGTCAGATGCTAATGGGGAAATAAAATTAAAAATCATCTATTGACCATATTCCAAACACTATATTTGTGACTTGTCACCAAATATTCTTTAGGGTGTTTTCCCATAATAGGAGGTGAGGTGAAAATTGGCATGAGACCATCACTGTAAAGGGGGTACATATGGATTTGAAGGATGATGGAGACCAAAATCAAGAAAAACATGAAGCATAGATAGGGGTGTATTGAGATATGAAATCGAACCCTGGATGGTTCAAGAATTTTATGGTTTTACCTCTTAGACGATAGGGGTCATCCTCTCTGATAAGAATATTGGAGAATCCTTGATTGTTATGGGGCATCAATTAACACTTAATTTAAGGTCATGGAGTTTGGAATAGAGGTGAGAACTCTAAAGGGACATGCATAGTGCACCATCACTATAGATTTAACATGGATGAGGACCAAGGAGGGCCCGACACAACACAACACATTCTCATAAAGTAACTCAATAGATAAATTATGGACATGAAATTTGGAACAAAGTTAAGGCCATAGGGGTAATGATTTGGAAAACATGAGTCTGGGCCTAGGGAAAAAGAATTTGGGTTTCCCTATGTATCCCATGAATATGGGAATCAATCCATATGTAGTTCTTAATGGTTTCCTTGTGCAAGTCTCACCTTTGTACAAGGAAGGGGAATATTCATTTTTTCCATTTTCATTTAATTCATTCATTTTTTTGCACCTAATTCAGGACAGAAACTCCTTGAATAACTATGTATCCCACAAATATGGGAATGAATCCATATGTAGTTCTTGGACACGACATGGAAAATGACCAGTGATGGGGGTGATATTATCTAATGTGGTAATGTCACAATGTGGTGTAATTTTTTTCATGCTACCAGAATGATGATTGCTAAACAATTTAATGTCACGTGACAAGGATTAAATGATAAATTTATAGTCATGAAGCATGACTAATAGTTATACGTAGTTTTAATTCATGTAACATGGACTTGGTATCAAAGTTTAAGGTCCTAAAAATGGACCAATTCATATAGATTAAAATCATGATGAGGACACAATATATATAGTTTAATGTCTCATTGATAATGTAATGCTACTGTTTAAGGTCATGCAATAGGAACAATACCTGCTGTTTAATTTCATTCAAAGGACGTAATCTATGTAGCATAAAGTCACGAAAAAGACATAATGTCGTAGTTTAAGGTCTCGAAATTGGACTAATCAATGGAGTTTAATGTCACGTATAGGATGTATGCTCCAAAATAACATGCAAAGTGTTCCAAAGAGACTATAATATACAAATAAGGCTGAAATAGGGTCGTTACCACACATCAATTCTTTGATAAGGGTCTCATATAGAATAGAGTCATGAGAATTAGACTTAGTGTTCCTTAAACACATGGGTACACATCCCAAAAAAACTATTAACCTCATGTGACTCTTACTCAGTGTGAGAAAAAAGGAGTGGATATGTTTTAAATGTGTAAGGTGGGATGATGTTTGGTTAAGAATGTATTAATTATACAGAAATTATAACTTGGCATGCGTAGGTGTACGGATGGGTAACCCTGAGGGTGTCAAAGTTCCTCCAGGACACACAGAGGATGAATGAGTAAATCAAGCTACTTGCTCTATGGAGTGCAATGAGGGTGGTGTAATGATAATGTATAATTTTTCACTGTATTTAAGACACAAAATCCATAATATATAACCTGATATGTAGATATGAAAACTAGGGTCCGAAACTAACAATATTAAATACATGAAACCCAAGTAGAAATGTATTTGATGTCTTTTAGAGAATTGGCCTAAGATGGTAGGGGAGAAACTAAGGCTGAGAATTCTACCGATAAGGGGTAGCTTTAGATGTGATATTTCTAGGGAGAAAAATAAAGGGAACAAAATGCATGGAAATGGATCTGAATATTGTCTAGGTAGAAGCAAACACTCAACGTCATACACCACAACTCATATGAGCATGTTAATGGTGCATATAAAATTCGACATCCATCCGAGCTGTTAATTTTTAATAGGGGTCTAAAACATAACCAGGACAGTAAAGAATCCCAGTACTGCAGATAATTAAAGTTCATGTCACTTGGACCATGAGGGTAGAATATCAACAAAGATGGATATGTTGACATGTCTAGACATTAATGGGGACCCAAAATTCCATTGTCAAGCCGAATATTCCTAGGTGGACACAAACACAATTTAATTTCATGAAATTAGACATAGAGGCCCAGTTTAATGTCATGTTCTTAGGATGATAGTGGTATTATAAAAATGAAATGGATGAACATGGAAAAGATAATATAATCCAATGTGAATGATACCTAAGAGGATACCCCCATCCCATATACTCCCATGTAGAAATACCTTGCATAGTTTACCATTGTGTGACCAGGACATGAGGGTTCTTAGTTTATGGTTGTATAATTTAGACCAAAAACATTTCTAAACCAATATGAATGGTCTGAAGGTTATGAAGAACCTATGGCTGGGAATATGGATTAAAACTCAGGCATCTCTATATATCCCATTATTATGTGAATAAATTCATACAGAGTTATTGAATGTGGAACGATGGATGATCATAGCCAAAGGAGGCATTCTCTCAAATGATAATAGCATATGGAAGTTTAGTTTATCTTCATATAGACAAGATGGTGAAGTTCATAGTTTTTGGTATCATTATTATAGCCATTGAAAGGGGATTCCTATTTACCTTCATGGATTTATACAATTGGTTCTAAATTTTGGGTCATAGAATTCCGACCATAAATAAGTTATTCTCCAAAAACGGATATGTGAAGTGAGGTAGATTAACCAACCCAATGTGAATGAGGATCAATGAGATCCAACCCATAACATACATTCTAGATGAAATAAACATAGGTAGTTTACATGGAAATAACCATGTCCAAAGTGTTAGAGGATTAATGGTTTTATGGATGGGCCCCATAACTAAAACCTGGACATTTCCTTATATCCCATAATGATTAGAATCAATCCATTCATAGTTCATCAATTTCTAATGGTAGATATCTAGTGACAATGAGGAAATTCTACAAATTGAGAAAAATAGAAGAGTTCATAGTTTAATTTGATAGAATTCAGAGCCATGTGTGAGGCTTCTAAAATGGAGATGCATGTTGTAGATTCATCAAGTAACTTGATGTGAATGAGGGAAAAAATGCTCACATGGCACTAGAAATTATAAAGATGAAGTAATAGATGGTTTAACTTCTTGGGGGATAGAGAATTTTATTTTAATTCCAGAAAAAGGGGAATTATCTTGTCTTACATGATGAAATGTTTCTTAGTTTATGGTCAAAGAACCTAGAAAACTAATTCTAAGTTTAGGGTAATAGAATTCAGAACCAGAAAAAGGGAAAGACAGAGGCTGAAGGGAAAAAGTATTGATAAATTTTTGGTTGGGTCAAAGACAGAAAATTTATAGAAATCACTACATATCCCATGAGGATGGGAATCAAACCACACCTAGTTCGTAGGATCTATGTAGTTTAATGTCATATAGTGAGGACATAGATAGTCCTTAGTTTAAGGTTATAGAATCTTGAAAAATAATGGTGCTCTTAAAAATGGGGTATGCAGTGATGTATGGTGACAAATACAATGTGAATGAGGACCATATATATCCACACAACATCACACTTTCTGGAGGGAATCATACACACAGTTTAATGTCAAGAGGTTTGGACAATATCTGAGGTTGAAGGTCCAAAGGTTCAATGATTTAAGTGGATCTTCCCTAGGATTAAAACTCATGAATCACAACGTATCCCATGAAAATGGTAATTAAGACACAAAATGTTAATTAACATGGTTCATTAGATAACTAGTGCCAGGGGAGGAGTTCAATAAAATTAGAACACAGTGGAGAAGTGTAATTAATCATTGTGTAATCAAAATGATGGATTAAATAATTTAACATCATATGATTCAGATGTAGAAGCCAGTTTAAGGTCATACTGTATGGTCCTTAAGGGAATTATTAGTTAATGGTCATAGAGTTTGGAACATAAAATCATTGTTTAAAGACATATAATTCGTACCATCAGGAATTCTCACAATGACGTCACCAAATTCAGACATAACAGAAGAAGTGTATTATCATAAAATGGGTGTTTAAAACATGGTAATGTATCCAACCTGACATGAATGTGAACCATGGAGGCCCATGAAAAACTTCACATTATAAATAATAATTTTCACACAGTTTAATGCCATGATGCTTGGACTTTTTGATTTTCAGTTTGAGGTCCTAGAATTCATATCCTAGGGTATCCAGTTTAATGTCATGTTACTAGGATGGTTATTGTGATGCAGTTTAAATTCATCAGACTAAGACGTATGTGCATGAATTATAAGGGGATGCAACCTGGAAAAATCCATTTAGTTTATAGGAATCTTATGAGGTCAGGGACAATTATTATTAAAAGGTCAAAGAATTCAGACTACAGAAAGGGGAGTTCCACTAAATAATGTTTGTGAGACATGGTAAAATAACTACTCCAATGTAAATGAGAACGATAGAGGACCATTCCGCACCAAATAATCTGGAGAAAAACATCATAGATGTTTTAAGGTCAAGTATTGAAAACAATGACAAGTTCAAGGTTACAGTTAACCTATGGATGTTCCCATGGATTAAAACTGGAGAATCACTACGTATCATATAAGGATAAGAATAAATTAATATGTAGTTCTTGAATGAGTCATGATAGATAATCAATGTTAGAGAAGGTATTCTCTCAATTGAGAACCCCAAGGGGGGTGGATTTGTAGTTTAACATCGCACTAGGACACATCCAGACCCTAAAAGGGGCTAGACTGAGGGCAAAGGGATGAAGGCTTAGGTTCCAATGAGTTTAAAGCCATTCAATGAGGACATAGATGGTTTTTAGTTTATGTAAATCTAATTCGTACTAACCAAATCCCATCATGATATTTAATGCTTAAGAATCATGGACTTGGTAAGAGGAGCAATTCATTCACCATTAATGGTGTCCAAAGAGTAATAACTATTATGATAGACCTTTTTGATGATGTTTGGTCCTTCTTATTTGAGTTCAATTTGTGTGGATTTCTATCAGGCATCATTGGTCTCCAATGATCAAATACCATGTCACCATGGAAGAAAGAGTGAAGGTGAACCTTCTTGATGAATGATTAGGATATCTTCTTCTGGCACCACTATAGATTGTGAAAGGATTGGATCATGTACTCATCTAGAGTTTTCTGCTCATCAAGGTGAACCCCTTCTATCAAGTATGACATCTTCTGATCATAAATATCTTTTCAGTGTGATGTAAAATGAAAATTGTTTCATAGCAATGCTTCGGTACAATACAATAAGTAAAATAGTGTCACTTGGGTAGAATTTTGAGCCATCATTAAATATTCCAAGATAGTGTTGTGGAGATTTTTTGGCCAACTTTTCTTGTTTTCTCCCTCCATATTTTGAAAACTAATTGAGAAGGTTTTTTAATGCCTCAATCTGTCCATTATTCTATTCATGATTTTGAGAAGGTGGTGAGACCTGGTGTTATACTTAGCGTACATCCTTTTCATCATAGAAGACCATAAATTATTCCTCTTATCAGTGTTAATAGTGTGGGGGACATCAAATCGATGGATGAAATTTCATTTCATGAATTCAATGATTGACTGGGCCTTAAATTCTTTAATGTGGATGGATTATTCCTTCAAGGAGAAGAAGTATATGGCGGTGAAAATAAACATGCAATAATGGGCTGTTTCTGGTTGATATTTTAAAAAAATATCAAGTCCGCAAAAAAAAGATCAAGACTAATTGATGTTATGGAGGAGATATAGTTTTCTATTAACAAAATTTTCATAGATATGAAATGCATGAAACCTCCTGGGAAACATGATGTAGTCGTGCACCGTGTTGGGCCAAAAGTATCCTGCCATCATATATGGTGGGAAGAAATCCCCCCTACTTGATTTGAACCACATGATCTGGAATGAACTTCCTATATTACATGAGGAATATTGATTCCTTGAATACCATAGAGGAGAATTTCATCAAACCCATGCTTATATAGAGTTACCTGAAGTCTAGGATCATTATAAAGGGTAAAATGAACTACATGATGAAAGATTCACTCACATTGGACTTTTTATTAAGGGATATCACCATTATTTAGATAATAAATGAATATATTATTCAATTTGGGGGACTCTATGAATGTGGGGTTATCCATAGGAACCGATGTTGATGCACTAGTGGTAAGATTATTTACCAACTAGGTGTCGTTGTCATCAGAAAAAACATGGGAAATGACTCTTCAATGTGCCACATGGATAAATATATCATCATTATCATGATCTATGAGAGATATAACTAGATATTCCAAAGAATTGTCTCAACCATTATTTGATTGAAGTATATGGTTGACCACTAATAGATAAGTAAACTAGGCCATTAATTAGTGAGTGTGCTCTAGAAAGGTCACAAGCTTTGGATTTCTAATGACATACTCACCTCTGATCTCCTTAACAACAAGAATAGAGTCCCCCTTTACATGTAGGTGGGTAACATAAATCTAGAGATCCAATTATAGACTTGTGAAGAGTTCCTAATACTTTTTCTCATTGTTGGTGAAACCTCGTGATGGCAGGAATAAATAGGGAATGATGACCTATGTCAGGTTAATGAGGATGATTCCTAGACCCACATGGCTGAGTTTGGGAATATTGATCCATCTTCCAGTTGGAATCTGGGAGGCACCTTGTTTCTAATGCTTTCACCAGGGCGCACGCGTCCGTCTGCTTGAGTATGACATTTGAAACTTTGTTATCCTGCATTCCCACTTTACAAAGGCGGGCGACATCTATTCCGTATTCAGGTAAATTTTCTACCTAATCAAAATAGGATGATGGAATGTCAGTTCTTCCTTCTGTGGATTCCTCCTCGGAACTCGTTACCTAGTCCGGGTCTCCCTCGTAGATTTGTTACGTTGTTCATGAAACTCTTCCTAGTGTCATATCTTCATGGACACCAATTAATTACACTGCTTCTGTCAGAACATTCCAAGGGGTCCGGTCAGGTCAGCAAACTTTGGTTAAGGGAGTAGTCATGTCGAGGCATCCCTGGCATTTCTGGAAACTAGGGAATTGTCATGTCTATCTTCTGGCCCTTTATTATGGGGCTTCTTGAAGGCACAGAATCCCGAGACATCCCACATTGAACATGGCGAATCATATGCCATGGGCATGTATCTAACATTTTCCTCATCTTAATATGTTTAACATAGGGTATACTGAATGTTTAACGTCCAATGGAGAAGAAATATGTTGATCATAACACTGACTAGAGTGGATCAGATGGAGGAACCCCTGGAGTGAACACTGATATAAGGGCCATCACGTGGGTGGCCTCCCAAATGCTATTAAACGGAATGAGGAATGGGATGGCGTGATCTCACTGGGATGTGGCAGCCTGGGTAAGGATCATCATGGATGATGGATTTGGGATTGAGCCTCGAAGAAACTTCCTACATATCCATGTGGCAGTGAATCAATGTTCGCGTAGTTTGATGAAATGATGGGACACCTGAGGATGCGACCTGTGAGCATGGACACATGGATGGGACCCAGAAGAATCGGAAACTCAGGGGTAAGGCATAAGCTTCAAGAGACACATAGGCTCGAGGGAAAGGTCAGGATGAGACATGAATGAGGGGATTGAACCTCGTGGAGGCTTCGGACATATCCTCGTGGAATGGAATCAAAGATCATGTAGTTTAGATTGCAAATACAGTTTAACGTCATGCAGGATGGAGGTGAACCGACGTGAATGGGGCTGGAACTACTGGGTGGCGGGCTTGAACCACAGGGAGGCGTCCTACGTGCCTTGCCTTGACATGGATCAAAGACCTCATAGTTCGAGAACAGGTGTGTCAGCGAACATATGTGAAGATGGACCTGGGGTCCAATGGGTGTTAGTGGGATTGAACCATAGGGAGGCTTCCCATGTAGCATGCCATGACATGGATCAAATTCCCCATAGTTCGAATAGGGGTGTGGGAATTACACTCTAGGATGCCCAAAATGATGGGGCTTGGTGCACCGACTCGAAGATGGTAGAGAACAATGGATGGTGGTGGATTGAGCCTCAGGGAGGCTTCATACGTACCATGCCTTGACATGGATCGATGTCCCCGTAGTTCGGGTGGTGTCATGTGGCTTACGATCTAGGCTGCCCATAGTGTTGGAGAATCGACGTGAATAGGGTCGGAACGACTGGGTATTGGGCTATAATCTCAGAAAGGCTTCCTACACAACTTTCCTTAGCAAAGATAAAAGACCTCGTAGATCAGGAAGGTATGGGGCTTACACTCTGAGGCGACCCAAAGTGTTTGTGAATCAACGTGCTGGAAGTTGGAACGATCAGAGTGGTGGGCTTGAACCTCATGGAGGCTTCCTAGATACCATTCCTTGACATAGATCAACGTCTCCATAGTTCGGATAGGGGTGGAATATAGTTTAACGTCATGCAGGACATGGGTGTTTTCTTGGTCGATGCTTACTCTAAGCCCACATGAGTCATGCTCAGTATGAGAAAAAAGAGGCAGCAAAGGCCTAACAACCACATCGTCAAAGGTGTTTTCCATGAGATGTTGAGTGGGGATTACGCATGGAGCGGCCCACGGAGAGAGATATTGGGACTTACTCTGAGATGGAGGCCCGATGGTGACGAAGCGAAATGGGAGAGGGACTTGGGACCTAAGAAATTATGATCCTCATTCCCTATCATGCCCTCCGCTGGACTTGGGGACCTAAGATGAAAGGAGGAGCAGGGATGCTATGCTACCTCCTAGAAGGATGACTTGGGTATTATGCCAAGGTGGATTCCCTTATCCCATGGACAAACTCCACTCCCATAAAGAGGATATTATCCCTTGTGGAGACCAGGGGCCTTGGAGAATGTCCAGGATGAGGGATCCCCGCGTGTGAGGCACATGGCGAGGTCATAGTTTAATGTCATGTGCTGAGGACGACGGTACTTGGCAGTTTAACTTCCTGAACCTTGGATAAGGTGGGTTTGCTCCTCACCCCTAGGACTTACATAACCGGTACCCTCCACTCCTTGTGGGAGGGAAGGCATCGGCAATGCCGTAGTGAGGGGGTGTCGTGGAGCGAACCATCGAGGGGTCCACGTTAGTGTCGTTATAGGAAAAAGAAATAGCCATTAGAGTGCCTATGGAAAGAAGAACTAGCAGAAGCAATGAAACATGTGGTATCATTCTAGGGATTGTAAAGTCACCTCGTGAAAACTTGGAGGGTCGAATGAGAAAAAGAATTTCCAAGCAGAGCAGTCTATAGGCTGGGGCCTTTTGAAGCTATCTTTCTTCGCGTGGGGGACAACACATGCGAAGGGGTGTTCTTCACGAATTGTGGTTCTTTAGCTTTAAAATGAGGCAGAGGATCATATTGGAGGTTCTTTTCAAAGTGGATGGGAATTCACGGAGCAGTGCCTCACGGTGCAATGGTGCCTCATGAAGCAAGGTGTTTGGAAGCAATGTACTTCACAAAGTATAGTGTCCCTGCCTTATCATGTGGATCATGTATACGTGAAGTGTGATTCGTGAAGCATAAACCCTACACGATGAACCGTGACCCCTTGGGGATCCCCATACTTCGTGAAGACCCTTAGGCTTCACGAAAGGCATCCCTCTCGGTAGAGGGGATCAAAACGAGACAATGGGGAGGCACTTCGTGGAGCAGATGTACCTCGCAAAACTCGTGGTTCGCAGAGTAGATGGATGCTTCATGATTCGTGTGTTGGGAAGCCAAAATGATGGATTATCCCCCACTTGGGCTCTGGGGGATCCCGTTATTTATAGGTGAGAGGTGCCGCGGAGTGGAGCTCACGCGGCGCGAAGCGGGCCTAGGTGGCTTCACGGCGGGTTCACGAACATCAACTGCGTTCGCAGATCGTCCCGCCTACTCGCTTCGATGTGGGCTCACAAATGTCAAATGTATTCATAGTGTTTCCTGCCTCCTCGCTTCATGGTGGGTTTGCGAATGTTAACTGCGGTCGAGGAGCGTCCCACCTCCTTGATTCATGGCGGTCGTGGTTCTTGGGTGACCTCCATAAAGGAGCTTTGCACGGAAGTTCTTGGGGGCCTTCTTTGGGGCTCTCCTTTGTTCCAAATTTTCCCTCCAACAAATCCCCCCTAGACTTGGTGTTGTAGAGAGATCAAGGTTAGAAGTCTTAGGGAAATTTCCCAAATCCTCGGCCGTTAATGGTGATGACTCGCAAAGAAGGCTCGTGATGTGGATACGGGACGCGCGGGCCGAGCGCGCCACGATGCTCCATGTGAACTGGCTCACCGCGATGCTCCGAATGTCATCACCTATAAATAGGAGGCATGCACTCCCTTTTGTCCTTTCCCATATCCTCAATTTTTTTCTTCTTGTGATCTCGATTTGTGAAGCTCTGCATACTCTACAAGTGTTCTCTGCGTATTGAGTCTTTAGGGTACACAACAAGTCCTCGACTCTATGTTTTCACTTCGTGATCCGGCTTTAAACACCATGGAAGTGCTCTACGCATAGCCTTCACAAGTGGACTTCCCGAACGTTCTTCACAAACCAGCCAAAAAAACATCCATGTTCAAGAACCCTATGGACCACCAAGAAGTTGCCCAGGGGGTCCTTGTGGATTCCTCCCTGAGGGATAAAATGGTGAATAGTCTAGGGCGAGGAGAGTTAGTCTGGAGACACTCAGACCATAGTTCATTGCTGGGGCTACTGTCGGAGAGCTAGAAGAACAACCCAATATGTAGAAGGTTGCCTTTGTATAGCTTTGGGCTGAGGGATGATGTATTCATCCCAGAAGCAGGTACGGACGAGCCAACTTATTGGTTCCAGAGCACGCCGTGTCAGCACCGATGGTTCGGGGCGCCCAATGGTCATGCTCGGGTGGAAATCACGACAGTCATTGCCGACTACTTGTAAAATCATTTGAAAAATGTCAACGGGAAGGCATTGCAACCAGATACATCCCCTCCTCTATAACAAACCATCATTATGGAGGTGCTGGGGAACCCGAAGAAGGGGTGGTCCGAGGAATGGGACCTGCGCCAGGGCGGGAACTTTATAGATTATTGGGCCTGAGCCTACTGGGTAGGCACCTAGTGTGAGGAGTTCGGAGAATATCAGAGAAGGGTGGGCCTGTATGAGGCAGCTTGGGCTTCCCATTTCTATATCTACCAGCCGAAGCAGCTAATGTCGGAGTTGTTGAGCTGGTGGTCACCAGGGACCAATACCTTCCACCTGCATCACATGGAAGTTGGAATCAGCCTATTGGATGTGCATTAGTTCTCAGGGTTCCCGATACTGGGGGAGATTTATGACGAATTCTTCCCAGCTATGGGTGCATGGGAGGATCCAGAGCAGATTATGCATCTGGAGATGACATTGATGGATCTCGTACCCAAGGAGGACAATGAGGTCTTGAGGGATGTCCACTTCAGGTGGTGGTTCAAGAAATTCTTAATTTTCCCAGAAAATTGAAAACTCCCAGCGAGGCCTCAAACTTTCCCAAAGGGGGACTAGAGTAAGGAAAACTCATACTGGCGGCTGTTGGAGAATAGCCAGTGGAAGACCAGGGGGTTCAGTGTCAGCACTGAACAACAACCAATAGTCAGGCTGGCGGCATTCATCACAGCTCTCATCTATGGTTGGATTCTTCCGGTGAGGGATACAAACATGGGAGTGCGAGCAAACACATTCATCATGGCGTCCACATTGGCAACATGAGGGCATTTCAATCTAGGGTTCCCGATGCTTGCCATGTTGTATAAAATGTTTTGGCACATTAGCAAGGGGAAAAGGCCACCGAAGGTATGCAGGCCATTCTATCTACAATACAGGTGGACAGCGGCACACATCATAGGGATCTATGTGTATCTGAACCCCATATCACCTCCAGGGTTGATCTTCCATCCCTAGATATTGAAATCTACGGGGAGATTTCTGCCCAAGCTGACCACACCATCGGTTCTGAACCGGGTGTGGAAGGTGGATGAATTCTATTTTCACCTGTTTCCATTGCCGACAGGGGAATTCACTGATGACGACCGTGGAATAGAAGAGCATCATTCCTATATCCTAGACGTTCAAGGTGGAGTATTGGTTTCTAGGGTGGACCACGAGTGTCTCTGTGAGGCATACACCCCACACCGATTCGCAAGGCAATTCTGGTGCCTATAGCGGCTGACCCCGCAGGTCTACCTGGGGGTGTGCTATAAGGAGAAATCTTGTGTGATAAGGCAGATGTGGGTCATGTTTACATGGGAATATGGGAATATGCGGAATGTACTACCTCCTCCAACCGTCATCCTTTGGCTGGTGAAAGAATATGCCCGGAGCTGGGAGGCGGCCTATCCAGGGGAGATGCTGAAGCGGCCAACCATCCTGGTCAGTGAGGGTGAGCTTCCCCGATCTTGGGTCCAAGCCCATAAGGTGACAAGGGCATCCCATAGTGACAGGGCTCCTATAGCGGCAATGTCCACACCAGTTTAGGGGGGAACAATGGTAGCATATCCAACAGCGGCAGGCAAGCCGGTGGTCTGAGGAGAACAGAGTCATCCAGAGGGGGGACCACTGAGGGGATTTCGTAGGATTTCCACTCAGGCCTTGGGGAAACTACTACACCATATTGACATGCTGGAGAATTCCATCTTCCCAGAGGCCTGGGACATCTGGGATGTCCACCGGAAATTCTTCAGCCAATCCAAGTTATGGAAGCACCTTAACTTCCTTGGGATTGACATGCTGGGGATTGGCCCTATTAGAACTTGTTTTTCAATATCCCATGCAGAGGCCGACCAATACATAGCTGAGATGGAAGAATTTATCCACTCCCGAGGTGCCCTGCACCCAATTATATACTGAGTGAGGGTGCTACTGGGTCATATGGTCCCTCGGTAACTGTCAACTGCTGATCTGAGGGAGCACATCCCTCTTCCTGATGAATCAGATGAGTCCTCTTCGGGAGATGAAGCTGGTAGAGAGAGTCCGCTGGAGGAGGGTGAAGTCGGCGATCAGTCCTCGGACCTTTAGGATTTTGTGGAGGCCTTATAGGGAAAATATCATGTTCGATCTGCAGATTCTACCCTTAAGTTACTCTGGATTCCTTATCAGTGTCTGCACTGTGCAGGAGGACCTTTTGAAAAGTCCTCGTTCCCGCCCCTCAGTGGGTGCCGATGTGGAACCTTTGAAATCAGAACCTGTGGCTGCCCCATCTTCCATGTCTGGCGGGGCTTGGACTCTTGAGGCAGCTCCCCTGGTGTCTCCAAACCTTCCAACCATATACGAGAGGCCGCCTCTCGGGGTTCCGACAACATTAGCCCAGGAGTGAGACCAGGGATTTGACCTTTGTAAGTCTCCTCTACTAAATTTACGACTTCAATCACCTAACAACGTTAACTGGCATTCACATCCCCTTTTGGCATACACAGTCCTTCAATTGGCTTGGTCCTCCATGGTGATGTTCATCAGGACTTCTGGCAGCACCTTTCCCAGAGGCGTGCCAATGGTCGTGGAGGTGGACATCCAACCTGAACAAAATACGGCGCTCCCGATCATTGGAGAGAATTCCATTGAGACTATTCCCGAGATTATCAAGGTGGGATCCTATGATGATGATCAAACAGATAGTCTAGGCCCCTCCACACCTAATCCAAATCCAGATGTGGACCCAACCGATGAGTTCCTAGGGAATTCCCTGCATACGAGCCTGCCAATCACGCCGATTATGACGAGACGACCTCTGATGAGGAGGACAACAAAATAGTCCGCCACTGATCAGGGAACCTAATCACGCACTTCATCAATACCCCCCCCCCAAGATTTATGGTTGGATGAGATGGATAGACTTAGCTTGCGGCTATGCGAGCTTTGTGCCAGGGGAGTGGATGCCAAATGCCCTCACATGCTCAACCGAGATCTTATTTCGTAAAATATTCAGAAGTATGACCATGGACTCAGTGTAGGCTGGAAGTGGAGGATGATGGTGAGCATCATGAGGCTCTGGGAGACCGAAAACATGGTTTAACGGTTGCAGGATTGGGCAGATGAGCATTCTGATTCTCTCGATGCACAATCATAGATCATCTCACGGCTGAAATCCCCAGTTGGAGGAGGCTGAAGAGGGAAATCTATCGATCCTCTGATGAGATGGCCGTTATCCAGGCTGGTGTGGAGCAGGCTCAGTACACGGCCGGTGGACTACACCCTCTCGTTGACAAGGAGGAGCGAGAGGTAAAAAAGCGACAACACCTCTTGGACGCCACCAACCGGAGGGTGGTGGAGCTGCAACATTCCTTTGATGAGGTCAATCCATCCATGGGGGTAGTCGACCCCCGGGTACTGTAATGATTAAAAAAACTTAAACGTACATTCATTCTTTAATTGTTTGATGTCGGAGCATGCATAATTTCTGTTATTTTCATTGTTTTACTGCATCCTTGTGATGTTCGCAGAGAGTCTAGTGATCATTCCCTAAGCTCGCTTGGGTCAGGCCTGATGTGAGAAACAAGGGATGACCACCATATCACCCCATCCAAACGTAGGGTTGAAAACCAAGCTTCAAGTATTCAGTGTTTGGACAATTGGTCCGGATTTCTGAGAAGGAATTGGGACAGACATGACTGAGAATTATGCTCTCAGAACAGCCGAATTACCGTCTTCCTAGTGTGACCTTGGGCACAAATGGGGTAACCCTATGGGTTCTAAAATCAAACCAAACAGATGGGAATGGGAGGTGTTAATAAAGATACCCAAGATTCATAACATTGTGGGGGTGGAATGACAATAAAGAATAGATTTTGATCGTATTCAAAACAAAACATTCTTATTACATTTTCCTTGAGTGGGGATAAAAAATGAGGGTCGACCATTGACCATGTTTGAAACACTGGACTAGACTCAAAATGTCATCCGTTAGTATTCTGGAACATTTTCCCAAGACAATAGGCATGACATAAGCAAAAAATCCATATTGTTAGGGGGTTCCTCCAGACGTGAAAGAGGACGAGGGTCTGAATAAGGGGATCGAAAATCATGGAATGTGGAATGAGGGCTTGTTCGAACAGAATCCAACACTCTTGATATTACTCCACCGTGATGGAAGTACACTGTATGGATGCATCAATTTGATCTGGGATCATATCTTCTTTCAGATGGGGCCTCTCTGGCGAGGGAACTGTCACCTCCCAATGTCATCTTGGGGCATCCCGAACATGTTCAGGGCAGAGTTGCAGTTACAAGGTTCCCCATAAGGGGTTAGGCCAGGGGGTCAGAAATAAGTAGGAACAAGACTTATGATTCCAGGAGCTCGAGCCTAGAAAAAATATTGGGGTGTCTCTACGTATCCCATGAGGATGGTAATCAAGATGCACGTAGTTCTGAAAGTATAGTTTGACGTTATTCGGGATGATGAGATGCCTGGCTTCACTGGTACTCATCCTACCAAAAATACTAAGCCCACGTGAGTCTTTTTCGATGTGGGAAACAATAAGTAGTGTTGGGACTTCCCAACACAGGAATAAATGTGTTAGGGAAAAGGAACGCTCAGAAAATACCGGCCCAATGATGCTAACCAATCCATGTAGCTCCCCTAAATGCGTGAAGAGATATTGCCGAGTATTTTGGAATTCCACTTGAACATGAAGAAGTAAAAATGTGTGAATCATGATGCTTGAGATTTGGACCATAATGATGGAGGCATGGCGACGAAGGATAACTGTTTACCAAGGTGAAAATGTATCGTCCACATCGTGTTAGCCTGGAATGGGGACAGACAAATGAGGTTCGACCATTGACCATGTTAGAAACATGGTACATGTCACAAATGTCATCAGAGATCCTTAGGGACGTTGGCTCGAAATGGTAGGAGGGACCATAGGCAAATCATCCAGGCCATCTGGGGGACCTTTTGGATGTGGAAGTGGATGAGGATCCAAATAGCGAGCTCACGAAGCATGGACATGGAATAAGGGGAATATCCCCATGTAAATTTCACCCTTTTTTCTCTTTGTAAAATGAATCTAAATACGACAATGAGATGTATTAGATAGAGGGAGTCGAGTCCCTTCACATATGGATATCTTAGTTTAGGGTCATAGAACTCAGACCATGGATGGTAGGAAATGCAGGATACACATGGTGGGGTAATTACAAAAACCTGATGTGAATGAGAACCGGGGGTTCTGACCACCATGTGGTCCTTGGAGAGGTTTTAGGTCAAGGGACCGAAAACGAGAGCTGTGCTGGGCCCGAGGAAAAGGGCATAGATGTCCCTACATACCCCATTAGAATGGGGATCAAACTGCACGTAGATCTTGAGCTGGCCTAGTAAGGTACCAGTTCCAAGGAAAAAGGGACATGTGGGCATGACCCTCACAACAAAAGAAGCAGTATTTGATAAATCTTGTTTTTCCTTTAAGGTGAGTGGTTTTTTTGTGAAGCAACATGCCAAGGGTAGCAGGCCCTTGCATCGCCACAAGAATCAAGGTGTAAGAGGTGTTGAAAAATGGTTTGACATGTGCCCAATACCAAACATGGTGTCCCATTGAGTGAGAACATCATGATGCAGTGCCATTCTTTCGTTGTGAGGCCAGGGTGAGAATGTAACAGTTTAGGGTCATGTGATAGGACCAGGAAGCATAGTTTAAAGATGTATGGCTTGGACATTAAGGAATGCATGCGATGTGGTACAATGTACCTCATGTGAATGTGGATATAATCCTACACTAAATTTTAATCAATTCTGAAAAAGGTTCCTTAGGCCAAGGTGCCTACATTAAGGTAAGAGAGCAAGGGGAAGGAGGCACTAGCTCCCAACTGAGATGGAATAGAAAACGAGATGCTTGGGTGGTCCTATGTATCCCATAAGGATGGGAAATAAGCCTCACATAGTTCTAAATGAGATATTAGTTTATGGTCTTAGAGCTCGGACCCTAGAGGAGTGAAAACCCTCCAAGTAAGTGCAGACCTCAACCTGATCCCTAATCCCACATGAGTTAAACTCATTGTGGGAAATAATGGAGGAAGACGTCTATTTCAATACATATAATGCACGCCAAAGGGAAATTGGTGCGGAGCTCCGAATGATTCCCCTATTGCAGCTTGGGTCCTCCTAATGCGTGGATGCGCAATGAGGAATAGTACCAAGAGTTTCGATGTTCTACTTGGACATTATGAGGTGGAGAAGGATGTGAATCATGTAACTGATATTTTGGGATTATTGTGGTTGGTGTGGAGATAAAGGATAATCATTTACCATGTTCTAAACATAGTATCCGTATCACATTTGCCTGAAATGGGAACAACAAATGAGCATCGACCGCTAACCATATTCACAATGCAGGATTTGTATCAGTTTGTTGTCCACAACCCTCCGAGGCGTTAGCCCATAATGGTAGGAGGGCCCCTTAGGCCTAGAATCCATTCCACTTGGGGGTCCCTTTGGAAGTGAAAGGGGATAGAATCCCAAATTAAGGGGGAGAAAAATCCTGAATAGCGTGTGGAAGCATGTCTGAGTAGAGTCTGACATTCTGGGTACTAAAACAATGTACCCTTAGTCACATTGGTGAACAACCAAAGAGTTTAGACGAAGGTGATCAACATGAGAGTAAGTGGATAAAGAATTCCTCTGAGAGAGAGGTACATGGTGTAGTCGTTACAAGCCCGACGTGAACGAGTAAATAATCCCAAGCCACGTTATATAATCCCCTCCCTGGGGATAGGTAGGCCAAGGAGCCAAAGTGAAATGGATATTTAAGGGAGATGGGGCTGGACCCCATTCGGGTGGTCCTACATATCCCAGGAGGATGGGAATCAAGACACACATAGTTCTTGAAGGCACCTGGGGGTAAGATACCCAATCGAGGGGGTGCACAAAATGGTGAGTAACTCGATGTGAATGAAGACATAATCCTGCACCACACTATACATTCCGGGTATGAACATGGGTCGGGGCCCCGAGAAGGCCATGGAGCATGAGGTTGTGCCTTAGTCAGGAAGGCCCAACCAGTTTGCAGTTTAATGTCTTGTAGTGAGGATGAGGGCCGAGGGCCCGAGAAGGCCATGGGGCCTGAACATGGGCCTTAGTCAAGAAGGCCCGACCGGTTTGTAGTTTAACGTCTTGAACTGAGGACGAGGGCTGGGGGCCCGATAAGGACAAGGGGCCTGAGTTTGGGCCTCGGTCAGGAAGGCCCGACCAGTTTGTAGTTTAACGTCTTACAACGAGGACGAGGGTTGGGGTCCTGAGAAGGCCATGGGGACTAATGTTGGGCCTCGCTGAAGAAGGCCCGACCAGTTTTAATTTTAACATCGTGTAGTGAGGATGAGGGTCGGGGTCATAGGAAGGCCAAGGGGCCTGAGGCTGGGCCTTAGTCAGGATGGCCCGACTAGTTTGTATTTTATCATCTTGCATTGAGGACAAGGGCCCGAGGCCCGAGAAGGCGAAGGGGCCTAAAGCTGGGCCTTAGTCTTGAAGGCCCAAACAGTTTGCAGTTTATGTCTTGAAGTGAGGATTTGGGCCAAGGGCCTGAGAATTCCAAGGGGCCTGAGGTTGGGCCTCAGTCAGGAAGGCACCACTAGCATGTAGTTTAACTTCTTGTAGTGAGGACGAGGGCTGGGGGCCTGATATGGCCTGTGGGCCTGAGGTTAGGCCTCAGTCAGGAGGGCCTGACCAGTTTTTAGTTTATCTTCTTACACTAAGGAAGAAGAATAGGATAAGGTGTCTCATCTAATGTTGTGTATGGCACGACGAGTAACTCGACTTGAATGAGCACACAGTCCCATACCACGCCGTACAATCCCAGGAGAGAGAACCCGGGCCGGGGCCTGAAAACAAAATGTGGCCTGAGGATGGGCCTCATAAGGAAGGACATACACCCTCTTGTATGGTTACTGCCTCATCATAGATCCTAAGCCCACATGAGCGGTGCTCGGTTTAGGAAACAAGGAGCTACTCTTAGATCTCCGTCTCAAACAAGGCATGATAGTTCGCATCGCCTGGAGGGAGTTCACCGCTAGGAGATACAACGAGGCAGAATGAACGACTACACTCGATGATTGGGACATCTTGGGGTGGTCCTAACGATCCATGACAGCTTTTGACCGTGTTCGAAACACAGCGTCCCTATAGTGACCTGATATGGGGGAAACAAATGAGCATCGACCACTGACCATATTCGAAATGCGGGACTTGTTTTGGCATGTTGCTCGACAGCCTCGAGGGTGATATCTCAAAGTGGTAAGAGAGCCCTTAGGCCTAGAATATATACCATTCAGGGTACCTTATGGACGAGTAAGGTGATGGAGTCCCAATCAAGGAGTGGGTAAAGCATAGTTGTAATCATCTCTAAAAGAGGTGAACGTCTCAAGGGAGAGGGACATATGGCCAGATCGTGGTTAGCTCGACGTGAATTGGGGAAAAATTATGTACCTCACCATATGTCTTGACCAGGTGGAAGATTCTGGCATTTGGGCTGGGCCAACAGACGAAATGTCTGGGCATTCCTATGTATCCCATGGGGATGGGAATCTATCCAAATGTAGTATGGAAGGCCATTCAGTTTAACGTCGGGCGGTGAAGATGTGGGATGATAGAATAATGGGAGTGGGCAAATGATGCGACTATTAAAATCCTCGCATGAGTGGGGCTATGGAAGCTTATACTATATCATGCAAGGATCCACCGAGAAAACCATACCCATGGGGGATAGTCAAAAAGAAGAGTTCAGGGCTAGGATCAAGACGAGGCCTTTGAGCATTCATACGTATCCCATGAGGATGGGAATCAATACATGCGTAGTTCTCAAAATGTAGTTTAATTTCATGTAGGATGATGAATGTTTTAGAGTCATGCTGGACTGGATAGTTTAAGGTCATGCAGAACCGACATGCAGTTTAGGGTCATGCGGGACCAGCATGCACTTTAGAGTCATGCAGGACCATCCAGTTTAAGGTCATGCAGGACCGTTAGGCTCAGAAATAGTATTTCATGAGGAACATGGCATTGGTGGGAGGCGTTATACGCTCACCATCCATGGTTACCATAAACTATTCTCCATTGGGGTATACCCTATGGACTATGTAAGGTCCTTCCCATTTGGGCTCCAACTTGGCTGATTTCCTGCCAGGGATCATTGGTGCTCAGAGGTCCAGTACCAGGTCGCCATGTAGAAAAGAGCATAGGTAAGCCTTCTTATTGAAAGCTCTATCCATCTTATTCTGATGCCTTTCCAGATTGTACAGGGAACAAAGAATATTATATTCAATTGCATACAATTCTGCTAGACAGATTTCAGCCACCTTATCTGGCACATGATGGTCATAGACCCCGAAACATAATAAAGGTAGCTAGATCTCAATTGACAAGATGGCCTCAGCCTCAAACACAAGGGAATATGGTGTCACCTGGGTGGAGTTGCGTGTCATTGTCTGATAATCCCAGAGGGAATTGGAGAACTTGTCTGGCCAACTCTTATTCTTCCAAGCAACCGTTTTTTTCAAAATGTTAGAGAGGGATTTTTTTAATTCCTCGATCTTCCTATTTTCTTGCGCATGATAAAGGGAGGTATATTTCAAACTGATACTATAAATGGCGTAGAATTTCTTCATCTTGGATTCTCAGAAGTTGGTTTCGTTATCGGTGAGGACAGCGTGAGGGACTCTAAACCAGTGGATGATATTTTAACTCATGAATTAAATGATAGAATTGGATTTGAATTCCTTGAGTGAAATTTCCTCTGACCACTTGGAATAGAAATCCATAGCGGTTAGAATAAATAGGCATTGTTGAGCCATTGCCGGTGGGTATGGTCCCATGACCTCGAGTCCCCGCACCGCAAATGGAGAAGAGTACTTAATGGAGTGGAGAGGTTCTGGCGGCTGATGTAAGAAGTTATCATCAAATTGGAACGTGTGACATCTCTTGGCGAACATGATGTAGTCATGGATCATGGATGGCCAAAAATACCCTAGTCTCAGAATCTGGTGAGACATCTTTGGCCCAACCTGATGGGAACCAAAGGAACCAGCGTGAACCTCTAGCATGACTTGTAGAGTCTCAACCCCCTGAATGAAATAGATGAGAACACCATCAAACCCGCTCTTATAGGGGATTGGTTCAAGTCTGGGATCGCTCTGGAGGGTAGACTACGGCGTGTGACTTAGGTTCACACACGCTCAGCCCGATCAGCCGGGAGGCATCCATTTTGGAGATACTCGACAAAAGGGGCTCTCCAGTCGGGAGTCGCTTCAACCATTGGATCTGAAGAGCCTAGAAGTCCTGACATGGATGATCCAGCGATAAGATGTCTTACTCACAAGCTGTCGTCATCCTCTGGGGTGACGGGGGAAATGAATCTCTGGTGTGCCACATGTATAATCAAATCATCCTGCTCGGGCTCTGCAAGTGACGTTTCTAAGCTAGCCAAAGTGTCTTCTCGACCATTCTGTGACTGAGGGACAAGGGTAACCTTCGGTCTAGAAGGGAACTGGGCCAATAGATGTAGGGTGCGCTCCAAAAATGGTGCGAGCTTTGGCTTTCTGAAAACATAGCCACCATTTACCTACTTGATGACTAGCCCAAAATCCCTTTTCACATGAATATGGGGCACTTCGATCTCGAGTTCCAGCTCGAGTGTAGTGATAAGATCCTGATAATCTACCTCGTTGTTGGTGTAGACTTCTAAAAATTGGAATGAGTATGGCGGAATGGCTTGCGCATGGGTAGTAATGACGATACCCAAGTCTACTCTGTTGAGCCTAGGATCATTGAGCCTCCTATTGGTGGGGCTCCAAGAGGAACCATCAAAGTGAATTTTCCAACATGGGACGTCTTGATCGACATAGAGGATTTCCTCATCAGGAAAATCCATGTCCATGGACTACCTTGCTAAGGTTGGATGGGCAGCTAGAAAATATGCCATTTCCTACCCCTTGATAGACTTTTGGGGGACAAACCTGATGTCAAACTGCTGGAGGATTACTGCCCACTGTTCCAGAAGTCCGGACAACATGGGGAGATTCATAATGAACTTCATCAGGTCTACCCGAGAGACCAATTGTACCTCATGGGGATTCAGGTAATGTCGCAACTTCTGCATGGAAAATACGAGCGTAAGGAATCTCTTCTCGATGGGGTAATATCTGGTCTCAGTATCGACAAGCATGCATATGTGGTAATAGAGACTGTTCTGTTTCCCCTCGTTGTTCTTCTGGGTGATAAGGGTGTCGAGAGATCATTATAGGGCAGTCACATATAAGATTAGCGACTTCATGGAGATGGGTGGCAACAAGACCAGAGGCTGGACCATGTACTGATACAAGTGAACCTTAGTAGCAAGAAAGATCTGAGACCCACATTGATCACTGCCTCCATGTACCTTGAGGAACAGAAGAGGTACGTGGAGTTCCTTAAATAGCACCATGATGTATTTGACTGGAGTTACAACGAGATGACATGAATAGATCCTCAGGTAGCTGTCCACCGCCTCAGTCTCCCGACAAACCATCGCAGGTTCAAGTAGCCTCCCAGAAAGATACACCCTTCTCATTGTTCCATGGTCAAGGCCGATGTTGACAAGCTCATCAGGGGAAACTTGTTCAAGGAGGTCCAGTATCCCAAGTGTCTAGCCAACATTGTTCCAGTCAGGAAGAAGAAAGAGCATATCAGAGTCTGTATCAACTTCTTGGATCTCAACTGTCACTTTACGAAGGATGATTTCCCCCTTCCTATGATATAATTGTTGATTGAATCTATGGGCAGGTACCAAGCCCTCTCCTTTATGGATAGCACATAAGGAGATTCATGCGCCGCTAAGACCATAATGATGAAGGTAGTCGATCAAATCCCATCTGGCCTTCGGCCCAAGGGGCCACAGTTGAGGATATCAAATCAATAGTGGCATGTCGACTTGAGCCAGTTAATCCCAGACCAGCGAAACAGACATGTATGACATATTGTCGTTGCCATGGGGTGGACATCCCAGTATCGTACGGGGGTAGGAGGTTCCGAGATCACCGGAGCCTGGTTTGTGTAGGAGTACGAGGTGATTTTCTACCATCCCTTGGAATTGGGAATATTCCTTCCTCTTGTACCAGAGGCAATAAAACATTTCCCCATGTCGGGGGTCGTGACCTCCAATCGATGGATTGGGAAGATGTAGGCGTCATCCAGGCCTGCCCAGGGGTCACTTGTGACCGTGGCAGGCTCAACCTCATTTGCGGGAATCTTCTTATCCTTACTCTTGTAATAGTCAGCGTCTAATTAAAAGGATTTACAAGAGGAAAAAGGAGATTCATAGCCTTGGATTATGCCTAATAGACCATTAAAAGAGTACTTGAGGCATTGGTGGTATGACGAGGGGACCGCCTCATGCAGATAGAGCCATGGTCTTCCCATCAATTCATTGTACATGGTGTCCTGGGAGACGACCATAAATTCAGTACCGGCTAGTAGACCACTGAACATGGTATTCAAACGGATCATTCATACTTGGGACTGCATTATCTTGTCATATCCATGGATCCTTAAATCGGAGGGAGTCATGTCATCCTCAAATAAGCCTTGTTTCCGTAGCATCCGCATCGGGATAAGGTTGATCCTAGAGCCGGGGTCAAGAAGACAGAGGTGAACCTCCACACCGTTAAATTGTCCAGTGATGTACGGTGGGAGAATGTTCCCCTGTATGGGAGAGCCTTCATCTTCTCCCAAATACGACATGATGGCCTGGCATTTGGCATTCTCAACTACTTCAGCATGAAAGGTATCTGCAGCTTCTACCGACGTCTCAAACTGGAGGGTTCTCCTTAAACCCTCAGCGAGGGCCTCACATATATCTGACGACAAGCGGAGGGCATTAAGGATGGAATGCCTTGATGGGATATAGGAAAGGTGCTAGAGGACATCGTAATTCCATGCCAGGAACTAGCTTCTGCTTACAGGAGGCCACATTGCAATTGGAGACATGGCGGGCCCTTTCAGCTGCTCCAGTGACTGGTTGGTGCTTGGAATATCCCACTGATCACTAGTTGAAGCTCAAAGAGTAGCTGTCAGATGAGGACCAGACAACTAATATTGGCCTGTAGCATGGAGAATCTAGTAGCGACATGACCGAAGTGTCTCTTCTTGATCCAGTAGCACAAACAGTGTTGGAGGCGGTCATGACGACACCGGATGAAGAGGTTGTGAGTGCGGAGCACTCCCCTGGGCCTATTTTCTGGTCTCAGTGGCATGCAGGACATGGATGGAGGTGCCGATTGATGCACCTCGATGACCCATATAGTTTCGGCTTCACCTACGTTGGTGTTGGTTGGGGACGTTGGGGAGGTTATCCTTGCGTTCCCCCTTGTTGGGTGTCATATATAGGTTTACCAACTCGCCGGTATTAACCAAAGTGTACAATTGACTATCACTCAAAGAATAATCCACCACTGGGTGGATTCTGGAGCGAATCCCCATCTCATGGGGCATGAAGGTTCCGATAGTGTGGGATGACGATTGCCTTGGTAGGGCATGTTGCTTCTTCTTACGCCGTCGATGACTGCACTTTTGGGAAGAGGCTGGTTGAGATGATGATGTAGAGGTGGTGGCTGCAGCTTCTGAATGCTCTGGCTGATTCAGGCATGCCTGAATGATGCCATGGGCATGAGCAACAATTTTATGTGCCATCCAGTCATCGTACTTATGGGATCCATGGCTGGGAACCTATTACCACTCGCCTTCGCTATCGCTACTACTGCCTGAACTTACAAAGACACTCGCTGCTTATGCCGAGGCCGAGACCAGCCTGAATATGTTGTTATTGACCTTGTCTTGGATCTAGTCCTTAAACACATAGAACTGTTTGAGGGTGTGCCCCAGAATCTGATGATAGGTGCAGTAGTTGGGGTAATCAGTGAGATTCTTCTGTGCCGACCTTTTACACTAAGGAAAGCATACAATCCCCTGCTCTAAGGAACTACATAAGTAATCGAGGACCAAATTCTTGCTACACGAGTAAGTATGGTGTCTTTTTTCTGTATATGGAGCCCTTAGAGCCTAGCCCTGATGAGGAGTCGTAGGGTCCTATCGAGGAGGTGGACCCTTATTTTCCCAGCTGGGTGGTGGCAGTGTATTACGTGGGGGCTCCTGCCGATTTTAAGGATGCTGTTGAGCCAGAGGCTGTTCTTGAGGGGGATGGCCTCTGTTAGGCTATAGGGACGATGCTTATTGTATCAATTCTATTTGTCTGGGGGCTTCTATTTGTTCCACCATGGCAGGCTAGACTCTGGATGCTCTCCTTTGTGGGATTACAGGGGACAGTGGATGGGCCTGACTAGCCTATTGTAGGGCTTCTTCAAGACAGTGGGCCTTATCTGAGAAGTTTAAGAACCCTCTAGGATTGTTCTGAGTGATCAGGGAGGGAACATGTTCCATCTTGAAATTCCCTACGCACATCGTCAGTAATTGCTCTAGAGTCAGTGGAATGTCGAGGAAGATTGTGATACCCTTCCACCGGGTGATATTGTCCATGAATTGCTCATCAGGCCTTTTCTTGCACCTCAAGAGGTCTGTGATACTAGTATTTTTGGTGGTAGAGCTGAACTGGTAGAGGAACTACCTGCGAAGGTCCTACCAGCTTGTCATAGATCTGATAGGGAGCTGGTTGTACCAGACGAATGTCGGCCCCTCTAGTGTTTGAACAAAACAGTAGAGCATGGGAGCCTCCTGCTGTGCTAGAGTCCCCAACATGGGCCCACATCTTGAGTTTAAGTGAGCCAGATTCTTCGCCAGGTCCCATGTCCCCTTAAAAGGGAGATGGTGGGATTCTCGAAACCCGGAGGCGCCGACATATCATACACATATGCTAGATATGGCTTTCCATTTGGTGGTATTTACACCTACCGCATTTCCAATGCCTAAATCTAGGCTATTAATACCGCTATAGAATCATCCAGGCTGGGGTCCCTGTCTTGACAGGGATCCCTAACTATGAGTGTGTTGTCGAGCTCTTCGACATGGTAGACGTGTTCAGTGGATCGTGGAGTAACTGGTGGAGCAGCCTGTGGGGAAGCTGGGGGAATCCTGGCCATATTCCTCGGATTGTCGCACCGTTTAGGAGGGTTTGGAGAGACATACCATGCCATCTTGCTATGATTTCTAGCTTCAGCCTTGTCAGTGAATGCATCATGATCAGGGTTTCCTGGAGGAATCTCGCTGAGGGGTATATGTTCCTGCCACGACCTAGGGTCACCATAGTCGGGTCGTTTCTTTATAGTGGATTTATCCAAGAGTTCATCGACCAACCTCTTATTCTCACTAATTAGTTGGCACAACCTGGCCTTCTCGGGCTCGTCCTCCTCCTTCTAGACTATGGCAGATGTGTCGGAGTTCTTGGTAGCTCCGACATGCTTGTTTCCCTTACCAGCATTTCAGCTGAGTACCAACGCCTAGGTGGGCACAGGGAGACCTTGGAGGATCCTCTGCTGAGGAGTAATCCTCCCCAATGGGTCAAATTGTGGTGGCACACCCTGAAGGGGTATGTCTCCATAGATAAATTCCAGCTCATCCTCCTTGTCCACTATGTTATCCATGTTGACCATGACCCTTCCTGGGGGTATGTCCTTGGTATCGCATAGCAAGTCGAGATGCCACCGGATAGGGATGAAGAGGATGGTAGCATACTACCCACAGCCACATATTTTCACAAGGAGTGTAGCCTCCCTGATGATTTTGCGGAGTACCTTGATACTCTGAACGCATTGCTGCTAGAGGGCCTCACGACGACCTCGTGACTCGGGGCGCAGGGCCACAGGGAGTGCGGCCAGGTCCACTAGACAACACGGCTCGCTGATGTCCTCAAAATGTTCTTGGCTCCTTGGATAAACCACACACTGATGACGGAGACTGAAATGGGCCACCCAGAGGGTGTAGTGGAAACAATCAACTTCTTTTGGGTAGAGGGACTCGGGAATGAAGAAATATTGCACTGTTATGGGAAAGAACATTTCAGGGAAGCGGTAAGCTACAATGAATCTCCAAAAGCTCCTCGGCTCAAATTTAGGGTTTATCCCTTGAATAACCCAATTGCCAAATGGGGGTGGCTGAGGAACTGGTAATGGTACTGATGCAGACCGCTGGGATGGTAGGTTGGACTGTGGAGAATATAGAGAAATGGAAGACTGGCCACCGATTCTCTGTCTATACTTTGAGGAGTGTAGCGACTTGGCCGCTACGTCACGATAAGAGGGGCTGACGACCGTCATTCCTAGCTCAGGGGCCAGAGCTGCTGGTTGTGGGTTGCGCTGCTGCTCACCCGCCATTGGTCCCCAAAATAGCTCTCTGTGATCTCTTGTGGATTTAGAGAGTGCTTCCGGCGATGATGGTGGTGACTGCAAAGCTGTAACCTACGGGGTCGCATGATTTTCATCCTCCTGGATATACCTGCAGAGGGAAGTGGGAATCATGTAGACCTCACATTTGGGGAGCACCAAGCTAATACGCATTAATTCTTCCCCGTCCCTTGAATCAGATGGGTGAGGGGAAGGTTCCTGAGCTGAGTCATACTCCTCTTTAGAGTCTGAGAAGCGGATCAGTTCGATCTCCATCCGGGATTTTTCGGGATTTTTCTTGTGGTGTCAATGGCCCGCCTTCCTTTCCATGGGTAGATCCTCAGGACAGGGCTGATTTCTGACATGCGGTCCTCAGCCACACTGGTGCCCGGGTGGAGGGTGTTTCCACCTGATAAATCCGGGTTGTGATGTGAACCGAGACAAATGTCGAAGGAGACATGGGGAGGACCTCCATGAACAATACCTGAGTGGGAGAAAACACCACCGGGACTGGTAGGAGCATGGGGAGGACCTCCATGCTTGGTGCGGGTAGATCAAGGATGACCTTTACCCCTCTGGTTGCCAGGGCGAAGAGGACCATCACAAGAAATAGAGAGGCTGTAGGGAGGATCCCCACATTGTAGAGGGACCAGATGGGCAATGTCTCCACATCGATGGTTGGGGGTAGGAGGAAGGACTCCATACCAAGTGTGATGGTCATGAGAAAGGCTTCCCTGATAAGCATCACAGCCACGAGGCATGACTTCATTCGGATCGGGGGTAGCATGGGGAATACCTCCATGTAGTGCCTCAGAGAGGGGAAGTCTCATGCTCTGTGTGGTGGTGGTATAGGGAGGACCTCCGTATGGGGTGGCATCACTACAGGTTGGTCAACGGAGACCCCTTCTCGTGCCTGTGACCAGGGGTGTCCACCCTGCCTTCCCATGGGGTGGTCGGGCCTCGATCCCGATTGGGCGTATAAGAACCCCTTCTCAGTGTGTGCAGGGACTTGATGGTATACGTCGATGGTGGCTCGAGCCACAACCATCATTGAGGTTGATTCCCATTGGCTGGCATCCACCTCAGTTCGTACCCGATGCTGGCGTCGGGTCAGACAATCTGGGGCTGGTGGTGCAGGTGCAATCCTTATCTACTCCTCCTCTGGAAAGGTCGGGTGGCGGCACTGACATGACCGGGTGGGAGCCCTTGCTGGGAGTCCCTGGATTGGTACTCTTACCAGGTTGGGTTGTACCTCGTTCACCTCTTCAGCGTAAGTCAGGGAGTCATTAAAGTGCTCCGGGGACAGGCTCTTGAAACGATTGAATGTTGTGGTGGGGAGCAAGGGCTCCCTACCGACCCTCGGGGATGGCGTTGACGGCTTGTCCAAGATTCCACTAGGTCTAGAAGGGCCATTTCATGGGTTGGGATTATGCCCTCCTCCTCGTAACGACATACGAGGTGATTAATTATCATTCATTGGATAACTTCCGATGGGTAGATGGGGCGTCGGCGCCCCACGGTCGTGAAGGAGAAAGCTGTTGCAGAAGCTATGATTCTATGAAGAGCGGCTGTGTTGGCATTTCCCTAGCCCCTGTGTAGGCAGGTGGGTGGTGATCGAGTTCCTGTGGTAGCAACCTGATTCTTGAGATGTAGAGAGATGAACTCGTCAGTGCTGAAAGGAAGAAGGAATTGATGACCAATTCCCCAGCACCGTCCCATCTTTTGTGACTGTTTAGAGGGATCAATGATGACAATGTCGCAGAACGGGATGTACAACACTCTATAGCCCCAACATTTGGTGAGTTTCATGCCAGTCATGCTATTTTCATGGCGGGACCCAGTGCCAGATAGCTGGATCCGGTGACACGTCAATCCATTGACTCCCCAAGCGCTACTAATCTCCATATTGAGGAGAAGAGCTTCACGTCGGGTTCACCATTTTTGTTTGTGACGCTTTCGTCGGGGCATGCACGTCCATCTACTTGAGTATGGCATGCGTGGATTTGTTACCCCGCATTCCCTCTTTCCAAAGGCGGGCGACATATGTTCCTTATTCACGGACATTTAATCCTTCATCGAAACTAGATAATGGGATATCGGTTTTTTTGTGGATTCCTCCTCAAAACTCGTTACCTAATCCGGGTCTCCCTCATAGATTTAATACTTTTTTCATGAAACTCTTCCCGGTGCCATATTTTCATGGACCCCAGTTAATTACGATGCTTCTGTTAGGACATTCCAATGGGTCTAATCAGGGAAGAATCCTTTGGTTAGGGGAGTAGTCACTTTGAGGAATCACAAGAATGTCTGGATGCTGGGGAATTGGTGTGTCTGTCTTCTGTCCATTATTATAGGGCTTCTCAAGGGCACGGAAGCCCGAGGCATCCCACATCGAATGCAGGGAATCATATTCCATGGGAATGTATCTAAGGTTTTCCTCAGCTTCCTATGTTTAACACATGGTATGCCGCATGTTTAACGTTCGGCGGAGATGGATCGGGATGATCAGAACACTGATTACAGTGGATCAGTTAGAGGAACCCCTATAGGGAACACAGATATTGGGGCCATCACGTGGGCGACCACCTGAATGCTATTAGATGGAATGGGGAATGGGATGGCATGGTCTCAAGGTCGGAACCAATGGATGGTGGTGGGCTTGAACCTCAGAGAGGATTCCTACATACCATGCCTTGACATGGATCAAAGATCTCATAGTTTGGGTGGTGGCATGGGGGTTACACTCGAGGATACCCAGGGTGTTGGTGAAACGACGTGAATGAGGTCAGAACGACCGGGAATTGGGATTGAACCTCAGGGAGGCTTCCTATGCACCTTTCCTTAGAAAAGATCAAAGACCTCGTAGTTCATGAAGGTATGGGGCTTAAACCTTGAGGCGACCCAAGATTTTGGTGAACCGACATGAAGGAAGTCAGAACGACTGGGGTGGTGGGCTTGAACCTCGTGGAGGCTTCATACGTACCCTACCATGACATGGATCAATGTCCCCCATAGTTCAGATAGGAGTGGAATACAATTTAACATTGTGTGGGATGCGGGTGTTGTCATGGTATATGCTTAATATAATCTCACGTGATTCATGATCCGTGTGATAAACAAGACGCAGAAAAGGCTTCATGACCATGTTGCGAACGTTGTGTTCGTGAGATGCGAAGTGGGGATTACGCCTGGAGAGTACCATGGAGAGAGAGAGTGTGTGTGACTTACTCCGATATGGAGGCCTAATGGCAACAAAGCGTAGTGGGAGAGGGACTTGGGACCGAAAGAAGTAGGAGCCTCGTTCCCTATCATGCCCAATGATGGCCTTGGCGACCAAGGATGAAAGGAGGAGCAGGGATGCTATACTGCCTCCTGGAAGGAAGACTAGCGGCTTACGCCAATGTGGCTTTCCTTCCCCCATGGACAAACACCACTCCAATAAAGAGGATATCATCACCTATGGAGACCAGGGGAATATAGAATGCCCAAGGTGGGGGCACCCAGCGTGCGAGGCACATGGCGAGGTCACAGTTAAACGTTATGTGCTGAGGATGATGGGGCTTGGAAGTTTAACATCTTGCAGCTCAGACTAGGTGGTTGCACTCTTCACCCCTAAGACATACATAACCGGTACCCTCTGCTCTTTGTGGGGGGGGGAGGCATCAACAATTCCACGGTGAGGGGGTGTCGCGGAGCGAACCCTTGAGGGATGCACATTTGGATGGCTATGCAAAGAAGCAATATCCATTAGCGTGCCTATGTGAAGAAGCATTAGGTGAAGCAACGCTACGGGTAGTATTGTCCAGGGGATTTTTAATTCACATCATGCAAACATGGAGGGTCGCACGGGAAAAGTAATTTCCACGAAGAGGGGTCCATAGGCAAAGGGATTGGGAATCTCTATTGCTCCGCGTGGCGGAGGGCACTTTTGAAGGGGTGTGCTTCACGAAGTGGGGTTCCATAGCCATATAATGGGGTCGATGTTCATATGGGAGGTGCTTTGAAAAGTGTAAGGGAATTCATATATCACTACCTCGTGGAGAAAAGGTGCCTCACAACGCAAGGTGTCGAGAAGCAATGTGCTTCGTGAAGTACAGTGACCATGCCTTAACATGTGGATCATGTGTACATGAAGGGTGTTTTGCGATGCATAAATTCTATACAATGAACTGGTTCCCCATGGGGATCCCCATTTTTCACGAGGACCCTTAGGGTTCGTGAAAGGCATCCCTCTCGGAAGAGGGGATCAAAATGAGGCAATGGGGAGGCACTTCGCGGAGCAGAAGTACCTCGCACAACACATGGTTCACAGAGCAGAAGGATGCTTCACGATTCGAGAGCTGGGATGCTGAAAGGCCAGATTGTCCTCCCCTTGGGCTCAGGGAGAGACTTGTATTTATAGGCAAGAGGTGTGGTGGAGCAGAGCTCATGCGGCGCGATGCATGCCTAGGTGGCTTTGCAGTGGGTTCGCGAACGTCAACTGCGTTCACGGAGCGTCCCGCCTCCTAGCTTCGTGGCGGTTTTGGGAACATCAAATGCATTCGCAGAGCGTCCCAACTCCTCTCTTAGTAGTGGGTTTGTGAAAATTAACTGCGGTCACAAAGCGTCCTGCCACCTTACTTCACAGCGGCCGCGGTGTTGGGGGGACCTCCGCGATGGGGCTTCATGAGGCAGTTCTTGGTGTCCTTCTTTGGGCCTTTCCTTTGTCTCAAATTTTGGATCTAACACACCATAAAAATAAATATTCCAACAAAACAAAGATTTTTCTACAGAATGAATAACCTCATTATAAAAATCATCATTTTGAGGCATATTTTTAGGGCTGATATCTATGGCTAAGAAATCAGCTAATGATGGATTTCTATGTAAATAATATGATGTGAAACTGCTAAAGAATCATTGTCCAACGTTATATCCATCCCATCAACATTGGGCGGTTAAAAATGTGATTTAGTGGATACACATAAGATACTTGTTGTACATCAGGATGTTGTAGATAATGTCGACACTTGGGAACTATAAAACCTAGCGTGTGGTTGTTCATCTAGAAAAGAAAATACCTAGACTCCTTGTTGGGGATCATTTGAATGAGATAATACAATATTTTCTCTATCCCTTCATTGTTCATCTAATAAAGTATGACATCGAGGGATATTTACAGGGAAGTCACAAAATGGACTAGGGGATTCCCAGGGAATTGTGGCATTAAAACCAGAGGCTGTAGAAGATATTGCATTATTTCCTCAAAAGTGGTCTAGCACTCATCATCCCACTGGTAGAGGTTTCCTTACTTTATGAGCCATCAAAAGGCTTACACTTTCCTGCCATATTTTCAGCAAACCAGATTATGTTTTCTTTGTGGCCTTAAATAAAATATATGTATTGGAGATTTTTCAGTGGAGGCATCAAGCTTATGGATTTGATCTTCTAAGGGAAAACATCGATGCCTATATATCTAAAACCCAACACAACGAATTTCTCAAAGGTGATCCAAAAGGTGAAAATAAAGGGCTTCATCTTCATCTATTGGGGATGGAGGAACCCAAACACTTTATAATGGTCTCTGAGATGGTACTATCAATGGTGGTATTTTACAACCAAGTCATATAAGTATCATTCCACGGGAATCCCAAGGATTTTATTGAAGTTGTTGAACATGAAACAGTGATATGTATCTCTTTATTTTTCTCACCAAAAATGCCTAATTTGATAATAGAAATTACCCTACAGTGCTTTGAAGGCTGTATACTTCTCATCATCATGGGCCATCATGATTTTAGTATACCCAGAATACCCATCAATGATGGAAAGAACTGAGAAGCTTTTCATGGCATCGATGAATAACTTCATTAATGGAAAGTTAAAATAACCATTCATATAATGATGGTTATGATCCCATAACTTGATGTAAAACATGATATATCCATTCATCTTCATGATGATTATTATGTTGGCTGGACATTTGGTGAACTAAACTTCCCTAAAGATGATGGATTTAATGTTCTTATCAATATCAACCAAAAACATGGAACCATGAGATGGGTGCATATTTCTAGGTGACTTTTTAAACCCTTGATGACCTTCTGGGAGACCAAGACACTAGACATAGACCATAGGTTCTATTCCTGGTATCACCTTGTGACTTTATGAAAACAAATGTGATTATTATTTAAAAATTCCATGTATTTTTGTTGTTCTTCTTCCAGAATGGCTATAGTGATCAACATTTGGTCTGGATCTGCCTTTGTGTCAAGGATCACCTATACCAACTAATCGTGGGTGGTCGATATTCCCTCCTAAAATGCAGGAGGTGAGCCCTATTAATACTTTTTATTTCCTAAGGTAGGGGAAATGGAGAAGGAGATGGCTCATTGGGGCCAGATAAATCCGGAGGAACAATAGTTCCTCTTTGGGATGATTCAAAATTCTCATTGGGAGATCCTCATGATACTAAAACCATAAAGACAAAGGCTATCAACCCAATTCCATTTTTTACATTGGCCAAGGTGTACACACTTGATTATGTCAAAGAAATAGTGATAAGTTGACTCATATATTCTCAAATATGTCAAATAGAACAGTCGAGTCTGATGGACACTTGTTGGCATTAGGATAATATATCGGTATCTGACTGTAGTTTAGGGTTCTGTTATGACCTGTTCCTGAAGTGTTTATTAATACAATGTAATATTTTAGCACTTATCAAACTGAGAGACATGGCATCATTAAATCTCATAAATTACAAACCAATTTCCAATATACTGGATCATAGCCCCCAATTAATGGAACAAGAAGAAATATGCGTCATCAATATCTACCCCCAGGTCTGATGCGACAGTGGTATGCTCAATCTCAGTAGTTTGATCATGATATTCATTGCTCAGATAGTAAAAAGTTTCCATATGATGAGCTTTACAATACGAAAAGGGAGAAACATCACTACGAATAACGCATAATCAACCACTAATGGAGTACTTGATGTAGGTTCTGGGTGCAGCGAAAGCATGGGAGGTGCAGTACCCATCTTTTATTTTTTCGATTACCAATGATTAATCTAAGATCAAGTGATAATGATTGTTGTGGTTGGAATATTTAAATCAAGGTATAAGAAAGGGTTATTAACTAGTAACCCAAATAGAGGAGACCAATAAATGTTGTTTACTATTAATTTAATTTAATTAGAATTACATCCAATGTGATTCTTCCCTAGTTGATGCATCTAGCCATAGATATGTTGTGTGCAACTATTGAATTTTAGAATACAAGCATTGGATTACCCGACTGTTGATCAACACATTCTCCAAATATCTTATTATATCATTTAAGGAGTCTCTGGGTTCTTTCATAGAAGATATTTTCACTTATAATTTTCGCCTTCAATGACCTTGAGAACGGCTTCCAAAGAGATATCATTGATCCCGTGGAGGAGGATCTCTCTCATTCTTAAGGGAATTCTTGGAGAAGGTTGAACTCTCTAGTTTTGATAGAATTTCCTCTAATCCATTGTGCACGATCCTTTTCATGGCTTGGGTAATGAGAAAATAATTATAATCGGGTATTTATATCGCTAGGGTTTAAATAAACTAATTTCTCAATATCTCTTATTTATTTTATAAATATTAGAGAGACCACATGATACATAATAATAGTATTATTTAATATTATTTCTTGACCTGTGCTAAACATTTGAATTGTTATTAAATATTAATTAAATAATATTAAATATTATAATTTCTCATCAGACCCTTAAAATCATTCCACCAATCCTCCGCAATATTTATCTTTCCTTGAGTAATGTCTATTTATTTTTTAAATAAATATCACAATATTATTAAAAAATAAATATATAAATATTATATTCACAAAATATCAATTTAATATTTATTAATTATTCATATCAATATATATTCTCTAAAATAAATAGTAAAAGAATTATTGTGATCATATATACATGAATAATTATTATTCCACAACCATGAATAATATTCATTAAACATGTTAAATAAATAAGTAATTAACTTAGATACTGGATACACTAAGTGTGTTACTGTCTAGGCATCTATCTCAGTGCTATTAGGTGGAGCAATCGAAAGTCCATGGTTAGCATATAGTAATATTCTGAGGCACCCATAGAGAAATATATTAATTCCAAAATGAAATGTCACCTTATATGAATTCTTACCTTGTAATATAACCCCCTTTTCTTGATATCTGTAATCAAGTGGGTTTTGTGCCAGTGCCTTCAACCTATGTGCTTGATTTCTCTTTTTGAATTCCCAAAATTGAAATTGGCAATATAACACCATGGAAATGGATTTATTTTGGCTATATCATTTACTTCAAAGGGCATGAGATATCAACTTCCATTAAAAAATAAGGGTCAAATCCTTTATTTTATTATTCATTAATACAATACTACTCTAGACGCACCCAACATATCCTACCTCACCATGAAAATATTTCACCACAGTTTTCATCAATACATCTATGTGTGAAAGTCATAAGACTCTGTTTCCGACGCTTTCGCCGGGGCGCGCGCATCCGTCCGTGGAGGACGCGCGGCTTGTTGCCCCGCATTCCCGCTTTCCAAAGGCGGGCGGAATTCATTTCTTGTTCAGGTACGTCTGCTCCTTGATCGAAACAGGATGATGGGATGTCCCTTCTTCCTTCTGTGGATTCCTCCTCGGAACTCGTCACCTAGTCCGGGTCTCCCTCATAGATTTAATACGTAGTTCATGAAACTCTTCCCAGTGCCATGTTTCCATGGACACCGGTTAATTACACTGCTTCTGTCGGGACATTCCAAAGGGTCCAGTCAGGGCAACAACCTTCGGTCAGGGGAGTAGTCACGTTGAGGCATCAGTAGCGTGTCTGGATGCTGGGGTACCTGGCATGTTTGTCTGTTATCCTTGACCACAAGGCTTCTCGAGGGCGTGGAAGCCCGAGGCATCCCACATCGAGTGCGGGGAATTATGTGTCACAGACACATATCTGAGGTTTTCCTTAGCTTCCCGTGATCAACACAGGGTATGTCGCAAGTTTAACGTCCAGCGGGGACGGATCAACATAACCAGAGCATTAGCTAGGATAGATCAGATTCATGGGATCCTCCTTGAAGGGATATCGATACCGGGGCCACCCCATTGGCGATTGGTGAATGGAGTGGAAGGAGAGTGAGATGGGACCATCGCAGGGGGGTGACCGTGAATTTGGGCTTGAGCCTTGACGAGGCTTCCTACGTATCCCCGTGGCAGGGAATCAAAGTCCGCGTAGTTCGGGAAAGGTGGACCTTGGTCCGATTGGCATCGTCAGCGTACCGACGTGAAGGTGGACCTTGGTCCGATGGGCATCGTCAGCATACCGACGTGAAGGTGGACCTTGGTCCGATGGGAATTGTCAGCGTACCGACGTGAAAGCAGACCTGTGGGTCCACTAATGGTGGGCTTGAACCTTGGGAAGGTTTCCTACATACCATGCCTTGACATGGATCAAATTCCTCGTAGTTCAGGGAATACAGTTTATCGTCATGCGGGACGATAGTGAACCCTGACGTGAATAAGCGACGAGCGATGGGTGTCGGCGAACCAACGTAAATGAGGGACCTTGGTCCGATGGGAGTTGGGCTTGAACCTCTGGGAGGATTCCTACGTACCATGCCTTGACATGGATCAAAGACCTCGTAGTTCGGGGTGGTCACAACGGCGTGCCGTCGGATGGGAATTGTAGTTTAACGTCATGCTGGACCGGGGTGAGGCCCGACGTGAATGATAGATGGGTGGCCTTGAACCTCGTGGAGGCTTCCTACGTACCATGCCTTGACATGGATCAATGACCTCGTAGTTCAGATGGGGTTCGCCGGTAAACCGATGTGAAAGTAGAACCGTGGGTCCACCATTGGTGGGCTTGAACCTCGTGGAGGCTTCCTACGTACCATGCCTTGACATGGATCAAAGACCTCGTAGTTCAAATGGGATGGGTCACAATGGCTTACCACTGGACCAGAATGTAGTTTAACGTCATGCTGGACGTAGGTAGAACACGACGTGAATTGGGTGATGGGTGGGCTTGAACCTCGTGGAGGCTTCCTACGTACCATGCCTTGACATGGATCAAAGACCTCATAGTTCAGGGGATAGGTGGGTCGCAATGGCTTACCACTGGACCGGAGTGCAGTTTAACGTCGTGCTGGACGGGGGTGAAACCCGACGTGAAAGACGGGTGGGATTGAACCTCATAGAGGCTTCCTAAGTACCATGCCTTGACATGTATCAAAGACCTCGTAGTTCGGGGTGGGTCGCAATGGCTTACCACTGGACCAGAATGGGACCCGACGTGAATGACACATGGGTGGGCTTGAACCTCGTGGAGGCTTCCTACATACCATGCCTTGACATGGATCAAAATCCTCATAGTTCGGAAGGTTCGCCGGTGAACCGGCGTGAAAGTAGACCCGTGGGTCCACTGGTGGTGGGCTTGAACCTCGTGAAGGCTTCCTACGTACCATGCCTTGACATAGATCAAAGACCTCATAGTTCAAGAGATAGGTGGGTCGCAATGGCTTACCACTGGACCGGAGTGCATTTTAATGTCATGCTGGACGGGGGTGAAACCCGACGTGAAAGACGGGTGGGCTTGAACCTCATATAGGCTTCCTACGTACCATGCCTTGACATGGATCAAAGACCTCGTAGTTTAGGGGATAGGTGGGTCGCAATGGCTTACCACTGGACCGGAGTGCAGTTTAACGTCGTGCTGGACGGGGGTGAAACCCGACGTGAAAGACGGGCGGGCTTGAACCTCATAGAGGCTTCCTACGTACCATGCCTTGACATGGATCAAAGACCTCGTAGTTCGGGTGATAGGTGGGTCGCAATGGCTTACCACTGGACCAGAGTGCAGTTTAACGTCGTGCTGGAGGGGGGTGAAACCTGACGTGAATGACGGGCGGGCTTGAACCTCATAGAGGCTTCCTACGTACCATGCATTGACATGGATCAAAGACCTCGTAGTTTGGGGTGGGTCGCAATGGCTTACCACTGGACCAGAATGGGACCCGACGTGAACGACGGATGGGTGGTCTTGAACATCGTGGAGGCTTCCTACGTACCATGCCTTGACATGGATCAAAGACCTCGTAGTTCAGGAGGGGTGTTCGGGGTCAGGGTCGGTGCTCACTCTAAGCCCACGTGAGTCATGCTCGGTGTGAGAAACAAGAGGTTGCAAGGACCTGACGATCAAGTCGCGAGGGGTGCGTCCGTGAGAAGCGAAAAGGGGCTTACGCATTGGGCGGCCCATGGTGTTGGGACTTACTCCAGGATGGAGGCCCATATGGGGGTGCCCCGTTCCCTATCACGTCCTCCACAGACCTTGGTAGTGGGGAAGTACAGAGATGCACGGGTGCAATAATCCGTACAAAAGGTTAGGGGCTTACGCTCTGAGGCAGCCCTTCCCCTGCGAACATATGCCACTCCGACAAGGAGGATCTCATTCCATGTGCGGAAGAGTTCCATTCCCGTGTAGACAAGTGGTGTAAATAATGTTCGAGCTGGGGGGACCCTTCGTGAGGGAGACGAGGTTGGGTCATAGTTTAACGTCATGTGTTGAAGACGTGGTGCATGGCAGTTTAACGTCCTGCAGCTCGGACGAGGTGGGTTCACTCCACACCCCTAGGACTTACAAAACTGGTACCCTCTGGTCCTTGGGGAAGGGAAGGTACCGGTAAGGCCATGGTAAATGGGGGTAGCGGGGCGAACCATCGAGGGGTCCACGTTAGCGTGGCTATGCGAAGAAGCAATAGCCGTTAGCGTGCCTATGCGAAGAAGCATTAGGCGAAGCAACGCTATGGGTGGTATTGTCCATGGGACATTGAAATCACATCGTGCAAACCTGGAGGGTCGCACGGGAAAGGGAATCGCTAAGAAAAGGAGTGTGCTTCGCGAAGTGGGGTGCCTTGGACTTAGAATGGGGCATTGGTGTGAGTGGGAGGTGCTTCGCGAAGTGGAACAGTGTTCGCGGAGCACTGCCTCGTGAAGAAGGGGTGCCTCGCGAAGCAAGGTCCTGCGAAGCAGTGTGCTTCGTGATGTATAGTGATCCTGCCTTGGCATAGGGATCACTAGCATGGGTTGGGTGTTTCACGAAGCATAAACGCTCCGCGGCTTCCCGGGTTCCCTTGGGAATCCCCTTCCTCCGCGAACGCCCTTGAGCTTCGCGAAGGGCATCCCTCCCGGAAGAGGGGCTCAAAACAAGACAAAGCAGAGGCCTCTCGCAAAGTAGAAATACCTCGCGGAGCTCATGATTCCCGGGGAAAGAGTGCTTCGTGATTCGGGAGAGGAGAAGTCGAAAGGTCAGATTGTCTGTCCTGGGACTCAGGGGGAGTCCAGTATTTATAGGGAAGGGGTGCCGCGAAGCAGGGCTCGCGCGCCGCCTCTGGAGCTTCGCGGCGGCTCGCGAACGTCAAATGGGTTCGTGGAGGATTACCGCCTCTGGTGCTTCGCGGCGCCTCGCGAACGTCAAATGGGTTCGCGGAGGATTACCGCCTCTGGTTCTTCGCGGCGCCTCGCGAACGTCAAATGGGTTCGCGGAGGATTATCGCCTCTGGAGCTTCGCGGCGGCTCGCGAACGTCAAATGGGTTCGCGGAGGATTACCGCCTCTGGAGCTTCGTGGCGGCTCGCAAACGTCAAATGCGTTCGCGTAGGATTACCGCCTCTGGAGCTTCGCTGCGGCTCGCGAACGTCAAATGGGTTCGCGGAGGATTACCACCTCTAGTGCTTCGCGGCGCCGCCATGGTTGGGGTGCTTCGCAGCGTGGCTTCGCGCCGGAGCTTCGCGGCGGAGCTTCACGAAGCAGCGCGCCGGACTTTTTTGTTCCCTTCTTTCGGGCCACATTTTTGGCGCCAACAAATGCCCCCCCTCAGACTTGGAGCAGCGGAGGGTGAAGGGTCGAAGTCTGAGGGAAAATCTCCAAAATTGTCGGTGGTTCGCGATGCAGCATCGCGAAGGGGGCCCGCGATGCTCGCCGGGGCCGTGGATCCGGACGCGCCGCAATGCTTCGCGCGGGTGAGGTGCGCCGCGATGCTCCGGGGTCGCCGCCTATAAATAGGGGGTCCTCCCTCTTTTGTCTTCACGTGCCTTCCTTGTCTTTTTTTCTCTCGACTTCGTGAAGCTCCACGTACTCCGCGACAGCCCTCCGCGAATTGAGCTTCGCGGCGAACCGCGGGTCTCCGACTCTGCGTCTGCGCTAGGCGAACCTCTGTTTGTCTGCCTTGGTCAGACTTCGCTGCTTGGTCTCACGACCGATCTTCGCGATTCGGCTTCGTGGTCGAGCTTTGCGATCCATCCGAAAGAATCCTTTTCTGAGGGCCAGAGTTAAAATGGCCCATCAAGAAGCTGTCTTGGGGGTCCTTGCAGAAGCTGCTCGTCGAGATGAGATGGCCAACCGTCCAGGCTTGGGGGAGATGATCCAGAGCCATTCAGACCACACTTCTTCGACGGATCTGCTCTCGGAGGGTCATAAATATTATCCACAGTGCAAGAAACTGCTGTTGTACGGCTTCGGGCTGAGGGATGACGTCTTCATCCCTGAGGCGAGTAGGGATGAACCAGCTTGCTGGTTCAGGAGCACACTGTGCCATCACCAATGGTTCAGGGCGGCCGATGGTCACGCGCGGGAGGACTTCACACCCGTCACCGCTGATTGTCTCTACAACCATGTGAACGACATCGACGGGAAGCCACTTCAACCGGAGACTTCCCCTCCCCTCTATCGTACCATGCTGAAGGAGGCTTTGCAGGATTCGAAGAAGGGATGGTCCGATGAGTGGGACCTGCGCCAGGGCGGCAACTTTACTGATGACTGGGCCTAGGCCTACTGGGTAGGCGCCTCATGCGAGGAGTTCGGGGCCTAGTTGAGGAGAGTTGGGTTGTATGAGGCGGCATGGGCCTCCCAATTCCACATTTACCAACTGAAGAAGATAATGCCGGAACTGCTGAGTAGATGGTCATCTAGGACCAACACCTTTCACCTGCATCAGGGGGAGGTGGGCATCAGCCTGTGGGATGTCCACCAGATTTCTGGGGTCCCAATCATGGGGGCCATGTATGACGAGTTCCTCCCCATTGCCAACGCGTGGGGAGATGCGGAGCAAATGCCGCGACTGGCGTCGGCGCTGATGGAACTTGTCCCTGGAGATGACAAGGAGGCAGTGGGGGGCGTCCACTTCAAGAGGTGGTTCAAATGCATCCTGAATTTCGCAGAGAATCGAGAGTTCCCTCCAAGGCCTCAAACTTGTCCAAGGGCAGCCCAACGGGGCAAAGGGCACTCATACTGGCGGGTCTTGGAGGACAGCCAATGGAAGACTTGGGGTTTCAATGTTAGCACTGAACAACAGCCAATAGTCAGGCTGGCGGCGTTCATCGCGGCTCTCATCTGTGGGTGGATCCTACCTGTGAGGGATACAAGCATGGGGGTGCGGCCCAGCTCGTTCATCATGGCATCGATGTTGGCCATGGGGCAGCGGATCAACCTGGGGATTCCGATGCTCACCAAACTGTACAGAATGCTGCGGCACATTAGTGAGGGTAAGAAGCCGACAAGGATATGCGGGCCCTTCCACTTCCTGTATGGGTGGATCGCAGTGCACATCAGGGGGATTTACGAGTATCCAAACCCCATTTTGCCGCCGGGATAGAACTTTCTCCCCTCCATCCTGAACGCAGTTGGGAGCTTCCCGTTCAAACTAGATGTCCTGATGGTACTGAATCGGGTGTGGAGGGCGGATGAGTTTAATATCCACCCCTTCCCGTTGCCGACGGGAATACTTGCTGACGACGGGCGAGGAACGGAAGAACATCGGTCTTACCTTCTGGACTTCCGAGGTGGAGTTTTGGTGGCTCGGATAGATCGTGAGCCAATCTGCGAACCGTACACCCCGCATCGGTTTGCGAGGCAGTTCCGGTGCCTCCAGCGGCTGACCCCGCAGGTCTACTGGGAGGTACGTCGCGAGGAGCACCCGTGTGTGATGAGGCAGCTGTGGCTCATGTTCACACGCGAAGATGGAAAGATGCAGATTGCATTGCCTCCATCCACCGCTGCCTTCGGATTAGTGAAGAAGTACGCCATCAGTTGGGAGGCTGCTTATCCGGGGGAGACGCTGAAGCAGCCAATGACCCGGGTTGGTGACGGTGGGCCTCCTCTATCTCGAGGTCGGGGTCGGAGGGCAGCTAGGGCCGCTCGAGGTAGCGGGGCTGCCATGGCGGTGAGACCTGCACCGACCGAGGGTATGGAAGCAGCGGTGGATCCGGTGATTCCGGGAGAGAAGGGTCATCCGGAGGGGCGGCCACTGAGGGGATTCCGTAGGATATCCACTCAGGCTCCGGGAAAGCGCCTACGTCACATTGACATGGCAAAAAATGTCATCTTCCCGGAGGCTTGGGACATTTGGGATGTCAACCGGCAATTCCTCAGCCCATCCGAGATATGGGCCCACCTGAATCACCTCGGGATGGAATTATCGGGTATAGGCCCCATTCGGGCTGGATTCATGGCGTCCCCGGCGGAGGCAGAACAGTACCTGGAAGAGCTGGAGGATTACGTCCACTCCAGTGGTGTCCCTCGCCCAATGACATACCGGGTGAGGGTACTGTTGAATCAGACGGTCCCCCCACAGTTATCGGCTGCCGATCTGAGGGAGCGCTTCCCCTTGCCGGAGGATTCAAAGGACTCCTCTCGGGAGGATGAGGCTTGCGGAGGGAGCCCGCTGGAGGAGGGCAAGGTCGGAGACTGGGGCTCAGAATCCGACGATTTCGCGGAGGCTCTCGAGGTAGCATTCAGAACTTCTCTCCTTACAACCTGTTCTTGGGTCACTATGGACCTCTCATAAATATTTGAACCGTGCAGGAGGAACTTGTTCGTAGGCCTCGTTCTCGCTCTTTGGTGGGTGATGATGCGGGACCTTCAGAACCTGCGCCTATGGCTGCGTCCAGTTCTGCGTCTGGTGGGACCAGGTCGCCCGAGGTGGCTCCTCCGGAATCTCCAGACCTTCCAACAATATACGGGGGGCCTCGCCTCGGGGTCCCCTTAGTACCGGCTCAGGAGCAGCGCTCGGAGGTCGATCTTCGTAAGTCTCCCCCACCGGTCTCCTCATTGTCACATGTAGGCCATGCCAACTAACGTTTATGTCTTTCTATCGTACAGTTCTTCGGGTTGCGTGGGCCGCTGCGGCGAGGCTGGTCAGGATGTCTGGCGGCGTCCCTCCTAGGGTCATGCCGGTGATGGTGGCAATAGTCCCTCCATCTCCTCAAGCTGTGACGCACATCATCACTGGTGGGTCCTCCAGGAGGGACGTACCCGAAATCATTGAGGTGGACTCCGAGGAAGAGGATCAATCGGTCGGTCCCAGACCTATCCTGCCTGCATCGGCATCATGTGTCGTACCAGATTCAACACCAGATGTAGATCCCGCCGAGGAATTCCTGCAGGCATATCCTACGTACGAGCCTGCCAACCGCGCGGATTGGGACGAAACAGCCTCTGATGAGTAAGACAGCAGCATAGTCCGTCGCCGGTCATGGAAGCTGATCACGTGCTTTATCAGGGACACTCCCCAAGCACAATGGCTGGCCGAAATGGATAGGCTTCGCTCGCGGTTGCACGAACTGTGTGCCGGGGGAGTGGATGCCCAAAGCCCTCACGTGCTCATCCGAGACCTCATGGCTGAGAAGATCCGGGAGCATGATCATGGGCTGAGCGTGGGATGGCAGCGGATGAAGGAGACCAACATTTGGAAGCTCCAGGAGGCTGAAGGCGAGGTCCAACAGATGCAGATCCGGGCCAACGAGCTTTCATCCACTCTTGATACGCAGTCTGAGCTGGTCTCACGGTTGAAGGCCCAGCTGGCAGAGGCTGAGGAGCATATGGGGCAGACCTCTGGAAGGATGGCTGCCGTCCAGGCCGAGGCAGAAAGGGCTAGGGCCAGAGTTGACGAATTACGCCCCACCACTGCTGAAGAGAAGCGGGAGTTGAATCAGTAGCAACAAGCTTTGGACGCCACAAGTCAGCGGGTGGCGGAGCTGCAACACTCTTTTGACGGGGTCAACACGTCCATGGGGGAAGTCAACCCCCCGAGTATTGTAACAAATCAAAAACCCTTTTATTGGTACTTTCGTGCTTCCAAATTTTACCTTTTTTTTTTAATGCCGTAGCACGCACGATTTCCACTGTTGAATTGCCTTGTTACATCCCTACAACGTTTGCGGGACATTTGACGACAATTCCCCAAGCCAGTCCAGATTCTCGAAATATGGGGAAGGCTTGATCGGAGGAGGAACTTCCAGGATAGACGAATTACCGTTTCTTCAACGTGCTCTTATGCACGAACGGGGCAACGCCAGGGGCGCTGAAATCGGTCCAAACAGATGAAAATGGGATGTGTGAATCACGATACCCAAGATTCGGAACACTGTGGGGATGGAATGACAATAAGGGACAACCGTTAACCTTGGAGGGGAAACGGTACCCTTACTGCGTTAGCCTGAAATGGGGACAACAAATGAGCATCGACCACTGACCATATTCACAACGCGGGATTTTATCAATTTGTTGTCGATCAATCCTTCGGGTCATTGGCCAGTAACGGTAGGAGAGCCCTTGGGCGTAGTATCCAGGCTGTTATTGGGGGTCCCTCTAATCATGACCAGTCTTCCGGAACGTTGGCCCAAGACGGTAGGTGAGCCGATGCGGCATGAGACCAGGCCGTTAGGGGGTTATTTCAGACATGAAAGAGGAAGAGGGTCCGAATAAGGGGCACGCAAAGCGTGGAACATGGAGTGATGGTTTGTTCAAACAGAATCCAACACTTCAGTAGTTACACCACCGTGGTGGGAGTACGCCAGATGGGCGCATCGGTCTGATCACTGATCATTCTTTCTTACAGATAGGGCCTCTCTGGTGAGGGCTGAAAATGGGGAGGAACAAGATTTTGTGATTCCAGGGGCTGAACCCTAGGTGAAATGCCTGGGTGTATCTACGAATCCCACGTGATGATGGGAATCAAGCCATACGTAGTTCTGGAAGCGCAATTTAACATCATGCGGGACGGGGAACAGCCCGACTGCATTGGCATACATCCTACCAAAACTACTAATCCCACGTGAGTCGTGCTCGGTGCGGGAAACAAGCAGTAGTGGCAGGAATCTTCTAACACAAATGGGGAAAGTTAGGGCAAAGGGACGCTCGGTGACTATCGACCCAATGACACTAACACTATCATTTAGCGCACCTAGATGCGCGAAGAGAAAGAGCCAAGTATGATGGAGTTCCACTTGGACATGAGGGAGTGGAAATGTGTGAATCATGACGCTCGAGATTCGGATCCCGATGATGGCGGTGTGACGATGGAGGATTACTTCTGACCATGTTCGCAACACAGCATCCTGTCGCGTTAGCCTAGAATGGGGACAGACAAATGGGGGTCGACCGTTGACCATGTTCAAAACACTGGACCGTGTCACAAATGTTGTCACATATCCGTAGGGACGTTGGCCCGAAACAATTGAAGGGCCCTTAGGTCCAGAATTCATGGAGAGCCCTTAAGCTTAGTATCCACGTCGTTCGAGGGTCCTTTTGGATGTGGAAGAGGATGAGGATCCAAATAGCGAGCTCACGATTCTTGGTCATGGGATGAGGGGAACGTCCCTGTGAAAATCCCACGCTTCGGGCTCTTTGTCAAAACACATCTGAATACGGCAACGAAACGTATTAGAGAGAGGGAGCAGATTCCTTTCCCTTGGGGAGATCTTAGTTTAGGGTCATAGAATTCGGATCATGGATGGGTAAAGGGATCAGGGGATGCATGGCATCAAAACCTGACGTGAAGGAGGACCTAATCCATACTTACCGTGCGTTCCTTGAGGAAATGCTCGAGTCACGGGACCGAACACGAAGGTTAGGCTGGGCCCGCGGGGAAGTGCCCGGGCGCTCCTACGTATCTCATAAGGATGAGATTCAAGCCATACGTAGTTCTGGAAGTGACATGGTAGGATACCAGTGCCAGGGGAAAAGGGGAGTGCGGGCGTGTCCCTTGCACTAAAAGAAGCGGAATTTGATGTATCTTGTTTCTTCTTTAAGGTGAATGGTTTTTTTTTGTGAAGCGACAGGCCTAGAACAGTAGGTCCTGATGTTACCACAAGAATCAATACGTGATGGGCGTTGACAAATGGCATGGCACGTGACCAATACCCAACATGATTTCCTCTACAACGAGGTCACCACAATGCGGTGCCGTTTTTCGTCGTGCGTCCAGGACGATAATGTCACAGTTTAGGGTCGTATGATAGGACCAAGCATGCATTTTATCGTCATGCAGCGCAGACGTAGCAGAGACGATGCTAGGCAGGAAATGTGCGCAGTGTTATAAAACACAATTGACAGAGACATGATCCCACATCAAATTGTACGCCATTCGGAGAGGGAAACCTTAGGCTGAGGGGCCCGTACAGAGGTGAAACAGGGAGAGAGACTGGCTTCCTAACTGGGTTGTACCCGGAGACAGGGCGTCTGGGCGGTCCTACATATCCCATGAGGATGGGAATCAAGTTGAACGTAGTCCCGAATGGATCTTAGTTTATGGTCTTAGAGCTCGGACCAGGGGAGCCCCAAAGGGCGCCAGATTGCATCTTTGTCCCCCTAGCATGCAAAGGTGCACTGAGGGATAGCGCCAAAAGTGTCGAGCTTCCACCTGGACATGATGGGGTGGAAAATGATGTGAATCATGCAACCAACATTCAAGGACTGAAGGGGATGGTGTGACGACAGAGGATTACTACTGACCATGTTCGCAACACAGCATCCTGTCGCGTTAGCCTGAGATGAGGACAAACAAACGAGCATCGACCGCTGACCATATTCGCAACACGGGATTTTATCGATTTGTTGTCCAAATCCCTGGGGGGCGTTGGCCCGTATCGGTAGGAGAGCCCTTGGGCATTGTATCCAGGCCGTTATCAGGGGTCCCTCCGGGTGTGAAAGGTGATGGAAATCCGAATGGAGGGGAACACGAAGCTTGACAAGTGGAAGGAACTTGATCAAGTTGAATCTGACACTCTTGGTCCTAGACTAGAGTGCTCTTAATACATGGGTGAACCACTGCAAGGAGTCAAGGGACTCAACTTTGAGGTTGACCGAGATATGACAGGTTCCCGGGGGGAGGGATAGGCCATGTGGCCCAGGTGACCGGGAGATCAGGAGATCACAAAGAGGTGGGTATGGACCTGAATCTTAAACATTCAGGTGGTCCTATGTATCCCATGGGGATGGGAATCAATCCACACATAGTTCTGAAGGGTGATTTTTAATGTCATGCAGGACAAGGAATAGGAGGGCCAACTATCAGAACAGGGTGCGTGTGGTGCAGTTATTGAAAACCTGTAGCGAATGAGGAAGTAATCCTACACTACGCCACGTGGTCCGGTGGTCGGGGTCCCAATGGTAGGACCCGAGAGAGGTGAACTAGCTGAACTCAAGCTGGACCCAAAGACAAGGGGTCTTGAATGTAGTTCCAGATGAGAGTCTTAGTTTATGGTCTTAGAGCTCGGACTGTGGGTGGTGACAACTCCCGAGTAAGCACAGATGTCAACCCAATCCCTAAGCCCACGTGAGATAAACTCGGTGTGGGAAACAAGGGGGGTATCCTCATCGCAATACTTGGGGCGTCCACCAAAGGTGAGTCAGCAGAGAGTTCTGAAGGACACTTTTGATGTAGCTTGTTCCTCCAACGCGCAGACATGCACGGGGGAAAAGTACCAAGAGTTCCGAGACTCTACTTGGACATGATGAAGTGATGAATGGTGTGAATTATGTACCTGACATTTGGGCTTAATGGGTTGGCGTGGCGATAGAGGGAAACTGCTAACCATGACAGAAACACATCGTCCATATCGCGTTATCTTGAGGAGGGAACAACAAACGAGCATCGACCGCTGACCATATTTGCAACGCGGGATTTTATCGATTTGTTGTCCGAAACCCTGGGGGACGTTGGCCCGTATCGGTAGGAGAGCCCTTGGGCGTAGTATCCAGACCGTTCTTGGGGGTCCCTCCGGATGTGAAAGATGATGAAAGCCCTGATGCAGGGATACGCAAAGCCTGGAAAGTGGGTGCGGACGTGTCCGAGTAAAGCTTGTAATTCCAGGTAATAAACCAGAGTACTCTTAAGCACATTGGTGAACCGCCGAAAAAAGGGATCGACGAAACAGCTCAGTAGGGGGGGGTGCATGGAGTGGCCATTACGAGACCGTCGTCAATGAGGACATAATCCCACACCACACCATATGATCCTCTCATGGAGGAAGGATAGGGCAAGGGGCCAAGATGGGAAGAGGATTCCCGAGAGATGGGGCTGGACCCGAATCTTGGACATCCAGGTGGTCCTACATATCCCATTAGGATGGTAATCAAGCCACACGTAGTTCTTGAAATGCAGTCTAGCCGTCATACTGGATGAGGAGGGGAGTAATATACTCCGAAACAAGGGAGGTGTGCGGTATGGCGAAGAAGCCGCCGTGAATGAGGACGTAGTCCCACACCACACCATACACCCTGGGTAAGAGGGGACCTGGGCCGTGGCCCGGAAAGGCCAAGGGGCCTAAGGTCAGGCATCAGTCAGGAAGGCATGACTGGTTTGCAGTTTAACGTCTTACATGAGGACGGGGGGCCAGGGACCCTAGGAGGCCAAGGGGCCTGAGGCTGGGCCTCGTAAGGGGAGTCGTACGGCATGGTAAATGATCCCGGCGTGAATGAGGACGTAGTCCTACATCACACCGTACACCCTTATGAGGAATCCTGGGCCGTGGCCCGGATCACTAGCAACACCTGGGGGAAGTTTGTCACCTCGGGATGGGGCAGAAGGAATCACTGTTCTTGATGCCTGGGGCATCTCGGGGTGGACCCGAAGATCCAGGAAACTGTTGACCATGTTCGGAACACAGCGTTCCTATGGTGACCTGTATGGGGGAAACAAATGAGCATCGACCGCTAGCCAAATTTGCAACGCGTGACTTGTATCAGCTTGCTGCTTGAAAACCCTCAGGGGCATTTGCCCGTATCGGTAGGAGAGCCCTTGGGTATTGTATCCAGGCCATTCTTGGGGGCCCTTCTGGGTGTGAAAAATGACAGAATCCCAGTCAAGGAGTGGGTGAAGCTTAGTTGTATCCATCCACAAAAGTGGAAAACACCTCCAGGGGGGAATGTGCAGCCGGGTCGAGGCTTGCTCGACGTGGGTCGGGGAAAAAGTGCGCACCCTTCCATGTCTTGACCCGAGGGGAAGATTTTGGCTTTTGGGCTGGGCCAATGGATGAAATGTTCGGGCGTTCCTACATATCTCATAAGGATGAGAATCAAGCCATACGTAGTTCTTGAAGGCCATGTAGTTTAGCATCATGCGGTGAGGACGTGGGAGGATAGAAGAATGGGAGTGGGCGCATGGTGCAACCTTTACAATCTTTGCGCGAGCGGGGTTGCATGAGCGGGGCCAAGAAAGCCTACTCCCTGCTACACAAAGATCCTCCAAGGAGACTATTCCCAGGGGGAATAGCGGAAGAGAAAAGCTTGGGGCTGGGCTCAAGACGAGGCGTCTGAGCGTTCCTACGTATCCCATGAAGTTGTGAATCAAGCCACACGTAGTTCTTGACATGCAGTTTAACGTCATGCGGGACGAGGGGCATTTCGTTCGGGGAGGTGTACGGTACGGTACATGATCCCGACATGAATGAGGATGTAGTCCTACACCGTACCGTACGATCCCGTAAGAGGGTAAATCGGGGAGAAACGAGGGGGCCTGGGGCCGGACCGCGGTCAGGGAGACCTGGCCAGCTTGTGGTTTAACGTCTCGTGGTGAAGACGGGGGGCCAGGGACCCAAGGAGGCCAAGGGGCCTGAGGCTGGGCCTCGGTCAGGAAGGCCTGACTGGCTTGCAGTTTAACGTCTTGCAGTGAGGACGGAGATTCAGTTTAAGGTCGTGCGGGACCATGTCATAGTTTAGAGTCGTGCAGGACCCTCTCGCAGTTTAGGGTCGTGCAGGACCACTTGTTCCCTAGGCAAAGTATCTCTTGAGGAATTTGGCATTAGTGGGAGGGGTTATACGCTCTCCATCTGTGGTCACCAAGGAGTATGCTCCGTTGGGGTAAACCTTATGGATGATATAAGGCCCTTCCCATTTGGGTTCTAATTTGGGCGGTTTCTTACCGGGAATCATTGGAGCTCGAAGGGCCAGTACCAGGTCACCCTGTAGAAAAGAGCGGAGACGAACCTTCATGTCAAAAGCTCTCGCTATCTTGTCCTGATGCCTTTCCAGATTGTGCAGGGCACGAAGCCGGTTCTCGTCCAGTGCCTCTAATTCAGCAAGACGTATCTCGGCTACCTCATCTGATGTTTGGTGATCATAAACTGCAGTGCGTAGCAATGGCAGCTGGATCTCAATGGGCAGGACGGCCTCAACTCCATACACCAGGGAATATGGGGTCACCTGGTTAGAGTTGCGAGTCGTCGTCCGATAAGCCCAGAGGGTGTTGGGGAGCTTGTCCGGCCAACTCTTCTTGTTCTGACCAACCATCTTCTGAAGAATGTTAGAGAGGGTCTTGTTGAATGCCTTGATCTGTCCATTCGCCTGCGCGTGGTAGCGGGAGGTATGGTTCAACCGGATGTCGTACTTAGCGTACAATTTCTTCAATTCAGCTACTCGGAAGATGGTGCCGTTATCGGTGAGGACGGCGTGAGGGACTCCAAACCGGTGGATAATGTTGGAGCTCACAAAGTCAACGATGGAACGGGCCTTGACCTCTGAGCGGAACTGCTTCTGCCCACTTGGAGAAGAAATCTGTAGCAGTCAAGATGAACCTACACTGGCGGGCTGTTGCCGGTGGATACAGTCCCACTATATCAAGTCCCCATACCGCAAATGGCCAAGAGTAATTGGTGGGGTGGAGGGGCTCCGGCGGCCGATGCAAGAAGTTGGCGTGTACTTGGCACGCGTGGCATCTTTTGGCGTATCCAATACAATCGTGGATCATAGAGGGCCAAAAGTACCCCAACCTCCGGATTTGATGGGACAGTTTCGGCCCAGCTTGATGGGCGCCACAGGAACCGGCGTGAACCTCTTGCATAACTTGAGGTATCTCCCCTCCTTGGATGCAACGGAGGAGGACACCATCGAAACTCCACTTATAAAGGATCTGTTCAAGACTGGGGCCGCTCCGGAGGGTAAATTGCAGCGCGCGGCGTCATATTATCTCGCGTTCGGCCCGGTCGTCCGGGAGCTGACCATTTCGGAGATACTCGACAAATGGTTCTCTCCAGTCGGGGGTGGTTTCAACCACTGCGTCCGACGAACCTGGGATTCCCGATACGGAGGGTCCGGCGGTGAGATGACTTACCCGCAGGCTATCACGGTCCTCTTGGGTGACGGGGGCAATGACACTCCGGTGGGCCACGTGAATGACCAAATCATCTTTCTCGGGTTCTGCGAGCGACACAGCTAAGCCAGCCGGGGCGTCCGCTTGGCCGTTCTGCGACTGTGGGACATGGGTAACCTCTGGCCGAGAAGAGAACTGGGCCATTAGGAGGAGGGTGTACTCCAGCAACGGTGCAAGCTCTGGCTTCTTGATGACGTAGTCGCCATTAACATGTTTGATTACCAGCTTGGAATCTCCCTTCACATGTAGATGGGGGACATGGATCTCAAGGGCCAACTCAAGGCCGGTGATGAGAGCCCGGTACTATGCCTCGTTGTTTGTGCAACCTTCAGACAACAAGAACGAGTATGGTAGGACGACCTACGCTGGGGTGATGAAGACAATACCCAGGCCCACTCTGTTGAGCTTGGGATCGTTGAGCCTCCTACCGGTGGGGCTCCGGGAGGCACCGTCGAAATGCATTTGCCAACACGGGACAACATGATCGACTGAGAGGATCATCTCATCAGGGAAATCGAGGTCCAGGGATTGATCCACGGAGGTAGGATGGGCAGCTAAAAAGTCTGCCAATGCCTGTCCCTTAGCGGCCTTCTGAGGTACAAACCTGATATCAAACTACTGGAGAATAACCGCCCACCATGCTAGTCGGCCAGTCAGCATGGGGTGGTTCAGGATGTACTTCAGCGGATCTACCCGAGAGATCAATTGCACCTCGTGGCATTGCAGGTAATGTCGCAACATCTGCACGGCGAAGACGAGCGCAAGACAACTCTTTTCGACAGGGGAGTATCGAATCTCCGTATCGAGAAGCATGAGGCTGAGATAGTAGAGACTATTCTCAGTACCCTCGTTGTTCTGCTGGGCGAGCAGCGCACCGAGGGATCTCTCCAGGGCGGTCATGTAAAGGACCAGCATCTTTCCGGAGACGGGTGGCATCAAGACCGGAGGTTGGAGAAGATACTGCTTGATTTCCTCGAAGGCGGTCCGACACTCCTCATCCCATTCGTAGGTAGTGCCTTTCTTCATGAGCCGGGAAAAGGGATTACACTTGCTGGCCAGATTCGCAATGAATCGGCGTATATAGGCTAAGTGGCCTTGAAGGCCTCGGAGCTCTCGAATGTTGCTCGGGGGAGGCATTTGGATGATGGCCTTGATCTTCTCTAGGTCGATCTCGATACCTCGGTATCTGACAACAAAGCCCAGAAACTTCCCGGAGGTGACTCCGAAGGCACACTTCAGCGGTTTCATCTTCAGGTGACGGAAACGGAGGAAACCGAACACTTTCTCAAGGTCTTTGAGATGGTCCTGGCACTGGCATGATTTGACTACAAGTTCATCCACGTAGCATTCAACCAATGTCCCGAGAATCGGTTTGAATATGCGATGCATGGCCCTCTGATAAGTGGAACCTGCATTTTTCAAACCGAATGGCATTACCTGGTAGAAAAAGGTACCCTGGGGAGCCCTGAAGGCAGTGGACTGCTCGTCTTCGGGGGCCATCCAGATCTGGTTATACTCGGAATACCCATCCATTAAAGAGAGGGCTTGGAATCCGGCCGTGGCGTCAATCAACAGCTCCGTCACCGGGAGTGGGAAGTCATCCTTTGGGCAGTGGCGAATAAGATCACGGAAGTCGATACAGACTCTGATCTACCCATTCTTCTTTCTGACTAGCACAATGTTGGAAAGCCACTTGGGATACTGGACCTCCTTGACGAAGTTGGCTTTGATTAGCTTATCAACTTCGACCTCAACCATAGCACCATGGGAAGGGTGCGTCTTCCTGGGAGGCTGCTTAAACCCACGATGTTTTGCCGGGAGGCTCAGACGGTGGACGGCCACTTGGGGATCCAGCCCTGGCATCTCATCGTAACTCTAGGAAAACACATCATGGTGCTGTTTGAGGAAGTCCACGTACTGCTGCCGCTCCTCGAGGGACATGGCCGCACTGATCAATGTGGGTCTCGGATCTGCCTCGCTACCAAGGTTCACCTGTACCAGTTCATCAACCGTGGTAGAGACGCCTTATTCAAAGGTTGTGGGAGCATCCTCCAAGTCTTCCTCCCCATCCGTGGGGGGACTTCCCACGACGGAAGATACTTCTGGGCTATCAAGATCCACGGGGCAGCTGGTGCCGACTCGGGCAGTAGCGGTCATCACGTCAGGAGACTCACTTGCCATCGAGACCATGGCAATGAAGGCAGTCGACCCTATCCCATCTGGCATTTGGCCTAAAGGGCCACGTTTGAAGATATCAAAGCAGTGGTGACGCGTCGGCCTGAGTCGGTTAATTCCAGACCGGCGGAAGAGACATGTATGGCGCACCGCCGTTGTCATCAGCTTGACGTCCCGGTACCTTATAGGGGCAGGAGATTCTGGGATCACCTGAGCCTGGTTGATGTAGGAGTACGAGGTGATTTTCTTCCGTCGCTTGGACACGGGAACATGCCTTCCTTGTGTACCCGAAACCACGAAACATTTCCCCTTGTCGGGGGTCGTGGCCACCAACCGGTGGATCGGGAGGATGTAGGCGTCGTCCATGCTTGCCCAGGGATCACTTGTGATCGGGGTGGGCTCATCCTCGCTTACCAGGATTTTCTTATCCTTACTTTTGTAATAACCTGCATCCAGATAGCGGGCCTCACAAGAAGCGAAAGGGGACGCGTCTCCTTGGAGCACGCCTACTCGACCGTTGAGCGAGTACTTGAGGCACTGGTGATACGGCGAGGGGACCGCTGCATGCAGATGGAGCCATGGCCTACCCATCAATGCGTTGTAGGCGGTGTCCTGAGAAACAACCATGAACTCGGTGCTGGCAATTAAGCCACCGAACTGAGTCTTCAGGTGGATCTTGCCGACTGGGGTTTGCTCTGTCCTGTCGTACCCCTGGATCCTGAGGTCAGAGGGAGTTAAATCACCTTCGGACAGACCCAGCTTTCGCAGCGTCCGGGTCGGGATTAGATTGATTCCAGAACCTGTGTCAACGAGGCAGCGACGGACTTCCACACCGTTGAAGTGGACAGTGATATACAGCGGGCAAATGTGTCCCTATATGATAGGGTCCTCATCTTCACCGGAGAATGAGATAACCGCCTGACATTCGGCGTTTTCAATCGTCTCGGTATGGAAGGCTTCCGCAACAGCTACTTCCGTCTCGAACTATAGGGGGCTCCTTAGGGCCTCGGCAAGTGCCTCGCGCATTTCAGATGACAGGCGCAGGGCCTAAAGGATGGAGAGCCTCATCGGAATGCCATCCAGGTGCTTCAGAACATCGTACTTTCGTGACAAACGTGAACCTCTGCTCACAGGGGGTCGTTCGGCATTTGGAGGCACAGCGGGTCCGGCTGGCTGAACCGAAGATTGACTAGTACTGGGTACATCTTTCTGCCTACCAGTAGAAGCCTGAAGAGTAATTGCCGGACAAGGATCGGATAGCGGAGGCTGGCCTGTAGCCGGGAAAAACTGACTGTGATACGGACGAAGCGGCTCCCCCCGATCCAGTAGCACGAACAACGGTGGAGGTAGAGCCAAGGGTGTTGGATGGGTTTGCGCGTGCTGAGATCTGTGCTGAGCCTACTGCCTGGTCTCGGTAGCGTGCACGGCTTGGCCACAAGTGCCTGCTGACGTGCCTCAATGACCAGTGCGATTGTGATTCCGCTGACGTTGACATCGGCTGGAAACGTTGGGGAGGTCTGCCTGGGGTTCCCCCTCATCGGGGGATCATATAGGGATTTAGCAGCTCCACGGTGTTAACCGAAGTGTACCCTTGGATATCGCTCGAGGAGTCATCCACCGCTGGGCGGATTCTAGGAGGGATCCTCATTTCGGGGGGCATAAAGTCGCCAAGAGTGCGGGATGACGACGGCACTGGCAGTGCACGTTGCTTCTTCTTGCGTCGCCGCTGCTTTCCCTTTTGGGAAGAGGTCGACTGTGAAGACGACACGGAGGCACCAGCTGCTTCTTCTGAAGGTTCCGACTGCTTCAGGCGCGCCCTGATGATACCCTGGGCACATGCGATGGTTTTTCGAGCCATCTAGTCGTCATATTTCTAGGATCCGCGGCTAGGGACCTGCTGCCAGTCACCTTCGCTGTCGCTGCCGATTTCTGATCCTGCAAAGACGCCTTCCACTTGCGCTGGTGCTGGGCCCAACTTGACTATGTTGTTGTTGACCTGGTCCTGAAGCCAGTCTTTAAACACATAGCATCGCTTGAGGGTGTGCCCTAGGATCCTATGATAAGGGCATTAGTTGGGGTGATCGGTGAGATGCGCCTCTGTCAGCCTTCTGCACTCAGGCAGACGCACAATCCCTTGCTCTAGAGCACTTCGGAAGTAGCCAGGGACCTGATTTTTGTTGAACGAATAGGTCTGGTACCTTCTTTTCGGATAGGGGGCCCTGGGGGCCTGGTCCTGACGAGGGACCGGAGGGGCCTGCCGAGGAGGTGGTGCCTGGTTGTCTCGCCTTGGTGGCGGTGGCGCGTTGCGCGGGGGAACCTGTCGGTTCTGAGGCGGTCGCTGCTGGGCGGGAGCCTGTGCTTGAGGTGGAGGACCTCTGTGGGGTTGTGGGGGTGGTGCCGCCGGCAGCAATTCCAGCTACCTCGGGGCTTCTACTTGAGCCACCGCGACAGGTTCAGCCCTGGCGGTCCTCCTGGCTGGGATCATAGTGGGCAGCAAACGTGCCTGACTGGCCTGTTTCAGGGCTTCCTCGAGGCGTTGAGCCTTTTCCGAGAAATCTCTGAAGCCTCCATGGTAGTTCTGGGTAATCAAGGAGGGTACCAGCTCTGTCTTGACATTCCCCACACACATCGTCAGTAATTGCTTCTGAGTCAGTGGCATATCGAGGGAATACGTAAGTCCTTTCCACCGGGCGATGAAATCTGCAACCCGCTCATCAGGCCTCTGTTTGCACTTGAAGAGGTCCGCAATGCTGGTCTTTCGCATGGTGGAGCTGAACTAGTATAAGAACTGCCGGCGAAGATCCTTCCAACCGGTCACCGATCCGATAGGGAGCTGGCTGTACCAGACGAATGCCGGACCTTCCAATGTCTGTACAAAACATCGGAGCTTGGCGGCCTCTTGCTGAGCCGGGGTCCCCAGCATGGGGCCACACCTGGAAGAGAAATGAGCCAAGTGCTGGGGCAGGTCCCCTGTCCCGTTAAAAGGCGAGAAAGTGGGGTTCCCAAAACCCGGAGGCGCGGGCATATCATCCACCCACGCGGGATAAGGCTTGCCATCCGGTGGGACCGCCACCTTCCGCGTTTCCAACGCCTCGAGACGAGCTGTGAGTGCCGCTATAAGGTCCTCCGGGTGGGGGTCCCTGTCTTGATGGGGATCCCTAACCACAAGTGGATTGCTAGGTTCTTCAACACGGTAGACGGTCTCGGCCGCTCGTGGATCAACTGGCTGGACGACCTGCGGGGCCACTGGGGGAACCCGGGTTGGATTCTTCAGATTTCCCCGTCGCTCAGGGGGGTTTGGCGAGACGTATCGCGCCCTCTTGCCGTATGTTTCGGCTTCCGCCCTGTCTGCGGAAGCAGCATGATCAGGGTTTCCCAGAGGCATCTCACCAGGGGGAAACTGTTCCTGCCCCTGCTGCCCCGGCCTGGGATTACCATAGTCGGGTCGTCGCTCTGCGGCGCGTTCAGCCAAGAGTTCGTCAACCAGCCTCTTCTACTCAGCAAGCTGCTGGCGTAACGTGGTCTTCTCAGGATCTTCGTCCGTTTTCTGCACAGAGGCAGACGGGTCGGAGTGCTTGACTGTCCCGACGTGCTCATTACCCTTGCTAGTGTTTCGACCGAGTACTAGCGACTCTGTGGGTACGGGGAGGCCTAGCAGGTTTCTCTACTGACGGGTAACTCTCCCTGACGGGTCGAGCAGTGGCGGTACGCCCTCGGGTGGTAAGTCTCCATCAAGGAACTCAAGCTCATCTTCCTTATCCACAACGTCGGGCATGTGGACTGCGACCCCTCTTGAGGGCATATCCTCGATGTCACATAGCAAATCGGGCTGTCGTCGGATAGGGTCGAAGAGGAGAGCGACATAGTGTCCCCATCCACGGAGTTGCACATGGGGGGTGGCTTCCCTGACGATTCTGCGGAGTTATTTAAGACTCTGAATGCATTTTCATTGAAGGGCACTCTGGTGGCCTGACGACTGAGGGTGCTGGGCCACAAGAAGTGCGGCTGCATCGATCAGGCGACATTGATCGCCGATTTCTTCGAAGTTCTCACGACTTCTGGGGTACACCACCTGTTCGCAACGGAGGCGGAAGTGTGTCGACCAGAGGGTTCGACAAAAGCACCCCACGTCTTCAGGGGTAAGAGACTCTGGTATGCTGAAATTCAGTGCCGCCGTCGGCCAGAACTTCTCCAGGAAGTAATCCGCTGCATGGATACTCCAGAAGCTCCTAGGCTCGGACTCAGGGTCTGGCCCTGTGTTGCCCCACTCGTCAACCGGGGGCAGCTGAGGAACCAAAAGCGGTACCGAGGAAGACCTTTGGGATAGTAAGCTCGGCGGTGGAGAATACGACAAACGAGCTGACTGGCCGCCGAATTCCGGGCCATCCTCCGAAGAGTGAGGTGACCTGGCCACGATGTCACGATACGACGGGCTGATAATCGCAGCTTCCGGAACAGGAGCCACGGCTACCAGTGATAGGTCATGTCGTCTCTCTACCGTCGTTGGCCCCCAAAATAACTCTACGTGATCTCTGGTAGAGGTAGAGGGCTCTTCTGGTGACAGAGGTGGTGATTGCGTGGTCGAGACCTGCGGAATTCCCAGGATTTCTTCCTCCTGGATGTACATGCAGAGAGAGACGGGAATCCGGTGGACCTCAAATTCTAGGAGAATGAGGCTAACTCGTCTGGTTCCTGCCCCAGTCCTTGATACGGAGGAGCGGGGAGAAGGTTCCATCGCTGAATCGCATTCCGCTTCCGAATCGGAGAAGCGGGCAGGTTTGATCTCCACTTGGGCCTTCCCAGGATTCTTCTTGTGGCGGTGATGACCCGCCCTTCTGCCCCTGGGTGGCTCTTCGGGACAGGGTTGACCCCTATCAGGCAGCATCGGGGAGGCGCTGGCGCCGTGGCGGAGAGGGCCCCCACTCGAGATAGCCGGGGTGCGAGGGGCACCAGGGAAAATGTCGAAGGGCACATGGGGAGGACCTCCATGAAGAGTACCCATGTGGGAGGGGCCTCTGTTGGAACTGGAAGGAGCATGGGGAGGACCTCCATGGTCTATGTGAGTTGGGCGAGGCCGACCTTCACTCCTCGAGTTGCTGGGGCGAGGAGGACCTTCGCCGGTTGTAGAGAGGACGTAGGGAGGGCCCCCACGTTGGAGAAGGACCGGATGAACGGTTCCTTCAGAAGGATGGACTCCATACCCTGTACAGTGGGCGCGGGAAATGTTTCCACGCTGAGCGTCACGGCCGCGTGGTAGGTCTTCCTGCAGGATGGGGGTAGCACGAGGCACGCCTCCATGACGAACCTCGGAGCGGGGAAGGCCCACGCTCTGTGGAGTAGCGGTATGGGGAGGACCTCCGTACGGGGTGGCATCACCGCGGGTTAGCGCGCGGCGATCACCACTTGGGCCTGCCACCCGGAGAGTCAACCCAGCCTGCTCATGGGGCGGTTGGGGTCTCAATCTTGGTTGGGCTAAGGGGTGCCCCTGCTCAATGTACGCGGGGGCTTCATAATGCACGTCGGCGGTGGCTCGGGCCACTGTAGCTGTCGACGTGGATGCGCCTGAGCGAGCGTCCTCAGCCCGGGCCCGGCGCTGACGTCGGGTCAGGCGGGCCGGTGCAGGTGGTGCAGGGACGTAGTCTGCCTGCTCTTCCAGCAGGGCCGGACGGCAGCGCTGACGCGGCCGGACGAGAGCTCTCGCCTGGGGGCCCCGGGTCGGGGCCCTGAGCGGACTGAGCCGGAAAGCACCGGCCTCTTCAGCGTAAGGCGAGGAGTCGTCAAGGAGTTCCAGGGATAGGCTCCTGAAATAGTTGAATGTTGGGGTGGGGAGCAGGGGCTCCCTGCGCGGCCTGTTAGGGCGGCGTTGACGGCGGGTCCTGGAGGCCTCCAGGTCCAGGTGGGCCATATCCCGGGTTGGGATGACCCCTTTTTCCTCATACCTGCGCACGAGGCTTTTGATCACCCTTCGTTGGATGACCACTAATGGGGAAAGGGGACGTGGGCGTCGCGTATTCCATGACATGGAAGCCATCATGGCGGTAGTGGCGCCATGTGGGGTGGCCGTCGTGGTTTTTCCCCTGCCCCTGCGTGGGCGAGGAGCGGATAGTGACCGTATCTCCGAAATAGCAACCTGATTCCTGAGAAACGAAGGGATCAACTCATCAGTACTGAGAGGAAAAGGATTGACAGCCAGTGCCCCAGCGTTCTTCCATTCTCCATGTCTGTGAGAAGGATCCATGCCAACACGCTGCAGAGCGGAGTTCCCCACGTTCTACTACCCCGACTTCCGGTGAGTTTCACGATAGGCCCGCTATTTTCTTGGCGGGACCAGGCACCGGATATCTGGATCTGGTGACACGTCAATCTACTGGTGTCTCGAACGCTACTAATATCCATATTGAGGAGAATAAAATTCACGTCGGGTTCACCATTTCTGTTTCCGACACTTTCGACGGGGCGCGCGCATCCGTCCGTGGAGGACGCACGGCTTGTTGCCCCGCATTCCCGCTTTCCAAAGGCGGGCGGCATTCATTCCTTGTTCAGGTACATCTGCTCCTTGATCGAAATGGGATGATGGGATGTCGGTTCTTCCTTCAATGGATTCCTCCTCGGAACTCGTCACCTAGTCCGGGTCTCCCTCATAGATTTAATACGTAGTTCGTGAAACTCTTCCCAGTGCCATGTTTCCATGGACACCGGTTAATTACACTGCTTCTGTCGGGACATTCCAAAGGGTCCAGTCAAGGCAGCAGCCTTCGATCAGGGGAGTAGTCATGTTGAGGCATCAGTAGCGTGTCTGGATGCTGGGGTACCTGGCATGTTTGTCCGTTATCCTTGACCACAAGGCTTCTCGAGGGCGTGGAAGCCCGAGGCATCCCACATCGAGTGCGGGGAATTATGTGTCACAGACACATATCTGAGGTTTTCATCAGCTTCTCGTGTTCAACACAGGGTATGTCGTAAGTTTAACGTCCAGCGAGGACGGATCAACCCAACCAGAGCATTAGCTTGGATAGATCAGATTCGAGGGATCCTCCTTGAAGGGATATTGATACCGGGGCCAGCCCATTGGCGATTGGTGAATGGAGTGGAAGGAGAGTGAGGTGGGACCATCGCTGGGGGGAGAAAGTGAAGTTGGGCTTGAGCCTTGACGAGGCTTCCTACATATCCCCGTGGCAGGGAATCAAAGTCCGCGTAGTTCGGGAAAGGTGGACCTTGGTCCGATGGGCATCGTCAGCGTACCGACGTGAAGGTGGACCTTGGTCCGATGGGTATCGTCAGCGTACCGACGTGAAGGTGGACCTTGGTCCGATGGGAATCATCAGCGTACCGACGTGAAAGCAGACCTGTGGGTCCACTAATGGTGGGATTGGACCTTGGGAAGGTTTCCTACGTACCATGCCTTGACATGGATCAAAATCCTCGTAGTTCAGGGAATACAGTTTAACGTCATGCGGGACGATAGTGAACCCTGACGTGAATAAGCGACGGGCGATGGGTGTCGGTGAACCGATGTAAATGAGGGACCTTGGTCCGATGGGAGTTGGGCTTGAACCTCTGGGAGGATTCCTACGTACCATGCCTTGACATGGATCAAAGACCTCGTAGTTCGGGGTGGTCACAACGGCTTGCCGTCGGACGGGAATTGCAGTTTAACGTCATGCTGGACCGGGGTGAGGCCCGACGTGAATGACGGATGGGTGGGCTTGAACCTCGTGGTGGCTTCCTACGTACCATGCCATGACATGGATCAAAGACCTCGTAGTTCAGATGGGGTTCGCCGGTAAACCGACATGAAAGTAGACCCGTGGGTCCACCATTTGTGGGCTTGAACCTCGTGTAGGCTTCCTATGTACCATGCCTTGACATGGATCAAAGACCTCGTAGTTCAAATGGGATGGGTTGCAATGGCTTATCACTGGACCAGAATGTAGTTTAACGTCATGCTGGACGTAGGTAGAACACGACGTGAATTGGGTGATGGGTGGGCTTGAACCTCGTGGAGGCTTCCTACGTACCATGCCTTGACATGAATCAAAGACCTCGTAGTTCAGGGGATAGGTGGGTCGCAATGTCTTAACACTAGACCGGAGTGCAGTTTAACGTCGTTATGGACGGGGGTGAAACCCGACGTGAAAGACAGGCGGGCTTGAACCTCATAGAGGCTTCCTAAGTACCATGCCTTGACATGGATCAATGACCTCGTAGTTCGGGGTGGGTTGCAATGGCTTTCCACTGGACAAGAATGGGACCCGACGTGAATGACGGATGGATGGGCTTGAACCTCGTGGAGGCTTCCTACGTACCATTCCTTGACATGGATCAAAATCCTCGTAGTTCGGAAGGTTTGCCGGTGAACCGACGTGAAAGTAGACCCGTGGGTCCACTGGTGGTGGGCATGAACCTTGTGAAGGCTTCCTACGTACCATGCCTTGACATGGATCAAAGACCTCGTAGTTCAAGAGATAGGTGGGTCGCAATGGCTTACCACTGGACCGGAGTGCGTGTTTAATGTCATGTTGGATGGGGGTGAAACCCGGCGTGAAAGACGGGTGGGCTTGAACCTCATAGAGTCTTCCTACGTACCATGCCTTGACATGGATCAAAGACCTCGTAGTTCAGGGGATAGGTGGGTCGCAATGGCTTACCACTGGACCAGAGTGCAGTTTAATGTCGTGCTGGACGGGGGTGAAACCCAACGTGAAAGACGGGCGGGCTTGAACCTCATAGAGGCTTCCTACATATCATGCCTTAACATGGATCAAAGACCTCGTAGTTCGGGGGATAGGTGGGTCGCAATGGCTTACCACTGGACCAGAGTGCAGTTTAACGTCGTGCTGGACGGGGGTGAAACCCGATGTGAAAGACGGGTGGGCTTAAACCTCATAGAGGCTTCCTACGTACCATGCCTTGACATGGATCAAAGACCTCGTAGTTCGGGGTGGGTCGCAATGGATTACCACTGGACCAGAATGGGACCCGACGTGAACGACGGATGGGTGGGCTTGAACCTCGTGGAGGCTTCCTACGTACCATGCCTTGACATGGATCAAAGACCTCGTAGTTCAAGAGGGGTGTTCGGGGTCAGGGTCGGTGCTCACTCTAAGCCCACGTGAGTCATGCTCGGTGTGAGAAACAAGAGGTTGCATGGACCTGACGATCACGTCGCGAGGGGTGCGTCCGTGAGAAGCGAAAAGGGGCTTACACGTTGGGCGGCCCATGGTGTTGGGACTTACTCCAGGATGGAGGCCCATACGGGGGTGCCTCTTTCCCTATCACGTCCTCCACCGACCTTGGTAGTGGGGAAGTACAGAGATGCACAGGTGCAATCATCCGTACCAAAGGTTAGGGGCTTACGCTCTGAGGCAGCCCTTCCCCTGCGAACATACGCCACTCCGACAAGGAGGATCTCATTCCATGTGCGGAAGAGTTCCATTCCCGTGGAGATGAGTGGTGTAAATAATGTTCGAGCTGGGGGGACCCTTCGTGAGGGAGACGAGGTTGGGTCACAGTTTAACATCATGTGTTGAAGACGTGGTGCTTGGCAGTTTAACGTCTTGCGGCTCGGACGAGGTGGGTTCACTCCACACCACTAGGACTTACATAACCGGTACCCTCTGGTCCTTGGGGAAGGGAAGGTACCGGTAAGGCCATGGTAAAGGGGGGTAGCGGGGCGAACCATCGAGTGGTCCACGTTAGCGTGGCTATGAGAAGAAGCAATATCCATTAGCATGCCTACGCGAAGAAGCATTAGGCGAAGCAACGCTACGGGTGGTATTGTCCATGGGACTTTGAAATCACATCGTGCAAACCTGGAGGGTCGCACGGGAAAGGGAATCGCTAAGCAAAGGAGTGTGCTTCACGAAGTGGGGTGCCTTGGCCTTATCATGGGGCATTGGTGTGAGTGGGAGGTGCTTCGCGAAGTGGAACAGTGTTCGCGGAGCACTGCCTCGCGAAGAAGGGGTGCCTCGCGAAGCAGGGTCCTGCGAAGCAGTGTGCTTCGCGATGTATAGTGATCCTGCCTTGGCATAGGGATCACTAGCATGGGTTGGGTGTTTCACGAAGCATAAACGCTCCGCGGCTGCCTGGGTTCCCTTGGGAATCCCCTTCCTCCGCGAAAACCCTTGAGCTTTGCGAAGGACATCCCTCCCGGAAGAGGGGCTCAAAACGAGACAAAGCAGAGGCTTCTCGCGAAGTAGAAATACCTCGCGGAGCTCATGATTCCCGGGGAAAATAGTGCTTCGCGATTTGGGAGAGGAGAAGCTGAAAGGTCGGATTGTCCTTCCTGGGACTCAGGGGGAGTCCAGTATTTATAGGGAAGGGGCGCCGCGAAGCAGGGCTCGCGCGCCGCCTCTGGAGCTTCGCGGTGGCTCGCGAACGTCAAATGGGTTCGCGGAGGATTACCGCCTCTGGTGCTTCGCGGCACCTTGCGAATGTCAAATGGGTTCGCGGAGGATTACCGACTCTGGTGCTTCACGGTGCCTCGCGAACGTCAAATGGGTTCGCGGAGGATTACCGCCTCTGGAGCTTCGCGGCGGCTCACGAACATCAAATGGGTTCGCGGAGGATTACCGCCTCTGGAACTTTGTGGCGGCTCGCGAATGTCAAATGCGTTCGCGGAGGATTACCGCCTCTGGAGCTTCGCGGCGGCTCGCGAACGTCAAATGGGTTCGCGGAGGATTACCGCCTCTGGTGCTTCGCGGCGCCGCCATGGTTGGGGCGCTTCGCGGCGGGGCTTCGCGCCGGAGCTTCGCGGCGGAGCTTCGCGAAGCAGCGCGCCAGCCTTTTTTGTTCCTTTCTTTCGGGCCACATTTTTGGCGCCAACAGACTCATTAATAATATTCTTAAAGTATATGAAAAAATACACACATCCACAGATAGGAACATCTAATGACACTTATAAATGTTTTTTTTTGACTGGAAGATCTTGTTCTCAATAATCCTAATGGACCTTACCAATGGCATGCACCATGAGAAGGTGCCTCAAATTCCTATGAGTCTCCAACCATGATAGCATATATCATTTGTTCCCCTCAAATGATATCATCTGGATACATAACATATACTCATGAATAATGTCATATAACATCTAGGTTCTCATCATAGCAGGAATCAAATTTGACCTTTTAGTAGGATAGTTACTCTTAAGACATTATCACATACAATTTCACGTAGAAGTATAATCACTATGTGATATGGAATTTAAGAATATTCAATACAATGAATATATATTATAATTAAGTATAGAATAATTTTGTTCTAGGGAACCAAATACAATAGACTCCCACTTGAACAAGATCCGACTACTAAAAACCTTCTATTTTATTTCTCTCATATGATATTAATGCTTCTTCTGAGATAGGCTAGGTCCTCTATATTTTCTTCTGTGGATACTCTTCTCACTGCAACTTCACCCCTCTGATAGAAATACCTCAATATGTGATACATCTAGAGTATATTATTTGTTTTTTGATGTGAACTTGTTTCTTTTGCAAGATTGACCATTGTAGAATTATCACAACACAATGTGATTGGGCATTTACTATTAGGCACTACATCAAGTTCTTGGAAAAAGACCTAAATACAAATGGTTTCCTTTGATGCATTAAGAGACACTATATACATGGAATCCTCTGTAGAATAATATTAAACTAGCCACTATGAACTTTTCTAGATCAAATCTTTTTTATTGAGACAAAGAAAATTTATCTTGATTGCGACATCAGATCATTCTGATCTTTCTTAAAACTAGCATCTTCATACCCTATTATGATAAGATCCTCATCTCCTCCGTACACTAGGAACATATCCATAGTTCCTCTAAGGTACTTAAGGATATTCGTAATAACATTTAAATGTTGTTCTTATAGATCTACTTGATATCAACCTACTATTCTTAGCACATAGGAAACATCAAGTCTAGTACATAACATGGTATACATGATTGGTCCTATGATTGAAGCATATGGGATCTTACTCACTCTATATTTCTCATGATGTGTCTGGGGAATCATTTTCTTAGAAAGATATCAACCATGTGACAGTGGAACCGAATCCCTCTTGGATTGATACATATTAAATCACATTAGGATTTATCCAATGTATGTATTTTCAATTAGTCCAATCATCAGCTTGGATCTATCACGAATGATCTTGATCCATATAAAGTAGGATGATTTGCCTATGTCCTTCATAGAGAATCACTTGTTTCACCATTTATTAACTGACTTTATGGCTGGTATGTTGTTTTCATTATGTATTATATTATCATCATAATATAATAGGATATCAACCACCTTAGCTTTTAATTTTTTTTATACTAATGACACAAATTCATTTATCATAAAACCAAATTATCTTATTGCTTCATTTAATAAAATACTCCAAGACCCGTAAGCTATCTAAAATCCATAAATGGATCCCGACAACTTGAAATACATTTTTGCATCACCTGGAGTGGAAAACCATTCTGGTGGTGTCATATAAACATCTTCCAAAAGGCTCCCATTAAGGAATGCAGTTTTGACATCAATCTACCAAATCTCATAGTCATGGTAAGATGATATAGAATGTATGATTATGATGGATTTAAACATGGAAAAAGGAAAATTGGTTTCATTGTAGTCAATTCCTGGATGTTGTTTAAAGACTTTTCCAACTAGCCTTGCATTATAAGTACTTACTTTACCTTCCATGTCTGGTTTCCTTTTGAATTAAAATTTACATTGAACAAGCTTTACATCAACTAGAACATCGACCAAAACCCAAAATTGGTTCTGATACATTGAGTTCATCTCAAAATTCATGGCTTATCACCATCATTTATCATTTGAGTTCTCTACTGTGTCCTTGTAGGAGAGAGGTTCATCATTGTCCAACAATAATGAGTCACCATACTCGGTGACTAGAAATCAATATATCTCTTGTTACCTTGCACCTATTACACTCATACATAGTACTTGTGTTTCAGGAACAACTTAATTCCATGGGGACTATGTAACTTGTTCCAATTACAACTCTTGTTTATCTTGAGAATCAACTTCATTGATGTGAATATTTCTCCAAATATACTTTTTAGCATGTGATCCCTCTAATGAATGAATAATTATTGATCGGTGGTAACATTATTTTCTGAGGGGTTGTATAGGTAGTATCCCTTTGTTTCCTTATGAATCCATATAAAGATACAGCTCATTCTCCGAGGTGCTAGTTTGTTTCATGATAAAGCCTTAACCAATGCGTCACTACCCCATACATGTGAATTTCAAAAAATGGGTTTATTTCCACTCTATATCTTGAAGGGAATCCCATTTTACAATTTAGTTACTACTTGGTTTTTATTCTATTTTTTGTAATGTATATCCACAGAAGGATAATAGTAGATCTGCATTACTCATCATCGAAATTACCATTTTCAACAAGGTATAGTTCTTCGTTTCACTAACACCATTCGAATGTGGAGTACAAGGTGATGTTAGTTGAGATAGAATCCCAAACTATATTAGAAACTCAATAAATCTTGGTTATGATATTCACGACCACAATCTTATCAAATATTATTTATCTTGTTACCAATCTGATTCTCTACTTTATTGTTGAATTCCTTTAATTTCTTGAAGAACTAAATCTTATACATCATTAATTAGATATATCCATATCTACTAAAAAAATCTGTAAAATATATGAAGTATGAATATCCTCTACATGATTCAAATAGAAATTTTCCACATAAATTAGTGTGTATCAATACTAGAATCTTTATGTCCCTTTCACCCTATCCTCCAAATGGTGGTTTGGTTAATTTTCCTTGTAAACAATCATGACATATTTCACATTGTTTTAGATCAGGTGAGTCTAAATAACCATCATGACATAGATTTTTCAAAAACATCTCATTTAAATGACCAAGATTGTATTGAAACAACATGGTGTTATAAGTGTCATGTGAACTTGAATCCTAATCAATTTTCAAAACATGGATTTCATAATTGAATACATACAAAACATTATTTAAATTTTCCATACCATAATATATGTTTTCCTTCTAAGATAGGAAACTTTTATATCTGAAATTTTAACTAAACCCATCTATATCTCAACTTGATACATAAATAGTGTTATTGGTAAGAGTGGTTACATAATAACAATCTCATAAAACCAAAATCATTCCTGTTTGAAATGAATATTGGTATTCACCGATGTCCAGAGAAGCCATCTTCACACCATTGAATGCTCATAAATCCACATCTCCTTTGGAAATTTACTAAAGACTACTTGGTTTTTTCATTTCAATACAAATATGATCCCAAAAATCTATATCTAATACCAAATGTGTAGAGACATAAATATTGAACTTGATAACGAAATCACCTTTAGCTTCCTCCGGCCTCTAGGTGTAGTTCCTCTTCTAGTGTCCAAGCTTGACACCTGGAAAACATACACCACCTTTTCCTATCCCTTACTTTGGATCTTCTTCATCATAAGGGGATGATTATCAGACGATTTTGTCTATTTATAGGTCTTATGCACCTTTTCTTTGTCCTTTTCATACTCACCATTAGGTCTGCAAGTTTGTCACACCCCATGACCTTATCCACTTAGAATATCTTGGTCATATGTTCTGATAGGATATTGTAATTAAATATCATATTATTATTCACAATAATACTAGATAAGGCCCTCGGATGTAATTAATGTATGATATCTATATGCAAATCATATGGGAATTTAATCCCAAGGATGTTTAGACTATCAAGGTAGCTACTATTCCTGACTACATGAGGTCCATCCAGCACAGAATCTCTATGCATAGTCATAAACAAATAATTTGAGATCTCATACCTCTCTTGTCTCAGCATCTCTTGATATAGATCTTGAAGGTGACACAATATTCTATAATCAACCTTTTCCAAATGTTACTTCTAGATCTTATTGGACATTATTGATAGCCTGAAGCACTGAATAATTATAGAATCAATCCAATGTTCTTCAAATAGAGAGAGCTCTTCATCACGCACCTCATTTCCATGACCAACTAGTAAAGGTTATTACAACACATAAATTCTCTTTTAATAGTGGATTATGTTGTGTAAAAACCACTACGACTCCTGGAAATTTTTTCCAGTGATAAATCATTACTTCTCGAGTATAGATCACATCAATAAGGTTGATGTAAATTTTAATATTGCTTCAACAAATAACATGAGCATAGATTTAGAACATTATTTGATAAAATTAATACAAATAAATAAATAATTATTTATTAGTCTCCAACCATTTTATCGAAACCCAATATACCTCACAACAAGATCCGGAATATCATATTTCTTGGACATTCTATTGTGAAAGATCCATATTCAAATATCATCACATAAAATTTGGTTGATCAGGAAACATGAATGGTTTTAGGTAGAAATTTCAAATGCCAAATGCATTAAATCACAATTCCATGATCTATTTAGTGGACTCTCTAATCCTGAAACCATTACTTTAGATTTACTCATTCATTTCTTCTATGGTACACCAAGTACTACATGTCCATTAACCCTTCATGTTAACCATGTTAAGTCAACAAAAAACCTGAAATTTTAATTCCCTGATAATTTAATGCACCGCTACATTGGCTGGTCGTGAACATTGAACTATGGAATGATTCTAACAAAACTAATGGAATGATATACTAAAATAATATTTTATTGAGAGATTTAATCCTTTCTGTGTAAATTTGAAACTATTATATTTATTGAATTCTTATTAATATTAATTTTTCTTGACTGAAGAGATTATGCATGTATTAGATAATAATTATGAATAAGAAAGTTTATTTTTGTATTGTGTTGCATGATTTTTAATTCAATAACTATGTGATTGTGAAAAAATATCCATAATGAATAACGATGAAACTAATAGAAATAGAATAAATGTTATGAAAATGATATTATTGTAATGGTTAGTTTATCTAGTTGTTAATAAAATAACCATTGAACTATGGTAGAAACACCTTGAACCGTTTATGTTTCGTGTTTACAGATTTCCACATGTCCACCTTTGTATGTTCTTGGATTGGTTTTTCCACAGATCCTTACTTGAATCACATCCACTATCTTGGGAGATCCATTGATTACATATTATTTTACTCAAACTTCGGTGAAAGGTAAAATGGGTTTTACATAAAAGAAACCATGGGACTGGAATACCTACATATTAATGAGTAGAGAAGGCATGAAAACCAACAATTTAATTTAATAATAAATTTAAAGGAAACCAATCACATTCAAAGTCCTGGTCAAGATTATGATCCTAAAAATGAATGAAAATAATTACACATTTATTAAAACTATAATTCAATTATTTATTCATTCTTATTTACGATAAATAATCCTTGAATCAGTTAATTATTATATTTAATTAATCAATCCTTTTATCAAAATCCTTTTCTGAATTTCCTTGAGATTCTCATCCATAATTATTTTAAACAATTTAACTAAATTAATTTAAAATTAACCATGTACAAAAATGTACCTTGGAGGGAACATGGTGATTAACTATTTAAATGTACCCATCATGTATTATACAAGTATTTTATTTTACTCTTTTGGCATATGGAACACAAGATTTAATTCCCACTATCACAACGTGTACATAATAGATGATTACAAGAATCACCTGATCTTTTCATCCATATGTTAATATTATGTGCAAAATTTAAGCACCTGTAATAAGATTTATAGATTTCATGAAGATAAGAACATTAAAAAAATATTATAGTTTTAAATATGTGAAATCTGTTAAAAGTATATGGAATTTATAACTGAATACATGATTGTACACTATTCACCATCTATATGATCTATATGCCTAGAGACTTATCATGTGTTGAATACTTTGGAAATATCAGAGCACACGACATATCCCATAGTCCAGAGGCCATGTTGACTCCAAGATTCATGGTCACTTGTTATCTAAGACATTTACAGAATGCTGGGACAAATAGTAACCCGAAAGGGAGTACACATCGTGTCCAGTAGGCCAAACGACATGTAGTTTTGTAACCGTGTGACTGTATGTCCCTACCCACACATGGTGTAAAAATTAACTACACTATATTTCATTAATTCACAAGTGTTGAGTTATTTCTAAACTACTCCTGGTGCATTGAACACAACTACATGACCTATAATTCCTATTACACGACATGTATTATTGTGTTACCTAGACAAATTTTTTGGAACCTATAGATGAGAGCCTCGATTTAATTTTATTTATAATATTAAAAATTTATTTTTGATAGATGGGGAATGATTGGGAAAATTAGATATCACAATTCATAATTAAATAATGATTAAACATGAATTGAAAAACTAAAATATGTATCATTAAATCATCAATAAAACTAAAAAATTATAAACAATGGCATGCTTACACTGATACCTCTTGTAAGATCGTGTGTAGTGGAAGTGTGGGAGGGGTGGTACCCAACTTTTCTTTTTTCCATTATCAATGATTAATCTGAGATCAAGTGATGATGAACACCGTGACAAATGGTTTTAAATCAAACAATAAGAAATGTTTATTAACCCCGAACGAATAGAGAAGTGATTAAAACATTTTGTGAACAATGAATTTAATTAAATAAGGTTTACCTATAAGAAGATTATTTCTTCTTTGATGCATCTGACCACATATCTGCAGTTCTCCACCATTGCGTAGTAGAATCAAATAATAGGATTACTCTAGCAGTGATTCACACATGCTCCACATATCTTTGGACATCATCGAAAGAGTCTCTGATTTCTAGCATGAATGACCCTTTCACTTGTGATGTTATTCTTTGATAACATTGAGAAGAGATTCCAAAGCGTTCTCCTTGATATGGTAGGGGAAAATCTGCACATGATCCTTAACTTGGTTGGTAAGGACTCCATAAGTGCATCCAAGTGACTGGGGATCAAATCCAGGCAGAGGCAACATTTCCGGGGTATTGTAGCAGTACTGTAGTAGGTACTGTAGCGGGAACTATGCAGTACTATAGAAGGTACTGTAGTGGGAAGTGTAGCAGGAACTGTTTGGTACTCTAGCAGCTGGGAATACGCCCCCATTTGGATTTGGTCCCTGAGTCCTGTAAAGCCTTCAGGCCACCCAGGACTTCGAGTCAGTAAGGCCTTTGGGCCACCTCAAGGCTTTCAGGCAACCTTAAGTGTAGATGCAAACCAGACAACATACAAATGAACAAGATATAGAAGGAGGGCGAGTAAGAAGATTTCACCACAACAGAAGCTAAACAGATTTCAAGAATGAGAGGGTATGACACCTTCCATCGGGACAAGCCTGTACATGCACAGGAATTCCTAGCTGAACAGCCATGCAAAGGTGGAGAGATGATTTCACGATGAAGATGTTGGGGAGGATCAGTTCCAAGTAGTTATTCTGGGTTGTATGCAATGTTTGAAGCCTACGGTCAATGAATTACTCTAAGGCCTACGAGCCATGTAATACTTACGCTTGTGGGCCTTGTACGGGTTCCACGTCACCCCTTGAATGGTGGATTATAAAAATCAATAAAAAATGAAGGCTTGCGGGCCATTGGAGGTGGTAGGGGAGAATCCCTTTCATTCTTGAGAGTGTTATGGGTGAGGGATGAACTTTCTAGGCATGAGAGGATTTTTTGTTAATCCATTGTGTATAAATATTTTCTTGGACAGGGTAATGAGAATATAATTATAATCGGGTATTTTATCACTAGGTTTAAAATAATATAATTACACAAGTCCCCTAATTTATATTATTAATCCTAGAGAAACGCCATGTTAAATAATAATAATATTATTTATTAGTATTTTTTAACTTGTGCTTAACATGAAAATTATTATCAAATATTATTTAAATAATATTAAATATTATTATTTCTCAATGGACCCTTAAACCTGTTCCATAAATCATTCAAAATATTTAATGGACCTTGAATAATGTTTATTTACTTATTTAAAAAATATCAGGTCATTATTTTCCAATGAATATATAAATATTATATTCACTAAATTGAAAATTAATATTTATTAATTATTACAACCACAATATATTATCTTGTATAACTAGTGTTAAAATAAAAGTGATCAATAACACATGAATAATTATTAAACCATGATCATGAATAATATGTATTTATCTTAATAAATATATATATATGTAACTGGGATACTAGATACACTTAGTGTGGGCCTCTCTAGGCCTCATTCTCAGTGGAATTATGTGGAGCAGCCTAAATTCCAAGTATAGAATCTAGAAACATGCCAATGCACCCATAAAGTAATAATTTAATGCTGTAGTGACATGTCACCTGATAAAAATGATTACGAAGTTATATAATCCCACAATCTATATATCGCTAATCAAGCTGTTTGCATGCCCGTTCCATCTACCCATGTTTTTGATTTCTATTTCTTCAACATCATGGATTTGAACTTACCTATATAACAAAATGGACATGGATTTATTTAGGCTATATAATTTCCATCAAACAACCTCTAAAATTATCTTCATTTATAGAATAGAATGGAAAAAAAGATTTGTCACATTTTTCGTTAATGTAATGTTAGTCGGGATGGACCCAACATATTCTACCTCACAGTGAACTTATCTCATCATAATTTTCTTCAATATATGTTAGTGTATGATAAATAGTACTTATTAATAATAATATTAATGCCTAAGGACAAATACACAAATTTTCATATATGAAGATCCAATGACACTTATAAATGTGGGGTTTTTACTGTTGGGTTTCATTATCATAATATCCTCTTGAACATTACCAAGGGCATACACCATGATAGAGTGTCTCAAATTCTTATGAGTCTCCACCCTTGATAGCCTGTATCACTTTTTCCCTCAAATGATATCATATGGTAATAGAAAATATATTTAATAATTTTTTCATGGAACTTTCAATTTCTAATCATAGTAGGGATCCACTATGACCTTTTAGTGTGAATTTTACTATAAGAACATTATCACATACAAAGTCATAAAGAAGAACAATCACAAAGTGATAAGTAATTTATTTATATTAAAAACCATGAAGATAAGTTATCATAATGTAAAAAAGAAGTTGGTTCTAGGGAACCAAATCCAACTCATGAGGAATTTAATATATGAGGACGTGACTACTACATGATGATGGAGCCATGTCCTACTCATAAACGTGTTGTTGGTTGTGTCTTGTGAGACAACCATGAAGTTAGTTTCTACTACCTAGCTAGAAAATGAGGAATTCAAATAGATTCAGCCACACGATCTCTTATCAGTCCTATCATAACCCTGAATCATCAGCTCTAGAGGGCCTAAATATTCTTTGTTGAGTTATATCTTGAAAATTGTAATGATATGGATAAATATGATCCTAAAAACAGTGTCAAAAATATAGCAAAAAACTTATATTCCATTGAACTGGATATTGAGATATAACACAAAGATGTGCCCAATACACCAAATAACTCTCATCTTATCCATAAAAAGTGTAGAAGTTAGGACAATATGATTTTTCATATTCATCTCTATGAAATAATTTGGCTATCAGAACCTCAAACTCAAACTAGTGGGGGCTCAGCAAAAATTCTAGAAGAGATTCATTTATTTCCTCTAAAAGACAGTGGGACTCATGTATCAAGATCATGTTACGAAAGATGGATATACTTATCGAAAAATCATTCTTTTGGGATAGGACCACATTCCAACCCACTTGGGGTTGTGTTGCATTGAGAATCACAATGAGAAATTCAGAAAAAATGATAATGTTTCGACTGGTTTTGTGATATTTTACTGATCATAGAAGTTTCCAAGAACCACTTTCAGCAGACTATGGGCTGACTGAAACCCAGCTAATCATGACTGATCTTGAAAAAACCATGGTGGATCTGGCTGGTCAACAAACATGGTCAATGGTGGTCGTAGATCTGGTGAAGTGGCATTCTTGACCTACACAATGCTCGTTTCCTGGTTTCAATGGAATATAAGACTTAATTTGACAAGAAGATCCAAGCATTCTGATGTCTTTCTTTTCCCTGTAGACTTATTCAATGGCTTCAGCTAGGAACATTTTGAAGGTTTTCCTAACATTTCTCATTATTAGAGACCAAACAAGGATCCACAAAAACCATGGTATTTATATTAGCATGCTCTTGATCATCCTCAGTGGAGTCCCCTGTGAATGGGAGAACTCTGATAGAGAGAGGGATACCTATCTGTAGTGGAATAAAATCTCCGAAAGTGATAGATTTATTTTTCACCATTGTTGGACTCTTGAGTCCCCTTTTCCACTGGTTCCTTCCCTTCTAACATGTTGATGGCTAAGAAGTCTATGCAGAAGAAACATTTGGAGGAGGAGTAACATCTTCGGGAGGCTCAGAATGTCCTAGACATGAACATATGATTCATTAGGGGTGAGAAACTTCACTATGGAATAATAGACATCATGATTTTGAGTCCCATAGTCAGAAACATGCTTCCATTCACCAAATCCATCATTGTCACTATCAGACTCTTCAATGATTTTTTGCATCATGTTTCATCAGTTCGACCAATATGATTAGACAATTTCTTATATGGTTATAAATATAGTCCTTGAATATGTTTCATTGAATGATGGTATTTCAAGGAACATATAGTATGGAAATTAATTTTTTATGATTTTTCTGGTTGAATACCTCATGTATTTTTCATCCGAGAAGCTTCAGGACCCCCTAACACTGGGCACTAGAGAAGTAACTGGGAACCTTTTCCTCTAAGATGTAATATGTCTAGTTTCACAAGTCTAGAGGGGGATTCCTAGGAGTGGGATCCTGACATGAATGTTGTAGTGGTAGACGATCATGAGCCACATTTTCACATAATGGTAGAGGTTCTTGTTGTGTAGGGACTTACATATTTTTGGGGTGATGAGGTACAACTTAGTGAGGATGCATCTGTTGATGGGGCGGTTCCTGGTGAGGTACTGATGGAAACAACTATAGATGCTCCGGATCTCTAACTGACACTATGGTGGTGGTCTTTACCTTGGAATCTCTTCTTGTACGGGCTGGAGGAAACAACGGAAGTGCATGCCTGGCCTGTTGAAAATTTTAATCTAGGTGATGATACTTATTATAAAAATCCTGAAAACCACCAGGAAAATTCATAGTGGTGGGGGTGGGATCTTCTTTAGTGTTGACATTTTCAACAAACATTATCACCAGTGGATATCTAGTTAGTGTTGTATTTAGTGAGTATTTGAGGAATTTCAACTTAGTATTAATGTTTGTGATGCTCCCATCTAGCCACTACATTCACATGAAGAGGTTGGAAATACTCATCTTGCATGTGGTACCACTAAAATGATATAAAAAATTCCTGTAAAGATCATCCTAGACCATGATAGACTCATTAGGTAACTGGGTTTACTAAACAAACGCATGACCTTCAAATGTCTGAAAAAAACCTTCTGAGCCTGGATGCTCTATTCTTCTTTTGGGGTTACCAACATGTTCTTGCACCTATATATGAAGTGTGTGAAATGATGTAATAGATTTTCCATCTAATTAAAGGAGGATAATTTTGGATTCTTGAAGTCTGAGGGGATTTAATATCATCTGCCCATGATGGACATGGCTTACCATCAGGTGGTATTGTGACTTGTTGAGTTTCCAATGCTTCGAAGAGGGCGATAAACACTACTATTTAATCCTGGAGGGGTCCCAATCTAGATGGTTATTCCTAACAACTAGGGAAATGATGGGAATATCCCCATGATAATCTGGTTAAATAGATCATGGAGAAAGATATATAGACTCTTAGTGGAATCTTGCTGGTTCTCTAGTGGAATGGCCTGTTTAGGATCCAAAGGGAGAATATTCTACTACTCAGGTGGATTCAATGATGTAAACTGTGCTCGATTTCCATGGTCATGGAATTCATCTTTGTTGGGATGTCCAGGAATTCCAGACCCGTGTAGGGGAAAATGGATAAAATTGAACTGTTGATATTCCATCAATGATGGTAGAGTAGAATGGTCCTTTCTAGGATTATAGTAATTCGGTCATTGCTCCCTAATGATCCCATTGATGATCCATTGCTGGACTATAATCTATTCTCTCCATGTTTCATTTCTAGTAATAACATCTATCTTCTAGAAGTAATCACATTGATATAAGGGAATGATCATTTCCATTCCCTTGTTGTGACAATGAAAAATGGTTTGTGATGTTTAAGGATATGATAGGTCGAGATATTTCTTCTGGTGATAGGTGATAATATTTTATGAGACAATGAGGTGGTGAGCTATCCCTCCTGGATGATCCTCATCATTTTCCTCTATGCTGATTTCCCCATCCTTTGGAAACATGACATCAATCATGTTTACTATAAACAAGCCTAGAATATACTTGATGTCACCAAGTAAACATGGATGCCTCTTGATGGGTAAGAAATGTAGAGTAGCATATGGACCTTAATTATGGAATTTCCCTTGTAGGGAGGATTTTTCAATGATTCTATGGAGCACAAAAAATCTATGAATGCATATCGCTGAAGGATCAAGTGATAACTAAGTGGCATAGGTTGTTTCACAACTATAATTATTTCAAGTCCAACCATGAAGTATTGTTATCCAATGTCATCAAAGAGTTCTTATATATTAGGTTAGACAAAATGAAGACAAAATAGGATGAAATTCCTTGGCCATAGAGTATAGAGAAATCACAAGACCTTTTCCAGATTTAGATACTCCAGAATGTCAAAGTTAGATGTTTTATTAGGATAGAACATTTTTAAAAGATTTTTGGTTGTGAGAGTGTCACATATGCTTCCCCATTCTGGAGCGGGCCGTAAAACCTTGTTTCCCCAATCTCTAGCTGGAACATATCGAAGAGCTATCAGCAAAGGCATAGACATGATCCATAGCGTTGACAAAAGAACTGATGGAGGGACCACTAAACATATTTTCTGATCAATTACCTACAGATAATCTCTCAGAGGTGGCACTTGTGACACTTCCACATCACTTTGTTATAGAGTACTAACCAATGTCTCAAGTGAAAAGGAAGCACCAGTAACCTTTGGTTTTTATAGATGCTTCTGATCAATCATATCCCAAAAACACACTCCAAGCTCTCCTATAGAGCTATAGTGAATAGATGGTGATGAAAGAGACGTCTACACCATGAGACCATGGAAGGGAGCCTATTCTTATTCCACATACATATATTTGTGGAAGGATTCAGTAATTTGGTGGAACCCATCCTCAAGGATGGTGAGCTTCACCAACTGGGCTCTAGGCATGGACTCTGATATAGAGGTTTGGGGGGAAGGCTCCATCAATAGGGCCCATTCACCATTAGAGTCCTAGAAATTTACAAGATTCATGATGACCTAACAGTTCTTTGTGATGTTATTTCAGAGGCATCAATTCCCCCTTCCACCCAAGGATGGTTAAAGGGGGCTGGTAACTTCTTAAGAATGATGATGACATTCATTATAATGATTGAATTAAAGTGTGGTGGGCCTCCAAATTGATGATATAATGTGTGAGTAAAATATTGTAATATATATAATGGGACATGGGGAGGATATCCATATCTATTTCCTATGGAGTCGGGTGTACATCTAATTTATATTTTATGGCCGCGAGGAGAACATCACGTATTTGGCCATCAACATAGAAAAGAGGAACATTACTATTATCATTGAGACATGGGGAGGACCACTATGTCTGATTTCGATGGAGAAGGGAGGACCCCATCGTAAATGGGACAATGCGTGAAGTGGAACTTCGCTAGTATCAATATAAAACCCGGGAGGACCTTTATGTTGGATAGGAATAACATAGAAATAGAATTCATTCTAATCATGGAGGGATCATGGGAGACCTCGTCTTAGGTTAGGTAAGACCTTCACTGGAGTTGGGGATGGTGTGAGGAGGACCTTCATGCCATGTTTTTGAGACATGAGGAGGGCCTTTGGATGTTGGACCATAGGGATGTGGAGGAACTTTGTAACGATCACCATAAAGAAGGGGAGGACAAAAACTCTATTTGATGTTTTGAAAAAGGGGAGGACCTCCCAGTTGGGTGTGAGAGCGGGGAGGAGCTCCACACTATTTGGTGACTACTTGGGGAGGACCGTTATGCTAAGTCTCATTGCTACAGAATAACCAGTAAGGGCTACTGGGAATACCAATGGTTTGGTGAGTCAACCCAACACACCCATGGGAAGAATGAGGGGTTGATCCCAGTTGGGAACTGAACTGTACCTTCTCTCCATTAGAAGAGAACTAAGATTTTGTGTTTGCGGTGGAATAAGCCACTAATGTTGTTGAAGATGATGCCCCATCACCAGAATCCTCCTGGGCATGGGAATAAAACTTATGATGGGAGATTTGAATACGGGATGGCAGAGTAGGGTTATGGGCCACCTGTTACTTGGCCTGAGAAAGTGATCAATGTTTGTGATGACGAGTTTTAGTGGGATACCTCTTAATAGATTTTGAGGTGGTAGCCATCTTTAGGTGACCGGATCATCCCATACCCCATCAACGTAAGTGAATGAATCATAAAATTATTCTAGAGAAAGACTCGAAAAATATTTCATTGTTTGAGTGGGGAGTAGTGGATCCTTATGTGGCCATTGGGGGAGTAGGGATTTCTAGGTGCTAGAGCCTCTCCATCCTTGCAGTCTATGTATGAATGACCCCTCCCACTCGTACATTCATACGAGGGTTTCAATCACCCTTAACTAGATAATATCCTATGTTTACATTGGTGAAGTGGAAAATGAGTGCATAGTATTCATATTCTAGAATGAAGTCGAGGAATAAGTAGAATTACATAGGATTGCTGCATTAACATTTACCATGCCTCTACGTCTACGGGTAAGAGGTGACTGATTTGCTATAGCATGAGATCAGGAATATATGGAGGGTCAACTATCAATATGGATATCAAGAAAAATATGCTTAGTGAACCAATGTTATCAAATTTTCTATGGTTTTGAGAAAAATATCCACACCAACAATACCCGTTACTGGTATTCCCATTGATTAAATTCCACAATTTCAGGTGAGTTTCACACCATTCCAACTATTTTTACCATGGGACCCAATGCCAGATAGTTGGATCTGGTGACACACTCATCCATTGGTACCTCGAGTGCTACCAATACCCATGTTGAGGAGAAGAGATTCAGTTTGGGTTCACCATTTTCTATGGAGGACAGACATGGTGTCTGAGTAGAATCATTTACATGATTAACTACATTGCTAATTCCAACAGTTAGAGGAGAACGACTTCATATTGGGTTCACCGTTTTCTATTTACAACACTTTATGACACATTGTGACTTTTACTGGGGTGAGAAGCCTACCAAAATGTGGATCTCTTGCTAGTAGTGCAGTGTAACAACATTCCCACATTCAATGTTTATTTACATTCATTGCCTCTTCAGTGATGTTTTCTCCTTGAATTGAATGAGATACATGGATGTCTATTTTAAAATCATTGGATTACTCCTCGGAACTTGTTTCCTAGTCCATGTATCCCACATAGAGTAATACATAGTTCGTAAAGTAGTTCCTTGTGCCATATATTTTTTAACACCGACTAATTACACTACTTATGTATGAACATTCTAAATGGCCTAGATAGGGTAGAAACCTTTGGTAAGGGATGTAGTCAATCTCAGTATCTCAGGACATGTCTGTAAACTGAAACACATGATCATTGGTATTCTTCCTATGAGGAGGGGATCTTTGGGGAATGGAACCAGACACTTCCATCATTGATCATGATTTATATTATGAATTGGACATCTTCATAGGTTTTCCTCAGGCTTCCAAGGCTAAGTACGTGGTGGACCACTAGTTTAGCATCTTGCAGAGATGAATGCTAATGGAATAGTTTCAGAGGTTTTCATTAGACATCCAATGTTAAGCATGAGATTGAACTTGATTTTAACCACATATAGAGACTGTTTCTGAATACAATGTTTTTGAGGTTTTCCATAGACTTCCCATGTTCTGCATGAGGTTGGCTGTGAGTTCAATGTCTTGTTGAGAAGGATGATGAAGGTGTAGTTTCTGTGGTTTTCCAAAGACATCCCATGTTTAACAAGGGATTGGCCATGAGTTTAACATATTTTAGAGATGAGAAAGTGTTGATCTAGAAACCAATATGAGAGGATCAAGGAGGCTCCCCCCTAAAAAGTGAATACTATAAGGATGGATCAGAACTTCCAAAAATAGTGGATTCAGTGTGGTGTGTCCCATAAAGAGAAGATGTAACACTCTGAGGGTATGTCATGAATAGAGAGAAAAATTGGATGGAATGGGGATATTTCAAGGCAAGATAAATGTCCTAAGAGGATCACTCTTGTTTTGATTGTGTTGGAAATGTGCATGATTAGCTGGCCAGGTTCTACTAGGAGCATCACTAGTGTGGATGATATGGCATGATTCCACCAGGATTTGGAAACATAGGTAAAATCAGGAAGGGTAATGATACAAATGTATGGAATCAATGCATTGTTTTTTGTATTTTTGGTATTTTTATTGAACCTAAGAGAGTCTTCCTATATACCCAGTGGCTAGGAATTAGTGTATACATAGTTCAGTGGGCTTATGGGACACCAAAGTAGGAGACCCGTTTTAAAGGAATGCATGGATAGGGAACTGAAAAAGTGGGAATGGGTTTGGGAATGATCCTATTGAGAAAATAATGAGATTGACGATGGATGATGGGCTTGAACCAAAATTAGGATTCCTACATATCCCAGTGAAGGGGAATCGAATTCCATGTAGTTTAGGTGTTCGATGCAGGTTAAAGTCATAAAGTAAGGAAGATAATTGTAATGCAGTTTAAAGTACTGAAATTAGGACGTGATGTTGTAGTTTATGTTTATGAAACAAGACAAGTCCACACAGTTTAAATTCATCCAGAGTATGAAGTAGAAATGATATGAATGATGGTGATGGGATTGGACCTCATAAGGGATTCCTACATACACTGTTTAGAAAAAGGCATCAAATCCATGTAAGTTAGATGCTCGGGGCATATGTGTGACTAGATGCCTATGGGAGTGGTATCCCTATGAGGGAACACCGAATAGAGTTGGATCCAAAGGATGGAGTTAAACAGAAATGGGAATGGGGTTGATGTGAACACATGAAGAGGTATATCTAAGGATTGGGCCTGCTTAAGAGTGCGGCCCTAATGGGTTCCTTCACATGGACAAGGTTGTTGGGATTATGGGTCTTACACATGGTTAGTGGCCCAAATGGGAACCTTAACCAGTATAAGGGTGTTTAAATTATGTTGATGTTGGGCTTGAACCTTAACAAGGGTTCATACGTACCCTATTTAAGACACATGGATTAAAGTCCACATAGTTCTGGAAAGGAGGGCTCTGGGTCTTACAACCAAAGAGGAAGCCCATCATATGATTAGGGATAACGAATTACTGTGGCCAATAATGTGGTCTAATATTTTGAATTAGAGTTAACTATCATGTAGATATTGATGGGATTGAACCTCTGGTAGGCTTCCTATGTACCATGTTTATAATATAGGGATCAAAACCCACATAGTTATTATATAATGGGTATAGGGATTAAACATGGTTAGGAGACCAAAGAGGATATCATGGTCACTACTTATCTCTAAGCCTATATTTATCTTGCTCGTTGTGAGAAACAATATGTGGTAGAATACCTAATGATTATGTCACATTGTTTTGGCCATGAGGTTGAGCAGGGAATACACATGGTTAGCTACCCAAGGAGATGTATATTTCAAATTATTCCATTAGGGTAGAATGAAGAGGACCCCCTCCCATGAGAGGAGGATATTATTTCCTAAATAGTAGGGTGGGAAGATATCTCCTATGGAAACGATTGAGCCTAGAGACTGTCTGTTCATGAATCCTTGTGTGGGTTACATGTGTGGAGTCCATAGTTTAGCATGATGTCCTAAGGATGATGGGGCTATTTAGTGTAACATCCTACAACTCAAATGCGGATGATCTATTCCTCTCCCCTCATAGATACATGTCTGGTTTACATCAACCCTGAGGGAATGTAAGGAACCATCAATTGTAGGAAACATCAGGGTAGTGGAATGATCCATCATGGGGTCCCATTTTAGCATATCTATAATGGAATGAAAAACCTATTAGCGTACTTTTTCTGAAAATCAAGAGGTAGGATAACTGAACAAAAGACACCACCGGAGGAACTAGAAAGTCACTATGTAAAACCCTAGAGGACCGCGAAGAGGAGTTGAACCATGATGTGAGAGATTCATGTAAGAGGGGATAAAAAATTGTTCTTTGAGGAGTTGAAAACCCATGGAGGATTAAGGAAGGTGTATGTGACGATTGGTGGATTGTCGGTAAGAGGAGAGAGGCTGGAAACAAGATGGAACTGGACATTGTTAAATGATGCTCACAAGCATGGTCTTTTGTGGGAACCTACCTTCAACAATGGTTGCATGAAAGAAGGATCATTTTTGTGAAATTTCCATAGAAAAAAACAGAAATGGGAGGAGGACCCATAGTGTAATTTTCATGCAAGATCCAAAAACAGAATCCATGACATTTTTTGCGGTTGTGGAAGGGGTCATATTGCATGCACAAGAGCGATGATTCGACTTACACTCCTTCCTTTTTCAAAGGGTGGGATTAAATTATATTTATATTGGAATATTATGGTGATATTTAATAGAAAGACTGGTGTTCAATAGTTTTTTATGCCACATTGGACATGTAGGAGCATTTCACATAGCATGGTCATTTGTGCATGACGCTCATTGATTCTATGCACCTGACATGGATGATTTTCTAAAAATCTGGAGAAAGATTCCCTTTAACATCGCATTGGGCGCAAAAGAGCCATGCAGCCATATTCCAATAATGATCAAAATACTTCATATTTACATGCACCATCAGTGGTATTCCTGGAATAGTCCACTCTGTCAATTTGAGACGTTATGTTTCAAAAAGATACTCATTTATTACCTTAAGAGGAATTTAGTTCCATCACCCTTCTTATTGAATCCACATTTAAAATAATTATTTTTATTCTATTGTGTGGAATTGGGTTATTTCTATACCATTTTTAAGAGTAAAAAATCATATTGAGTAGAGAACCATGTATATACATGTGTTTATTTGGTTTTGTTTTTTATGATTTTTTTAATCAATTTCATATATATTTAGCTGGAGGAAATAGATTATTTATAAGAAATAAAATAACATAAAAACCAAATATAACGTATTCTTGACATCCCCTATTAGTGATAAAAAAGGTCCTTTTTGAGCCATTCAAGTTGTATCAATGAGAATGTTTCCTTCATTATCTATTTCCTAAAGATGGAAGAAATTCCATACTTTCCATGGATGATCAAAAAAAATTAACAAAAACAGGAGTTCTGTTTTTGATTGAAATAACTATTATATTTTGGGAGATAGATTATTAAAATATGTTATTACCCATGGTTATGATTTTATAGAGGCTTATAAAGATGGATTCACACCACATAATGGGAATTATCCCCTAAAAGATGCTGATTTGATGAATTTGGAAAACAATTGGTGATCAAAAAATTATACACATTCATTACACTTTAACAATGAGTTTCTTAGAGTAAATGAAATATAAATGGATATGGAGATCTTGGAAATTTTAATAGATATATATAAAGGAAAAATATAATGTAATCTAAACTATTAATCTTGACATTGAAGTATGATATTAATAATTTTTTTTAAAGAAGTATTCGATGAAATCATATATTAAAGGATGACTGAAATATTATGAACCATAATATATTATATTCCAAAGAATGAATATTAAAACATTATTGAAAATATTTTATGTATTCCTCAATATAAAATTAATACCATAGATTGTATATTAGAGTATATCCACTGTGAAACACATTTTATGGATGACATGAACAATACTCGCATCACCAATGAAATAAGAATATGAAAGGGATTTAAAATAAAACAAAAGGTTTATTGATAAATTTACATCAATTATTATAATATAGGATAATCATTTAATGTTATCAATGAAGAATCTAGTTTACTCTAGCATAAAATACTTTGTTATTATAAATATTGATAAATGTTTTACTCGTTTTTTAAAATGCTGAAAAGAGGCCCTGGAAAGATACCAAGTGTAATACACTTATAGGGTTACTATTAGTGTTGTAGAGGATCTGGGAAAAAAATAATATATTTTGGATCATGTATTAATATTATGATGAATCTGGGAGTTACTGGAAGTAATATTAGTGGGGGAAGTAAACCCTCTCAATGTACATAACCTAAGAGTCTGCCAAACAAAATTGAAATTTTTTTCCAACCCATGGAACCTATATGTGAATGTTGTGAACATACCTGAAATATACAAAAATCATGCCTTATAATTCATCCTAAAAACATGTCTTATACAAAAAAACTCAAATTTTATTTAATAATAATAGAAAGGGAAACTAAAAATCCTCAATTTTTTGAAAATGACCTCAATTATATAAAAGCAGTACAACCATTAACATTAGAATGTGGGTGATCTTCAAAAATGATTGTATATTTGTAGTTTTGTGGAATATTAATGATTATGAATAAAAAATATGACTTTATCCAATGATTCTCCACATAGAATAAAATTTATTGGATCCTCAATCATTGGGAAAGAGAAGATAATATTGAAAATATCAATTTTCATTTTATGGAAGAAAAGATAATTTATCAAATATTTCGTAAATATTTCATGAAGTTTACAATGCAGTCTTTAGAAAACATGGATTTTTTTAATGATTATAAATGATGGGAATGTTCTGATAAGAGTTTAATGAACTATGGGAGACCATTTCTAGTTTGGTTGTGTTCATAATTCATACTATTTGTGCACGAAGGATGAAAATTGTTTTTGGCATGAAAGGTTGTGTAATATGAGTGAATGTAATATGAGAAATATTATCAATATGGAATGTATTCATGAAAATATTTATAATAAAATAATATGATACATTTTTTACTTCATATGAAAAAATAGAGTATTATCAAATAATTTCATAATAATTCTATGATACATTTATCTTGTCCCTTAGAGTTAATTTACTTTTAAATTATTGGTTCTATGAGTTAGAAGTAATAAAAAATAGATACGTACTTAATTTATTTTACTGATTAATTTACTCGCATTTCATGAATAATTTTTTTGAAACATAAATCCTAGGATCATAAATATTTTAACAGTTTCAGGAAATGTGTCGAAAAATAGTATGGATATTATATAAATAACATTAAAGTAAAAATTGTTTAGAATATACCATTAGTATGTTTAAATAATATTTTTGAAATTTTGAAATTCATCATATGTTTAGTGCGCCATACATACCATAGGTGAAAAGAACATTTGAAAGAAGAAATAGATTTTCAGAAGAGATGGAACAAACAATGTTTTTCAGAAATGATACCTCTCAACAATTTTAGAGGTAAAATATTATATATTTATTATTTTGAAATAATTGATTTTACTATATGCAAAAATTTATATGACACCTTATGATATGTATTACAAAAAAAACCAAGGATTGAAATTACTAATAGAGTTCATAAGTCTTTTCATTATAAATTTTTGTAGTGAGAATCTTGGGAAGATAGATCAGTAATTTGTTGAGAAAATATTTCATAGATACCAAAATAATGTTAAAGGATACATGTTTTATAATGATGAAATATGACATATTTTTAACCATATGGATGTGAATGTTTTTAACAATCTATAAATAATTCTTGATAGGATGTTTTAAGGATGATAAAAAATATTGATCAAGTGGTTCGTAGTTGAATAGTGTGAACATGTTCTTAATAATAGTAACAATGTTGCAGATGAAAACTAAAAATATTCAAATTTAGATATCACATGTTTTGATAAAGAAACATTTTAATCTCTTGCGAGGATGAGGAATAAAGTATAAGTAAATCAAATAATTAGATATAAACGAAGATTGAGTCATTCATGAAGAACATAATTATCAAATTTACATAATTCCTTATGATTACATGTTGAGTCAACAAATGATTATAACGATTTATAGAATAAATAATGGATTTATTTGATGACTTGAGAACCAGATCATATAGAAATGATAGAAATATGGGAACTTGTACTAAAAAGCATAATAATATTGGGATTCATACAATATGGGTGTTGATAAATAAGATTAATGAAAAAGGTGGGTTATAAGAAACAAGTTATGAATGGTTTGAAAATATTAATCATAAATTGATGTAATTTACTTTCATGAAATATTTCATCTAGTCTAAATATTTCAAATTATCATAATGTGTCTTGTAATTGGTTCATAGTGGTGATATAAAATAATTATAATGGATTCGAAGTCATATTTTCTTAATTAAGAGGTTGATAAATATATTTATATTAAAAAATGTGAATTTATTCTTAAGCGTTATAAAATAAATGTCTATAAGATGTGTATTTATTTTTATAGGTTAATTAAATCACTAATAGATCGATATTCTAAAATGAATAATTTATTTCTGAAGAAAAACCTTATCAAAGGAAGAATTGATTATAACCTCTATTGGAATGAAAATCAATTTGATTCCCTCATTGTGAATTTTTTTATTGATGTTATGATATACACAATTAATTATGAATAAATATGTGAATTTTTTTAGGAGATGATGATGTTTTTTGAAATATTCATTTTCGGTTTAATGTGATATATTAATGGTGTAAAAATATCTCAAAACTAGGAATAAATATTCATATCTAAGAAGATGCATGATATATAACTTCTAAAAAAGTATGGCATGGGAAATTCAAATCCTGATTCAAGACCTCTTTTAGTGCGAATGAAAATTTCAAATGATTTGGAATGAATGGGTGTTGGTCATAAAATGTTTAGAATGATGGATTCATATTTTATAGAACTAGAATCTTCAAGCCATGATATAATGGGTATAGTGAATTGTTTTAGATATCAATGACCTCTATAAGATTATAATATATTTTTTAAAAATATAATTCCTAGGTATATCAGAACACAACTAATTTTAGGATAAAATATAATAATAAAGGAAATTCTGATTTTTTTGGTTATGGAGACACAGATAGGGAAGAAAGTTTCATTGATAGAAAATGAACATCTAGTGGAGATTTTTTATAAATATGTGTATGTTGGTATATGAGTAAGAATTATTCTATAAGTCTCATCACTAAATGATCTAATAATGTGTTTGCCACTCATTGTAAATAACAACCTATGTGTATGATGATATTGATGGAATATATTATTGATAATGAGATGTTTCTTATTCTTGTGTGTTATGTTTAACTATTTTCTATAATGCACTTTACGAATCTAATGTAAAAATATCTTTCCACAAAAATTGTTATTAAATTTTTATTTATCTAAGAGATGGATAAAAATAATGAACTAGTGTTTGATTTTATAACTACAATAGATCATGAAGATAATATTTTCGAAACACACATACCAATGGAAAAACTTAATAAGGTTAGGTTGATAATTGTTGTTCAACCTCCCTCTCTATAAGAAATATGTATTTGTTTCATCCCCTCACTCATGATGTCTTTGGATAGTGTTTTATATATAGGATAAAAGTTTTACCATAAATATATCCATCAACATGTTCATAAACTTCAATAGAAAAGTATATATTTACGCGGAGTTTGTAAAAGAGTTATGCTATGATTTCAGCACGTGTGAACAACTTTAATAGATTATTTAAATGTATATGTAAAAAAAATTTATTGTATGAATAATTTTTGATAGTTCAAATTGTAGTGGAAAGTATTCTTTTGTGGTGGAAAAAAGAGCGTAATAAATTAATTCATATGTATAAAATTTTATTGTGGTTTAATTATTCTTATATCCTACAACACGTTCAATTATGTTAGATTATAATTTTTTGAAAAATAATCATCTGTATGAGTTAGAAGTTTTCATTTATTTGTGTGTATTGGATGAAAAAAATGCAAAGGGGGTGTTCTTTGGGACCATACATTTGATGGTGTTTTATGAAGAAAAAATGATGTTATAATGATGAAATTTTTAATATATATTTCCTCAGGATGTTGTCTTTTTTTATCATATAATGTTACATAATCTTTTTTATTAAATAAATCACTTAATATTTTTATTATTTTACTAATTAAAATTAGATGTATATTGTTTAATAGTGTTTAATTGAACCAGTTCATCATACAAAGGTAACCAGATAATGTTCGGTGTAAAATATTTATCTACATGTGGTTACAAAGTTCAATTGGATAAATTTTTTGATGATTTCAAAGTTGGTATATTTTGTTCTTAAATTTATTAAAATCATGATTCATGGAAGTCCCCATTAACATGGTTTAGTTGAAATGGTGGGAAAATCATTTATATATATATAAGTATCATACTACAATGACCTCGAAAAGTTAATATAAATATACTATAGGACAAAGGATTGTATACGACTTTTTTTCAATGTTTGTAAATATATATTTTCAAGGTTGTATTAAAATTAATTTTTATCAAAGTGTAAATGATGATTTCTTAATATTGTATAAATTTAAATTAGGTACAATTAAAAGGTATTCTGTAATTTATTATACCAATATAAGGGTAATTAGATTAGATGTATAAGTCTATAATCATAGAACATATTTTACCACATAAAGGAGTTGGTACGATAGGTTTATTTGAAAATATTATATTGTTTGTAATTCTAAGGTTCGAGGTCTATGATTTTTTTTATTTGTTTCAAATGTTTGTAAAGTTATATGAAAATCATATGTAATACCTTGAAATCAATTATGAATACTTCTAATCAAAAAAATGTTTTTTGTGAATATCATCAGATGATGTCCAATTAATTAACATTTTGTATCATTTTCATAATGTAAAAAAAATTATTTTGGGTAATTCAATAACAGACAGATGTAATTAAAGATTAAATTTGAATTTATTTTTGTACTAACAAACAAAATTCTCAATTGAAATATTCAAAATACTTTCATTAGATAGAAGTATATATAGTGACATTATATGCAGTTTCATTAAATAAAATAATTTATATAAATTTGTAAAATATAATCTATTGGTATGAGTACATTCTAGTTTAATTTTCATCATATTTTTTTCATAATTATATAAAATATGGTGATGTTGAGTTCATATTAAATTTTTTTATCTATCCTAGATATAGAAGGTTGAATAATATTCTTAACACTGGGGTTAAAGATGTTTGATGAAAATTATAAATGACAACGTTTTCAAGAATCATTAATACCATTCTATAAATCATAGGAATCATCAATCAAATTTTAAATAAATGGGATATTTTTACTTGAAATATTCATTGAGTGAGAAAATTAAGTTGGTTTTCTGACTTAACAACTATGAGAACACATGTATAATGGGGTCTAGGAGAATATATTACTAACAATATTTATTTATGAAAGTGAGAGGTTAAAAAACAAAGATTCAGAATAATGACTATAAAAGCTTTGTAAGAATCATTATCCTGATGTGTAACGTATAGATATTTCCAAACATTTGATTTTAGATAGGTAATGTGATGAAATCGATAGTTGAACAAAGAGAATTTAAAGCAGTTGAATAGTTGAATTTCAATTGGGTGACGAATTAAAAACATATATTTCTATATAGTGGTACTGGATGATCATTTTTTAAATATTATAAGTTGAAAAATATATATTAAGTGGTATCTATCTTCTAAAGGAATGATACAAATATTATTAGAAAAATTATCAGACATACCATACCAAAGGAATAGTGAAAAGAATGATGTTTTAAAAAAATTACAAGGACTATGTTCTTGATATAATTGTGAAAAAAATGAAGAATAATATCATTCAAGGGTATAATTTGTTGAGAAAATAAAATCATCATAGTGAAAACATAATGGTTCCAATTAGTGATGGTTTCTAACCATTTTTATAAGAATCTGTATTAAAACATTTTGTCTGATGGGAAAATGCATTATAAATTGTCTATAATGCTACATGTTTATTGTAACATCCCAGGTAAATGAAGTACATTAAATGTTTCGTATATATTAATATTTGTGACCTAAATATTAATTATACTTTAAAGGGGACACTATGTTCGATGGTATATCCGATACACAACAATGGGATTCTTTGAAATCTTACGTTGCACACTAATAATATAATATTATTATTTTAAATGGTAGTTAACACCTAGTCATTGTAATGACAGAAATGAACAGAAATATATGCAAAATGATTATAAATATTTGTTAAATATTTTTACATTTATCTAATAAAAGTTAGAGGTTTAAAATTTGAATGAATGTAATTTTATACATAATTTACATTAAAGGGTTGATTTACAGCCTTTTAATGGTGAACCATATTTAAATATAGTTTTGGTCACTTTTTTATGTTATATTTGAAAAAATAAAATTATTCTTTTGAATCGGGACATCAAAATTTTCTTTTGGTAAATTTATGGTATTTTTATAATAATAATCAATTTTTTTATGAATAGTGAGAAATAATGTATTTTAATTCAAAACTGCCTTTCAATATAATTTATTTATATGGTTAGATTATATTTTTAAATTGGTTTTGAAGTTTAATTACAATATATTTGTACACTTTAATCCAATGTTGGTAATTGAAATTAATTTCACTTTGAAATTATACATAAACAAGTGTCAATCTTTTGATAGTTATTGTTTCATAAAAACACGCTCTATGTTTTTAAAAAGGGAATTAATTTTAAATTAATTAATCCAAATTCTACATTTTGAATTTGGTAAAATAAACATCAATTTTTAATTCGTAATATCAAATATATTATAGGCTGAATTTTGGGTATTTTTCTGAAAAACATAAATTTTTGATGAATAGTGAAACCACTAAGTAGTAGTTAAAAATCCTAATTTTTAATTTAAATGAAATTTTACCACTTCTGTGAATTGAATTTAAAAATTACAAGATACATGGTTCTTATTAGTATGTACAATTTTTTTCAATAAGATGAAAATAATTTTGGTTGATTAGTAACTTTTGAATTTTATTTACAGCGGTTAATGTTAAAAATAGTAATTCAAGTTAAATGAATATTATAATAATACAAAATTGCCTTAACACTTTTCCTAACCTTATTGGATGAGTTATGGAAGACCATGTCCAACCTTGGGTCAATTTGGGGACCCCAGGGAGCCACGTAAGAATGATAATGATGCTTTATTTTAATTAATATAAAGTAAAGACAAAAATGACAATAACAAATATCATTTAGTATATAAATTTTTTTCATGGGGTTATATAAGTAATATTTCTGAATATAAATAATCATTGGAAAGAATAAAATATTTCATACATTATGGTAGTTTTTTTAAAATTTTATACATCAAATAAATTAAATTATTTATGACACAACAATGATGTAGTATTTACCTCATTAATAAATGATTTAAAAAAATATTATTATTGATATTAAAATAATATCCAAAACCTATCCAATTATTAGTGGATGATTTTATTTCTACCACTATTCATATTATCTTTGAATTTAATTAGTTTTGGACTTTTAGAAACTGAATATCACTATATAATGAAATAATATTTTTACACTTTCCTAAAGAGCCCCTCCTCCCCCTTATAAAAGGACAGCACTTCTAACCCATTACACACCCCTCTCAAGCCCCTTGTCTAATCCAAACCCTTCCAAACTAATCTTTAAATGTCCACCTCTTCCTCCTAGAATCCTCACCTTAGGCAGAAGGAACTTCAAGAAGGCCTTTTGGTTCAAACCAAAAGAAGTTACTCAAATTAAAGGTAATGCTTTCTCTTAAATGATTTTGTTTTATTTTGTTTTATTTTACTTCTACAACCCCATAAACACTTTTTATTACTTTATTTTATAACAAAACCAGTATCCTAAATATAATAGGATGTTGTTAGTATATTTATTCGAACTACACTTACACATACCTCCATCTAAGTGGTGAAGAATATACTGTTTCTTTGGATGGCAAACTAACACCTCACGAAACGATGATTGTTCAATTATCTCATACCGATTTTCATGGTGGCCATTAAGATGGCAATATATTTATATATAATACATATATATTATCTTTATGTTTTCTTTATGCTTCTGTATTTTCCCTTTATATCATTATTTTATGGTTTTCATTATGGGTAAAACACGATAATTTCATTTGAGGAAGTGCGGACTATCACCCCCTCAAAATGATATGACTCGTTAATGCCTTATGTGAGGCATATAAAGGATGAAATAAATGATATTATATATTATATTATACTGGAATTATAATAAAACTATTTATAACTATGTTTTAATTCCATTAAAATACAAAATAGAAATTAAAGTAGTGTTCATGCGTACGTACGACATACCATCTTCATGAACTGTACATTTCATTTCTTATCTCCAAATGTTATGTACTATTATAAATAAATATAAATTATGGATAAATAATATATATAAGATATATAAATAAGTTATATCATTCTAGAGATAATGGAATTCTGACCACATGGAAAAATAGTAATCATAACAATTTCATTTTTGACTCAAGTTACGAACATCGATAAAATTCCCATTATGAACTCAAATAAATAACTAATTGTCATAGCAAGGTAATAAGTGATATAAAATGAATAAAAATATTGAAAAATATTATTAATCAATTTTATGTTACCTTAACTTTATTATTTAGGATGAACAAGGAACATACAAGACAAGTCAGACATTAGATAAGGGGTTTCTTATCAAACTTTTAATTCTAAAAGATTTCAATTGTTTGCCACGTATTTATTGTATGTGGTGTATTGTGTAATACAATTTGATATATATTATCATTATTATATTTATATTCATGGTATTATATGATTAATTTGGTGGTTATTAACTTTTGGTCATACAACCCGACTGATTACAACGAAGTAAGGGTTTTTTATCTCACTTTTTATTCTCGTGAGATTCATGCTATATTGACAACTATTTCCTTTTGTGTGGAATATTTATTTTCCATTATTTTATTCTTGGTGTAATATAATTTAATTTATTGGTAGTTAAATATTCATTGTATGATCCTTCTTTCATGGGATGAATGTTTCATAAGTTACCAAATCGATAAGGGAATTTCAAATTTCAATTTCCACTCAGTGGGATTTACACATACTTCATTGATTATTTTACTCCAAGATTATGTGTGGAATCACTATCTATTATTTATGTAGTAATTTATACTACCCTTTGTGTGGATATAAATTTTATACACATAATCACTCCATTGATAATTTCTCAAGTCATTGATATAAACATAATCTTAACTCAGTTTCCATTCATTGAGTTAAACATCCAAGTCATTGGTGTTATTTTTACAAGAATATATTTGAATGACCTCTGATTGATTTACACTAAATATCCAATAATATTTAGTGTATTTATATTTTTTAGACATAATTATGTCATTGATTTATCCTTTACCTAAGGATACTGTCTTTATAAAGGATTTCATCTTAATTTGCATTGCTTTGAGACTTCTTTGTTGTTATACAACAAGTCACTATTATATGGTGTGTATATTGTCCTTTGACATAGTATATCATGAAATCCTTTATTATCAAGATATTAAAAAAAATTTATTAACCAAATTATTTGTATTCAACTATCTATCATTTGGTTAGGAACTCTAACTAAAATATCATTTTAAATGTTTTAAAAATTTATTCCTCTAAAACATTATCATTAATGACCATGTTTTAAAAATGGTTTCAATGATTTATTTATATGGACATAAATGATTTAAAATTAAAATTATTTTTAAATGTTTCAAAGTGGTATGGGACACTTTTATTCAAAAATATATTTTTTAATGGCTTTATGAAAAATATTGTGTCTTTTAAATGATTTCAAGAAAAAGGGGGATATTTCTCTAAAATAGTTTTGATGATTATTTTCATCTATGTCAATATCCTTCATTATTCTCGATTGAGTTTAATCTTTTACAATAAAATCTTCCATATTGTATTGAATCAGTTGTGTTTGACTCTAGCTGTGCTATTTTTATACCATTCATGGTTTGTGGATAAATTATTGAAATTTGGTATGATAGTTTTAATACGAATGTTTATGATATGTTTCAATAATTTAATATGGGAATGCATTGAACTTAGTAAGTGATGGGTGGAGCTTGCTATTGCTCCTCGATGCATCGGTAGGTCTCATGAGACAAACTAGTGTCTTGGCACAAGGCCTTGACAAAATTATATTTGTAGTCTTGGAAAGAGGCGTTGACTATGTGGTTATGATGTTCAACATTAAGAATGCCATCATTATGAGATTAGATATTGATATTTCATGTTGATATTCTACTAGTATAATACCCATGACTATGTTTAGTTATGGAATAATTTACACATCTCACATTCCTACCATAAAGTGTTCATGTTAATTATTTGTTAAGGCATGTGTATTCAATTATTCGCCATGCCTAAAGTTTATGTTATCCTTCAGTATATTTCATACTCTTTCTAAGAATTTGATCTCAACCCTTTCTCATGTTTCATTTTCATAGGATAAGAAGAATTTAGTAATGAGTGACTTGCAAGAATAATCTTGGAATCTTGGATGTTTCTAATGGAAAAAAATTAGTGTTGTATTTTTTTCAAGTTGTAGTGTTGAACTTATGTACATATCATGTTTCCAATACTACTAAACTGATCATTTATTAGGGAATTGATTCCTTGTAATCATGCCAATGTATTAAAATAATTCATTGGATCTTGGATTCTGGGTTCGGGGCATTACAGTTGGTATCAAAGAATGTATAGTAAAAAACATGGAAATTAAATTTAGATAAACTATGATTAGAGCACATTACCCTAAGACAGACCTTTATGATTAGTATATAAGACCTTCCTAGAATTTTGGTAATGTAGATATTTTATGTATTTTATTAGAAATACATCCCTATCTGAAAACGATCAGGTAGAGACGGCTCTGGCACAGATGTACCTAGGAGTGAAAACTCCAACACGAGTTTCGGGCTTGACCCGGGGTATCCAGGTACATGAAAATGAGCCGTGATGCACCCTTGGATATGAAACTATTTCAGGATATGCTTAGGATAATATACGTTCTCTTTACAAACCTATTTGAAGTATTTTAATTTAAGATGACAATAAATGAACTTGGTTAATCCTAAGGTGTTTTAAATTGAAAATAAAATGTCATGATATTCACTAAATGATTTTATGACTATTATTACTCACACAATGCTTTCTAGATTTTGTCAATGAATGAATTCTATGAAATTCATATAAACTTTGAGAATAATGTACAAGGTTTTAATGGTGGTGTAAATGAGAAACAAAATGGAATATTGACAGCTTTTAAAGATATCGTGTTCATTCCGAATCATTTTTCAAAAAATATGATCAATAACAAATATATTAACTAACTCTTGGACTCAAAAAAGAAGAAAAAAGTGGTGAATAATAAGAACTCTAGCACTAAAGACCATTGTGACAATAAAGCAAATTTTCCATCATGTATGAAATGTGGAATGATACACCTATGAAGGTGTCTTAATGGAACAAATAAATGACTTATGTGTGTTAAAGAAGGACATAATGTTAAGAATTGCTGAGAAAAAATGAAGAGTATTATTGAAGAAAATAAAAATGGTACTAAGAATCCTTTTACTGTCATTTTCTATAAATGTAGGGGACCTGGCCATTACCGGAGTGTATTCCCTATTCTATAGTATATCTTCTTGGTCAAGGAAGAAGCTATTTCGAAATAAATGGATGGAGAAATGTTTAAAAAGTATTAGTGCTCTTTGTTTACAGGATTACTTTGGAAGAATTTTCTCTTGTATTTGTAACCCTGTAGTTTGTCATGTGAAAATGATATTTGAGGAAAAATTATATTCTCTCTTGTGGGTATATTTGTAAAAAAATAGCTGGTTTTATATGATCATTGAGTTTGAGGAAATTTCAAGTAATTTAATTTTGGAATGAAAATGTGAGGTATGAGATAACATTTGTGATGAAAAAATGTTATAGTTATTTTGATGAATGTATCTAATTTTTAGGAATATAATAAAATTATATAGTTTGTGAAAAGTGACTACATGTGGACCGTGTGAAAGCTCTTCGTGTTGGACAATGATACGGTAATTAAACCCACAACCATAGTGTGATTGTGATTTATCACCTACCACTGGACTACGTGAAGTCCCTAGTTAGCATGACTAATTATTTTTAGTTAAATGATATTATTTATCAATAATAATTTGATTTGGGATCTTATGACTTTTCAAATGGATATCCTTAGTATAGAAAAACGATTTAGTGATTAAGTGATAAATTTTATTTTGGAAGTCGTTCTCTCTATTGGGAACACAATATACCTATTGAAAATATAATACTGTGGAATTTCATTTGATGAGTAATGGTATATTTTTATCTAAATTTTGGGTTATTTATGGATATGAATAACCTATTATAGAGAATATGTGATTAGGTTAATTACTTTTGATTATGTGACTTTATGGGTAGTCGATGTCATTTAGAGATACAATTTAACATTGAAGACTACGTAACAAAATTCTTCTATGTTTTAGGTTTCAATATTAGTTTGGATTAAATTGAATGATTTTAAGGGCAATTGTTTGTTGAATGGTATTTATTTAACATTTGGGTATTTTTGGCTTATTTTTAGAAATTAAGATTGGTATTTCTATCTCTATGGGATTATCCTTTTTGGGGATCATCTGATATTGTACTAACAATTTGGGTGGTGGTTAATATCTAAAGACAAGGTAAATATATTGATTATCCTTTGTGGATCATGTGACTCTCTATAATTTGATTCTAGCTCTTTTGGTGTGATCAAGTCATCGTGAATACTCATTGTTTGAAAAAAAAGATGAGTTCGTTGTAGAAATTTATTAAAGAATTGAACTCTACATAAAAAGTATGTATATCTCTTTATGTCAATAGTCAATATCATAAATAAATTACTAAAATTTATGACATGGAACGTAAAACCAAAAAACATTATATGAATACACTTCCTACTAGGAAACTAATGACCATTCATCCCATCAGAAGTTTTTGGTTTTATTGTTGTTAACATTCTCTAGATCATGTTTTCTATCCCTCTCCATCAGAACATGACACTTAGTTTATCTTCCATACCCATGTTTTACTGCATGGAATCCTAGTATGGGTTATCTAAAGTGACCTTTGTACTTTTCTTTCTTCATTTTAGAGTGGTAGTTTTACTAAATCTTTTTTGATTTTGGACTTTTAATGAAGTTTCCAAGCCTAGTTTTAAACTTGCATGGATGCAATTCCCAAAAGGGGGGGAATGATGTAACATCCCAGGTAAATAAAGAACATGAATATTTTCATATTTAATAATATTTGTGAACTAAATATTAATTCTACTTTAAAGGTGACACTATGTTCGATGGTATACCCGATACGCAATAGTGGGTTTTTTTGAAATCATATGTTGCACACTAATAATATAATAATATTATTTTAAATTTTAGTTAACACCTAGCCATTGTAATGACAGGAATGATCAGAACTAACTACAAAATGATTATAAATGTTTGTTAAATGTTTTAACATTTATCCAATAAAATTTAGAGGCTTAAAATGTGAATGAATCTAATTTTAAACATAATTTACTTTAAATGGTTGATTTATCGCATTTTGATGGATAACCCTCATTAAATCTAGTTTTGGTCACTTTTATTTGTTACATTTGACAAAATAAAATTCTTCTTTAGAATATGGACATCAAAATTTACTTTTGGTAAATTTTGGGTATTTTTCTAACAACATTCATTTTTTTATGAATACTGAGAAATAATGTAATTTAATTCAAAACATCCTTTTAATGTAGTTTATTTATATGGTTAGATTATATTTTAATTTTTTTTATGTTCAATTAGATTATATTTTTACCATTTAATCCAATGTTGGTCATTGAAATTAGTTTTACTTTGAAATTATACATAAACAAGTGTCAATATTTTGATAGTTATTGTTTCTCAAAAACATGCAATTTGGTTTGACAATGGGAATTAATTTTAAATTAATTAATCCAACTTATACATTTCTAATTTGGTAAAATAGACATCATTTTTGAATTCATAATATCAAATATATCTTAGGATGAATTTTTGGTATTTTTTTTAAAAAAACTTTAATTATTGATGAATAGTTAAACCACAAAGTAATAGTTAAAAACCCGAATTTTTATTTAAATGAAACATTATTGGTTTTCTGAATTAAATTTTGAAAATCCTAGAAACATGGTTGTTATTATTAAGTAAAATTTGGTTCAGTATGATGAAAATAATTTTGGATGAATAATAACTTTTGACTTTTATTTACTACAGTTAAAGGCAAATAGAGTAAATCAAGGTAAAATGAATATTATAATAAAAAAATTACCTTAACACTTGTCCTAACCATATTGGATGACTCATGGCCGACTATGGTCATCCATGGGTCTATTTTGGGACCACATGGAGACACTTAAAAATAATAATCACACTTTATTTTAATGAACTTAATGTAAAGACAAAAATGACATTAACAAATATCTTTTAGTATATCAATTTTTACATATGGTTATATAAAACATATATTCGAATATAAAGAATAATTGGAAATATAAAATGATTTCCTACAATATGGTAATTTTTTTATAATTTTTAGACGTCATATAAATTAAATTATTTATGACACAATAATGATGTAGTATTTACCACATTAATAAATGATTTAAATAAATATGATTATTAATATTCCAATAATACCCAAAACCTGTCCATTTATTATTGGATGATTTTATTTAGACCATTAGTAATCTTATATTTGACTTCAATTAGTTTCTAACCTTTATAAACTGAATATCACAATATAATAAAATAATATATTCACACTTTTCTTAAGAGCCCATCCTCCCCCTTATAAAAGGACACCACTTCTAACCCATTCCACACACCGCTCAAGCCCCATTGGCTCATCCAACCCCTACCAAAATATTCTCTCATGATCACCCTCTTCCTCATAGAATCCTCATCTTAGGCACAAGGAACATCAAGAAGTTCTTTTTCTTCAAACCAAAGGAAGTTACCCAAATTAAAGGTAATGGTTTCTCTAAAATTCCTTTGTTTTATTTTGTTTTATTTTACTTCTCCAACCCCCTAACAACATTTTATTACTTTATTTTACAAAAAACTAGTATCATCAATATACTCGGACGTTTTTATGAGATGTATTCGATCTACACTTATACACACCTCCATCTAATGGGTGAAGAAAATACTGTTTCTGTGGATGGCAAACTAACATCTCACGAAAAGATGATTGTACTAGTATCCCCTATCACTCCTTATGGTGGCCATTAATATGGAAGTTTATTTATATATGATATATTTATTATTTTTATGTTTTATTTATGATTCTGTATTTTCCATTTATATCATTATTTTATGGTTTCCATTATAGGTAAAATGCGATAACTTTATTTTAGGAAGGGCGGACTACCGCCCCCTCAAAATGATATGACTCGTTAATGCATTTTGTGGGATGTATAAAATATGGAATTAATGATATTATATATGATATTATACTGGATTTATAATATAACTATGTATCATTCTGTTTTATTTCCATTAAAATACAAAACAGAAATGAAAGTAGCGTTTATGCATACGTATGGTTTACCGTCTCCATGAACGGTACATTTCATTTCTTATCTCCAAATGGAATATATGATTATAAATAGATATATATATATATATATGAGATAAGTAATATATATATGATATATAAATCATGTATATCATTCTAGAGATAATGGACTTTTTAACACATGGAAAAATAGTAATTATAACAAGTTCATTTTTGACTCAAGTTCCGAACATCGATAAAATATCCATTCTGAACTCATAAAAATAACTATTTGTTATAGCAAGGTAATAATTGATAAAAAAGAATAATAGAAATTAAAAATGTTCTTAATCATGAAAAAATTAAATTAAGTTAATTATTCAAGAAGAAAAAGGAACATATAAGACAAGTTGGACTTGAGGTAAGGGGTTTTCTATCTCACTTTTAATTCTGTGAGATTTTCCATTGTTCACCACTTATTTATTAGATGTGCTGTATTTTGTACTGCCATTTTATATATATTATCATTATTATCATTATATTCAATGTATTTTGTGATTATTTTGTTTGTTATTAACTTTTGTTCATACGACTTGATTAATTACAATGATGTATGGGTTTTTCATCTCACTTTTTCTTCTCGTGAGATTCGTGCTATATTGGCCACTATTTCCTTTTGTGTGGTGTATGTATTATACATGATTGTATTATTTGTGTAATATAATTTAATTTATTAGTATTTAAATATTCCTTTTATGATCCTTCTTTCATGGATTGTATGTTTCATAAGTTACCAAATCGGTAAGGGAATTTGAATTTTCAATTTTCAATAAGTGGGCTTTACGCATACTTGATTAATTATTTTACTCCATTATTATGTGAAGAATCAGTATTTATTATTTATGTAGTAATTTCTACTTTCCTTTGTGAGGATATGAGTTTGATACACATAATCATTCAATTCATAATTTCTCAACTCATTGATATAAACTTGATCATAACTCAATTTCCATTCATTGAGTTAAACATCCATGTCATTGTTGTGGTTTTTACAAGAATATGTAAGAATGTCCTATGATTGATTTACACTGAATATCCAATCATATTTTGGGTATTTATATTTTTCACACATAATTATGTCATTGATTTATCCTTTACCTATGAATACTGTCTTTATATGGGATTTCATCTCAATTTACATTCCTTTGAGACTTCTTTGTTGTTATACACCAATTCACTTTTCACTACGAGAAATTATATCTTTACCAATAGTTTTAAAGAATTTTGATATCCACTAAAACCATTGGGATAGTATTTCCCAATGGTTTCATAGCCCGTTGGTATGTGAGGCGTGGCAATAGCTCTATATAAACAGTTCTTAGAATATTATTGGAATATATGGTCTGAAATTTATCTATACAAATGGTTCTACTTAAACCGTTTGTATATATATGTACCAATGGTTCATGAACCATTGGTATAGGTGAGAATAATAACTATTTTCAGACCGTTGGAATACATTTTATTCCAACCCGTAGTATACCAACGGTTTCAGAACTGTTGGCATACCTCTATGCCAAAGGTTTCAGAACCGTTGGTATACACTATCCTATGTACCAACAGTTTCAGAACCTTTGGCATACTCTCAGAACCGTAGCTCTGTATACCAATGATTTTCAGAACCATTAGTATACATATTATATCCCCAAAACTAGACAGCCAGCAAGTAAATAGCCTTCATCATGCTTGTGAGCAACCTGCATCTGTTGTGTGGTTTTGGAAATGATAGGTGCGTTTAAATTTTGATATTTTTCAAACCTATTAGAGGCGATATCTCTAAAAGGGAAGCATGTATTTAGAAAGAGCTACTAAAAGGGATAAGACGTGAATTCCACAATTTGTTGGGTTGTGAAAACTGAAATTTGTTTACAGAAAACTGAAAATCTGATATATTTTTACAAAATCAGGAATTTGTGAACTGTTTTTTTTTACCTATGAACTTCTCTAAAAGTTTTTAGAGCATGGTGATATGAAATCTGAAACCGGTTTAAAAAATAAAGAAATTGTGAACTTCTCTAAAACATTTTTGATCATGGTTGCAGAAAATGTAAAATATGTTTACAAAATCTAAAAAATTGTTAACTGTTTTTGTAACCTGTGAACTACTCCAAAAGTATTCTAAGAATGGTTTCATGAATATTTCATTTACAGGTTCAATTAATGATTTAGAGATTGAGGAAGTATTGATTCCCTACTCATCTCTCATGATATTTCAAAGTGGTATCAAGAGATTCAATGTTTGTAAAGGTATGAATGTAAATCACTATCTTTGAGTGGTGTCAGCCACACTGTGCTTAGGATTGAGGAGGGGTTGACTCTTAAACATCACATATGTCCCATGGATCATTTTCCTAATGTTTCAATAGAATCGAAATGCGTTTGGTCATTCTTCCGTATGTCAGTTGTTGTTTTCACTTAAAATAATGTCCATTTTAAACAAAAGAGAGGCACATTGGGTGGTGTCGGCCACACCGCACCTAGGATTGAGGCGAGATTGACTTTTACACATCTAAAATGATCCATGGATCATTTTCCTAAAGTATCAACACAATCCGAATGTGTTTGGTCGGTTTTACATTTGCTAGTTGTTGTTTTCACATAAAATAATGTCCATGTCAAATCAAAGTGAGACAGTTTGAGTGGTTTCGGCCACACCGGCCCTCTTAATGAGGTGGGTTTGACTCATAAAAGTCACATATGACCCATGGGTAGTTTTCATAAAGTTTCAACAGAAGTCGATTGCCATTCATTGGTTTTCTGTATGTCAGTTGTTGTATTCACTTAAAATGATGTCCTTTTGAAACAAAAGAGAGATACTTATAGTGGTTCTGGCCACACTGAGCTAGGGATTGAGGCGGGGTTGACTCTTACACGTCAAATATTACCCATGTATTGTTTTCCAAAATTTTCAACAGAATCCGAATGCGTTATTCGGTTTTCCGTATGTCAATTGTTGTTTTCACTTAAAATGATGTTCATTTTAAACAAAAGAGGCACTTTGAGTGTTGTCGTCCACACCGTGCTTCATATTGAGGCAGGGTTGACTTTTTGCACATCACATTTGACCCATGGATAATTTTACTAACATTTCAACAGAATCCGAATGTGTTTGGTCATTTTTCCGTATGTTAGTTGTTGTTTTCACTTAAAATGATGTCCATTTTAAACAAAGGATAGACACATTGAGTGGTGTTAGCCACACCGCGTATCTTATTGAGACGAGGTTGACTCGTACACATCACAAATGACCCATGTATCGGTTTCCTAAAGTATTAACCCAAGATGAATGCATTTGGTTGGTTTTTCGTATGCCAGTTGTTTTTTTCACTTAAAATCCTGTCCATTTCAAATAAAAGTGAGATAGTTTGAGTGGTTCTGATCACACTGGCCCTCGGATTGAGGTGGGGATGACTCATAAAAATCACATATGACCCATGGATCATTTTTGTAAAGTTTAAACAGAATGCAAATTCATTTGGTAAGTTTTTTGTATTTCAGTTGTTGTATTCAATTAAAATGTTGTCCTTTGTAAACATAAGAGAGACACTTTGAGTGGTGTCGGCCACCCCGCATCTTTGATTGATGCAAGGATAACTCGTACACGTCACATATGACCCATGTATCAATGTCCTTAATTTTAAACATAATCTGAATGCATTTGGTCAGTTTTCCGTTTGTCGATTGTTGTTTTCACATAAAATGATATTCATTTTAAACAAAAGAGAGACACTCTGAGTGGTGTCGGACACACCTCACTTAGGATTGTGGTGGGGTTGACTCATACACGTCACATATGACCCATGGATTGCTTTATTAATGTTTCAACAGAATATAAAAGCGTTTGGTTGGTTTTCCGTATGTCAGTTGTTGTTTTCACTTAAAATGATGTCCATTTTAAACAAAAAAGAGACACTTTGAGTGGTGTCAGCCAAACCACAGCTCAGATTGAGGAGGGGTTGACTCGTTCTCGTCAAAAATGACTCATGGATCATTTTCCTAAAGTATCAAGACAATATGAATGCGTTTGTTTGGTTTTATGTATGCCAGTTGTTGTTTTTACTTAAAATCTGGTCCATTTTAAATAAAATTGATACGGTTTGAGTGGTGTCGGCCACACCGCCCCTCATATTGAGGCGGGGTTGACACGTAAAAGTCACATATGTCCCATAGAACATTTTCTTAATGTTTCAATAGAACTCAAATGCCTTTGGTCAGTTTTCCATATGTCATTTGTTATATTCTCTTAAAATGATGTCCTTTTGAAACAAAAGAGAGACAAATTTAGTGGTTCTGGCCACACCGCTCCTCAGAATGAAGCGGGTTTGACTCGTACACATCACATATGATCCATGGATTGTTGTCCTTAATTTTAAACATAATCTGAATCCTTTTCATTGGTTTTCCATATGTCAATTGTCGTTTTCACTTAAAATGATGTTCATTTTAAACAAAAAAGAGACACTTTGAGTGGTTTCAGCCACACCGTGCTTCAGATTGAGGCGGGGTTGACTCTTACACGAAACATTTGACCCATGTATCATCTTCCTAATGTTTCAATAGAATCATAATGTGTTTGGTCATTTTTTCGTATGTCAGTTGTTGGTTTCACTTAAACTGATGTCCATTTTAAACAAAAGTGAGACACTTTGTGTGGTGTCGGCCACACCACGACTCAGATTGAGGCGGGGTTAACTCGTACACATCAAAAATGACCAATGGATCGTTTTACTAAAATATAAACACTATCCGAATGTATTTGGAAAATTTTCCGAATTCCAGTTGTTCTTTTCACTTAAAATCCTGTCCATTTAAAATGAAAGTGAGAAAGTTTGAGTGGTGTCGGCCACACCGGCCCTCTGATTGAGGTGGGGTTGACTCGTAAAAGTCGCATATGACCCATGGATCCTTTTCCTAAAGATTCAATAGAATATTAATGCCCTCATTCAGTTTCCCGTGTGTCAGTTGTTGTATTCACTTAAAATGATGTCCTTTTGAAACAAAAGAGAGACACTTTTAGTGGTTCCAACCACACCGCACCTCAGATTGAGGCAAGGTTGACTCATACACATCACATATGACTCATGGATAATTTCCCTAAATTTTCAAAAGCATCTGAATGCGTTTAGTCAGTTTTCTTTATGAATATTGTTATTTCAATTAAAATGATGTTCATTTTAAACAAAAGAGACACTTTGAGTGGTGTTGGATACACCGTGCTTCTTATTAAGGCGGGGTTGACTCATACACATCACATTTGACCCATGTATGATTGTCCTAAAGTTTATACATAATCTGAATGCATTTGGTAAATTTTCCATATGTCAGTTGTTGTTTTCACTTATAATGATGTCCATTTTTTACAAAAGAGACACAATTTCATTGGTGTCGGCCACACCGCGCCTCAGATTGAGGCAGGGTTGACTCTTACATGTCAAAAATTACTTATGGATCGTTTTTCTAAAGTATCAACACAACTCGAAAGCATATGTTCGTTTTTCCCTATGCCAGTTGTTGTTTTCATTTAAAATCTTATCCATTTCCAATAAAAGTGAGATTGTTTGAGTGTTGCCGGCCACACCGGCCCTCGGATTGAGGCAAGGTTGACTCGTAAAAGTCACATAATACCCATGGATCTTTTTCTGAAAGATTTAACAGAATCTGAATTTCTTTGGTCAGTTTTCCATATGTCAGTTGTTGTATTCAATTAAAATGATGACCTTTTGAAATAACAGAGAGACAATTTGAGTGGTGCTGGCCACACCACACCTTGGATTGAGACATAATTGACTCTTACATGTCACATATGACCCTTGGATCATTTTCCTAAATTTTCAACAGAATATGAATGGGTTTGGTTGGTTTTCCGTATGTCGATTGTTGTTTTCACTTAAAATGATGTTCATTTTAAACCAAAGAGAGACACATTGAGTGGTGCCTGCCACACCGCGCTTCGGATTGAGGTAGGGTTGACTCATAAATGTCCCATATGACCCATGTATTGTTTTCTTAATGTTTCAATAGAATTAAAAAGCGTTTGGTCAGTTTTCCGTATGTCGGTTGTTGTTTTCAATTAAAATGATGTCCATTTTAAACAAAAGAGAGACACTTTGAGTGGTGTCAGCCAAACCGCGCCTCGCATTGAGGCGGGGTTGACTCTTACATGACATAAATTACCCATGGATCGTTTTCATAAAGTATCAACACAATCCGAATTCATTTGGTCATATTTTTGTATGCCAGTTGTTGTTTTTACTTAAAATCGTGCCCATTTCAAATAAAATTGAGATGTTTTCAGTGGGGACGGCCACACCGACCCTCAGATTGAGGCGGGGTTGACTCGTACAAGTCACATATGACCCATGGATTGTTTTATTAATTTTTTAATTGAATCAGAATTCCATTGGTCAGTTTTCCGTATGTCAGTTGTTGTATTCATTTAAAATGATGTCCTTTTGAAACAAAAGAGAGAAACTTTTAGTGTTATCGGCCACACCGTGCCTCAGATTGAAGCAAGGATGACTCGTACACTTCACATATGACCCATGGATCGTTTTCCTAAATTTTAAATGTAATATGAATGCATTTGGTCAACTTTCCATATGTCAATTTTCGTTTTCAGTTAAAATGATGTTCAATTTAAACAAAAGAGATACACTTTGAGTGCTGTAGGCCACACCAGGCATTGGATTGAGGCAGGGTAGATTCGTACATTTTACATATGACCCATGGATCGTTTTCCTGAAAGTTCAACAGAATCTGAGTTCATTTGGTAATTTTTTTTGTTTATCAGTTGTTGTTTTCACTTAAATTGATGTCCATTTTAAACAAAAGAGAGACACTTTGAGTGGTTTCAGCCACACCACACCTCGGATTGAGGAAGGGTTGACTCGTACACATCAAAAAGGACCAATGGATTGTTTTCCTAAAGTATCAACATAGTCCAAATTCATTTGGTCAGTTTTCCGTATGCCAGTTGTTGTTTTCAGTTATAATCATGTCCATTTAATATAATAGTGAGACAGTTTGAGTGGTGTTGGCCACACCGGCCCTGGGATTGAGGCGGGGTTGACTCGTACAAGTCACATATGACACATGGAATGTTTTCATGAAGTTTAAATAGAATTAGAATGCCTTTGGTTAGTTTTCTGTATGTCAGTTGTTGTATTCACTTAAAGTGATATACTTTTGAAACAAAAGAGAGACACTTTGACTGGTGCCATCCCCACCGTACCTCGGATTGAGGATAATTTGACTCGTACACATCTCATATGACCCATGGATCGTTTTCCTAAATTTTCAATAGAATCTGAATGCTTTTGGTTAGTTTACCGTATGTCAATTGTTGTTTTCACTTAAAATGATGTACATTTTAAACAAAAGAGAGACACTTTGAGTGGTGTTGGCCACACCGTGCTTCAGATTTAGGCGGTGATGACTCGTACACATCACATATGACCCGTGGATCTTTTTCCTAATGTTTCAATAGAATCCAAATGTGTTTTGTCATTTTTCCGAATGTCAGTTATGGTTTTCACTTAAAATGATATCCATTTTTAAAAAAAGAGAGACACTTTGAATGGTGTCAGCCACACCACGCCTCGTATTGAGGCAAGGTTGACTCATACACATCACAAATGACCCATGGATTGTTTCCTAATGTATAAACATAATATTAATTCATTTGGTCGGTTTTCCATATGCCAGTTGTTGTTTTCACTTAAAATTCTGTCCATTTCAAATAAAAGTGAAAGAGTTTGAGTCGTACCGGCCACACCAGCCCACAAATTGAGGAGGGGTTGACTCTTACAAGTCAAATATGACCCATGGATCGTTTCCCTAAAGTTTCAACTGAATACGAATGCCTTTGGTCAGTTTTCCATATGTTAGTTTTTGTATTCACTTAAAATGATGTCCTTTTGAAACAATAGAGAGACACATTGAGTGGTTCCGGCCACACTGCTCCCCGGATTGAGGCAGGGTTGACTCATAAACATCACATATGATCCATGGATCATTGTACTAAATTTTCAATATAATCCGAATGCGTTTGGTCAGTTTTCCGTCTGTCCATTGTTGTTTTTACTTAAAATGATGTTCATTTTAAACAAAAGAGAGACACTTTGAGTGGTACCGGCCACACTGCAATTCATATTGAGGCGGGGATGACTCATACATGTCACATATGACCCATGGATCGTTTTATTAATGTTTCAACAAAATGAGAAAGTGTTTGTTCGGATTTCCATATGTCAGTTGTTGTTTTGACTTAATATGATGTCCATTTTAAACAACGGAGAGACACTTTGAGAGGTGTCAGCCACACCGCACATCAGATTAAGTCGGGGTTGACTCATAAACGTCACAAATGACCCATGTATCATTTCCCAAAAGTATCAACACAATCCTAATTCGTTTGGTCTATTTTCCGTATTCTAGTTGTGGGTTTTAATTAAAATCCAGTTCATTTCAAATAAAATTGAGACGGTTTGAGTGGTGCTGGCCACACTGACCCTCGGATTGAGGCGAGGTTGAGTCGTATAAGTCACACATGACCCATGGATTATTTTCTTAAAGTTTCAATAGAATCTGAATGGCTCTGGTTGGTTGTCCGTATGGAAGTTGTTGTATTCACATAAAATTATGTCCTTTTGATACAAAAGAGAGACACTTTTAGTGGTGTCGGCCACACCGCACCTTGGATTGAGGCGGGGTTGACTCATACACGTCAAAAATGACCTATGGATCTTTCTCCTAAAGTATCAACACAATCCGAATGCGTTTGTTCAGTTTTCCGTATGCCAGTTGTTGTTTTAACTTAAAATAATATCCATTTAAAATAAAAGTGAGACAATTTGAGTGGTTCCGGCCACACCGCCCCTCAGATTGAGTCGGGGTTGACTCGTACAAGTCACATATGACCCATGGATCGTTTTACTAATGTTTAAAAAGAATCCAAATTCCTTTGTTTGGTTTTCTGTATGTGAGTTGTTGTTTTCACTTAAAATGATGACCACTTAAAAAAAATAGAACACTTTGGGTGGTGTCAGCCACACAATGCCTCGAATTGAGGCTAGGATGACTCGTACACATCAAAAATAACCCATGAATCGTTTTCATAAATTATCAATAGAATCCTAATGAGTTTGGTCAGTTTTTCGTATGTCATCTGTTGTTTTCACTTAACATCATATCCATTTCAAATAAAATTGAGACGGTTCGAGTGGTGTCAGCTAAACCAGCCCTCGAATTGAGGCAGGGTTGACTCGTACAAGTAACATATAACCCATGGATTAATTTCCTAAAGTTTTAACTGAATCTGAATGCCTTTGGTCAGTTTTCCATATGTCAGTTGTTGTATTCACTTAAAATGACGTCCTTTTGAAACAAAAGAAAGACACTTTGTGTGGTACCGGCCACAATGTTCCTCGGATTGAGGCGGGGTTGACTTGTACATGTCACAAATGACTAATGGATCATTTTTCTAAAGTATAAACACAATATCAATCCCTTTGGTCAGTTTTCCATATGTCAGTTCTGGGTTTCATTTAAAATTTTGTCTAATTCAAATAAAAGTGAGACACTTTTAGTGGTACCCGGCCACACCGTGCATCAGATTGAGGTGGAGTGGACTCGTACAAGTCACCTGGGCGTTTTGAGTGCCATCAAGTATGGATTGAAGATCCATGTGAGTCTAATCCTCTTCTTAATTCCTATTTTTATTTGGGTTTTCACTCTTCTCTCATCTTCTTCTGAAGCTCTAAAAACCTCTTTTCCGTTGGGATTTAGGGTCAATCTTGAAGAGAGCTTAGATTGGGATCCAGGGTCCAGGAAGGAGGGTTGGGGGGCTCTCTGGGGGGGCTGTTCGGGGTCTAGGGAAGAGGGTGGGGGGTTCCGGGGGGGCTGTCTGGGGTCTAGGGAGGAGGGTGGGGGGGTTGTACGGGGTCCAGGACGGAGGGTGGGTAATATATCTTAAACTCTATCTAGGTATCATATAATGAATTTTGACAGGACTGTGAACCGCAGTGGGGTGTCATCTCGGAGCAGGGCCAAATTACATTATTACCGTGGTGTGACCGTGGCATGACTGTGGCGTGACCGTGGCGTGACCACAGCATGACCGCGGCGTGAAGGCGGTGTGACCACGACGTGTTGGTCCGGTCCAGCAACATCTGTAGGGCAGCATCTTCTAGCCAAGTGAGAAGGGAGCAGGAGGAGGTGGGGAAAAAATCTGGTCATTTCCTCCCTCACCATTAACTATGAGTGGGTAATGTATCCAAAACTCTATCTAGGTATCATACATCGAATTCCGATAGGAATGAGAACCGCCGTGGGGTGTCGTCATGGAGCAGGGCCAAATCACGGCATTACCAAGGCGTGACCATGGCGTGACCGTGGCGTGACCATGAAATGACCGCAGCGTGACCGAGGTGGGACCGCGCCGTGACCGAGGAAGGACCGCGGCGTGACCGAGGCATGACCGCGGAGTGTTGGCCTGGTCTGACGACATCCATGTGGCATCATCTTCCGTCCAGGAGCAAAGGGAGAGGGGGGAAGCGGGGCAACATTACGACCATCGCCTCCCTCTAGATTAACTATGGGTGAGTAATGTATCAGAAACATTATGTAGATATCATACATCGAATTTTGAGAGGACTACGAACTGCCACAGGGTGTCTTCCTAGCGCAAGGCCAAATCATGGAGAGACCGCGGTGTGATCGCCACTACTGGAAATATCACTTATACCCATAGTTTAAAACTATGGGTATAGCCCATAAAACCATGGGTATAGGCTATTCCCACGGTTTTATGAACCGTGGGATGTAGTTGCATCGGCATAGCCCTATACCCACGGTTTTCAAAAAACCCTAGGGATAGCCAATCGAAATTTTGTAATACCCACGGTTTGTTTAAACCGTTGGTATATTAACGGTTTTCAGAACCGTGGGAACAACAGATACCTGGAAAACTAAAATACCCACGGTTCAATGAACCGTGGGTATAAATTATTCCTGGAAAACTCTTATACCCACGGTTCATTGAACCGTGGGTATAGATTCTTCTCCCATACCAGCAGCTGCTACCCACAGCCTCCCTCCTACTTCCAGTGTAGCTGCTGCCTGCTTCTAGAGCACCCAGCTGCCACAGCCTTCCTACTTCCTACTTCCAGTGAACCCATTAAAACATGTCAAAATATAATATCAGTTGGAATTGATTCCATGAGGCATATTATCATCCTCAATATATTTTTTATTTTATTATCAAACACTTTTAAGGAAAAGGTGAAAAACCATAAGTTCAAGAATAAAAGGAAGATACCAATCCATTAAAATAAAATTGCAGCATACCAATTTTAGTCTCCCTAGTTAATTTCCAAGAGATAGTGTTCACCTGAGTGTCTGATTCCCTCTTCAGGAGATCTTAAAACTGAAAAGCCAGCTTGTCCCAAGACTACAGGTACTCCTCTAAACTGATTATCCTATTATTGAATCCTTGTATTAGGATGAGATCCTGTTTATCAATCTAGTTGCATTTCTCCTCATTTCTAGGTACCCTTATACTTCTATGCATTATTCTTTCAGCCTCTATAGTAGTAGCATTAATCGTCAGAACCGATTCAGTCACAACCTATTCCGAGCTCAAAAGCAGTTACAAAGGGTGTTCAATCATAGAATCATACCTTCGTTGCTGGAAAGCCAATATGGATAGGTTGGGGGAATTTTCCATCTTCATGGCCTTCATCTTCTTCATGGATCTGGTCTCCATAGGTAAAGGTAAATGTGAGTAGTCTTTCCTTACTTTACGATTGCCCCTCCGCGGGCTTGGATTCCTACCGCCCTGAGTCCCATCTTTCATGTCACCTGCATAAGAGATATAACATTCATCACTGGACCGGTTCACCTCCTTATCATCCATGGAGATTTGGAACAAATATGTAGAGACCTGGACCAGATCATCATTAGTCAGAAGCTCAAAATGATTACCCAGTACAAAGCCTTCCACCTGACTTGTCCTGCACAATGTCTCACCCCTGCATCTTGTTCCAGGGCCTTGCAACCTGTATTGGAATTCCGAGTCACTTCCAGGACACAATCACTTCTATCCTTTCCTAAGCACACCACCTCTGCATAATAAGGGGCGGGTGGAGTATGACCTCCCTTATCCACCTTTGCCAGTACCCCATCTGTATTGTGCCCACTTCCTCCATGGGATGCCTCAAGTGCAGGGTCCAATCCACTCTCAGTTGTCTCCGAATCCAACCCCATTTGCACCAGTGAACAAGGATCACCAAGATCCATTCTCAAACGACTGAAGACATCTGAAACTAGTGGATTTTTTGAAACACCATGCACAACTTTGAAGAGAAATAAGTTGAACTTTATACCAGTTAAATAGGGATTTCAAACATCATCATAGTTTAATGAAATATAAAAAAAAATTTATGATCAACCTAACCAAAAACATTTAATGATAATTTGATCCATATAAGTAACATTATAATTGAATAACTGAGTAAAAATACGAAACACTATAAACCAAAGATAAATGTTGGAACCAAAATCGTAGAAATAGGAAAAACATACAGTGATTAAAACAGACTAACATTGAAGACAATATACAAATAATGAATGGAAGTAGATATTGGTGAAATAAGCTGAATGGTAGTAAATATATTATAAAAATGTTATTTGATACTGTTTATTAGGTATATAATCAGCCATGTGTACTCATCTTCTCCTCCCCCCTTTCCCATCACCTCCCTCCTCCTCCTCCCCCCTACCCAACTCTTCCCCTCCCCTCCCCCTCTGCCCAGCTTGTCCTCCCACCCCTTCCAAGCACCTCCCCCTACCACCAGCCCCTCCCCCTGCCCAGCCCCATCCCCCACCAACCCCATCCCCCCTTCCCAGCCCCATCCCCCATGCGCAGCCCCATCCCCCATCCCCCACTAGCCCCTCCCCCTACCCAGCCCCAACCCCCTACCCAACCCCATCCCCTGCCCAGCCCCATCCCCCATGCCCAGCCCCATCCCCCACCAGCCCCTCCCCCTGCCAAACCCCATCCCCCCTACCCAGCCCCATCCACCACAAGCCCCTCCCCCCTGCCCAGCCCCATCCCCCCTGCCCAGCCCCATCCCCTACCCAGCCCCACCCCCCTACCCAGCCCCAACCCCCCTGCCCAGTCCCATCCCCCCTCCCAAGCCCCATCCCCCACCAGCCCCTCCCCCTGCCCATCCCCATCCCCCCTGCCCAGCCCCATCCCCCACCAACCCCATCACCCCAACCCAGCCCCATCCCCCACCAGCCCCTCCCCCTACACACCCCCATCCCCCTTCCCAGCTCCATCCCCCTGATAGTAGGAGAAATGTTAACAATTTTTAGATGATTTTAATGTTAAACATGTTTGTCAAAAAATTTATAGATTACAGATAGCAAAAATCACACTACTCAGAAGATTACATGGAAAACATATTTGTCATCAAAACAAATTTATGTACTGTAGGTTCTTAAGAAGATATCACAAATACAAAAAATGTACATATTACATGATGAAGATGTTTGTCAACAATGGTTACCAGAGAAGGTGTTAGTTCCATAATTTTGGTTCATTTTCATGATAAAACAGATAGCGAAAATTGAAATATTTATGACAATGATAATATCTAAATGTACACACTTTTGTAACTCTAGACAATGAAGAGATAAAAAAGAACAGTTTGTTTGAAATACATAGAATACAATTTCCATATTTAATTAATACACATGTTTTTATGTTAATGGAATTAAATTAGTAGTCATTAAATATAACTATTGAATACCTAAGCAGTGGACATATTCAAGGTTATAGTATCAAATCATGTGCCAATGCTTGAAGTCCCCGGAGAAGACCTAATATTTCGATGCTCCAATCATGAATTGTTAAAATTAACATAACAGTAATATTAATTTCAATTTTTAATAAAACAAATTAATGACAAAAATTTTTTACCTGGATATATTCGATGCCACTACTTATGAAGATGAATTTCTTTGATCTCCCTATTCAATAATGAGGAATAATTTAGTATTTTGTGTATTTTGTTTTCTAATATAAATATAATTTTTTATACACTCCTACCTACCTGAATGTCTTCAAATAATTCAGTAAATATGCTGATGTAGTTGTCATTATTATTGATGAAAATTACTTTGTAGCTCTTATGTTCGAAAGAAGCATTCAGATTCACGTCACAGAAGATGATTTCAAGTTGATACAGTAAACCACATGATGATGTGTTGATGCTCACCAACAATAGTAAAATGATACACACTAAATTAAATGTCCATTAAACTTCGATGTAGCCTACTCCTGCATTGAAAAATAATTAAACAAAAGTATTATAAATATAAATATATGATATTACGGTCATATTACAAAATAATAATTTTTAAATCTAGTAGAATCTTAATGAGATCCCAAAAAGAAAAAATTCAACTAATTAAAAAGGAAGAAGAAACATAAAAGAATCACAATTTCAAAGATACTTGGACCCCTAACATGAATAGTATGCATTGTGACCAGAAAACAGAAATCTATAGCAGTTGTTTCAAGGATGTTCATACTTCAGTAACATGAAATTTTGATTTCCAGGCTTTACAAAATCCGTCAATTGCTCAATGGACGTGATTTTTCTTCAGAATGCAGTTCAATTAAACGGATGCATATAATAGATATGCGCATTCATAAAAAGTATTCTAGGTATGAATGTTATCATACAAAAAAAGGAAACCCTAGATTGTGGAGGCAAAGGAAACCCTAGATTCGGGTTTCCGAAGGGGGTGAAGCCGGATTTAGCAGTTATTGTAGGAGACGATGGAGGAGGATGTTATCATCGGTAATCCCGATGCAGAGATAGAGGATGGAGGTGAAGGAGGTGAAGGTGGTCAACGACGAAGGATCAGTGGAAGGTGAGAACACAGGAGTTGGAACCTATATTGGAGAGACATAATGGAGAAGCTAGTTTGGGGAGACGGAATGGAGAAGAATAGAAAACCTTCTATTGGGGAGAACGAAATAGGTTAAGGTGGAGTAAGAAGATGCAGCACAAACACTATTTTTGTGAGACCGACGAAGTTTAAGTCGGCGGACGTCAAGGAAGGAAAATCGGGGGAGCAGCGCAAATAGGAGATTGGGGAGACGGAATTCGTGGAGGAGGCGCAAGATCCAGACGTGGAGCAGATGGAGAAGGAGGCCTAGAAGCCGGAGGCTCTGAGGGTTGTTGTAGAGGCGTTTCAAATGGGAGAGTTTTGAGGAGACGATAATGTCCTGGAAGTGTAGGAGAAAGTGATGAAAATTGTGAGCGGGAGCAGTGTGGGCTGGGGGGTAATCGGGAAGGGGAGCGAGAGAGGGGAATCAAGGAGGGGATTGATAAACCTACAGGATTTACAGAGGGGTTCGAGAACTAAAGAGCAGGATAGGGTTTTCGGGGAAGGGTTTCAGGGAGGAGAGCATGATTCGAAGAAAATTCCCGAGTGGGGGATCGATAATGATTTAGATTTTAGTGTATGGAGGAAGGAATAGAGAATTAATGGTGACCTGGATGCATGGTGAGGTGACACGTAATCAAAGGGAAATCCTACTTTAGTCTAGATAATAGATAATATATACTCCAAAAAATTGGAATGTTACCAATGTTTCATTGAACAATACACATAGATAAATCATGAGAGGTCAATCTTTGAATATTAATTTCATTCATCTCTTCAGGTCACATAGAATCTTCCTCTATTTTACCCTGTTCATTTTATGTTTTCTCACCCCTCCATAGGGATCCTAAATCATCTATATTTGAAACACTACATCTATGAATAGGTTCCACTACAATTTCCTAAAGTATACCACCTAAAGGAATATCCCTCGATTCAAGGGATACCACAATAATCCTATAATCTAGGGTAACTTCCCCCTTATTATCATTAACCACTATCATTGTTTAAGATTTTGATGGAATTCACGACATCTACATAGGATTGAGATTATAGTCCTTGAAAAGTGGGTGAAAAACCTCTTTACCAGAGGTGGAATTATCCAAGAAGGATTTACCCAACATCTGAGAAGATGACCACCCCCATTATGATTCTTTTTCAGATGGAGACAATATAGGGAATCCACTAGTACCTCTATGTCCCAATAGAAATATACAATAAAAAAGGAAGGGTCAAAACTATATTGATATACATATGTGAGAATATACAGAATACACATATCATACCTAAAACTATCTAAAGGAGTACCTGATCATGTCCTTTTTCATGTTCTGTTCAGTTTATTCTATATCACATCTGTTCTTGTACATGGAGGCCTTCAAGAAAATTATCACACAACAAATTTCACCCTAGAAAACAAACTAACTAAAACTAGGTTGACATTCCAAAAACATCTGATTTGCGATCATTCAGGATAAATTACATACAATGGAAAGAGTTGGGGAGACTTCCCCATGGAAACCATATCCAATCCAATGGTCATTGCACTGCTTTAGAAGAAAACAATGGACTTACTCAATGAGGGTGCCAATGCCCACATAAAATTTCTGATGAATAAAAATGAAATGTGATGCTTGTGAAATTCTGCACGAATAAAACAACAGCATAAAAAACAGCCAGTTTAATGATGATTAAACGGTCATTGACACTTCATAAATTAATTTTACCCTCCTCAATTGACACGTCAAGGCCTTCAGTAGAAGAACCCAACCCTTGTAAGGCACATTGCAATGCCATTGTCAGAACTATTTGTAATGATGATTGAACTGAAATCATAAATCACAATAATGAAATGATAACAATATCATGTGTTTATTAATTACAATTTTAGACATATTAATTTTAATCATGAAAATAAGATGATATCACAATTTTACCATTTTCAATGCCATTGATGCTGGATGATGAATCAGCATCACCAAAACTGTAGATTTCACCCATAAATTGAAAACATTAAACAACCAAACATGAAACTACATCATATTAAAAAAATATGAGTCTGGGGTTAAATTGGATATTTGAGGATGCAATTGAGTAAAAAGAAATCTTGTCAGGATGTAAAAAATGGTGTGGTAAAACCATACCTTTAGCGACGGTGGATAAGTCGACACCGTGTCCAGCTCCTCCCCCAGCCCCTCCACCTCCCCACCTCCCCCTCCCCCTCCTTCCCCACTGCCCAACCGCTCTCCCTCCCTCCCCACTGCCAAGATCCTCCCCCTCCCCCTCCCTCCCCATTGCCCAGCCCCCCCTTCCCAGCCCCTCCCCATCCCTCCCCCCTGCCCAGCCCCTCCCCCTCCCTCCCCACTGCCCAGCCCCCCCTGCCCAGCCCCTCCCCACTGCCCAGCCCCCTGACCAACCCTCCCCCTCCCTCCCCACTACCGAGCCCCCTACCCAACCACTCCCCTCCCTCCACAGTGCCCAGCCCCCTGCCCAACCCCTCCCCCTCCCTCCTCACGGCCCAGTCCCTCCCCCTCCCCACCTTCCCAGCCCCTCCCCCTCCCTCCCCTCCCACCCCACTGCCCATCCCCCCTGCCCAGCCTCTCCCCACTGCCCAACCCCCCTGCCCAACCCCTCCCCCTCCCTCCCCACTGCCCAGCCCCTCCCCCTCCACACCTGCCTAGCCCCTCCCCCTCCCTCCCCACTAAAAAGGCTTTTACTTTTGTGTTTGGAGTCTTCCTAAAACATACAAAACCACATTAAAAATTAGAGAAAGGAAATCTAAAAACCACAAACAGCATATGCAACATCTAAATCAATTAGTCAGATCTAAATATTTATATAACTATCAGATCACATGCCAATCAGTGCCTTTACATTTAAATAAAAAGATCAGAAGCAACTAAACCTTCGCAATGCCTTCCATAGATAAGCTCTTATGCGTCAAGGTGGAGGAAACGGTCATACTCGCCTGATGAACATCCTATGCTTGTCGAGTATAGGAAAAAGAGATTAAGTGAATGCAGCCCCCTCCCTTCCCAACCCTCCACTACACCCCCATCCCAACCTTCACCTCCCAGCCCCCCAACCCTCCACTCCAGCCCCCCCATCCCAAGCCTCCCCTCCACTTCTAAGGACAAGATTATTTGGAGAGATAATAATTAACACACCAAACCATAAAAAAAATATGGCATGTGAATATTACCTAAAGAATTGTCAAATAACACCCCTGATGAAAACATAATCCAAAATGCATTTCATTGCATAATGAAGTTCACATACAAGGAGTCCACAAATAAAAAAAAATTAAAACTCCAACACAAGTCTCTCTACTAAGTCAAAAATGGAGGGGATTAATATCCCCCCATGACCATCATCGTCATACCCATATCCATCATCATCATCATCATCATCAACAACATCATCAGCATCATCATAACCATCATCATCAACAACAACAACAACAACATCATCATCAATCTCATCACCAACAACAGCACCAGCAACATCCTCACCAGCTCTATCACCACCACCACCATCGCCCCTAGGACCCTCATGGGAATCACCCGAGGCATTATGTAATGAGCGCATTGATGACATACATGAATGAAAAGTGGTAGCAACCTCTGGTGGTAGTGACTGAATCAACATTGAGATAACTTTAATGAAATGTTCATTTATTAGATTACTTTTTTCACGCTCCTGTAATACTATTTTCTTTGTCACAACTAATTCAACATGCATACTTTTCAACTCAGAGGCCTTAGAGGCATTATAGGAGTCCGATGATGACCAATACCTAGAGGGGACAATGTTTTTTCCTGGTCTACAACGGAGTCTTCCTGGATGCTCCACACCTAACACCTGACTCAAATGATCATTTGGCCCTAAGTTTTCAGCTTCCTCATCCATGGCCTCCAAGGCAGACTGTTGAAATTATACACATATTAAATTATGAATTTCATATAAATGTTTGAAATATATATAAAAAAATATACAATTTTTTCTTGAGTTTGTGAATTAACTGTAGTTCCATATTTTCTTTTCCTATCGAAGCAGAATAATTTGGCACGAGGTATAGGACCCTCAATGCCCCATTCATCTTGATACATATGAGAAATGGACAAATTTGGATTACAACCATATATGATAAATGCCAAAATTTGGATTGAACGTACAGTCGCTTCTCATGATCAGGCATTATTCTCCTCCCCAATGTGTGTAGATATGTCAATTCATCTTTGTTTTTTTCGAAGACACCTCCTAAGAAACAAAAAAACAATACAAGTAATAAGAACTAAATTTTATATAAAAACCATTAAAGATGGGTAGTACCTTATACTGTTCGTTCTTCTAATGTGCGATCATTTTTTGATATTGAATTTTTGGACAGTCAGGGTTTGTGGGTACACCCTCTAACTTAGTACCCACTATGCTCCTCCAACGAATATGTAACTCATACTTGTATGAACGCTAATAATCTCCAAGATCACTCAACCTAGAAGCATTGGCTGCTTCACAGTTATTAATGTTAAATTGACTCTACAACAAAAATGTAAAGTCATATAAATACATTACTAATATAAATATAAATTTATAAAACTTCCTTACCCATATCTGCGCCCATGCCCTATCCTTGATGTCAGCACTGATATGTCTCCATGAGACCGGTTCCACTGGAACGATATCATGATATTTGGCTAAAGTAGCCATGAAACGTCTACACTCCTTATCATTTTTACCTACCATTTGATTTTGATGATTGTAGACCACCATAATATGAGTTTCACGATTCCAGGCATCCCACATTCGAGTGCACCCACGTCGCCTACAAGAAGATACCACTAAATAACATAAGAGGTGAAAAGAGAAGTGTTAAGTGAAAATAAAATAGGGCGAAAGTGAAATGCTATAATTTGAAACATTTATAATAAAAAACCTGATGTAGGCTAGTGAATAGGTCGTGAGGCATCCATGGACTGTGCTGGATCAGCATCCTCCGAAGGAAGTATCTGTTCCACAGCATGCTCCGGCTGATCTTCATGAACAGGAGTGGAAACTGAAGGAACAGACTCAATATGTGTAGGATGGATGGTAGGAAAAGGAGGTAGCGTAGGCATGTTAGCATATTCTTAGTAGGTCTGGGGATACATGAATGTATATGGAAATTGTGGAGGTGAGAACATCGGTCGTGTCGGCATGGACATGGAATGGGAAAAATAGGGTAAATGGGAGGATGACAAGAGCATGTATGGGAACATCCCAGGGGTCTCAAGCGGAGGGCAGATATGTGTGGTAGATGGGATGTACACTGATGGGTCAGTGTGGGGAGTGGTAAGACGGGAGCCCGACCTAGGTCTAGGAGGATCCCTGCTCGGTCCCATACTTGGAAGAGGAGTCTCTGGAATTTTATATCGCTAAAATAAATTTGATTAGTAATATGAACTTCATATTATATGTATTGCGGAAGATAAATATTATAATTATTATACTCACTGAAGACAACTCACCCTTGCGTCTAACATGATCAACATCAAATAATCTTTTCTTGTGAGCTTCTGTAGTTTTCTTCATAATCTGTATAAGAATGAAATAAATATTTTTTAGCGACAATTTTTACCAATCATATATAAAACATATAATCCAGATAAGAAAAAAAATTTCATGACATCTTTCAGTAATGTTAATTTACAACAAAGTTATACAATTTTTAAAACCACATTTTTAACCCAGTTTTCTGAATTGAAATAAATATAATTAAATGAAACGAAACCAAACAATACTAAAACAGACATATCATTCCAAACCAAATCTAAATTAAATTAATTACATTCATTCCAACTTGAGAAACTAATGTCAAGTTAAACTGAATGAACTCTGAATATATATGGTTTCTTTTATATATTACCCTTCACTACCTCAGGTTCAACATCATCTCTCACAATGGGAAAATTTGTGTCATCAAATAAAATATTTTGGCTAACACTGATGGGGGCATCAATGGTGAAAATTTCATCCCCAACATCATGAAAAATATTTCTTGGGATAACTTCATTAATGACACCTTAATCAGGTTTCAGATGATCTTTCACAGAAAACACTTGTTTTTCCATTGAATCCAAAATGTTTGGTTCATCGGTATGCGGGAATCGACTCATGTCAATAACTCTAAATCCAAAAATCAATAATCGTATCATGTCACGTCATTGAATCAAACCATTTACATTTCATCATAGTGACTCGACCTTGAGAGTAGTAATCCAATATCAATATTTTCTCAATGAGTCCATAATAATACACATCTTTATATCGAGGTCGACTATCTGATGCACTGGAATAACAATCTGTTCTAGCAGTTAACATAACGCCATCATGTTGTGTTCTCATTTTCACTGCTTTATTAGTTGTAACAAATTTATATCCATTGATTATTAATGATTTGCAGTTACGAAACAAAGAATTGGGACCAAAAGCCAACATTCTTAATTCTTGAGAAATGAAGTCAGCAGGTAAACTCAATACCTGGAATACATATGAGTAATATAATTAAATATATATCTATATTTTAAGGTATATAATTTAATGGTCTTACCTTTGACTTCAACCAAGCTGGGAACTCTTGGCTATGCATAGCCGCTCTCCTTCTCAATGGCAAAGACAGATTAACTCTACTTATAATTTGTTTATGTTCTCTACATAAAATGACAATAAAAGTATATGGTATATGTGATATGATATCGTATGAGATAACACATATATATATTCAAATTACTTACATGATATAGGAATCGAACAGACCACAATTAAACAAGACTGTGCGATGTGCCATATTCCGCGCTTCAAAGCTCAATGTAACCAATGTATATGACCCGACAATTCCACATGTATGGGGAAGAGACGGAAATGAGGGATGAATTTCCTCATACTGCTCATCTTCATTTCTCATTGGTCAATTATGTCTTGTTCTCACATCAGACAAATAAATTTAACACAAATCCATACATTTTTGGGCCAGATAACTCCTCACAATAGATCCTTCAGGATAATTCTTATTTCGGACATATGATTTCAAAGTTCACATATTTCTTTCAGTGGGATACATCCACCGAAAAGTGACTGGTCCTCCAAGAAGTGTCTTAGTTAGAAGATGAACTATTAAATTCAACATGCAAGTGAAAAAGGATGGAGGAATCTTTTTTCCAACTCACACATAATTAATGAGGCCTCTTGCTGCATTTTTATCAACAATGATTTGGATATCCTTTTAGAAAAAAGGTCACTAAAAAATCGACTTAACCGAATCACTACCACCCTTACAGTATTAGATAGAAAATGCCGATTTTCTATTGGAATCAATTCTTGAAGAAGGATGTGATAATCATGAGTTTTTAGGGATTTCAATTTCAAATGTCTTCTGTTGACTCGTTTAGATATGTTGTTGGAATAGCCATCTAGAACCTTGATATTCTCCCATATTTCCAGAAATTGATATTTCTCTGCCGGTGTCATCACATAAGAAGCACATGGAACTTTCCATTTGTCTTCACCGATACAAACATGATGTAGTTATGGTCGAATACCCCAATCCAATAAATCCCAATGAGATCAGAAGTCATCATTGGTCTTCCCCTTAATATTCAAAAGAATTGCAAGAAACATTTGACATATATTTTTCTCAACATGCATTACGTCTAAACGATGACGTAACAAATTAGAAGACCAATATGGAAACACAAAAAAATAATCCTCTTTTTCCAATTATAAGTGACTTCAGTATCAACATTCTTCCTCTTTCAAGATTTCATCTGACCTTTCCCTAATGAGAAGATGGAATCTTTCAATTCATCAAGCACATCACTTCCTGACATACGTTGAGGTGGTTCTTCAGTTTCATCATTATTATCAAAACTCTGACGATTCTTCAAGTATTGATGATCCATTGGAAAGAATCGGTGATGCCCCATGAAACTAAAACTACAACGATATTTAATACTTCTCGATCATGTGTTCTTTATACAAAAGGGACATGATAGTTTTCCCTTCGTTCTCCACCCAGACATCATTGCATAGGAAGGGAAATAATTTATGGTCCATAGAAGGGAAGCACGCATATGAAACGTATTCTTTGAAGAAGCATCAAATTTCTGGACACATAAATCCCAACGTTGTTTCAACTCTTTTATTAAAGGCTGCAAGTAGAAATCTATATCATTACCAGGATCCAAAGGTCCAAATATAAGTATACTCAAGAAAGTGAAAGGTTTTTTCATACACATCCACGAAGGAAGATTATAATCATGAATAAAAACCGGCCACATGCTATGAGCAGTAAGCATCTGACCAAACAGATTAAAACCATCACATGATAGGCCCAATATGACATTACGCACCTCAGCTGCAAAATCAGGATGTTGTGCATCAAATGTCCTCCATGATAATCCATCTGCAGGATGGACCAGCTCATTATTACATTTAATTATTTCAACTTCATGTCATCGCATATTGACTGAGATTTCTGGATACAATAATAGTTTTTGAAGTCTTGGAATCAATGGAAAGTTCCACATGACTTTCTATGGCTCACGAGATGGTGTTTCATTTGCATTTGTCTTCCATCGAGATGTACCACACTCTTTACAGTCATTACGGTCAGCTGTTTCCTCCAAATATAAACAACAATCATTCATACAAGTGTGGACTTTATTAGTAGAAAATCCAAGGTGCTTAATTAACATTCATGCCATGTAATGATTGGAGGGAATATCTACACCATCAGGATGCAATTCCTTAAAAAATGTAAGAATATAATCAATGGCGGTATTAGAAATCCAATACATGGTTTTTCAATGATATAACCGCATTATAAATTCCAACTTGGTCATTTTAGTACATTCTTCATATACTAGAGTTCTGTCATCATCCAATAAAATTTTCACTCTCTCAACATCATCGACTTCAACATTTTCCTCAGGTGTACTGACATCATTGTCTTCATGCACCGGTATTTTATCTATCTCAGAATGATGCACATATGGAAACAGATCAAATATCAAATTCTCCACGTCACTTTGTTCATTTCATTTATGAACAGTCGAATATTTACTCGTCTCTCCATGGTGAAAACAAACATTATAGATATCTTGAAATCCAAATTTCGTTAAATGGTAACTAACTTCTTCTTATCTTAACCATGGTCTTCCAACACAATTATAGTAGGGACACTATATACAACCTCCATCTGACATGTTGTTAAATGAAAAATCTAAAAAATTCTGCAAATTACTTTGAAACTCGTTTGAAATCCGATCGGTGCGATACATCCAGCTTCTATACATTCTATAACAAGAAAAAAATTATCATTCAATCAACAATGTATGTCATATTTAAAAAATTCATTACAATCAATTCTATTATTAAATTAATCAATGCATATCAGTAGCTAGCAAAACATATTTAATGATAAGAGGAGTCCATGATTGAATAAGTAGGAAAAAAGGTCTAACTTGAGATGTAAATGAATGAAATAAGTTAAAAAATTCACTCCCAAGTGGTCATTGATGGGGAATAAAAAAGAAAATTTCAATGTAAATTACTCCTTTATAGATATAGAGGCGTTATACACATGAGAAGAAAATTTTATTTTAATAATATAAATTTATAATTTTATAGATTATTTGGTAGGGGTTATTTGATGGGGAATAAAAAAATCAATGAAACTAGAGTAGTTATAACTTTAATGATTTGGAATTAATATTGAAAAAATGGTTCAATGTATCCTACAAATTCTGTACAACATGATGTTTACAAAATATACTTTTTATGGATTCTATTGGAACTTAGGAATATTTGTTCATATATAAAAGACATGTTTTTTAAAATAGACATCATGATATACTTGGGAGTATTGAGAATCAATGTTTGGGGGTTTCAACCCCTTTAAAGGAATAAAAGTTAGAAACGTATTATAAATTCTATATAGAAATCACATAACATGTTTGATATTCTTGAATAAGTCTATGGAAGGTGTGACCATCCTATTCATGATGAAAATTAATGCCTCATAAATATACCATCCTAAAAATATTTTAGTTTTAATACTCAAAATCATCAAAATAAGAATTGAAAATGAAGGAAAAGGATTTAGATATTGAAGTTTCACCCAAAATATCCAAAGGTGAAAGTCCATGGATTTTGGAAAGTGGATATTCTACTCACATGAGCTTTTTTGTTTTGAAAATTCTGAAAAAAACCACAAGAATAATTTATGTATATCAATGGGTGTATAGGCCATTATTCCTGGGGTTAGTCCATAAGTTTATCATCCCCTATCAACTATCTCAGGTCATACTACATTGTCATCATTACCCACTTCCAGACTACATTAATGCCTCAAGGCCTTCATTCCCTTCCATTTTTCATTCAAGAACCCACCATATTCATCATGAATCAAATCTCAAATTCTCCCCCTATATAGGATTAATGAATTCATGAAGGATCCACTTTTAACTTTGATACAAGATAATATAAGTCTATTATCCATACAAACATATATATATACCCAAGTCATAGTATGTAAACTTTTTATCTATATAGAGGAATAAGCATATCATTTTAAAATAATTATCATGGTCTGTACACACACGCATGAGTATTTCATATCATATATTTTTATATAATTGCAAATTCATAACATGGTAAGAACTTCTTGAATTCAACATATTGAAGCCCAACATCAATGTTCACCACTTGAAGCAATCTCACAACCCAAAAATCCATGGAAGTATCCCCAAGTCACTACATGAGTATTAAAGGGTTATGATATATGATAAAGAACATGTTATGGGATGGGATCATTTTAGACCTATCCATCAAGATACAACAAAATTAAGTGATCTAGATGGATCTGAGAATGATCCTGATAAACCATATTTCCATATTTATTTTCTATGTAAATATAGAAAGGATCACATTGGATATCATTGTAAATCCTAAACCTGGATAAGAAATCCGAGATCTAGTTCCTTTACAAGGATAATAAATAATAACTAGCAATAATAAGAATAACAACAAACAAATGATAAATTATATTAAAATATCAAGGATTGATTAAATTCTATGTAAATGGTTTGGTTGCTTGGCTTAAAAAATCATGCTCTAACCATGGGAAGTTCACTACCTCTTCAAGTCACCTTCATGGTTTGGAGAAATAGTTTTGTAAACCCTATAACAATCATGATGTTGATTCTCATTAGAGTTACATAGTTACCATGGAATTGTTTCCATGTTATATCTAAAAGTACCCCTACCATATATCACCCACTACCCCTCTCCAATAGGATTAATAGTTACACGGGGGGGACTACACTGTTCCCTCTAACCATTATCACCATTAAATTCTTCAAACCCCCCCAATCTCCCAAAATCTACCCAATACATCACCCAATAAATTTAATAACTCAAATAAACTCTTAATAAAGGCTAAAAATAAGGCATAATGCACCTAGAAAGTGAGTGGTTGTTCCACTATCCCCCTCCAATAACTTGTTCACCATAAAATGTGTATCTAGAGGTCTAAATATAACAAGTAGGTCTAGTAATACTAAACATATGATTCCTTATCACATTTATCTTTTTTAATATGTATGTTCCTACATGAAACCTTAATAAGAGGCTTCATCTTCTTTTATAGTTATATTATTCTTCGATCAAAAATCCATATTGGACCTTTCTCAAACAAATAATTTACCCCCAACACAACATTCTCAATATAAATTACATTTGATGGATAATTATTGAAATTTATAAGTAGGAACGCATGGGAAAAATCAAATATAATATAATATTGATGAATTTCATGATACCCGAAGGAGAGGGAGCTGAGAGGGGGGAGCGGGGGCGTTGCCCGAGAAGGGGGAAATAGGCGAAGGCCCAGATGTTGAAGTAGAGGCGATGTCCAGGAGGTCTAGGTCGAGAGCGGAGGCGGAGGCCTGGAGACGGATCTGGGAGGTAGGGTTGAAATGGGGGGGGAGCGCAGTGGAGCCAGGAGGCGGAGCCAGGGGAAAAAAAGTATCTAATGAACCTAGACAAATTTCACCCTCTATACACATCATGGAAATAACAAATGAAATGATATTTCTCCCCTTTATACAATAAAACTAACACTATTTTTGTTTGAGTTTTTGAAGTGTAAACATTTGATGGATAGTTTCATAACTTTACATTGAACAGCATAATTAATGGGAATAATACAATTCTATGCTTACCATAAATGTTAGGTACAGCTTCACACCATAATATTTTGTCCAGAAATCATTATTTTACTCTACATGGATGGGCCTATAGAAGTCAAACAAATTGAATAAGTTATACTTTATGGGAAACAATATTGTATTTGGGATATTATACTAGTTCAACTCTATAGTAATGTGTTTTCATTTCAGTATTGAGGACAACATTGATGATCATTGGGTGTTCACATGTCATTTTTAAGGCTATGTATAGTGTCAAACACCATGTAAAGAATATCATATGCCCAAACTAGTTATCATTTCTATAGGATATGTCACCATTCCCCATGATTGGGTGAGAATGGACGAATAGGTTATAGAAGGACCCTTGAAGAGACTAACCCACAAGCACTTCATATACATTTATTACTTGTATATATTTCATGGTCTTATCGAGCCTTCTTAAATTAATCAAACTCTCTATAATATCTTATCCATGTAATACCATCACTCCTTGTGATATTTTCCCTCATTTTTGGAGTCCCACATGGAGATATAGATGATATTTTTATGCCCGTGATGATCGTTTTAGGGAACCTGATGGCTAAAGGATTATGTATAGTAATAGAGCATAACATGGTGCTAATTAGGGAGATCTTGTATCATAAGGATAGAAACTATTGTTTTAATTAGTTTTATGAGCAGTAAAAATATTTTTTAATTAATAATAATGATAAATACAAATCTTACATGATGAAAATAATGAACCCAAGAAGTCCATAGGAAAATCATTCATAAAGATTCTAAGTGAACATTTAAAGAATTTTGAACATTTGGACAAGAAGTTATTAGAAATTTACACACTACACTTAGCTGGGTTGATTTATTTCCCTCTCTATCGACCATAATCGTTCAAAAACAATTTTGAAGATTTGGATAAATTTGTCTATACCCTAAGCAGAATGACATCTAATAAAAACATACAAGAAATTATTGCAAAATGTGGGAAATTGAACTAAAATGTCTAGGGGAAATAAAAATAAGCCACTTATTCAATGATAATCAGCTAGTAGAAACTGTGTAGTCAACATTCTGTGGCATTTTATATAAGAATCGGTGATTAGTTCAAAAAGAATAAAAAATCAAGGTGAAAAAAATTACATACCTAAATGGAATGAATCGTTGGGGACGTTTCCTGAGGAAAAGGATCCGATAGGGGGAAGGGGAATTATGCTGGAGTTGGAGGAAGGGAGGCGGAGGCTGAGACTTTGAGGTGGAGATGAAGGCCGGGAGGTCGAGGTCAGGAGCGGAGGTGGAGGCCAGAGAGAGGATGAGATGGCCAGGAATTGGTGGTCGGATGGCCGAGAGGTGGAGGTCAGAGAGGGGAGTAGAGGGCTGGGAGGTAGAGGCCAGATAGCCGGGAGGTAGTGGTCGGGGAGGGGAGGAGAGGGTCAGAGGCGGAGGTCGGGAACCTAGGGGAGGATGGGAACCGATGGGGGAGTGCGAGAGTGAGTAGGAGATCCCGATGGGGGGGGGGGTGGTGAAATTGTGGATTGAATACCCATAGTTGTAAAAAAACCATGGGTATTTATAAAAAAAATTTATATTCCCACGATTTGATAAACCGTGGGAATAGCTGCGTGGGGATAGACCCCTTTTCCAGTAGCGCGGTGTGACCGCAGCGTGACCGCGGTGTGTTGGCCCGGTCCAGCGACATCTGCGGGGAAACATCTTCCACATATGAGTGAAGGGAGCTGGAGGAAGCGGGGAAACATTCGGGTCATCGCCTCCCTCTCCATTAACTATTGGTGGGTAATGTATCTAAAACTATATCTAGGTATCATACATTTAATTCCAACAGAACTGCGAACCGCCGCGAAGTGTAGTCCTGATGTAGGGCCAAATCACAATGTGACGATGGCGTGACGGCGGTGTGACATCAGCGTGATGGCTGCAAGAAAGAGGTGTGACGATGACATGACAGTGGCGTGACGACGGCGTGACAGCGGTGTGACAGCGGCAGGACGACAGCGTGATGGTGGCGTGACGACGGCGTGAATACGGTGTGACCATGGCGTGACTGCAGCGTGACCGACACATGTTGGTCCGGTCCAGCAACATCCACGGGGCAGCATCTTCTGGCCAGGATTCCAAAAAAAAATCCTATATAGTTGTCATTCACATTATATAAATCGATCTTATGTTATAAAAAATAGACTCCTGATTCAAAATTGTGTTCTGATAATGATATATACTTTATATTCGTTTTTTTTAAAAATTGGTTTTATTATAAAAACATGACTTTATTTAATACATGAAACAATTATATTAAAGAAAACTTATTCAAGTTATGAAATTCAATATAATTCAGAAGAATTATGAAATAATCTAAATTCAATTTAAGCATTCTTAAATTAAAGAGGCTATGCGAGAGACTCTACCTCATGGGGGAACCAAGCCATCCACTTCGGCTCTTAGAGCTTTCTAACTAAAAGTTGCTGCTCCCCCACAGGGTATACACACTTTCAACACAAATGCAAGGACACCTATACCCTATGCACACACCCGCATGGCCATGATCATGTGAAAGGGGATCCTTACACGTATTCTTATATGCATATACCTATATCCACTCACCTGCATATGCATTTTTATATATATACCTGGGAACACCTAGAACCATACGTGTATAATTATTTCCATGGTTGACTATACATGTAATGGGGGAACCCACATACATATACTTACTTACCTATGTACACGCATGCGAGTCACCCTTGACTTGGTAACACGAATCCAACGAGTAGAGATCAACACAATACAAAAAGGATATTAAGAACCATAAAACACATAAATAACCCTACATAACCAGTGAAAAACCAACCAACAATATTAAAGCCTTACCTCGATTGGTGAGAACCAAATCCACCCGAAAAAACACAAAACAATCCAACGCCCTACAAAAAACATAATATGGAGTCAATAACATTGAAATACACAAAATATATTAGGTGAGATACAAGTAGAAATCATATAATCTTACCTCGGATCAAAGCTGGTAGATTGAAACAATCTGAAACCCTTCTAGCCCCCTTCATAGAATATAACTACTCATTGTCCATAGAAACCAGTAAAAGACATAAGTGGACAATGAGATAATAAAATAAAATAAAAACTATACTAAAAAAACCTGTCTCTTGTGACTATAAATGTCATCTCCCAATATATAAGAACCACAATGCCGCATGGGTCAAATCATGTTCCTGAAGCAAGGGGGAAACAAATCCATATTTCAAAATGATACTATCAAAAAGTAAATTCCTATTAATTGACAATTAATCTTTCTATAAATGGTATATAATTAGTTTAGCTTGAGTTTCATCTTAGTTTGGTTTTGTTCAATACATGTTTGTTTGGGAAATTACATGGATACACCACTACTAAAGGGTCATGATAGGTTGTGGTGTAAAGTAATTGTGGAATAGAAGGATGAAAACATTATTATAAGTGATTCCAACTAATCTTTAATGACCAAAACATCCTAGATGACCTTAAACAAGATAGATCATGAGATCTCTTAGATATAGAGTAGGAAAAAATGTTATTGATTGAATATGAATCAACATTCACTAATCTGGTAAGTATATGTCAAATCATATGATTAATATAAGGCTTAAGGAATTAATATTTTTGATGAATCTTTGACTAATGATGTGATCATGGACCAATCTTCTGATTTTTCTCACCTATATATTTTTGGACAGTATGTTGTATTTAGAAAATAATGGTTTTACATGAAAATGGAAGGGGAGTTATTTAATTCCTCATTCAGGTGGAGGGAATATATCATTTAGAAGTTAGAAGAGGAAGTATAAGCACCTCCGTGGGTGATTAACCATTACTTAAATTAACTGTTTCTTTAAAGAAGAATTCTTATTTATATAAAAACAGTATTAAGAGCCTTGATGGACCCTTAAACACTGACATGATTATTCGAACATAGATTGCCAAGGGATTGATTATAACTATGTTCCATGGGAGTCATGGAGTCTAAGGACGGTAAACGAAAGTAAATATATTAACAAAGTAGGCCTATAGATATGGTGTTCACAAGCCTCCACGGCTTAGATAAAATTCTTTAGTGATTATATGGAAATGAAATCACCCTTTCACTAGGTCTCCAAGTGGAAAAGATATCGATTGGGATATGAGTGGTCTAACATATGTCTTATAATTTGGATGATATGTGTAAGAAATGGATAAGGGTTTAGATCAAGTAAAATATTCCTAATAGTATTGGGCCTTATGGTGATAGATGTGGAAATTGTACATCTAGTGTTTGATGAGGAAATAATTATAAGGATGGATTGTGCATTATCAAGGTATAATACATCGAATTTCGATAGGACTGCGAACCATCGTGTGGTGTCATCCTAGAGCAGGGCCAAATCATAGTGTGAACGCGGCGTTAACGCGGCGTGACCGCGGCGTGAACACGGCATGACTGCGGGGTGCCGCAGCGTGACCGCGGCGTGACCACAGCTGACCACGGCCTGACCGCAGCCTGACTGCAGCATAACCACGGCATGTCGACCCTGTCCAACGACATCCGTGGGGCAGCATCTTCCGGCCATGAGCGAATGGTGCAGGAGGAGGTGGGGAAACATTCCAGCCGTCGCCTCCCTCAAGGTGGAAATAGTTCCATTTAAGAACAACACCGCCCCATGGGTCAAATCATGTTCCTGGAAGCAAGGGGGAAACTGTTCCATTTAATAATATCTTCATTTTTCATTATCTCCTTTATATAGAACGTTGTTAGAAACACCATACTAGTACACATAGCCATTGAATATATACCTATGCTACATTATTTGACTTGAAGATTGTGCACATAACCCTGCTAGAACCCCGCCGCATCGCACCGCGATCCGAGATTGACTACAAAACCATGCATATATTTAATAATTCAAACATCACAAAATCCCAAACCAAAATTAAGAAACAGTTATAATAGGAGAGGATGTATTTAAGGAATTAGGGGGCCTTATCTGAGGTTATTTTTTGTTGGGTTCGCCAGTTCCATCACATTCTGTAACAAATGGGTCCAATGATTAAAATGGATACAAAATAAAGACAGAGAAGAATTTATTAGATAAAAAAGTTGTCAGGAAGTTTTTTTAATGAGGGAATGAAATGACAGATAATGACATCCCAAGTCACCCAATGTCTTATTTCTTTGACCCTATAAATTAGGGTTGTAAACAACCTTGATTTCTCACAAGCTAATTGGACTCGCTCGACAAGTACTTGAATTCGGATTGGATTTTTTTAAGCTCAAGAAGGGAGTAGTGAAGCTGGATAAAGTGTTATAATAACACAATCAAGTCGGTCGCAAAGGCTAATCGAACATCTAATATTTTAACATGTTATTTTTATTCAATATATGTGTATTTAATTTCAATCTTGAGCTCAAATTAAAGCAAGATATTGTAATTAAAATTATGATAAAACATCTTAATCAAAACAAGTCAAGCCTAATTGAGTAGCTCGATCAAGCTCAAGTTCGAGCTAGCAAATTGATGCTCGATCGAGTACTGAGTATAAAAAACCCATTTAATTTCACCATAACTCAAACATTTAATTAAGTTCCATTACATTGTTTAAAATCTCTCAAACATAAATGAAGCTAATATGGGAGTCATGGAGACATACCCATAAACAGCACCCAGCCGTCTCCGTGACTTGTGAGGCATCAATATATAGCATCCCTTGTGATTTTAGAGGGTTCTCTCCCAAAAGGAACACTTTTGAGTTTCTGTAGCATCCAGGAGCTCTTCACACATTATCCCATCTTCAGGGACACCTATCGTGGCCTATGACGACCATTACAGATATAATAGAAATGATCTTTGCGAATTAAGAAACACTAAACAACAAAAAATTCCTGGTTTTACAATGGAAAAAATCAAGATTCCAAAAATGTAGGGAAAAAGTAGACATTGCACCCATTACAGTAGTACCAATAGAATAAGAAGCTCCCCAAATCCAAGGGTGAGACCTCCTAATTAGCTAAAGCTGAAATCCACCCATATTCGACTCCACCATAGATACTCTAGATCTTGGGGGGAAGGGGATGGCCTTGAAAATATTATTTCCTAGGCTGGAGGAGACAGAGATGAGAGAGGGGGACGTCTCGTGGGGTCTTTAGCCATGGGGGGTCTCATGCGCGACTGGATAGGGGGATGGGGGATGTCAGAGGAAGAGATTGAGCTCGGATGTCACCAAGAGAGGGAGACGAGAGGGGAGGGGGGAACGTCACCGAGAGCTTAGAGGGGGGGGGGGACTTCATCTTTGGTGAAGGAGCCGAGAGGGGAAGGGGAACGTCTCCAGGGGAGAGGGAGGGGGTAGAGAGAAGGAGGCCGAGGCCGAGGCCGGGAGGAGGATGAGGTTGGGGAGGGGTGGAGCGTGTGGGGATGAAATGTCTCACGGGAGGGAGCCCTAATTTGGGTCTAATTTTTTCCAAAGGTTAATAAAAACTATGGGTAATACATCTCTTTCCCAATGAGTTTATTAAACCATTGGGAAAACCCACCATAAAATAGGTTATGCCAACAGTTCTAGTAAAATGTTGGCATATGTTCTTTTACCCAAAGGGTTTTCTAAACCGGTGGGAACAAAGTGTTGGTATAGGATCTATTTCCAGTGGTCTTTATATGGTGTATATAATGTCCTTTGACATAGTATATCATGAAATACTTTATTCTCAATATATTATAAAGTTTTTATTACCTCAATTATTTGTATTCAAGCATCTCTCATTTGGTTAGAAACTCTAACTAAAATAATATTTTAAATGTTTTAGAAATTTATTCTTCTATAACATTGGCATTAATATCCATGTTTTAAAAATGGTTTTAAGGATTTATTTATATGGAAATTAATTTTTTAAAATTAAAATTCCTTTTAAATGTTTTAATGTGGTATGGGACATTTGGATTCAAAAAATCTACTTTTAAATGGATTCTTGAAACATAGTGTGACTTTTAAATGATTTCAAGAAAATGGGGGATATATCCCTCAAATAGTGTTGATGATTATTTTCAACTATGTCAATATCCTTCATTATTCTCGATTGAGGTTAAGCTGTTACAATATAATCTTCCATATTGTATTGAATGAGTTATGTTTAACTGTGGATGTAATATTTTTATATCATTCATTGTTCATGGATAAAGTATTGACATATCCTATGATAGTTTTAATACACATGCCTATGTTATGTTTCAATCTTTTTATATGAGGAATGAATTGGACATAGTATGTGATGGGTGGAGCCTGCTATAGCTCCTTGATGCATCGATAGGTCTCATGATAAAAACTATTGTCTTGGCCCAAGGCCTTGAAAAAATATTATTTATAGTCTTGGCATGGGTCCTTGACAATGTGGTTATGATGTCCGAAATTATTCATTCCATAATTATGAGATTAGATATTGATATTTCATGTGGTTATTCGACTATTAGAATTAACATGAATATGTTTAATTATGGACTTATCTACTTAGCTCGTATTACTGCAATAATGTGTTAAAGATAATTATTTGTAAAGGTATGTGTTTTTAATTATTCACCATGCCTAATGCTTATGTTATCTTCCACTATAATGCTTAATCAAACTGAGCATTTGGGATCACCCCTTTCTCATGTTTTATTTTCTCATGATTTGAAGAAGTTAGCTATGAGTGACTTGCAGGAATAATCTTGGAAGCTTGGATGTTTCTAATGGAAACAATTGGTGTTATTTTTCTTTTCAAGTTGTAGTGCTAAACTTATGTATTTATCTTGTTTCCAACACTACTAATCTGATCTATTCTTCGTCACTTGATTTCATGTAATCATGAAAATGCATTAAAATAATGCACTGGCTCTTAGATTATGGGGTCGGGGCGTTACATTTATAAGGATATTCCTTTTTTTATTATAGCTATTTAAATTTTTTTTATAGTCAATTGTGTGGAATTGGATCATTTCACAATTATTTTAATGACTAGCTACCCTTATTTCATAGTGATCATTGTAAATAATTGTTTTCATATGGGTGTCTTGGTATGATTGTTTTTAGAAAAGTAATTTTTTGTTTAAGTGGATGATAATATATTATTGTATGAAATAAAAGAAAATAAAAATGTAATATCACTTTTTCATCCATCAGCCTCTCAACGATACCACAGATCCTTCTTAGTTCTTATGAAATCAATTCCATGTTTTTATGAAATGGAGATGCAATAATGATTATGAAGAGAATATCATATACTAAGAGACATTTGGAATATTTTAGAATATGCAAAAATATATTTTAAAAAACATAAAAAATTATATAAGAATTTATAATGTGTTTTTCAGATGATAATTGATGGAAAAAAAATCAATGAATGTTTTTTATATCGTGTCTTCAATTCTAGAATTTTTACTTGAAGACAAAAAATGTTTTCGTAAATAAAATATTTTTTTTCTCCTGAATCTCGTAACACATTAATCTATATTTTAATCCATTTTATATTGTTCATAATTCTTCTTTGTATGTTTTGAGAATATTGGTTTGATTGAATTTTGATGTTTCCTATAATTATATAAAGACTATAATACATTTAGGCCCAGTAATATTTTATATGTAATAAATTTTTAGGGGCTTAATAATTCTCTTTAGTGTGTTAGTCTATTGATACCACCACGATATAGAAATAAATTCTCCCCATACATAAAAGATATCTCTTGAAGCACATATTTTTTTGATGAAAATATTATTTTCCAATCAATGCAAGGTAAAAATTTTAAAGAACCATGTATGAATTAATTAACACATATGTCTACTTGGTTTTTTTAAAATTTTATTTTGTATTTGGATACACCCAATGTGTTTAAGACATTATATAATGATTCATAATACTTGTGCGTAAAAAAATAATACATTGATGTTGTGTAAGAAATTCTTCCTCGCCCATGTATGTCTTATCACATGGTTAATATTTCATAAAGACATGAAATATAAATGATCTCGTTTGAAGAATGAATTCTTAAATATTATAATTAGTATGATGGAAATAATAAAATTAATTTAATTAGTGTTTTTTAATAATACATAAAAAATTTCTATTGATATGGTTTCTCTTTCATATTTGTACAAGAAATAAGATTTAAAATAAACAAAAAAAATATATAAAATTCATCATCTGATGATTTTGAAGAGAAATTCATATTTAATAATGATTGGGACACAATTTCATAAACTAAACGTCATTATTAATCACTAAGATTATATTTATGTTTTATTTTAGTATGAATGAATGAGAAGAAAATGAGAGGATATAACGTTTTTAATAATAATTTATTTTCATATCAGAATAATTGACAATTTTTATGGTTTATAAAAAGTGGAAATTTTTTTATGTGGATGCTCAAGGTAATCTTCAGCGTTTAGATAATATTAATTATTATTTAATATCATTGACTAAGAAGAGAATATAAATGAGAAGAAAGATATCATTTTATAATGTACATTATAGAGAATAATCATGCTTGAAATATAAAAATCCATGATTAAATATATATGTAAGTGAAAATTGATGGTTGTTGTTCAATGTTTTGTGGATATAAACATCAAAACAAAAAATATTATTCACGGTGTAAATGATTATATTATATAGTGACGTTTTATATATATGTATCACATTATATATATGTTTTTTATTTCTAGATAACTTATTCCATAAGAAATTAAATCTTTAAAAAGGATTGACCTGGGATATATATTTTGTATAGAAATTAAGAATGATTAATTAAAAACATTTTGGAATCATATTTATGAGTAGATTCATGAACTTGTGGTAATAATAATTGAAACATTATTGAAATAAGAGGAAATGATAAAAAATATGGAAAGGGTTTTTTGTTCAATTATACATGAATGGATGTTGAGGAATAAAACAGTTGAGTTGTCAGAGATGAGATGATATAGAAGATTATCAGTTATCCTTTTTATATTATCAAATTATATTTATATAATATATACTCTAGAGATATTTTATTTTCACGAAATTGATAAAATACTACTAAAAAATTTTGTTCTCATTAAAAATACAATCCATCATTAGGTATATATATATATAATGAGGTAAAAATGTGAGGTAGAGAGTGATCATCCAAAACTATAATACGAAAATCCAAATAATTTATTATTGAAAAAGAAGACGATGAAATTTTTTACTAATTATGTCTACTTGAGTAGGAGTAGGAATCGAGTGAGAATACTAGATTACCTATAACCTAGAATTACAAAACTTCATATTAGTGAGGAACAAAAGAATAAGAGTCCTACCTATTGGAACTTTTATTTAATATTAATTTTTTGTTGAAGATATTTAATTTTTAGGGGGAGAAGCCCAAAAAATCGATTATTTAGAAGATTTAGAAGCTATTCTATGAAACAAACACAATGTTTCATTCCTGTATTCATCTGTATTAAATGAGATTTAAATAAATATCATTGAGAAAGAATATCGGTTTGTATTCGTAATATGATATCTTGAGAAAGATGGTGATTTCAAATAAATGTGTGATATGAGTGTTAATATTGGAGGGAACCTGTATATAGATATTTCAAGACTCATTATATGTTAATTTGCGTAATATAATGAACACCATCTATTTTTAAACATCGAGAATGTTTTCAGGATGTTCCAATGTTAATCTAAAATAATGGATTAACAGACTTGTAATTAAGAATTTTTTGCCTTGGTCCACAAATGATCATAAATTTTTTTATATTTTCCACATCATGTCCAAACCATATATTTTTTTATATATTTTTTTAACATTATTTTCTACATTGTATATAGTATTTTCAGTGGGGTTGGATAAAAAATATATATTTATATACTAATGGATTAAAAGGATAAAATGCCAATGGGGGGCCACATTAACTAAATATTTGTAATTTTAAAAATGTTTACCACACATAATTCACCCACATGTTTCTATATATATTCAATTTATATAATTATAAGGTTAAGTAATAAATTGGGTACCTACCCCTTGTTATCAACGGGTCGTGTTCATGTTAAAGATTTTAGTCTATTACTATAACTATTACAATGGGGAAGGGATCAACACGAATCCATGAGTTGGAATAACATTGAACTCAACATTATTAACATTATTCTTAATTTTTAAACACTTGATTATAATTAACACATTATACAGACTCCTTTATTTTTTCAACAAAACCTTTAATTATTTAAAATAAGATCCCATGTCATAAAATTATGTGACTACATTAAAGTGACCAGATATACTATCATAGAAGAGTACTCAAATTAATGTTAAAATTATATTAATCTAGATGAATATTGGTTTTGTAATAACCATTTTGTTTTTTCATTCATAGAATCAAATTACAATATTTTCATCTAAGTCTTTTATTATATCGACTACTGGTTTGTATATTTTTTCTCTATAGGAACATCTGACATTATGATATTTTTTACTTCCTCTTCACTTTATTATCATAATTTGCATTACATGATATCACAATAACATTCCACTAAAACTTTTTTCCTTCCTGTATTTCATTATAATTTGGAAATTTTATATGATATTATAAATTTCATCACTTCACTTCTATTCTTATTCCACAATATATAGTAAATTATTCGACATTAGGGAAGTATCTGTACCTATAAAATCTCTACACTTTTTATGTTATTTTTTCATTTAATTTATTTCATAATGAGAAAATTTTATTTTTATTTTAATGAATATATATAATATTTTTAGATAATAAAAAAGTTTAATTATAAGAAATCCATATTTGTATATAAATTATGTGAATTTTATGTGAAAAAAGTAAATTTTTAAGAAAACTCAATTAAAATGATTTAAAGGCTTTATGTAAGTGTGTAAGCTCTATTAACAATTTTGAAAATTCAATGGAATATTTTTGGAGTTTCTCTAACCTCCCTAGAATCTACAAGGAATCAAGTAACATGTTAAAATATGCAATGCATCAAGTGTAAAAACTACTTGGAAATCTATAAGGCATCGAGTATAGACCATGTTACAATGCCATCATACACCACTATCACTATTTCTTCTTCTCCACATGCATACGATATAATGAGAAATTTATCCTTGATAGTCACCATTCCGGGATACATATACCAACCTTCTATAAGAAATCCTGAAAAGTCATAGAATGATAACACACATAAAATACATCATGATACGTATAGAATCATTATATACATCAATATATGAATCAAACATCATCCTAGAATCTATCTATCACATCAATACCATTAAATCAAATCATACCATATCATGGGATAAACACAGACATAAATATGAAATTACAAGTCCAGAATTAATATAAAAAATACATCAAAAAATATATAACCATGAAATATGTGTAAATTTATCCCAATGACAAACCTCATATTGTTTAACAAAATCATATGGGATCAATCCTTAGGCATTGAAAGATAGATAACAGGACAGCACACAAGTTCTAAATTGGCCCATGACACCTTATAATTTTAATAGGTATCATTAATTTAATTAATTAATACTTAACCCTCATTAAGTAATTAAGAAATATAATTATTCATGACATAATTTGATAAAATGATTGTTCTCCCAAAGTAAATAACCTCACATATCATGCAAATAAACATCTCTAATAACCAAAGTGTATAGAATTAGAGACCACCGAAAGATTTCGCAATATTGTAGATGGATCCTTATGGATGGTATAGATCTCTTATCAATGCACTATACATATTAAGGCATGGATCATTAGAAGAAATGAATGGGGTTTTAATGGAATCTTTGTTAGTGTACTACTTATCGATTTTGAAGGGTGTGTTTATGATTCCATCATTTATTATAATTATGGAATTCACTTGATATAAATGAGAACAAAATGTAATCACCAATTTCTAGTGTCCTAATGGGTCTTTAAATCACACACTAATCATAAATTATGATTTAATTCTCAAATTTAGGAGAGACTCGATGAAGTGAATGTTCTTAGTGGTGGATGGCTGAGTAGGTTGTGCATGAAGCTAAAGTGGACTGTGATAGACATTAGAGGCCCCAACAGTTAATTTATTAATTATCTACTTTCATTATCCTGGATAGCTTTCCACTTTTGGAGATCATATTTATATACCATGTATTGCATCTTTAGTTTCCAAAATCTCATTTTTTATCATATTATTGTACTAATGCATTTTATGTTTGACTATTTATTTTTCATGTCCAATCTTACATATATTATAGTCTACTCATGGTTCAAATTAACACCCACACTAGAATTCATCACCCTCTTTCATACATGGAGGCATGAATGAGGTCATGTGGAACTCTAGAATAGACATGAGGGTTTGGGTTTGGATGTTAAAGACTCTACACCACTATTAATGATATGATATCTATAACATTTTCTTAACTATATCATGATGGATTACATGTGGGATATTAAAATATTATATTATAATTATTGATTATCTCCAATTGAATTCCATTAATAGAATTATTAAAATTTAATTCTTTTAATAATATTTCATAAATTAACCATATTTTATTCTCCAAAAAATCCCTTTAAAATTATAAACATTTAATTTCTATGCGGAACTACATGACTCTTCTTTAAATTTTTCAATATATATATATAATTAATCTAGTTTTCAGTATTACAATATGACATACTAGCCTTATTATGGTGTGAAATACTTAATTCATTGTTGTAAATTCATAATTTAATTATAGAATTGATAAAATGTTGAATTAAATTCATGATCTTCATCACAATCAATCATATACTTTTTGGAGTAATGATTTGTTGCCATCCTCAAACATGAATCTAAATAGGATTAGTTATTTCAATTTATTAATGAGTAATATTTGAATCATCAAATTTTATAGCTTCTTAATTAGAAATTGAAATTTTATCAAAATTTAAATCCATATGTATGAAATATAATATCTTATGCATCTCAGTGAAGATTTATTCTCATTGCCTATTTCATTTCTCTATTTACAAAAAAACATGTCCCATCCTAAAAGGAAAATACGTACATAGGAAACAATGAAAACATTAATAAATTTATGAACTATGGAACATATCTTAATTATGAAGTCTAATCCCAATACTTTGATACATTTTTTTCATAATAATTTTAATATATTATATATGAATCCAATTATAGTGAATATTGTTTAAAACCACTTATAATCACATCTGGGTATCATGAGTCTCTTTAATTCAACCAAATATAATTCTGATTTTTATACTTGTTGAATATCTTCATACTATTTATCATTTAATCTATTGTGTTTAAAAAATATAAAAACTCATCAATGAGTGTTACCATATATCTTCAATACACTTATAATTCCAAATTTAATATAGAATTTTGTAAATTTTCATTAAATATATATTCACCACTAACTCTAAAAACATTCATGCGCACTAACTCCATGGACAATTTTGTACATTACAATAGATATTCTCATCAGCAATCACAAATAATTAGAAAAATTTAATATTAAAAAATAAATCTTCAAATGAAACATGAGGTTAATGCAACTTCTATAATATAATAACACTTTTTATTAATTTCAATGAGAATCATCCATATTATGATTTTATTTGAAAATTTATATCAATTGTAATATTTCATATTATAATAATAAATATGTGATTCTTCACCTCATTCTTCTTGTACTTTTATAATGGTAGTAACTTAGTTAATAATAAGATTATTCCCCATCACACAATACCCATATTGAAATTATTATTAATAATAAATAACACTATAATAAACTGGGATAATATATTTCCCAATACTTCTTTGTTTTCAATACCTTAAACTATATCACTAATGATAATATAAATATTTTTTTTGTTGTTTTCCCACTCTAGGTTACTGGTAATAAATATAAATGTATCCTTAAGAAAAAAATTCTACTTGTCTCTTTAACATAATTAATTTTAAAAATAATCTTTTATGCCATGTACTCCCTATTTCATTAATGATAAAAATAATGGGGGATACACACTAATTTTTATATGAAAAGAATGAAATAATTATATATATTGACATAATCAATCAATTAATCAAATATATGTCCATATTAGAAATACATCATGTATAAAATTATAGTGAATAATCAATCCCACGATGCTACAAATGAACTATAAAAAATTTGACAGTGGATCTTATTTCACTTTATTGGGAATGTATAAATACAATGTTCTAAAAATTCTAAACATTGAATTATCATTTTCAATAACAATAAAAATTCATGTGTGGGAATGAAATTCTCCCTTTTGAAAAAAAAATGTTTAATATAGAAGTCGCAATATTTTATGGCACTATATTTCAAACAATTAAAAACATAACAGAAAAGTGTCCTTCATAAGACAATATTCAATTAAAATTTTTATATATTTTTATATTCCAACAAAAGAATAGACTCTAAATGTGTGTTCATATTGTTAAATCCCATAAAGATATGTTCTTAAATTTATTTTATCATTCTTAGTGTTATCATAATAATGAACCCCTAACAAAATATTTTTTAAACTAATTAAATTATTTTAGTGAGGTAAAATGATACCAACTGAAATTATCTATGATGGGTAAATAACAATTATATATAAATACCTATTATTTTTTTATTCTCCATTTTAGGATTGAACATCAATTCTACGTAGAATTTAGAATAAATAATAATTTTTAAGAATAAGGCAAGTCTTTAACATCTTCATAATGAGAGGAATAGTTCTGAGAGAAGGATCTTGACCTAATGATTCTTCTTGTTGTTGCTCTAAACTACTCAAAAAAACATAATGATTCATTTCTATTGATTTTTTAGAACATATATTCATTTATTAGCATGAATTTATTTCTATTCTTCAAAAGATAATTATATGTAAAAATATTGATCACTCATAGAAGAAAACCTAATTCATCATTTTTAATTTATCATACTTCCTTTAAAATTAAAACTATCCTCACCGTATAGTGATAAATTATTTAGGAACCTGCTATGCCTTCATTTTATATGTATAAACATTTTTCATAACCAAACATTTGGTACCATAAGTAAATGATTCTTTCCCATCATTGTTAGATAACACCTATTGACATGATAAAACTATTAATCATTTTTAGCTATATTTCAAGACATATTTCATCTTCTAAAGTGATGTTTAGTATCATTATGATTATCATTTTCTAAAAACCTTTAAAACAATTCATCATGGATTAATTCCACTAATAATACAAACATTCCTTTATTGAATTGATTCTATTTTTGGCTCTATATTTCTTCTTTTGTGTTGATATTAAAAGCCAATATTGGAAATTAAATATTTTGGAATTATTATCATTATTTGAATAAATTTCATTTTTTTGAATGCATTTTAGTTTTCATCATGGTTATATTTTTCATTGCATTTATAATTTTTTTAACATTTTTTTAACATTGTTTATTTGAAGGTAGAATTATAATGATTTATATATGGTTCCATTAGATATTATAGTCTAATCATCTCATTAAAAAGAGGTTTATTCCTAATTTGTGGATATCATCATTATTCATATTTGGGACCACATATTTATAGTAAAAATAATAATTTTCTAAGAATAAAAAATTATTTATTATATATAAATTAACCTTTTTTAATATTTTCATGGGTGTAAAAGAATAATTATTATAGTCCTGTGTACTAAAGTAGAATTATTTCCCTCTTAAATCTCTAAATAATGAAATGTGGTTTCACATTTCAATTGATTAATGAAATAAATCCAATAGTAATAATAGTAGACTATATAATTTCTTTTGTTTTAAAATACATATAGCCCTAATAGATTATTCAATTTTATATTCTTTTCGAGAAGCCATATCATCCTATGCTCCATATTTTTATTCTCTTCTCAATCATTATTATATGAACCTTTGTCTCAATGGATGGTTTGTAAGAATTTATATCCACCCAAATTTTAGAGATTTTTATTTTGAACCCCCACTATCACTACCCATCCCACTAGATCCCGAGCCACAACTCTCCATTCCCTCAGTAAATATTCTAGGGTATGGTGACTAGTGAAAAGGTGGCATATAACAATAATGATAGGTATTATCATTATGTACCTATACACACGAACCAACATTTATCTTCATGAAATAGTGTAGATATATAAAATTAAAACTACGAGAATATGAAATAATAAATATATATTATGAAAAAAAGTAAGATGGTAATGCAATGAAGTAAAAAAGGGAAAAATAAAATCCCATCCAAATAAAATTGTAAAACAATAAATATCGCTAAAATGGAGGGGATAGATGTCAAATGAATAACTTGAACCCTCCTCGGTCTCTCCAGTCTAGAACTATACTCCACCTGTTCCCAGTTCCCCTCATATAGTACTTGAATACATATGTTTTGAAAAAGACACATAATGTTTTAGTGAAGTCCATGAATGGGTGATTATGAAAATAGCTAATATCGAAGACAAGAACCCCAAAAAAGGTGAAAAACTAAGCATCATTCTACTCAACCAAATCCTGCAGAACACCAATGTGATAGAAACTCCATCTCAAACCATCAATGGATTTACACAACTAGTCAACTCAACACACCATGGTACATGAATAAAGTCCAAACATACCAAAATTTGTCCAAAAAAATATCAAATATACAAAAAAAAACCCAAGCCTCTGGGTGCACAACCATTAATCTATCCATAAACACGACCTTGATGTTACAATGTTTTGTTCATCAAGGAGTACTCACACAATTATTCCAACCATACTAGATGACATGCAACTAAATGATGTCAAACATTGGGAACCTAGGAGAGGAAGTCACATCATCACAATCCTAGATGGTACATAATCAACAGATTACACCCCATTGGTTATACCTCGTCCATCCCTGGTGGCATCCATTTGATCAATCATCAAGAATGATAAACTGAAGGCACAACCATGAAATCCCTGTTGGTACATATCTGAGAGGGTATTTGTGTCAGACATAACAATAGAGATATTCAGCCATTGAACATAAAGTTATCCAAAACATAGGTAGGGGATCACTCCCATGACAATATGAGGAAATCTTGGAACCTAAGATAAAACACTACACTCAGAAGGGGTGTTTATCAAATAGCATAATTTGGAAGAACTCGCTTAGAGGAGGATCATTCCTATCTATAGATGCGCATGATGACTCCCCATACTCATCTTATGAAAACATCATTGTCGAACCTTGAGAATAAAACTGATGGTATTCATCTAAGATTCCCACTCAATTAGACTAAAAAACCATTATAAATATCCGATATTGATATGAAAAAGTGGTTCTACACCCATGGATCAATGGGTCTATATCCCATATTATAAACAAATATATTGGTAGAGGATTTATTATTGGGTATATTGGTTCATTCCTTTTCCACAACCTTACCAAGGGGAACATGAAATGACATGATTCCACAACGTCCATTAGAAAAATATCATTGGAACTCACTCAGCCACCACTAGTCAAAACATCACTAACAAAAGAAATACACAATGTCACATATCACCACATCTGAATGGACTAAATAGTGGAAACCATATAATTCAAAATTTCATAATAATTAGGATAAAATACTCACTAGCCTCAATATAAGTCTAGAATAATGATACACACAAGGGAGAAAAGTGTCTAAGGGATACACACAGCATGTAAGCGATGTACATGAAATGTGTCACACCACCAGACAATTTCCAAGTTCCATAATGGTACGTAGAGTCTATATATTGGAATACATAGTGTTCAACCCATGTCACATGGTGTGGGAAATTATACAAACACATGTGCATGTCCTCACCCATAAATGTCCTCATTGGCTATGTAACACCACTTGGTGTGTACACCTTGTACACGGTGTGGTCCACCACTCCCGGGCCTGAAACTGTGTCCATCACCACATAGCTCTCAAAACAATGTACTCCACACATAATGTAAACCTATTACATAGTGTTCCCCAGCTTACCAGCCCCATGTCCTTGTTCTCTATAAGTGCTCATGTAACTCAACCTGTGATCGAGTCTCCCGGTTATGACCCTTACAGGGCCATGTGTGTTGACATGGAATGTCTGACCATGTCCCTTTGGCTACACAACCAACCCCACAACACAGTGTGTAAAACCTATACATGTGTTATAATCCCAAAAGATCATCCTACCTGTATAGAAAGAGAGTACTCTGTCTGATCAAAAATTCCAAATGAGAATTTCCTCTAGGCTACTCAAAACCCCCAATATCAACATGAACATAACATATCGATCCCCATGTGTCTCAAGAAATCATGTAAGAGATATATATAATTATAAAAAATAATCAAATAGGGATTGGGTTATAAGACTCATAAATATGACTACCTCAAGGAAAAATGATAGAGATTCAGTTGCAAAAAAACACATAGAACATGATGTTTCTTGATATAGTGACAATCTATCTCAAGAACTGGGATCATAAACTCCTCATATTCTATCCATGACCTTGTTTCAATATATTTAAAAAGGTATATCCAATCCTTTTGCAATGAGAATATTTTATAAACAAATGGGGTGAGGAGGGTTTAGATTAAATTATAAATTTAATTTAATTTAAATAATAATCTTTCCACCTGATACCCCACCAACTCTCAAAAACCATGTATATGAAGTGCGAAACATTACATCATTCCTAAGGTAATAACCATGTTATGAACTCAATAGAAGCCTCAAATTTCAAACATGAAATGGTACTCTGGAGTTATTCTAAGTTTCTAAATAAAAGTTCTGACTGTGATAAAATATATTTAATATCACCACAATGAGGCTCTTAAGGAACACGAATCCCGTGACATGTCATCACATGGATTCAGAGATATTCCATAATATATTACATAATATTACATGAAAAAATGAAAGTCATTAATCTCTCTTCACCATACATATTTGTTTCCATGTCTAGATAATTCCAAGGAACAAGGAAAAAGTATTGGGCTCTCAACAACATCTCCCACACTAGTAATCTATCTAGAAGGATTTTGTGAGGCCAACAAACACAAACCTAGGTAAAAATTATTCACTCAAAGGGTATTATCTCAGAAAAAAACTACACACTCAATACACTTCTCATCCAATTGAACATATTGCAACAAGACATGCATATGTCAACATATATAAGGTAGGTGGAGACCTCACAACATGACCAAAAGGTCACCAAAGTTATAGTGGCATATAATCTCACTAACTAACATAGTAATAGAATGAGGGTTCACTAACCCCAGAGATAGAAACTCACTCTAGTTAACCCACCGTACCTATAATGGTAAGTAATCTACCCTAACATGATTTTACATCTTCATACAATAAGGCTTACCATCTTTTATCTACAATAACCACGAACAAGACCCAATGTGCCTCATCTAATTCTCAACTGTCTAAACCTAACACATCCAACACCATGCCAAAATGGAAAAACCAAACCATGTTTTCATGAAACATAACGGTCCACTTATATGGATTGTCCACCCTAATATTTAGGGTAACAGTGAAGGAATAGATCCTCCTCCTGACCCCATCTCTCTATGTGACTACTTTCAACGTCTATCCTCAGAAGGATGAAATACTCTACAACATTATAATATCAAGAAAGAACATGACTTGGGGATATCATTCCATGAGGTACTATGAAATAAAAAACTAAAAAGTGAGCCTCCATTACCCATTGAAATATATAATGTAGACCAACCATAAACTGGTGAAATTACACACTAGCCTAAACTATAATAGTTTAGTGAAAGAATACAACTAGTTCATTTCTTCACTATTCATTGTGATTATCTGATACCACACATACAAAGGTCTACCAACACACCTTCATACAAGAAGAATATTCTTAGGGAGTCGAACAATTATTTCAATAACTGATACTCATGTGATTTTAGTGTCGTTTGTATTCTCATATAATATATGAAAAAATACTAATGTGTCCCATGTAAAAAATGATAGCTGTTGATAACACTAGGATACTTTTAAGAGTGACCACTTGGAATTGTTCCAACAAGGGTAAATGATCTGGTCCATCAGTCTCTCAACACCTTTGGTGTGTACAACGAGCTGAATATATCACCACAAAAAAACTCCACTACAACCTAGATATTGTGATATTTTACCACGAGTTAAAATGTCAAGAAACATCTCACCCCAAGACTATATAAAAAGATGTCATCAAATCCTAAGAGTGGGCACTCCTACTGGATTCTACCCTAACATAGGGGATGAAATTTACAACTAACCTCAGAGATACTTCCACTAATGAAAAAGCATTGGGTTTACCAAGGGAACACATATGGTCTTACAAGCCCTCATCCTATAAACCTCCTACTGTACCACTTCTAACAAATCTCCATGGGAGTCAATTTATTTTCTGGAAAAAATATCATGGTTTTTCTAGGGGATACAATATACGATAAAGCCATCAATCAAGAGAGATAAACCTCTTATTCCCTCATGATGATTTACACATATACACCACTATAATATGGAACCCAAAATTAAATTTATCCCCCATTAAAATAATAAATACTAGATATATGGTAAAGATCAACACTATATATCCATACATGAGATTGTATCAGTCTGTTAGGGATTTCTCCTCTACAAAAAAGAAATTCAATCCCAAAATCCATCATCTCCACCACAGTCACTGGTGACCACTATATGAGAATGTATGGTACAGATCCATTCTAAACTGAGTAAAACATCATCGGTTACCTCTTTGAAAACTAAAAATATGCTAATTCATTTATCTTTATAACCTCCTAGAGTCAGATCACACTATTAGTAGAAGCATGTAACCACTGATCCTACCCTAAGATACAACTGATGAAATACAGTCACCTATCATACCCTAAGATGCACTCAATCATCCAAGACAGAAATTTATTCTACCCAAATATCATCCATTACTATATCACTTGTGTATCCAACAATGGCCTTATATAACACCCTAACAAATAAAACAAACATAAACTAAAATTTCATATAAAATAGCATACTACTGCTCATCACTACACCTTTTCAGCAGCATGAACTCTCTCATGCAATTTTGGATCATTTCAAAAAAATGAATCTCAGTGGTGGAATTTTTCCTCTTCATTGTATGGTTAAAGTAACATAAAAAATATTTTTATACATAATCCATAAATCACCATGGAAAATATAATTCAATTAATAAAAATAATATGTTCCCCACACCCATATCTTATCTATAAATGTTTCATGGTTTTCGAGTGTACATCCAACCACCCATGGAGAATCTAGGATAAAACCCTACAATGCTTGAAAATGCCACTATCCCTAACCCCGAGCTCCCAGAGCCAATCCTGGACCACTTGTGGTTGGTGTTGGTGGAAAATAATAAAATCACGAAAAACCTCCCACTTCTCCAACTCATCTTCCAGTCTTTCACCATGCAGACCTCATTGAATCTACTACATCTGCCTCAACGATCAAATGATTAAGTCTCTGTTCGATGCTCAGTGAGTATGAAACAATCACAAGAGATGTTTGTATAGGTCACATTTATAAAATATGCTTTAATTGTAGGGTAATTAGATTTCCCTTAGGTCTATGAAAACTATTATGCCTTTTTATATGTATGTATACAATGTTTGGGATCGGTAGAACTAGCACCTCAGATAAATTCTACCTTAGAATTTCATGATATGAACTTGAAAACTTTTTTGGACTGACCAACAACAACGAATCTATCCATGGGTCAGTATAATAATAATTATTCACAAGAACCCTCATATGTGGGGATACACACTACATAATGGTTGGAAACTCTACTAGCTACTCACTCAAATGAAACCCTACCTCGTGACTAGGATCTTATAAGGTGACCTCATCAATCATTTGGTCTTATCCTTCAAATGGATATCAAGAACATGGTGGTTTTAATAATTGAAACATCCAAATTGATTAAAATATTTTCCATAGTGAATTATTATATCTAGGGATTTGACTCAAGAGGGACAAAGAAACCACAACCATGTCCTATTTTCTGTATGTACCAATGTTTTCCCAACAACCATCATCTAAATGTTTCGAGTCAAAAATCATTTTACTAATGTCCTTGTGAAAGTGTATGTTGTCCACCACACCAAAATTGGAAACCCTGGACTAAAAAGTGAACTCAAAAACACTAAAAACTATTTACCTAAAACAAATATCACAACAAGATGACCCTAACACTGTGGTCCCAAAGTGGAACGCATTTTGATACCAGTCTTCCATGACTCGTCCCACAAGGACCCAGGATGCAACACCCTTGGACCGCATCTAATAGGACATGGGATAACGACGAAATATGAGTAGGCATATCATAGACATGCGAGGAATTAGACTGAAGTTTCTATATACATATACTAACATCCTTATCCATGAAATAGTGCAATGATATAAAAGTAAAACCACTATAGTATTCATGTATACATCTATATCCCACAAAAAGAGTAATAAAATAATATAAAGTAGTAAAAGTGAAGAATACCATCTCTATATTAGAATACTATAAAAGCATCCTAAAATATAAAAAATATAGGATAAAAATAAAATGAAAAACTAAAACCCACCACCATATGTCCAATCTAGAATTATGCTCCACACACTCCCACTTCCGCTTAGACAGTACTAGAATATTGTTTTTCTTCATATGACACAACTTATCTATATGAAGACCATGAAAGGGGGAGTATAAAAATACATAATAGGTTCCCAAAATCCCATAAGGGATAAAGTGATTGGCATTAGTCAGCTCAACTAAATAAATAGGACCCCTAATGAGAGAGAAACTCCATCTCAACCGGTCCCCAAAAATACACAACTAGACAGTTCAACGACCCTTGGTACATCAATAAATATTATACATACTGCATAGTATAATAGAACATCCTAGTTATATTTAGAAGAAACTAAATGTCTCAAGGTCACCAATCATAAATCTATCCATAGCCACCAACTCAAGGTTTAAACATACTGCTTATCTAGGAGTTCTCACTCAATGATTCTGGCCACCCCAGATGGGATGAAACCAAAAGATGTCACACAATGGGAAAATAAGAGATGATTTCAAATCATTCCAATCCAAGATATTACCCAACCAAGATATTCCACCCCATAGGTTGTACCTCATCTATCCCTAATAGAACCCATAAGATCATACATAGAGATTTCTAAACAGATGGAACAACTTTTCCACCCATGGTGGCACTTATCAGAGAGTGTACACTCATCGGATAAGACTATGGATAAAGTCACCCACACGCCCATATTATCTATAAAAAAAGGTAATATCACTCTCAGCACCTTTGGGGGAATGTTATAAACCCTATTAGAAATCCCACACTCTAAAGACGATATCACTAAAAAAACACTAATCTGAAAAAACAAGCTAATGAGAGGATCGATGCCCATGATGTCTGGGGAATTCTAATTCAAACACCCCACCAAGGAAAACATCGCCATTGAAATACAAATTGAAAATAAGGGAATTCAACCGATATAGAAATTATATCGGACTACAACCCCATCTACAAAATGGGATCTCAATACACAGATAGAGGCTTTGTGCCTAGGGATCACTGGGGATCCGTCCACTATTTAAAACATTCTCTTAGGTAGAGTATATACTCCCATTTACACTTTTTCATGCCTATTAAACAATCCAACCATGAGAAATGTGAAAGGATATGAGAACTGCTACAAGAACCTCAGAGGGGTAAGTGCTCTAAGATGTTGAGTTTGTTGTCAATGTGAACTGAAGAAACTCCCTATAAAAAATAGGAATACACCCATATTGTACAATAAAAAAGAATAAAAGGAGGGTTAAAAATACAATAATGAGTATGTGATTCCCTAACCCTCATAATTAATATTCCATGGGAATTCAATCAACCACCAACCATCTAAAAGTCACCAACAAAAGCGACCCACGTCATCACCTCACACCACATCTTAGAGGACAAAACTGTGGAAAACATTGTGTTATACAAATAAAACAACATAGGATATTATAATAATGGGACTCTATTTGTTTCCATAAGAATTATATGCCAAAGGGAGAAAGGTCTCCAAGGGAGGCACATGGAGTGTACCTGATGTACACGATAAGTCTCTAAACATCAGCTCCTGGCAGTGTAGCCAGATGGTACTCAACTTTTATAAAAGGAAATACATACCGTTCACCCCATGTCAAACTATGTGTAACCTCATCTAAACAATTGGTCATGTTCTCACCCATACACAACCTCACTTTCTATGTAACACCACATAGCACGTACACTTAGTACATGATGTGTTTCTCATATCCCATACCTAAACCTATGTTCTTTACCACACATATCACCTAAAAATGTTTACTAAAGGCATGTATACCTCATACATGGTATTACTAGGCTAACCATCACCTTGTACATGTTATCATGTCATGATCATGTAAGTAAACCTATGTTTGTGTCTCCTGGTCATGCACCCTAACACAACCATGTCCTTCAAAAAATAAGGAATATCCATATACCTTTGGCTAAATGACCAAGACCACTACATGGTGTGTACCTAACATACATGGGTTGTAGTCCCAAAAGAACATTTTACCTGAATGGGAAGATCACAAATCATGTTACACTAATACCACATGCCATGTAATTAAATATTCCAGATGGTAATTTCCTCCGATGTACCCAAACCCCCCAATTTCAAACTGAACATTTAAGATTGACCCCAATAGGATCCCTAGAAGTGAAATAATTAATCTAGAACCATATAAAAAATAATTAAACTAGGGTTGGGATGTAAATATCTTAAATCCTTTAACCTCATTGAAAACTATAATGCTTCGGGTAAAAAACGGAACATGGAATTCACTACTTCTTGATTTGGTGATGATGTGTTTCAGGAATGGGGATTGACATCACCTACACATATCTCAATGGCCTTGGGTCATACACTACTTAATGGATCTCCACTCCCTTTCCTCTGCATGTCTTTAGAAAACCCCCCCGGGGGGGGGGGGGTGGACAAATTATTAATGAAATTTTATTTAATTTATAACCTCACCACTCTACATCCCAACAACTCACCCTCAACTGCGCACTTGGAACATACATATTTATGTCACACCTAGGGTAAAATCCATGTTCTGAACTTATCTGAAACCACATATTCATAATCTAATACTTCTTTTAGGTATTTATTACACATTTTCAAAGAATCCTCATACGTATGAAAAAAAATTTAAATTTTTTAATATCAATTCTTTGAGGCTCTATAGGCCCCAAAATCCCATGCTGAATCAATACCTATCTTTATAAATATTCCGTAAAATATGAAAAAGTGTTACCAGTAAAAATAGAGTAATTACATTCACTAAATGATGAAAATAAATTATTACAGAGAAACCAATGGGCTATTGGATATATACATCCATGAGAATATAGTAGAGATATTTCTAGCTAATATAAAGTAAATATCTCCATTAATATGATCTTATATTCATGAAATAATGTATTAGGACCTTTTAGTGGAATAAAATTTTCTTTTAAAATATTTATATTATTCTAAAATGGTTTTTTTTAATATTATTTTGCAATCTAAAGTGATTTCATATATTAAAAAGCCTTTCTATAATGATGTTTTTTCAAGTCGTCTACCGATTAATTATTTAGCACCATAATCTATTAATGAGAATCCAATACACATAATTTAAAAAATCCATCAATATTTTTTGGGGGTTATGATTATTGAAAATGGAGTGATATGAGACATCAAAAATTGTTCAAATGATGTTGGAAATGATTGGAGGATTTATAATGGAACTACTATAGGAATTTCTAAATATAGGAGTCACATTATGATGTTTTTATCACACCATGACGGTTGTTGAAGAATATTTCTATACCATTATCCATTTCCTTGTCATGTGATGGGAGGAAGAATCACATTATTAGTGTCCCAATGCATGTATTTATGATTTAATTGTACACATATAATTCTATGAAAAATATGATCACATTATTAATGAATTATATTTGTTTTTTTGGTTCCATATATCATCCCCAAACAAACACACCGAGATCAAATGATAAAAACCCTATACTTACAAATATAGATTGATACCGTCATGTAAGAAGAGAGTTTTTACATCCCAAATATATAACAAAAAATTGAAATTGAGATCTCTTACATACCCAAAAAACATTTATGTTTATAGTGTTAGAGATTTATGAAAAACCCTTACATAAAAATACCCATGGCGTCATGAATGTATATTTCCTTCTAAATACAATTTTTTATATTGGATAATAGGTTATCATCATCATCCATAAGTAACAATTGTATAAATAATTCATTAAACATCCTAATTAATAACCCGGGGAAAAGTAAACATAAAAAGGATGAGCTCAAATTTTTAATAAGGGTAATTATAAGAATTAATAACTGAATTTCATTAGTGGTAAAAATATAATAATAGTTATATGATTAAATAATATATGAATATGAGAATAACATAATAAAAATCACACCCACAAATACCAATATCATCAATAATGAAACATGTAATAATGTATTAATAATATAAAGAGGCAAAGGAACCAATAATTTAGAGACATATGATTTCAATCATTATTAGTAGAAAAATTTATAACCCATATAAATAATAAAAAAATATATGTGTACCATGGACCATTACATTTGTACAACCCTTTGAAAACACTGAAAAATGTAAATAACCATACTAATAATGTTCAATATAATATCCTAAAAAATAATTATTATTAGTAAATACAATGTAGTGATATTTTCATACACACATCGTATAATGTATATCGAGATCACACATTATTATCTTGGTGCAACTATAATATAAGATATATTGGCGTCACACGAGACTTTCAGGGTTCCTATATGATATAATCTATATCAGGCTCACCTTGAAAATATTGGAACAAAATGTTCATCATTATTTTCTATGTACCATTCATGAAAAAAAAATTATAATCAATTAATTTTCAAGAAAAAAATAATTTTTTTTTTCATTCATTTCGTAATTTATATGTTCAAAGGAAATCGGTTTCCTGACAATATTACAATTCAACCATAGGAAGAATAAAGACTCTATCATTACAAAATATCCATCAAGGTTTTTTTACATTGATGATTTAAAATACTAATAAAATATCATTATATAACTTCACAATAAACACAACCTTTTAAATTTTATAAATACTATTAAAAATTAAAAAAAATCATAAAATTCTATGATAATACTACTAATTGAGAATAATATCTGTAAATTATAATTGAATCAACAATGATTTCATTGGTCATGATGGTTGTGAGATTATATTATGATGTAAATGTTAAAAGAAATATTTTCTATTATTTTATAAATGGAGTAAAAAGTGTCCCATTTGAATAAGTTTAATAAATATTATTTTTAATACATTTAAAATAAATATAATCTTAATTTTACATTGTGTTAGAAAATAGTTTATGTTAATAAAAAATAGTTTTGACATCATTTTATAAAACATATATATAGAAGAGAACGTTTCCTAATCAAAAAGAAGATAAAAGATCAATACCACTTATAAGTGAATTCCATTATGATTATTTAATGTAAGAAATGTAAATTAAATGTGTAAACCACTTGTATGACTAAAAGTGAATAAAATCGTTGTCTTTATGAAAAAAATGATCATATGGTTTCATCCAAATGAACTTTGAACAAAAAAACCTGGAAATAAAATGAGATAATCGCACAAATTCATTCATAATTTTGTAACTAGTCAATCATAAACCCCATAAAATAATTATTAAAAGGAAACATTAAATACCACGCAAATTATGAAATTAATGATATAAAATTTTAAATGGGAACTATATAAATCCCATAAAATATGATTGCTTCATTTTATTAAATGTATATACCAAGGAAAGTGAATTTGAGATGAATAATACTTACAAAGATCAAATCATTGAATATGGAGTTAATAAATAGTAAGATTATGTTTAAAAAAATTAAATCCACAAAATACAATGTAACACCCCATGATTTCATATTACGTTATTTCTTCAATGTAATTTAATAACTTTCACTACACGCAACACCGAGTTCTAGCGCACCATGACTTACAAAACTAGCCATTCAAAAGCGGTTATGAATAGTATTAACTGAATATTGAACTATATATATAATCCTTATAATTTTATAATCCATATAATGATTTTATTAGACATAATGTTGGAACAAATAAATTTTTTTCAGATAAAATAAGTATTTTTTTAAAAATACAATATTACCGCCTTTTAATGGCGAAGACTTTTTAAATCTAATATTTGAAACTATTATATATTTAGTTTGACGACATAAAATTCTTTTTTAGAAACGGGACATATGAATTTACTTTTAATAAATTATTGGTGTTTTTCTAATAACTTTCATATTTTGATGAATATTGAAAATTACTAAATTTTAATTTAAAAAAACTTTTTTAATTGAAATAATTAACAGCGATAAATTTTGAATTTGAGTGGTTTTAAATTATATTTAGAATATATTTTTACCATTTAATCCGATTTTGGTTATTGGGCATAATTTTACATTTAAACCAGACATAAACAAGTGTCAATCTTTTGATAGTTATTGTTTTTTAAAAACATGTTTTTTTACAATGAGAATTAATTTTAAATTAATAAATGAAACTTATATGTTTTGAATTTGGTAAAATAGACATCATTTTTGGATTTGGAATATCGAAATTATCCTAGGGTGAATTTTTGGTATTTTTGTGAAAACTTTTAATTTTTGATAAATAAGGAAAAACACCGAGTTATAATTTAAAACTGAATTTTTATTTAAATAATTTTTTATTTTAGTTAAATTTATTTTATGTAAAAATAGATACATACTACCTATATAAATCCAATTTAATTCATTGGAGTCAGTTTATAATAATTTTTTATATATAAAAATTTTATTGAACTTTTCACCATCTTTTACCCACCTCCGAGGAGAATTTGCAAAATCACATAAAACTTAATTTTACCACTTCTGTGAGTGGAATTTTGAAAATCCGAGATCCACGGTTAATATCAAGGAGTAAAATGTGGTTCAATAAGATAAAAACAATTTTTGGTGAATAGTAATTTTTACTTTTATTTACCACGGTTAAAGTTAAATAGGGTAATTCAAGATAAAATGTATATTATAATAACACAAAATTATCTTAAAACATGGCGTAACCTTATTGGATGAGTTATGTCCGACCATATTAATCCTTGGGTCTATTTTTGGACCCCATGGAGCCACTTGATAGTGATAATGATTCTTTAGATTAATTAATTTCAAGTAAAGACAAAAATGACACAAGCAAATATCTTTTAGTAAATTACTTTTAACATGGGGTTATATAAGTTATATTTTAGACTATAAATATTAATTGGAAATATAAACATATTTCCTACATTATTGTATTTTTTTATAATTTGTAGACATCATATAAATTAAGTTATTTATGACATAATGATGATGCAGTAATTACCTTATTAATAAATTATTAAAATAATTGTTATTATTAATACCCAAATAAATATAATTTGAGACTTTTAATGAACTCCAAGAATTTTATTAGTTAATATGACATGTTAGGATTGATTAAATGAATTTTTTTAGAATTAATAAAGTTTTTAAGACTTTATCAAAAATCAATTATTAAATATTATCGAAATTGACATATATGAGTTTTTTAAAAAAGTATTATATTATTAATTGATATTCTATTTAAAAAAATCTAAGGTTCTGAAAAAGGACTTATATAATGATATTTGTATAATTAATAGACCAATTGGGGGTCTATTGTATGTATATTGTATGTTTATTAAGTATATAATATAATAATACAAAGTGACATGGTAAATGTCAATCTAATTAACTAAGAGTTAAAACTATGTGATAACGTTAATATAATGACCCAAACCTATATAAAGACTATTGGATGAATGGATTTAGACACATCCACACATTATACTTTTAATTGTCCACTATGGAGCCATTTGAAACAGAATATGAATTAAGTATAAATTAATACATTATGTTTTTCTAAAGATCCCCTCCCCCCCTATAAAAGGACACAACTTATAACCAATTATTCACACATTAAAATACGTTTGGTTAGTACAACCCCTACCTGAATACTCTATAAACATCCCTCATTTAAACCTATAGGCCTTACATTGATCTGAAATCCAACCTAAGGAGCACTTTTGACAAAATCAAAAGGAAGAACCTGAAGAAGAGGTAATGCTTTTACCACCATTTTTCAAGTTCCTATCTTCTTCAACATCTTCTTTCTTTGTAATTTCGATTCTAAAATACTAAATCTAGTATCTTCTATATAATTTTATGTTATTATATATATGGTACCACCAAATACATTATTCTATCCACCCTTTGAATGACATGTCACCATACGTGCGTACGCACGACTTACCGTCTCCACATCGTGGTGTAATTGTTATTCCAAACATTATTATTTGGATGGGTATAATAATGATGTGTATTTGATTTAAATAATAAATATAAAATGATAAGTATTTTTTGTATATTATATACCATCCAATTATATATTATATTAATATAAAAATAATGATATTTTCCCTCATGCGTATGTACGGATTACCGTCTCCACGACGCGATGAGATTCATTTCCAGGTTCACCATTCATCGACAATTAGAAAAATATATATTACTAATAAGTATTTAATATATGAAATAATAATTCTAATGTAGATATATATATTTATATATATAAGTATTTATGTACTTACAAATATCTTATTCACTTACTTCGGTTCAATATTATATGAAAACGGAAACAACATTTATGCTTAAGTACGGACTGCCGTCTCCATAAATGGTGTTTTCCATTTCATATATACGTCTATTATAAATTTTTATATTATAAATATATATGATAAATAAATCATGTTTTATATTCTGGAAGTATTTTAATCATGATCTAAGTGATACAATCAAGAGTAACAAGTTAAAACACCTACGATAAAGAAAGTAATTATTACCTAAAATATTAATATAACATAAAAATTATTATTAAATGGGTAATATAAATTCATAAATGATTAACGTATGATATCATAAATATTAACATGGTTCATATATAATTTAATAACATACTATAGTCTTCATACAGGAGGGAAAACGTACCCTTGACTAAAGGAAAGTTCAAGGTAAAGGGTTTTCATCTCACTCCATATTCCCATGAGATTCGTGCCATATTGCCACTATTTCCGTTTGTGTGGTGTATGTACTTCCCATAATTGTATTCTTTGTGGAATAAAAATTATGTTATGTGTATGTACATATTTATTGTATGATGCCTCTTTCATGGGGTGTATGTTTCATAAGTTAACAAATTGGTAAGGGTTAATTTGACAATCTCTTTATTATCCGTGGTTGTTTTTACATAAGTATCTACTGGGACATATTTATTATCAATGTCCATGTTTCATAAAAGTGTTTTCAAATGGATTATTTTTAAGATACTTTTTACTAAAAAATCATTTTAAATGTTTTAAATATTTATTCTTCTAAATCATTCTCATTATTGTCCATGTTTTCAAAATGGTTTGTAAGGATTTATTTATATGGACATGAATGTTTTAAAAATGTTAATTTAATTCAAAAGTTTCAAAGTTCTATGGGTCACTTTGATTCAAAAATGTCTTTAAATGTCTTCCTTTCTAAATTGTTTAACTTTTAAATGTTTTCGTGAAAAAGGGATATTTATCTCAAAGTGTTTTACAAAATATTTTCATCCATGTCAACATCCTTTGATGGATTTAGGAATATTTGAAGATTATTTATTATGATACAAAACTTCAATATTTTATTGAGGGTTTTGTGATATGTTTGACTATGGATGTGTTATTTTTACACCATTCATGGTTTTTCGATAAAGTATCAAAATTTCGTATGATAGTTTTAATATGAATGTTTTGGTTATGTTTAAACCTTATCATATGAGGAATCCATTGGACTTCGTAAGTGATGGGTGGAGCCCACTATAGCTCCTTGATGCATCAGTAGGTATCATGAGATAAACAAATTTCTTGGCACGAGTCCTTGACGAAATCTTATTTGTAGTCTTGGTACGAGCCCTTGGCTACGTGTTTATGATAGTCTGACATTATGCATTCCATTGTAATGAATATGGTTATTGATATTTCTTGTGATTATTTGATTAGTAGAATATCCATGTGAATAAGTAAACGAAATTATTTCATTTTATTTCTGCCATATTATTCTGAAGTTCAAGTTTAAAAGGCTTTTGTTTTAGTTTTATAAATTTCCTTAAATGTTTATGCTTATTTTTGAAGGTTTCCACTGTATTGCTTACCCTTAATGAGAGTTTGAGCTCACCCCTTTCTATGTTTTATTTTCCCAGGATTCGAAGAAGTGTATTGTGATTGATATACAGGGTTAATCCGAGGGAATAATGGAATTCATAAAGGATTAGTTATGTTGATTTATATATTATAATGTTTAACGTAACATTCATGTACGTAATATATTTTCCAAGACTGCTAAACCAATCGGTCCTTCGAGACATGATTCCTTGTAATCATGCCAATGTATTAAAATAATGCACCGACTCTGGGTAACTGAGCTCAGGGCGTTACAGTTTGTATCAGAGGATGTTTAACAATAACCTTGGAAACTCGATTTAGATAAACTCTTATTAGAGAACATTACCCTAAGATAGACTTTGAGGATTAGTATAGAATAACTTTCTAGAATTTTGTTAATGTAGAGATTTTGTTTGTTTTCAAGAAAATACATCTCTGTCTGGATACGAGCAGGTAGAGACAGCTCTGGCATAGATGTACCTAGGGGTAAAACCCGAAAACACCTCTTTAAGAAAGACTCGAATGGGAAATGGTTCACGACAATGGGCCATGATGCACTCTTGGTTACGACACTCCCGAGGGATATGCTTAGGATAATTGTCATTTTCTTTACAAACCATTGTGAAGGGTTTATGTGTATATTGTTTCTCAGAGAAAACATTTTTTTAATTATGGATTATATCCATAAACTGTTCAATTTATGTTTAGTGTTTTGAAAGATTGGATTTATGTGTTGCAATTCATAAACAAATCTAGTGTATGCCATGGTTTTTAATTGATGCCCAGTAGATGGAATTTGAACTCCATTAATACATATGATCCAAATAGTAAGAAGGATCATATCTTCCACTGTATTAAGCCATCATTTTGATGGGAAATAGTCTCTCATGTTTTCTCAACATATGAACAAATAGTATCATGTGCTAAGAAGATATGTAAATAATTATATGAGTCATATGGCTTTGAAGAGAAGAAAGAGGAGAAAGGATGGAATAAAGAATGATGGATAAAGGGAAGAGGGAAAAGAAGAATTTTTCCATATGTGATAACTGTCGGAGGAAACACCCTAGAACTTTGCTGAAGGGAATATGAGTTTGTTATAAGTGTGGAGACAAAGGACACCATGTACGTGATTGAAAGTGTAAGAAAAAGGATTTAAATGTACAATTCTTCATCTACAAGGAGTTGGGACACTACGCGAACCAATTTCAAATTCATCTATGTATGCCCCAAATGATGCTATTGGATAATAATCATGTTATGATACTACCTCAGATGATGAACAATGACTAGTGTTCTTATGTTGTTATTATAGTATTATTTGATTTGAGTGTTGTATCAACAATGTACTAGTTATAATAATTATTGAGTATATAAGGATTTTACTACAATTCTATTTTATTAAGGACTTGATATTGTGTAGAACCAAGAAAAGTTACTCAATAGCAGGTTAAATTTTTGGAAAATATATGGATGAGAGTAAGATAACCCCTAATATGGTTCCGATACCGAGGTATTGATTTTGGAATAATACAAGATTGAATTGGATAAATTATATTGGATATTCTTGACTACCTTGAAACTGATTAATGATTTGTATATTCCATCATTGTTGGAGTTTAAGTCATTTTTGGATATAATGAGTATGTCCAGTATTCTATAAGGAATAAGGTATTATGAATGTAATCAATAAGGTTTTATGGTAATTCAAGTTGTTGTAGTGTTTTAAAAGAATACATGATGAATGTGTTCACATGTTATTACACGGAAAAAAGGATCTTCATTTTTTTAACTTCCTTATAAATTTTGGACTGTGAGTTTGGAAATAAGTATTTTGGATATGTCTAGTTTGAGATTTTTTTTGATTTCCATAAAAAGGACAAACCCGAGGTTGGGCGGCAACCCGTTGCGTCCGGCAAGGCCGCGAGACTTGAAACCGCATCCAAAGGGCGACATGGGTGTATCACCAACCACTGAACCATGTGATGTCATTGATTGAATAATGTCTTTTTTAAAGGGTCTGGTATATGAATTATAAATTCATTTCTAGAACCCTATATTAATAGGATAAATAGAATATTTTTAGTGCAATTATCTTTTAGAGTGAAATATGAGTTTGTGGTAGAAATTAGTTAAAGGATGGAACTCTACTTGTCTAGTATATATATATATATATATATATATTTTAGTCTCTTATTATTTGGTGAAATAAATTTTTAAACTTTAGTTAAGGAATCTTAAAACAAAAAATGTGTTATCCTAATACCTTATGTTTTGTTGAACCGATGGTATTTTTAATCATCATAGATTCTTGGATTTAAGGCCCACAATTATACAATTGTTTGTGATTGATAAAATCAATCACTCCCTATAAATATTTAATTTTTTACTACAATTATATATCTCTAATTTCCACAAATTTTCTCCTAATCGAGATCATAATTTGGTGGTGACCCTTTCATTTCACTTTTCCTCTTATTAAGACGAAATTTTATTAACCTAATTTCTGATGTGGGTTTTCCCAATGGTATTTTCTATTTCCAACTATTTATTTTCGAAAAATAATTTCAAATTATGAGGAAGCAATTTATTGAAGGATGGAATAATGTAACACCCCAAGATTTCATGGTACATTATTTCTTAAAAGTAATTCAACAACTATTACTACACACAACACCGAGGTCTAGCGCACCATGCCTTAACAAACATGCTGTTAAAAAGAGGTTATGAATAGAATTAACTGAATATTGAACTATATAAATAATCATTATAATTTTATAATCCATATAATGAGTTTCATAGACATAATGTAAGAACAAATACATTTTTTCAGATAAAATAAGTTTTTTTCAAAAATGTAATATTACCGCCTTTTAAACGAGATGCCTTATTAAATCCAATATTTCAAATTTTATATAATAATTTTGAAAAAATAAACTTCTTTTTTAGAATTGGGACATAAGAATTTAGTTTCAATATTTTTTTTGGTGTTTTTCTGATAACTGTCATATTTTGATGAATAGTGAAAATTACTAAATTTTAATAAATTTTTTTAATTGAAATAATTAATAGTGATAATTTTTTAATTTGTGTGTTTTTAAATTATATTTAAAATATATTTTTACCATTTTATCCAATGTTGGTAATTGGACATAATTTCACATTTAAACCGGACATAAACAAGTGTCAATCTTTTGATAGTATTGTTTCTTAAAAACATGCTCTTTGTTTTGACAACGGAAATTAATTTTAAATTAATAAATGAAACATAAATGTTTTGAATTGGGTAAAATTGACATCATTTATGGATTTGGAATATTAAAATTAGCCTAGGGTGAATTTTTGGTATTTTTCTGAAAACTTTTTATTTTTGATGAATAGGAAAAACACTGATTTATAGTTTAAAACCGAATTTTAATTTAAAAAATTATTTATTTTATTTAAATTTATTTTATTTAATAATATATACATACTACCTATATAAGTTCAATATAATTCATTGGAGTCATTTTATAATAATTTTAAATATATAAAAATTTTATTGAACTTTTCACCGTCTTTAACCACCTCCTTGGAGAATTTGCAAATTCACAAAAACATAATTTTACCACTTTTGTGAGGGGAATTTAGAAAATTTCATAGAAATGGTTAATATCAAGGATTAAAATGTGATTCAATAAGATTAGAATAATTTTTGGTGAATAGTGAGTGTTGACTTTTATTTATCGCGGTTAAAGGTAAATAGGGTAAGTCAAGATAAAAAGTATATTATGATAATAAAAAATTACCATAACACTTGTTCTAACCTTATTGGATGAGTAATGGCCGACCATGGGCATCCATGGGTCGATTTTGGTACCCCATGGAGCCACTTGAGAGTGATAATTACTCTTTAGATTAATTAATTTAAAGTAAAGACAAAAATGACAGAAACAAATATTGTTTTGTAAATTTCTTTTTACATTAGTTTATATTAGTTATATTTTTGACTATAAATATTCATTATAATGCTAAAATAGTTCCTACATAATGATATTTTTTTTATAATTTTTAGACATCAAATAAATTATGTTATTTTTGACATAATGATGATGCAGTAATTACCTTTTTTTTCTGATGACATTCAATCCATAAATTCAAAAAACATTAGAATTTTTACTATTTTAAAAAGAATCAATCATAAATAATATTCCAAATAATAATAGTGAAATAATAATAAATTTTATAGATCAGTTATATTTTACCTAATATAATGAATTATATTCATAAAATATAAACTACGTTACACTCATGGAAATAATAGACCATATGTATGCCTGGGGAATTATTCTATTATTGGAGATCAATATGAAAAAAGTCATGTATTAATTTATAAGTAAAAAATTATTAAAATTTCATAATTTATAAAAAAAATTAAATTCATTTTTATATTTCATCCATTTGATGTAGTGATGAAAAAAATATTCACACCACATCATGGATATGATAGTCCACACGTATGCAAGAAAGAGGACATAATATATCTATGAATGGAAGGGTAATTAATGATATGATACAGTATATAATATAAATTAGAAAAATTTATTTATTATATCATATATAAAAATTTAATCCATGAACATAATCATTCATGAGAGTTGATGATGGTAATTAATTTAAATCAGTTCGTGAGGCAGTAGTCTGTCATTTATTATATCATCATGGTTGAAAAATTGTTATGTTGGTGGAAGAAGAAATAATATAGAACGCTTGGTCAAGAACGATACCTATTCTTCAGATGACCACATCAAGATTGCACCAACATAATTCTAAAGATTTATTTACTATAAAAAATGGATTATATAATTTTTTTATAGAAGTGATAAAATTATTTGGGTAGGTATTTTGCAAACAAAACATGTTTTATTTTTTGTGGTGGAGAGGATTGAGGGCGGCCATTTTTATGTGGGGGAGATCATACATTTCTAATTTTTTATAGTAACTAGTAATACCAATGTTTAAGACATTAAACAAGGCTATAAAATAGATATTTATAGTGTTTTAGAATAAAGTATTTTAAATAAAAATATTTAATATAATTTAGGAATTTTTTAGGTAATTTAATCCTTATAATTTTAGATTATCCCCTAGAAAGCACCTAAAGCATGGAAAGTGATTGTTATTGTTGTAACTATATACTATGATGGAAAATTATGTGGAACATATTATATAAAATAAATAATTATGTTTCAAAATTTGGACTCTATTTATCAAATTAAATTCTTATGAGAGGATAAATATAATTTAAAATAGAATCTATAGATGTGATGAAAAAGTGTTTTTCAAGAAATGTAATTTGCTTTCCTAAGATGATCATTATAAAAAATGTGTTTTATGACAAATGATAAACTTATGATAAAATATAGCATAAATATGATTTTAATGTATTTAGTTATATTAAATATACCTATATCATAGTTATGTGAAATTAAATTATAATTAAAAAATAATGAGAAATTAAAATCCCTTATTTTACTTAAAATAAATGATTGTTTTACATAAATCCAAATTTTCACTATGCACAAAAAAAATTGTTTTTTCCAAAAAATCCATTATGTTATCAATAAGTTAGTATTAATAATATTATTATATATGTTATGATCATTTTATCAAATATATTTTCTAAAATTTATTTAATTTGATTACAATATTTTCTCACAAAAGGCATAAAAATGTTTCTCGACAAGAAAATATTTTTGTTGAATAAAATCACATTACTAATAAATATAAAATTAATTACAAAGAAAATTTCAAAAATTGTATATTTTTTGTGATATATATTTAAATATTTAATGATGTAAGTATTCCAATTCAAACATTCAAATTTAATGGAAAATTTATAGTGTCATGTATATCATCTGTCATTTACACTCAGTGTTTCAGGTCATATATGATATCAAACATAATGAGATTTATTTAAAATATATTGTTGTCACATTATATATAGGTGAATCACATGTCATGAATTAAAGTCCCACACCATGATTACATCTAGGTTGATTTCAGTTATTTGTTTCTAATTGAGGCTCCCAATATGGTGTGGGGGGTTTGTTATGACCGATTTAATGGTAAAACACACTAAGGTGATCCATGATGCCATCTGTAAGGAATTGAACATTTTATATGAAGTATATTAAAAGGATAAGATTATTGACCATATATTTAATCATTATTAATAACATCATGCAATTAATTTACTCTTTTAATAACTTTTAATAGTTTTGACTAGCGTTTGAAAGTATTGATTATCCTAATGTTATAGTCATTAGAATAGATTTATTTGTTTTTGATGAACAAATTTAATGTCTATGGTACAATTGAATAGAACATATTAATAAAGATAATCTATAATTAATCTTGAACATTTTAAAAAGGATTAATCACATGTGAAGATAAAAAATATACGTGCATCAGTTTTGAAAAGAATAAAATATTAGAGTTAAAAGGGAGACATTATAAAATCACGGAAAATAAACATTTGGAATTGAAGTAATATATTCAAAATATTATAATTATAATATTTGTATTTAAATGGGTATCACATTGAATGTTTTCTAAGATATTAAAATTAATTAAGGTGATTAAAAAAGACATGACACCATCTGTACAAAATTATTCACATTTAGTGACTATTGATGTTAAAAACTCGTTGATTAATAAATTATTACATATTTTTTTTAAAACTAGAGATTTTTATTTTGTGAATGTTTTATAATGTAGGGTTAGTGTGGAAACTAAAAACATATATAAACATAATTTGGTATATTTTTTTATGTTGATTAGGGAATAGAAAGAGTGTATTCTTCTGGGAATTCATGTTTGGGTAACCTGAATAAAATTATATGTTTCCCTCCATAAATAATTTAATATTTTAATTTTATTTTGGGTAATATGTTGGAGTTCATAATAACAATTAAAAAAGATAAATATAAATGAAAACATTTATATACAAAAAGATCATTCAACACCTCATATGGGTTTATACTTTTTTGGATAATCTTGTGGTATTAGAGACATGTGTTTTATATGAGGACACTAATTATCTCATGTTATGGAATTATTTCTCATACATAGAAGGATTAAAATATTTTAAGGGAACAAATTATAGTTAAGGTAAAATTTAATGTTAAACTACATTTAATCATTAAGTATGTTTGTGTCGAATGTTATTATGCATGGAATATCATCCAACCTTGAGAGTGGTTCATTATATTATTGGGATCCCAAGGAATTGGATGCAGACCTCTATGTTTTTAATGCACATCTTGAAGAATTATTTGAACCTATACACAAAAAGGAGATGTATTTAAAATATTTCCCACTGTGTATGACAATTTTTTTCAATTTTATAAATTTAAATAAAATATTCATCATACAATATAGAGGTAATGTGTAATGAGTATGATGATATAAGAATAATAAAATATTATAGAGTTTATACATTCTTTGATCAAGTGATAATTCTTTTATAAGAAAGGAGTGGATATTGAGAGACTATGAATGATGATAAAAAATGTGAAATGAATCCTAAAAACATTAATACCTTAGTTTAATCTAGTTTTTATGGTTTGTGATGATAAATATTTAGAGTATGTGATGTTTGATAGCCTCTATACTACTCTCATTACACAAGGGTAGAGGAGAAATGATACTGAGTAAGTATCAAAGGATAATAATCAAGAAGAAGAATTAACTGTAATAAATTAATCATTAATTAAGAAATATACCAATAATGATTTTATTGATAATGTAATGTATTCCCCTCTCCAAGTAATAATATTTTAATATCTAAATTCAAAAGTCAATTATTTTACTATGGAAAATTTTTTATTCTTGATGTTAGGTTTGAAATGAAATTTTTGGATGATGATGTGTATGCATAACAAATGGGGAAATCATTCAAGGTTTATTAGTGTAATAAATAAAGATGATATTATCTTATTCAAAATAGAGAAGTTAATTTATCAACAATATGATATCTCATTAAATATGGATGTAGTTGAGGTATATGAGCGTAGATAACATAGTGAAGAAGTTTTAGTGGTTTTTTAGATATCATACTAGTGGAATACAATGATGATGACTGCACCTGATTTGATATTATAATTCAACTAAAATCTAAACATGAGGCTGAATACTTATAAATTGATATTTTTATATTAAAAATAATGAAGGATTATAGAGTAGTACGTCACTAAAAATATATTATGAAATACCAAGATGATGATAATTTATAATTGAAAGAAATAATTGGAAGACTATAAAACTAGAAATAGTTCAATCTCAAATAAGGGTCTTTAACAATTGCTCAAAATTGTTGAAATGGACTATAATATTTATTTCTTGAAAAACATAGTTAAATTAAGGGTCAACTGAATTTTGGAACTCTAAAATTGATTTCTTTGACTTGTGATTGATTTTTGATTATGATAAAAGGCTTATTACTAAAATTATGTCATTTGGATGTTTTTTATATAAATCTATAAAGATGTTGAGGATGTTTTTAGGGAATCTGTAACAATGGTTATGGATTTCCATAAATTGAATAATTTTTTATTCAAAGGGAAATATCCTATAGAGAAATATTAGAAGAAGCTATTAATGGTGTTCAAATTAATGTTCACACACACACATTCCCTCAAATAAGGATAAATTGGGTTTCACATAAAACACACAAATTTCCAATCATGAGATATATGAGACATGTTATAACTAATCAATATTCTAGTGAAATTATTATTAAAAAATGGTACATACATGATATGTGTGATTGAAAGGTAAAAAGTACATTATATCCCAATTGTAAAAACATATATGAGAAAATTTTCATATAATCAATTCTGTTTTTAGGATTACTAAATTTTAATATAGGAATGTTACACACGGATGTTAAATATACAAAATTATTAAAAATGAATATAGAAATTATTATATGAATAATGAAATGTTATTGTTAGAGGCACCATTAATTAGGCTGAAAATTCCTTAAATATTTGTGGCATTGGAAAATGTGGAAAAAATGATGGTGTTTTTTGATGAACATGTTCATTAAACACCAAAGGTATATATGAAATATCCATTGGAAAATGGTAAATTATTTTAAGGAAGATTATCTTGAGTTACTAAGAATGCAATGGATAGAACCATGACATCTATCACAATATGATTTTCTATTTTATTCCAACCTCATTTTTAAAAAATATTTTATAATATATTCAAAATATAATAATAAATTTCCCTTATAATTTGATAAAATTTATTAACGTAAGATACTATAAAATAGATAAAGCTTGCATGTTTGAATTTATTCATGAATTTAGAAGGTGATTTGGAATGTCTGAGATGATCTTGAAGAAATATTGATATTATTTAATGGAATACCTAATAAGAATGTGTAATAATTTTTACATTATGCAATAATAAATAAATAAATTAAGACACAATTTCATAAATGGATTACAAATAAAATTTTCTCTCACTTGAATTAATCAATAATATTACATTCCTTCCATCTGGAGTAAAAATGATGTGATATTTCCCCAAATATAAATCATCACAATAATTATACTGAAACTCGGTACATTAAAGATATAACACATTCTTAACATAAAAATCTCATAAAATTATTAAGAGGATTCCATTATACATTCACAAAACACATCAGTTTTTTTAATGATTATATTAGGTAATCTATTGTTATAAATCTGAACCAAATTTTGATTCTTAAAATATAGGTGAAACAACCATTATTCCTCATTTCTGATAAATTGCAACCATTAGTGCCTCATTAGTTAGTTCATCATGTGGAAACAGTTCTTCAATTATTGAGTGAGTTAGTATTTTTCTCACAAAAATGGTGGTTCTAAAATAAACTGACATAATTGGGAGAACAGAAATGGAGAATGATATCATCTCAAGCCTCCCCCTCCACTCAATGATGTGCTAAATAGTAATGGTCATTCCGAGGGAGATACAAATTTTTTGATTGATTTATTTAACATAAAATACCTATTTTTTATTTTATTTTGTTTAAAGTAATTCGTATATATATATTTCATTATGTGATGAATGTTTTTGATTTGTTTGACATAAATAATGAATATTTCATTACAACTTGGTTTTTGACTTTATGATTGTGACTTCATTTTTTATGATTACCAAGATAGTAAATCGTTCTCATTCTCAAAAGTTTTAGATATCAGGGTTCTTGTATCGTATTTTAATCATTATTTGAATATAGAACATGTTAATTTTATTTTCTTGTGATGTTATAGGCCTGTATTGGTTATTTTGATGTATTTTTGGGAAAATGAGATCATAGTAATACCTATACCAAATAATATTACTAAAACATAAAATTCATATGATATAAAAGAACAATACATGATATATAGACTCCATAGAATAGTATTATTCTCCAAAATCATATGAAACACACTTCACATAAAAATATATATGAGTTTTTACATTAAAATGTTTTAATTTTAACCTTATTTTAGATGAATGGTTATAAAACATAAAAAAAAATATTTTCAACCCCCATAGCTCCTTTAACGGTGACCTGTGGAGTTACTTATACTATGAATCATCATTAAAAAAAGTAATCTGAATAATCATGAAATTCAAGTAAAATTTAAGCATTCCAATCCTAGATCACAAGAGTCTTCAGTGTGTGTTTTTAATAAAAACCTTATTTATTATAAAAAAATTATTTCCTTTTTTATTTTTTATATTGATATATAATTTTATATTCATACATCTTTATGTTTATAGTTTTTGAGAATAATTAATTATTATTAATATAAAATAAAATGTTTAAAAGAAAAATCACAGAGGATTATACATCATCAACAACAAGATGCTAAAATTGATCCTTTTAAGAAGGTAAAACCACACAACATGACTCCTTATGATTATTATTTTTCTAGAAATAACGTAAAATTGAAATTTTCAAAACTAGGATTTTGTTTTTATCTTTATTTCATGTTCAAATTTGTGTCTAGGTTGTTCTAATGAGTTTTAGGTGTGACGGGTTTCAATTTAAAGATGTTCATTAGTTTATATATGGTCCAAAGGTTACTCATTTCTTTCATATAGTATTTTGTCGGTGAAAAATATATGTTTTTGTGTTAGAGCATAAGGATATTGGTTTTTAAAATAGTGAAACCTTCTCTATGAAACCATATCGCCTATGGTCATATTTGTATTTTGACTAACCATATTTTTAGTGAAAAGTTGGTAAGCTGGGCCGGCTGACCATGAGGCTTGTTCCTCTTGGGATGTGAGGGGAACATGTTTTCCTCGTGGTTTGGAAATATGAGTAGGAAAATCAAGCTACATCTCATAATCATTATAAATATGAAAATTTTGGATGCATCCTCTTGGTATTTAGCCCTATATAAACCTTTCCCATGCCATTTGACTTATAAAATTATAGGTTCCCCCTCTCCCTCTAGACTATACTGGACGCCCTAATTTTGGAGGACATGGTGTGGATTCTTCAATGAAATATTGTGTAAATTGTTTCTCCATTGGTTTCTATAATTTTATTGGGATTATCTTCCTCATTATTTGGGGGTTGTTCTCATGTGGGGTTTTTCACCTAGGGATGGTTTAAGCATGTTTTTTTCAGTAATATCATGATGATAAGTGTTCAATATTGACTTTATAGGGACTTTTTGACGTTCAGTTTCAATTTTGAATTAGTTTCTGAATATTTTTGAGTGTATGGTTGGTGGTTCCTTGCCACAACACTTTTAGAAGATTTTGATATGTGTTCTTTTACTTATAGATGAGTTATATGAATTTATTGTATTGTATGAAATGGGTTACGAATGTATTTTTAAATTCATATGTGATAAACATTTAATTATCATACAAAAATAGTTATTAGTTGTAGGTTCATTTTTTTTGGTGCTCCCTTAAAGTGGTTTTATGAATATGTGAATGGTGAGAGGTGTTTTATGAAAGTAACATAAGGCGAGATTTCATTTAATGTCCTTTATTAGAGGAAAATTGATCACTTTTTCATATTGACTCTGGTTTTGCACTTTTAATTTGAATATATAAATATTTAAATGTTGGGAAGAATGTATTAAGTGAAATTGGTTTATTTTTGGATTAGAAAAGGGTATTAGACTAGGTAAATTGGTAAATTGATTATATGTATTTCCATTTAAGGTTTCTAAATGGGTTTCATGGAATATTAATGTTATGTGAATTGTACTTCCAAAAGGTTTTTCTCTTTGTAAAATATATTGTGGATTTTATGGAAAATTTTGGTTCCTATGTAATGACTTTTGTAAGATTGGATTTCCTTTTGTTCTTGTAATTCTTGGAATAAATTTTCAAATATGGTGATTTTTCTGATATGTGAAATGGTATTGAGAACCAAAGGAGATTCTCGGGTACCTAGGTATGAAACATAGCACTTGAACACAAGTGGAAAATAATATATTTACTTAGAATGATTGAAGATTTCAAAACCAACTTAACTATTATGATGATTGAGGACCACTATTACCATGGGATGTTCCAACCTAGTGGATTGTGCCTGAGAATGTGGATGGCTATGGTTTTTATACCATTTATCACTAAGGTTCGATTGTTCTAGAGTTCCACTTATACAATATTCCCTTTGGGATTTTCCCATGGTGATCTAAATGGATATAATTTTTGTGTGGTGTGGTTCTATCCATTAGTATTGTAAGACCCAGGCCCTAGTTACCAAGATTCGGTGCATTATTACAAAACATTGACATGATCACAAGGGATAAAATCCCGAATGACCGGTTGGTTTAGTAGACTTGGAAGCACTAGATACATTCATATGTTTTACATTACATCATGAAATAAAAATATCAAAAACATTTGGTCCCCATTTTCCACACTTATATCCATATCTTATCCTTGCAGGTCAGTAATAAAATATTTCTTCACAACCTAGGAAAAATAAAACATAGAAAGGGGTGAGCTCAGATGCTCGGAAAGGATAACAATATAGCGAAAACTTTCATAAATAAGCATAAAAAATTAAGGCAATGTATAAGACTAAAAAAAATCTTTAAAAAATAAACTTCAGCATAATATGGAAAATATAAAATCAAATAATTTGATTTACTTATTCACATGGATATTCTAATAGTTGAATAATAACATGAAATATAAATAGCCACATTCATAATGATGGAATACATAATTCCAGAATTCATAACCACATAGTGAAGGCCTTATTCCAAGAATAGAAATATGATTTTGTCAAGGATCCGTGCCAAGACACCAGGTTGTCTCGTGAGACCTACATATGCATCAAGTAGCTATAGCGGGTTCCACCCATCAATTACTAAGTCTGATGCATTCCTCATTTGAAAAGGTTTAAACATAACATAATCATTTGTATTAAAACTAACATACGAAATGTCAATTCATTATCCATAAAACATGAATGATATAAAAATTAAACATCCACATTAAAACTTATCAAAATACCTTCAATGCAATATTGATGTTTTGTATCATAATAAATCAACTTCAAACAAGCTTAAAATCCATCAAAGGATGTTGACATAAATGCAATCAAAACATTTTTAGAGAAATATATCTTTCTATTTTGAAATCATTTAAAAGTCATATAATTATAAAAGAAAACATTTATTTTGAAAATATTTTTATAAGATTGTATGGTAATTTTCGACTATTTTATAACGGATGAAAATAGCTGGACCTTCCGTATAAGTTAAAAAAATACATTCTTACCTTAATTATGACGAAAAGGTCATAAAGTATCTTGTTTGGAAGACGATGGAAAGGTTCCTTTCAAAACATATAAGATCAAATAAGGGTATTAATGAATTTACCCATAGTATAGTAAATAGTATAAATTTTCGAATTACATTTTTAAGAAAACATATATGTGTATGATAAAGTGGTCCCAGTAGATAATTTCATATTAACAACTTCAGATAAGTAAAGAGATTGTAAAATTACCCCTTACATTTCACATTTTTTGGTTGAGGGTACATTAACCTATTATATAATAGTTAAATAATTTTTATAAATTATAAAAGAACTATATACATAAAAATTTTATCATATATGATTCTCTAATATAGCTTTCTTAATAATATTTTATTATTATCATTGTATCAGGTGTCAACTGATCTGTTTTCCATTATATGTTTGGTTATGTAAGCCATGCTTTTTATTAATAATATGTATTTTATTCATATCCATAATGATATTAGGAAGATAAAAATTACTTTTACCCATAAAATGAAAATTATTATTGAATGGTTAAGATGGGGAATGAATCTAATCACGTTCGTAGAGACGGTAATCCGGACGTACGCACGATCGAAAATATCATTATATTAATGGTGAAATCATATGTAAATGGACGATATATAATATATAGAGAATAATTAACATGTTATATTTATTATTTACATCTTTTATACTCATTATTATAACAATGACAATAATGAAGTGTTTGAATAACAAACTACACCCCGACGTGGAGACTGTAAGCCATACGTACGCACGTGTGGTGACATTGTCATTTGTACGACAGATAGAATAATGAATATGGTAGTACCATATTTATAATAACATCACATTATATATATTATATAATGAATTTATTATTTTAGTATGGAAACAACAAATAAAGTTGAAGTGGAAGTTGAAAAAAACATGGATGAGGTGATGAAATATTTACCTCTTCTTCGGGTTCTTCCTTTTGATTTGATCAAAAGGGAATATTAGTTTGATTTCTAAAAAAATTAAGGCCTATAGGAAAAATGGAGGAATGTTGGGAGGATATTTTGGTAGGGTTTGGCCAAGCAAAATGGCTTTAGAGGTGTGAAATTAAGATATGGGAGGTACCCTTTTATAAGAGAGGTGAGGGTCACCGTTGGAAAAGCATGAAATATTATTTTATAATAAAATAATTTTAGGTTTCTAATGGATCTAAAATAATTTATTTATAGTCTAATGTATGGATGGGCCGAGAACCTCTCATCTAATAGGTTTTATACAGGTTTAGGTCACCATATTAATGTTATGTTTTAGAATTAACTCTTAGTTAAATAGTTTAACTTTTATCGTGTTTTCTTGTATTCTTACAATATATGGTTAATTAATATACTCTAAACATCCAATAGAACCTCAAGTGGTAATTAATAACATATATAATATTAATTATTCCCATTTTCTAAACCATATATTTTTAGTAATATTATACAATTTAATAAAATAATTTTTTTTTAAAATCATTTATGTCAATTTTGACACTATTTAGTATTTGGTCTTTGTGAAAGTCCTCACATCTTGATTAGTTCTCAAAAAATAAATTGAATCAATTCTAAAATTTCATATTCACCTTGAAAATTAGTTTTTGTCATAAAAAGTGTGAAATTATATTTATTTTAATATTTATAATACCATTTAATTGATTCTTTCATTAATATGGTAATTATTGCATCATCATTGTGTCATAAATAAATTCAATTATCTAATTATAAACATTATAAATAAAATACTATAATTTAGGATGTATTATTATATTTCTAATTAATATTTATAGTCTAAATGATAACATATATAACATATTGTAAAAAAAAATTTACTAAAAGATATATGTTTATGTTAATTTTTTTCATTACATTAAATTAATTAATATAAAGTGTCATTATCACTCTCTAGTGGCTCCATGTGGTCCCAAAATCGACCCAAGGTTTCCCATTTACGGAAAGGTATCAAAAAATTGGAATAGGAGACATGTTAGTGTAATTTAATATTATTATAATAATATTTTTTTACCCTTGTTTACCTAATTTAGCCATTAACCATTCTAAATAAAATAATTACTAAAGTAAATATTCATAATGTATAAAAATAAGAGTTTAATATTTAAAAAATATGGAACTCCAAATTCAAAATATGGAATCAATAATTCATAATCAAAACACCGATGTGGCCGAAATAAATTTAAAATTAATTCCCTTTGTCAAAATAAAATGCGACTTTTTATGAAATAATAAATATCAAAATATTAACACTTGTTTATGTCCAGTTTAAATCTGAAATTACACCCAATGACCTAAATTATATTAAATGATAAAAATATAATCTAATGATACTCTAAACCCACTCAAATTTATAATTTAACACTATAAATTATTTCGTTTAAAAAAGTTGTTTTTAATAAAAATATAATATTTTTCACTATTTATCAAAATATGAATATTATCAAAAAAGTACCAAAAATTTATCCAAACAAATTATTTAAGTCCCGATTATACATAACAATTTAATTTCATTAAATTTAATATATATGTTTTGAATATTGGTTTTAAAAAAGGTTCTCCATTAAAAGGCCGTAAAATTGCATTTAAAAAAAAATGCATTTTTTTCTGAAAAAAATGAATTTGTTATTATATTATTTTTAAGAAACACGTTATATGGATTATAAAATTATATGGAGTATATAAAATTCAAAATTCAGTTAATACTATTCCTAACCTCTTTTTGAATGACTAGTTTGTTAAGTCGTGGTGCGTTTGAACACGGTGTCGAATGTAGCGCTAGTTATTGAAATTTCTTTGAAGAGAAAACGTACTATAAAATCTTGGGGTGTTATATTCTCCCCTCCTTAAATAATTTTCTTCATCTCAATTTGAAATTGTTCATCAAATATAAATGTTTAAAAATATAGAAATACCTTTGTTGAATACCCACATTGGAAATTGAGTTAAAAAATTTTAGTCTTAATAAGATGGAAAGGGAAAAGAAAAAGTCACCACCAAATTATTATCTCGATTAAGAGAACATTGTTGGAAATTAGAGACACATAATTGGAGGAAAAACATAAATATTTAAACGGTGTTATTGAGGTCATCAATAACATGCAAATGTAAAATTGGGGGCCTCAAATCCATAAATCTAAGATGATGTAAAATATCACCAGTTCGACATAACATATGGTATTAGGATAACCCAATTTTGGTTTTAAGATCCCTTCCCTAAAGTTTAATAATTAATTTATTCATATAATAAGAGGAATATATATATATATATATATATATGATAAGTAGAGTTTCATCCTTCAACTAATTTCTACCACAAACTCACCTCTCACTCCAAAAGATAATAGTATTAAAAGATATTCAATTTATCCTAATAGTATAGGGTTCCAAAAATATAGAATTTATAATTAATTTACCTAAATATTAAAAATAACTACTTAATAAAAACTAGGACATCACATATTCTAGCAGTTTTTGATTGACCCTTGTCAACCGTCGGTTGCAAGTTCAAGTCTCACTGCCTTCTCGGACACAACGGGTTTTTTCCCAACCTCCGGGTTGTCCTTTTTATAAGAATCCAAAAATTATCTTAAGAAATTATTTAAACATAATAGTTGTATACAATGTCAAAGTTATTCCATTCCAAACTTTTGACTTATCCAAAAAACTTTTCTCCAAACACACATTCATAAATATATAAGTATGGTAAACAAAATGAAGATCTCGTTTTCCACATAAAATCATATAAATACCTTCACCATGACTTCTTTTAAAACATGGTAAAACCATGATTTACAATAAAACCATATTTATTAAATTTATTATATCTTATTCCTTATATAATACTAGATATATTATTTATATCCAAAAGATATGATTATTCCTACATTGATGGATTAAACAAACCATTAATCAGTCCATGGTAGTCAATAATATCCACTATAAGTTATCCAAATAAATCATCTCTTATTCCAAAATAACAACCTCAGTATCAAGAAAATATTATGGTTTAACTTTCATTAAACAATGTATTTTCCAAAAAGAATAACCTAAAACAATGTCACTTTACATCGAACCATACAATCTCAAATTCTAAATAAAATAGTACTGCAGTACAATCCTTATTTATTTTCATAATTCATATAACCAATACATAACTGATACAATACTGAAATGAAATAATTCCTTAAAAACAAAAATATAAAACTAGTCATTCCACTTCATCAATGGTATTATAATAACTTGATTATTATGTAATAGAATAAATTTGGGCATACTCTGATGATTTGGATATTAATTCATGTAGTGTCCCAAGTCATTACAGATGAAGCATTTTACATTTTAAACCTTTTTCTTACCCTTGAAATTGTGTACTTGGTGTCATTTTCTCCAGACTTATAACAAACTTACATTCCCTTAAATCAATTAACAAGGTTAGTCTTTCCACAGTTATCACATATAGAAAAATACTTATTTACCCTCTTCCCTTTATCCATCTTTTTCTCTAACATCAATTTCTTCTCTTGCTTCCCTTCAATTCCATAGTTCTCAGAGAATTATTTAATTATCTTATTAAGACATGATACTATTTCTTTCTATGATGAGAATATGTGGGATACTATATATAATTTAAATATTGGATTAATAAAATTAATGTTATGATACTTCTTAATCTTTTTATCTTGCGTATTATTGGAATTATCATTCCTCCTACAAGGTTCCATTTTTAAACAACGGAATACCCCATGATAGTTTATGAATCGACATGCATAATTCCAAACATAAAAAACACTAAACCTAAATTGAACTGTTTTTGGATATAATCCATCATAATAAAAAAAATCTTTGAGGAATTATATACTCATAAACCCTTCATAATGGTTTGTAAAGAAAAGGAGAATTATCTTGAGCATAACCCCTGAGAGTTTTGTAGCCAAGAGTCCAGCCATGCCCGTTTTCATGCACCAATTACTGTTAGAGCCTAGCTTAATTTTGTTTTTTCAGGTTTTAACCCTAGGTACATCTAATCCAGAACCGGCTCTACCTACTCATATCTAGACAACGATGTGTTTCTTGGAAAACTCACAAAATCACTATAATACCAAAAATCTAGGAAGTTATTCTATACAAATCCTCAATGACTATCTTAGGGTACTATTCTATAATCATAGTTTTTCTTAAACTAGTTTCCAAGTTTCTTTGTAAACTTCCTCAGATACCGAATGTTGTGCCCTGATCCTAGTTACCCAGAGTCAGTGCATTATTACAGAACATTTTCATGATCACAAGTGATCAAATCATAAAAGGCAGATCAGTTTAGTTTCCTTTGAAGTACTAGATACATTCATAAGTTTTATATTATATCATGAAATAAAAATATCAAAAAATATTTTTCCCCATTGAACACACTTATATCCTTATCCTATCCTTGTAGGTCAACCATAAAATATTTCTTCACATCCTGGGAAAAAACATAGAAAGGGGTGGGCTCAGATGCTCAATAAGGATAAGAATATAGAGAAAACATTCATAAATAAGAATAAAAAATTATTTCATAGTATAAGACTAAAAAATACATTTAAACATAAACTTCAGCATAATATGGAAAATATAAAATCAAATAATTCTATTTTCTTATTCACATGGATGTTTTAATAGTAGAATAATCACTTCCAATATCAATAATAGCTTTTATAATAATGGAATGCATAATGTCTGACATCAAAACCACAGAGTAAAGGACATGTTCCGAGACTAAAAATAATATTTTGTCAAGGCCTTGTGCCAAGACACTAGTTTGTCTCCTGAGACATACTGATATGTCAAAGAGAAATAGCAGGCTCCACTCATTTCTTACTAAGTCCAATGCATTCCTCATATGAAAATGTTTAAACATAACATAAATATTCATATTAAAACTAGCATACGAAATGTAAATACTATATCCATAAACCTAGAATAGTGTAAAAATAACACATCCATAGTCAAACATAACACAAAACATTCAATAAAATATTAATGTTTATCTCATAATAAATCAACTTGAAACAAGCTTAAAATCCATCAATGGATGTTCACATAGTTGAAATCAAAACTTTTTTATAGAAATATCTCTTTATATTTTGAAATCATCTAACATTATTAATATTATAAGAGAAAACGTTTATTTTGAAAATATTTTATATACCCTTGTATTGGAAGCTTCGACAGTGTTATAATGGTAGAAAATAGCTGCACCTGCTGTATAAGTTAAAAAAGACATTTTTATATTACTTTTTTCGAAAAGGCCATAACATACATTGAATGGAAAACGACGGATAGATTCACATAAAAACATATTTGGTCAAATAACAGTATAAATGACTTTAAACTATATTCTTGTAAATATTAAAAATGTTTCGAATTACATTTTTAAGAAAACACATATGTGGATGATAAAGAGGTCCTCGTAGATAATTATGTATTAACAACCTCATATAAGTAATGAGATTGTAGAATAAACCCTCACCTTGCAAATTACATGGTTAAGGGACCATTAAACATTGGTATAATAGTTAAATCATTGTTATTATGTTATAAAATAACTATATACATAAATATGATATCATATATGATCCTATAATATTTCTTTGTTAATAATATTTTAGTAGTATCATTGTTTCAGGTGTTAAATGATCTGTTTTCCTTTATATGCATGATTATGTAAGCCTTTTTTGTTAGGGATAGGATGTATTTTATTCATATCCAAAAATATATTAAGTTTTTAAACATTACCTTTAGTCATAAAATGAATATTATTCATGATTTATTATCATTGGGAAAGAATCTTATCGCGTTTGTGGAGATGGTAATCCATACGTATGCACTAGCGATAATATCATTATATTGATGGTGAAATCATATGTAATTGGATGTTATATCATATATAAATAATTTTTAAAAATTTATATTTATTATTTATATCAGTTATACTCATTATTATACCCATCGAAATAATGAAGTGTTTGAATAAAAAAACTTCACCACGAAGTGGTGACGGTAAGCCGTACGTACGCACAAATTGGGACATTTCCATTTATATGTTCGATAAAATACTGAATATGGTTGTAAAATTTTTATAATAAAATCACATTATATATAATATACTGAAGTTATTATTTTATATTAGAAACAATAAATAAATAGTAATTGGAAGAAGAAAATAACTTGAAAGAGGTTATGAAATATTTACCTCTTCTTAAAGTTCTTCCTTTTGATTTCATCAAAAGGGAACCATAGGATGTCTTTCTGACCAAAGGAAGGAATCTATGATTAAGTGATGAATGTTGGGAGGATATTTGGGTAGGGGTTTTCCTATCCAAATGACTTTGTGGTGTTAAATTAAGATCAGGAAAAGTACCCTTTTATAAGAGAGGTGAGGGTTACTTTAGGCAAATCATAGAATATTAGTTTATAATGAAATCATTTTCTATTTATAATGGATAAAAATGATTTATTTAGATGATAAGGCGTGGATGGGTCAAAATACCCTCAACCAATAGGTTTTAGACAGGTCTAGGTCACCATATTAATCTTATCATGCAAATTAAACTCATAGTTAAAGAGTTTATCTTTTACTGTGTCTTCTTCTATTCTTACAGTATATGGTTTATAAACATTCTCTAAACATCCAAGAGAACCTAAAGTAGTTCATTAATGAAATATATAATATTATTTACGATATTTTTCAGAACCATATAATTTTAATAATATTATATAATTTAATAATATTATATTTTTTTAAAAAACTCATTTTTGTTAATTTTGACAGTATTTAGTATTTGGTTTTCGGAAAGTCATTACAACATGATTAATTTCTAATAAGATACATTTAATCAATACTGACATTTCATATTCCCCTATAAAATTCTTTTATGTCATAAAAACTTTGAAAGTGTATTTATTTTAATATTTATAATACCATTTATTTGATTCTTTCATTAATTAGGTAATTACTGAATCATCATTATGTCATAAATAAATTTAATTATATAATGCCTAAAAATTATAAATAAAATACCATTATTTATGAAACCTTTTTAACATTATAATTAATATTTATAGTTGGAAATATAACTTATATGACACCTTTTAATTTTTTTACTAAACGTTATATGTTTATGTCATTTTTTACATTACTTTAAATTAATTAATATAAAGTGTAATTATCACTCCCATGTGGCTCCATGTGGTACCAAAATAGACCCAATAATTCCAATGGTTAGAAATTTATCAACCAACAGGAATAGATCACATGTTAGGGTAATTTGAAATTATTATAATAATATGTTTGCCCCATTTTACCAGATTTACCCTTTAACCATGGAAAAAAAATATTTACTAATGTAAATATTCATAATATCTACAAATAAAAGTAAATTATTTTAAAATTTTGGACCTCCTAATTCTAAATATCAAATGAATTTATCCAAATTGAAAACACAGAATTGGTAGAAATTACTTTAAAATTAATTCTCCTAGTCAAAACAAAAAGTGCATTTTTGAGAAATAATAACTATCAAAAGATTAACACTTGTTTATGTGGAGTTTAAATGTGAAATTACCTCAAATGACCTAAATTATATTAAATGATAAAAATATAATCTAATTATACTTTAAAACCACACTAATGTACAATTTCAAAATATAAATTATTTAGATTAAAATAGTTATTTTTAATTAAAATTTAGTCTTTTTCACTATTCATCGAAATATGAATGTTATCATAAAAGTACCAAAAATTTAACAAAACTGATTTTTTAAGTCCTGATTATAATGAATAATTTTATTTCAATAAATTTAAAATATAAAAGTGTCATATATTAGTTTCAAAAAAGGTTCTTCATTAAAAGGCGATAAAATTGCATTTGTTTTAAAAAATACATATTTTATAAGATAGAATTCAATTTGTTCTTATTTTATGTATAAGAAAAAATTAATATGGATTATAAAATTATATGGAGTTTATAAAATTCCAAATTCAGTTGATACAATTCATAACCGCTTTTTGAATGACATGTTTGGTAAGTCATGGTGCGCTCGAACTCGGTGTTGCGTGTAGTGCATGTTATTGAATTTCTTTGAAGATGTAATGTACTATGAAATATTGGGGTGTTATAGGTATATGGTGGAAATTATGTTTTCTTGTGCATATAATTTTGAATAAAATTTATTGAGAAGTGTTTTTCTATGAATGTGTTCCTTTGAGAATTGATTTTATTAAAATGTATTATTGAATATATTTCAAAGGCTATTGCAAAAATGTTCATGTTAAAATGTATTCTAATGTTATATAATGGAATCCTATATTTTCGAAGGAATACTAATAATATTTGGATTCCATCCTACATACACCTTTGGGTGTATGTAGAAATTGTTATGTTTGACTATAGTAAATAAAATATGTGTGTTGGTGATGATAGTTGATCTGATTTCCAGTGTTCTACTTGTTGCTGGTGGTAGTGGTCGAAGAAGAGGGGGATTCACCTAAAATTTCATGGACTTTTTTGGGTCATTTAATGGTTTCAATACTATTTGAGTACTTATGAGTTTTTATAATGTTTTTGATCTTGAATTTGATAAATTTTTTGTACCTTATATGGTTTTTATTATTCCATTATTTATTTTTTATTGATGGTAGTTTATGAAAACAAATGGGTGAAATCATTCCCAAGGTAAGGTATTGATACTGATGCACTTGTTCCCAACATGGGGGAAACGATAATTCCCTTCCGGACTAACCACATATAGGTTCAGTATTTGGGTTGGATGGAACCTTAGATTGGTTCGTGATACGAATTAACATTTAAACATAATAAAATTTAACAAAAAATTAAAGGATCAATCTTCCCTTTCAATTGATGTTGAATCTTAATATATTAAAATACCATGTGCGGCACTAATAATTTCACTAAATTACATATTATGTAATTTGGTTCAAAAATATTGTGTAATTTCTCAATAATACCTAAAAACTAATATAATGTATTTTTATACTATGTGATCATCATTAAGTCCTTTAGGGGTGACTAAAGAACTTATAAAACATATGAATTATGCATTATCATTTGAATACACCACACAATACTTGTTGTACTATGTGAGAAAAATATTTAGATATTTAGATTTCATGAAATACATTTTTCATTAAAATTATTTTTCAACATCTAAACCTATTATAATTAGAATCAAATACATTGTGACTAATCAATTATAATGGGAAAAAATTCATGAATACTTAGAGTGTTTAAATATTTTGTTCATGTATTCCAATCTAAAAAATATTTGATATACATTTAATATAACATATTTATGATAAATTCATAATTTCTGATCATAATATGCTTGATGCCCCAATAGGCAGTTCCCAAGTTGAAAAGAGTCCAATCAATGCAAGCATCCACATTGAAAACATGTCACAAAACACTAAACAACTTGTTCATATTTATAGTGTATTCATTAGAAAATTCCATGAGGTTAAATGGTTTTATTTTTTAGAATAAGTAGGACACAATGATTGAGGAAGTTTGTAACCAAATCTATCATAAATCAACTTCCCAAGGAAAATAAATATATCATTCTCTTAATCATCACAGTATCTATGTTATTAGAACCCACTAATCTAGATAATCCCTTAAATTGATAAAATATTAAGATTTCTATTAAGAAATCATAAAATCCCACACTATAACAACAAACGTAAAAAATATCACTTAAGTATATGGAATAATTGGTGTAACAATAACTAATATTATATTTCAGGGGGAATTCAATAAAAATTTAAATTTAATAAACTACACATGGAAGATTAGTGATCCCCCCACCACATAAAAATCATTTACCACTATATGGAACATTATAATAAGAAATCCAAAAAGAGATAATATAATGGAAAAACTAATTAAATAAATAACCTAATATAATATTTTTTTTTCAAAAAATCAACCAAAAATTCTATATAAGACATAAGATAAAAATTATCTTGACTTTTAAACTCTATCGAAAAAATTAAAAACCAAGAGTTACGTAAAATACAATTATATCATCTAGTTATCCTATGGGATAGTGTAAATTTTAGTTTTATCTCACTTTGATGTGGAACAAAATGTCAAAGGACAAAATTCATTCTCTTATAGTCATCACATCCCAATGGGTCAACAATTCCCAATATGTTAAAATTACCAATTAATGAAATTATTTATCATACTTTAATCTACAATAAGGGAAATAAATTTCATTTTAGTAAAACCTATGTTATAATCATTCATATTATATTTATTTAAAGGGACATAAAACGAAGAAAAAAATTGAATTTTATAATTAAATATTGGAAATATTTTTAAAAAAATGTATGTATCACTACTATGATTGATTATTTTAATAATATAAAATGAACTAGAAACATTTAACGTTCATATATACACACTAGAGTAAATTTATATAAAAAAACATTTTTCATAATAACTCATTATTAATCAACCATAAATTCCAATTAAATATAGGGATCCTTGAATATTCTCTATTCAATGAACTGTAAGGGGAGTTTTTATTTTTTGATTTCAGAAAATATTTGGATTCCTATATAATTTGATTACACATATTTTTTTTATCATGCTTGTAATGATTAATCATATAGAAATAACTGTTCAACTGAAAAACCAAAGTCTCAAATGCCTCACTTATGTGTTGTAGGATTATTTTTAGAGGGTAGAAAGCATAAATATTCCTGGAAATTTTTATCTTCCTAAAAGAAAATATAATATTATGAATGAACATGACTAAATATAATTGGGTGAACATTCATGAAAATTATGAAAACCATAATTAATATACATAATAATAAAATATCTATTGAATTTTGTGGTGACATATTCCACATTAGCATCCTTTGTAACAACCCATGATTTCATATTTTGTTCTTTCTTCAATGTAATTCAATAGCATGCACATCACTCAACACCGAGTTTAAGCGCACCATGACTTACCAAACTAGCAATTCAAAAGCGGTTATGAATATTATTAACTTAATTTTCAACTTTATATAATCTTTATAATTTTAGAATCCATATTACGAGTTTCTTAGACATAATGTAAGAAAAATTTATTTTTTTCAGATAAAAAATATATTTAAAAAAAATGAAATTTTACCACCTTTTAATGGAGAAAAATGTTTAAATAAAATATTTGAAACATTTATATATTAAATTTTATAAAATAAAATTCTTCTTTAGAATCAAGAGATAAGAATTTATTTTCAATAAATTTTTGCTATTTTTCTGATAACATTCATATTAGGGTGAATAGTGAAAAAGACAATATTTTAGGTGAAAATAATTTTTTTAATAATAATAATTTATAGTGTTAAATTATACAATTTAATAGTTTGGAAGTATAAATATATTATATTTTTACCATTTAATATAATTCTGTTCATTTCCAGTAATTTCCCTTTAAAATTAAACATAAACAGGTGTCAATCATTTGATAATATTTACTTCTTAAAAACACACTTTTTTGTTTTAAAAATAGGAATAAATTTTTAATTAACAAATTAAACTTCAATGTTTCGAATTTGAAAAATAAAATTCATTTTGGAATTCAGAATATCAAAATTATATTAGGGAAAATTTTTGGTATTTTTCAAAAAACATTAAATTTTTGACGAATAGTGAAAAACACTACGTTATTGGTTAAAACTGAATTTTTATATAAATAATTATTTATTTTATTTAAATTTATTTCATTTCATAATTGATACATAATACATAAAAATGTTTAATGTAATTCATTGGAGTAATTTCATCATATGTTTAGATATATAAAAATTTTATTGAACTTTTTACCGTATTTTACCATCCTTTTAGGAGCATTTGAAACCTTGCAAAAAACATAATTTTACCACTTTTGTGAGTGGAATTTAAAATATCCAAGAGACATGTTTAAACAAAATAAGTAAAATGTGGTTCAATAAGATGAAAATAGTTTTTGGTGAATAGTAACTTTTGACTTTTATTTACCACAGTAAAAAGTAAATAGGGTAATTAAGGCTAAAAATGATATTATAATTACCGTAACACATTTCTTAATTATATTGGATAAGTTTAATTCGACCAAAAACAACCTTAGGAATAAAAAATGCTCCTTTAGGTCCACTAGGATTATATTAGGACATTTTTCATTATTAAATTTAAAGAAGAGTTTAATGTTTTAAATTCAAGTTTCCATAACTATTTTTTTTAAAATACGTTTATAAAAAAGATAAATTACACTATAAATATTTATTATAAAGATAAAAATTTCCTATATAATGGTATTTTATTTATAATTTTGAGACAATAAATAATTAAATTTATTTACGACACAATGATGATGTAGTAATTACCTTATTAATAAAAGATAAAAATAATTGATATTATAAATACCCAAATAATTGTAATTTGAGACTTTTGATGAATTGCACTAATTTTATGGGTTAATATTACATTTTATGTTTGATTCAATAATTTTTTTTCAAAGTAATCATACTGGTATGATTTTAACATAAAAAACAAATACTAAATAGTGTTAAAATTGACATAAAATAGTTTTTAAAACAAATAAGATATTATCGGTTGTTATAATATTCCAAAAAATATAAATTTTCATCCAAAGTGATTAAATAATATTAAATATGTCATTAATGAACAACGTGATGTTTTTTTGAATGTTTAGAGTATTTTTATTAACCATATATTGTAAGAATACAAGAAGACATGTTAAAAGTTAACTATTTATCTAAGAGTTAAATCTAAAAGATAAGGTTAAAATTGTACCCTAAACTTATATAAAACCTATTGGTTTAGAGGATTTTAACCCATAACAAACTAATTGAAGAATTAAATTAATTTGGATCCATTATAAACCAAATATGAATTTATAATTAATTAATAATTAAATCTTTTCTTAAAGTTCCCCTCAAACCTCTTAGAAAAGGGCACTTCCCCTTATCTCAAATTCACACCTTCAAAGCCATTTGGCTCGGCTCACCCCAGCCCAAATATCCACTAAACTTCCCTCCATTCATCCAAGAAGAATTCCTTTAGTCATAATGCCAAATTATGCAACCCTTTTGATCAAATCAAAAGTAAGAACCTGAAGAAGTGGTAAATATTTCATCACCTCTTTCAAGTTCTTTTCTTCTTCCACTTCTTCTTTCCTTGTTGTTTCTATTATAAAATAATAACTTCAATATCTTCTATATACTATGATGTTATTATAAAAATGGTACAACCATATTTATTATTCTATACATCATATTAATGAAAAAGTCACCATACGTGCATACGTACGACTTACCGTCTCCAAATCATGGTGTTGTTTGTTATTCAAGCACTTCAGCATTTGGATGGGTATAATAATGAGTATAAATTATGTAAATAATAAATATAAATGTTAATGATTCTGAATATATCGTACAACATCCAGTTATATACGATTTTAATATCAAAAGAACGATATTTTCACTCATGCGTACATACGGATTACGGTCTCCACAACACGATGATATTCATTTCCACATCCACCATTCAACGATCACTATAAATGTAACATCCAATGAAAATAAAGAACATGACCTTTTCATATTTATTAATATTAGTGAACTAAATATTATTTCTACTTTTAAGGGGATATAATGTCTGATGGTATATCTGATACGCAACAATGGGTTTCTTTCAAATCTTACGTTCTACAGAAATAATATAATATTATTATTTAAAATGGCAGTCAACACCAAGACATTTTAATGTAAGGAATTAATATAACTAACTAAAAAATTATTATATATTTTTGTTAAATATTTTTAAATATATTTAATAAAATTTAGAGGCTTAAAATGTGAATGAATCTAATTTTAAAAATAATTTACTTTAAAGGGTTGATTTATGGCCTTTTAATGGAGAACCCTCATTAAATATATTTTTGGTCTCTTTTATATGGTTAAATTGACAAAATAATATTTTTATTTAGAATCGAGACATCAAAATTTACTTTCGATAAATTTGTGTTTTTTTCTAATAATATTCATTTTTTATGAATAGTGAGAAATAATGTATTTTAATTCAAAACATCCTGTTAATAAAATATATTTATAATAGTTATAATATATTTTAAATTGGTTTTGAAGTGTAATTAGATTTTATTTTTACCCTTTAATCCAATTTTGGTCATTGGAATTAATTTCACTATGAAATTATACATAAACAAGTGTCAATATTTTGAAAGTTATTGTTTCTTAAAAACGCACTATTTGTTTTGAAAATGGGAATTAATTTTAAATTAGTTAATCCCACATCTTCGTTTTCAATTTGGTAAAATAGACATCATTTTTGAATTCTGAATATTAAATATAGCTTAGGCTAAATTTTTTTTTATTTTTCAGAAAAACATCACTTTTTGATTAATAGTGAAACCACTAAGTAATAGTTAAAAATCCGAATTTTTCATTTAAATAAAATTTTACCACTTCTATGACAAGAATTTTGAAAATCCGAGAGACATGGTTGTTATTAGTAAGTATAATGTGGTTAAATAAGATGAAAATATTTTTTGGTTAACAGTAACTTTTGACTTTTATTTATCTCGGTTAAAGGTAAATAGTGTAATTCAAGGTAAATGGAATATTATAATAATACAAAATTACCTTAACACATGTCACAAACTTATTGGATGATTCATGGACGTCCATGGGAATACATGGGTCAATTCAGGGACTCCATGTAGCCACTTATGAATGATAACGACACTTTATTTTAATTAACTTAATGTAAAGGTAAAAATGACATTAACAAATATCTTTTAGTATATTAATTTTTACATGGGGTTATATAAGTCATATTTTCACCTATAAATAATAATTGGAAATATAAAATGATTTCATATATTATAGTAATTTTTATAAAATATTTATACATCATATAAATTATATTATGTATGACACAATAATGATGTAGTATTTACCACATTAATAAATGATTTAAATAAATATGATGATTAATATTAAAATAATATCCATAACCTATCAAATTCTTATAGGATGATTTTATTTCGACCATGAGTCATCTTATATTCTACTTTAATTATTTTTAGGCCTTTAGAATCTGAATATCACTATATAATAAAATTATATTTTCACACTTTCCCAAAGATCCCCTCCCCCTTTATAAAAGGATACCACTTCTAACCCGTTCCACACACCTCTCAAGGCCATTGTATTGGATAAACCCTACTAAAATAATCACTCAAGATCTCCTATACATCCTAGAAGCTTCACCTTATGCATAAGGCACATCCAGAATCCCTTTTGGATCAAACCAAAGGAAGTTACACAAATTAAAGGTAATGCTTTGTCTTAAATTCTTTTATATTATTTTTTTAATTTTACATCTCCAAACCCCTAAAAAAAATTAAATAATTTATTTTATAACAAATTCAGTATCCTCAATATAATTGGATGTTTTTATGAGAAGTATTAGAACTACACTTATACACACCTCACGAAATGATGATTGTTTGATTATCTCCAACAGCCTCTCATGGTGGCCATTAATATGGAACATTATTTATATATGATATATATATTATTTTTATGTTTTCAATATTCTTCTTTATTTTCCATTTATATCATTATTTAATGGTTACCGTTATGGATAAAACGCGATAATTTCATTTGAGGAAGTGCGGACTACCGCCCCCTCAAAATGATATTTATCGTTAATGCATTATGTGGGATGTATAAATATTTAATTAATGATATTATATATGATATTATACTTTAATTATAGTATAAATATTTATCATTATGTTTTAATTCCATTAAAATTCTAAATATAAATTAAAGTAACGTTCATGCGTACGTACGACTTACCGTCTCCATGAACGGTAAATTTCTTTTATTATCTCCAAATGTTATGTACTATAATAAATAGATATATATACTGTATATATAATATATATATGATATCTAAATCATGTATATCATTCTGGAGATAATGGACTTTTGACCACATGGAAAAATAGTAATTATAACAAGTTCATTTTTCACTGATTTTCTGAACATCGATTAAATATCAATTATGAACTCAAATAAATAACTAAATGTTATAGCATGGTAATAAGTGATACAAAAAAATAATAAACATTAAAAAAGTTCTTAATCAATTAGAAATTAACTTAAATTTATTATTCAGGAGGAACAAGGAACATACAAGACAAGTCATACTTGATGTAAGGGGTTTCTTATCTCACTTTTAATTCTGTGAGATTTCCATTGTTTGCCACTTATTTATTTGATGTGGTTTATTTTTTATTGAAATTTGATTTATATTATCATTATTAACTTTATATTCATGGAATTATGTGATTAATTTGGTGGTTATTAACTTTTTTTCATACGACTCGGTTGATTACATCGAAGTAAGGGGTTTTCATCTCACTTATTATTCTTGTGAGATTCATGCTATATTGGACACTATTTACTTTTGTGTGGAATATATATTGTCCAATATTGTATTCTTTGTGTAATTTACATTAATTTATGGGTATTTACTTCTTCATTGTATGATCATTCTTTCATGGGTTGTATGTTTTATAAGTTACCAAATCGGTAAGCGAATTTCAAATTTCAATTTTCACTTAGTGGGCTTTATGCATAATTCATTGATTATTTTACTCTAAGATTATGTATAGAATCACTATTTATAATTTATGCAGTAATTTATACACCCCTTTTTGTGGATATATGTTTGATACACATAATCACTCCATGGATTATTTCTCAATTCATTGATATAAACTTGATCTTAACTAAATTTTCATTCATTGAGTAAAACATCCAAGTCCTTGGTGTTGTTTTTACAAGAATATGTGTGAATGTCATATGATTTATTTACACTAAATATCAAATAATATTGAGTGAATTTATATTTTTCACACATAATTATGTCATTTATTTACCCTTTACCTAAGGATACTATCTTTATAGGGGATTTCATCTCAATTGACATTACTTTGATACTTCTTTGTTGTTATGCACCAATTCACCTTTATATGGTGTATATACTATCCTTTGACATAGTATATCATGAAATACTATATTATCATTATATTATAATGTTTTAATTACCTCAATTATTTGTATTCAAGCATCTCAAATTTGGTTTGTAACTCTAACTAAAATATAATTTTAATTGTTTTAAAAATATATTCTTCTAACAGATTCTCATCAACGTCAATGTTTTAAAAATGGTTTTAAGTATTTATTTATATAAAAAGTAATGTTTTAAAATTAAAATTACTTTTAAATTTTTCAATGTGGTATGGGACACGTTGATTTAAAAATATATTTTAAAATGGCTTCTTGAATAATAGTGTGACTTTTAAATGATTTCAGGAAAAGGGGGATATTTATCTCAAATATTTTTCATGATTATTTTAATATATGCCAATATCCTTCTTTATTCTCAATTATGGATAATCTTTTATAATAAAATCTTCCATATTTTATTGATTGAGTTATGTTTGAAAGTGGATGTGCTATTTTTATACCATTCATGATTCGTTGATAAAGTATTGACATTTAGTATGCTAGTTTTAATAAGAATATTAATGTTATGTTTCAAACTTTAAAAATGAGTAATATGTTGGAATTAGTATGTGAAGGGTGGAGCCCGCTATAGCTCATTGATGAATCGATAGGTCTCATGAGACAAACTACTCACGTTGTACAAGGCCTTGACAAAATATTATTTGTAGTCTTGGACCGAGGTCTTTAATATCTGGTCATGATTTCTGGAATTATGCATTCCATCATTATGTGATTATATATTGATATTTCATGTGATTATTCGACTAGTAGAATTTATATGACTACGTTTAATTATAGAATTATTTACTGAGATCATATTCATGCTATAAACTGTTCATGTTAATTATTTGTAAAGGCATGTGTTTTCTATTATTCATCATGCCTAAGGTTAATGTTACCTTCCAATATATTACGTAGTCTTACTTAGCATTTGTTCCCACCCCTTTCTCATGTTTTATTTTCCTAGGATATGAAGAAGTTAGTTGTGAGTGACTTGCAGAAATTATCTTGGAATATTGGATGTTTCTAATGTAAAAAAATTAGTGTTGTTTTTTTTAAAAGTTGTAGTTTTTAAATTATGTATGTATCTTGTTTCCAAGACTACTAAAATTATCAGTTCTTTGGGGCTTGATTCCTTGTAACCAATAAAATGTATTAAAATAATGCACTGGCTCTTGGATTCTTGGGTTGGGGAATTATAGTTGTTATTAGAGGATTTTTAGAACAAACCATGGAAACTAGATTTAGATAAACTATGATTAGAGCAAAATACCCTAAGATAGACCTTGATGATTAGTATAGAAGAACATTATAAAATTATGTTAATGTATATATTTTGTGTATTTTCCAAGAAATAAATACCTGTTTGGATACGATCAGGTAGAGACGGATCTGACATAATTGGGACAAGGAGTGAATACTCCGACAAGGAGTTCCGGGATTGACCCGGGGTATCCTGGTACACGATAAGGGGCGTTGCTGCAATATTAGTTATGACACTCTCTGGGGATATAATTATGATTGTTTAAATTCTCTTTACAAACTTATTTTAATGATTTTAATATAAGATTAGAATAAATTGACATTGGTTATTTCTAAGGTGTTTTAAATTGAAAATAAGGTGTCATGATATTCTTTAAATGATTTTATGATTATTATTACACACATAATTCTTTCTGGTTTTTGTCAATGGCTGGATTAAAAGAAATCCATAGTAACATTAAGCATAATGTAAAATGTTTTAATGGTGGTGGAAATGATTAAAAAATGATATATTTACAGATGTAAAATATATCGTTTTCATGTCGAATAAGTTTTCAAAAAATATGACCAATAAAATATATATTAACCAACTCCATGACTCATCAAAGAAGAGAAAAGTGGTGAATGATAAGAGATCTAGTAATGAAGACCATAGAGTAAAGAACGATCATTTTCTGTTATGCATGAAATGTGGAAGGAGACACCTAGGAATGTTTCTTATTGGAACAAAGAAATGTTTTATGTGGGGGAAAGAAGGACATAAAGTAATGAAATACCGAGGAAAAATGAGGAGTACAATACAAGAAAATAAAAATGGTCATGAGAATCTATTTACAGTCATTTACCATAAATTTAGTGGACCTATCCATTACCCGAGTGAATTACCTATTATATAGGAAATCCTCTTGGCCAATTATGAATCTATGTTTAAATAAATGGATGGATAAATGTTTAAAAAGTACGTGTGCTCTTTGTTGATGGGATTACTTTGGAAGACTTTTCGCTTGTATTTGTAACCCTGTAGTTTTCATGTGAAAATGATATTTGAGGAATAATTATCTTCCCTACTGCGGGTATAGTTATAAATAACCATTAGGTTTTTTATGATCTTTGTGTTTGAGGAAAATAAATGTTATTAAATTTTGGAATGAAAATTCGAGGTATGAGATAAATTTTTTGATGAAATTATTTTATAGTTATATTCGGCGGATCTATTTCATTTTGGAGAATATTTTAAAATTATAATGTTTTTGAAAATGGACAACATGGAGACAGCGTCATAACCTGTCGCATCAGACAAAGCTATGGGAATCGAACACACAACTATATTTCTATTGAGATTTATCACCTACCACTGGACTACATGAAATCCTTTGCCATTGAGACTAATTATTTTTAGTTAGATGATTTTATTGATTAATAATAAGTTGATTTGGGATCTTATGTCTTATCAAATGGATATCCTTAGTATATGAAAATGATTTGGTGATTAAGTGATATATGTTATTTTGGAATACATTCGCTTTTTTGGGAACACTATATACCTAAGGAAAATAGAATACTATGGGATTTCATTAGAGGAGTAATGGTGAATTTTTATCTATATTTTTGGGTTATCTATGTAAATGAATAACCTATAATAGAGAATATTTGATTAGGTTAATTACTTTTGAGCATGTAACTTTAAGGGTAGTCGATGTCATTTGGAGATACAATTTATCGTGGAAGACTACATAAGAATATTCTTCTATGTTTTGGCATTCTATATTATTTTGGATTATATTCAAATATTTTAAGTGAAATTTGTTATTGAATGGTATATATTTAACTTTGGGGTATTGTTGGTTTAATTTTAGAAATTAAAATTTTTATTTATTTCTCAAAAGGATTATCATTTTTTGGGATCATCTCATCTTGTACTAACCATTTTGGTGGTGGTTATTCTCTAATTACAAGTTAAGTATATTCTTCATCCTTTTTGGATCATGTTATTCTCTAGATGTTAATTCTAGCTCTTCCGGTGTGACCAAGTCATATTGAATACTCATCGTTTGATGAAAAGATGAGTTGGTGGTAGAAATTTATTAAATAATGAAACTCAACTTAAAAAGTAAGTACATATCTTTATGTTCTTAGTCAATCTCATAAATAAATTTCTCAACTTTATGAAATAGAAATTAAAACATAAAAAAACATTATCCGTTTACTTTTCCTACATGGAAACTAATAACCATTCATCCCATCACAAGTTTGTGGTTTTCTTGTTGTTAAAATCATCCTGAACATGTTTCCTATACCTCTCCATAAGAACATGATACATAGTTTACCTTCCATATCCATGTTCTCCTACATGGAATCCAAGTATGGGTTATCTCGGGTGACCTTTGTACTTTTATTTCATTCTTTTAATGTGACAGTTTTACTAACTCTTTTCCGATGTGGGACTTTTAATGAAGATTCCATGCCAAGTTTTAAAATTGTGAGGATGTAATTCCCAAAAGGGGGGAAGGATGTAACATCCCAGGTAAATAAATATCATGACATTTTTCATATTTATTAATATTTGTGAACTATATATTAATTCTAATTAAAAGGGGACATTATGTTTGATGGTATACTGGATACACAACAATGGGTTTCTTTGAAATCTTACTTTGTACACTAATAATATAATATTATTATTTTAAATGGTTGTTAACACCTATTAATTCTAATGGAGGTAATGAACATCACTAACTAAAAAATAATTATATATGTTTGTTAAATGTTATTACATTTATCCAATAAACGTTTTAGGCTTAAAATGTGAATGAATCTAATTTTAAACATAATTTACTATTAAGGGTTTGTTTACCACCTTTTAAGGGAAACCCATATTTAAATCTAGTTTTGTTCACATTTATATGTTCTATTTGACAAAATAAAATTCTCCTTTAGAATCAGGACATCAAAATTTTATTTGGGTAATTTTTTGGTATTTTTCTAAAAATAAATAATTTTCTGATGAATAGTGAGAAATAATATATATTAATTAAATACATAATTTTAATCTAATTTATTTATATGGTTTGAATATATTATAAATTTGTTTTAAAGTTTAATTAGATTATATTTTTATTCATTAATCCAATTTTTTTCATTAGAATTAATTTCACTTTGAAATTGTAAATAAACAAGTGTCAATCTTCTAATGGTTATTATTTTTTAAAAGCACGCTATTTATTTTGACAACATGATTTAATTTAAATTAGTTAATTAAACTTCTACATTTTGAATTTGGTAAAATATACATCAATTTTGAATTCGGAATATCAAATATAGCGTAGGCTGAATTTTTGGTATTTTTCTGAAAAACTTCAATTTTTGATGAATAGTGAAACCACTAAGTAGTAGTTAAAAATACGAATTTTTCATTTAAATAATATTTTACCGCTTTTTTTATTGAATTTAAAAAATCCTAGATACATGGATTTTATTAGTAAGTAAAATGTGGTTCAATAATATGAAAATAATTTTGGTGAATAGTAACTTTTGACTTTTATTTACAGCGGTTAAAGGTAAATAGTGTAATTCAAGGTAAAAGGAATATTATAATAATAAAAAATTACCTTGAAACATGTCCTAACCTTATTGGATGGGTCCTTGCCTACCAATGGCATCCTTGGGAAAATTTTGGGACCCCATGGAGACACTTAAAAATTCTAAGGATACTTTATTTTAATTAACTTAAAGTGAAGAAAAAAATGATATTAACAAATATCTTTTAGTATATTAATTTTTACATGAGGCTATATAAGTCATCCTTTAAACTATAAATAATAATTGTAAATATAAAAATATATCCTACATTATTTTAATTGTTTCATAATTTTTAGACATAAAATAAGTTAAAATATTAATGACACAATAATGATGTAGTATTTATCTCATTAATAAATGATTTAAATAAATATGATTATTAATATGAAAATAATATCCAAAACCTATCCAATTATTATTGTATTATTTTATTTCGACCATGATTCATCTAATATTATAGTTTAATTAGTTTTGGACCTTTAGAAACTGAATATCACTATATAATAAAATAATATTTTCACACCTTCCTAAAGAGCCCCTCCTCCCCCTTTTAAAAGAACACCACTTCTAACCCATTCCACATACCACTCAAGCCCCATGGATCGTCCAAACCCTAGAAAAATAATATCTCAAGATACCCTTATTCCTCTTAGAAGAATCACCATTGAAAAAAGTTACTTCAAGATGCCCTTTTGGTTCAAACCAAAGGAAGTCACCCAAATTAAAGGTAATGCTTCCTCTTAAATTCTTTTGTTTAATTTTGTTTTATTTTACTTCTCCAACCCTCTAAGCACTAATTATTACTTTATATTATAATAGCACCAGTATCCTAAATAATATTGGATGACTTTCTGAGAAGGATTTGAACTACACTTACACTCACCTCAATCTAATGGGTGAAGAACATACTGTTTCTATGGATGGAAAACTAACGCCACACGAAACGATGGTTGTTCGATTATCTTCTACTACCTCTCATGGTGGACATTAATATGGAATTATATTTATATATGATATATCTATTATGTTTATATTTTCTTTATGTTTCTGTATTTTCCATTTATATAATTATTTTAGGGTTTTTATTATGGGTAAAACGTGATAATTTCATTAGAGGAAGTGTGGACTACCACCCCCTCAAAAGGATATGACTCGTTAATGCATTATGTGAGATTTATAAAGGATGGAATTAATGATATTATATATATAATAATATAATGAAATTATAATATACCTTTTTATCATTATGTTTTAATTCTATTAAAATACAAAATAGAAATGAAAGTAGCATTCATGCGTAAGTACGACATACCGTCTCCATGAATGGTACATTTCACTTCCTATCTCCAAATGTTATTTAATATTATAAATAGATATATATACTGGATATATAATATATATATGAAATATAAATCATGTATATCATTCTTGAGATAATGTACTTTTGGCCACATGGAAAAATAATAATTATAACAAGTTCATTTTTGACTCAAGTTCCAAACATCGATAAAATGTCAATTATGAACTCAAATAAATAACTAATTGTTATTGCAAGTTAATAAGTGATATAAATGGGATAATAAAAATTAAAAATGTTCTTAATCATCTAGAAATTAACTTATGTTTATTATTCAGGAAGAACAAAGAACATACAAGACAAGTCGGGTTTGAGGTAAGGGGTTTCTAATCTCACTTTTAATTCTGTGAGATTTTCATTGTTCTCCACTTATTTATTGGATGTTGTGCATTGTGTAATTCCATTTGATTAATATTATCATTATTAAATTTATATTCATGATATTATCTGATTGATTTAGTTGTTATTAAATTTTTCTCAGAAAACTTGATTGATTAAAACAAAGTAAGGGTTTTTTCATCTCTCTTCTTATTCTCGTGAGATTCATGATATATTGACCACTATTTCCTTCTGTGCAGCATATTTATTTTCCATGATGGAATTATTAGTGTAATATAATTTAATTTATGGGTATTTAGATCTTAATTTTATGATCCTACTTTCATGGGTTGTATGTTTCATAAGTTACCAAATTGGTAAGGGAATTTCAAATTTCAATTTCCACATAGTGGGATTTATGCATACTTCATTGATTATTTTACTACAATATTATATGCAGAATATCTATTTATTATTTTTTAGTAATTTATTCTCTCCATTGTGTGGATATAAGTTCGATACACATGATCACTCCATTAATAATTTATCATGTCATTGATATAAACACGATCTTAACTCAATTTCCATTCATTGAGTTGAACATCCAAGTCATTAGTGTCGTTTTTACATTAATATGTGTGAATGTCCTATGATTTATTTACACTGAATATCCAATCATATTTAGTGTATTTATATTTTTCACATGTAATTATTTCATTGATTTATCCTTTACCTAAGGATATTATATTTATAAGGGATTTCATCTGAATTTACATTCCTTTGACTCTTTTTTGTTTTTATACACCAATTCACTTTTATATGGTGTATATACTATCCTTTGACATAGTATATCATTAATTCCATTATTCTCAAGATATTATAATGTGATTACTACCTAAATTATTTTTATTCATGTTTCCCTCATTATGTTAGTAACTCTAACTAAAATATCATTTCAAATATTTTAAAAATTTGTTCTTCTTAAGAATTCTAATTAATGTACATGTTTTAAAAATGGTTTTAATTATTTATTTAAATGTACATTAATATTTTAAAATTAAAATTTCTCTTAGAAGTTTCAATGTGGTATGGGAAACTTTAATTCAAAATATATTTTTAATTGGATTCTTGAAAAATAGTGTGACTTATAAATTATGTAAAGAAAAGGGGGATATTTCTCTCAAATATTTTTGATGATTATTTTCATCTATGTCAATATCCTTGATTATTCTCTATTGTTGTATATCTTTTACCTTACAATCTTCAATATTGAATTGAATGAGTTATGTTTTACTGTGGATGTGCTATTTTTATACCATTCATGGTTCGTGGATAATGTATTGACATTTCATATGTTGGATTTCATATGGATGTGTTTATTATGTTTCAAAATTTTCATATGAGGAATGAATTGGACATAGTAAGTGATGATTGGTGCCCATTATATCTTGTTGATGCATTGGTAGGTCCCATGAGACAAACTAGTGTTTTTTCACAAGGCCTTGACCAAATCTTATTTGTAGTCATTGCACGAGGCCTTGAATATGTGGTTATGATGTCCGGAATTATGCATTCCATCATTATGATATTAGCTAGTGATTTTTCATGTGGTTATTTTCCTAGTAAAATACCCAGGACTATGATTAATTATGAAATTATTTACTCAGCTCATATTCATGCCATAAAGTGTTCATGTTAATTATTTGTAAAGGAATGTTTTTTCAATTTTTCACCATGCCTAATATTTATGTTATCTTCCATTGTATTTATTCCTCTTACTGAGAATTTGATCTTACCCCTTTCTCATGTTTTATTTTTCCAGGATATGAAAAATTTAGTTATGAGTAACCTGCAGAAATAATCTTGGAAGCTTGGATGTTTCTAATGGAAACAAATTACTGGTTTTTTCTTTTAAAGTTATAGTGTTGAACTTTTGTATGTATATTGTTTCCATGACTACTAATCTGATCGGTTCTTCGGGATTTGGTTCCTTGTAGTCGTGCCAATATATTAAAATAATGCACAGGCTCCTGGATTCTAGTGTCAAGGAATTGCAATAAAATACATATTATTAATAATTATGTAATATATGATATAATAATGCTACTAGATATATATATATATATATATATATATATATATATATTTACATTTATTTCATTCACTTACTTTCATTAAATAAGATATGAAAACAGAAAATAGCGTTTATGCATAGGTACGACCTGCCATCTCTATAAACAATGTTTTCCATTTCATATATATATATATTATAAAAATTTATATTCTAAATATATTATATATATATATATATATTTACATTCTATAAGTATTTAAATCATGATCTAATTGATATGATAAAAAATAACAAGTTAATACGCGTATGATAAAGAAAGCCATTATTTTACTAAATGTTAATTTAACATAGAAATAATTCTTTAATGGGTAGTATAAAGTCTTAAATGAATCATGTATGATATATTAAATATTAATATGGTTCTGGTATAATTTAATAACATACTATGGTCATTATAGAAGAGTTTAAATGTACCCTCGACCAAAGGAATGTGCAAGGTAAGGGATAATTCCTCAATCTAATTATTATCTGATATTGTCTATGTGTAAGTAATTTTTGGGACATATTTATTATCCATTCCCATTATTCATAAAATACATTTCCAAAATTATTCTTTTAAATAACTTTTTTACTAAAACATCATTTAAAATGATTTAAACATTCATTCTTCTAAATCATTCTCATTAATGTTCTTGTTTTCAAAATAGGTTTTAATGATTTATTTATATGGACATGAATGATTTTAAAATTATAATTCCTCTCAAAAGATTCAAAATGGTATGGGAGACTTTGATTCAAAAATTTCTTTAAATTTATCCTTTTCAATATTTTTTGATTTTTAAATGTTTTCATGAAAAAGTGATTATTTCTCTCAAAGATTTTTTCAAATCATTTTCATCTATATTGACATCATTTGATGTATTTTTAATCTTGTTTGAAGTTGATTTATTATGATTCAAATATTTCATATTGTATTTAAGGTTTTGTGATACATTTAACTATGGATGTGTTTTTTTGATACCATTCATGGTTTATGGATTAATTATTGACATCTCATATGCCAGTTTTAATACAAATGTTTATGTCATGTTTGAATATTTTCAAATGAGGAATGCATTGGACTTAGTAAGTGATGGGTGGAGCCCGCTATATGTCCAAGATGAATCTGTAGGTCTCATGAGACAAACTAGTGTCTTGGCGCAAGGACATGAAAAAATATACTTTCTAGTCATGGCACAAGGCCTTGACTAGGTGGTTATGATGTATGGAATTATGCATTCTATCAATATGAAAGTGGCTATTGATATTGCATTTGATTATTCGACTAGTAGAATATCCATGTGAATAAGTAAATGGAATTATTTGATTTTATCATTCCCATATTATGCGGATGTTTATGTTTAGAAGGCTTTTGTTTTAGTCTAATACATTGCCTTAAATGTTTATGATTATTTATGAATGTTTCGACTATATTGTTATCCTTACTAAGAACTCGAGCCCACCCATTTCTTTGTTTTATTTTTCCCATGATTTTGAGAAGTGTTTTATAATTGGTATTCTAGGTTAAGATCTCAAAGGATTATTTTGTGTGTGTTGTAAGTTAGAAAGTGTAATGTAACGTTCATGTATGTAATCTATTTTCCCAGACTAAAAAACTAATCAGTATTTCGGGAATGGATTACTTGTAATCATTCCAATGTATAAAAATAATTCACAGACTCTGGGAATCTAGGGTCAGGGTGTTAAATTTGGTATCGTATAAAGTTTATAAATTTCCTTGGAAACTAGATATAGATATACTCAGATAAGAGGACATTACCCTAAAATGGATTTGAGGATCAGAATAGAATAACTTCCTAGAATTTTGCTAATGTAGAGATTTTGTGAGTTTTCCATCAAAATATATCCCTATCTAGATAAGAGCAGGTAGAGGTGGCTTTGGCACTTAATTACCTAGGGGTAAAACACTAAAACATCTCTTTGAGCTAGACTTGAACGAGAAATGGTGCACGAAAAAGGGCCTTGTTGCACTTTTGGTTACGAAACTCCCAGGGGATATGCTTAGGATAATTCACATTTTCATTACAAGCCATTATAAAGGATTTATGAGTAAATATTTCAACAAAGAAATATTTCATGATTATGGATTATATCCATAAACGATTGAATTTTTGTTAGGTATTTTACAAGTTTGGAATTATTCATTGAGATTCATAAACTGACCTAGTGTATTTCATGGTTTAGAAATGGCACCCAGTAGAAGAAATGAGAACTCCAAAAATACATATGATCCAAAGAGTAATAAGGATAATATCTTTCCTGGTATGAAGCCAAACATGAGAAGGGAAATAGTCTCCCATATATTATCAACATATACAGAAATACTATCATGTGTTAATATGATTGGTAAATAATTCCATGAGTCCTATGTCTTTTAAGGTAAGCAAAAGAAGAAAAGGATTTAAGACAGAATGATGGATAAAGGGAAGAGGGGAAAGAAGTATTTTCCCATATGTGATAATTGTGGAATGAATCACCTTGGTAAAATTTTTAAGGCAATGGGAGTTTGTGATACATGTGGAGAAAAAGGACACAAAGTACGTGAATACACGGGTAAGAAAAAGGTTTCAAATATACTATTGCTTCATCTGTAAGGATTTGGGACACTACATGAATCAATGTAAAATTCATTAAAGTATATCATAAATGATGATATTGGATAGTAATAAAGTTATGATACTACTACTGATAAAGAGGAATGATTAGTATTATTATGTTTTTATTATATAATTATTTCATTTGAGTGTTGTATCTACAATATACTGGTTATATGCATTATAAAGATAAATAAGGATTGTACTGCAGTACTATTTTATTTACGATTTGAGATTATATTGTTCTAATAAATGAGACTTAACAATAAGCTAATATTTTTGGGAAAATACATGGTTGAAGGAATGGTATATCTTCATATGCTCCTGATAATGATGTAGTGATTTTGGAATAAGAGATTATTGATTTGGATAAAATATAATGGAAATTGTTGACTTCCTTGGAACTGGTTAATAGTTTGTGTATTTCATCATTTTTGGAATATTAAAAAAATATTGATATAATGAATATATCTAGTATTATATAAGTGATAAGGATGCATGAATGTAATCAATAATGTTTTATGGTAATTTAGGGTGTTATGGTGTTTTAAAATAATATATTATGAAGGTGTTTACATGTTATTACGTGGTAAAAATGATCTTCATTATTTTTAACATCCTTATATATTTTGGACTGTGAGTTTGGATAGAAGTATTTTGGATAATTCTAAAGGTCGTAATAGATTATGATTAAAATTTGATAATATTGTTAAGTTGATTATTGGATTGTTATAAAAAGGAAAACACGGAGACCGTGTGAGAATCTATCCCGTTGGACAAATCTGCCAGAATTGAACCCACAACCATAGTGTGATTGTGATTTATCACATACCACTGGACTACGTGATGTCCCCAGATTGTATAATATAGTTTTATTTAAAGGTTTTGATAGGTGAATTATAAATTCATTATTTTTGGAACCCTTTATGATTAGGATAAATATAATAACTTTTTAAAATCTTTTGGAGTGAAAGATGAGTTTGTGGTAGGAAGTAGTTGACGGATCCAACTCTACTTGTCATGTATATATGTATATATATAAATGTATATAAATTTTTTCCTCTAAATATATGGGTAAATTAATTAGTCAACATTAGGGAAGAGATCTTCAAACCAAAAATGTGTTATCCTAATACCTTATGTTTTGTTGAACCTATAGTATTTTAAATCATCATAGATTGATGGATTTGAGACCCTAAATTTTACAAATGTTTGTGATTGATGACCTCAATAAGTCCCTATAAATATTTACGCTTTCCATCTAATTATTTTTCTCTAATTTCCACCCATTTTCTACAAATCAGGATCATAATTTGGTGGTGACCCTTTCATTTCCCTTTTCCTCTTATTAAGACTAAATTTTATTAACCCAAATTCTGATGTGGGTTTTCCCAAAAAGGAATTTTAAATTTTCAACATTTTATTTCTGAAGAACAATTTCCAATTGCGAGGAAACATATTATTGAAGGAGGGAAGAATGTAATACCCCAAGATTTCATTGTACACTATTTCTTCAAAGCAATTCAATAAATTGCACGACACGCAACACCGAGTTCAGGTGCTCCACGACTTACCAAACTAGTCGTTCAAAAGTGGTTATGAATAGTATTAACTGAATTATGAACATTATATAATACTTATAATGTTAGAATCAATATTATGAGTTTCTTAGACATATTGTAAGAAGAAATTCTTTTTTTTTCAGAAAAAAGAAGTATTTTTCAAAAAAAAATGAAATTTTTCCTCCATTTAATAAAAAACCATTTTTAAATCCAATATTTGAAAATATTATATATTAAATTTTACAAAATAAACTTCTTCCTTATAATTTAGACATAAGAATTTTGTTTTATTAATTTTTTTTGTTTTTCTGATAACATTAAATATTTGGGTGAATAGTTAAAAATACTATATTTTAACAGAAAATAACTTTTTTAATCAAAATAATTTATAGTGTCAAATTATTCATTATAATGGTTTGAAAGTATAAATAGATTATATTTTTACGATTTAATCCAATGCTGGTCATTTCAAGTAATTTTACTTTAAAATTGAACATAAATAAGTTTCAATCTTTTGACAGTTATTATTTCATAAAAACACGCTTTTTGGTTTTGACAATGAGAAATAATTTTAAATTTATAAATTAAACATATATTTATTGAATTTGGAAAAATAGAATTCATTTTTTAATTCATAATATAAAAAATATATTTGGTGAAAATTTGGGATTTTTCTGAAAACACTAAATTTTTGACGAATAGTGAAAAACACTGCGTTATTGTTTCAAACCGAATATTTATATAAATAATTATTTATTTTGTTTAAATTTATTTTATGTAAAAATAAATATATAATTCCTATATACGTTCAATGTAAATCATTGGAGTAATTTTATAATACGAATATATATATATAAATTTTATTGACCTTTTTATTGTGTTTTACCAACCTTCTAGGAGTAATTGAAAATTTGCATAAAACATAATTTTACCGCATCTGTGAGTGGAATTTCAAAAATCCAAGAGAAACGATTACCCTCATTAAGTAAAATGTGGTTCAATAAGGTGAAAATAATTTTTTTCTAAATAGTAAATGTAGACTTTTTTTAACCATAGTTAAAAGTAAATAGGGTAATTGAGTGTAAATATTATATTACAAATACCCTAACACATGTCTTGATTCTATTGGATAAGTTTAATTAAACAAAAAAAACCTTAGGAATAAAATATGACCATTTATGTCCACTATTATTAGATTAGGAAATTTATTATTATTTAATTTAAAGAAGAGTTAAAAGTGTTAAATTCAAGTTTTCATAACTAAAACATTTTTTATATGGGGTTATACATAAGATACATTAGACTATAAATATTTACTATAAAGATAAAAATATTTCCTACATAATGGTATTTTATTTATAATTTTTATACCTGATATAATTAAAATTATTTATGACACAATGATGATGTAGTAATTACCCGATTAATAAATGATTAAAAAATTGATTTTATAAATACCCAAATAAATGTAATTAGAGACTTTTGATGACTTACACTAATTTTATAAGTTAATATGGAATGTTAGGTTCCATTAAATCAATTTTTACAACGTAATCAGGCTGTTATGATAAACCAAATATACTAAATAGTGTCAAAATTGATAAAAAATAGTTTTTAAAAGAAATACTATATTATAGGTTGATATAATATTACTAAAAATGTATGGTTTGGCCAAATGTATTAAATAATATTATATATGTAATTAATGAACCTATTTATGTTCTCTAGGGAGTTTAGAGTATTTTTATTAACCATATAGAGTAAGAATACAAGAAGACATGGTAAAAGTTAAACTATTTATCTAAGAGTTAAATCTAAAAGAAAAGGTTAAAATTGTAACATAAACGTGTCTAAAACCTATTTTTTGAGGGGATTTTGACCCATAACAACCTAATTCTAGAATTAAATTCATTTGTAGACATTATAAACCTAATATTATTGTATAAAAAATTAATACTTTAATCATATCCTAAAGTGCCCCTCACCCCTCTTATAAAAAGGCACATCCCCTTCTCTAAAATTCACACCTCCAAATCCATTTGGCTTAGCCAAAACCAGCCCAAATAGCTTTTCAAATGTCCTAAATTCATCCTAGAGGCTTTAAATTAGTCATAAATTCATCTTAAGGAGACATTTTTATGAAATCAAAAGGAAGAACCTAAAGAAGAGGTAAATATTTCATTACCTCTTTCAAGTTATTTTCTTCTTCCACTTCTTCTTTCCTTCTTGTTTGCATTATAAAATAATAACTCCATTATCGTCTATATACTTTGATTTTATTATAAAAATGGTACAAGAATATTCTTTATTTTATCCATCATATGAATGAAAAATTCACTATATATGCGTACGTACGGCTTACCCTCTCCCCGTCGTGGTGTAGTTCATTATTCAAACACTTCATCATTTGGATGGGTATAATAATGACTATAAACGATGTAAATAATAAATAGTACATGATAATGATTCTGTATATATGATATACCATCCAATTATATACTATTTTAATAACAAAATAATGATATTGTCACTCGTGCGTACGTATGGATTACCATCTCCATGACGCGATGAGATTCATTTCCACGTTCACCATTCAATGATGACTATAAAATACATTTTATTAACAAGAATGTAATATATGAAATAATAATTCTACTGGAAATATAATATATATATATATATATTAATTTACATTTATCTCATTTACTTACTTCCATTCAATACGATATGAAAATAGAAATAGCATTTATGCGTACGTACGACCTGCTGTCTCGATAAACGGTGTTTTTCATTCCATATATATATCTATTATACATATTTATATTGTAAATATATATTATATATAAATCATGCTTTACATTCTAGATGTATTTAAATCATGATCTAAATAATACGATCAAGAATAACAATTTGAAACACATACAATAAAGAAATCCATTATTACCCAAAATGTTAATTTAACATGGAAGTCATTATTAAATGTCTACAATAAAGTCAGAAATGAATCATGTATGATATAATAAATATGAATATGGTTATGGTATAATTTAATTATAGACTATGGTCATTATACAAGAGGTTAAACATACCCTCGACCAAAGGAAAGTGCAAGGTAAGGATTTATTCCTCAATCTCATTGTGATCCGAGATTTTCTATGTGTAAGAATTTTTGGGGACATATTTATTATCCATTCCCATGATTCATAAAATTCACTTCAAAAAAGATTATTTTTATAACCCTTTTACGAAAACATCATTTGAAATGATTTAAATATTTATTCTTCTAAATCATTATCTTTAATGTCCATGTTATCAAAATGATTTTAATGATTTATTTATATAGACATGAATGTTTTTAAAATTATAATTCCTTTCAAATGTTTAAAAGTGGTATGGGACACTTTTATTCAAAAATTTCATTAATTTTATACTTTTCAATATTGTTTAAATTTTTAATTTTTTCATGAAAAAATTATTATTTCTCTCAAACAGTTTTATAAATCAATTACATCTATGTCAACATCCTTTGATGCATTTTTAAACTTTTTTGAAGTTGATTTATTATGATAAATATATTCAATATTTTATTGAAGGTATTGTGATACATTCAACTATTCATGTGTTATTTTTATACCATTCATGGTTTATGGATAACGTATTGACATTTTGTATGCTAGTTTTAATACAAATGTTTATGTTATGATTAAACCTTTTCATATGAGGAATGAATTGGAAACAGTAAGTAATGAGTGGAGCCCACTATATCTCCTCAATTCATCTTAAGTCTCTGGAAACAAACTAGTGTCTTGGAAAAAGGCCTTGAAAAAATATTATTTGTAGTCTTGGCACAAGGCCTTTACTATGTGGTTATGTAGTATGGCGTTATGCATTCCATCATTATGAATGTGTTTATTGATATTTTATGTGATTATTCGACTAGTACAATATCTATTTGATTACGTAAATGGCATTATTTGATTTTATATTTTCCATATTATGCTGATGTTTTAGTTTAAAAGGATTTTTTTTAGTCTTATACATTTCCTTAAATTTTATTCTTATTTATGAAAGTTTCTGCTATATTGTTATCCTTACTGAGCACCTGATCTCACCCCTTTCTATGTTTAATTCTTCCCAGGATTCCAAGAAGTGTTTTATGTTTGAGATGCATGGTTAAAATAAGGGTACAATGGAATTCTCAAAGGATTTTTTTGTGTTGTATGTAAGAAAGTGTTATGTAACGTTCATGTATGTAATCTATTTTCCAAGACTACTAAACTGATCGGTGTTTTGGGACTTGATTCCTTGTAATCATGCCAATGTATTGAAATAATGCACTGACTCTAGAAATCTAGGGTCAGGGAATTACATAACTGATTCCATGGAGAACTCTATGAAAAAAATTTCATTCATTTAGAAAATTTTCTTTTCATAAAACCTATACCAATGTAAACCTAAATTAATTCAAATTATCCAATTTTTATGATTTTAGAATTAAGAATATTTCTTGATAGTATTTATCTAATGATTGTTTTTATAAACATGAAAAATTAATTACATGCTTATATATTTATGAGGTATTATGTGATCAGGACACAATGACTACTAATGATTCATGTTATCTTGTAAAATCATACTGCACATCTGGGTATGTCATTATTGAGTGGGTACATGAAGTCATTATACAATGTGTATTGTATTTGATACTATAAATCCAAAATATTTATTATTTGAAATTAAACCACTTACACAAAATATAATATATTCATATGTTGAGTATGGAGTTATGTTTTTTGTCATCATATATACTTCTATATTTCCATGGCATTAATTATATTTTTATGACCTTCTGATAGCATATGACTGTAAATTAGGAAATAAAACTTCTTATTTCCATAATATTATCTCCTCGGTTTTCTTGAATCATATATTATTAAATAATGATTCTAAACTAGCGAGAAATTAACAAAACTAATTTATTAAAAATCACATTTATAAAATTAAAATTTATTATATTAATATATTGTTTCTTAGAATCATTGACCATATGTATAACAACTAATGTGTCTAGTATAATCAAATAATATATAAGAAAACTATTCTTCTAGAAATTAAAGAGGAAAATAATAATTTTATATCTAATCTTGTGTATAATAAAATGAATGTTTGGATTGACTATAAATATCTAAACCATCACACATTGAAAGATCATTTACTATTTAAATTCACCAAGAAAATACTAGAGAAGATACAATGGAAGCCTTATAACCATTTACTAGATGAGTATTAAAGTATTTTTATGATTCCTACTTACTCTTAGGATCATGGAATGACAACCTTCATATAACATCTTACTAATTTTCATGCATATGTATTATAATATTGATGTAAAATTATTTTGGTAAATTATAATGATTCATGATTTTTATTTTTTGATTAATATGGAATATTTCATGGATGTATTCACTCAAAAATTCACTACTCATGGTACCTATTTTGATAACTATTTTAGTTGTACTGGTTGTGTCATTCATCATTATAATTAAAATAATATGTTATTAAATTATAATAAATTTAACATCATAGTATAATTATGTGTATTATATTGACATTACATTTCTGGGGTTGGAATCCATGTATATAAATTAATTATGGATGTCGTTTCATCCTTACCATTCCCTAGAAACATGTGAGAGTTTTTTATTTCTTATATCACTTATGATTTTATCACCAAATATTTCTTGAAATTTGAATAATTATACAACCCTTCCCTATTTACTCTAAAATATCTATCTATATTATAAAATTAATATAAATAATTATTTTGATAATTTATTTGAATTACAACATCACCCCATATATTATTCTCACTGATGTGGGATTTATCCTTTGAGATATTATGTTATTCTTATAATTATTTAGTTGGGGATGTCATATCACAATTTTTTTGTCATGCTTCACATGTCACTGTAGTGGAATTGAAATCAGTTGCACCTTTATTGAAAAACTAAAATTGAACTAAAAAATAATTTATTTGCGTTGATTTTTTTCCATAGAAAAACAATGTATTGTAATTTATTGTGTAGTGAGATATTTTATTATCACCATTCAAACATTTGGTATATTATTATGAAATAAAAAGATAGAAATCATCTCATTCATTTGATACTCCTACCTCAAAAATTTAATTTATAAATGTGATATAAATGAAGATTTAACACTATGTTAGCTAACTATATGTAGAGTATCCTTTCATCATCATGAAGAGATATATCCCCCAAAATTTCAATTAATTACAAGATTCAATGTTAAATATAAATAATGAAACATTTTATTCTTTATAATACAAACATTCAATATTTTTATATGTCCAAATTAATTAATTAATTAATTATATTTTTAGAGAATTAAACATGAGTCCATTTTGTAACATCCAGGGAAAATAAAGAATTATACATTACATATTTATTTATATTTGTGAATAAAATTTTAATTATTCAATAAAGGGTATTTTATGTTCGATGTCTTACCCGATATGCAACAACATGTTTCATTGAAATCTTCTGTTGCACACCGTGTTGACTTACAGTGAAGAAAAATAATATAATATAATAATTATAAATGATAGTTAATGCCTAAGAATTTTTTTGGCGGGAATGAACAAAACTAAATAAATAAGATTACACAAGTTTTTTAAATTTTTTTACATTTATCCTATAAATTTTAGAGGCATAAAATAAGAAAGAATGCAATTTTAAGTATAAATACTCTAATATAATTTAAAGGGTCAATTTACCACCTTTTGATGGAGTACACTTTTAAAATCTATTTTTTTTCACTTTTATATATTCTATTTGACAAAATAATTTCCATATTCAGAATCGGGAGATCAAAATGTAGTTTGGATGAAATTTTTATATTTTTCTGATAATTTTCATTTTTTAATGAATAGTGAAAAAATGCTATATTTTAATTCAAAACCTCATTTTATTCCAATTTATTTATATGGTTATATTATCATTTTTAATTGGAATAAAGTGTGAATAGATTAAATTTTTACCATTTAATCCAATGTTGGCCATTGGAAGTAATTTCACATTGAAATTGAACATTAACAAGTATCAATCTTTTGATGGTTATTATTTCTTAAAAACACGTTTTTTGTTTTGATAATGAGAATTAATTACAAAATTAATTAATGAAACTTCTATGTTTTTAATTTGGTAAAATTAACTTTATTTTTGAATTTGGAATATCAAATTTATCAGAGTGATTTTTTTGTATTTTTCTGAAAACATAGAATTATTGATGAATAGTGAGAAACACTGTGTTATTGTTTAAAACCAACTTATTTTTAAATAATTATTTTTAAATTTAAATTTGTTTTAAGTCAAAATAGATACATAATACCTATATTAATACAATGAAATTAATTGGAGTCATTTTATAATAATATTAGATATATAAAATTCCATTGAACTTTTTAACATCTTTTTACCCACCTTCTATGTGCTTTTCCAAATGTGCATAAAACATTATTTTACAGCTTCTATGAATTGAATTCCAAAACTCAGACATACATTGTTGTCATTAGTTTTTAAAGTGACATTCACTGGGATGAAAATAATTTTTGGTGAATAGTAACTTTTGACTTTTATTAACCACGATTAAAAGTAATTAGGGTAATTTAAGGTAAAAATAATATTATAATAATATACAATTACCTTGACCCTTGTACTAATCATATTGTATGAGTCAAGGACGAAAAAAACATTCCATAGTTCAATTTTGGGACCCCATGGAGCCACTTGGGTAAGATAAAGACATTAATAACTTTTTATTTAATGTAAAAATAATAATGTCATAAAAATGTATTGTTTTATTAAAATAATTTTAATGTGGAGTTATATAATTGATATATTTGACTATAAATATTCATTATAAAGATAAAAATATTTCCTAAATCATGTTATTTTTTTAATAATTTTTATACATCAAATAAATAAAATTATTTATGACACAATGATGACATAGTGTTTACGTCATTAATAAATGATTTAAACAAATTAGAAGATAAATTTTTTAACAATATCCAAAACTTTTCCAATTTTTATTGTATGATATTATTTTGAAAATTTTCCCCCTTATCTTTTACATTAATAATATTTGGACCTTTAGAAAGTGAACATCACTATATAATAAAATAATATTTTCCAACTTTCTCAAAGAGCCCCTCCGCTCCCTTATAAAAAGCCCTCACATCCACCCCATTTGTCACAATTCTCAAGCCCTTGGATCATCCAAAATATCCTCTAATAATCTATCATGATCTCTCTATTCATACTAGAAGCCTTTCCTTAGGCATAAATCATTTAAATAAACCCTTTTGGTTCAAACCAAAGGGAGTTTCCCGATTTAAAGGTAACATCTTCTCTTATGTTCTTTTGATTTATTTTACTTATAAAACCCCCTAAACTATTTTTTTACTATCGTTTATAAACAAACTAGTATCCTTAATTTACAATGAAATTTTTATGATTCGTATTCGAGCTAAACATAAACACACCTCTATCTAATGGTTAAAGAACATACTGTTTCTGTGAACGACAAACCACTACCTCACGAATCGAGGATTGTTCAATTATCTCCTACTGTCTCTCATGGTGGACATTATGATGGAAATTTATTTATATGAGATATATATTATAATTTTTTTTTCAATTTTCCTGTAATTTTTATTTATATCATACCTTTATGGTTTCTATAATGGTTAAATGAGATTATTTAATTTGAAGAAGTGCAGACTACCTCCCCCTCAAAATTATATGACTCGTTCATGCTATATGTGGAACATATAAAGGATTGAATTTATGAACATATGTAAAATATATAAAATATATATTATACTAGAATTATAATATACCTATTTATCATTATGTTTTCATTCCATTAAAATATAAAATAGAAATTAAAGTAGCATTCATTCGTACGTATGACTTACCATCTCCATGAACGATGCATTTTATTTCTTATCTCCAAATATAAAGTAAAATTATAAATACATATATATACTGGATATATATGATATATATGACATATAAATGATTAATATAATTATGGAGATATTGAAATTTTACCACCGGGACAATTTATAATTATAACAAGTTCATTTTTAACTCATGTTCCGAACATCGAAAAAATGTCCGATATGAACTCAAATAATTAAATAATTGTTATAGAAATGTAATAAGTGATATAAAAGGAATAATAATATTGAATAATATTCTTAATAAATTATAAATTAACTTATGTTTATTATTTATGAATAAAAAGGAATATACAAGCGAGTCAAGTCGGACATGTGGTAAGGGATTCTTATCTCACTTTCATGTCCATGAGATTTCAATTGTTCACCACTTATTTATTGAATGCGGTGTAATATGTAATGATATTTGATATATATTACAATTATTCCCTTTATATTTATGGTATTATATAATTAATTGGGTGTTTATTATCTTTGGGTCATACGACTTGATTTATTACAACAAGGTAAGGGGTTTTCATCTCACTTTTATTCCCTTTAGATTCATGCTATATTTTCAACTATTTACTTTTGTGTGGTGTATGTACTTCCCATGATTGTATTCTTTGTGTATCATAATTTAATTTATGGTTATTTACATCTTCATTGTATGATCCTTCTTTCATCTGTTGTATGTTTCGTAATTTTACCAAATCTGTAAGGGAACCTTCCACCCCCCTTTTTTAAAAGACTACTTTTTTGTTATGTCTTAAAATTTACATATCATTTTATTGGGAAATGTTATTATATATACTTATTGATTTAAATGTGATGTCCAAGTGATGAGAAAACCTTTTATCACTAATCAATACATTTTTTTAATTTTTAATGTGACGTCGTTAGGCTCTCGAATTTTCTTATAGGGGAACTTCTTTACCCAATTTCGATTCATTAGGTTAAACCTCTACTTATTGATTATGTCATTCTATGAATATGTGTTAATGACCTATGATTGTTTTAAACATAATATATAATTTTATTGGGTGTATTTATATTTTTCACATATAGTTATGTAATTTATTTTTCCTAAATCTAAGGATACCATCTTTATAAGGGATGTCATCTCAATTTAAATTCCATTGAGACATAATTGTTTTTATGCACAAATTAAATTTTATATGGTGTATATACTATAATTTGGCATTTTATATCATGAATAAATTTATTTTCATGATATTATAATGTATTTATTAAATTTTATTCCTCAATTACTTGTTTTTAATCAACTTCTAGTTATTTAAGAACTCCTTAACTAAAATATCATTTTAAAGATTTATTCTCCTAAATATTTATTATTAATTTCAATCTTTTAAAAATAGTATTATGGATTTATTTATGTGGAAATTATTGTTTTAAAATGTTAATTGGTTTAAAAAATTCAATGTGGTATGGGTCACTTTGATTCAAAAATCACTTTATTAAATGGTTTTGAAAATGGTTTGATAAATCATTGATTACGAATATATCTTGAAATGATATATTATGATAGGAATGTAGAAATTTAATCTTTCTATTATAATTATGTTATCTATTATGATTATGTTAACGTTCATGGGAATTGTTTATGTATATGGGTGGTTCCATGATAAACCTAGGGTGGGTGATCTTGAGATATCTCTCCCATGCATTGGGTAACGTGACAAAGGTAAAAGTTAATGTTTCTCCTAAGATATTTAGGGAATATAATATGACGGGTATTCCAAATGTGACTCATTATGTAGTTGTGATAGATACAATGAATGTACATTATGAATTCAATAAGTTACCTTTATTATTATTGATTTCTATGTGTTATTCAAAAATCTTATGTTTTCAAAAGATATGTTATGATTGAAAAGTATGGTTTCATTATCTTGTATTTATTTATGGGATATTGTTTTAATTACTTATTTTATATCCCATAATGATCTTTTCATGTTTAACCCAGTCTTTTTAAATGTTTTCCAAAATAATTAAAGATGAATAAGGGTCAAGGATGAGATCAAGGGAAATTCAGGCTGTCTAAAACATGGAACTGAACATGAATATTTTGTTCAAGAGTTTTTATTTTATTTAAAAATGGAAACTGAGTAGAAGTGTCTAATTTGAAAATTTAAAGATGTAATGTAACAGTTATGGCCTAATTATCTAAAACCGTAAACCGAAAAAAGATCTTTAATGTAAATTATTCATTTAATTCAACATTATGGAATGATTCAAGGCCTGGTCTATATAGTTGGAATTAGAGGTTGGTTTAGATAACATTAGAGGTTAGGGATTTATTTAATCATATGTGAAATATCTATAATGGTTAGCATATTGGAAAGAGTCATAGTTATTTAGATAAATCGAATGGGTTTTTGATAACCTAAATAGTATGTTTTAGTGTTTACGACCCTCATAAGATAATATTTGATGATTTTACTAATATACTCACCCTGACATTTTTGTTTTTTGTCAATGACTAGATCTAGTAGGCATAAATGTAACAATATATGTGAAGGAAACTATGCCAGTTTTTTGAATGAGCAATTGAATGAAATGGGAGCTGTAGTGGGAACTCTTTTGGTTATTCTCAACAAACTATCATGAGTCATGATTGACCACCTGAACTATTTTGATTTTTATAAGGCATTGAATATGGGAGAAAAAATCCCTATGGAAGTTAAGGTAATAATCATAATGGTATGTATTGTAGAAAACCAATGTGTCAAGGATTTGGAAAAAACACCTAGGAAAATGTTTTAAAGGGACAAGAATACTCTCTAGATGTGGAAATGAGGATTTAAAGAAAGAACCTACCATATAAAAAGGAATCATCTTGTTTACTCTAGGAAATGTAAAGAAGTTCTTTTTGAGGGATCAATTGAATGTTTTAAATGTGTTGTGCATGGTTATCATACAAACAGATATCCTCAGAAGAATTTTTGTGAATGAGATCACCAGGATCTTACAAATTTTTGTTTATCAATACCTAATTCCATCCTGATTGAGGATGAATAAACTGAAAATGACCAATGAAAGGTATGAATTATTTCTTAACATCTGTTTTGATATTATTGAATCTTAGTATATGATTTGTGATTTTTTTTTGTAGGAAAGAATTATTTCAGAATAAGTTGGAAAGAAATTGTTAATGGATCATGAAGAACGTTGAATAAGTAAGAAGTTAACATATAAGGGATTCAAGAGTTATAGTAGATTTTACGATGGTGAAATGATTAATAGTATTAAGGCTCTTTTGATGATGTGATTACATTAGAAAAGTTTTTATAGTATGTGTAACTATGAAGTTTGATATATGAAAATTTTATTCAAGGAAAAAATGTCTTTCCTTTTTTCGATATAATTATAAAAACCCATTGTGGTTTATATGATCATTCAATTTGAGGAAATTATAGGTTAATACATTTTGGGATGAAAAATTAATGTTATTAGATAAACGTTGTGATTAAAATATGTTATGGTTATTTTTGATGAATTTACCTCTTTCTGGGATTGTTATAAAATTATATACTTATTGAAAAAGGACAAAACGTTGACCACATGACAAATCGTCATGTCGGACAAACCTGTGGGAATCGAACCAACAACCAAAGTGCGAATGCGATTTATCACTTACCACTGGAATATGTAAAGTCCCTAGTTAATATGAAAACTTAATTTTAGTTAGATTATATTATCAATCAAGAATAAGTTGATTTTGGGTTGTCTATGGAAATGATTAACATATCATAGAGAATATGTGATTAGGTTAATTACTTTTCAATATAAGGCATTAAGAGTAAATGATGTTCTTTGGAGATAAATTTTAAATTTTATCTAAGAAGACTTTGTGATTAAATCCTTGTGAGATTTGGGTTTAAATATTTGTTTTTTATTTTTTTGATGAATTTTATGGACAATTGTTTATTGAATTTTCTTTGTTGAACTTTGGGTTCTGTTTGAAATATTATTGAGATTAAGAGTAGTTCATTTTTAGTAAAAAGTTTTCATTTTTGGGTATTATCTAATCTCACACTAACCATTTTGGTTTTGGTTAAGGTCTAAAGACATTAGAAATATATAGTTCATTATTTTTGAATTATTTTATTATCTCAATGTTTATTAAAGCACATTCAATGTGAACAATTCATCCTAAATAGTAATCATTTGGAGAAAATATTAGATTGTATTAGAAATCTAGTAAAGGATGAAAGTCTACATGACAAGTAGTTGTGTTTACTTATGTTTTTAGTTAATATCATAAATAGATTCTTTAATGAAAATTATCTTAAAATAAAAACATTGTATGTTAACTTTTCCTACTGGGGAATCAAAGAATGTTCAACCCATCCCAAGTTTGTGATTTTCTGGTGATTAACTTTCTCATAATCATGTATTTTATCACTCTCCATCAGACCTTGATGGTTTGTTTCTCTTCCATATCCATGTTTTCCTTCATGGAATCCTATTATTGGATATCTTGGGTGACGTTTTTACTTCTCTTTGTTTCATTTAAATTGATATTTTTATTGACTCTTTTTCTGATGCAGGAATTTCAATTAAGTTTCCATGACCAATTTTAAAATTGCGAGGACGCAATTCCCAAAAGGGGGGAAAGACGTAACATCCCAGGTAAACAAATAATAATAAATTTTCATATTTATTAATATTTATGAATTAAATTTTAGTTTTTCTTTATAGGGGATTCTATGTTCGATGGCGTACCTGATATGCAATAATGGGTTTCTTTGAAATCTTACGTTGCACACAACGTTGAATTATACTAAAAAAGAATAATATAATATTTTTATTCTAAATGGTAATTAACGCCATTCCGTTGTACTAAAGAGAATGAACTGAACTGACTAAAATATGATTACACATATTTTTTAAATTTTTTTACAATAAATTTTAGAGGCATAAAATAATAAAGAATATTTTTTTATGCATAAATACTCTATGATTGTTTAAAGGGTCAATTTACTGCCTTTTGATGGAGAACCATTTTTAAATCTAGTTTTTTTTAATATTATATGTTCTACTTGACAAAATAATTGTCAACTTCAGAATTGGGACATCAAAATGTAATTTGGTGGAAATTTTTATATTTTTAGGATAATGTTCATTTGTAATGAATAGTGATAAAATGCTGTATTTTATTCAAAACCACCTTTTAATATAATTTATTTATATGGTTAGATTATCTTTTTAATTAGTTTTAAGTGAAAATAGAAAATATTTTTACTATTTAATCCAATGTTTTCCATTGGATGTAATTTCACAGTTAAACTAGACATTAACAAGTATCAATCTTTTGATAGTTACTATTTCTTAAAGACACACTTTTTTGAGAATGAGAATCAATTATAAAATTAATTAATTCAACTTCTATGTTTTTAATTTGGTAAAATAGACATAATTTTTTAATTCTAAATATGAAATTTATATTATAGTTAATGTTTCGTATTTTTCTAAAAGCATTCAATTTTTGATGAATAGTGAAAAACACTACGTTATTGTTTAAAACCAACATTTTTTTTAAATAGTTATTTTTAATTTTAATTTTTTTAAAGTAAAAATAGATACATAATACCTTTATTAATACAATGTAATTCATTGGAGTCATTTTATAATAAGAATAAAAATATAATATTCTATTGAAATTTTTAACGTCTTTTTACCCACCTTCTAAATGTTTTTACAAATTTTCATAAATCATAATGTTACCACTTCATGTAATGAATTTTAAAAATCCAACATAAATGATTTTCAGTAGTAAATAAAATGTGGTTCAATTGGATGAAAATAATTTTTTTTCAATCTTAACTTTTGACTTTTATTAACCACGATTAAATGTAACTAAGGTAATTTAATGTAAAAGTAATATTATAACAATATAAAATTACCTTGAAACTTGTACTATCCTTATTGACCGCGTCATAGCCGACCCAAAAAATCCATGGGTCAATTTGGGGACCCCATGGAGAAATGTGGGTAACATAATGACATTAATAACTTTTTATTTAATGTATAATTAAAAATTTCATAAACATATATTGTTTTACAAAAAAAAATTTCATGTGGTGTTATATAATTGATATATTTGACTAAAATTATTCATTTGAAATATAAAAATATTTCCTACATCATGGTATCTTTTTTTAATAATTTTTAAATATCGGAAAAATAAAATTATTTATGACAAATGATGATGCAATGTTTACGTCATTAATGATTGATTTAAATAAATAAGAAGATAAAAATTAAAACATTATACAAAACTTGTACAAGTTTTATTCTATGACTTTATTTCAAAAATGAAACACCTTATCATTGAATATAATAATTTTTGGACCTTTAGAAACCAGAAATCATTATATTATAAACTAATTCTTTCAATCTTTTCAAAAGAGCCCCTCCTCTCCCTTATAAAAATCCCTCACTTCCTACCCATTTATCACACTTCTCAATCCCTTGGATCATCTAAGAACTTCTAAAATGAGCTCCCAAGATCTCTATATTCTTCCTATAAGCCTTACATTATGCATAAAGCACATCTATAAACACTTTTGGTTCAAACCAAAGGGAGCTACCCGATTTAAATATAATGTCTTCTCTTAAGTTATTTTGTTTTATTTTACTTATCCAACCCCCTAAACTCCTTTTATTCCAATATTTTATAACAAAAACAGTATCCAAAATATATAATTATGTTTTTATGAGGCGTATTCATGCTACTCTTACACACACCTCTATCAAATGGGTAATGAACGTACTGTTTCTGTGGACAACGAACTACTGCCTCACGAAACGAAGATTGTTCAATTATATCGTACTGACTCTCTTAATGGACATTATGATGGCAATTTATTTATAAGTGATATATATTATATTTATTTTGTTTAAATTTTTATTTATTTTTCATTTATCTCATACCTTTATGGTTTCCATAATGGATAAACGCGATAATTTCATTTGAAGAAGTGTGAACTACCGCCCCCTCAAAATGATATGACTCATTCATGTCATACGTGGAATGTATGAAGGATAGAATTTATAAAATTATGTTAAATATATAAAATATATATTATAATATAATTGTAATATACCTATGTATCATTATGTTTTTATTCCATTAAAATATGAAATAGAAATAAAAGTAGCGTTCTTGCGTACGTACGACTTACCTTCTCAATGAACGATGCATTTCATTTCTTATCTCGAAATGTAATGTACTATTATAAATACATATATATACTGGATATATATTATATATATGACATCTAAATGAGGAATATATTTCTGGAGATAATGTAAATCTTACCACATGGACAATTTATAATTATAACAAATTCATTTTTGACTAAAGTTCCGAACATCGACAAAATGTCCGATATGATCTCAAATAATTAAATAATTGTTATAGAAATGTAATAAGTGATATAAATTGAATAATAAACTTCAAAAATATTATTAAGAAATTATAAATTAACATACGTTTATTATTTGGGAATAACAAGGAACATACGAGGGAGTCAGGTCGGACACGTGGTAATGGATTCTTATCTCACTTTCAAGTCCATGAGATTTCAATCGTTTTCCACTTATATATTAAATGTGGTGTGATATGTACTAAAATTTGATATAAATTGTCATTATTTCTTTTATATTCATGGTATTTTGAAATTCATTTGTTTTTATTATGTTTTGGTCATACGACTCGATTGACTAGAACGAGGTAAGGGGTTTTCATCTCACTTTTATTCCAGTGAGATTAATGCTATATTTGCCACTATTTCTTTTTCGTCGTGTATGTACTGACCATAATTTTATTCATTCGGTAAAATAATTTAATTTATGGGTATTTAATTCTTTATTATATGATCCTACATTCATGGGATGTATGTTTCGTAAGTTACCAAATCAGTAAGGGAACCTTTCACCCTCCTTTTCTTAAAAGACTTTTTTTGTTATGTCATTTAATTTACTTATTATTTTGTTGGGATATGTTTTTATTTATTATTATTGATATATATTTTATGTCCATGTGATGATATACACTTTTATCTTTCATCAACACATTTTGTGAATTTTTAAAGTGGTGCTGTTAGGCTGTCGAATTTATTTTAAGGGAACTTATTTACCCAATTTCAATTCATTGGGTAAACCTCTACTTATTGATTATTCCATTCTACGATTATGTGTGAATGACATATGACTATTTTACACTTAATATACACCTATATTGGGTGTATATATATTTTTTACAAATAATTATGCAATTCATTCATCCTTAATCTAAATATACCATCCTTATAATGGATTTCGTTTCAATTTACATTCCATTGATACTTCATTGTTGTTATGAGCCAATTCACTTTTATGTGGTGTATATACTGTCTTTTGGAATATTATATCAGGAATACCTTTATTACCATGATATTATAAGTTTTTTATTAAATATTATTCCTTAATTATTTTTATTCAAGCATCTTCTATTTGGTTAAGAACTCCTTATCTAGAATATAGTTCTAAAGATTTATTCTTCTACATATTTCTCATTAATGTCCATGTTTTAAAAATGGTTTTAAGGATTTAATTATATATAAATTATTGTTTTAAAATTTTAAATCCTTTAGAATCCTCAATGTGGCATGGGACACTTTGATTCAAAAATATCATTATTAAATTGTTTTAAAAATGGTTTGATAAAGCATTGATTATGTCTATATCTTGAAAATGATATATTGTGATTGGAATGTGGAAATGTTATATTTACATTATGATTAAATTATCTATTATTATTATGTTATCCTTCTTGGTAATTGTTTATATATATGAGTGGTTCTGTGATAAACCTAGGGTGGGTGAGCCCGAGTAGCTTTCCAATCCATTGGAGAACGTGACAGAGGTAAACGTTAATGATTCTCCTAAGAGATTTAGGGAATATACTCTAATGGGTATTCCAAATGTGAATCCCTATGTAGCTGTGATATCTACAATGTAATTATGTTATGAAATCCATAATTTACGTTTATTATTTATGATTTATGTGTGTTTTTCATAAATCTAATGATTTTATAAGGAACATTATGATTGGAATGTATGGTTTCACTATTTTGTATTTATTCATGGGATAATGTTTTCATACCTTATTTTATATCCCTTATTGAGCTTTTTATGCTCATCCCATGTTTTTTATATTTTTTCCACAAGAATTAAAGAAGAATGAGGGTCAAGGATAAGATCAAGGGAAAGTCATGCTATCTTAAACAAGGAACTAGACATGACACTTTTGTTGTAGAGTTTTTATTTTAAAAAAATGGAAACTAAGTAGAAGTGTCTACTTTGTTATTTTAAAGATGTAATGTAATAGTTACGGCATAAATCTCTAAAACACTAAACCTGAAACAATCCTCAATATAAATTATTCATTTAATTCAATATTATATAATGTTTCAAGGATGGGTCCTTATAAAATTGGCATCATAATTCATTATTAGTAGATCAGTTTTTTAAATTTATAGAAGATAAATTTACAAAGACTAATACCTTTATGGTTTTTTGTACTTATTCATAATATAAATATTTTCATCCTTTTAATTTCCTTAGATCATTATATACGGCTCATGTTCTAATTTCTTCAACTAAAGAGTGCAATAAAATTTTCATCAATATATAACTTGATATTATGTATCTATAAAATTTTATGCAGAAGACAATGGGTAATCCATATTGTCTGACATAGAGGTAATAATAATTAATCCAGAAAAAATATAACATAAAAAATGATTAGGGTATTAGATTCGAATATATATTTTGATCTTACTATACATCTTTCAAAACTAAAATTGTAATATAACCTTATCTCCATGAATTGGGATGAATTTTATCATACCCAATAATATAGTGAAGTAGGATATTCAGACCATTATTCAATTCAATTATTTTCATTTAGATAAAGTTTATAAAACATAATTATAAATTACAGATTTGTTAGGAAATCCAAGTAATTCACAAAAGAAAATATGAATCTCTAAAAAGATATAAAACAATTCACATGATTGTCTAATCATTAATCATCAGTTCAAAATAGGAAAAAAATCATCCATTATAATGGAAAAATGAATTTCCCCCATAAACGTTTCTCCACTAGTTTGGCCCGTACAATATGACCAATTTCTATCCTTTGTGATTGAATATGAATTAATTATTAATCATGAATGATTTTCAATAGAAACATAAAGAATCTATATCACATCTATAATGCTATTAAAATGTTTGTAGTTGAGGAACTCCTCCTTCTAGAAACAATTTATTAGTGAAAACAAGCATTATATTAACTTAATTATTATTTTTAATTTAATTGCATTGAGGATATTAAATGTTTCCTTTTTTGGGTGATAAAGAAAGATTTAGGGAAACAATGTTAGATTATTTTGGAATTCATTGTAATGAATGGATAATGAATTAAAAAAATTTGAATACAATGATTTACTTGAATTAGTAATAGTTCATATATATATATATATAGTTTGGGAGAATCATTTCACTATATATGTGAGAAAATTATAGGGAACAAAATCGTCATATTGAAACCCAATCTCAAAAATGATTTCATAGAAAAAAGTACTTCTGTAGTAACCATTAATATTATAATTATTAATTGACAATGTTACCACACAATGATACAATAACCATGATAATATATATGTGGGGATATGTTACCATAATGGTGAAGAAATTATTATCTACTACAGAACCATATTGTAGAATACACTTATATTGTATTGTGTCATTTATTTCAATATGTTATATTAATGTCTGTATGTATTATGATAGTAGAGTATAATATTGAATGTTATCCTTTGATTCCGACATCTTCTGATGGATCAGCCTATAGAATTACAAAAATCGCCCACATGAACCTCAATCCAGAAAACTAATATCCTTAGATGTTTCCATATTTATATAACATAAATAATCTGATCCCTTCTTATTTTTAACCTACTAATTGGGAAGTAATTATAAATGATTTAACTGAAATATAATTATTCATGAAATAAAAACTCTATTCATATAAATAAATCAATTTCAAGATTACAATTTTCAAAATAACACTTGGTTTTACATAAATGATTCAAAAACATTATTCTAAATTCTAGCACTCATTCTCAATTCATTAACGAATCCTAAATGAGGCACATTAGTGACTTAATTTTTCCAATAACCAGCATCTTCTCCAACATTTCTACATGATTATTTGATAAAAAAATAATGCAATCAATATATCACATCCTTTATTAACCCTTCCATAAAATATGCATTAACTGAATATGATTAATCAATTAATGAAACATGGGTTTTGTTTCATGATATATAACATTCCTATAGTGAAATTATATATGTTATTTTTTTTGTTTTTATCCAGATCCTGTATAAATATTTTCATCTATACCATCCACTTCCCCAATTTTGTAATAGCAATGTATTTTTTCCATTATATATATATATCAATCACCATATATAATTGAAATAATTAATTTATTATAGTTATTCCAAAAGTAATCATATAACGTTTATTACTCCTCATACATTCAAATTATACTCCACTGTAAATAATCACATAAACATAGAAGGAAAATATAATCTATAATTAGATAAATACTTCATTTCTTCTTATTAGTTACCTCAGTATCCACTTAATATTTTGAAAATTAATAATTCCATGGTTATCTATATATCTTCTCACCACTAAAAATTCATGAGAAATATTACATCGAGTATAGACCACTGAATACATTAATCATCTAGTATGTGATAAATATTTGATATTTACTATATACTCAACAAATTTTATTACCTTTTAGGATCCCACTATTTTGAATTTGAAATTTCAATCCATGGGAAAATAAACAATATTTAGGTCCATCATACTAAATATATATAAAAAAATTCTAGTATAATCATCCTCTAATAACATAAATGTTCTTATTGTATGGTATATCTTGATATTCAACCCCAAAATCATTCTTGATTCCATAATAAATTTAATTATAAACAAATTATAAAATTTTATTTTTAGATCATTAATCATTTTCTTACATGATCCTATAATAATGATGTATTCCCATGATTTAGTAAATATAATGTATCAATCATGAAAAGACATGACATAACTCAATTAACCCATGATTCACCATTTTTATTCATTTATAATCATGAATTAATAAAAATTATTATTCAATCACTCATGTTTTTATTTATCATATATATATATATATGATTTTAATATTTTTTTAAGAAGGTCTTTGTTTTATAAATCAATAAATCCTTTTATTTGATCTATATAGATGACATTCCCCATGTCTCCTTAAATGAATGAAATATTTACATCTAGAAATTCAAGATGATACTAATAAGACATAAATACTAACAAACACCTATATTTTCATAAATTTTAGAATATGTGATAAATCCTATGTATAATAAAATCATTACATCAATTTGATACCATTAACCTATAGTTTTTCTATGAGACTCCTCTAATATTAATGTTATTCCTTGACTTTGTATTCCAAATTATTCTAAAATTAATTATTTACATATCGAAAAGAGGTCAAATCCAATGTTTTTTTATCATGAAAATAAGTATCTTACTTATTCAATGACAGATCCATTTTATGTACTCCTTAAACTACATATATTTTATAAAAAAATTTAGATCTATAATATTTTTTAATAAAAAATTTATTGAATATATATACCTCAATATAATACATATTTCCCATATTGATATTCAATACTCCACATGAAAAGTATCTCCCACTAGTTGATCTAACACATGATCTATTACAACAATAAACACCACTTTATCTTAACATCATGATTTTTTATATAAACATTAATATTCAACTATTTAATGGTCCATGTACATGAAACATTCATTGAATATAATATAATTAAATCTTATTACATCCTAATTATCATCATCATAAAATTAATATCCAAACTCTTTAACACCATATCCATTAAAAACATTATTTTTACTTATGATCTTGATTTTTATATGCATAATCTTCGTTATGTAAATATTACAAATAATATATATATTGTAAATGATAGATTACTAAATCCTTTTCTGAATATTGATACTTAGGGAGACTTTCTCCCATTTTTGTATATGGAATCACAAAGTTAATATAAGATTCCATATTCACTTAACCAACACTGATGGAATGTGTTAATTTTGAGTAAAGTCTCAAATTCATGGAATTTTAATTAAATATCATATTTATCATTCTATAAATAAATTTATATTATTTTTACATGGATTAATATTCATTAACATAATTATATAATTATAATAGTATTTCTTGACCTCATTACTATCATACACTCCTCCATTATATGATCTCAAGTATTTCATCTTTCTTAGACTCATTCCCCAACAAGGATTAACACTTCCAAAGCATGTTTAATAAACCAGTTTTCATCTCAAAATGTATACTCATACCTACATAATTGAATCATTGATACATTACACTTAAGATATTGAAATTCCATGGTAATATAGTGGTATAGTAATCTAATGGTCACTATGTACTTGGTCCATAATCCCTATATTTGGTGTTCTACCTTAGTTTGAAAATGAATAATTATTCTGCATTCTAAATAAACAAGATTCACAAAAACCATCATTTGATCATTTGAGATATGATAAAAATATTTTTGTTTCCACCACCTTAATTCCATTCAGAACAATTTATCCCAAACTATATTGAAATATTTTTGAATCCCTAAAATATATTTTTATTTCATGAATGTACATGAAATTTTCCACCATATTGTATAAGCTTCTATTTTAAATATGATAGCTATGTCCAAATATTTGTTAATAATTTTTATTTTATGGCTCGAGATCTTTATTTGTCTATTGGATCCTACCCATTGTGGGTTTGAAACTCAACACTGAAGGTTCCGTTAGATCGGGGGTCTTTAGGGGAGGTGGAGTTGTCCTCAACAACATAGGTTCTATTATTATGGTGTTCATAGCTCATATTTGTTGAATTTCCTCACTCTAGGTGGATGAAAATGCTTTATTTATTGGATTATCATGTTGCCAACATGCCAACATTGACGTCTTAGAAGTGGAAACAGATTCCTTGATACTACATAATTCCTTGCGCTGCAAGTGCCCTACTGCAAGGAATCAGACCCCAATTGCTTAGAGTTGGTGCTAATATATATTGTGTAAGTATTTTAAAAAGAAAACAAATAATTACACATCATAATAAAAAAATTATATTTACTGGTCTAGGTTTGGGAGAAATAAACACAATCATTACATTTCTGAAAAACTGAGAAAAATATAGTTCAGTTCTCAACCTCAACATAGAAATGTATAATACTGATAAATATACCAAACCTATAAAGATAAATTAAAACATAGGGTGAGTATTCAAAATTCCCATTAATGGGTTTCTAAAAATATTAATAAATTCTTTTAAAACATTTTCTTTAAAAAAATACATCATTTAAAACAATTTCATAAAAAATAAAATACGGTTCACATGACATGACATCATCATTTATGGAGAGGTACTAAAAAAATTAGGATAAACTTATGATAAAAAGTTTCTATACTTATTGAAAGCTACAAAAATAATATATTATGAAAATATGCATATATTTTGAACCAAAATACATGAAATTCAACATAAATATAGACCTCAACCAATAATAAATTATCTGCAAAACACTAGGGTTTTACATTAAATAATACCTGTTTAGAATTTGTACATAATAAAAAGGTTCTTAACATAGGGTATTCTACTAGTATAATAACCACATGGACTACCAGTTACTATGTTCATGTTGAGGGAAATTCATATTTCTGACATTTTAAAACATATTGTCAATTCTTTGGCCAAGACATCTATAAATGATTAAGGTCGGGGATGAATCTATATCTAAAAATGGCCAAGGCTTCAGCCAAGTCAAAATCTATTTTGTCTCATGATACATATGGATTCATTGAGAAATAAAGTCGAGGACTTGGCCATGAAATCTGCAAATGATTAAGGCCACAGCCAAAACCATATCTATAAATGGGAGAGGGCTGAGCCAAGTCGATATCTACTTATCTCATGAGATATACCAATACATTGAGAGGCTGTAGCGGGCCTTTCCAATAACATAATATGTCCAATTCCTTCCTCATATATATAGTAAAAATATATCTTTAAAACCATGTGTCCCAAACAACTTTGAATTATTTGAATCTTAAACATGGATGAAAATAAATTCATTGATAAATTATTTGGGTTGATAATATTTAAACAATCCAACTTGTCCCACACAACATTTATAATTTAAATAATTAATCCATATAAAATCATAAAAATATTAATCCCATAGTTCAAATAAATGTATTTAATTTTAAATCTCAAATAAAAATGATAATGAAATACACACAAACTCCCTTTAACATAAAATTTCCACATAAAATTGAAATCCTTTAAATTCTTGATGTAATCTCTATGCTCAATAATATTGAATGTAAAGCTTAAAATTAATTTGAAACCTTGAGTTTATAATGAATTAAAGGTGTTTTGATTCTGTTCTTGATGTATTTCCATGATTTCATGCAGATGTGACATTCTTAATTTCAAAATAACATGATGACATGTTATGTACATTTATCTAAAACATGATGATAGAAATAAAAAAATGTTAATAATTTTTTTACATTGTATATAAAAATATATACCCTTAATTATACAAGGATTCCCATATATAGAGACACACATTTTTTATTTATAAAACTCATCAGCAAGGAATAGATTTATGGTTTTGCAAAAATAGTGATAAATGAGAATTTCCTTTGGCAGAGTTAAAATAAAATTAATGTGAAAACATAATCACTGTTTTATATATATATATATATATAATTGGAATAATTGAATAGATATTGTACATGGGTTTATTAATCCTTGAAAAATACTTTGTGTTTCAACAAGACACCAGTTATACAAAAACATATTAAATCCCCTGAAAATATTAATAACCCTTGATTTGAATATAATACATGTATATATATAAATATTTATAAACTTTTATAGGTAATCGATTGTGAGATTTTATAGTACCAAAACTAATGTAATTTAACTTTACATAAAATGTTTTTAATATTAGTCACCCATGTACTCAAAATACATTTCATTAACTCATGTAATTCATTTTATAAAATTTTATAATTAAAAACTGTATGTTTTTTTAATATATTGATCACACAATTTAATAATTGATTATATTCATAGGTTGATAATAAGAAAATATAAATTCTTCTCATAAAATTAGAAAATTACACTTCACATTATATAAACTTCATAAGAAATAACTAATTATGTGTCACATATAAAACTATAAAAGAAACCTTTAAAATAATACAATTTCAATGAAAATGGTGTACATATTAATTTTGAAAATAAACCTTAAAATATAAATTAATACATGATATTATTAAAGATGAAATAGGTTTCGATGTAATGTATACACCCATGGACATGTTTATATGTGATTTCATCTTCCTTAATATTAATATTCAATGATAAAATGTTATGAGAATTTATTTGAATCCTGGAAAAAACAATAACCATTTCATCCAAATATATATATGTATATATACTTATGACATTGAATTTATTATACACCTAATCATAGAATGAACTCATTTTTAATCAACATATCGATATAATGAAATAACCCCTAGACTAAATTAATATGAGTCACCAGAAAGTGTAATCCTTGATAATAATTAGAGTTTTTAGGGTTCATCCCATTATTCCTATATAAGTTAAATAGATATTCACCCATTATAATTTTTCTTAGTTTTTTAGGTTTATATCTATATTAAAATGTATAAATATAAGTATATTTATTTTAAAATAAAAAGTATTATTAAATTAAAACTTATCAATATTAAAAAAAAATTAAAATCATACTAAGGGTTTTCATATGATATAATTACATAATATAATAATAAAACCATAACATTTAAACATTACATAAAATATATTTTCTTATTTATTCTGAAAAATCTAGATTTGAACAAAATTTCACCATTATGGATTTGTTAATCTAGTTAAACAAATTAAATACATATAAAATGAATCTAAAAAATCATAATTTTAAAATTTGAAAATATTTAATCTCCCTTATGACCAAATTAATTCATTTTCAAACAAAACACGTATATACATCCCTTAAAAAATTACTTTTAGTAAAGAACTAATAACCCAAGAACAAAATTTAACAGAACCCTTGCAATAAAATTTGGAAATAAAATAAATCACTTACCGAAACTGCAAACCACAGCTGCAAGCCATCAGCTGCAAAACACACACATGAATTCTCTCCCGGATACATAGACTGGTTTTCCCCACTAAAAACTCACAAATATAACTTTTAAAACAATACATGTTTCTTTTGTGCTCCGTGGAACCATCACAACATGAAAAAAAAGATGGGTATTTTGTTTTATACAACAAAAACATGCATTGCTAGAATAACAATTACAGAAACATTTTAAAATTTTCTATGCATTGACAGCCCAAGGAATGGAATTCAATCCAGAAAAAAACAACAGTTCAAAAATAGAAAAATTGAATATATTATTGGATCAAGTGAAAAATGTTACAAAATCATAAATTCCAAATAGTATATCTAATTTAGATAAGTTTCTATCAAAAGACCATAACCAACCATCCACAATATTAAATGAAAAAAAACAGAAACGATAGGCACATCTATTGACTGCAAAGATTCCCATAGATGGAAAGAATAAGAGAAAAATCATACCTTGAAATAAGTTGGAGACAAAGAAAAGACTTGAACCTCACCATAGTAAAACCCTAACATATATTTGAACCCATCGATAATAAATGGACCTCCTCCAACCTCAACAACACGAAACCCTAATCCACCATACACTCAATATCTCAACAACAACTGATTTATTCTGTGATTGTCAGACAATGGTTTCGAATCCTTGGCTTCTAAGCTCATTCAACCTTGTCCTGGTGGAGGCCTCCTGCTCGACCTATGCTCGACCTCCGGTATACCTCAACCGGAACGACCCTCATAGATGATCCCTCTACAATCATATCTACTCCCCCAGACATAGATGACCATTGTGAAGCTAGAATTCGACACCTCCCACCTTGAATACCCAAACCACAAACCCCCATTTGTTATTCATTTTATAATTTTTTTTTATATTATCATTAAATATTGATTTTCATTAAGAAACATTATTTCTATAAAGATTATATGTATATAATTTTATTTTTAACTTTAAAAAATTATAATTTCATATTTATATTTCAATATATTTTTTTATAATCTTTTTTTATAATTTGAAACTAATAATAATAGTATATTTATTTTATCTAATGTTTTCTTAATAAAAAGTTTACAAAAGTAATTTAATGATGATTCTTAACTTGAAATTAATAATTGTAACATCATATATATATATATATTGTTTTTAAAATAAAAATTTATAAAACCAAATTATTTATTAAATAATTGTTCCCATATGATAAAATAATGAATATATTTCATATATTAAATATATAATGCTTCTATGAATTTAAAATATTAAATAATATTTTGATAATAAATATAGTACTCTTTCCAAAAACAATTAAATAATTGTTTTCAATTAAAATAAAATTGAATTAAATAAAAAATAAGTATAAATGTAAGAATGCATATCAAAATTAATTAAAACACATAATTTAAATTATTTTTTTCATAGAATAATGTATTTAAAATTATAAATCAAATTAATGGTGGATTACATTGTCCCCCCTAAAAATAATTACTCCCTCAAAATTTGTTCATATAACTCTAGAAGGATTATGAATTTTGGTCTTTATAATTTTGGAAAAAAATGGGCTGCTAGTGTTCTAGTCCTGATCACATCTAATCTACAAAGTTGTCTCGGCCGTTCCTTTGATACCAACACCAAGGACTCAGACCCCGGTTCCCTAGATCTTGTGCTAAAATATGTTGTGTAATGTTTTTTTTAAAAAAATGGAATAGTTACACATTATATTACATAACAGAGCATCTTTATGTTTTTAGGTTTTTAGAATTTTATAGAGTCATTACATTTCCACAAAAGCAAAAAAAATTAACTTCTAAACTCTGCCTCCACATAGAAATGTACAATACTTATAAATATACCAAACCTATGAAGGGAAGTTAAAATGTATAGTGATAATTTAAGATTCCCAATAATGAGTTTCTAAAAATATTTATATGTTTTTTAAAACAACAAATTGAAACCAAATAAATTCTTTAAAATAAATTTTTTATAAGAAAATTCCATTTAGATGACATGTCATCATTATTTCTTGAGCGTTACTAAAAACGTTTTTTGGAGAAAATTTTGATAAAAAATATTTATACATATTAAAAGATAAAAATATAATGTATTATAAACATATGCATACACTTGGAACAAAAATACAAGAAATTACACATAAATATATACAGTGGAAAATCATAAATTATCCGTAATACACTATGGTTTTTCATGAAGTAATACCTGTTTAGGATTTGTACATAAGATATAGGGTCAAGACCAAGGGTATTAAATTAGTCGAATAACCACATGGACTTCCAATTACTAGGTTCATATTGGGGGAAATGCATATGCTATACATTCTGAAAAATATCATCAAGGCCTCATCCAAGATATCTATAAATGATTATGGCATTGGAAAAACCTAATCTAAAACTAGGAAAGTAATTCTCCATGTACATATCAATTTTGAATCATTAGAAATTTTGATGCATTAAAAAAATTAATTCCATGGCTTTGGTTAGGACATCTGCAATTGATTAAGTCCTCGACCAAAACCATATCTATAAATGGGAATGGTGTCAGCCAAGTCCTTATCTATTTTTCTCATGATTCCTACGAAATCATCAAGAGGATTTAGTGGACCTCATATCCCACATAATAAGTCTAACACATTCCTTAAATTTCAAGTAAAAATATACCTTAAAAAAGTGTCATGTACCACATTGATTTATTTTAATCATCAACAAGGATGAAAATAAATTCATTATTAAATTATTTAGGTGCATAATCATTAAAAAATCCAAAGTGTCTCATAACACAATGAAATGTTAATTTCTTAATACATATAATATAAAAAATATAAACATCATGCTTGAAATAAATGTATTTTATTATAAAGAACTAAAAAAGGATAATGAAACGCATACACACACACACCGTTTGAAATACGTTTTTCTCTTAAAAGTGTAAACCATTAAATTCTTGAAAAAATCCATGTGCTCAATAATCTTGTGAGTAAACAATAAAATTAATTTAGAATTATATAATTATTATTAAATTAATGTGTTTTGATGATATTCCTGACGTACATACAAGATTTCATAAAGATGCGACATTCTTAATTTTAAAATAACATGACGACATGTTATACACATTTTCCAAAAACCTTATGATAGAATTCATAACATGTCAATTATAATTTTTTCCTTTGTATATAAATACATATACTAGGATTTATTAATGTTTCAAATAAATAATTTAATAAATAAATTTATTATTATTATATATATATATACATATTTTATGCATAAAACTCATTAGTGTGGAATAAATTTTGAAAAAATAGTGATAAATGATAATATCCTTTGGAATAGTTAATATAAAATCAAATTTAAAACAAAAAAATTTATATATATATATATATATTGTTGGAATAATGGATTATAAAATTCACTAGGATTTAGTAATCCATTAAAAATATTTAGAGTTTCAATAGACCAACACATTACACCAAAAAAAAAAATCACCTGACAATATGAATAATTTGAAGATAATACTTATATATATGTATATAACATTCCTGGGAATTTCAATTGAGTATTTATATCACCAAATATCATGTCATTTTACTTTACATCAACTGTTATTAAAATTAATCATCCATGTACTCAAAATCCCTTACATTAACTCATGTAATTAATTTTTAAAAAAATTTATAATTTAAAATTGTATCTTATGTAAATGTATTGAACACACAATTTATTAATAGATTATCTGGATTGGTTGATGACATGATTATATGAATTCATCCCATATCAATAATAAATTATCATTCACACTATAGAACATTTTTACGTAATAACTAATTATGCATCACATATAAAAATTTACAAGAATCCATTAAAATAAAAAAATTTAAATGAAAATCGAATACATATTAATTTTAAAACTAAAACATAAAATATAAATTAAAACATGAACTTATTAAAGATGAAATGTTTTTCGATGTAATGCATACACAAAATGACATGTTTACATGCTATTACGTCTTTAGTAATTTTAATATACAATGATAAATTGAAATGCTCATTTTTTGGGATCATGATGATAAAAAACCATTTCATAAAACTATATATACTTATGACAAGAAAAGTATTGTACTCTTAATCACAAAATGAAATCATGCTTATTAAAAATATCGATAAATTAAAATACCCCTTGTCATAATTAATATGAGTACCTAGAGATAGTAGTCCGTGATTATAATTAATGTTTTTATGGAACATCCAATAATTCCAATATAAGATAAATAGATATTCACCCTATATAATTATACATAGTTGGTTATGCTTATATGTATATGTATATGTACATATGTATGTATATGTCTTATTAACAGAACATATTTTGATAAAAGAATAAATTATCAATATTAAAGAAATGAAATTGCATTCTAAGGGTTTTGATAAGATATAATAGCATAATAAAATAAGAAAACTAGAATATTTAAACATGAATTAAAATTCATTTTCCTATTCATACTGAAAAATACATATTTGAATACAATTTTACCATTGAATATTTTTAAATCCAGTTCAATATATATAAATTAAATCAATATAAAATTGATTTTTATAATCATAATAATAAATTTTGTAAATATCTAACATCCCTTGTGACTGAATAAATTCATTTTGAATCAAAACATGTATATAAGTCTCTTGAAAAATTATGTAGAGTAAAGGACCAATAACCATAGAACAAAATTAACATAACCCATGATATAAAATATAGAATGAAACAAATGACCTACATGAACTGTGGACCAAAGCAGCATACCTTCAGCTGCGCATCAAATACACTCATCCTCTCCTAGATGGAGAGACTTGTTTTTTCCCAATTGAAAATTCACAAATAAACCTTTAAAAAAAATTATTTCCAATAATGTTCTAAATGAAACTAAAACATCTTGAAAATAAATATGGGTATTTCCTTTTAGACAATAAAAACATAAAATTCAAGCATACCAGTGAAAAGAAGATTTAAAATTTTATCCACATTGACATCCTAAGGAAAAAAATTTAAACCAATACAGAAAAATTAAAAAGAAATGAAATAAAGTATCTTATTCGATTGAATGGAAAAAATTAAAAAATCAGATATTCAAAATAGTATTTCTAATATGGATAAGTTTTTATCCATAGTCCAAAAACAGTAGTCCATAAAATTAAATGAGATAAAATGAAAATAAAAAATGACATACACATCTAAAAACTACAAAATTTTCCATAGATGCGAAGACTATGAGAAAAATCATGCCTTATACTAGATTAGAGATAGATAATAGAGTTAAACCTCACCACGGTCGAACCGTAACCTCGATATGAATCCACCGATAACAAAAGGATCTCCTTAAACATTGGCACCACGAAACCCTAAACCCTATTAGGCTCGATCCCTCGAAAACATACAATTTCCTCTATGCTTTCCCTATAATGGCTTCAGCTTGTCGGCTTCGAACCTCCTTTAGATTTATCCTGGTGGAGGCCTCCAACTAGATCTAGGCTCGACCTTCAGTCTCCGTCTATTGGAATAACCCTCGAAGATGATCCCCCTAACATCACAGTCTCTTCCTCGGACACAGATAACCTCTGTGAAGCCAGAGGTCGACACCTCCCCCTTAAAAACCCAAACAAAGAACCCCCTTTTGATTTTCATTTTATAATAATAATTTTTAATATTATATCATCATTATATATTGAATTTCATTATGCAATATTATTTCTATAATGATTATATGTATATTATTTGATGTTTAACTTTTAAAATAAATTATAATTTATTATTTACATAAATAAATATTTTTCTATGATATAAACATAATTTATAATTTGAATATAATAATAATAGTATATTTATTTACAACAATTTTTTCTTATTGAGATTTTATAAAAGTAATTTAATCATAATTCGTAATTTCAAATTAATAATTCTAACATCATATAAATATAAATATATATATAATGTTAGTAATATGAATTTATAAAAACAAAATATTTTATTAAATAATTATTATAATAGGTTAAAATAGAGAATTTATTTAGTATAGTCAATATATATGGTTTTTTATGCATTTAAAATATTAAATAATAATTTGATAATAAATATTTTATTATTTTAAAGCACAATATAAAATATGTTTTCAAATTAAAATAAATTTGAAGATTATAAATAATAAGCATATATGTTATAACTTCTAGAAAAAATAATTAAGGCACCTAATTTTAATTATTTTTCTTATTTGTTTCATAGATTTTGGTAAATAAAATTATAAATCATATTACTGGGGTGTTTCATTATTCCCCCTTAAAAATAATTGCGCCCTCACAATTCATTCATTGAACTCTAGTATAATTAAAAATATCCAGCTAGAGAATTTAGAAAAACAAGGACTTCTTGACTTCTAAACTCAATAACATATTATCTTAAATGTTGTGTAGACAATTCAGTTGATACCAACTTTAAGGATCCATACCCTAGTTTCCATGATCTAGTGATATAATATGTGGTGTAAATTTTTTTTGAAATAGAAAATGAAAAATTACAGATAATATTACATAACAAGGGATCTTATCGAGTCTAGGATTTAAAGGATTATATACAATCATTACATTTCCAAAAAACTGAACAAATTAAACTTCTATGCTCTACCTCCATATAGAATAGTACATTACTAATAAATATATAAAACCTATGGATATAAATTAAAATGTATGGTGAGCACTTAAAATACCCAGTAGGGGGTTTTTAAAATAATTAATAAATTCATTTATAACATTTACATGAAAAAAATTCAACAAATAAAATAATTTCATAAAACTATAGTTTTAACACCGTAATCATCCATGGTACACTTCTAATAGAAAAATATAACAACTTGTGTTGTACACAACATTGAGTTTTATCACCCCACGATAAATAAAACTAGCCGTTAAAATAACAATTATGAATATTAATACCCACTTTTTGAAAATTTTTAAATTTTATTATTAAAAATGGACTTCATATTTGGATTCATATTATCAAAATTATCTTCGGGTAAATTTTCGGTATTTTTCAAAAAACATTCAATTTTTGATGAATAGTGAAAAACACTCTGTTAATGTTTAAAACCAACTTTTTATTTAAATAATTAATTTTACATTTAAATTTGTTTTATAGTTAAAATAGACACATAATTAACATATTAATTCAATTCAATTCATTTGATTAATTTTATAATAATATTAGATATATAAAATTTTATTTAACTTTTAAACGCCTTTTACCAACCTTCTAGTCCCATTTGAAATTTTTCAAAAAATGTAATTTTTCCAATTATGTGAATTGAATTTCAAAATTATAATCGACCTAGTATTAATCATTATGTAAAATTTTGTTCAATAAGATGAAAATAAATTTTGGGGATTAGTAACTTTTGAATTTTCTTTACCACAGTTATAAGTAAATTGGGTAATTAAAGGTAAAAATGATATTATAATTAACCCAAAATAGGTGCTAATTATATTGGATATGTTTATTTCAACCACAATATAACTTATAAAAAATATTATTCTTTTTTATCAAATTAGATTAGATTAAAACATGTATTATATATTATTTAATGAAAAGTTTAATGTTTTAAATTTATATTTTAATAATTGAACCATTTTTAATATAGTTTTATACAGAAAAAAATGTCAACTATAAATATTCATTTTAAATCTAAAACGATTTCCAACATCATGGTTTTTTAATTATAATTATTAAATATAAATAATTAAATTTATTAATGATAGAATGATGATGTAGTAATTACCTTATTCGTAAGATATTAAAATAATTGTTATTATAAATATAAAAATAAAAGTAAATTGGGACATTTCATGCATTCCACTAGTTTTATAGTCAATTATAAAATGTTAGGGTTGATTGAAAATATTTTGGTTGAAGAAATTATATTGTTATGACTTTCACAAAAAACCTAATGTTAAATTGTGTCAAAATTGACATAAATGAGTTTTTAAAACAAATAACATTCTATTAAATTATCTAATATTCCTAAAAACTAAGGTTCTACCAAAGGACATAAATAATTTCAAAAATGTAATTAATGAACCACTTGTGGTTATATTGTCATTTTATAATAATTTTATTAACCATAGAGTGTAAAAATACAAGAAGACATGGTAAAAGTTAAACAATTTAACAATGAGTTAAATCTAAAAGAGAAGGTTAATTTGGTGATCGAGACTTTCCTAAAACCTATTTTTTGAGATATTTTTGACCAATTCCCACCTTATCCTCTCTATAATTCCATTAGGAGCTATTAAAAATAGAAAATAATTTTATAATAAAATAATACTTCATGCTATTCTAAAAGTGATCCTCACCACTTGTATAAAAGGGTACTTCCGATTCTCTCATATTTACAACTCCAAATCCTTTTGGCACAGCCAATACCTACTCAAATATCATACCAACTAACCTAAATTCAACATAGAGGTATTACTTTGATCATAAATCCTACTCAATGAAATCTTTTGTTCAAATCAAAAGGAAGCACATGAAGAAGAGGTAATTATTTAGTCACATATTTCAAAGTACTTTTCTTCTTGAACTTCATCATTTTTGTTGATTCCATACCAAAATAATATATCCAGTACCCACTACATGATGTTTTGTTTTTATAAATATGGTATAACCATATTCATTATTCTATTAATCTTATGAATGAAAAAGTCTCCATACCTGCATATGTACAACTTACTATATCCACGTTGTGGTGTAGTTTGTTATTCAACACTTCATTATTTGGAAGTGTATAATAATGAGTATAATTTATGTAAAAAAACATAACATGTTAATGATTCTGTATATATATATTATACCATCTAACAATATATTATTTCACCATCAATAAAATGATATTGTCACTCGTGCGTACGTACGGCTTACCATCTCCACAAGGTGTTGATATTTCATTCCCCATCATAACCATTTAAGAATAATTTTCAATTGATGATAAAAAATAATATTTAAGAACATAATATAATTTTGGATATGATTAAAAAAAATCATATCCATATAAAACATGACTCATGAAACAAAACATGTAAATGAAAATGAATTAGTTAAAACCTAATTCAATGATACTACTGAAATATTATTAACAAAGAAAAATTATAGGATAATATATTATATCATATTTATGTATGTGGTTATTTTATTTTTTAATAACAATTATTTAACAATTATACAAGAGTTTAATGTACCCTCGACTAAGGAAAAGTAAAAGGTAAGGGTTAATTTTACAATCTCTTTATTATCTGAGGTAGTTTATAAGTAACTATCTTTTAGGATATTTTTTATCATCACATCTGTGTTTCATAAAAATGTTTTCTAAAGAAGGTGGAGGTTTTGCCTCTTTTATTAAAAAGAAATCAAAAGGGATTAACAAAAAGAGTATGGGAAATAAGGCAAAACCCAAGGAAGAAGACTATTTACCTAACTTTTTCATCAATCTAGCACTTAGCTTTCTCTCTTCATCTTGAATTGCTTTCCATTCAGCTCTTCCGCGACCCTGACCCCGACCTATTGACCTTACTCGACATGAAGGAAGGGAATAAAGTCTTTATAAATGTGTCCCACCATCAATGCTATCAGAATAAGAGCTATCATCTTGCTCTTTGACTTTCCCAGGAGAAGCATATCCCATTGTTGCAGTAGCCAAGGTGAGGATCTCTTGAGTCTCATCAGGAGAGCCATGTGTGGTATCCTGCATCCTAGCGGAATTGTCATTATATTGTCCAATATAAGGATTGCTCATAACTATAATAATCACAGTTGTAGACTTTTCCTTATTGTACGAAACAAGCAGAAAGCCTTGATTATCCACAAAGGGTTTTGAAGATGCATGCCAAGGTTTAGAAATGACTGGAGAGTCAGATTATAAAATTTTCTTATCCTTTTGAACACTCTAAAAAACCATCCTATCATTAATTTTATGGTCAAATTCTTCCTAAATTTTATCATCAATCACTTGGTCATCTCTTTGAATTTACTGCATATCAATACATTCTCCTTAATTGATAGTATCAATATTTTGCAAATTTTCCTCTTCAGAAAAGATAGAAGCCCCATATTTTGAGTTATTCTAAGAAGTAGAGTCATAGATATTAGGTGTGGTACATGACCGATCACCCTTATCATCAACGGAAGGATTGACAACATCCTCAGAAATAGCCCCCAGTGCTTTTTTTCATATCATCAGAAATGGTAGGTCAATCCTCACCCTTAAAATCAGGCCTTTGAACATGTGGAATTTTATTCTTTTTAGGACAATTTCTCATCTCAGGTCTACGTGAATAGAAATAGGTGAAAAATATTGAGCGCCTACATATAGACAATTCAAGACCTATAATGTTATAGTCTTTGCACAATATCAGTATTTTTTCATAAATGATCATCATGTAAATAATTTCATCTTTAGTTGCAAGCATAACATTATCAACCAGGGTTGATCCCAATTCGACCTCAAAAAAAACTGTGTGTAGTGCCCAAATAGAGCCACTTATTTTTCTTTGTCAATTTTTATAGTAATTCCAATTGATAGTGAAATATCATATAAAATATTTGGGTGCCAAATTATCCAATTCAACCCATACACTCTGTCCCACGTTTGTGTGGTGGTGTTACCAACCTAAAAAGGATTGAATTTTTTATCCCATTCATGAAGGTGAACAATCCCAAGTTTGAGAGAAATGGAACCAAAACTACAACCTTGGATATTCATTTCTCCCATGGGGATGTGCATAAGGAAATATCCCCATCCATGTGAGACAAATTTCCTATATGAAAAGACCCAAATCAAAGAAATATGCTTCTTTATTTCATCAATTTTTAAGGGATGAGAGCCTTTAGGTTGAAATAATTGAGCAATAAAGGAGAACTCTCCCATCTTAAGCTGCTCATAAATACCACCAGGATCCGTTTTGATGTTTAAAATTCTCCCATTTCTTCAGATAGAATAGTCAGATACAATTTCTATGGAAGAAAATGATAGTTTCATAGAAATCCCCTCACTAGGGACATGCCTCAACTGCTTCCGGTTCTCTATCCCTGCTGCCGTACCAAAGTCCGTCTTCATTTGACCTGCAATATCTTCTTCGACCACTACTGCATCAATACAAATTTCAGACAATGTATTCTGTAAGGAGTCCTCACCTCCAGAATCCAATGAGATTTCCCCATATAGCCTTGTAGTAGTACAATGGTCTCCCTCCGACACCCGTAAATCTGCTAGCTAAAAAGTCTCATCACTCAAAGTTGCGAACGCAGCCTTCGAGAATGTCATTCCAGAAAAATCATCAACTGATGTCGCCACAATTTTTTTCTCAACCACAGATCGAAGCAGAGTCATTAAACTATTCGTTCCCATGAGTTCGCCGTCATCATGACCCGTATCCTCGGACTCTATCTCCACACACCATTGTACAACAAAAAGTGGAACCAAGTCCCCACCATTCACCATCGCGAGCTCGCCATCGACAACACCACCCACAACCTCGAACGTCATCATATATCTAGAGGTCCCTACTCTGAAAAACAATATACTATCGAATCGAGCAGGGGGAAATTGCTCACTACCATTGAACCCTAGCCCTCCGCCTGGTTAGAGAGAGAGAGAGACTCGCTTCTCTCATCCTGTATCAACATCCCATGTTTCATAAAAATTCATTTCAAAGAATTTCTACTATATCCTAGACTCTAGGTTAAATTAATTTATACTGAAGATTGAATTTTTATACAATTGTTTGAAAGGAATATTTTAGTCACTTTCTAAACAAGGTACTTTATGACCTTTTCGAAAAATTTAGGAAAATAATTTTTTTGACTTATATGGAGGGTGAAGCTAATTTCTGCTGTTATAAACCTTCGATGCATCCCATTCAAGCTTATAAGAATATTTTCAAAATTAATGTATTTTTATTATTATTTTACATATAAATGGTTTCAAAATATAAATAGATATTTCTCTAAAATAGTTTTGATTTTATCTATGTCTACATCCTTTGTTAGATTTTAATCTTATTTGAAGTTGATTTATTATGATACAATATTCCATATTGTATTGACGGTTTTGTGATATTTTTACTTTTGATGTTCTATTTTTATACCATTTATGGTTTATGGTTAAAGTATTAACATTTTTTTCTAGTTTTAATATGAATGTTTATATTATGTTTCAACCATTTAATATTAGGAATGTATTGGACGTATTAAGTGATGGGCATGACCTTCTATAGCAACTCGATGCATCTGCAGGTCTGATAAGGAAAACGAGTGACGTGGAACTAGGCATTGAAAAAATTATTATTTGTAGTCTTGGCACGACTCCTTGACTTTATGGTTACAATGTCCGACATTATGCATTCCATCATTATGAAATCAACTATTGATATTAAATGTGATTATTCTACTAGTAGAATATCTATGTGAATTAGTAAATGGAATTATTTGGTATGTCTTTTCCATATTATGCTGTATTTTAATATTAAAAGGCTTTAGTTTTAGTGTTATAAATTTCTTTAATGTTTTATGCTTATTTATGATAGTTTCTACTATATTTTTATCCTACATAAGCATCTGGGCTCACCACTTTATTATGTTTTATTTTTCACAAGATAAGAAAAATTATATTACGATTTAACAACAATAATAGGTTAAGGGATATGAGTGTGTTGGAAGGAGACACAATGTTGTAGTTTTTCTATTTCACAATGTCATTTAAATGTTATGTATGTATCTACTATTTCTGAGGCTACTAAACTAATCGGTCATTCGAGACATGACATCTTCTAATAATTCTAATGTTATATAATAATGCAACGAATCTGGGTAAGTAGGGTCGGGGAGTTACAATTGGTATTAGAGGATATCTAGTACAAACCTTGGAAACTATATGTATAAATACTCTGATTAGATAACATTACCTCAAGATAGAATTTGATGATTAGTATAGAATAACATCCAAAAATTTTGGTAATACAGATATTATGGGGATTTTAAAAGAAATACATCCATGTTTGTAATCTATAAGTGGATTTGTTTCTTGAATAGATATACCTAGGAGTGAAAACTATGACATGGAGGGAATACCCTTACAAGGTGTTTCATGCTTGACCTGGGGTATCCTGGTACACGACAATGGTCTTTACTATGAACATGGTTTGACACTCCCATGGGATATTCTTAAGATAATTCACATTTTCTTTACAAACCATTATGAAGGATTAATGGGTAAATACCTCCCCAAATATAACATTTTTACGATTATGGATTATATGCATAAAATGTTCAATTTATGTTATGTATTTTACATGCTTGGAATTATCCTTTGATATTCATACACTAATCTAGTGTAAGACATTATTTAGAGAGGACACAAATTACAGGAATGGAAACCAAATCAATGCACATAATCTATGTAGGGATTCCCCTGATGATCAACATAATTATAGTGGAGATGGTGAAGAAACATTTACTAAACTGTTTATAACCATACTGGGAAAAGTCACTCATGTTATGAAAATTAACCATACCGGTATAGACTAATCAGATCCACAACTCAAATTATCAAGGTTCGACTACTTCTTGAGGAAACAACCACCAATATTCAATGGGACTAGAAATATATTTTTAGCTGAAAATGGATAAGTTCCTTAGAGAAAAAATTTCATTCATTTGGGATTATAAAAAGGAAAAATGTTGTCATGGTAGTTTATCACCTATCAGGAGATGCAGATCAGTGGTGGTTATTAATTCAAAATACAAAGGAGGATGAAGAAGTATCAAATTTAGAATGTAGGGAGGTTAAACATAATTTTTTAGAAAAATACTTTCCTTGTGAACATCGAGAAGATATGAAAATGCAATTTATGTGTCTGACGAAAAAGGAGGATGAGAATGTTGAAAAGTATGAGGGTAATATTAAATGGATATAATGGCATGATGAAAATTATATATGTAACTCAATAAGTAAAATTGATTGATTCCGTGATGGGTTAAAACCATTTCTCCATCGATCATTATACTCAAAATCCTTCTCGCCATACAAAGATATAGTATCACATGCAATCAAGACAGAAATAAAATTCTCTATGTGTTACGAAATTAAATAAAACTAAGAGGTGAGGAGATCTGATGAACAATATAGAAATGAAAATAAGGGGAAGAAGGGAAAAGTTGAAATTTCATCTTACAGAAAATGTGGGAAAGAATTCCTCGATACTTTCTTAAACGGAATGTGAGTTTGTTATATGTGTGGAGAAAAAGGCCACCATGATCGTGATTGTAAGGGGAAGAAAGAGGCTTTCATTGTTGAATGCTACAATTGTAAAAAAATGGGGCAGTATGAAAATGAATTTACTAAGTGTCAAGGAATCATAACTTAGAAAAGTAAAATTGTGTGAGGCCAAACTTATGCGATCACAACTACAGAGGTTGAATTTCCAAATGATGTGGTGGAAGTTACATTAATCATTTACTCAAAATTATTAAATGATTTATTATATTTTTTACCATCACATTCTTTCATATCTTCTTAGTTTTCCATGAAAATTAGTTATTTACAATTTGACTTATTAATGGATTTGTGTAGTCATAACCTCTAAAGGAATTATTATTACATCAATTTTATTCCATTCAGTTATCATTATGGAATATAAAAGAGAATTATCTACAGATATTATTGTCATACACATGATTGAATTTTATATAATCCTTGGTATGATTTGTCTTTCGAATGAAGATGCAAAAATTTATTGTAATAAGAAGGTCATTAGAACAAAAACATCACCATCTAATTATCAACTATATCCACCCTCTATAGCTCTTATAAATTCTATTATTGGGGATGAAGGGAGTGAAATAACTATGGGTGAGAGAAGGAGTGTTAAAATTGATTATGTACTTATTCTTAAAGAATACGTTGGTGTGTTTCCAGAGGATTTACCTGGACATCCTCTCGAAAGAGAAATTGAGTTTTCCATTGACTTAATTACTTGCTCAAAGCCCATATCAAGGTACCCTTATAGAATATCCACTATGGATTTTGTGGAACAAACGAAACAACTAGAGGAATTGATTAATAAAGTTTTTATTTCCAGTAGTGTTTCTCCTTGGGGATCCCATGTTCTTTTTGTTAATAAATAAATATGGATCTACGAGGTTTTGCGTTGAATACAAGGAGATCAATGCAATAAAAATAAAGAACAAGTATCCCCTACCTCGTATTGATGGTTTATTTATTCAACTTCATAGTGCTCAATATATTTCAAATATTGGACTTCGATATGGATATCATATAATGTGCATGAATAAGGAATACATTCCAAAGACTACATTTCGAACTAGGAATGGGCATTATGGGTTTATAGTAGTGCCATTTGGACTGACTAATGTACCCTCTGTTTTCATGGATTTAATGAATTGAGTTTTCAAGGAGTATCTTTATGAAATTGTATTGGTATTTATTGATGATATATTGGTATAATCCAAAAGCTACAAAGATCATGAAAATAACATGTGCATTTTGATACCAATTCTCAGAATAAATGAATTATATGTGATGTTTAGAAAGTGTGAATTCTGGATTCAGAAGATTTTTTTTCGCTATATTGTATCTAAGGATAGAATCTATGTTGATATTTCAAAGAAAATGGTAGTCCCAGAATGACCAACACTAATGAGACTAACTGAGGTATGTGGTTTTATTGGTTTAAACGGTTATTATCGAAGTTTCTTCTAGAATGTTTCCTATTTGGATAACCCATAATCCATGATCACATGTTAAGGGGATAAATTAGTTTAGACAAAATTGTGTGAATAAGGATTTAAATAATTGTATAGAAGATTAGTCAATGCTCCTATCTTGACATTACCATCATGGAATGTTGGGTTTGTTATTTATAGTGACACATTAAATAATGGACCTGGTATTATCCTTATTTAGTATGATAGACTTATTTCATTTGCATCACGACAGCTAAAAATTCATGAAAAAAACTATCTGACTCATGATCCGGAGTTAGCAGTTGTAATATTTGATCTGAAGATATAGATACACAATCTATATAGTGAAAACATGCGAGATATAAACAGATCACAAGATTTTGAAATATATTGTTTCACAGAAAGAACACAACATGAGGAAAATATGATGGCTTGAACTACTCAAGGATTAAAATTGCAGAATACACTACCACCCGGGGAAACAAAATGAGGTGGATGATACTTTGAGCGGAAGGAATCATGGATTTTCAAACAAGTTGAGAGGTGGAAGGGATCCTATATTTAGGGATCTATTGAATATAGATATGTAAATAATTCTGCAATGTGAAACATCGACACATTTTCAAATGTTTTCCAATCCATATTTATATAAATTATAAAATGTTCTCAGACTGGTGACGAGGAGTTTCAAAAGAAAATTAAAGCTGTGAAAAATGGGAGATTTATCAACTTCATATATGAAGATGGAATTTTGAAATTTGGGTAGAGACTCTATGTTCCCGATATACCTGATATAAAAAGATAATTGTGGGATGATGTGCATAGCTGCAATATCTCTTTACAACCTCATAGCTCTAGGACATATAGGGATTTAAAAGAACATTTTTGGTTAGAAAACCGAAGAGTCATGCAACCTCTTCCCATACCTCTATGGAAATGAGATGATATTATGATTGAATTTTTCATTGGGCTACCAAAGAATCCTAGAGGGAATGATGCAATATGGGTCATTGTTGATCGTCTTACCATGTTAGTAAATTTTATTTCTATAATAGAAGTTTTAAGACATGAATGTTTAACAAGAATATATATTAATGAACTTGTTAGACAACATGGTGTACCCCTATCAATTATTTCTATCCTTGATCCCAGTTTTACAAGATGATTCTGGAAAAGTCTTCAGAAAGCCATAAATACTGAAATTTGTTTATGAACTACCTACCACCCTCAAAACTAATGGACAATCATAATGGACTATTCCAACCACAGAAGTCATATTGAGATCTTTCTCACATGACCTTAAAGGAATGTGGTATTAGTACTTACTTCAGGTATAATTTTACTATTATAATGGTTTCCATTCATGTATTTAGATGTCACCATATGAAGCATTATATTGAAAGAGATATCACACACCAACTTGTTGGGATGATATTGGTGAATGAAAACTCGTAGGCATAGATCATGTTGAGGAAAAAATGGAAAAGTTGATGATTATCCAAACCCACATCAATGCAGATCAATGTAGGTAAAAGAGCTATGCCAATAATTGAAGGAAGCATTTGGAATTTATTGTAGGTGATCATATTTTATTTAAGGTATCTCCATTGAAGGATGTCATAAGATTCGGTAAAAAGGGAAAACTATTTCATTGTTATATTGGATATTTCAAAAATATTGAACGAATTGGAGTTGTAGCTTACCATTTGGAAATGCTTCCAAGTCTCTCCAAAGTTCTTGATGTGTTCCATGTATCATTATTGATAAAATATATGTTTGAACCACCACATGTACTCACCTTTGAAGAATTAGAACACGAACCTGATCTGTCTTATTGTGAAGAGCCTATCAAGATTCTTGACACAAGAGAACTAGTGTTGAGAAACCAAACTACTCTTCTGGTAAATGTTATTTGGAGAAACCATAAAATTGAAGAGGCAATGTGGGAACCTGAGGAACTGGTGATGAAGAACCACCTGAATCATTTTATGCAGTAATATTCTAGAAAATTTGTGGACTAAATTATTTGAAGGAGGGAATAATGTAACAATCCATGTTTCCACGATATGCTTTTCTTTGAATAATAAAATAGCTTTTGTGGTACACAAATTATCATTCTATCACACCACAACCAATCTATCTAACCATTTAAAAAGATGTTAGGAATAGTAATTTCAAATTTTTAAAAATTTATAAATTATATTTTTCAAAATAGAATTATTTTTTTGATTAGGAATATCAAAAAAGAATTTAGGGTCAGTTTTTGTAATTTTTATGGCAGCTTTCAATTTATGATGAATAATGAAAAACACTAAATTATTGTTTAAAATGACATTTCCTTTAAATAATTATTTTTACATTGAAATTTATTTTAAATTCTAAATAGATACATAATACCTTTATTAATTCAATTTTATTCATTAGAGTAATTTTATAATAATATTAGATATATAAAATTTTACTGATCTTTTTAATGTCTCTTACCCACCTTCTAGGCCCATTTGCAATTTCGCATAAAACATAATTTTTCCAGTTCTATGAAGTGAATTTCAAAAATCTGATACTCACGATTGTAATCAGTAAGTAAAATGTGGTTTAATACGATGAAAATAATTTTTTTGTGAATAGTACCTTTTGGATTTTATTTACCACGATTAAAAGTAAATAGGGTAATTAAAGGAAAAAATGATTTTATAATTACCACTAAACATGTCCCAATTCTATTAGATAATTGTATTTTTTCCAAAATCAAACTTTGGAAAAACTATGATTCTTATTATACATTTGTATTAGATTAGAACATTTATTATATTTTATTTAATGAAGAGTTAAAAGTTTTAAATTCAAATTTTAATAACTAAATGATTTTTAATATAAGGTTATACATAAGAAAAATATGACTATAAATACTCATTTGAAAGATAAAAATATTTACTAAATCATGGAAGTTTATTTATAAATTTTTTACATTAAATATTTAAATTTATTTATGAAATAATGATGATGCAGTAATTACCCAATCAATGGGAGATTAAAATAATTGATATTATAAATATTAAAATTAATGTAAATTGATAATTTTTGGGAATTCCCCATATTTTCAATGATAATATGAAATTTTAGGGTTTATTAAATGTATTTATTTTGATGAAATAAATTTTTCTATGATTTTCACAAAAACCAAATACTAAATTGTGTCAAAATTGACATAAATGAGTTTTTAAAAAAAATACTATTTTATTAAATGATATAATATTTCTAAATATCTATGGTTCGTAAAAATGAATTAAATGATGTTAGATATGTCATTAATGAACTACTTGATGCTCTCTTGGATGTTTATAGAATTTTTAATAACCATATTGTTTAAAAATACAATAAGACATCGTAAAAGTTAAACTATTTAACTAAGAGTTAAAGCTAAAAGATAATGTTAATATAGTGACCTAAAAATGTCTAAAACCTATTGGTTGAGAGGTCTATGATCCATAACCACCTTATCTTAGAAAAAATCCATTTTGAGATATTATAAATCGAAGATTATTTTATAATAAAACAATATTTCAAACATTTCTTAAAGTGACCTTCACATGTCCTATAAAAGGGTACATCCCCTTCTCTACAATTCACACCTTCTAAGCCATTTGGATCGTCCAAGACCTGCTAAAATATTCTCAATAAAACTCTAAAATAATCCTAGATTCTTTACATTGATCATATATTAATCCCAAGGATCCCTTTTTTTTAAATCAAATGGAAGCACCCGAAGAAGTGGCAATTATTTCATCACCTCTTTCAATGTTCATTTATTCTTCCACTTCTTCTTTCATTGTTTTTTCAATGACAAATAATAACCCCATTAATGTCTAAATTATTTTATGTTATTATAAATATGGTACAACCATATTCATTATTAGATCCATCCTATGAATGAAAAAGTCACAATACATGCGTACGTACAGCTTACCGTCTCCATGTTGTGGTGTAGTTGGTTATTCAACACTTCATTTATTGGATGTGTATAATAATGAGTATAATTTATGAAAATAATAAATATTAAATGTTAGTAATTATTTATATATAATATACCATCCCACTAAATATTATTTCATCATCAATAGAATGATATTGTTGCTTGTGCGAATGTATGATATACAGTCTGCACGACGCGATGGGATTTCATTCCCCATCGTATCCATTCAAGAATAATTTTCATTTGATGATTAAAAATAACATTCAAAAACATAATATCATTTTGTATATGAATAAAATACATTCCATCCATAAAAAACATGAATTACATAGCAAAAAAAATAATACATAACAAATCAGTTAACACCTGAAACAATAATACTACTGAAATATTATTAGAAAAACAATATTATAGGATCATATATGATATCATATTTATGTATTTGGTTATTTTATAATATAATAACAATGGATTAACCATTATATATGAGTTTAAAAAACTCTTTACTATAGAAAAGTACAATGTAAGGTTTAATTTTACAATCTCTTTATTATCTGAGGTTATTTAAACATATGTATCTAATGAGACTTTTTCCTTATTATCCACATATGTGTTTCTTGAAAATTTATTTCAAAACATTTTTATTATATTTTAGACTATGGTTTAAATTCAATTATACCCGCGTTTGAGTTTTTATAAAATGTTTTTAAAGAAATTTTTCCATCTCTTTCCAAATATTGTACATTATGTACTTTTTGAAGAATTACAGAAAGAATGTTTTTCTACCTAACACAACAGTTGAGGATATTTTCCACCAATATAAACCATAAAAGAATCCCTAACAAGTTTATAATAATATTTTCAAAATAAATGTTTTGTTTTATAATTAGGTAACTTTTAAATTATTTCAAAATATAAAGACCTATTTCTCTCAATTTGTTTTGATTTAGTCTATGTCAACATACTTTGTTTAATTTTATTCTTGATAGAAGTTGATTTATTATGATACAATATTCCATATTGGATTTAATTTATTTTGATATGTCTGAATGAGTTTGTGATATTTTTATACCATTCATTATTTATGGTTAAAGTATTATCATTTTGTATGCTAGTTTTAATACAAATGATTACGTTATGTTACATTCTTTTCATGTGAGGAATGCATTGGACGTAATAAGTGATGGGACAGGCATGTTATAACCCCTCGATGCATCAGTATGTCTCATGAGACAAACTATTGTTTTTGAAAAAGGCCTTGAAAAATTAATTATTTTTAGTCTTGGTACGAGGCCTTTACTATGTGGTTATGATGTCTAGGATTATTCAATCCATCATTATGAAATTAGATATTGATAATATATGTGAGTATTATACTAGTACAAGATCCATGTGAATTATTAAATTCTATTATTTTGTTTATATTTGGAATATTATGCTGAAGATTTTGTTTAAAAGTCATGTATTTTAGTATTATACTTTGCCATAAATGTTTGTGTTATTGATAATATTTTCCACTATATTGTTATCCTTAATGAGAATTTGATCTCACCCCTTTCTTATGTTTTATTTTTACTAGGATGTGAAGAAGTAAACTATGATTGACCTAAAAGAATAGGCTATGGGATATGAGTGTGTTCAAAGGAGACACAATTATTTAGTTTTCCCATTTCATAATGTAATGTAAAACATATGTATCTATCAAGTACATCCAATGCTACTAAACTATTTAGTCTTTCAAGAAATGATCTCTTGTGATCATGCCACTAATATGTCATAATGAACTTACTCTGGGTATCTTGGGTCCAAGAATTAAAAAAATACCATTTACACGACATGTCATCATCATTTTTGGAGAGTTATTAAAAAAAATTTAGGAAAAAAATTTGCTCGAAAATTTCTATACTTATTAAAAGCTACAAATATAATGTATTATGAAAATATGCATACACATTGAAAAAAATACACGAATTTATACTTAAAGATAAAAAAAATAAAAAACATAGATTATTGATAAAAAACTAGTGCAATAAATGAAATAATAATTGTTTTAATTTTTACATAACACAAAGGTTCTTAAAAAAGTGCATTCTACTAGTCAAATAACAACATGTTCTTCCAATTACTAGATTCATATTGTGGGAAATGCATATTCCATAAATTATAAAACATATCATTAAAGAATAAGTTAAGAAATATATAAATGATTAAGGCCTCACCCATAACCATATTTAAAAATTGGAAAGGCCTCGACCATGTCCATATATATTTTGTCTCGTGATACCTACTGATGCATCAATAAATACCATTAAGGCGATGGTTGTAACAACCTGATATTTTATGAGATATATACTTTTTAATTTAATTTATGACTTTTATTGTACACTACACAAAGATTATCTGGTACTATACACAACACCAAAGAGATCTTGCACTACACGCATCCCAGACTTGGCTTGCAGTACACACAATCAAAACCTTCTTCGATAGCGTGTGTAGTAAGCCATACCGGGTTTCACTAAACAATGATATATTGTTATAAAATTATATAGAAATAGTCGTTATGAATATTATTAACTAAATTTTTTAATTTTATAACATTATTATTCATCTTAAACATTTTCTAGAACATGGTACAAGAACAAAAAATATTTTTCGGGTAAAATAATTATTTTAAAAAATATGCAGTTTTTTCGCCTTTTGATGGAGCACCCACTATAAATCTAGTTTTTGAAATGTTTATAAGTTCAATTTTAAAAAATAAAATTCGTCTTTAAAATAACTATATAAAAATGTATTTTGGATAAATTTTTTATATTATTCTGAAAACTTTCATATTTTAATGAATAGTAAAAACACACTATATTTTAATTAAAAACAACTTTTTTCATCATAATAATTCATACGGTTAAATTATAATATTTAATGGTTTTAAAGAATAAATATAATATATTTTTACCATTTAATATAATTTATGTCATTGTCATTAATTTTACATTGAATTCATAGGTAAAAACATTTCAATCTTTGGCAATGTTTTAACTTTTAAAACTCATTTTCTTAACAACGAGATTAATTTTAAATTAATTACTCCAACTTCTGTGTTTTTAATTTTGAATAATTTATTCCATATTTGAATTAAGTGGGTCGAAATTATGTTAAAAGGTTGCTTTTATTTTTTTGATATTATGAATAGTAACTATGGTGATTTTTATTTACTGCAGTTAAAGGTAAATTGGGTAATTAAGGGAGAAAATAAGATTTTAAAATTACCCTATCACCTTAAAAAATTCTATTAGATGACTATAATTAGACCCATAGCACCTAAGGGTCGAAATATATTCATTTTATGGAATTTGTACCATGAAAGAAATTTAGTTATTATTAAAACCAAATAAAGTGACAACATGTCACTCTCTTAAATCTTATAAGTATGATAATAATAATTTAGTGATAAAATTCATGAAACATAGAAAATCAATAGTCTCCAGAAATCTAATAACATTATCTAAATCATGTTAATTTATTTGGAATTTTTAGTGATTAAATAATAATCATTAAAAGTGACACAATAGTGATGTTGAAATTATTTTATTCATTGATATATCAATTAAATGGTTTTAAAAATATTAATATAAATATTATATTAACTATTTAATATGATCCACGACTTTTCTAGATAAATATGACTTGTTTTGTATATATTAAATATTTTAGTTCAAACATATCTATTTTTTTTGATTTTATTTAAATTAAAATAAATGAATAGTATAAAAAATTACAATATAGTTATTTTATAAAAATAACATAATAAAAAATTGTTTAAAAATAACAAAAATATTTAAAAATTATAAATTAAAATTTATATGGTCTAAAATGTAATAAATTATCCAATTAAGGAAAATTCACTACACATAAGTAATTATTTATATCAATTTAAAATTTAGAATCTTATTTCCACAAATAAAATTAAATTGATTATATAAGGATAAATCTAGTTGATAAGGGTTAAAATAAATTTCCAACATGTCTAAATTTTATTAGTTGATGTGATTAAAACCATATCTCATCAAATATTAGAATATGAGTGATTTTTTGTGGTTTTTAATTGGGGTTTGATTTATTATAAATTGATATTTTTGAGGTTTCCAAAGTTTCCCCTCTCCTCCCTTATAAAAGGTCACCTCCACCCTCTCCTCTTCACAACACATTGAGCCATCAAGCGTGTGCAAAACATGAAGATTTCTCTTCTCCACTTTCCTATCAACATTATGGAGCTTTGGGTCTTCTCAAAAGATCATCTATAGTCACTTAAGAGGAAGCTTAAAGGACGTGTGTCGAAGAAGAGGTAATCTCTTCTACCGATTCTTTCAAATTTCTTTCTTCTTAAACTTCCTATTATTTAGTTGTTTCATTGTAAATTAATACAATAAGTATCCATAATATACTGATATGATATTATAAATATGAAACAACCCCATTTCACCTTCTATCCATCCTACGGAAAATGAAATCATCGCGCATGCGTACGTACAGAATACAGTCTCTATGCCGTGGTGTAATAATTTTTTCCCACACTACCTTACTTGTATGGGTATAATGGTGTAAAGAATAACAATACATGGTTATTATAACATCATAAATATTATGAAATATTTTATAATCCACTCCAATTCTATTAAATAATTATGGGAACAATATCATTGCTCGTGCGTACGTACGGAATACCGTCTCCACGAACACGATGAGATTATTTTCCATGATTACCCATTCAAATATGATTATAATGTATATTTAATAAAAAAATCATGAAATATATTACATAATAATGATACAGGATTTGTGTATATATATGTTTCATTTACTTAATTCCATTCAATTCAATAAGGAAATGAAAACAGTGTTCATGTGTACGTACGGCCTACCGTCTCCATGGATGGTGTATTTGATTCCATTTATCGATCTATAATATATATTTATATGATGAATATATATTATATATAAATCATGTTTACATTTTCTAATTATTTAAATCAGGATATATATAATAATATCAAGAACAACAAATCGAAACAAGTACGATAAATGAAATGAATTTACCCAAAACACTACGTTAACATGGAATTTACCAAAAACGGGTAATATAATGTCATAAGTGAACCATATATGATATCATAACAATGAATATGATTCTGTAATAAGTTAGTGCCATTATTTATATCATTATACAAGAGGTTAGTATACATATGAAGCATATCATACATGAGGTAAGGGATAATTATTCCAATCTCATTCTTGTCCAAGATTGTTTATTTGTAAGTATTTACTAGGGTTATCTTTATCATCCATGTCCATATGTTCTCAAAATTTTTTCAAAAATGTTTAATTTTTTTCATGTATGTTTAATGTAATTTTTACCCTTTTTGACTTTTACCACATCGTATGGATGGAATCTTCCTTTTGTTTACAATACGAGGTACTTTTGACTTTTCCGACAAAAGTACGAGAAGAATGTTTTTTTAACTTATATGGAATGAATGGAATTTTTCATAATGTGTAATTTTCATGATTATTATTCCACAAGGTTTCATGTAAATTTTCAATAAAATCATTTTCTTTTAAAACTTTGTTTCCTTTTTTTAAAATAAAATGAATTTTAAGAAAAAAAGGATATTTTTGTCAAGAAATAATTTCAAGTGTTTTATCAAAACTATTTTCCATATAAAATGAAATTATTTAGAATGATTATGTTTTAAGTATAATGTTTCTATGATTTAAATGGTTTCAATTTTCTAATGATTAAATGATATCCATTTTCTTTATATGGATTATGTTAGGATGGGAGGATGTTTATGAAACCCATTTTATTCTTTGGGTTATGATGAATGATTTATGTTTATGATGTGGCACATGTAAGAATGATTTCATTATCAGATGGGTGGGACCTATATCTCCCTCCAATGGATTGTGTAGATATTTATATCTCATGAGATAGACATGGCTGGAATGGTTTGTTAATTCGGTTCAGTGATACTAGACTGGAACAAGGATTGAACTCGATTCATTAAGGGACTTTGTCCACTAAGATGGTCTTGGTAGCAATGAAATGGCTAATATGGAAATAATATCATCTGTTTAATGGTTTTCCACTATTACATGTACTATTCCCATGCTATTTTATCATGATTGAGGTTCCATTATGATCTATTCCTTACGTACTACCATGTTTAATGTCTTTGCTAAAGATTTTGATGTTTAAACATTATGTTCATGTTTTTATGTTCAAATGTATGTGGGTTGTTTTATTTTCTCCATGCATACCCTTACTAAGAATTTGAGCTCACACTTTTTATTTTTTCTTTTCCCCTGGATATAAAGAATGGTTTTAGGTAAGAAAACCAAAGGGGAAAATCCTTATGGTAGATGTTGAAGATCATTCACCATGATTATGATATTATGTTCCGAGTTTCAAAAGACCATAAACTAATAAGGTCTTCGGGCATCTGTTTTTTTAATGTTTTATGTATTCCAAAAAAGTAAAGTAATGTATATGTATGTCAAGTTTGGGTACTTACAGCTGGTATTAGAGAAAAGGGTCAGTTAACCATTGGAAACTAGGATGTGAAAACTTTAGTGAGATCACTAGAGATATTTCTAAGGTATATCTAGGGATGTCCCTATGGTTAAGTATATGTATATGTTATAGTCCTATAATTATGGTAACAATCTTAAAATTAAACCTAAGATGTTGTATATTAAAGGTACTCCCCCTTTATTATTATGTTTTCGTAGTATGATTTTTGCCTCTCACCGTATTCTTTTTAGGTTTTAGAAAATGGCTGGAAATAGGAAGATTCAGGACAATGGAAGAATATTCTTCATGACCAACCAAATGAAATGGGATTTGGAAGTCCAAACATCGTTATTATTCCTAATCAGCAATCTCATAATATGATCAATTATCTCACCTTTGGTATGTTTCCCTGCTCAGCTAATAAGATAAATATAGAGTTTCATGATGATCATAGTGGAAAGAAAGTTCAATTTCCCTCATGTAAATCATGTGGGAAGGGGCATTAGGGTGAATATTTCAAAGGAACTGGAAGATGCTTTTGGTATGGAAAATAAGGACACATGTCCAGTAATTGCAAAGGAAACGGTTCAGTTAACACCATGGACAAGGATAATGGAATTTCTAAGACATCAATAATGGTTAAATGTTTTAAATGTGGAATGTACGGGAGTTATGAAAACTAATTCCCTAAGGGAAAGTCTCATGAATAAAATAGTCGTGTACATATGGGTAGTATTTATATTGATGATGATGAAGATACTACAAATGATATGTGAGATGAATGAATTGTTGAAGCTTGGTCAATGGTTTAAAAAGTTAGTAGAATGATTTATGTTTTTCAAGAGTTATGTTGTATAGGTAATGGTACTATGGAATAAAGATGCATCTAAGAATTATTACACTATTTTTTTCTAAAGTATTTGAAAGTAAATGTTGAATGGTACAGGTAACCCTGAAAGGTTATTCAAATATTTTTGGAATGTATATGATATGGGAATTATGAAGGGATTAGGAGAAAATGAAATGTTTGATAGTATTCAGGAGCTCATGACTGATATAAGGACAAAGTGATATCATGGTTTGAGTATATAGAAATTTTGGGATTTTGGTATGTGGAAAGAGTAAACTCTTGACAAAATTCATGTTTTCCCTAAGGTTCTATGGTAATTCATGTTTCAAAAGAATACATGATTATGGTATTCACATGTTTGGAATGTGACTAACAAGATATATCTTATGATATATGGGGGATAAATGATGGTATTCACGTGCTTCATATGTAACCTTTCAAGTAATCGTTTTCTTTATACTATGATCTTGGACCGAATTATTTTGGATAAGACTAAAGATTTGAAATCAATTATGTTCGACATAAGATAATATTGTTTAAGGATATAACCTTTTTTTAATATTATTTATAGAATGTTATAATAGTGTAGTTTTAGAAAAATAACAACCTGAAGGACGGGCGACAACCTGTCGTGTCAGACATGGTTATGGGAATCAAACCCACAACTGAAGTGCGACATGCCTTTATCGCCTACCACTGGCCTACAAGAAGTCCCTGGTTAGTAGAAACTAGTTTTATTTTATTAAGAAGTATGATATATGAATTATAAGTCCATTTTTTGGAATCTTATACGATTAACCTCACCATAGATAGTCTTATGTATATTTAATAGCATTTGCTAAACTTTTGTTTGAGACATATGCAATGACCCATAATTCTATCTCATGATCTGCTAACACTTCAAGAATCAGAAATTCAACTTAATTTCTTTAATATATGAAGTGTAAATTGTTCAAGGAATGAAGAACGATGATATTGTTCTGAAATAAAGATAGTATTTCTTCTAATTCAAAATTTTCAACTTTAGGGAAATGATCTTGAAAACCAAAAATGTTATCCTAGTACTCTCATATCCAATGAATCAGATGGTACCTTAGATCATCACAAATTTATGGCTTTGTGATTGTTGGAATTTTCATAGCCATGTTCTCTAACACTCTTCATCAGAACATGATGGTTATATTTCTCGTCCTCATCCATATTTCCACCTATGTTCTCCTATATGGAATCCCAGTGATGAGTTAATTTGGGTATTTGTTATGTTTCTAACGTTTATTTTTGAAATTATGATTTAGTATTACTTTTTATGATGTGTGTTTCTATGAATGAAATTTTCATATTTCAAACCATTTATAACCCCGACAAAGATTGAGGGCGAAATTCATTTTAAGGGGGGTTGAATGTAACAACCTGATACTTTATGAGATATATTATTTTTAATTTCATTGATATCTTCTATTATACACTACACCAATATTAGCTTGCACTATACACAACACCAAAGAGATATTTCACTACACGCATCCTTGACTTGGCTTGCATTACACATAATCACGACCTTCCTCGATAGCGTGTGTAGTACTCAATACCAGGTTTCAATAGACAATGATACATTTTAATAATATTATTATTAACTAGCCATTATGAATAGTATTAACTATTTTTTTTAATTTTATAACATTATTATTCATCTTACACATTTTCTAGAACATGGTATGAGAAAGAAATAATTTTTTTGGGTAAAATAATTATTTTTCAAAAAAGTAGTTTTGCCACCTTTTGGTGGCACACCCATATTAAATATTGTTATTGAAATGTTTAGAAGTTCAATACGGAAAAATAAAACTCTTATTGGGCATAAGGATATGGAAATTTAATTTGGATAAATTTTTCATATTATTCTGAAAACTTTCATATTTTAATGAATAGTAAAAACAAGCTATATATTAATTACAAACATCTTTTTTCATCGTAATAATTCAAACAGTTAAATTATAATATTTAATGGTTTTAAATTATAAGTACAATATATTTTTACCATTTAATATAATTTATTAAATTACAATTAATTTTACATTGAGTTCATAGGTAAAAACTTTTCAATCTTTGCTAATGTTTGAACTTTTAAAACCCGTTTCCTTAACAACGATATTAATTTTAAATTAATTACTGAAACTTCTGTGTTTTGAATTTTAAAAAATGGATTCCATATTTGAATTCAGTGCATCCAAATGATGTTAACAGGTTACTTTTATTTTTTTGATATTATGAATAGTAACTACGGTAATTTTTATTTACTGCAGTTTAAGGTATATCTACTAATTAAGGGTGAAAATAAGATTATCACATTACCCTAACACCTTCCAAAATTCGATTGGATGTTTAGAAGTAGACCCATATCACCTAAGTGTCAAAATAGATTCATTTTATGGACTTTTGACCATGAAATTAATTTAATTATTATTAAAACCAATGAATATGACAACATGTCACTCTCTTATATCTTATAAGTATAATAATTTTAATTTAGTGATACAATTCATGAAAATTAGAACATGTATCGTCTCCTGAAATATAATAATATTATCTACATAATTTTAATTTATTTTTAATTTTTACGGATTAAATAATTATCATTAAAGGTTACCAAATAGTGATGTTGAAATTATTTTATTTATTGAAATATCAAATAAATGGTTTTTTAAAATATTATAATAAATATTATATGAACTATTTATAATGATCCAAGAATTTTCTAGATAAATATGACATTTTTTTTATCTATTAAATATTTTAGTTCGAACATATCTTCTATGTGGATTTTATTTAAATTCAAATAATTCAATAGTTTCAAAATTGCCACTATTGTTATATTATAAAAATAACATAATATAAAATTGTTTAAAAATCACAAAAAAAATTATAAATTATAAATTAAAATTTATATTGTAGAAAATGTTATATATTATGCAATTATGGACAATTAAAAACACATAAGTAATTATTTTTAACAATTTAAAATTGAGAATCTTATTACCACAAATACAATTAAATAGATTAAACAAGGATAAATCAAGGTGATAAGGATTAACTGAAATTTCCAACATGTCTAAATTTTGATGGATGATGAGATAAAAACCCTATCTCATCTAATCTTATAATAGGAGTCGTTTTTTGAGGTTTTTAAGTGGGTTTTGATTTATTATAAATTAATATTCTTGAGGTTTCCAAAAGTACCCCTCTCCTCCCTTAAAAAAGGGAACCTCCTCCTTATCCTCTTCACAACACATTAAGCCTTAAAGCGCAGCCAAACCCTACCAATTTCTCTTATAAACTTCCCTAGGAACATTATGGAGGTTTTTTTCTTCTCAATAGACCAAATCTATTCCCATAAGATGAAGCTTAAAGGAGGTGCGTCGAAGAAAAGGTAATATCTTCTACCGATTATTCCATGTTTCTTCCTTCTTCAACATCCTCTTCTTTAGTAGTTTCATTGTAATGTAATACAATAAGTATCACTAATATACTGATATGATATTAAAAATATGAAACAACCCCATGTCATTTTCTATCCATCCAATGGAAAATTAAATCACCCCGCGTGCGTACGTACGGAATACAGTCTCCACGCCATGGTGTAATCAGTTTTTCCACCACCACATTACATGAATGGGTATAATGATGTAAAGAATAAATATATATGGTTATTATAACATCATACATATTCTGAGATACTATATCATCCACTCCACTTATATTCAATAATCATGGGAACGATATCATCGCTCGTGCGTACGTACACAATATCGTCTCCATGAACGCGATGAGATTATTTCCCATGATTAACCATTCAAGTATTATTATAATGTATATATAATAAATAATCATGAAATATATTACATAATATTGATACTGGATTTATGTACATATGTGTTTCATTTACTTAATTCCATTCAATTCAATAAGCAAACGAAAACAATGTTCATGCTTACGTACGACTTAATTTTCCATGAACGGAGTATTTCATTCCATTTATCGATCTATCATATATATTTATATTCTTAATATATATTATGTATAAATCATGTTGTATATTATGGAATTAATTAAATTAGGATATAAGTAATAATATCAAGAACAATAAATCGAAACACGTTTGATAAATGAAACGATTTTACCCAAAACGCTGCTTTGACATGGAATTTACAAAAGAACGGGTAATATAAAGTAATAATTGAACCATATATGATATCATAACAATGAATATGATTCTGTAATAATTCAATGAAATTATTTAAATCATTATACAGTAGTTTCAGATACATACGACTCATAGCGGACATAAGGTAATGGATAATTATTCCAATCTCATTTTTTCTGAGATTGTTTATTAGTAAGTATTTTATGGGGTTATATTTATCATCCATGTCAATATGTTCTCGAAATGTTTTCATAAAATTTTTACTTATATGAAATTTATTTTTAATGTCTTTTTTAACCTTTTTTTCTTTTACAACATCGTATGTATGGAATCTTCCTTTTGTTTACCATACGAGGAACTTTTGACTTTTCCGACACAAGTATGAGAAAAATGTATTTTTTTAACTTATACGGAATGAACATATTTTTATAGTTTCATAACACTTAATTTTAATGAATATTATTCTACAAGTTTTCATGGTTATTTTCAATAAAATCCTTTTATTTTAAAATTGTGGGGAATTTTGGGAAAAGAAAATGATTTTTAAGGAGAAAGGATATTTTCGTCAAGAATTAATTCCAAGTGTTTTATCAAAACTATTTTCCATCTAAGATGAAATTTTTTAGCATGTTTATGTTTGAAGTATAATGTATCTATGATTTACATGTTTTCACTTTTCTTATGATGAAATGATATACATTTGTTTTATATGGATTATGTTATAATGGGATGATGTTTATGAAACCCATTTTATTCTTTGGGGTATGATGAATGATTTATGTTTATGTTGTGGCACACGTAAGAATGATTTAATTATGAGATGGTTGGTACCTATATCTCTATATAATGCACTGGGTAAAGATTTATATCTCATGAGATAGACATGGCTGGAATGGTAAGTTAATCCGGTTCAGTGATAGAGGACTGGAACGAGGAGTGAATTCGATTCAATAAGGGACTTCTTCCACTAAGATGGTCTTGGAAGCAATGCCTTGGCTAATATGTAAATCATATCATGTGGTTAATGGTTTTACAAAATTACATGTTTTATTCCCATTCTATTTTATCATGGTTGATGTTCTATTATGATCTATGCCTTACAAACTACCATGTTTAGTGTCATTGCTCAAGATTTTGATGTTTAAACTTTATGTTCATGTTTTTAAGTTCAAATGTATGTGGGTTGTTTTATTTTATCCGTGCATACCCTTACTGAGAAGTTGAGATAACCCTTTTTATGTTTTCTTTTCCCAAGGATACAACGAAATGTTTTAGGTAAGAAAACTGAAGGAGAAGATCTTTATGGGAGATGTTGAAGATCTTTCACCATGATTAGGAGATTATGTTCCGAGTTTCCAAATACACTAAACTAATTTAGTCTTTGGGCGTCTGTTTTTGTAATGTATTAATATTCCACAAAAGTAATTTAATTTCTATTTACGTCAAGTATGGGTTTCTACAATGGCCATGACATATGCAAATGACTAAGTCCTCAACGAAAAACATATCTCTAAAGGGGAAATGCCTCAACCAAGTCCATATATATTTTTCTAATGAGACATACCAATGAATCAAGAGAGTATAGTGGGCCTCACCAATTACATAATAATTCCAATTCATTCCTCATATGGCTAGTAAAAAATATCTGTAAAAAAAGTGTCCCATACCACTTTTATTTATTTTAATATTAAACAAGATGAATATAAATTCATTGATAGATTATTCAGGTACATAATCTTTACAAAATCCAAAGCTTCATATACCAATTTGAAATGTTTTATTATTAATCCACAAAATAACATAAAAATATTAATCCCATACATGAAATAATTGTATTTAATTTTATATAACTAATAAAAAGGATAATGGAACACACACATGTACTCACACTATAAAATACATCATTCACATAAAAGTGAAAACCATTAAATTCTTGAAGAAATATATGCACTAAATAATCTTGAAAGTAAACCTTAAAATTAATTTTGAACCATGAGTTTATTATGAATTATAGGTGTTTTGATTCCATGCTTGATGTGTGGTCATGATTTCAGGTAGATGTGATATTTTTAATTTTAAAATAACATGGCAACATGTTATGCACATTTCTTTAAAACATGATAATAGAAATAAAAACATGTCGATAAATTTTTTTCCTTTATATATAAATTTATATATAATGTAGTACATAAGGATTCCCGTATATATATCTATACATATAAGTTTATATATATGTATATTTTATTCATAAATCTCATGATCATGGAATAAATTTATGTTTTAGCAGAAATAGTGATAAATGAAAATATCAATTGGTAGAGTTAATATGAAATCAAATTTAAACAACACACACACATATATATAATTGTAATAATGGCATAGAAATCGTACTTGGGTTTAATAATCCTTGATAAGTAGTTTGAGTTTCAATGGAACCACATGTTACACCAAAACAAATTAAATCTCACCAAAATATGAATAACTCTTGATTTGAAGTTAACAATTGTATATAAATAAATAAATATATATATTTATATAATAAAAACTTCTTGGGAATATATAGTGAGTATTCATATCACCAATTCTCATCTCATTTAACATTACATCAAATTTTCTTAATATTAATAATCCATATACTCCAAATCCCTGTCATCAACTCATGTAATTAATTTTATAAATATTGATAATTAAAAACGATATATTATGTAAATATAGAGAACACACAATTTATTAATTGATTATATGAATATTTTGATGAAATGAAAATATAAATTCTTCACATTTCTTTAGCAAATTACCCTTCACAATATATAATATTCTTAAGAAATAACTAATTATGTATCATATATAAAACTGTAAAAGTAACCTTTAAAATAAATCAATTTCAATGAAAATGGTGAACATATTATTTTTTAAAATTGAGAATTAAAATATAAATTAAAAGATGCTTATTAAAGATTCAATGGGTGTGTATGTAATTAATAAGCATAGGGACTTGTTTATATGTGATTAAGACATCTGTAATTTTAATTTACACTGATAAAATGATATGAACATTTTTTTGAATCATGGTGTTAAAATTAACCATTTCATCCAAATATATATACTTATGATATGGGGTTTTTTATAATTCTAATCATGGAATAAACTCATCTTTAACTAATACATTGAAAAATTAAAATTTCCATTTATATAATTAAATTGAGTACCCAGTAATAGTAATTCTTAATAATAAATAGAGTTTTTATGGATTATCCCATTATTCCGATACAAGTTAAATAGATATTCACCCGGAATAATTATACATAGTTTTTTATGTGTATTTATATAAATATATGTCTTTTAAAAAATATTTTGATAAAATAATAAGATATAAATATTAAAAACAATTAAATCTCATAGTAACGGTTATCTTAAGATAATATTGAATGATAAAATAGGAAAAAATAATTTTTATACTTGAATTCAAATTCATTTTCTTATTCATAATAAAAAATACATATTCGAACACAATTTTACCCTTGTAGTTTTGTAAATCCAGTTCAATATACTTAAATTAAATCATTAAAAAATGAATTCTAAAAATTGTAATATTAAAATCTGAAAAATATTTAATCAACCTTACGAATGAATAAATTAATTAAAAAAAACATATATATAAGTCCCTTAAGAAATTCAGTTGAGTAATAAACCAATAACCTGAGAGTAAAATTTATCCCACCCATTGAAATAAAAGTTATAATGGAAACAAATCCCCTACCTGAACTACAGACCATAGGTGTAAGCCTTCAGCCGTGAAAGACACACATGAATCATTTCTTGGATAGAGAGAATGGTTTTCCCCCATTGAAAATTCACAAAGAATCCATATAAAATAATGATTTCTTACTATGTTCTTAGTGACACTAACATAACATGAAAAGAAAACTGTGTATATATTTTTGGACAAAGAAAATATAAAAAGATAGCATAATAGTGATAGAAACGTTTAAAAATTGTCTCTTCATTGACATTCCAAAGAAAAAAAATCAAACTAGTACAAAAATGAAATTTTAAAATGACCAAAATATTGTATCTGATTTCATCAAGTTAAGAACATTACAAAATTAGTAATTCAAAATAGTATGTCAAATTCAGATAAGTTTCTATCAGTAGACCAACAATTGTGGTCCACAAAATTGAACATCAAAAAGGGAAAAATGATAGGCACATCTACAGACTACAATGATTCATATAGATGTGAATACTAAGATCAAAATATTATATATCACACCATTGGAGTCAAATAACAGACTTGAAACACACAATAGTCGAACCCTAATGTCGATTTGACCCTGATGATGAGACACAAACCTCATCCAACATCGGTAATATGAAACACTAAACTACCTTAGGCTTGATCCCTTGACAACTGCTTATTTCCTCTGTGGTCGTCCTATAATGGATTCATATCCTCATCTTCAAAGATTTCTCAGCCTTGTCATGGTGGAGGCCTCCTACTCATCCTATGCTCAATCTCCTGTATTCCGTGGCTAGAATGACCCTCAAAGACGATCCCCCTACCATTGTAGCCTCTCCCTCAGATGCAGACGACCCCCGTGAAGCCAGAGGTCAACTACTCCACCCATGAAAACCCTACGATTCAACCCCATTTTATTTTTGTTTTTATCATTATATATTGAATTTATTGAACAATCATTATTTCAATAAATATTATATGTATATTATTTTATGTTAAACTTTAAAATATTATAATATCTTACTTATATAACTAAATATTTTTTTAATATAATCTTATTTTATAATTTGAAACTAATTAATATATAATATTTATTTAAACTAATTTTTTCATAATTCAAATTTTATAAAATCAATTTAATCATAATTCATAATTAGAAATTAATTATTGCAACATCATTTACATTTATATATATATATATATAACATTTTGAAAATCCAAATTTGTGAAACCAAATTATTTATTAAATAATTAATAACATATGTTGAAATAGTTAATATATTTAGTATAGTCAATGTATACTGTTTTTATTAATTTAAAATATTAAATAATCATTTTATAATAAAAATATTATTCTTTCAAAAAATTCAAAACATGTTTTCAATTTAAAATAATTTTGAAGACTATAATAAATAATTATATAAGTTATAACACATAGAAAAATTAACTAAAACACATAATTTAAATTATTTTTATTTTTTTCATAGATTAATGTTTTGAAAATAATAAATCCAATTACTGCGGTGTTACACCAACCCCATGGTCACTCTATTATAACATCAAAAAATGCAGAGGTATGCTCAATAGAGACATCAATGTAGAACATACTTGGAGCGAAGGCAAAAAAGTTTCGGACAATATTGTATCCTTAACTAGAATAGAGTATGATATTTAATGCTTCTAGAATGTAAAATTTTTGGAGACCAATGGGGATGATATTGTTTGAGGGTATTCCCCTGTGATGCACTATATTAGGCCCCCTTAGCGTGCTTGGCTGAGTATGGAACCTTGGGTCTTCTTGTCTTTCTATTTTTATAAATAAATAAACAATGACGATGATGACGTTTCTTTTTTTCTCATGTTAATGTAAAATAAAATCTAATATCATTTGGATTTAAAATATATGTATTATTTATTCGTACTTTATGTATATAGAAGATATTCTACATATGAATATACCTCCCAGAATGATTTTTTATCCAAGAATTACCCTTTCCAGAAAAATCATCATCCATCACCTACAAGATGGGTCATTCTAAAACTGAATGAATAAATATTATTTACAAAAAACTACATGGTATTTAATATACTAATTTCCCTATGTAAAAAAAATCAAAGAATTGCTTTGGATATCAATTCCCATCACCAAAATTACATCAGTTCCAATAAATAGTTTAGTTGTTTCATTTTTTCACGTTCCTTCCAATTTTCTCTACTCTCAATTTTTGCATGTCCTTTCATTTGAAAATTCAATAATGTAAACCAAGATACATGGACTTTTCTGAACTCTTTTCTCATCTCTTTCCTCTTAACAATGATCATACTTTATGATTATACTACAATATATATGTCTCTTCCTTCTATGTGTTTCACATAATAAAATATTATTCATGAAACATTTATATATATGAATTCATGATGGATCAAATATCTTACATCATTTAAATTATTTTTTTACTCCTTGAAGAAATACCCAGGGATTTTTATAGTTTCTTCTAAATAATTATTTCTTAAATATTAAAAAAATAATTCACATACCTAATTGTATATAGTAGTTACCACATACAAATACCAACTTATTCAATATTGAAATATTTACATACATATTTACTGGAGTTATAATCATCACAACCACCTTCTTATCATCAGTAATTAAGTATGACATGTATTTCTATATTTAATATAATACATATCCATGTATCTAATAATCTAGAAACTCACAATATTCCTTCTATAAGTCTATCAGTTTAATACCTAGTATTATCAAGATTATTTTCTTGATAAATATAATCATGGATTAATATCCTCAAATAAATAATGTATGATATGTAAAATCAACCAGTTATTATATTTCCTTCTATAGTAGGAATCAATCACATCTTAAAATATTACTTTTATTTTCTGAATTTAGCTTCATATAAAAGGTTTAATTGAAGTACGTGGATCATATAAAACTAAATATTCTATAAATTCAACTTGATTATAGAAAATTAGATAATATTTAAAGATGATTATGTTTAAAAAATTAATGATTTATGTTATTCTGTAATAGTCCATACATCAACTGAGTGGTATAATTATTTCACTATTTTTAGGAGAATATTAAAGGATACATAATCAGATTATAGAATCCCAATAATGGTAATAACCACATAAGAGAATGTGATGCAAATAATAATAGGTTTACTATTATTTAAAATCTATCTTATAAGAACACAAGATATAATAATAATGGAATTAAGATAACAAAGATACAATACACTATCAAAGTCATCATTCATCTCTAGTATTGTACCGATCAATATCTATACTACAATTGTACCATGTTGATATCAATGATCATCTCAACTATAGACAATCAACATTGAATCATTTTTTAATAGTATGATAATTGATAATTTTAGTCACCCATCATCAGATGAAACATGATCTAGTATTCAAGTAGGGGAATAGATACATTCTTCAATTAGTTAGGACATTCTTTTGATATTTATTACATTTACTCTGTGTACTTTTTGAGTTTAATTTTAATGTTGTAATCCCTATCATCCTATTATTTTTTTCATTTTTTTCAAAATAGTCGTAATATATGATTTTATAATAATAGATTTTTTTTAATTCATGTTGAAATTCTAAATATTGATTTTTTCAACATTAGATGAACATTTATTTCACAAATGTATTGTGATTTTGAAAGAACAATTGAAATTTATAGGTGAATTTCCTCCATTTTTTTAATAATATCTTTACTTTAATATTTATAAAATGATTTATATTTTATTACCCTATGTTTTGTTTTCTCGTTATTTTATTTTAATTAACATCACCAATAAAAATAACAGTCAACTTTTTTGTATGGTTACTTGTTATTTAATATTATATATATATATATAAATTAATATGGATTAATATGGTAAATACTTTTAGTATACAGAATTTATTTTATAAAATCATTCGTTATTTATTTGATCTATTTCACTATTTTACATGTTATACATATTTGTGGGTACATATTATTCAATTATTGTACACAATAAGATAAAAAAACATCACATAATAAAAATCAACCGGGTAAGGAAATTTGATGATATGTGTATATCTATGTGTGGAGTTCAATTATGAAAAATTATGAAATAGAATGTGAGTTTTTTTGAAATTTTATAATGAACGGTGTAAGTAATGTTTAATGGAAAAAATAATTTAAAATAGATATATTTTAAAATAGAAATATTTAATGGATATAATGTAGAAATATTATCTTTGAATTAATTTCATAAATAGTTTTCAATATAGATTCATGATTTACTTATTAATTCCAATTAAAATTTTAGGCTCATGAATCTTCATAATTATTTTTATCATAAATTTAGTTCGAACTCATTTTTATTATTACTAATATTGATCTGTTGTTGTTGATCTTTTATTATTGACATTTATTACATGAATTAAATTTCTAATGAATGGAAAAAATTTATAAACTATGGAAAATTTAAATGAATATTTTTAAAAAATATAAAATTATTGATGTTTGGAAATATTATGTTTTGGAGGGTGATTTCAATGGGATTAATTATTTATATAAATTTGCACAAAAAATTTCTAAACTGATTTTATATTTTAAATTAAAAATATCATAAGAAATTATAATTTTGATAAATTTTCATAAATAATTTAATTAATGTTATAAATTAAAATTTAATATTTTTGGAGGATTACATGGTTGGTGATGATGTAGAAGGATGAATCTCATGTTGACTTAATATTAAAAAAAATTGACTAGAATCCTAAGAAAATGAGAACTGCATTTTCTATTATAAATGATTATCTATAAAATTGGGATGAGATAATTTTTTTTTGTCAATGCGGGATAAAGCACTTTAGAAGAATTACATACCATGTATCTACATCTATTAATGTAAAAAATATATATTTCCAAATAATATCGAATATTCTCCATGTGAAGAACTAAACAAGGTATTTTATCAATATCCCTTATAACAAATATATAATTACTAAAAAAATCATGAAGATAATAATTATCCCAAAAAATAACTCATCAATTTTTAAAAAGTTGATATAATTATATTTACATTATAAAATATGATACTCAATTAGTATTGTGAACTACGTTAATAAAACTCAATACCTCACATTTCATATAATTAATAACCATTGGGGCCTCGTTTTTTATTTCAACTAGTAGAAAATATATTCTAAATTTAATTTATTTATGGTACTTCTCTTCATCATTGAGTTCTTTTATAACTTTATCTTCATAGGGATAAATGAATTGAAGTTAGAGATCTCCTCATGCCTCCCACATTTTTTATGGTGTGTTAAACAATGTGATCTCATTGTGTGGGAGATACAAAAATACACAAGGTGTTTAAGAATGTAATTGTATACAAGGTTAGTGTTATTTGTTTTTCTAATTTGTAATTTTATATTTTTAATTAATTTTATTCTTTGTTTTGATACATTTGAAAGAAAATTTTTTATTTCATTTTATATGTTTTTAATTATATATGTGTGACTTTTGATGTTGTGATTGAATAAGAATGTAATTCATTTTGTTTGTAAAAAAATATTTTTTAGATTCCTTTGTAAATCCTTTGAACATGGTTATACATTAAGACATCAATAAATTATTTTTATGTCATGAATTAGTTAAACATGTATCATTTTAGAGGTATAATGGGTTACCATTATCAGATTTATCCATCTACTAAAAATTTATAATAGAAAATCAAAATAATTTAAAAACAAGGAATATTCAAATTTCTGTATAAACCATGCAATTAATTTATGCTAAATTCTATTTTTTTATCTTCCATCATTTGGTGGTTAAATTTTTATGGATATTGTTTTTCAATTAATTTCAATTGTATAAATAATTAAGATAGGTTCATTTTAATTCATTTTACCATGCTAGAATGAAATGGAACTTTTGACCATTTTGTCCACTTGTCCCCTCCAATATCACATTTAAAACTGAACATTGCTCAATAATATTGTTATAAAATAACAACTGGTAGGTGAATTAATATTTAAAAATAATGTCATGTGATTTTTGTGACACCATTAGATTTTATAAAATATTTTTATTCAATTATTTTTAATTTCTTTGATATATTTTTGGTCATGCAACACCGAGTTTTAAAGAACCATAATATACAAGTAATATTATTATTTAAACATGAACATATAAATATTATATTAAAATTTTAGATTTTAGTATAGAATAAAAACATTTTCAAAATTATTTATATTATTTTTAGATAATTAAAATATATATATAATGAAGTACTTCATTTTTTCTAATGTATATATTAGCATAAAAAATACATGATTCTTAAAAAATTATTTTTATTGCATTTAATTAACAAATAATAAAATTAATTTCCTTATAGTTTTAGAAAAAAGACTTGACTCATTTAATCTCATTTGTAAAAATAAAAATTCAAAAATTAGTAGAGGGTAATTTATGAATATTTTTTAAAAGTATAATTTATCATTAAATAGTAATAACACTGATTTTATTAAAAATGATTATTTCAGTTTAAATAATTTAAAATATATATATTATTTAAAGTTAGTTTTAAAAATAATTATTTTTTAATAATATTTATCAAAACAATTTATTTCATTGGAGTAATTTCATACTGAAGGTTCATATTAAAAAATTATATAATTATGATAAATGTATCTTTGGAAAACAACCTTTTCATATTGTATGAAGGATTAATATTAAATTAATTTTTTTACATTAGTTAAAAGAATTTTTTAAATATATTCCATATTTGGGGTCAGTGTAATTAATTTTATATAATGAGTAGAAATTGTTTTTTTCATAATTAATAGTAAAAACTGTAAAAATCAATTATCACAATTAAGGATACAATGGGTTTATTTGGTTTTAATCTATGACATTAAGGGTTAAATTAACATAAAATCATTTACATCTCAAATTATATTTTAATATATATAAATAATCTCATATAATTTTAGATAATTAGTCTTTTGGATACTCTTTAAATGTCAATATCATTGTTACACTGTATTTATTGTTTCAATAATTCCATTTGTGTCCTCCACTATAATTATAAAACTCCCTCACCTTTCCTCTCCTCTTCTGACATAAATAACCATTTTTTTCGGATGACACCAACCCAAATTTCTTCCTTAATTTAATAAATACATCAATGTGTCTTTATGTTGATTATGAAACCATGTAGTGAAATATTTATGTGTAAACAGAAAAGTTTAATTTGAAAAAGAGGTTTTTTCCTTAACTACGAATTTCCATTTTATTTTTTATCAAACTAAAAAAAATGATATTTAAAAATCGTTATATAATAACATAAGTATCACAAATTTTTTATAATTTATTATGTTAATTTATTTAACTAAAAATATTTCCTCTCCCATTAAGTTGAGAATGAACCCTCCAAATGTATGTACATCAGACTAACGGCTCACAGACCAATATAGTTATTTTTCCTTCATCACCTCTCACAACTAGATATAATTATGGATTTAACACACACACACACACAAACATATATATATATATATATATGATATTTTTTTTTAGTATTTTTAATTGTTAATTTTTAAATACCCAAATACCTTCTTACTTTCCATTCTGTGAGATTAGGATAACATCCCTGTTGTGTATGGAAGACTTCATCCTCATGAAGTGATGTGATTCATTTTTCACATCTGATTTACAAGGAAGGTAATAAACAAGGTATTTAATAAACATAAATTATGTATATAAAATAAAAATTAATATACAATGGTGATATATTATTTTCAATATTTTAATTTTTTTGTCGATAAAATGGAGAAAACATTCCTCCAAATATACAACATTCCGTCTCTATGGACATTGTAATTCATTTTCTATCTATAAAATTAATGGATTTTATTAAATACTTATATAGTGGTTATATATGTAAATTATATAATGTTTAAAATTATGTATTTTGTTCTTTCATGATCAAATTAATAGGACCAAAAATCACAAACCAAAATAGGCATGAAAATTGTTGTTATTATTACCCGAAACATGATTTTAACAAGAAATTCTTAATAAATGCTTAATAAAAGGAAATAAGTATATAATAAATGGAATTAATGATATGAGTAGGTTTTTATAATAAATTTAAAATAAACGTATATGTATTATATATGAATTTTGACATTTTACTATGGAATTCGAGACTTATGGTTAAGGATTTTCATCTCACATTAATTTAAGAAGGACAGATGCCTTATACACCACGTGAATATTTTTGTGTGTGTGTATACTAAACATGCATGCCATTTATGATCAATATAATTATAATTATAGATTATTAATATCCATATAATTTTCTTTCCTTTATGGGGCTTATGATTCAGAAATACCAATGTGGTAATGGTTTTATATTTCGATCTCATTGTTTATCGAGATAGTTTTTGATTATTCATCCAATGACTAGATATTATGATCCAACTCATAAGATACTAATTAATTTTCCTATCATTTGTTAATTTGAGGAAATAATTATTTTCCTTTAACTTTATATCTTTCAATATACTCATGATTCTAAAATAATGATTTCCTTGAAAACTATATTATATTTTTCTCTTTGGTCGAAAACCCATTTCCTTAAATTCAATATTTTATATAAAATGTTTTAATGAAAAAACTACCACTATAAAATTATTTTTAATGAAAATTGTATTCATGTTAAAATTATAACAAAATTATTACAATGTAATCTTCTTAGAAATTTCTAAATTAGGTATTTTATTACTTGTTTTATAAACTATAGAATAAATATTTGTATTACTAGGTGTGGAATGTAAAAAAAATCCACCATCATAAGCACTATATTATATGAAGCTTCCATTTCATGTTTTAAATTTGATTTTAAAAATAAAATTTTCCATTCATATTTGGAATATTATTAGATTTTAATGAAATGATTTAAATTGAAAATAATATTTTACACAATAATTTTATTTTGATATTTTATTTTATATTAACTCATAAATGAAAAAAGAACATTTGGTGTTACTTATAGCTTGAAAAGGGAATCCCTGAGAGTGAAATTTTCAAACACTCCACACTCGAGAACCCCCTTCTCCACAAAGTGGTCTTCTAGTGAAGCCTCAGCTGGGAAGTAGTAGTTGCTAGCCGAGATGACATTGCATCCCATGGGGTTACACCTCAATCGGCAATGAATTTGGTGTTACTTATATTTTACAGAACATGTGATACAATGGTACAATAATTATTATTTATTTGAATGTTTTATGATTATGACTAATATTAGGATTAAAATATATTTATGAAATGTGTTATTTTTCCAAGGAAATGATATACTGCATTGATAAAAATTTTATGAAAGTTTTTTCTTTTCATTATGTTATGGTATGTCTAAAAGTTTATGAACTCCATTTAGTTTTTAGGGGTTTTGATATGACTATTGTTTTATAATATTTTTTAAAAATAAGGAATAAATTATATTTCATTTGGAAACCATATCTACCTCCAATTTATTCTATAATGATTTATATCTAATCAATTCGTGATTAGAAAAAGATAATCTGATTGATCTAATATGGGAAACATGATGATGTGTGTCATCCACTATTGGAAATAGTTTATGATTCCTATTTTTTTATGAAATGGTAATAATTTATTGATTTATGTTCAATTATGATTTTATGGTCTCAATTGACAACCATGGAATATGAATTAAATTATATTCATATGATGGTGCCACACATATATGACTTGAACATTTGATTGATGATTGATTTTTGATGATTTTTTACTATTATGGACCATTTCTATTCACATGATCATGTTTTATTCCATGTATAGTTTTTATAATCCATGATATATTACATATAAATATTTTATTTTATATTCATAAGATCATACACATATTCTTATCTTATGATTTTATATGATCATTAGGTGATATCTTTTTAGATTTACACATATTTGGATTTTGTGCTCAACTTTTCTTATATTTTTTTCTCTGTTTTGAATAATGTTTTATGTTGGTAATATTTATGAATTTTACTTAGTAATAATATTAATAGTTTATATATTTAAGGTTTTTCATGAAATAATAAGTTTTGTTTACTATCACCAAAGAAACTAATCTTTTACAATCATGTATCATGTATTTGTAAAATATATTTAATATTCATATATTATAAATAAATATATAAGTATGAAAATAATAGGTCATTATAGTTGGTTTTACTGATATTTTCAATTAATATTTGAAAAAAATTGAGAATCAATTTTTGACAAGCATTAGGATAAATCAATGTATAATATAGAATTATAATGATTTATTAATGAATATTATATGATTTTTTCATAGAAATATTTTTTTTATTGATACTACTCTTTTATTTGGATTGTGAACAAGTATACCTAGTGGTAATAAATTCAAAAAGGTATGTCAGGCATGACATGATTGTCACTTCATACATGATAATTGACCTTACAGTGCACATAGTTTTCAATTCTCAAGGATTATTCTTTGTATAGTTCACATTCTCATTATGCAATAATATAAAATTTATCAATATATGATGATCATGGGTGAAAAATGTTAAAAATATGATTTCAAATATTTAAAATAATGTATCATTGATGAAATGGTCATTATAGATTCTTCTCATTTGGGAAGTGAAGTAGATTAGTGGTGACATCGTTTCAATAACATGAGGGAATTGGATGAAATTAAATATATTGAGTAGGTTGTGTTTTAGATTTTATTTAGATATGTAATATCATTAAATTATTCTTTTAACTATGGAGAGGGAATTCCATAAGTTAGTGCAAATAGATGATGTATCTATTTCAATATTTGAGGGAAATATTTCAAGGCATTAGAGTAATGATTCTCGAATTATCACCCAACACAATTTAATGATGATAATTTATTTGGTTTCATAAAATTGATTATCCTAAGGGTATTCTATAAAATAGACATTAGGATATGTGAAGAAATTACCCAATGTGTACTCAAGGTAGATATGTAAATTGGATATTCCTTTAATTTTCTTGGTTTTGGAATTAAAGGGAATATCATGTCTCCTGAAAACTCAAATAAATCATATGGTGGAATGAATATATAGTCATCTATAATACTACCAATGTAGTTATATACACCAAAATAATTTTCTAAATGGATATTGGGGGTGGTTAAAATGTGGAATAGAAGTTATTATGTCCCATGAATGTTGACATACAATGAATGGGATGGTTATTTAAATGGAGGTTAAAAGGATTCAATCTAATGCACAATATACTATCAAATTATTCAAATTAATGTAGAATGGGAATTATTCCAACTAGTGATAAAATATGATTGTTTTTATGATAATCTTAAATAGTATTCTACGACCAATGATAAAAGGAAATATCATTTGATAACGACTGGGTTATGAGAATGATGTGGTGATAGGTACACTTATAATCCAATGAAAAATTGAAAATGTTTTATTTGATTATTGATTTAACAAATATTTTATTTATAATGAATTTATAAATGTTAATTAATTAAGAAATCAATGAATATATATTGAGTTAGCATTATGAAAATCTAAAATGTATGATGGCCACAAACCATGTATATAGTTCTTCTCTCATTGATGTTTTTAGGGAAATATCCCTGAAAATCATGGTCTTCATTACGTAGATAAACTGGAATTGATTAATGAAATGGATTGCCATTACCTATATGGCCCTCATAGAAAATGTGTTGTAGGGGAGATCACATTTAATAATCCAAAAGAACATAAAAACATTTATGGTTGTGAGAATGAATTCAAAATTCCAATGTGTACCATTTATACCTTATGTGTCTTTATTCCTATAAAAGAAGTATATATTTAATAAATGGTTGGGGAGAGACATAAAATTGAAGACATGAATATTCTTATATAGAATGTTGATGTTTTTACATAAGGACTACTTATCATTCCACAAAATAGTGATGGTGTGTTCTCATTAGCACATATACAAAGTGTTTCCCCCATTTCAAAGATTCCACATAGAATGTCACCAATTTAGTTGTAAGAATTAAGGAAGAAACTCAATGAGAATATTGAAAAATGATTTATACTCCATAATGCATCACTGTGGGGTGAAACTTTTTTCATTGATAATAAGAATGATGGATAAATGTGATTCTATATTGATTATTGAGAACATAATGAGATCCTAATCAAGAACAAGTATACTCTTCCCCATATTGATGACATTTGTTTTCAAATATATTTATATTAATACATATCCATGACTTATAATTTTTTTGGATATCATTATATGTGGTTATAGAAGGATAATATACCTAATACCACATTCCATACAAGGTACGAACACAATAAATATATTGTGATGCCCTTTTAGTCTTACTATTTCAACTATTATCTTCATTTCTATAAAGATTATTGTCCTCAATGATTAACTTGATCATTTTAAGGTATTGTTTATAGATGATATTCTCATCTACCCAAAATGAAATTAATAGTATGAATATCACATTATAATTTTGTAGAGGACACTAAAGAGGGAGAAATTATATGATAAATTTACAATATTTGAATTTTAGCCATAAAATAATGCATTTTTGGGACATTTAACATCAAGAGAGGGGATATCAAGGGATTAATGAAAAATAGAGTCTATTGAACATTGGGCAATACCAACCATGGTAACTGATATCCACGGTTTTCGTGATTTAGTATTATCATATCATTAATTTTTTGGGATTTTATTCCGAATATCTAGTCCACATGATATGTTATCTTAGAAGGGAGTAATGTTCCTCTATAAAAATTAATTTGAGGTAAAATTCATGTAATTTAAGTGAGTATTGGTGTATTTTTATGTTTATACATTACCCTGTAGTTGAGAAGGATTCATTGTCAATAATAAGTCATCCAAGAAGGGGTTAGTATGTTTTCTCAGGGAAAATTTCGTTGTTATGGAATATGCCTCACATAAATTGAGGGTTCCTGAGAAACATTACTCAGATCATGAGTTATATATTATAATGGTAATTTTTAAATCATTTATATGGATGCATTATCTACATAAAAAAGGTGTGATATATATACTGATCACAAATTAATAATATATATATTTTCAAATAAGCAGTTGAACATGAACTATATATAGTGATTATAGAAGATTAAATATTTTTAATTATCAATATATTACCACACATTGAAATATATTAAGGAGGATGATTCTTTGTTTGGAAAGAATAACTATATCCTATCCATGATTTGGATCAAAAATGATCCATTACAACATGATCTAAAAAGGATAGATCTTGATATCCGTATACAAGGTGATAAATCATATCTTTCACAAATTACTTTACTACCGTCTCTCTAGGTGAATCTTATTAAGGCATAGAGGGATGATGCGGACCTGAAAAATATGGTGAGAACTTTTCTTGAGTTAAAATATTATTTTGATGGAGCGATAAGGTTCATGAGTTGTGTATGTATTCATTCTATACTATATTTGGAGAAGGATTTCATCAAAATGGATCATAATTCATCATCCTATACTCATCATAGATTTATAAATAGGTATAGAGATTTTAAATAGTATTATGGTAGGATGGAATGAATAGAGAAACCATAGATATTGTATCTTGGTTCTTGGTATCAATTTTTGTTAAGGTTGGGAGGGAAAATTCTATGGGGATATTTCCACCATTACACATATCGGAATTGAAATTTGATAAACTCTCCATGGTTTTGTTATCTTTCCCTAAAATGAATCTAAAGGAAAAAATTCTATATTTTTTATAGTTGACTACCATAATAATTTATCACAATTCATACCCATAAATGAAAATATATCTATATATTTGTCTTCCAGGATACAAAGTAATAAAGCAGGAAGGTTTCAAAGAGTACTTCTTTCTATTGGATCAGATCAAAAGCATAATATTTCCTTGATTTTTATAAGTATTTAGTAGGATATGGATATAATTTTTAGTACTATCACTCCATATCATCCTCAATCTTATGGAATTTTTTAATATTATAATTAAAACTCTAGAGGATATTCTAAGATCATATTCTACTGATTTCAATGTCGTTTGGAGTCAATACATTCCTTTATTCAGGTTTTCATACGATAATAGCCTTCACTTAATAACTAATATAACATTTTATGAATCCCTATATGGAAAGAAGTATATATATCTTACATGAATGACTTAATTTAGAGAAATCAGTCTGTTGGGATATGAGAATGATGATGAAATAGTAGTGAAGGTTAGATCTATTAAACAACACATAAGGGTTGCATAATGTCAAAATTATTCATTTTCTTACTATGTTTTCTTGATATGGAATTATAAGTTTCTAAAGATGTCTTTATTTAGATAAATACCTAGAATAATGTCAGGATATTTACAAATAAATGAATAATAATCCTTTGGTATATTATCCCATTTAATATTCTTGATTGAGGAGGGATAGATTCTAATCCCTTGCCACTTCCTATTAACCTATTTCAAGTTAAAAATATGACAATGTATGTCTCATAAGGAATAAAAAAATGTTCCATGACCTCATCTTAACTCATTGGTATTAACACTGGGAAATGATCTCTCATATTGGAAAAAATTATGGTAATTCGGTAATGTACCTGAAATGTGCTATGAAATAAGACCACTCAAATAGTTGATTTTTTAGGGAGAAACTACCTTCTAAAGAAAACGTCTTGGGAACTTGAGGATGAAATGAGGTAGAATTATCCTCCATTTTTTACCAAACTAACATAATTTAAAAGGATAAATTCATTTTATAGAGTTTATAATGTACCACCATAGTATTCATTGAAATATTTGTTGTCCAATTTACTTTATTTCCATCGATAGATTGTGTTATATGCAACACTGACTTTTAAAAAACAATGATATACTATTATGGTTTTTATTTAAAAATGAACATTACAACTATACCATATTTTTTTTGAGATTGGTATGAATAATTAAAATTTTAAAATTAAGAAAAAAAATTATATTAATAATATGTATTATAAATATGTACTTAATTTTTAGTAAAAACATTATATTCTTCATAAATGACTATTTATATATAAAATAATTTTTATTTCATTTTGTGAAAAAATAATAAAATTATATTTTGAAACTTATTGAAAGTATATATTAAAAAATTAATTTCATTTTAGAAATTAATATTTCAAAATTAAATTTCTGTTAAAATATGTCCATTTTCTAAAAAGATTAATTTTTTTGTGAATAATGAAAAATATAGATTTTTAATAAAAAACTAGATTTTAAATTAATTAATAAACATGATCCTTTTTATGGATTATTTGAAATTAAAATAAACAAAATTAAATCTTTTTAATCAAATTTAGGTTATTTTAATTTAGTTCATTTTGTATATTAAAACAAGATATACATATAGAAAATTTCCTTATGGAAATATGCTTTTTCTTCACTTCTGCAAGTTTAGTTTTTAATTAAATTTTTGGAATTATTTTATTGATATTTGGAATAATGGATTAAATATATTGAATTGGTATCATTAAAATAATATACTATGATAAGCATTATTTTTTCTCAAAATCATCATTAAAAACATTAAAAAAATAATTACTCTGGTAGAGGTTAAATAAAGTTTACCGGAGGTTAAACTAAAAATGTTAGTGGTTTTATGACATATAAACCTTTCTAACCCCGATTGGTTGAGAATTTTTAGACTATATTTATTTTAAGGTTAGATAATAATCCATATTATATTATTATGTCATATGGAATGCATGGTTATACATTATTCTTTTAATAAATTCCATGCATGTCATATATCGTACTTTTAAAAGGTAACCCCCTTTCCTGTCATCTTCACACTTCCGAACCAGTTTTATTTATACATTAAATTCTCAAATGACTTGTATAGTTCACACCACACTTCTTGGAGACTTTATTTTTATTATGTAACCCTCCAAATAAGTCTTTTTGTTCAAACCTACTAGGGTTCTTTGAGGAAGAGGATCAATCCTTAACTGTGTGTTTTAATTTTGTTTAATCCTATAACAACATAAAATACTCTTTATACATGATATTATAATAATATAATTATCTCAAATATATATATGTGTTATTATATTAATTCAATGATCTAAATCTATCTATTCTTTTATAATGTGGGAAATGATACCATCGATCACGTGTACATCTTACAACATTGTCTTGATCTTATGTAGATCATTTTCAATCACCACCACTAATAGGAAAATATTAACATTTATTTAACATATTTACTTGATATATATGAAATAATTATACTTTTTCAATTCTAATATGATATATATATAATTTCTATCTTTCAAAATCATTGAAATTGTATTGTTTCACTCGTCTGTATGACAAACTATCACCTTATGAAGGGATGCGATTCATTTTTTATATATGAATTACATGGAAGGTAATAATTATTAATTTATTAAATATTATATATATATATAAAATAAGAATTACTCTATAAATTTGATACATCATTTACCTTCATTTTTTTCTATCCATTGAGAAAATATACAGAACATTCACGTGTACATATGTCCTTCCATATCCATTAATTGTGTAATTCATTTTCTCAAACTAACATTTATGTATTACTCAATATAAATATATAATTAATTTATATTATATTGATATCATGTTTAATATTATGGATATGGTGGAACCATGATCGATGTAAATGGACAAAAAACAACAACACAAAAACATACATGAAAAAGGAAGTAGTTATCTAAAATGTGATTTTTAAGATAAATTGAAAATAAATGTGTATTAAATTTTTTCAATTTCATAATATATTCTAGGGAACATATTAATATGGTTCTAAAATATATTTATCATAACATTATATTTATTATACAGGGTTTTTGAATTGGCATGAAGGAAGTCAAACCTTAATATAAGCGACTTTCATCTCACTTTTATTTTTGTTTGAAAGATGCCTTAACACTTGTTTTTTGTGTGTGGTGTATATTCTTACCATTATTGTATTTTATGTTACATATTAAAATAATTAATTGGATATATATATATATATATATATATTCAACTAATATTCTTTTATTGATGGGACTTATGATTCAAATGATACCAAAGTGGCAATGGTTTTATGCCACAATCTCATTTCTAACTAAATTTTTTATGATTATGCTTATTATGATGAGATATTATAAACCATCTCTCACAAAACCAATAAAATTTACTCTCTTATTTAAATTAAATGTCTTCATTTCACTTTAACTTATTTATTTACTATAGATTCAAATATATTAGTTTTATGATGAAACTCAATTAATTTATCTCATCGACTGAAGACACTTTCTCCCCCACCAATGTTTGTGTTTTCAAAAAAAATTTACAATTCTTTTACCATTTTCATTTATTTATTACATGAATTTATACAAATGAATATATTTTTGAAATATAATTTAAAAGGAATATTCTTATCATTTTCTATACAATTTAGTTTTACCTTTTTACAAAAAATGTGAAATGTGTTTTTTTAATGTGAAAAACATGAATGAAATATTATGCCAAACTGACAACCTAATTATTTGAAGCATCAAATAAATGTTTTAAAGGATAATTTAAAAATAAATATTTCATTATTAAATATTTTTCTTATATTTTATATAAATTTGTTCATATGAAAATTTTATTTTTCACAGTAAAATTTTAATATACTTTTTTTTAATTTCTATAAATAAACAACAATAAAAATTTGGTGTAGATTATTATATATTAGTGAAATGATCCAATGTTACTATACTTATTATATATTTGGATACATAAAATTTATGATCATTATTATTTTAAAATTTTTTTTACCAAAAGCATTCATTTTCTATATTTTAGGATATGATGAATTGATAGAATGTTTATGAAAGATGTTTATTTTCAATTGGTTATCCTCTGATGAAATTTTTATGAAACCCATTTCAAATTTCATGTGTTATGTATTTAAGAACGTTTTATTATCTTTTGAAAAAAATTGTATTAATTATGTGATGGTTGGGAACTATACCCCCCTCCAATTAAATGGTTAATGATTTATATATAATGAGAAAATGATGGGAAATAAGGTGATGTGATTTAACTGCTATTGGAAATTTAATGATGTTTTTGATCCACAATGTTAAAAAAGTGAGGGTGTCTGATCCTTTATGAATCGGTAAATAGGTTTTGATCCTAGATCCATTATGATATTATGGTCTATGATTCTAGCATTGAAAAATGAAAAGGTTTCTATACTGATGACAGTGAAACACTTACCTAACCTGAACTTATGGTTCATGATTCATTTATGATGATTTATCATGTTTATGTTTATTATATTATGAAATGATAATTATTTTTTACAGGGAACATTTTTATGATCCATTATACATTAGTTATCAGCATTTTATTTTTTATTCATCATCTCAAACCATTATTCTTTTATTATGCATTGATATGATCATTAGTTGATTTCTTCCATGTTTACCATTACTGGGAGTCTAATCTCACCCTTTATTAAGATTAATATCCCTAGGATATGAATACATGTTTATAAAATGAATATATATGAATATTACTAAGTAGGAAGATCTGTATGTGAGATATTGATGATATTTCATTAAATAATAAGATTATGCATCCGGTTTCTAATGACACTAAACTTTTACTGCCCCCAGGCATGTATTTATCAAATACAATTAATATCCATATATTATTATGTAAAATCTATTTATGAATATAATAGTTCATTATATTTTTTTCTATTATTTTCTTTTTAAAAAATTAATCCTTCTACTATAAAAATTTTGAGCCCTTCTTAATGATCAAACTATTTTCATTGCAATGAGTATCATTCTATATATTGTAAAATCAGATTATGTTTTTTTGGATAAATTCATTCAGGATTGTTTTATAGAATAATAGTACAAAAAATATACTATTTAATAATACAGAAATAATATCCCACAACAAATAGTGACTTAAGAAACATGCAATCTGGTAAACAAGGAGGTGGACATTCTATATACCAATGTAAAAGAATCAAACATGCACATTAATTTTTTAAGAACATCTATAATTTCTCCTAGATTTTTCGTTTTTATTGATCATGACACACCCAGAATCCATCCCTTTATATCACCATGATTTTTTATTAAATTACCACACATTTTATTTTATTAAATAATAAAATTATATATAAGAAGAAACCTTATAAGAATCACATTATCAATCATATCATAAAACTCATTTCATTTTATAAGAATATTTATTTTTTTATATTTTTGTTAATTTTAATTTCTTCAATAATCCCTACTATTATAGTTTTTATTATTAAAATGTCTTATAAATTCTTCAATTAATCCCCTAATGATTCTGTAGAGAAAAAAATGGTCTACCCTATTGTATCAGTTATGCAAATATCATATTTAATTGTATGCATCATGGTAGAAAAGTAAACAATGGATTCTGGATAATGGTTTCACTTATTATAAGATGATAATTAAATATCTCATAATAGAGTGAACTATACAATAGATTGATTTGTTTTATTTTTGAATAATTTGGGACATAATTTCACTAGATTTATCATGTTTATAATTGGCTAAGAGGTCCTAAAATGAATATTTTTATTTCTAGTTGATGTCCTTAGTCATAATATTCTTATTGGAGTCGTTTATGTGACCCAATACATATAGTGTTTTCTAATAATAATACTTTTATTATCTAAGGATGTGATGACTCAATAAGTTTTCTTTAAATTCACACAAAGGTGAATATATACCTCAATTTTTTTTATATTAGTTTATTAAATTCACGGAATATTAAAACAACTTATGGTATAATGGAAAATTAAAATTGAGCCAGAAATATATGGATGACTTGGTAAGGAATAATTGAGAAAGAAACATCCCTATGATCACATATATTTATAGTGACATTTTTAATAATTTTGAACAGGGGATAACAATTTTAAAGACTTTCTAGACAAATAAGGATAAACCAATATGGTTTCATGATCTATTATTTGGGAATCTTTTTGGGGATATGATATCTAAATAAATGGATGATAATCAAAATTATATCTTTTTATTAATTTTTATAGAATGATAACATGCCTATGGTTAATACCAAAAAATACAATGTGTTTGAATTTATTACATGGTATCGATGGTTAGTGAGGAATACGATTTATCAGAGAGTTAGAATATTATGAATGAATAATTGTATAAAATTCACATAAAATAAAATAAAATAATATTTGGAAATTCATAGAATTTAGTATCATGTTTTAGTTATAGGGACGCTTCACAAAAATGACGAGTCATTCAAAGGAGGTACTTAATTATAAATAACATGGATCAAAAAATTTATTTTCATATTTTATTATAGATACATACTTGATAATCATGAGGATCTATTATGTTTATGCCTTCAGTAGTTTCATGTTTTATCTTATATAATTAAATACCTCATTTTGAGTTGTCATATCATAATAATTTGACACACCAATAAATTTGAATGTTTTAATGGAAATGATTTATTCTCAATAATAATGAAATGAATATCTGAGGATTATTAAGATCAAAGAATTTATCATTGAAACTTTTCAAAATAGAATGTATAAAAATTACTCTACAAAAGTATTTACAATATTATTGAAATCCAAAATTTAATAGTTATATAAAATGAGTTGTGCTAGAAAATTGGTGAGGTAAATTATCAATAATTTAGTGGTGAAATGAAGGATGATAGTGATGTTGGAATGATTAGATTTCAAGAATTAATGGAGATGTAAATGAATCAATTGATGACATCGGAAATAAAAAAATAAATATTTTTTCATATCACCAAAGGGAATTGAGAGTATATATGAAATCTCTAAATAAAATATATATTTTGATAAAACTGTTCTTATTACTAATCAATGAAGGAAGTCTTAGTAGAAAGCCTCACTTATAAGACTAGTGGATCATAAAAAAATGGATACAACTGTCATGAGTTGGATCAAGTATATTGATGAATAACATTATCAAATATAAAATAAATAAATATAGCAATCCAGTCAAAGTATGAAGTGAATGAAAGTCAACATAACATGGTGTGTATTATATAATAAACAAAACAACTGTAGTAATGTGGCACAGAATAACACATTACTATATTTCAAGTGATAATCCAAAATTCAACTTATTGACATCTAGGAGAAAATTTTACTCATATCCTCATTGGAGACTACATTAAAATTTTATCTCTTGTACTCAAAATAGAATTCAATGTCTATTAAAAGTATATAAAGTCTACATTAATCCTTATACTATTGGATGTGTATTTTAAATTTAATAATCATATATATTTCTTATAATTAATTATTGGAAAAATGTTTGATGGTTGGATAATAAATTATATGGATTAAAACATGATCTAGATATTTGGTACACATAACCTGATAAATATTTTATAATTGATAAATTTATAATAGGAGTTACTCAAAATTTATACATCAAAATAAATTAACATATAAAAATATTTTGGATCATATGTGTAGAGGATATAATGTTTACATGAATAGAAGTGTTATATAAAAAGCTATATTGACATTTAATGGGGTGAATATTAGGGATTTAAATTTTTAGAGAGCAGACAATTTCTTTTTCATGTAGGTGACTGAAAGATAAAATGGAATATGATTTTCTAAAAAAATATCATAAGGAAATAACCACAAGGATTAAAATAGTTAAATAAAATCCAATGGTACCTCTAATGGATACCTGAAGAAATTTTTCATATGATAGGGTTAGAGAGTATGTTAGTGTGACCGAGTATATATAAATTATTAAGAGGCCACAATACAGAAAAAACATGACGAGGTATTGTTTATAAAATAAGGTAATGAGAAAATTTACAAATTATACAAAGAAGATTCACATATCATTTGTTAATATGATACTATGATATATTAGTCATGTAATTAACCAAGTGGTTATAAATAAAATTCCCCTTTTTATTAAACTTAATGTATTATTATATAATATTGTTATAGGAATCACCAACACTTATCTTTTCATTACATCATATTTTATTTAAACATCTATACAATATCATTACCAATGAAAAAATAACCATATGATTAGTATAAATATAGGGTTTTAATAAATCCAATTAACAGATACAAAGAAGTAATGGAATCACCCAAGTAGAATTATACACTATAAATCCCATTTATCAGTGATTCTAAGGGAGATATAAATTATGGGGTTCGGAATGGTCTAATCCCAAGGTGATATCCCACAACTAAAGCATGAGAAAACTTATTTATAGGAGAAGATCAAGATCATCGAGATAAGGACCCAAACTATCTTCGCCGAACAGCCAAATCAATGTCCCACCATTGAGAACTTTACCCTTAGGGTGCTTACTGTTGTTTTAAATGGATATAAAAAGACACCTTAGATATTTAATTATGTTGTATATATTAATGATTTAATTTTTATCCAACTATTTTTACTTTATGAATAATTTTTATTTTGACTTAATAACAGAAAATGTATATTTTTCATTAAAATTCATGTTCAATTAAAGAATAATCATTGATGAATTAATGAACTTCGGAAATAATTTTTTTTAAATAAAATATTATTATCAAATAATTCTTGTCAAATATAATTAGTTTTATAATTTTGATGACGAGAATGTAATTTGTATAGGGGTTCAAATAAATGTTATTGAAATAATCCCATAATTTAGAAAAACATCGAATTTTATTATAAAAGATAAAATTTTATTATTTTTAAAAAAACTATTCAGATAAAATGAATATTATTTTTTAGAATATGGTGTAATGATTATCCAAAGGTTAATGTTTCATAATTTTCTAAGACAGTCTAATTTTTAGTTAAAAATTAAATAGTGTAATAATATTGTTTGTGTTTTATGACATTTAAATGACCCATATGTGATGTAATAAGTAACATAAATGGGGTAAAAAACAAAATAAATGTTTTAATTTAAATTAATGTGAATTTTAGTTTATTATAATAATTTTATGAATCCATTAAAAATCCTCTAAGACTTATAACATATTTTATAATTTTAAAACCATTTCTTTAATAGTGTGACTCACTTCCACATAAAAAATGGTACTGTTTTATTATTTTCAGTTCTTGAACTTATAAAATAATTTAAAACACTATCATTTGGCAAAAACCGTTGGATATAACCATGGTATGGTTTATGGTTTTTTATATTTTATTACGTAGAGTCCAAAACCTAATTAATAAAGAAATCCACTCCTTTCCAATACACACCCACCCAAAATCCCATTTATCATCACTCAAACTCCTAGTGGAACATCCAAACTATGACATAAATATTTTATAGTCCTCCAAAAGCAAACCATGATTTCATGAATCCCCCCCAATGCATTTGGAGTCAAAGACTCAAGTCAATGAACCTCATCTTCCACTCTCTTCTATCATCAAAACTTATTTTATGTTTTTTTATTTTAATTTCCATGTTATTTTTTGGGATATGATATTACATACCCCCATTAATAATAATTTAACATATTTATTATTTCATCTTCCTTTAAATCTCATAAATCATCTCATTATCTTTTATGTACACCCATTAAGTAGAGAAATTTCATAAGGTTTATTTTCATTATCCATGTTTCATCATTACCTTATATAAACTATTTATAAATTTATAATGTTGTTATATTATTTTGCCAGTCCCTTTTACATTGTATTTGGTGAAAAAATAACAATAAACTTCTTTTCATCTGATCAATTTTTTTTATTTTTAATAATATTGTTATGCTGCTATAATTTCATCGTGATTCTCCATGAAAAAATAATTGAGTAATAAATGCCACATACATTTTTTCTATCAACGATAATAATATTTATGAACATATGTTAATTTATTGGAGACATAAATTTATGTATTCGGAATTCATTACAAGGGTAATTATCAATTATGTTTAATGAATCCATGTTTTATGATCTATGTGGAACACTTAATAATGAGACTGAGATAATTATGATGGATGATCCTAGATATCTCCCCAATGCACTGGGTAATGTTTGTTTTTAGGATATGTTATTCTTGGACATTAACATACCAACTTCCTTTATTTAACATCATCATACATGAGGTATTGGAAGATTTATCCTAGATTTATATTTATGATGCATTGTTTTGAGTGGTTTCCCAATTTCCCATGTTGTGATTATCATGTTATATAATTCTTTATTATTCATGTTCCTTTTATGATCCATTGATATAACATTCATCTAACATTTATTATATATTTCACATTATGTCTTGTTTAATCACTTACATGCATTTATATCTCACCCCTTTCTAATGTTTATCCCCAGGATGTCCCATGCAATTTTATGATCATTGGAATATCTTGATCATGTTAAAGTTGATTTCAATAATTTTTATCCTATTTTATTAGTTTTTATATAATATACCTAATTAAATAACATAGTTGAAATATCTTTATTTTTTTTTGAATTAATCCTAATTTTATTTAATAAATAATGTATCGTAGTGTAATAAAGATCTTGAATGTCATAGTTGGTATAGAGAAAGAGTTATAGTTAATTTGGGGTTTGGATTAGAAAACTATAGAGAAACACTTAGGAATAAGACTAAGTATAAGAAAAAACAAATAATGTTTTGTTATTAGAGAGTAATTAGATTATATAAAAATACATCCATATCTTGATACTACAAGTGGATGTGGTTCTGGGAGAAATAGACCTTCGTCGAACTACACAAAAAAGTTGTTTCAGGCCATAGTCTAGATAATCTAGTACACCAAAATGGGTCTTACTGTGCAACTATTATGAAACTCTTGGGGGATATGCTTTGGTAAATTCACAATCTCAATACTTACTGTTATTACATAAAAAATTCACATAATAATAAATAATCGTAAATAGATCATGAATACCATATATTGAATCCTTGAAACTCATATTTTAGGAGATATATGTAATTTATAAGTTATCCTTTTAATGTTATTGGACTCGTTTTACCTAATATATTAAAATTACTCATCGTTATGTTTGTATTGGATAAGATGGAACTAGAATAATAAATTTGAAGTTAGGGTTATCTTCCCCAGTTCTACGCATTCCTTTATATCATGAAAGATTAAAAGAACTATCCAAACACCACCGCAAATAATGGATGTAGAGATGTCAGTGAAAAGGGATAATGGGGATATTATTCCATCCCATGTGTATAACTCATCCCCTATCACAATTTGTGTGCTTAAATTATTTTTAATCCTTTTTATACACCCTTTGGTTAAATTTTATTAAATTCTGGGCATGGGTTGGCTTTCCCTATATAGAGAAAATAAATAATTTCCATGAAAAATAAATCACTCTCGTTGTGGAGAATCAACACATAGTTTTATATAACTGTAATGAAGATAATGAATATTATTTAGAACTATTATATCAACCATCAATATTACAACCCTATGTAAAAATATATCTTCCTAGAATTATTTAGTATAAAGTAATAACTATCCTTGAAAACATGCCTATTGTGAGGGAATACACTAATGTTTTTCATAAGAAATTTCATAGTCTTCCTCATAGCTGAGAGGATGAATTTTAAATAGATCTTATATCTTGGGGGTTTCCAATATCCAACACTCTGTATATGATGGATATTATGGAACATGATGATCTAAAGAAACAACTATTATAGAATCTTGATAAAGGGTTTATATGTCCAGGTGAAACACAATGGGATGCACCAGTATTCTTCATTATGGTGAAAGATGACTCAATATGTCTTATCAATAATTATTATGATCTCAATAAGATCATGATAATGAAAAATTATCCTTATAAATGATTTATGATTTTTTTTCTATAAGCTAAAATGTGCACAATAACTCTCCTTGGTTGATGTGTGGTTAGTATATTACAAAGATACTGTGAAGAAGAAGGATATCCAAAACAATTTGTACACAATATGGGCATTATGAGTTCATAGTAAATAAATTAGGGCTCACTAATGCTCCCAAAATTTTTATGGACTTGAGGAATATAGTCTTTAGATATTATCCTAATCTATTTTTTGTAGTAATTTTAGATGATATTAAAATATAATCCAAAAAAATTAGTATTAAGAGAATCTTAGCAATGTTCGAAATACCTTGTGAAATGAGAATATCTATGCAATGTACACCAACTATGATTTCAGATTCAAGAAGTCTAATTATTGGGGAATATCATAAAAAATATTGGCATATCTATAAATCCATCAAAGGAGAATTAAATTTAATGATGGATGATGCCTTCATAAGTGAATTATATTAATAGATTCCTTGGGTTAGCTAGATATTATCACTGATTAGTCAGAAATTTATTCATAATTATCAAACTATCTTGTGAATCTATATTTTAAGATATTCATATTTTCTTGAAATGATGAATGTAAAGAAATAATTATGGAGTTGAAAATGAATTATATCACTGTCCATATGCTAACACTACTCTCAAGTGGATAACTTTTGATAATTTATAGTGATACATAGAAGGAGGTTTTGGGGTATGTGTTGAAAAAAATGAAAAATTCATTTCTTATGACTCAAAAAAGTTGAAAAATCATTGGAACAACTATCACAAACATGATTTCAAGTTACTGGCCATGCTATTTTTATTGAAAATATAAAGGTATTATCTCTATTTGTAGAAGTGTGAGATATAAACTGATTGCAGGAGACTCAAATATATATTCACATATAAAGAACATAACACACACCATATAAGATTGTTAGATCTCATCAAGGATTAATACTTATCAATCCAAAACTATACTGGTAAATTATATAAGGTGACAGATGATCTAAGTGGAAATGAACCATCCATTTTATCATTGATGATAATTGAAAAGGATAATATCTTATAATAATTGAAGAGTATGGACAAGGGAATCATAAAAGAACGAGTATTATAAATCCTTTCATAAATTATTTCTAAACCATATCTTATTGAAAGGTAAAAATATTCTAAAAATGTTGATGTGGGATTTCGAAAAAGACTTGAAACTAAAAGAGAGGGGAAATATTTGGAGTTCAAGGATAATTAAAAAGTAATTGTTAGAATTGGGTCATTAAAATATGTTTGATTAAATATTAAGGTAAATAAGGAAATATTGGATGATGAACACTGTTCATCTTCCTCTATTCAACCATGAAAAAAATATGTATTGATATTTCAGAGAGAACTATTGGTGTAACAACATGGAGCAGGAGATCGATGAATATATATAAAAGTTCCTATTATGATAGAAAGTGAAGTATGAAAGGAATAAATCTAATGGTATTGATGCAACCACTACCCATAACAACATAGAAATGTGAAAACTTCACCATGGAAATTGTTAGTGGACATCTGAAATAACACAAGGTAAATAATGATATCTGGGTTCTTATGGATCTTTTTATAATTATTTCACAATTCATTTTGATTTGAGAGGATTTATCAGTGGATCAAATTTCACAGTTTTACATCATAGAAGTGGTAAGTATTCATGAAGTACCACTATTGATTTTCTACCATCATGACCCAAAAATCACCTCCAAATTCTGGAAAATTCACTAATATTCTCTAAAAACTGGGCGGGAATTCGGTACAGTCTATCATTCTCAAAATTAAGTCCAATATGAGAAGACTATTTAGATATATGACGAATTGTTGTCATTATTCCCTGTAGATATTAAATGAGGATGTGACCAACATCTACCCCTGATCGTTTACTCATACAATAACCATTTCCACTCATGCATTTAAATTTCTCCACATGAAACCCTTTATTAGAACTGATGCAGAACAAAAAAATGTTGATATGATGTTTGGGAATGAAAACTTCTAGGTCTTGAAATGGTTGAGGATATGGTCGATAAGGTCAAGACTATTCAGCATCATATCATGTTTGTCTAGAGTTGTTAGAATAGATATGCTGAAAATCATTGACAAGACCTATAGTTTGGTGGTGGATACATTTTATTCTACTGTATATCTCCATGGAAGATTGTGATGAAATTTGGTAATATTGGAATGTTGAGTCCAAGGTATAACATCCCTTTTGAGATCATTGATCACATTGAACCAGTGGTATATCGACTTTCACTCCCACAAAACCTAAATCAATTAGATTATATGTTTCATGTATCCCTATTGAGATATTACTTATGAGTCTCCTCACATTTACAAAATCTAGATGAGGTACCATTGGATAATGACCATTCTTATGTGTATCAGACAATGCTGAACTTAGATTATAAGGAAAAAGTTATATGAAATAAGACAATACCCCTCATCAATGTGTTGTGTTGAAACCACAAGTTCGAAGATGGAACATGGGAACCATCTGAGGTAATGAAGAAGAGTTTCCCTCATATAGTTTACTGTGGGAAAAGAAAATTTCATGAGTGAAATTGCTTAATGGGGGAAATTTTAAGGAACTAAACATTTATAAATAAAATTCCAATTTTTATTCAATTAAATGGCTTGTAAAATAATATCATTATAGAATACACGTGCACATTTTTTTATTCTATCCAATTGGATTTTAAATACAGGTATATATCTTAACCATTGATAATATAGTTTTTAAAAAATGATCACATGTTTAGTATAAATAAATGTGTGTGAAAAATGTAATTTTGCTATACCAATGAAGCGATGAACTCAACTAGGAGTATCAAATCCTATTAGGCCCTTTTATCAGAGATTCTAAGGGAGATATCATTTCTAGTATATTATCTATACCAATCCCAGGTTTAAATCCATCAACATAACCATGAGATTAATAGTTTAGGGGAGAAGTTCAAGCTCATCCTGATCCTAACGCACAACATTTTCAATAAACCACCCATTGAATGTCCCTCCATCACACACCTTACCCATAGGAAATTTTCTTGTTTATTAAAGTGATAAGGCCATAGTAATATGATTATGTTGTATATATTAATTAATATATGTTTATCCTATTATCTTTTCATTATTAATTATTTTTATTTTTACTAACTAAAACCTCAATAGTATTTTTGGTTTATATGAATGTTCATTTAATGAATATATTTTTCTGAATTAATAGATATTTTTTATATTAAATTTTTTATATAATATTATTATAAATTATTTTTTATCAAATATAAATAATCATATAATTTTTTATAATGTGAAATGTTATTTTTATAAGGGTTCAAAAAAGATTTTGTTAAAAACCAATCATCTTAAATAACTGTCAATTATTTTTTCAAAAAATGAAACATTAAATATTTATTAAATCATTAGACCAAATTAATATTTTTTTTTAATATTATTTAAGAATTATCCAATGGTTAATGTTTCATAATTTTATAAGATTGTTGAATTTTTGTGTAAAAATTAATTACCATATAAATATACGTTCTATTTTACAACAAAAAATTGAATAAAATGTTATGTATTATGTAAAATAACTGAGATCCAAGACTAAATATATTTCTTATATTTAAAAATATTTGAATTTATGTTTATTTTATTTATTTTATAAAGCCATTATGAATTCTCCATGACTTATAATATATTTTATGATTTTGAAATCATTTCATTTAGAGTGTGACTCGCCACCACATCACCAATGGTAATATTTTAATAATTGCATCCCATGGACATATAAAATAATGTAAAACACTCATGTTTGGATGAAACATTGGTAAATTACCAAAAGATAGTTTCTGATTTAGGATATTTATTTATGTAGTGTTTAAAACATAAAAAAGTAATGAAATCCCCCTCCTTTCTTATAAAGACAGACTCAATATCCCATTTCTCATCACTAAAACTATTTGAACCATATAAAAACTCCTAAAATTACTTCTTATAGTCCTACCAAGGTACCCTAGAGCTTTAATTAATTCCATTCCTATTCTTTTGGAGTCACACTCGGAAGTAAGGGATCCTTATCATCCACTCTCCAATTTTTTCAAGAAATCATTTTATGTTATATATTTTAATTTAAATTTTATTAAGTTGGGTTATGTTATTTCATATTACCCATATAATGCATTTCATGTATAAATTACGAGAGCTTCCTTTCACTCCCATTCATCCTTCCATGATCCCTTACGTACACATGTTACAATGCAGAAATTTCATAAGCATTCTTTTCTCTATTATTGTTTTTTCATTACCTTATCAATTATACTTACAAATTTCTAATCATGGTATGTAATTTTCCATATACCAATTACTGAATATTTTATGAAAAAAATACTTAGGGACCTCTTTCACTATTAACAAAAAAAATTAGTAATTTTTATGTATCTTTGTTATGCTGCTGAAATTTCACCATGATATTCCAGGAGAAAAAAACTGGGTTGTGAATACCGAAAACATTTTCCTATCAAGGGGAATCTCATTTATGAATATATACTTTTTGATTTTGGACTTACATGTATTTATTACACATTGATTTATCATTCATGAAATTATGATTTTGAATGAATCCATATTTGAATGATTTATGTTCCTCACTTAGGAAGAGAATGAAGTGAATTTGATGGGTGAGCCCATATAGTTCTCCAATGCATTGGGTAATATTTATTATCATGATATGTTATGAAAGGATCGGGGTGTAAATGATTACATTATGATACATTTTTCACCATGAATTATTGGATAATTTACCTTTAACTTATGTTTATGATGCATTGTTTTATGTTGTTTGTACATTTCTCATGTTATGATTATCATGCTATATTATGCCTTATTATTCATGTTCCTTTTATGAACCATTGTCATGCCTATTGTATAATGTGTATTATATTAATCATTGTATTCATTTTTTATTAACTTACTATGATTTATAGCTCACCAAAATCTTATGTTTTTCCTCAATATATTCCATGATGTTTTATATTTTTCAGAATATCATGATAATGTCATTGAATATTTAAATAATTATTTATATCCCAGGTCTGTAGTTGTTCTGTAATGTACGTAATTTCCAAAAAAATATTCTAAATAATATTTTGGGGTTTATTTATTGTAATTTAATGTGATAAAACATGTGTTAATTTGTAATAATGTGTCCGGTTGTCATAAGTCATATGGTGTATTTTTGGATGCTTATGATAGCACATAAATGACAAAGTATTTTCACACTATTGGATGAGACCGTCCATGTCAATGTGATGATAAAAATTCAATATCCATTCGATAATTATTTAATTGAATTTAATTCTATTCATGGATAAGTAAGATGTGGGAAATCATTTCCAACCTCCACCTAGAGTCTGAAGATATAGTATCCAAAAAATCACACAATCAATTTATAGGGATGATATATTAATATAGTGACATAGGATGGAATGTTTTTTCCCATTTTGTAATAATTTATGTAAACATGAGTTCTATTAATATTTTAAAAAATATCATTCAACACTAATGGAAAAATAATATCAATAGAATGCATCAATTTAATATGGAGAACAGTAATGTCTCAGAAATCCCACAATTTTTTTTATATATTGAACCATTTCAAGACTAGGTGCAGAGACGACATGAGATTCCAAGTCCCTGATAGCCCAGAATGATCCATAAGAAAAATTTTAATCTTTAAGTGGAATAAATTTGCAGTATTCCTTAAAATGTAGAATAACTCTTAATCGGATTCCCATATCATAAATTCAAGGGCACTATTGCATTTTGTATGGTGGGTTTACCCATGGAACGACTTAAGTTCAGTCAGCACATGCCTATAGTGGGAAAATCATAAAATGAAATAACCATAAATAAAGTAAATAAATAAAATAATTTTCTTTTTCAAATGATAATTACTCATTAATTGTGACTTAGATTAAAAATTTGAGACCCCCGCTAAGCTCGTGAGGGGATGATTTTCATAGGCAGATCCTAAAATTGTCCAGTGCAGGACAATAGTGGATGTTTTTTTCCATAAATAAAATAATTAAGTAACAATTATTTAATTTTCAGATCCTTATAAATACTAAACAATAACTCTAATTAAATGTCAGAGAGAAACATTAAACCCATGAGGACGTGTTCTCCTTAGGAAAATTCGAACCTCAACCGACACAGTTTGAGAGTGAAAGTTGTTTTTAAAACTCATTTTAAACATGCTTTCAGTAAACGTGCAAGTTGGGTTTTTCTATATTTTTAACGGGAGATCTGATCGAAAATACCAGGGCACCATTGAACTTAGAACACCGAGATTTTCCTAGAAATTCATTACTTCGACTGACGACGGTTGGTAGAAAAGTTATTTTTTTGGACATTGCAGAAAAGAATAAAATTAAATAGAAAATAAATTTTATTTATTTTTTCAATCATTGTGTGATGGATGAAAATGTTGTAGTGTTAAAATGAGGCAAAGTTGAGTCGCATTAAAAGAATAACCGTAATGGCTCATTATGATGCATTGTCATAGCTACGTAGTTTAATAAATGAAACTATGTAATGATGCAACATCAAAGCATAACAAAATTGCTACGACGTGACCCATTCTTAGTTAGCTAACACATTGGAGTATGGGAAATAAAACTGTGGGCAAAGCACTGACGAACCTTCGGCGATCTTCCTCCCTAAAAAAATGATTAATTCTAGTAGAACGTTATCATTTTTAAAGTGCCTTGATGAATGAATCCAAAAAGAGATGAACAAGGTCAGCCACTTGAACCATCGAGAATTTAATGATATGAAAACAAACATAAAACGAGCTAGGGGTTATTATTTCTTTTTGTTTGATTTTATATTCCCGTTATTCGTTCTAAAATTATGAATGCAGATCAACCCAAAAAAGGTCGATCCATAGATGATGTGTTCTTATAAGAGGGTTGCTAAATCTAGGGACATGAACAGAGGGGTAGATAATTGTATCTAAATCAGAAACCTCCCCTATTTTTAACAAATCTAATGCGGAGGGAGTGGGCCAACATGAAAAATTCCCGAGTCCCTCTTCCTTGAGCATTCTTGTGCGTTCTTTATGACCAAATTTTTAATTTTGCGGCAAGGCGATTAATAATCCATTGTAGAAAAGGTGGAAGACCTATGATCCTATTTTCATAAACGATTCATGAAACGGACAACCACAATATCTATGATGGTCTGTAAAATAACCATCAGTGCGTCAGAAATGGCAATGGTAGTGAGTCGTGACAAGATAAATGCGGTGCCGTGACAAGGGCCACCAACATGGGTTTTCGGCAGGAGGGAGTGGTGTGCCCTACGTGTTCTGTGATGGAGTTTCCGGAGGCCACAACCCAATGGTTGCGATGCTCTTCTGGAGACATGGTGCAACTGAGTACTGTGTGGAGAAGTGGAATGCATCTGTGGGATGAGTTTGACCAAAGGGGGAATCCTGATTTACATTCCCTATGCACCCCCAACTGGACTAGATGAATCGGTCTAGGCGGTACCTGACTGGCCAAGCCTATCTGGACCAAGCATCCCAAGAGGCTCGGTCAGTTCCTTTTTCTGGTCTATTTTAGTGGACTAGGCCAACGAGTTAAAGTTGTGCCGCATAGGCCACTCTGCACCCCAGGTGGGAAGAAATAGATCAGCCCGACAGAGCGGGCCGGATAAAACGGGGTCACTGGGTGACCCGATGGATTGGACCCATGGAAAACTATATCCCAGATCAGTGAAGCCAAATGGGCAAGGAATAAGAGATGGGTCATGCAGGACCCTAGTATGGGATTGGCCATGTCGGTCCGACTGAGTCAGACCGGGCCCAGACGCAACTGGCCCCTATTTACAAAAATGAGGATATATTTCATACTAGGCTTTAATTTATGCACCGTCATTAGCGCTGGGACACTTGTTATGACGCTGTACTTTTGAGAAAATCTAGTAGAGTTTTGGTGGAGTTAGGCATACGGTCGGGTTGGATCAGGCTCAAATACAACTATGCCCTTATTAAAAAAATGTCAATATCTTACAGAACGTGCGTCTGTTCGACGTGCAGTTTATTGCATTGGGCCCAATATAATGAGACGGTCGTTTGGGTTACTCTATGTGGTACTTCATGGAGGTTGAGGTATGATAGATTTCTTGAGGAGTAGATCCTCTAGAAACCAAGCGTGATAAGTGCGAGAATCTAGTGGCTTTCTATGATATGAAGAAAGACTAGCGACCCTGTTTGGATCAGAATACTTGAAACCCTATGTGGATATAAATACCAGAGTCCCCATGTAGATCATTATAAATGTGAACCTGTGTGGATCATCATACTAGAGACCATGTATGTATTAACAAACTAGAGACCCTATGTTGATCAGCATCTTAGGGACCCTATGTGAATCAGCAAAACAGATACCCTGTGTGGATAAACACATAGCGACCCTTAATGGATCATCACCTAGAGACACTGTGTGGATTAGAATAGCAGTGATCCTCTATGGATTAGCATAATAGTGACATTGTGTGGATTAGTATACTATAATCCCTATGTGCATCAGCACCTAGAAATCCAATTTGGATCAACACCTAGCGACTATGTGTGGATCAACACCTAGAGACCCTGTGTGGATCAACAACAGATCCTCTCAATATAATAAGATCATCTAGTTCTATGACTAATCATCTTTACTTCTATAGATAAGTAATACATGGTGTGAGATGTATTTTACTCTGTGCTATGTATTTGAGAGCATTCTTGGTTTTATTACCTTTGTGGTATTTTTTTTTGTATTTCCATTTTTGGATTTCTAAGAAACCTTTCATGATCTTGGAGTCCCTACTGAGTATTGTTATAATCACCTCTACACGTGATTTACCTACAACTGTTGTTTCTTGTGCAAACAGTGGGAAACATTGACTACGACTTTGGGGATCCAGGACTAGACTGATCTCGGAGGCAAATTGATAGAGATGGTGTGCTAAAATGAAATATTCCAATGATTTGTACGTATCCTTCTGGTAGGATCATTGGTGGATGATCTCCAGAGATTGTATTACTTTTTTGGTATTTTCCATTCAGTTGGTCTTGTATTTTGGTCCCCTATACTTTAAGTTTAGAAGTTTTACTCTTAGTGGTGGTAATATTTAGTGGTTGTATTATTTTATTTTCATTAAGGTTTTCATTGTGTAGTATACCCTTTCTGTGCATGTAAATGTTTAAAGGAAATGCCTTCCATTTTTTAAATTTTCCTTTCCATTTCTAGTCACTAGCCCATTGACTATGGAAGGTGGGCTTTGGATAGTCATGGCACAAGACCCGAGGGATGGGTCATGAAGATGTGGTATCAAAGGTGGCCAGTTCTACTAGAAGAACTAAGAGTCTATATATTAAATGAAGGAAATTGTGTTAAATGTCTTATGTTCATATTTCAGTTTCGGGATACACGTGTCGGTTCAGCGGCCAATGTATGCATACACCAGGACCCTAATATCTGTATTCTGACTGGGTACACCAAAAAAATGGATGTATGAGTTTGGAAAATGTTTTTCTCTAGATCAATTTAGATTCTACACAGCCGGTATAACTTATTGATTTTAGTTCATCTTGGTAATCTTTCTATATGCCTCCATGCAGACAGCCATCCATTATTCCAGTGTGTGATCAAGAGGATTTCCCACAGAGTGATGAGGCTTCGCTAGAGGGACCATTTATCAAGATGGTACATTTAGGTGATTTCCTAGAAATACCACTACATGTTGGTTAATAGTTAATACCAGATTCACCAGTAGAGGAAACTTGTAGTCTCGAAGTCATAAATGTGTTTCAGCAATAGATAAACCTCAGGTTCTGAGGTGATCCTGACTCACATGCTGCTAAGGAATGGATTGAGGTGGTTACCGAGTTTCCATCTTGTGTGGGAACCATTAGATCAGATGGCGGTCTAAGTAGTGAGCCTTCTATGTGGATAAACAGGGCGATGGAAGGGTTTAAGATTACCCTAATGTTACGATGAGGTGACCATTCCTTGTTCAGAACATGATAACCCCTCTTAGATAAGGGGTTTTATTCCATGAAAGGCTAGGGGGAATTTGTTCCCAAGAGCTTCTACAACATCTATAGGACATCATGTTAGTAGATGAGTATTCATCTAGGTATACCGACTATTATAGGTACTTGATGAATTTAATGTGATGAGTACTTTAGGGATCAGAACTCTAGGTGAGATGTTTTTGGGGACATCTGATCCAACAAAATTTCTATGTGCATTCCTACTTATGTTAGGGTGATAGGGAGAACCTTTTTTGTTGAATGTTATTTGGATGAACGGATTCAACCAATGAATGTCCGTAGTGGGAAAGTAGAAAACTAACGTCAGTCTCAGAGACTAGGATGTCTAAAATTATTCAAAAAATAAGAAGTGAAAGGGACAAATGAATATGTAGGGTAGATGATGTAGAAGGGGATCTAGGAGAGAAGTTGAAGGTGGTGTACATTTCAATAGGTTGCAACCACCACTTTAATGTGGTCCCCACTAGGCTTAGGGAGCTGGATGATAATGGAAGGGATTAGCTGCATGCAGTCAAGGTGAATGACCCAAGGTCTCTAGGAATTAATCTAGGTATGGTATATGTCTACTAATATATTTCGTATTAATAGACATTGGTACTAATCAATCCTTCATTCAATGAATAATTCCCAAAACCTATATTTTTTTTGTTAAACCATTGACCTGATCCCTACATAGGTAGATAGAAATGAGAGGAGACTCAATAATCACACTTATTCTTGTGGTGTGTTCTGATACTTGAGTTGATAATTTTAGTTGGAAAATATTGGTGGAAGAACCGAGGCCTTATGACCTCAGTTTTGGAATGGACTAGTAATCCGAAGTTCATGAATAGATTGAATATTTTAGGCAAAAGTAGAAGGTATATTTTCTGCGTTGGAATGGAGTTTTCCTTGGTTAGAAAAAAATAAAACCAAGAATGCACAAGAAAAACGCATTCATAGGAGAGTGAAACTAGTCACTCTTGAGTCGGCCAACCTTACCCACGTGGTACAGAATGTTTTGACTTTTTAGTTTCCAACATTAGTGGTGGAGTACGGGAACATCCTTTCAAAATATGTATCAAGTATTTCCTCTCCACCGGAGAGGGAATTTTGATTCATTATACTCCCCATGATGGTAGGGATTTCAACATTAGTATATAAGAGGGCTTTTTAGAGCTTTGCGAGAAGGTGGAGTAAGTGGGGGACTTGTATAGGAAGGGATTATTAATACACTATGTTCGAGGTTATTTGTGGATTAACAGCACTTTAACCATGTGGTCACGGTGAATGAGTACCCACTATCAAATGGTTTATGGGCACATAAATCTATAAAATGGGCAGCCTTTCACGTGTATGGAGAGGTGACCGATGGCTTTTCAAGAATTGAGACATCAGATATGGCTAGAGTTCCTCAAATACTACGAATTAGAGGTATTATATACTCTTGGGAAGGGATACGTGGTGGTAGATGCACTCAGTTGGAGGAAATCCTTTTCGCAGGAAATAATTCGTGCTTTTGTCTGAGATTTTGGTCGGTTTTAGGTGGACCACCCAGAATTGATGAATTTTATGTACAACAATATCTATCACTCCACCATTGGAATAACACCATTTGAGGACTTGTACATGTGGCCATTCAAATTATGTCTATGCTAGATAGATCATGCAGATTTAGCACTCATGGGTCCCGAGATTGTATGGGATACCATTGAGAAGGTTAATATCATCAAGGAGTGCATGAGGAAGACATAGAATAGGCCATAATCATATGTGGAAAGGAGACAGAGACCCATGGAGCTTGAGGGGAGAGACCATGTGTTTCTTTGGGTCTCACCATGATGAGGATTTTAGTGTTTTAGTTGGGAATTAAATTTATCTATGAGGTACATTATACCATTTCAGATTCTTTGTACGGTTCTAAAGGTTTCATACTACCTAGATCTTCCAACATATATGCACCGAGTGCACAATGTTTTCCATGTTTCGCAACTAAGGATGTATGATCATCATCCATAGCATGTCAATCGACTCAGGAGTGCTGGACATTGATGATGGGGTGAGGTTTGTAGAATTCCCAATAGAGATAGAGGATCGAAAGGTGTGGGTATTTTGTGGATGGTTTATTCCTTAAGTGTTCATTCGGTGGCAGCATGGGAATCTCCAAGAGTGAAATGGGATTAGGAGGCTCATATTCATTCTTAGTACCCCCATTTGATTATTTATCCATGTTTGGATTATGAGTATGTGAATCACAAAAAAGGAGGGTGTAATGTAATGTCTCATAAATCCCATGAATTTTGTTTATATATGAAATATTTTCAATATCATGCCTAAAGACGACATGCGATTCCGAGAACCAAAGTGCCCAGAATGATACATCTAAAATCTATAAGCTTTAAATGGGAAACGTGAGCAGTTTTTTCTGAAATAGTGGAATACCTCTTATAAGGTTTCCCGAATCAAAAATATGAAGGCTCTGCTTTGTTCATTATGGAATATTTACCCAAGGGGAAGATTATGTTTAGTGGAAGAAAGACTCTAGTGAGAAATCCCAAAAATGGAATAACCATAAATAAAAAAATAATAAAATAAAATTATTTTCTTTTTCAAATGCTTATAACTCACAAATGGTGACTCAGTTTTAAAATCCATGACCACTGATGAGCTCAGGAGGGTATGCCCTCTTCAAAATGATACTAATATCTTCCGGCACGAGGAAACAGTGGAAGTTAGTTTTTGGCCATAAATAAACTAATTATGTAACAATTATTTTATTATCAAATCCTTTTAACTCATAAATGGTAACTCAGATGGAAAATACGAGAGTACTGTTGAACTTGTTAGGTAATGTTCCCCTTTTGTGGAGCCTAACCTCAACCGGTGTAGGTTGAGGGAGCAAGTTAATTTTTGAACGTATTTTTATTGTACGTTTACTAAATGTGCAAGTAGTTTTTTCTAACATTTGAACAAGTGCTTAGATCTAAAATTTTACGGAATCGTTCAACTAAAAATGATGATATTATCCTAGAAAGGACTTAAATTTGACTGGAAAGGGTTATATGGAAAAGGTATTCTCTTAAACTTTGGGGAAAATAATAAAATTTCTTTTTGAATTTATTTCATTTCATTTCTAAACAGTTGAGTGACGGACGACAACGCTGCGGTGCAGCAGAAAGGCGATGATAAGGATCATTAATGGATGACCCTTAATGGCTCATTAAGATTTAGAGTAACAACTAAACTATTTCATAAATGAAATAGTGTCACGATGAAATAGCACAACATAATATAAATGATGTAAAATGTTTCCCTTTTTAATTAGCTACTATGTTAGAGAGTCGGAATTAAAACCATGGGAAAGATCTAAGGAACATTCGATGTGTTTCCTGTCCAACGAAGAAAGACGAACCCTGACAGAACATCATATACTTCAACATGTCATGAAGAAAGAAGTAAGGATGAGACGTACGATGTCGGCCTCTTCAAACCTCGAGGACAGAATTCTATGGCAATGAACGTCAAAATGGGTAGGGGTTACACTGTCTTTGTGATTTATTTTCATTCTCCATTCGTTGTTCTAAATCTATGAACACGGATAAACCCAAGAACAAGTTGACATGCGAATCATGTGTTCTTTCAGAAGTGTTATTAAATTTTAGGTCTTTAATGGCGAGGTATATTAATGTGTTGATATTCCAAACCCCCCCATTTATTATACAATTCTAACGCGGAGGGAACATGTCGAATTTTACAAGGTCTGAGTCCCTCCGCCTTGCCTTTTATTGTGTATTCCTCACAAAAAAATTTTCAAAGTGGCGGAAAGAGGAGTTCGAAGCCACCATAAAAAATGTGGCATCCCTATGATCTTGCAGTTGAAGAAGATTCAAGAAATTTCCATTAGAAAAACTCAGGTGTCCCACTGAAGAACCACCGGCGCACCATCAACAAAGTAGAGTGGCATGCCAGGCACGCGTTGTGGCAGTGTAGAAGGAGGTCACGGCCTGACGGTTATGAGGGTGTGTTGGAGACACGGTGCCCCCAGGAACCATGGGCTGCTTTTGACCAAAGGGGGCGTCCAAGTTGGCCTACCCCACATTCCCCCAACCAGACAGGCCGTCCATTCGAGCTGGTCTGAGCCACCCGAGTAGCCAAGTATGTCCAATGAGCCAGTATAATTTAGTGGAATGGGCCCTTGAGTTAAAGCTAAGCCACATTGGCCGTTATGCAGCCTAGGTTGGAAGAGAAAGGCCAATCCGCCAGAGCGGCCCATGATAGATAAAACCGGGTCACTGGGTGACCTAGTGGATTGGATCCATGACCAACATGTGCCAGATATAGTGAGGACCAATGGGCCTGGTAGACTGGATGGGTCATGCGGGACCCCAGGCTAGGATTGGTTAGGTCGGTCCGACTGAGTCAGACTGGGCCCAGATGCAACCGACCCCTGTTTTAAAAAATGATGATATCTATCAGACTGGGCATCTGATTGACACACCATCTGTGGCACTGCGGCCCTTGTGATGAGGGAGGCCTTTTAAGATACTCTTCGTGAGTTTTGGAGGAGGTTCCCATATGACCCGGTTGGATCGGAATCAAATCCAACTAGGACCTTTTTAATAAAATCCCCATATCCTACAGACTGAGCATCCATTTGATGTGCCATCTATTTCATTGAGTCCTATACATCAAGACGGTCCTTCGGGATACTATAAGTGGGAATTTGTGTAATTTTATGTATGATTGATAAATGGAACATAAGATCCTCCATAAATAATGTGTTTTATGTGAAAGAATCTAGTGGCTGGATATAACGTGATGAATGACTAGAGAACCTATGTAGATCATCGTATGATCTAACCTGTGTGGATCAACATACTAGAGGCCATGAATGGATTAACATAAAAGAAACCTTGTTTGAATTTTCATACTAGAGACCCTATGTGGATCATCATAATATTGACCCTATGAATATTATCATACTAGTGACCTAGTGTTGATCAACATACTAGAGGCCCTATGTGGATCATCACCTAGAGACCCTACGTGGATCAACACCTATTGACCCTGTGTGGATCAACATGCTAAAGACACACTATGGATTAGAATAATAGAGAACCTGTGTGGATCAACATACTTATGACCCTGTGTAGATGGCCACTTAGTGACCCTATGTCGATCAACACCTAGAAACCCTCTGTAGATCAGTACCTAGAGACCATGTGTGGATCAGAACATAATGACCCTAACTGGATAAACATCATTGCTTCTCAATAGAATAAGACAATATATCTTTATGACTAATCATATTGACTTTTGTACTTATGTAATACTTTTTTTTAGCATCCTTTTACTTTGTCCTATGTATTTGAGATCTTTCTTGGAGGAATTACCTCTATAGTATTTCCTTTTTGGTATTTTCTTTAGTTGACTTCCAAGAGAAATTCGGGGGTCTTGGGTCCCTACTAAGTATTTTCATAATCACCCCTAGATGGTATTCAACAGAAACTAATTTGTCTTGTGTTGATGACGAACTACTTTAACTGGGAATTTAGGGAGCGAGGGATAGACTATACTCAGGTGTGGATCAACAGATGTGGTTTGCTGTAGTGACATCCGACAGTGAGTTGTACCTACCCTTTAGGTTGGATCCTTGAACGATGACTTAAGAAGCATATACTACTTTTGAAGCACTTACCTTTCTGTTAGACTTGTATTCTAGCCCCCTTTACTTTCATTTTACACCTTTTACTCTTAGTGGTGGTACATTCTGGTGATTATATTGTTTTATTTCCTTTGTGGTTCTATTTTTTTAGCATTCCCTATCGGTGGGTTTACTTGTTCAAATGATATTCCTTCCCATTTTGGGATATTATTTTCTAGTACTAGTCACCTTCCCCTGGCATATGGAAGGAGAACTTCAGGTAGTCATGAAACGGGCCCTAGGGACAGAGTCGTGATAAGAACTTATCAAAATAGTTAATGATGTTGGAGTATGTATATTCATAATATCTTTTGAATTATATTATGAATAATGAATTATAAAAATAAAATTTTGATTGAAATTTGTTGACATTAGGATTCTAACAAACTAGCTCCGATAATATGATATGGACCAACTATCACTTCTACCCCATGTAAATTTTTTTTCAGAAGTTATTATTTCTCTCATGAAATTAGTGAATGAATTTAAAATATTATTTTCTATCATCCGAATGAATTTTTCTATAAGATAGTTGGATAAGAGGTCATATATATTTAAGGGGGGAGAATCAATGTGACAATATGGGAACAAGTTTTTTATCCAATTGAATATTTTGGAAATATAATATGCTAATATTTGAGAAAAAGGAATATTTATTGAAATAAAATTATATGGGAAGCATTTTTTATTCAAATATATTAAATGGATTGATGACCAATGAAAGGGTTTTAGGGTAATTAATTCATCAGACCCATTATTCTGATAATTATCTTTATAGAATATATAGGCATTATAAAATATCCATAAAGATACTATAAGAATTATATACTTATATAGTATGTTATGAGAAGAAGAAATTTTGTGTTCTCTGGAACATATCACTAAAAGTTTGGTAATTTCATTAAATATAAGAAGATGTTTAAAATCTAAATACCGCCAAGTATGTTGTGTTATAATATGTTCATGAATATTGGTTAAAAAATAATTGATGGAAAACTAATTCCCCAATGTGTTCAAATGATTTGGGATTTATTTTACGTTGTATTATAACCTTGTGGTTCAGTGAAACAGATCCTAACATGACATAATGTTTTTTTATTTGTTGATTTAAATTCATTTTAACATTTTATTTTCATATTCCTTTCACTAACAATGTTTTAATGAACCATATGAAATAAATTTTTTCCTTTCTATATTAATTTATTTAATTATGTACACTCTTAGGGATATAATATTTTTTCTAATAACAAAGGATCAAGTTCAATATAATGTGATAATATAATATTGAAAACCCATCATCTAAAAACTTATTGTATTACCCCTATTTTAGAAAATAACCCCATAAAAATTTAGTGTCTTTTTGAAAATAAGAGTTTGGGATATAAATGAAAACATTTATTAATTCTTCTATTTCATGGATATTCACCACAAAATAATATAAAATTGAAAAATATTCACTAATATATAATGGAATTAGTTTTTTAAACAAATAAAATAATTTATTTACATGTAATATAAATTATTCATTAGCTTCAAAATGTTTTGTGAGAGAGAAACATATTTTTTTCTTCCCCTCAAAACAAATTCCATTCCATTGACTACTAACTCTATATTTTATTTTTCATCTTGTATCTCAATTTTCAATGTATTTATATATCTAGAGACATTAATAAGGAAAATTTTATTATAATCCATAAAATCATAATAAAAATTAACTATGTGGTACAATGATCACATTATATAATGATCCAATACATATTTCATCAAAAGGATCAAAAATAAAATTTGTTTATTCCCATTACCACTCTTATTTAAATCATGTAGCTGTAGTAGATCTTCAATATCATTTTATTTTTTACCAATTTTAGGAATTATATTTTATTTTTTATTCTTTTTTTGTCAAAGATCTACATATTATTTTAAATAGGTTCAAAAATAGAATTTATTATCTAAATATGTTTACAATTATTATAAATTTTACATTTAATAGTGATATGATTCAAATTTTTTGATTAATGAATTTATAGAAGAATATTGAACCTTGTTATATGTAGAAGAATTTGCTCTAACCACGGATTTGAGAAGCCAAATAGTTGGGGGAATGATTCAAGGTGACTGTTTTTTTAATTTATAGTCTATAATTTATTCCCTTTTTAATACCCTATATATATTTTTAACACTATTATTTAACCATAGAATAGATTATCTATTTTGATTACCCCATACACATATTACTCAGTTAATGATTGTTATAGTAAGAAATAGTTTTGAAGATAACATATTTATAAGGAATGGCCACCATGAGTATATCTATTTTTTTATTGTTATTTAGGAAAAGTATACATATCATTTTATCCAATATTCATGTTTGTGTTGTAAAAAGTGTGGAACCACACTATTCCCAAGAAAATGTACCACTCAAGAGACTATCATAATCTTATTAAAAATGTGATTCAATCTCTTATTATGATTTTCAATATTATACTATCTCCTTTATGTTTTCAAAAACCAATTCAATCCTTTTAAAGAAGTTCAATGTTATATAATGGGTTTCACATAATTATAGTGGTTATAACTCCTTAAAAATATATTTTCTTACCGATTGTTAATATATTTCAAAACTACACATTACTATTTGTTATTAATCAATCATTCTCTCAAATATTTACTAAAATTATATCATTATCATCTCAATAAATTATTAATGGTTCTGCACTACTATTATATAAAATAAATCTTTATGCATTTCGAAAAATAAAAAATTATATTCTTCTAAATAATTCTTCTATAATCATCTTCCACATAATTGGGTATTACATTAAAAGGTCACAGAACCTATATATCATAAATCAACTTATTTATTCTTCATTGAAGAATAAAAAATATATAAAATCACATTGGTTCATTCTCCTTTTTCTTATTGGACACATAGTGAGTTAATATTTTTTTAATAGTTGTATCAGGTTATCATCTGTCATCAAAGTCTTTACCATTAGTCTTCATTTTCTATAATCAAGCATAAAAAATATTTTCATGATATATCATATTGGAAATATCATATAACCTTGGTGATGTGATCTACATCTCATTCTATTAAAAGTAATACATGAGATTCCGACCACATTCCCAGAATTTGAAAATCTCAAAAATTTATTTCCCAGATCGAATTCAAGAGATTCACAACATCAAATTTAAAACTGATAATAATACCTCAAAAATTCAATATTGATTATTCCCAATTAATTCCACGTCAAACATAACACAATTTAATTTTCATGAGTTCCAATATATATCTTGTAAAATTTTTCTAAAAATAACCTTATATAATTAATTTTCATTTTCATATAAAAATATATAGATATAATTATGTCAGGAAATGTAATAGTAAATTCATCTTCGATAGAAAATATTTTATTTCCACAATCACATTATGGTTTAATTTCATTCATAAATATATTTCAAATATCATATATTCCCCTCCATATAAATATCATTTAAAAATTAGCAATGTCAAATCAAAGAATTGTTTTTAATGTTTTATTCATTAACCAATATTCAATGTATTATCTATTTTATTTATTCATCATCTTCATATAAAAATATCACATTTTTTAAAATATAAAACAACATCGATTATATATAATATCATATTCATATAATTTAAGATTTTTAAATCCCCAAATTTAATAATATAAATTCTAACGTGAAAGATTTATATTTATGTATTACATACTAGATATGATTTTATAGTAATATTAATTCTATCTTTCTCAGGAAAAAATAATATTCATGAGTTAATTTATTTCATGAATTAATATATGATCCTTAAATAAAATTTTGAGGGTTATTCATAATCTAGATTTTGTATAATAAAAAATATGTTCCATATGATGTTATATGTTATTAACTCCCTTAAATATCCTAAATATTGCATAAATTATTATTCCTATCTAATTAAATATCATTATCAACCATTTAAACATAAATAAAATCATTTTAGGATTATATATAACCAAGGAAATTTATCATCCATTTCAGTTTCTATGAAGCCCCACTTAAAATATTGTATATAGTTAGATCTCAATACCTTGATATTTTTTTAGTTCTAAGAGTGAAAATAAATTAAATATGAAACTAAAATTAAAAAGCCTCCTTAATGCATCTTGAAATTACCTTATAAAAATATATTTTTTATTCAATATATAAAAATAAGTATAAAAACAATATAAATTAATGGAATTTATCTATGGCTATCAACATGGTATATGAAGTGTTTTGTATCCTATAAACACCCATCATTGAGTGTGTCTATTTTTCTTTAATTCAACTACATTTCCAACATTAATTCTAGATTATCAAAAACTTTAACAAGGTGATATTTATAACTTATAACATTAGCCTTAATAATATTAAACTCAATGGATGGTTTGTTATTTCTGACCAAATTTTTTCTTCTTAAATCATAACTTCTCAAGGTTTTTCAACTTCTTTATCATCAAAAAATAACTGAACCATGTTATATATGGTTATATAATCATCCTAAAAATTATTTTAAATAATATCATTGATATTCTTAAATTATAACATCTGAATTAATATTTTATATTCATTGAACTAGTTTATATTACAACCCCAATAATACCAAATTCACCATGTACTTATTTGTTATTTATAACAATAATAAATCCTATAATAATTATGATCATCATTAATCAAAACCCAAAAATATAAGAATAATTATTGATAATAAATATCCCAAATATTGATTATGATATTTAGTTTTAAACATTATAATAGATTATTTTATCTTTATAAAAAAAATTCATTCTTAATATCAAAAATTACTCTTCCTTGATCATATGATTTTTAGTAATAATTTTTTTCCTAGGATTAACCTTGGGATTGATCTTTATTATGTTTCAATTTTTTATTTTATAAATATTTCCCAGAGTTTTTTTTCCAAGAGAATTATTCATGATATGAAACTATCATATTATTATATTTCATTGTATGATTTGTGTTTTAATTTCTATAAATTTCACTAATAATGTATTGTATGAATTATGTAAATTACAATTTCCTAAATCAATTTTTCTTAAATGAACTAGAATGTTAACCTATTCATAGGTGGTAAGTGCTCCACAAACCCAAATATTTTGAATTTTTATTCACCATTAATCTTTTTTATGTTCAATCATGGTTTTCTGACCCCATAATTTAGGAAAAAAGTTCATAATATGTTTTTTCATAAAGAAGAAATAGTGTGATGGTTTTTATAAATGCTTGGATGATTTGTGGGTTAAAAATAGAAAATATCATTTTCATTAGCCAAAATAAATATAGGCTAGTGAGATTGAGAGATATAGAAATTAATGTTTAGTATAGTTTTCTATGAAACTATTGTTGAAGGTTCCAAAATATTTTACTAGGAAAAAAGAGCTGGGAATATATAAATCCCCACTAATCACTCTATATTCTATTATGATACATGACCTGTTTCATATGAATCTATTTTTAGTGTTTTATACTTTTATAGATATCATAAGTAGTGTGACACAAGGAAACACGATATGTATCACATGATTTTGGGACACATGATGAAATTTATATAACAGTGATGCTTGTGTATTAGATAAACATATCATGTGAAATAATATATATATATATATAGTTTTTTTGGAATGGTGGATTGACATGCATAGTTAGTACAATCTAATTAGAAATGTATAACACTATATACCATGTATATGATGGGTGCACTATATAAATATTATAAGGAACTGTATATATATATATATATATTATAACTAGAGTATCACGATAATCCTCAAATATAGAATCCCTCCCTTTTTTCATTTTGTATCATTACATTGTACAAATATAGGATCTTTTATAGCTTATTATCTGATAAAAAAGAACATAATACCTAAAAAACATAAAAAATTAATTACATTAACATGAATGGATTTTTATTTATTCATCCTATGTTAAATTAATCCATCTCATAAACTGATGACATACATAAAATGAAATTGTGATCATAAGTCAGCGTAATAGAATTCAAGGGAAAAAAATTACAATGAATCAGGAGAATTATCGATAAGAACTTGAGGAATATCATAAAGGAATGATAAAAGAAAAAAATGACACATTATAGTAAAAATAACATGAATAATAATATTTAAATGTTTCTACAACATTAAATTGATTAATTCATGAGCATATCACAATGATTTATCACTGAGGTGTCATAAAAATTAACATGGATATTCAACAAGGTGATGTAAAACATGTAATCTCTAGAGAATCTATTCTTTAACAAAAAAATTAGAGAGCTATTGGGGTGAAAAAAATTTATGTATTAATAAATGTTTTCCAAATAGATCATAATAAAATATTTTATAAATAACCCATGGAGAATAAAATAAATGGTTTTCATTTCAAAATCAAGACATTATAAAAAATGATTAAAGAAATGATCTTTTTTCTCATTATTAACCGAAGAATAAGGAAGGGGGTTTTTTGTTCTATATTACTCAAATTAAATAGTATGATTTTATATCTAGTAGAATATCAGTAAAAAATATAGTTTTTTGGTATTAATAAAATAAAATAAGATAATTACTGGTGAAAAAGTGAGAAATTTTGAAAAGAAAATATGGCATTGTAACAGGTATCAAACATGGTTTTATGAAAAATTAAAAAGAGAGGGTAGAAGGGTGTCCAAATAAAAAAATAATCTTAATAAATTAACGTCATAAAATAAGTTTTACATAATTAAATATTATGGAAATTTGACATACATACCACATAAAAAGGGAATCTGAAAGGAAAAGAGAAGTTGATATTTCCTTTACCTAAATGAGTGTTCCTAATATGTGAGGATTAGGACTATAGAGGATTGAGGAAAACATACGGGGAATCCTTGGGAGGTTAAAATATTTAATATTCATGGATAATAAATTTTAATTGAATGTATGTGTATAAATGGTTTTTTATTTTTTTAAAAATGGGTGTATTTGTTTATTAATTCCCTTAGGCACCTAGTTCATAGAAATTACACACCCCTGAGATTTACGATGGTATTTTACCTAGTAATTGAATACGTGGAACATAGTTTATTTAATTTTATCCCATAATAGTCATCCTTAATTTTATATCAGTAATTTTGTTAAGGAAAAAAATATTTTCACAAAATAACCTTTTTTAATTTATGTTCTACGTGTTAAACTTTTAAATGTAAATTATATATATGGAAATGGATTAAAATATATTAAAAAATGTAATATTAAAAAATATAACAATTTGTTTCTTTAATTATGATTCACTAATTATCACATAATTATAAAATAATTTTGATTTAAATAAACTAAATGAAAAACTAATACTATATTTTTACAATTCACCAAAAAATTAAAAATTTTAGTAACTTCTCATAAATCCACCGTCACCAAATTTCAACATGATAATTATAAAAATGAAATTAATTTTATTATGATAATTATCAAAATATTATAACTTTAACTTTTAAATTTATATATCCCTAGTTCTGATAAATAAAATGGGATTGAAAATCATTGTGAAATGGAATATGAAATTTTCTAACACTTTAATAATTAAACTTAATTTATATTATCTATTACGAAATGATTTTTAAACATACCATTTCATTAATATATTTATTATTAATAATATATTAGTTTATCATAATATTTATATATTTTTTAAATATATTTTCTTAACCAAAAAATCAATTTATTGAATTCAAACTCAATTTTATTAAGTAATACAATTAATATAATGGAATTGATGTAACAAATGATTTTATTTTTACAATTCCATTACAGTTTTAGTCAATTGGGCCTAAAAACATAACCCCTTATAAAACCTACGTAAATCCTAAGGGTAAAGTGTTTAATGGTCAATTATTAGGGTGACTCAGATAACATAAATAGAGTGGTAATTTCCATGAATTTGAACTTCTCAAGTAGGTGATTTCTTTCAAGATTAACATATTTAAGACTAGATTGGGATTTGCCAAGTGAAATGCCCAATGACACTAAATCTCTCCCAAGATTTGGAAAATGGTCTCTATATGACACAACTCTAATATTTGATTCCATCGTTAAACCTTTATAAAATATCTAACCATTATCATTTCTATTTATAAAATAAATTATAATGATTATATTATTACTAAGAGTATTGTTTCCAACAATCATATTGACCAGAAATTATATATCCCAACGACCATATAATGGTTTGAACATAATGGTATCATTTCAATTTATTCTCACATAATTATAAAATAGATATATTTTTGTTGTGTATAATATAATACACATTTTCAAGAAATAACTAGAATTATAATATTTTGTGTCATTATATTATTCCCCCTTCTGAAATTCCATCCTTGAAATTTCATCTTATTCCCTTGGTTGATAAACTATGTTGAAAAAATATATTATGGTTTCCTCTAGAACCAACATTGTTTCTTCATATTTTTGGTTCCTACAAAACACATAAACTATGTGGGCAGTCTTGTTTCATAGAACCTTTTCTATATGGTCAAAAATCACCATCTTCTTCTCCTCAAAAGTGAGGTCATGTTCTAGGTGTAGTAACTAATGATTCTATACATGTGAAGTGTCTGGTATGATGTTCATAAAGATGGAAATGTGGAATAAATCACGAACAATAGCTAAATATTGATGATGTGAAAGTCGATACGCCATTTTTCCTATGTGAACTACTATTTTATAGGGGACGGTCCACCTCATGTTGAGATTCCCTTTTCTTCCAAAACCACATGACTCTATTAAAAGGATAAATTTGAAGGAATAATTTTTCACCAAAATCTAACTCCACATCCCCTCAATGGTTTTCAGTATATCACTTCTTATGATTATGAGAAGCCTTGAGGTGTTTTTGGACGTAATGAAGCTTTTATGTCATCTCCGACACAAGATCAGATTTATGTAGATTTCAATCACCTAATTCGTCCCAAAAAGTAGGAGTTCTATAACACTAAACATATAGAGATTCTTAGGGAGAAATTTAGATACTTGAATGGAAATTATTGTTGTATGATAACTCAACTAATGGTAGAGGTTGATTCCATATAACATTAAATCACATTAAACATGTTCTCATCTTGTCCTCAAGTGTCTAAATAGTCCTTTTATATTGGTCATAAATTTGGCAGTGATAGGACGTAGTGAAATTCAATTAATTACACATATAACTTTGATCAATTATATAATATTTTTATGGGAACCATGAATCATGATTAGAAATGATTGAATGGTTCACTTCATGTAATATCACCACTACCATTACGTAAATAATGAAAATTTGTTCAAGATAGTAATTGTAAAGAATAGATATAAAATGGATAGTCTTAGTGATATGGTCAACTATAACCCATATCACATTATTTTCCATGGATATTACTAGGATTGTGGTGAATAATTACATAGTGATATTGTCCCACTTCAATGCAGGAATGGGTATTGGTTGTAATACCCCTTTAGGAATTTGTTTCTATATATTCGCATTAGGACACACCAAGAACCAATTAGTGTAGTTGGAAATATTAATTTTTGTGTGATCCCAATAACAGTGATCATGATGGTCCCTATACATTTTCTTGCTTTCATGATGTATAGTGTATGTATAGCTATGAGCATCATCCATCAGCTCCAAGTTTATTTATGGAATTTCTAGAACACATATCCTGGTGTGAAATTTCAAAAAACCTTCTTAATTAATATTAATATCTAGAAACACCCCATTAGTCACGTCCTCTTACATATTTTGTAGTATTGTATATCCTCTTGGATATATATTGATATTATATATTAATGATGGTTCAGAAAACATATGGGTTACCACTGATATTGTTCCTTACCTTAGGATTTCCTATCCAAATTTTTCTGGGTCTTTGATCAAAGTATATCCTTTAATCCTCATCATCAAAAACCAATCTTTAACTTTATTACATAATTCATTAGCTAATTTTTTTTCTCTCTCAGTATGATAATTAATTGAACAATCATATTCTTTAGGAAGATCAAACCATCATCTTTGTCTCATGTTGAATTCCTTATGTGTGATAATATCCTTCAAATTTTTACGGTCTGTGTATATATTAATTTTCACCCCATAAATATATTTCCTTGATATATTTTCTTAAAAAACAACCTCATCCAGCTCTATTTCATGTGTAGTATATTTCATCTCATAAGGATTTAACTCTCAGGATGCATGAGAAATCACCCTGTAATTTTTTAGGAGGATTCTCCCAATACATTTCATATATACATCACTAAAAATAATGAATCCTTCTCTAATAGAGGGTAGTGTTAACACATGCGATGTAATCAGTATCGTATTCAGTTTCTGGAACTTTTATTTAGACTCCTTTTTCCTAGTTAACTTTACCATTTTTTATGTTAACATGATTAGTGGATTTGAAATTCACGATTTCTTTTCACAAACCACTTTTAACGTCATGATAATCGAAGGACACTATGAATCTCACTTACCATTATTCGGGTAGGCTAGTCCTATACAACATTTGTCTTCATAGGATCAATTGATATTCTTTTATTGGTTACAATATTCCCAAATAAAGAATCTTTATGCAACCAAAATTAATATTTTATAAACATTACAAATTCTTATCCTTCCTCATAGTTTTCAATATAATTCCTAGAATATCGTTATGATCCTAAATTTTTTTTGAACATATCTGTATATCATCAATAAAAACTACCACAATGTTATAAAGGTCATACATATATTATGTATTCAATAAATCCATAAAAATAGTAGGAGAATTAGTCAATACGAAGGTCATTAAAAAACAATCCCAATGAACATGTATTTATCATATGTCGGTCTTTAGTATATATTCATTCACCACTATCAACTGATGATAAATAGATAGGAGAACAATCTTATAGAAGAACAGATTCCCTTAAGTCTGGTCAAATAAATCATTAGTTCATGGAAGAGGGTAGTTTTTCTTCATTGTCATCCGATTAAGTTTTCTATACTCAAAGAATAACCACATTTACCCAACCATCTTTTTCACAATTATAGAATGACCTAAGAAAAGAGACAAACCTACTTAGATAAACCCATTCTATAAAAGATCATGAAGTTATATCTTTAATTCCTATATCTCTACATTTTTCATTATATGTGGGGTCTTTGAAATCAGATTAGAACCCGGAATAAGCACAATAGTTAACTCTTCTTCTTTTTTGGGGGGAGGTCCATGTAATACCCTAAGAAATACATCAATATATTATTGAAAAGTGGGGACGCTATCTATTAGTATACATTCATTTCATTCTTTATCTTCATTTATCATTTTAATAGTGAAGGATATATGAGGTGCTTCTATAAAATTCTTGGGTGGATATATCTATCCTTTGAAAAAATCTGTAGTTATTCCATTCAAGACTTATATGATTTATTTTCATCTGTAGTTGATCATAACATTATACATTGAGAGACATCCCCTCACCAGTATAATGTCAATTTACATCATGAGAATCACTACTACATTTCTGATGATATCATTTTCACCAAATTAAATACTAGATTTTCTATACATTATTTATTCTAGGATGATACCTTGAAGACTATTTACTAATAGTTTTATTTCAACCAGTTCAGGGAATGTTTCTATTTTCTTTTCAAACATGGAGGAAATTAAGAAATAGGTTGAACCATACTCAAACAAAGTACATGATGTGTTTTAGAGACCAAGAACTGTACTCTCTGCCACATAATTTTGAGATTCAACTTCAACTATTATGAACGAAAAAATCAAAATTTATCCCTTGGCCTATACTGATGTTGATGTTGATTCCCCACCATTAACATAATATTTCCACAGTGAATTTCAAAGTTCCCATGCTATCCACATTTGAAGAACTAGATATAATTTGAGGATAAAACTATCTTCCATTATTCGTGATTGTTTAGATGTCGAGGCTTCACCTTGCAGTTATAGTTATGAACAATATAAGAATACCTTCCACACTTTTAACACATCACACTTCTGAGAAAGTAGTTCCCCATATTCTTTTTCCAAAAGGATTTTTTACATGGGAATTTGGACTTACATTCCTCATATAACTTGATCAAAGATCCTCACCAAGGTTATACTTAGATATCTTTTCATTTATTTTTATTTATTGGACCATTGTATCTCTAGGAACTCAAGTTCATCATTAATATCACTCCTCATTATCTCATAATTGTTTTCATAATCACTGTTTTCAACATTCTTCCATTGATTAGATATTAATACACTAAAGAATCTATCATCCAACCCATTGGAATCCATGTAAAAATAGATATGTAGGAATAAATTCAAGCCAAGTTCATCTTATAGCTTATCACAGATTCATTTTCCTTGTTCTTCAGCTCTATGAATTCCTTATATATTTTCATTTTTGTTAAAAAGGGAAATATGTTATTCGGAAAATGTTCCCCTAAATTTATCTACATCATAAAATCATTCCCACTTATTGGATATGGGGTTTTAAACATTTTACACCACTGGTCAACTTATCCATCTTTGTTGTACACATCCTTGTTGACTTTCTCTTGTTCTAAACAACAAAATACAAATAATATCTTTTCATTAGAGATTATGAATTTTTTAAAAATCAATGGGTCAATAGATACACTAAAAGAAGGTGGTCTTTGATGTATGAAGGACTCTCTATATATATTTTTACCTTCCAGGTGAATCTCATCTATCAACATGATTTAATTTATTTATCAAAATTCATGTTAGTTGATTCATTATCCTCATGATGTTTTCTATTCAGGATTCTATTAGAAGTTCATTTGCGCCTAGTCTTTTCCTCTCACCATTTACATAATTTCTCTAAAATCTCACCATTTAATAAAAGGAGAAAACAGTAGTGATAAATATGTTTTATTTAATAATCTATTAATTTGAAAGTAATTTCATATCATAAAAAATCATCCTTAAAACATTATTCATTCAAAAAATTAAATTCTCTACAAATCCAAAACAAGGGTACCAAAAATCAGTTTTTTAAGAAAACATTCCCATAAGTGTTTCAAAATATGTGTGAAGTAAGGGCCATTTCAGTGTATTAGGTCACTCAATGTCAGCCCCGATGAATGCTTTCAGAGATGTTACCCCTATATACTTATATTCCAAAACCACACCAACTTGAGTCTCTCCAAAAATGGATTTATATTCATAGAAACAACTTAATTAATTATTCAATAGAATACCAGGATGTTTTTTCAATATCCAAAATTTTCTCCATAAAATAATGTAAAATAAAAAAAATTCTCTAAGACACTTTGCAAAATAACAATGAACAGACTAAAATAATTCATTTCAATGTAATATAAATTATTGATTAGCATAAAATGTTTTTTGTGATAGTGAAACACATTTTTTCCATCTTAGTCAAAACATATTCCATTCCATTAACATCAAACTCTATATTTGATTTTTCATCTTTTATATTAGTTGTATATATATATAACCATTAATAAGGAAACTTTTATGATAATCTGTAACATCATAATAAAAATTCATTATGTGATTCAATGATCACATTATACAATGACCAAAAACATATTTCATCAAAGGGATCAAAAATAATATATTTTTATTCCCCATTACAACACTTATTAATTTAATTAATTTAAATTAGATCTTAATTATCTATCTAGTTATTACCTCATTTCAAACTACTATGTTTTTTTTTATTTTTTATTTTTCTAAGATCCCTATATTTTGTAAATAGGTATAAAATAGAATTTATAATCTATTGATGTTAACAATTATCTTAAAATATACACATTATATTAATATGATAAAAACACTATGACTAATGAATTTATATAAGAATATTTAACTGAGTTAGATGTATTAGAAGTTAATGTAACCATGAATGTGTTTAGGAAACTAGTAGGAGAACTAATTCGGGGTGACTGTTTTTTTTAAATTCATAGAATATAGTTTTATCCCATTGAAATACCATATATATATATATTTACAACATTATTTATCCATATAATGGTTGATCTATTTTTATTATCTCATACACATATTTCTCATGCAATGATTGTAATAGAAAGATAGAGTGGTCGTGGTAACATATTTACAAGGATTATCCCCCAGGCATATACCTACTCTTTTTATGGTTATTTGAAAAATTATACTAAACATAGTATCCAAAATTCATGTAAATTCAACAATAATGGAGGAATCACAATATTCCCAAGAACATGGAACCTTAAAAAGACTCTATTAATCATATTACACATGTTATTATATCTCCTATTAGAAATTACAATATTGTACTATCTCCCGGAACTTGTCAAAAAACTATTTAATACTTTTAATGAAGATCAAAATTATAAAATGGGTTTCACTTAATTATATTGATTATATCTCCATAAAAATATATTTTTGGATGGTTTGTTTAAATTATTCAAAACTACACATTACACTTTGTCTATAAACAACCATTTAGTAAAATAGTTCCTAAAATTATATGACTAGCATTTAAACTAATCCTTTATGGTTCTTTACTACTATTATATAAAACATTTATTTTTATGCATTTGAACACTTAAAATTTTTTCTTCTTTATACCCATTCTTCTATAATCATGTTCTACACAACTGGGTATTACAATAATAGGTCATTGAACCTATATATCATTCATGAAATTATATATTCCTCATTGTACCATAAAAAATATACAAAATATCATTGGACACATCTCCTTTCTCTTCTTTGACACATAGTGAGTTATTATTCTTTTTAATAGCTGTATCCATTTATCTTCATTCATCAAAGTATTTACCTTTACTATACATTTACAGCGATCGAGAATAAAAAAATATATTTTCATGATAAATGATATTGGAAATCTCTTATAACTATAGTGAAGTGATATATATCTCATTCTATCAATAATATCACATGAGATTCTGAACACATTCCCAAATGTTTAAAATCAATAACTTTATTTTACTAAATGTATTTTGGAGATACACAACATCAACTTTAAAAAGGTTAACAATATCTTAAAAATTCAATATCATTATTCTCAATGAATTCCATTTCAATAATATCACTATTTAATTTCTTTGAGTTTCAATATTTATATTTTTTAAATTTTTTAAAAAGATCCTTATATAATTACGTTTCATTTTTACATAAAAAATAAAGATATATTTAGGTTGGGGAATTTAATAGTAAATTCATGTTTCATAGAAATTATTTTATTTCCATAATCGCATAACATTTTAATTTCATTCATACATATCTTTAATATATGATATATTTCCCTCCATATGAGTATCATTTACTCATCACAAATAAAAAATCATAGTCTTAATTTTAGCGTTTTATTCATTAACCAATACTCAGTGTATCATCTGACTTTATTTCTTCATCTTATTCACAAATGTAATGTCACATTTATAAAAATTTATTACCACTTATATTATATATAATATATTATTCATCTCATTGATGATTTTTACATTTCCAAATTTTGACCTCTAAATGCTAACATGGATTCTTTATATTTAAATATTACACACTAGATATGATTTTAGAGTTGGCTAAATTATCACTTTCTTATTGAAAAAATAGTATGCAAGCATTAAATTATTGTATGAATTAATATATGATCTTTGAAGAACATTTTAACAGGGTTATTCATAATATACATTGTGGATAATAAAAAATATGTTCCACATGATGTTATATGTTATTAATTCCCATAATTGTCATAAATTATTCCCAAAAACTTTTCGTATATCCAATTACAGATCATTATCCAACAAGTAATGATAAATACAATCCTTTAAGGATCAGATGTGATCAAAGAAATTTATCATCCATTTCATTGTCTATAGAGTCCTACTTAAAACATGTGTATATAGTTAGATATCAATACGTTGATATTTTTCTAGTTCTAAGGGATATAAATAAATTATATATGAAACTATAATGCACAAAATAACCTCAATGCATCAAGAAATTACATTAATGAAATCTTTTTTATGTAAAACAGCTAAAAAAATAATAAAATAATTATAAATTAGTTTAATTTATAAATAATAAACAATATGAAATAAAAAATAGTCTTGTATCCTATAAATACTCATCAATGAGTGTGTCCATATAGATTTATGTTAACTATAATTCCAACATTGATATTGGATTATGAAAAACACTAACAAGAGGATATTTATCTATGATACTATTATACTTCATGATAATTAACTTTTTGGATGGTTTGTTATTCCCAACAAACTTTTTTCTTCGTAAATCACAACCTCTTAGGGGTTTTTAACCTTCATGTCATCAAAAAATACATGAAACATGTTATATATTTCTCTATAGTCATCCTAAAAATGATTTGAGATTATTTCCTTGATATTATTCAATACTCACATCATAATTAAGAATTTAAATTCATTGAACATGTTTATAATAGATCCCCCAATAATACCACATTCAACTTGTACTTACTTTCAATTTATAAAAGTAATAAATTATATGATCATAAGACACATCATCCATCACCAAAGAAAGTAAATAAAATAATTATTAATAATAAATATTCCAAATATTTATTAGGATGTTTATATTTAATCATTATAACAAATTATTTTATCTTCATAATAAAAATTTATTCTCAATATCAACAATTATTCTTTTTTGATCACTTTTGTTTGAATAATATTTTTTTCATGGGGTTAACCTTGGGATTTATATTCACTATTTTAAATTATTTTTAATTTATAAATATTTTATTTATTTCATTTTCCAGGATAATTATTCATGATAAGAAATAATGATATTATAATATTTCATTATAACATTTGTGTTGTAAATTATATAAATTTTCATAATAATTAGATGTATGAATTATGTAAACAAACCTTCCCTAAAACATTTTTTTCTTTAGTGAACCGGCATGTTAACCCATTAATAGGTTGTAAGTTGTCTAACAACCCCCATATTTTGAATTTTGTTTAATCATTTATCATTTTTATGTTCTATCATGGCTTTGTGACCCCATAATAGAGGAATAAAAAGGAAGAATAAGTTGTTTTATATAGAAGGGATAATGTGATGGGTTTGATAAATGGTTTGAAGAATTTTTGGATAAAAATAGATATTTTTTTCATTTGATAAAATGAATATAGTCTGGTGGGATAGAGTGCTATAAGGATTAATTTTTTATAGTTAGTTATGAATATATTATTTAAGGTTCCAAAATATTTTACTAGGAAAAAAGAATTATGATTATATAATTCTTCACTAATCAATCTATATTATATTATGATACATGACGCATAGAATATGAATCTTTGTTCTAGTGTTTTATAGTTTTATAAATTACATAAGAAGTGTTACTCAAGTAAACATGCTATGTATCACATGATTTAGGGCCACCTGATGTACTTTATATACTAGTGAGGCTTTAGTATTATGTTGACACATCATGTGAAATAATATATATATACGCACACACACTCACAAAGATATATATATATATATATATTGTTTTTGGAATGGTGGATTGACTTTCATAGTCAGTACAAGCTAATTAGCTATGTAGAACATTATATACCATGAATCCAATGGATTAACCACATAAATATTGTAAGGAACAAAATATATATATATATATATATATATAATTTCTTATATCTTGAGTATCACTAAAATCCAAAAATATGGAATCCCTTATTTTTATTTAATTATGTATCATTACATTGTACAAATATCGTATCTTTTAATGTTTAGTTTCTCAAAAAAACGAACATTAAACATGAAAAACATTAAAAATTTATTTAATCCACCTAAAAGGATTCTTATTTTTTCACCCTATGTTAAATTTCTTCATCTCATAACCTTGGGACGTACATCAATTTAAATAGTGATCATATTTTCCAGTAATAGAATGGAATAGAAATAGTTTACAAGTGATAATGATAATTATTGATAAGAACATGAGAAATATCATAAAGCCATGATACATGAAAAAATAGACATATCATTGTAAAAATAAAATTAATAATGATGTGGAAATGTTTTTACAATAGTTAATGGATTCATTTAGAAGAAATTAACCAATGTTTTTCACCGAGGTGTCATAAAAATTAGCATGGCTTTCAACAAGGTGTTATTAAACAAGCCATCTTTAGAGATTCAATTCATCACCCAATGGATTGAAGAGCTAATAGGGTTCAAAATTGTATGTATTAATTAATTTCATCATAATATATCATAATAAATTATTTCATATATAACCCTTAGAGAAAAAATGTGTTTAATATCAAAATAACGACATTATAAAAAAGTGATTAATGAAATGATATTTTTTCATTATTAAGACAAACATAAATAATGATGGTGTAGTGTATGATAATATTATAATGAAATATATCATTTTTAAATCTAGTATAAAAACACTAAAAAATAATTTGCATTTTGTATTCACAAACAAATATAAATGAATTTCATTTGAAAATAAAAGAAATTTTTAGAAGAAAATATGGCAACATAACGGGTATGAAACACGGTTTTAGGAATAATTGAAAAGATAGGGGAGAAGCATATCATGATAATAAAATAAAATTAATACATTAAAAGGGTAAAATAAATTGTACATAAGAACATATTATGTAATTTTGAAATACATACCACATAAAAAAGGAACATGCAAGAAAAAGAGGAGTTGAGATTTCCCTTACCTTGATGAGTGTTCTTAAAGTGTGAGGATCAGTACCTAATGTGAATAAGGAAATCTTTATGGGGCAGTTTAGGAGGTAAAAATATTATAAATTCAAGAATAATAAAATGTAAGTGAATTAATGAGTAGGGATGGTTTTTTATTTATAGCAAAATCAGCCGATTTGTTTATTAATTCCCTTAGACAACTATATAGTGTTAAATTAAAAACCATGGAATTTACCATGGTATTTTTCATAGTTATTAGATACATGGAACATATTTCATATAAATATATCCCAAAATAATAAACTATAATTTTATATTATTATGTTTGTCAAGGAATATTAAAGGTTTAACAATATAATGTTATTTTAATTTAAGGTTTATGTTTTAATATTTTAAAAGTAAATTATATATTTGGGAATGGATTAAAGTATATTATAAATATAATATTAAAAATAGCATAATTTGTGACTTTCTTTATATTTTATGAATTATCAAATCATTATTACATAATTTCTATTTCATTAGACTAAATGAAAAACTCAAACTGTATTTTTTCAATTCACAGGAAAATGACATATTTTAGAAAATTCTCATAAATTCACCTTAACCAAATTTTAACACACTGATTTGAAAAATGAAATTTATTTTACCATAATAATTATATAAATATTATAATTTTATCTATCATATATAAAAATCCTTATTTATGAAAAATTATTGGAGATAGAAAAGCATTGTGAAATTTCATATGAAATTTTCTAGCACTTGAAAAAATACAATTATTTTATCATTTATTTTGACATAAGAGTTTTTAACTAAAAAATAAATTAATATTTGTATTATTAATAATATTTTATTTTGTTGTAATATGAATATTTTTTATTATAAATATAATTTTTATCTTGAAAATCATTTTATCAAATTCCAACTCAATTTTATTTTGTAATTCAATTAATAATACATAATTTATGTAACAAAAATTTTATTTTTACAATTGCATTACACATTAAGTCAATAAGGACTCAAAACATGACCATTTATAAAACCCACATAAAACCTAAGGGCAAGGTGTTTGATGGTGGTTGTTTCTTGCAGCGACTCAGATATCATCGCTATAGTGGTAGTTTCCACTAGGTTGAACTTCACCCGTTGGTGAATTACTTCAAGATTAATATGTTGATGATCAGATTTGGCATGGTCAAGAGAAAATCCCAATGACACTTCCTCCCTACCACGCTCTAACAAATAGTCTTCATATGACACAACTCTACTATTTTATTCCATCGTTTATCATTTTTTCATTAATTAACCATTATTGTTTCTATTTATAACTGATATTAAAAATTTAAAATTATTATTATGAGAATTGTTTCCGATAATCATATTTACAAATGATTATATGTACCAATGGTCGTTTAATGGTTGAAAACTAATGGTCACATTTCAAAATATAGTAGCCTATTTATCAAATACATATATTTTTGTTGAGTATAATATTACATAAATTTTCAAGAAACAATTAGCATTAAAAAGTTTTGGGCCATTAAATTCATCCCCATTATGAAATTCCATCCAAAATTTTTTTATTGTTCCATAGGTAGAAACAATATATAGGAACCCTTAAATTATAGATTAATCTTGTTCCAACATGGGTTTTTCAATTTTTTCATTCATCTATAACACTTAATCTATGTGGGTAGTCTTGTTCCATAGATTCTCATCTCAATGGTCCAAAATCAGCACCACGTTCTCCATATAAGAGAGGTCATGTTCTAGGTGTACAAACTGATGATTCAATACTTGTTAAGGGTTAACTATGTACATAATCAAGATATATATGTGAAATAAATCATTAACATGAGATAAATTTATGATTAAGTGAATGTAGATTGGCTATTTATCCTATGTGATCAAGAATTTCATTGGGGCTTCTCTACCTAGGGATGAGTTTCCTTTTCTTCCCAAACCACATGAATATCATCCAAGGATAAATTTTAATGAATATTTTTTCGACAACATCAAACTCCAAGTCCCTTAGATAGTGGTCAACATATCTCTTCTTTTGAGTCTGAGAATCCTTAAGGAGTTGTTAGATGGAATGAACCTTTTTTGTCATCAAATTCACAACATCTGGTCCATGAATATTTATATCACCTGATTCATCCCAAAAATTATGAGTTCTACATCACTAAACATATAGAGATTAATAGGGATCACATTAAATACTTTAATGGATACTGTCGTTGTATGATAACTCAAATAATTGGAGAGGTTGATCCCATATAACTTAAAATTCCATTAAATGTGTTCCCATGATGTCCTCATGAATATGAATAGTCATTTTAGATTTTCCATCTATTTGGGGGTGATATGTCATACTAAAATTCAGTTTAGTACACCTATAATGTTGACCAACTCTCCAAAATCTTTACATGAACCTTGGATCATGATAAGAAATGATATAATGTGGCACTCCATGTAATCTCACAACTTCAATTACCTAAATCATAATAATTTTGACAAGAGAGTAATATTACTTAATAAATATAAAATGGGTAGTCTTGGTGAGATGGTATACTAAATGATATATCACAATGTTTCTGTTGGATATTTTTAGAAGATTAGTGAATAATTATATATTAATATTTACCCACTTCAATTCCATAATGGGTAGTGGTTGTAATACCCCTTTAGGGAATTTTTTCTCCACTTTCACTTTGAGATACACTGGGAACATTTTACTGTAGTTGAAAATTTTTATTTTTAAGTTATCCCTCTAATAATGATCATGATGTTACTTATACATTTTCTTTATTATGGGATGTATAGTGTATGAAGAGTTGAGATCATCATCTATGATAACTTACTTTATTTATAAAATAAATGAAACAAAAATCCTTGTTTGAAATTTAAAACACCTTCTTAATTGATATTGAACTCTGGAAACATCTCATTCATCACACCCTCTATACTAATCTATAATAAATGATATCTTCATTAGGATTTATTAATATTATCTATTAATGATGTTTAAGAATTCTTTTGGGATATAACTAATGATTTTCCTTCCCTTAAGATTCCATTTTCAAATTTTACTGGGCCTTTGATCAAAGGATCACCATGAATCCTCATCATTAGAAACACAACATGAAATTTCCTATATAATGCATTAAAAATTTTGTTTTCCCTTTTAGGATGATAATAAATTGAACAATCACAGTATTTACGAAGTTTAAACTATCTCCTTTGTCTCATGTTCAATTCCTTATCTATGAAAATATACATCGAATTTTTATTATATAAGTATATATAACATTTCTCACAATAATGGTATTTGATCAATGTATATAGTGAAAAAACAATCATAGCCATCTCTAGGTCATTTTTATGATATTTCTTCTCATGAGTATTGAACTATTGAGGTGCATAAGCAATCACCCTATCATTTATCAGGATGATTAACCCAATAAATTTCATAGATAAATAACTGAAAATAATGAATCGTTCTCTTATAGACGGTAGAGTTTACACATGTGACCTAACCCATATCTTCTTCACTTATTAGAAACTTTTTCCTTACACTTTTGTACATGTGAACCTGACCGATTTTCATGTTAACATGGTTAGTGGATTAGAAATTCGTGAATTTTTTTTCAGAATACACATTAAATATAATGATAATCCATGGAAACTATGAATATTAGTTACCATTATAGGATTAGGCCACTCCTCTATAACAATTTTTTCTCATAAGATCTATTATAATTTCTTCATTGGTTACAATGTTCCTAAAGAAGGAAATATGTTGTTACCAAAATTCACAATTGATGAACTTTACAAATGGTCTATCCTTTTTCAGTTTTTTCAATATAATACATAGATAATACTCATGAACCTCACAAATTTTGTAATATGTCACAATATAATCAATAATGATACCAAAACGTAATCAAGGCCATAATTAAAAACACTATTCCTTAAATTTGTATAAATAGTAGGAGAATTAGTAAAGAAGATGGTCATAAGAAAAAATTCATAATGACCATGTATTTATCAAATGTCGGTATTTGGAATATATTCTTTCATCACCATCATCAAATGGTAACAGGATAGAAGAACTCTATTGGAGAAGAACAATATCCCATAATGATACTCAAATAAATCATCAATTATTTGAAGAGGGTACATGTTCTTAATAGTAATCCCATTAATTTATCTATACTCAATGTGTAACCACGTTTATCCAACCATATTCTTAGAAAAGATACAAGGATCTCCCTAAGAGGACATGCATGATCAGATAACCCCCTTCTCTAAAAGATCTTGAATTTTTATCATCAATTCCTCTAGCTACAAATTTTCCATTCTATGTGGGGTCTTTGAGATCATATTATAACCAAGACTCTACAAAATGAAAAACTCTTCCACTTTTTCTTGGGGAGGTCCAGGTAACTCCATATGAAATACATCAATGTAATCCTAAAAAGTGGGGACATTATCTATTCACAAACATTCATTTAATTTTTCATCTTCATTGATCATTTTAATTATGAAGGATATTAGAGGTTCTTCTAGATATATTTAAGGATGAGATGTATATCTTTTAAAAAAACTATATGTATTCCATTGAATAATATTAAGATTTACATTAATATATAGTTTTTCATAGAATTATACATCGATAGCCATCCCATCCTTAGTATTATATCATATTCCATCATGAGAATTAAAACTATATTTGTAATGATATTATTCTCACCAAAGTATATACTAGAGTTTCAATACAGTTTTTTTTCGTGGATAATAACTCCAAGAGTATTTACTAAATAATATATTTATATCAGTTCAAGGATTGATTCTATATTATTCGAAATCCTGGTCGAAAAAAAGGAATTGGTAGAACTAGAATCAGAAAACGTCCTTGATGGGATTGAGAGAAAAAAAGAGTACTTCCCACAACATAATTTGTAGATTCAACATCAACATTCATGATAGAAAAAACATAGCATTTATTCCTTGGTCTGCACTGAGGTTGATTCTAATTCCCCCTCCATTGACATAATATTTGGGAAATTATTGTCAAAGCATTTATCCCTTGGCCAAAACGAAGGAGGGGGATTCCCAAGGGGACTCGGGTAGCGGCGAAGCGTTTATACTTCACGAAACACCCATCTTGTACTAGTAATCCCCATGCTAAGGAAGGATCACTACACATCGCGAAGCACACTACTTCGAAGCACCCTGCTTCATGAGGCACCTCCTCTTCGCAAGGCAGTACTCTGTGAATACTATTACACTTTGCGAAGCACCCTCCACTCACACCTTTTCCCCATGCTAAGGCCAAGGCACTCCACTTCGCGAAGAACACTCCTTTGCTTGGCAATTCCTCTTCCCGTGCAACCCTCCAGGTCTGCACGATGTAATTTCAAAGTCCCACGGACAACACCACTCATAGTGTTTCTTCTCCTAATGCTTCTTTTCATAGGCACACAAACAGCTATTTCTTCTTCGCATAACCACGCTAACGTGGACCCCTCGATGGTTCGCTCTACAACCCCATTTGACCACGACATTACTGGTACCTTCCCTCCCCCAAGGAGCAAAGGGTACCAGTTATGTAAGTCCTAGGGGTGTGGAGTGAACCCACCTCGTCCGACCTGTAGGACGTTAAACTACCAAGAACCACATCCTCAACACATGACGTTAAACTATGATCTGGCCCCATGCTTCGCACGTAGGGTCACCTCAGCTCGGACATTTTTTACGCCACACGTCTCCACAGAGACGGGGTCACCCCCTCCACAAGGGATGATATCCTCCATCTCGGAGTAGCGTATGTCCATGGGAGAAGGGAAACCACCTTGGTGTAAGCCCCCTAGCCCCTCTTGCAGAAGGCTGAACCCCAGAATCTCCGTACTTTCCCACTACTAAGGTCAGTGGAGGGTGTTTTAGGGAACAAGGCACCTCCCATCATTGGTCCCAAATCCATCTTTCGTTGCGCTTTGCCACACTTCGGGCCTCCATCCTGGAGTAAGTCCCAGCACCATGGGCCGCCTAATGCGTAAGCCCATATTCGCTTCTCACGGACGCACCCTTCACGACGTGATCATCAAGTCCCTGCCGCCTCTTGTTTCTCACACCGAGCATGACTCACGTGGGATTAGAGTAAGCATCGACCATGGTAATGCCCTTGTCCAGTATGACGTTAAACTGTATGCCCTCGTCCAGCATGATGTTAAACTGTATTCCCTCATCCATCATGACATTAAACTATATGCCCTCATCCATCATGACGTTAAACTATATTCCCTTGTCCCTCATGACATTAAAAAGCACACCCATTTTAACTACGAGGTCTTTGATCCATGTTAAGGCATGGTACGTAGGAAGCCTCCCCGAGGTTCAAGCCCATCTCTCATTGGACCAAGGTCCACCTTCACGTCGGTTCGCTGACGACATCCATCATTTGAACAACGAGGTCTTTGATCCATGTCAGGGCATGGTACGTAGGAAGCCTCCCTGAGGTTCCAGCCCACCCATTCGTCATTTCTTCACGTCGAGTTCTAGCTTTGTCCTGTAAGACGTTAAACTGCATTCGAGTCCGACGACAAGCCATTGTGACCATCCCGAACTACGAGGACTTTGATCCATGTCAAGGAATGGTACGTAGGATTCCTACCTGTGGTTCAAGCCCATCTCCCATCGGACAAAGGTCCTTTATTCACATCGGTTCGCTGACACCCACCACAAGTGGACCCCCGGGTTCACCTTCACATTAGTTTGCTGATGAAGCCCCTCTGAACTAAATGGTCTTTGATCCATGTCAATGCATGGTACGGAGGAAGCCTCCACGAGGTCCAAGACCACCACCACTAGGAACCCCCTGGTCCTCATTCACGTCGGCCTACCGGCGTCCAACCTGAACTATGTGGTGTTTGATCCATGTCAAGGCATGGTACGTAGGAAGCCTACCTGAGGTTCAAGCCCACCACCTGTTGGTCACTCCGACTTTCTTCATGTCAGGTCACCAACACCTGGGCGGCCTAGTGTGTAAGCCCCGCACCATCCGGACCAACGTCCTCACTTGCTTCAGTTCGCTGATGACAGTCATCGGCCCAAGGTCCACATTCAAGTCAGTTCACTGATGACACCCATCGGAACAAGGTTCACATTCACGTCGGTTCGCTGACGACACCCCTCGGACTAAGGTCCACATTCACATTGGTTCGTTCACGAAACCCACTGGGCCAAGTTCCACCTTCACATTGGCTCGCCGACACCATCTTGAACTACGCGGAAATTGTTTCCCAGCCACGAGGATACGTAGGAGGTCTCTTCGAGGCTCATGCCCAACTTCTTCGTCGCCCCTGTGATGGTCCAATTTCATCCCCCCTCCACTTCATTCATCTCTCCATCATCCACCTTGATTCTCACCCGGAATGCCATATCCCGGCAAGATCATACCATTCCACTCCACTTCGCAGCTGCCCACAGGCTGGTCCCGATATCGGCACCCCTTCAAAGAAAATTCTTCAATTCGATCCATTCTAGATAATGCTCTGATCGGGCGGATCCATCTCCGATGGATGTGAAACATGCGACATACCCTATGTTAAACAGAGGAAGCTGAGGAAAAACTCAGATATATGTCTATGGAATATAATTCCCCACGCTCAATGTGGGATTCCTCGCACTTCCACGCCCTAGAGAATCCCTATGACAAGGGATAAAATATAGACCTGCCAGTTCCCCAGCATCCAGACACGCTACTGATGCCTCAACGTGACTACTCCCCCGACTGAAGGTTGCTGCCCAGACCAGACCCTTTGGAATGTCCCAATAGAAGCCGTGTAATTAACGGGCGTCCATGGAAACATGGAACTGGGAAGAGTTTCACGAACAATTAATTAAATCTATAAGGGATACTCGGACTAGGCGATGATTTACGAGGAGTAATCCACGGAAGGAAGAACCGACATCCCATCATCCCGTTTCGATCAAGGTGCATATGTCCCGGAATAAGGAGCGAATGCCACACGCCTTTGGAAAGTGGGAATACAGGGCAACACACACGGTGTAGCGTGTCCTCCTCTGCAGACGGATGCACGTGCGCCTCGGCAAAAGCATCGGAAATAGAAATGCTGAACCCGATGTGAAATTATTCTCCTCAATGTGGAGATCAGTAGCGTTTGAGACACCAGCAGATTGACGTGTCACTAGATCTAGATATCTGGTGTCGGGTCCCACCATGCAAATAGTGAGCCTGGCATGAAACTCACCGGAAGTCAGGGCAGTGGAACGTGGGGCACTCCATTCTGCAACGTGTTGGCATGGATCCATCTTACAGATGTGGAGAATGGAAGGGCGCTGGGGTACTTGTTGTTGATCCTCTTCCACGCAGTGCTGATGAGTTGATCTCTCTGTTTCCCAAGAACAAGGTTGCTACTATGGAGACACGATCACCGCTCGGTTTCCTACATAGGGGCAGGGGAAATACCAGCACAACCACCCCGCATGGCTCTTCTATCGCCACGGCGACCTCTACATCCGTAAATACGGGGCGCCCACATCCCCTCTCCCCGTCAGAGATCATCCAGCGAAGGGTGATCAACAACCTTGTATGCAGGTATGAGGAGGAAGGGGTCATCACCACTCGGGATATGTCCTGCCTGGACCTGGAGGCATCCATGCCCTGCCTTCAATGCCACCCTAACAGGCCACGCAGGGAGCCCCAGCTCCCCATCCCAACGTTCAATCGTTTCAGGAGCCTGTCCCTGGAACACCTCGATGACTCCTCGCCTTTTGCTGATGAGACGGGTGACGTCCAGCTCGGCCCGCTCAGAGTCCTGATCCAAGAGATCCAGGCAAGGGCTCCCATTCGGCCACGTCAGCGTCTCCGTCCGGCTTCGCATGAAGAGAAGGAAGGATATGCCCCTACACCTCCTACGCCAGCTCATCTGACCTGACGTCAGCGCCGGGCCCGGGCTGAGGACGGTCGCCAAGATACATCGACGTCAACAATTACTGTGGCCCAAGCCACCGCAGACGCACATCATGGAGTTCATGCATACACTGAGCAGGGAAACTCCTTCACCCGACCGGGATCAAGGCCTCAGCCACCCCACGGGCAGGCTAGGTTGACTCTCGGGGTCTCAGGCCCGGGCGATGATTGTCGTGAACAAATCCATAGTAACGTCACTATATACGGAGGTCCTCTCCGTACCACCATTACACATAGCGTGGGATTTCCCCACTCCGAAGCTCATCACAGAGGTATGCCTCGTGCTACCCCCATCCCGAAGGAAGACCCACCCCGCGGCGGTGACGCTCGACGCGGAAACATCTCCCGCGCCCATTATACAGGGTATGGAGTCCCTCCTCCTGCCCCTGACCGCAGATCTGAAGGCACTGTCCATCCAGTACTTCTCCATGGTGGGGGTCCTCCCTACGTCCTCTCTACAACTGGCGAAGGTCCTCCTCGCCCCGACAACTTGGGAAGTGAGGGTCATCCTCGCTCCGTCAGCACCGTCCATGGAGGTCCTCCCCATGCACACTTCAACATTTTCCCTGGTGCCCCTCGCACCCCGGCCACCTCGAGCGGGGGCCCTCTCCGCCACGGCTCCAGCACCATCCCAAAACTACATAGTGAGAATCAACCCTGTCCCGAAGAGCCACCGCGGGGTAGAAGAGCCGGTCTTCGCTGCCACAATAAGAATCCTGGGGGGGGTGGAGATCAAACCGGTTCGTTTCTTGGATTCTGAAGCAGAATGCGACTCAGCGATGGAACCATTTCCCTGCTCCTCCGCATCAAAGACTTGGGCAGGAACCAGGCACGTCAGTATCATTCTCCCGCAATGCGAGGTCCACCGGATTCCCACCTCTCTCTACAGGTACATCCAGGAGGATGAAATCGTGGAAATTCCGTAGGTCCCGACCGTGCAATCACCACCGTTGTCACCAGAAGCACCCTGTACCTATACCAGAGATCACGAAGAGCTATTTTGGGGTCCAAGGGTGGTAGATCAACAACATGACAGATTGTCGGCCACCGAAACTCTTGTGCCTGAAGCTGGGGCTATCAACCCAACATATCATGATATCGTGGTCAAGTCACCACACTCTTCATAGGATGGCCCGAAATTCGGCGGCCAGTCGGTTCATTCTCCGTATTCTCCGCCTCCAAGTTTACTGCCCAGAGGTCCGCCTCGGTACCGCTATCGGTCCCTCGTCTACCCCTGGTTGACGAGTAGGGAAATACAGGGCCAGACCCCGAGTCCGAACCCAAGAGCCTCTGGAGCATTCTCACAGCGGATCACTTCCCGGAGATGTTCTGGCCGATGGTAGCGCAAAACTTTCGTGCACCAGAGTCACTTACCCCAGAAGAAGTGGGGTGCTTTTGCCGAACCCTATGGGAGACACACTTCTGCCTTCGTTACGAGCGGGGGATGTACCCCAGACGTTGATAGCACTTTGAAGAAATCGGTGAGCAATGCCACCTGATAGATTTGGCTGCAATACCTATGGCCCAGCACCCTGAGTCACCAGCCCGTCAGAGCACCCTTCAACGGAAATGTGTTCAGAGTTTCAAAGTACTCCGCATAGTCATCAGAGAAGCTACCCCTCATGTGAAAGTCTATAGCTGGGGAAACTATGCCGCTCTCCGCTTCAGCCCCATTCGACAGCAGCCTGATTCATTATGCGACATTGAGGACATGCCCTCAAGAGGGGTCGCGGTCCACATGCCTGACATAGTGGACAAGGAATATGAGTTTTAATTTATCGATGGAGATTTACCCCTGAGGGCGTACCGCCTTTTCGGGACCAATCAGGGAGGGTTACCCGTCAGCAGAGGAACCTTCTAGGCCCACCTGTACCCACCGGGTCACTGGTAATCAGTCGAAATGCTCGTAAGGGTAAGGAGTACGTCGGAAATTCAAGCACTCCGACCAGTCCGGGTTCCCCCAGTCGCCCCACAGGCCATTCCGCCGGTCGATCCACTAGCCGCCGAAGCCATCTCTTGTGTTGAAGAACATGTCAACGCACTTGTTATTAGGGATCCCCGTCATGAATGGGACCTCCACCCAGATGATTATATAGCGGCACTCATAGACCGCCTCGAAGCGTTGGAAACGCGGCAGGTGGCAGTCCCACTGAATGGCAAGTTGTATCCCGCGTGGGTGGATGATATGCCCGCACCCCCGGGTTTTGGGAACCCCACATTATCGCCCTTCGATGGGACAGGGGACCCGCTGCAGCACTTGTCCCATTTTTCTTCCAGGTGTGGCCCCATTATGGGGACTCTGGCCCAGCAAGAAGCCGCCAAGCTCTGATGTTTCATGCAGACATTGGAAGGTCCTGCATTCGTCTGCTACAGCCAGCTCTCTATCGAATTGGTGACCGGTTGGGAGGATCTCCGCCGGCAGTTCCTATACCAAATCAGCTCCACCACACGGAATACCAGCATTACAGACCTCTTCAAGTGAAAGCAAAGGCTTGATTAGCGATTCGCAGATTTCATCGCCCGGTGGAAGGGACTTACATACTCCCTCGATATGCCACTAAATCAGTATAAATTACTGATTATGTGTGTAGGGAACGTAAAAAAGGATCTAGTACCTTCCGTGATTAACCAGAACTACCCTAGAGGGTTCTGGGATTTCTTAGATAAGGCCCATCCCCTTGAGGAGGCTCTACAACAGGCTAGTCAAGCACGTTCGTTTCCCCCTATGATCCCATCCAGGAGGACTGCCAGAGCCGAACTCGCAGCGGTGGCCCAAATAGAATCCCCTAGGCAGCTGGAATTACTGCCAGTGGCACCATCCCCGCAACCCCGCAGAGGTCGTCCACCTCAAGCGCAGGCTCCTGCCCAGTAGTGACCGCCTCAGAATCGACAGGTTCCCCCGCTCAATATGCCACCTCCATCTAGGCGAGACAATCAGGCGCCGCCTCCTTGAAAAGCCCCTCTGGCCCCTCTTCAGGACCAGTCCCCCAGGGCCCCCTATCTAGAAATAAGGCACCAAACTTATTCATTCAATGAAAATCAGGTCCCTGGCTACTTCCGAAGTGCTCTAGTGCAAGGGATTGTGAACCTACCCGAGTGGAGAAGGCCGAAAGAGGAGAATATCACCGATCACCCCAACTACTGTCCTTAACATCGGATTCTGGGGAACACCCTCAAGTAATTCTATGTGTTTAAAGACTGGCATCAAGACCAGGTCAACAACAACATAGTCAGGTTGGGCCCGGCACCAACACAAGTGGCAGGTGTCTTTGTAGGGCCAGAGATCATTAGCGACAGCGAAGGCGAGTGGCAGCAGGTTCCCAGCCGCGGATCCCAGAAATACAATGACTGTATGGCTTGAAAAACCATCTTCCGTGCCCATGGTATCATCCGGGCGCACCTGAAGTATCCGGAACCTTCATAAGGAGTAGCCAGTACCTCAGCATCACCTTCACAGTCACCTCTTCAAAAAAGGGAAAACAGCGACGACGCAAGAAGAAACAACACGCTCCGTCGGTGCTGTTGTCATCCCTCACTCTTGGAGACTGTATGCCCTCTAGAAATGGGGATTCCTCCAAGAATCTGCCCGTTAGTGGATGAATCGTCGAGTGACAGCCATAGGTACGCTTCGGTTAACACCGTGGAGTTGGTAAAGCCCTCTATGACTCCCGACGAAGGGGAACGCCAGGCGATCCTACCCAACGTCTCTAGCCGACGTGAACGTCAATGGAACCACAACCAAGCCGGTCGTCGAGGCATGTTAGCGGGAAATTTCATCCAAGCCATGCACGCTTCTGAGACTAGACAGCAGGCTCAGCATAGAGCTCAACGCGCGGAACCCCATCTGATTCCCTCAGCTCTACCTCCACCGCCGTTTGTGCTACTAGATCAGGAAGAGCTGCCACGTTCGTATGACAGTCAGTCTTTTCTGGCCACAGGCCAGTCTCCGCTGTCCAATCCTAGTCCAGAGAATACTCTCCAGTCTTCTAATAGAAGGCATCAGGATGTACCCCGCACTTTTCAACCGCCGGTTCGACAGGTAGGACCCGCTATGCCTCCAACTGCCGAACGACCTCCTGTAAGAAGAGGTTCGCGCTTGGCACGAATCTATAATGTTCTGAAACACTTGGCTAGAATTCCTATAAAGCTTTCTATCCTTTAGGCCCTTTTCCTATCGTCTGAAATGCGCAAAGCACTTGCCGAGCCCCTAAGGATCCCCCTTCAGTTTAAGACAGAGGTACCAGATGCGAAGCCTTCAACGCTGAGACAATTGAGAACGCCGAATGTCAGACATTTATCTTGTTCTCCGGTGAAGATGAGTACCTTCCTATACAAGGGCATATTCACCCGATGTACATCACTGGCCAGTTCGATGGTGTGGAAGTCCGCTGCTGCCTCATTGACATGGGTTCCAGAATCAAACTAATCCCGAATTAGACACTGCAAAAGATGGGTCTGTTTGAAGATGATTTAACTCCCTCTGACCTCAGAATCCAGGGATACGATAGGACCGAGAAAACCCCAGTTGGCAAGATCCACCTAATGACTCGGTTCGGTGGCCTAATTGCCTACACCGAATTCATGGTCATCTCTCAGGACACAGCCTAAAACGCATTGATGGGTATGCCATGGCTCCATCTGCATGCAGTAGTCCCTTCGTCGTATCACCAGTGCCTCAAATACTCCGTCAATGGTCGAGTAGACGTGATCGAAAGAGATGTGTCTCCTTTTGCCTCTTGTGAGGCCCGCTATCTGGATGCTGATTATTACAAGAGTAAGGATAATCAAATCCTAGTTAGTGAGGATGAACCCACCCAGGTCACATGTGATCCCTGGGCAAGCATGGATGACTCCTACATCCTCTCAATCCACCGATTGGAGGCCATGACCCCCGACATGGGGCCGTGTATTGTTGTTTCGGGTACGGAAGGAAGACGTGTTCCCGTGTCTAAGCGACGATGGAAAATCACCTCGTAATCCTACACCAACCAGGATCAGGTGATCCCGAAACCTCCTACCCCTGTGCGGTACGAGAATGTCAAGCTTATGACAATGGCGGTACGACACACATGTCTCTTCCGCCAGAATGGAATCAACCAAATCAGGCCGACACGTCACCACTACTTTGATATCATCAAAAGTGTCCCCATAGGTCGAAGGCCAGATGGGATAGGGTCAACTGCCTTCATTGCAATGGTCTCAATGGAGGGCGAGTATCTGGTTATGATGACCATTGCTGCCCAAGCTAGCACCAGCTGCCGCCCAGGTTTTGATAGCCCAGAAGTATCTCCCGTTACGGGAAATCCCCCCATGGGTGGAGAGGAAGACCTGGAGGATGCTCCCCCTGCCTTTCAGGAAGGTGTCTCTACCACGGTTGATGAACTGGTTCAGGTGAACCTGGGCAGCGAGGCAGATCTGAGACCCACATTGATCAGTGCAGCTATGTACCCCGAGGAGCGACAACGGTACATAGACTTTCTCAAACAACACCGTGACATGTTTTCCAGGAGTTATGGTGAGATGCCAGGACTAGATCCTCATGTAGCTATTCACCTTCTGGGCCTCCCTGAAAACCATCGTGGGTTTATGCAGCCTCCCAAGAAGACGCACCATTCTCATGGTGCTATGGTTGAGGCTGAAGTTGACAAGATTATCCAATCCAATTTCGTTAAGGATGTCCAGTACCCCAAGTGGCTTGCCAACATTGTGACAGTCAAGAAGAAGAAGGGGAAGATCAGAGTCTGCATCGACTTTCGTGACCTTAATCGCCACTTCCCAAAGGATGACTTCCCACTCTCGGTGACCAAGTTATTGATTGATGCCACAGCCGGGTTCCAAGCTCTCTCATTCATGGATGGGTATTCCGGGTACAACTAGATCCGAATGGCCCCCGAGGACGAGGAGTCCACTACCTTCAGGGCTATCCAAGGTACCTTTTGCTACCAGGTTATGCCCTTCGTCTTGAAAAATGCAGGTGCCACTTGTCAGAGGGCCATGCATCGCATATTCAAGACGATTCTCAGGACGCTGGTGGAATGATACATAGACGACCTAGTAGTCAAATCATGTCAGTGCCAGGACCATCTCAAAGACCTCGAGAATGTGTTTGGTTTCCTCTGTTCCCGTCACCTGAAGATGAACCCGTTGAAGTGTGCCTTCAGGGTCACCTCTGGGAAGTTTATTGGCATTGTTGTTAGATACCGAGGCGTTGAGATTGACCCAGAGAAGATAAAGGCCATCATCCAAATTCCTATCCCGAGAAATATTCGGGAACTTCGAGGTCTCCAAGGCCACTTATCCTATATATGCAGATTCATCATGAATCTGGCCGGCAAGTGTAATACCTTATCCCGGATCATGAAGAAGGGCATCGTGTACGAATGGGATGAGGAGTGTCGGACCGCCTTCGAGGAAATCAAGCAGTATCTGCTCCAAAATTCAGTTTTGACGCCACCATTGTCCAGAAAGCTGCTGGTCCTTTATGTGACTGCCCTGAAATGATCCCTCGGTGCACTCCTCACCCAGAAGAATAATGAGGGTACTGAGAACAGTCTCTACTATCTCAGCCGCATGCTTATTGATACGGAGGTCCGATACTCCTTTGTCGAAAAGAGCTTCCTTGCGCTCACCTTTTCCATACAGAAGTTGCGGCATTACCTGCAGCTGGAAGAGGAACAATTGGTCTCCCGGGTAGACCCACTGAAGTACATGCTGAACTGCCCCATGTTGACTGGCCGACTAGCATGGTGGGCGGTGATTCTCTACCAGTTTGATATCAGGTTCGTACCTCAGAAGTCCATTAATGGACAGGCATTGGCAGACTTTTTAGCTGCCCATCCAACCTCCACGGATCAATCTCTGGACATGGATTTTCCTGATGAGACGATCCTCTCAGTAGATCACACCGTCCCATGTTGGAAAATGCACTTCGATAGTGCCTCCCGGAGCCCCACCAGTTTGAGGCTCAATGGTCCTAAGCTCAACAGAGTGGGCCTGGGTATTGTATTCATTACCCATGTGCATGTCGTCATGCCATACTCGTTCCTGTTGTCAGAAGGTTGTACTAACAATGACGAAGAGTACCAGGATCTCATCACCGGCCTCGAGTTGGCCCTTGAGATCGGCGTTCCCCATCTACATGTGAAAGGAGATTCTGAGATGGTAATCAAACAGGTCAATGGCGACTATGTCTTCAAGAAGTCGGAGCTTGTACCATTGCTGGAGTGCACCCTCCGCCTAATGGCCCAGTTCTCTTCTCGACCAGAGATTACCCCTGTCCCACGGTCACAGAACGGTCAAGCAGATGTGTTGGCTGGCTTAGCTGCGTCGCTCGCAGAACCCGAGCAAGATGATTTGATCATACATGTGGCACACCAGAGAGTCATTGCCCCCATCACCCAAGAGGACAATGATGGCATGCGGGTAAGTCATCTCACCGTCGGGCCCTCTACATCAGGTGTCCCGGGTCCGTCAGACACAGTGGTTGAAGCTAATCCTGACTAGAGGGCACCTTTTGTCGAGTGTCTCCAAAGTGGTCGCCTCCCGGACAACCGGGCCGAGCGCGAGCGAATCCGATGCTGCACGCTGCAATTTACCCTCCAGTGAGGCCCCAGTCTTGAACAAATCCTTTATACGCGGAGCTTCGATGGCATCCTCCTCCGTTGAATTCAAGGAGTAGAGATTCCTCAAGTTATGCAAGAGGTCTATGCCGGTTCCTGTGGTTCCCATCAAGCCGGGCCGAAGCTGTCCCATCAAATCCAGAGGTTGGGGTACTTCTGGCCCACTATGATCCATGATTGTATTGGGTTTTCCAAGAGATTCCATGCATGCCAAGTTCACGCCAATATCCTGCATCGGCAGCCGGATCCCCTCCACCCCACCAAGTACTCTTGGCCATTTGCGGTATGGGGACTTGATGTAGTGGGCCATATCCAACGGCAACAGCTCACCACTGTAGGTTCATCTTGACTGCTACAGATTTCTTTTCCAAGTGGGCAGAGGTAGTTCCACTCAAAGAGGTCAAGGTCGGTTCCATCGTCGACTTTTTGAGATCCAATATTATCCACCGGTTTGGGGTCCCTCACGCCGTCCTCACCGATAATGGCACAAACATCAGAGCAACTGAGCTGATGAAATTGTACGCCAAGTACGACATCCATTCAAACCATACCTCCCGCTATCACGCGCAGGAAAACAGACAGATTGAGGTGCTCAACAAAACCCTCTCTAACATTCTGCAGAAGATGGTTGGTTAGAACAAGAATAGTTGGCTAGAAAAGCTCCCCAACTCCCTCTGGGCTTATCGGACGATGACTCACAACTCTACCCAGGTGACCCCATATTCCCGGGTGTATGGGGATGAGGTCGTCCTACCCATTGAGATCCAGCTGCCATTGTTACACACTGCAGTCTATGACCAGCATGCCCTAGATGAGGTGGCCAAAATCTGTCTAGCTGAATTAGAAGCACTGGACGAGAACCAACTTCATGCCCTGAAAAATCTGGAAAGGCATCAGGATAAGATAGCGAGGGCCTTCAACAAGAAGGTTCGCCTCAGTTCTTTTCTACAGGGTGACCTAGTGCTGGCCCTTCGAGCGCCAATGATCCCCGGTAGGATGCCTCCCAATCTAGAACCCAAATGGGAAGGGCCTTATATCATCCATAAGGTTTACCCCAACGGTGCGTACTCCATGGTGACCACGTATGGTGAGCGCGTAACTCCTCCCACCAATGCCAGGTTCCTCAAGCAATACTTCGCCTGATCCTGTATGGTCCAACATGACCTTAAACTGTATGGTCCAACACGACCTTAAACTGTATGGTCCAACACGACCTTAAACTGCACCGCTGTCCTCCAGGACGATAACCAGAAAATGGTCCGAGCTCTATGACCTTAAAATAAGATCTCCCCTCGTCCTTACTGTAAGATGTTAAACTGTAAGCCAGTCAGGCCTTCCTAAACAAGGCTCAACCTCAGGACCCTTGTCCTCCTCGGTCCCTCGGCCCCGCTCATACAAGGATTATAAGGGTTGCACCATGTTCCCACTCTCGTTCTTCTATCATCCCACATCCTCACCGCATGACGTTAAACTGCATGGCCTTCAGGAACTACGTATGGATTGATTCCAATCCTAATGGGATATGTAGTAACCCCCGGACATTTCGTCTGTTGGCCCAGCCCAAAAGACAAAATATTCCACTCAGGTCAATACATATGGAATGGTTCGCACTTTTTCCCCAACTCACATCGAGCAAGCCTCGACCCTGCTACACGTCCCCCTGGATATTTTTTCCTCTTTCGTGGATGGATAAAGCTATGCTTCACCCACTCCTTGACTGGGATTCCATCATCTTCTACACCTGGAGGGACCCCCAAAAAACTGCCTGGATACTACGCCCAAGGGCTCTCCTACCAATACGGGCCAATTCCCCTGAGGGTTTCCACGAAACAAGACAATACAAGTCCCGCGTTGCGAATTTTGTCAACGTTCGATGCTCATTTGTTGCTCCCATATCAGGTCACCACATGAATGTTTTGTTTCGAACATGGTCAAAAGTGTCCTGGATCCTCAGGCCCACCCTGAGATGGCCCAAACATCGAGTGCAGTAACTCATTCTTCCCCATCCTGAAGTGACAAACGTCCCTCCGGGTGGTGATAGCGGTCAGGCCCACGGCCCCGATTCTCTTATAAGGAATGTATGGCGTGGTGTAGGATTAAGTCCTCTTTCACGTCAGGTTACTTTCCATGTCGTACACATCCCCAGACGAGATACAGTTATCTCTTTCCCCGTCCTTGCTGCAAGATGTTAAACTGCAAGTTAGTCAGTCCGTCCTGACCGAGGCCCAGCCTCATGCCTCCCTCACCGAGGCCTAGCCTCAGGCCCCTTGGCCTTTTCGGGCCCCTGGCATAGGTCCTCTCTTATAGGACTATATGCTGTGGTGTGGGATTATTTCCTCATTCACGTTGGTTTATTCTCCGTACCGTACACTTCCCTTGTTTGGAGGTATATTACTCCCCTCCTTGTCTCGTATGACATTAAAATACATCTAAAGAACTACGTGTGGATTGATTCCCATCCTCATGGGATACGTAGTATCACCTGGATGTCTAGGATTCGGGTCCAGGCCCATGTCTCGGGAATCATCATCCCACCTTGGCCCCTTGGTCTTTCCTTCCACCATGAGGGGGTTATATGGTGTTGTGTGGGATTATGTCCTCATTCAAGTCAGTCTTGTAAGGACCACACCATGTACCTCTCCCTCCTGAGCTGTTCCATCGACCCTTTTCAGCGGTTCACCAATGTGCCTAAGGGTACACTGGTTTATTACCTAGAATTCCAATCTTTACTCGGACACGTCCGCACCCGCTTTCCAGGCTTTGTGTATTCCTGCATCAGGGCTTCCATCATTTTTCACACCCGGAGGGACCCCCCAAGAACGGCCTGGATACTACGATCAAGGGCTCTCCTACCGTTACGGGACAACGCCCCCGAGGGTTTCAGATAACAAATCAATAAAATCTCGGGTTGCGAATATAGTCAGCGGTCGATGCTCTTTTGTTGTTCCCACCTCAGCCTAAAGCGATATAGAAGTTGCGTTTCCAACATGGTTAACAGTTTTTCCCTATCGCCACACCAACCACATTAAACCCAAAATGTCGGTTACACGATTCACACCCTTCATCGCTTCATCATGTCCAAGTAGAGTCTCAGAACTCTTAGTATTATTCCTCCGTACACACCCGCATGTTTGGGGAACAAGCCATGTCAAAGGTGTCATTCGGGGCTCTCTAGCCACTCCCCTTTGATGGACGCCCCAAGTATTGCGATAAGGATTCCCCCCCCCCCTTGTTTCACACACCGAGTTTAACTCATGTGGGCTTAGGGATCGGTTTAACGTCTGTGCTTACTCGGGACGTTGTCACCATTCATGGTCTGAGATCTAAGAACATAAAATAAGATCCATCTAGAACTACGTTCAGCTTTATTCTGATACTAATGGGATACGTAGGACCGCCCGGACGTCATGTCTTCAGGTCCAGCCCATTTAAGGAGCTAGTCTATCCCTACTTCTTTTCACCACTTACCTCTGTATAGGCCCCTCGGCCTAAGGTCTCCCTCTCGGAGTGGCGTATAGTGTGATGTGGGATCATGTCTCCATAAATTTTGTTTCATGACACTGTGCACATTCCCTGCCTAGCATCACCTCTGCTACGTCTGCGCTGCATGATGTTAAAATGCATGCTTGGTACTATCACACGACCCTAAATGGTGACATTATCATCCTGGCCGCACGACGAAAAACGGCACTGCATTGTGATGACCTCGTAGTAGAGGAAATCATGTTGGGTATTGGTCACGTACCATTCCATTTGTCAACGCCTATCACGTCTTGATGCTTGTGGAGACACCACGACCTACTACCTTAGGCCTGTCGCTTCACAAAAAAACACTCACCTTAAAGGAAAACTAGATTTATCAAATTCTGCTTCTTTTAGATCAAGGGCCACGCCCACACTCCCCTTTTTCCTTGGCACAAGTACCTTACCGTGCCACCTTTCAGAACTACGTACGGCTTGATTCTCATCCTCATGAGATACGTACGAGCACCAGGGCACTTCCCCGCAGGCCCACCCTAACTTTCTCTTTCGTTCCCTTGACCGAAAGCCTCTCCCAATGGGGTTGTGCGGTATAGTATTGGATTATTTCCTCATTCACATCGGGTTGTTCACCGCACCGTAAACACCCCCTATTCCCATTCACGCCAGTTGTTTGAGTTACTCCCCCATGTGCCTCCTATGTTTCCTCCCGCCCTTTGGTCAGAATTCTAAGACCCTAAACTCAGATATCCCTACGAGAAAGGACTCTGCTCCCCCTATCTAATACATCTCGTTGTCGTATTCAGATGTGTTTTGAAAAAGATCCCGAAGAGTGGAATTTTCATGGGGACATTCCCCTCGTACCATGAACAAGCATCGTGAGCTATCTATTTGGATCCTCATCCTCTTCCCCTTTCAAAAGGACCCCCCAGACGACATGGATACTTGGATTAAGGGCTCTCCATGGATGTTGGACCTAAGGACCCTCCAATCGTTTCGAGCCAATGTCCCTAAGGATCATTGAATACATTTGCGACATGGTCTCATGTTTCAAACATGGTCAATAGTCTACACTCATTTGTTTGTCCCCATTCTGGGATAACGCGTTATGGACATTGTGTTTCCACCATGGTTAACAGTTATCGTCTATCATCACGCCACTGTCATTGTGATCCATATCTCGAGCGTCATGATTCACACATTTCCACTTCATTGTGTTCAAGAGGAATTCCAACATATTAGGATATATCTCTTCGTGCATCTATGTGCGCCACATGGGCATGTTAGAATCATGGGGCCGGTATTCACCAAGCGTCTCTCCACCCTAACCTACCCTTCTCTGTGTCGGGAAAGTCTCACCACTACTTGTTTCCCACACCGAGCATGACTCATGTGGGCTTTGTAGTTTTGGCAGGATGTGTACGAACATGTCCAGGCTTCTCATCGTCCTGCATGATGTTAAACTACTCTTCCAGAACTACGTACGGCTTGATTCCCATCCTCATGGGATACGTAGAGACACCCTGGTATTTCTCCTAGTGTCCAGCCCATAGAAATCATCAATCCCATCCTTCCCCTTTCCGGCTCCCTGGTCAGACCCCTCGCTAGAGAGGCCCTGTCCTAAAGAAGGAAGGATCCATGACCAATCCAACACGCCCATCTGGCGTACTCCCACCACGGTGGTGTAACTACATAAGTGTCGTATTCTGTTTGGACAAACCATCACTCCATATTCCACGCTTTGTGTTCCCCTTATTCGGACCCTCATCCCCTTTCATGTCTAACGGGACCCTCTAACGACCTGGTCTCATGCCGCATCGGCTCACCAACCATCTTGGGCCAATGTTCCGGATAACTGGCCAGGTTTGGAAGGACCCCCTAACAGTATGGATGTTCGACCTATGGTCCGCCAACAGTCCTGGGTAAATGTCTCGAAAGATTGACCGACAATATTTGTGACATGGCCCCGTGTTTCGAACATGGTCAATGGTCGACCCTCATTTTTTTCCCCATTATAGGTTAACGCAGTAAGGATACAGCTTCTCCTCCATGGTTAACGACTATCTTATATTGTCACACCATCCCCACAGTGCTACAAATCTTGGGCATCGTAATTCACGCTTCTCGTTTCTGTCTCTTCGGAACAATTTCAGTGCCCCTGGTGTTTCACCGTTCGTGCATGAGGGCACGCTGGATAAATGGTAATTCAGCTGTTTTGAGAAGTTCCTTCTCCTGTCAAGCCTCTCCCATCTTTCGGAAATCTAGAGTGGTAATCCAAATCCTGGATGCCTAGAGCATGGTCTCCACTCCTATGTAAGGTGGGACTAGAAGGCAACTATCTCCTATTTCTCACATCGAGTTTGACCCATGTGAGCTTGGGGAATTATCACCGAATGTCCTACAAACATTGTAGGGGTTTAAAGAACTGATTTAAACAGTGGAAATCGTGCGTGCTACGACATTAAAACCAAAGGAAGAAATTGAAGCACGAAAGTACCAATAAAAGGTTTTTAGTTTGTTACAGTACCCGGGGGTCGACTCCCCCCATGGACGGGTTGACCCCATCAAAAGAGCGTTGCAGCTCCACCCCCTTCGGCTTGTGGCATCCAAGACTTGCTGCCGCTGACTCATATCCTGCTCCTCCTCAGCAGCGGCGGGGCACAGTTCATCGGTCATGGCTGTGGCCCTCTCTACCCCAGCCTGAATGGCAGCCATCTTTCCAGAAGCCTTTCTCAGATGTTCCTCTACCTCTGCCAGCTGGGCCTTGAACCGTGACATCAGCTCGGATTGTGCATTAAGAGAGGCTAAGTGCTCATCCGACCGAGTCTGCAACTGTTGGACCTTGCTTTCAGCCTCCTGGTGCTTCTTGAAGTTTTTCTCCTTCCTCCGCTGCCAGCCCACGCTGAGCCCACGATCAGGCTCTCCGATCTTCTCAGCCATAGGTTCTCGGATGAGCGCGTGAGGATGTCGGGTATCCACTCCCACAGTGTACAATTCGTTTAGCTGCGAGCAAAGTCTGTACATTTCGTCTAGCCATATCGCTTGGGGGGTGTACTTTATGAAGCACGTGATTAGCTTCCATGACCGGCGGTGGACTATGCTGTTGTCTTTCACGTTGGAGGCCGTTTTTTCCAAGTCTGGGTGATTGGCAGGCTCGTACGCAGGATACGCCTACAGGAAGTCCTTGGCAGGATCTGCATCTGGCATTGAATCCGGCACGACATCTGGATCTGAAGCAGGCGTGACAGCAGTGGGACCGGCTGATCGATCCTCTTCATCGGAGTCCACCTCAATGACCTCGGGCACGGCCCTGCTGGTAGTCCTGCTAGGGATGATGTGTGTTGCAGCTCGGGGAGATGGGGGGACTATCGCCACCATCACAGGTATGACCATAGGAGGGACCACACCAGACAACCTGACTAGCCTTGCCGCAGATGCCCACGCCAGTCGGTGAACTATACGACAAAGAGGGACATATAAGTTAGTTGGCATAGACTACATACGGCGACAAGGAAACTGGTAGAGGAAACTTATAGAGGTCGACCTCCTGGTGCTACTCTTGAGCCGATACTCACGGGAACCTGAGGCGAGGCCCTCCGTATACTATTGGAAGGTCGGAAGATTCCGGAGGAGCCACCTTGGGTGCTCTGGTCCCACCAGACGCGGAACTGGACGCAGCCATAGGCGCGGGTTCTGAAGGTCCTGCATCATCACCCGCTGAGGGACGAGAACGAGGCCTGCATAGAAGTTCCTCCTTTATGGCTCAAACATCGGTGAGAAGTCCAAATGACCCATGAACGGACCATAAGAAAAGAAGTTTGGAATTCTACCTCAAGAGCCTCTGCGAAATCGTCGGAATCTGATCCTTGATCTCTGACCTCTCCCTCCTCCAACGGGCACCCACCTCCAGCCTCATCCTCCCAAGAGGAGTCCTCTGATTCTTCTAGCAGGGGGAAGCACTCCCTCATATCGGCGGCTGACAACTGTGGGGGGACTGTTTGATCCAGCAGTACCCTCACCCGGTCTGTCATTGGGCGAGGGACACCACTGGAGTGAACGTAATCCTCCAGCTCGTCCAATAATTGTTTTGCCTCTGCCGAAGACGCCAAGAAACTAGCCCAGACTGGGCCTATGCCCGGTAACTCCATCCCAAGGCGATTCAAGTGCACCCATATCTCGGGTGGACTGAGGAATTTCCGATTGACATCCCAAATGTCCCAGGCCTTCGGGAAGACAGAATCCTTTTCCCTGTCAATATGACGCAGATGCTTTCCCGGAGCCTGAGTGGATATCCCACGAAATCCCTTCAGTGGCTGCCCCTCCGGATGGACCTACTCTTTCGGAATCACTGGATCCACCGCTACTGTCATACCCTCGGCCGGTGTGAGTCTCGCCGCCATGGCAGCCCCGCCACCGCGAGAGGCCTTAGCTGCCCTCCGTCCCTGACCTCGGGATAGAGGAGGCCCACCGTCACCAACCTGAATAGTTGGCTGCTTCAGCATCTCCCCTGGGTAAGCATCCTCCCAACTAATGGCATACTCTCTCACCAATCCGAATGCGGCGGTGGATGAAGGCAATGAAATTCACATCTTCCCATATTCCTGTGTAAACATGGGCCACAGATGCCTCATCACACACGGGTGCTCGTCGTGACACACTTCCCAGTAGACCTGCAGGGTTAGCCACTGGAGGAACTGGAACTACCTCGAAAACCGATGCAGGGTGTACGGTTTGCAGAGCGGCTCATGATCCACTCGTGCCACCAAAACTCCACCTTGAAAGTCCAAAAGGTAAGCCCGATGCTCTTCCGTCCCCCGCCCATCGTCAGTGAGTATCCCCATCGGCAATGGGAAGGGGTGGAAATTAAACTCATCCGCCCTCCAAACTCGTTTTTGCACCATCTGCATGGTTAGTTTGAACGGGAAGCTCACGACTGCATTCCGGATGGAGGGGCGGAAGTTTGATCCCAGCGGAGAGATAGGGTATGGATACTCATAGATCCCCCTGATGTGCGCCGCAATCCACCCATACAAGAGGTGGAAGGGCCTGCATATCGTTGGCGGCTTCATGCCATCACAAATGTGCCGCAACATTCTGTACAACTTGGTGTGCATTGGAATCCCCATATTGACCCACTTCCCCATGGCCAACATGGACGCCATGATAAACGAGCTAGGCCACACCCCCCATGCTGGTATCCCTCAATTGTAGGATCCAACCGCAGATGAGGGCCGCAATGAACGCCGCCAGCCTGACTATTGGGTGTTGTTCAGTGCTGACACTGAAACCCCAAGTCTTTCATTGACTGTCCTCCAAGACCCACCAATATAAGTTCTCCTTACCTCGTTGGGCTGCCCTCGGGCATGATCGGGGCCTCAGAGGGAACTCTCGATTTTTTGGGAAATTCAGGAAGCACTTGAACCACTTCTTAAAGTGGACATCCCTCACTGCCTCCTTGTCCTCTCCAGGGATGAGTACCATCAGCACTGATGCCAGTCGCGACATTTGCTCTGTATCCTCCCACGCGCTCATGACGGGGATGAACTCATCATACACGGCCCCCATGATCGGAACCCCCGAAATCTGGTGATCATCCCACAGGCTGATTACCCCCTCCCTATGGTGAAGGTGAATGGTATTGGTCCTAGACGACCATCTACTCAGCAATTCCGGAATCAGTTGTTTTGGTTGGTAAATGTGGAATTGGGAGGCCCATGCCGCCTCATATAAACCCACTCTCCTTAGCTCGGCCCCAAACTCCTCGCATGAGGTGCCTACCTAGTAGGCCCATGCCCAGTCCTCAGTAAACTTGCCGCCCTGGCGCAGGTCCCACTCATCGGTCCACCCTTTCTTCAAATCCTGCAAATACACCATCAGTATGGTACGGTAGAGAGGAGGGGACGTCTCCGGTTGCAGTGGCTTCCCGTCAATATTTTTCACATGGTTGTAGAGACAGTCATAGGTGACGGGTTTGAATTCCTCCCGTGCATGACCATCGGCCGCCCTGAACCATTGGTGCTGACATGGCATGCTCTTAAACCAGCAAGCTGTTTTGTCCCTACTCGCATCAGGGATGAAGACGTCATCCCTCAACCCGAAGCCGTACAATGGAATCTTCTTACACTACAGATAATTCTTCTGACCCTCCGATAGTAGCTCTGTCAAAGAAATGTGGTCTGAGTGGCTTCGCACCATCTCCCCAAGGCCCGGACAGTTGTCCATCTCATCCCAATGGGCGGCATCTTCAAGCACCCCCAATATAGCTTCTCTATGGGCCATTTTGGTTCCAACACAGAAAATAATTTTTTTAGAATAGATCGCGAAGCTGGATTGCGAAGTCGGCTCGCGAAGGCCTGTTGTGAGACCAAGGAACGGAGTCTGACCTAGGCTGGAAAACAGGAGTTCGCTTGGCACAGTCACGGAGTCGGAGACCCGCAGTTCTCCACGAAGCTCGAGTCGCGGAGAGCAGGCGCAGAGTACGCGGAGCTTCGAGAAATCGAGAGCGCAAAAGGACATGAAAATCACGTGAAGAAAAAAGAGGTCGACCCCTTATTTATAGGCGGCAACCGCGCGGAGCATCATGGCGCGTCCGGATCCCGTGGCCCCGGTCAGCATCACGGGCCCCCTTCGCGAAGTCGCATCGCGAACCGCCAACAATTTTGTCGATTTTCCCTCAGACATAGACCCTTCACCCCCCGCAACTCCAAGTCTGAGGGGGGGTATTTGTTGGCGCAAAATATTGCACGAAAGGAAGGAATGAAAAATACGCCCCACACGCTGCCTCACGATTCTCCGACGCGAAGCACCCCCAAGCATCGCGAGCCCACCGCGAAGCCCTCAAGGCGGTACCTCTCCACGAATGGTCGGACGTTCGCGAGCCCGCCGTGAAGTGCCAGAGGCGGCGCATGAGTTTTTCTTCGCGGCGCCCCTTGCATATAAATTCTGGGCTCCCCCTGAGTCCAAGAGGATGGACAATCCGACCATTCGGCTTCTCCTCTCCCGAATCGCGAAGCACTCTTTGCCCCGGGAATCATGAGCTATGCGAGATACTTCTACTTTGTGTGACACCTTCACTTTGTCTCGTTTTGAGCCTCTCTTCCGAGAGGGATGTCCTTCACGAAGATCAAGGGAATTCGCGAAGGAGGGGGATTCCCAAGGGGACCCGGGCAGCCGCGGAGCATTTATGATTCGTGAAACACCCATCTTGTACTAGTGATCCCCATGATAATGCAGGATCGCTGCACATCGCGAAGCACACCGCTTCGCAGCACCCTTCTTCGTGAGGAACCTCCTCTTCGCGAGGCAGTGCTCTGCGAATACTATTCCACTTCGCAAAGAACCATCCACTCATACCTTTTCCCCATGCTAAGGCCAAGGCACTAACTTCGAGAAGCACACTGCATTTCTTGGAAATTCCTCTTCCCATGTGACCCTCCTGGTATGCACGATGTGATTTCAAAGTCCCACGGACAATACCACTCGTAGCGTTGCTTCGCCTAATGCTTCTTCGTATAGGCACGCTAATGGCTATTTCTTATTTTCATATCCACGTTAACGTGGACCCCTCGATGGATCGCTCTATGACCCCCTTTGACCACGGCCTTACTGGTACCTTCCCTCCCCAAGGATAGAAGGGTACCAGTTATGTATGTCTGAGGAGTGTGGAGTGAACCCACCTCGTCCGAGTTGCAGGATGTTAAACTGCCAAGCACCTCTTCCTCAACACATGATGTTAAACTATGATCCTGCCCTGTGCTTCACACGTAGTGTCCCCCCATCTCTGACATTTTTTAAACCACCCGTCTCCACAGAGACGGGGTCACCCCCTCGACAAGGGATGATATCCTCCTTCTCGGAGTAGTGTATGTCCATGGGAGATGGGAAACCACCTTGGTGTAACCCCCTAGACCCTCTTGCGGAAGGCTGCACCCCTACATCTCCGTACTTCCCCACTACAAAGGTCAGTGGAGGGCATGATAGGGAATAAGGAACCTCCCATAATTGGTCCCAAATCCCTCTTCCGCTGCGCTTTTCCACACTTCGGGCCTCCATCCTAGAGTAAGTCCCAGCACCATGGGCCGCCTAACGCGTAAGACCCTCTTCGCTTCTCACGGACGCACCCTTCGGGACAAGATCATCAGGTCCATGCTGCCTCTTTTTTCTCACACTGAGCATGACTCATGTGGGCTTAGAGTAAGCATCGGCCAGGAAATGCCCTCGTCCAACATGACGTTAAACTTTACGCCCTTGTCCAGAATGACGTTAAACTGTATTCCCTTGTCCCGCATGACATTAAACTGTACACCCATTTGAACTACGAGGTCTTTGATCCATGTCAAGGCATGGTACGTAAGAAGCCTCCCCGAGGTTCAAGCCCATCTCTCATTGGACCAAGGTCCACCTTCACGTCGGTTCGCTGACGACTTCCATAATTTGAACAAAGAGGTCTTTGATCCGTGTCAAGGAATGGTACATTGGAAGCCTCCCTGAGGTTGAAGCCCAACCATCGGTCATATCTTCACGTCGAGTTCTACCTTCGTCCTGTAAGACGTTAAACTGCATTCTAGTCCGACGGCAAGCCGTTGTGACCATCCCGAACTACGAGGACTTTGATCCATGTCAAGGCACGGTACGTAGAAAGCCTCCCTGATGTTCATGCCCATCTACCATCGGACCAAGGTACCTTATTCACGTCGGTTCGCCGACACCCACCACAAGTGGATCCCTGGGTTCACCTTCACGTCGGTTCACCGATGAAGCCCCTCTTAACTACGTGGTCTTTGATCCATGTCAAGGCATGGTACGTAGGAATCCTGCATGAGGTCCAAGCCCACCACCACTAGGACCCCCTGGTCCTCATTCACGTCGGCCTTCCGGCGTCTAACCTGAACTACGTGGTCTTTGATCCATGTCATGTAATGGTGCGTAGGATGCCTCCCTGAGGTTCAAGCCCACCACTTGTTGGTCACTCCGACCTTCTTCATGTCAGGTCACCAACACCTAGGCGGCCTAGTGTGTAAGCCCCACACCATCCGGACCAAGGTCCTCACTCGCGTAGGTTCGCTGACGACACCCATTAGACCAAGGTCCACATTCACGTCTGTTCGTTGATGATACCCATCGGACCAAGGTCCACATTCACAAAGGTTTTCTGACGACACACATTAGACCAATGTCCACATTTACGTCAATTCGCCGACGACACCCACTGGCCCAAGGTCCACCTTCACATCAGCTCGCCAACACCATCTCGAACCACGTGGACTTTGATTCCCTGCCACATGGATATGTAGGAGGTCTCTTCGAGGCTCAAGCCCAACTTCGTCGTCGCCCCTGCGATGGTCCCATTTCATTCCCCCTCCACATCATTCAACTCTCCATAATCCACCCTGATTCTCACCCAGACTAACATATCCTGGCAAGATCATACCATTCTGCTCCTCTTCGCAGCCGCCCACGGGCTGGTCTCGATATCAGTACCCCTTCAAGGGAAATTCCTCAATCCGATCCATTCTAGAGAATGCTCTGATGGGGGTAATCCATCTCTGTTGGATGTTAAACCTGTGGCATACCCTGTGTTAAACACAGGAAGCTGAGGAAAACCTCAGATATATGTATATGACATATAATTCCCCGTGCTCGATGTGGGATGCCTCGAGCTTCCACGCCCTCGAGAAGCCCTATGACAAGGGATAAAATACAGACATGCCAGTTCCCCAGCATCCAGACATGCTTCTGATGCCTCAACATGACTACTCCCCCGACTGAAGGGTGTTGCCCTGACCAGACCCTTTGGAATGTCCTGACAGAAGTAGTGTAATTAACCGAAGTCCATGGAAACATGGCACTGGGAAGAGTTTCACGAAAAACCTATTAAATCTATGAGGGAGACCCGGACTAGGTGATGAGTTCCGAGGAGGAATCCACGGAAGGAAGAACCGACATCCCATCATCCCGTTTCGATCAAGGTGAAGACGTCCATGAATAAGGTGAGAATGTTGCACGCCTTTGGAAAGTGGGAATGCGGGGCAACACACATAGTGCAACACATCCTCCTCCGCAGACGAATGCGTGCGCGCCCCAGCGAAAGCGTCGGAAACAATATATAAGTTAATTTATTTTCTGTTTGATGTGATAAGAAAATGGACACAACGTCCATGCGTACATATGGCCTATCATCTCTATAAACAATGAATTTTATTTCATATCACTAAATATTTTTCATTAAACAAAATAACTATATACTAAATATATATGATATTTATTTCATGGTTAAATTTCTTGAGATTATGAAATAATGAAAAAATTACATGCATCAATAAAATAATAGAACAAAACATATATAAAAAACAAACTGGATATTAAGCATAACATAACATTAATAAAGTAATGATAATAAACTGATAATATATAGTAATAATAAAATAATATATGGTATTTTATATAATTATATGGTTCTTTAATATATGCATAACATATTTATATTTATTATAAAATATGTTTGAATGATTAATACGAAAGTTAAGACTAGAGGTAATGGGATTTCTAGTTACACATTTATTTCACATAGAATTATTAAATTTTCATCACCATTCTATTTTGTGGTGTATAAAATTCCATAATACCTAATATATGATGAATCTAATTCATTTTATGATTATTAAATTTTATATTGATTTTATGCTATTATGGCGATTACGATTCAAATGTTACACATGCAGTAAGGGATTTTTGTCTAAATTTTCCTACTTTGATACATACATACGTTATAAACCTATATTAATCAATGAGGTGTATATACAACACCATGAAGATATAATATCATGAATTTAATTATCCTTATTAAATTTTAAGGTTCTTTTTATGGGGTACAAAAAGAAACGTTAACAAAATATTATGAAATTATGTACCAATCTCATCATTTATTGGGATTGTTCCTAAAATAAAATTTTCTATTTTCTAAATACAATTTTAAAGGGTAAGTGTGAACCATAATTAGAACCCATCAGTACAAGTCCAACCTGTAAAAGTTCAACCAAACATGAAAACCCATCCAATTCAAAATACCCACCCACATCGAAATCCAAAATTCAAATGACACAAAAAATTTCCATAATTCAAAATTGAAAATATATCTCGGATTGTGAGCCCACCCACACCACACATACACTGTCTATCACATTGTTTCCTAAAACCACCATCATCATTTCTGGAACTAAACCATAATGCACTAGTGTTGTTAGATCATCTTCACTATCAATCTCCCAAATCTGACCACTCAAACTCACTTCCCATAGAACCTTGGAGACCCCCGCGCAGCTCTACCTTGGATAGAACAATGGAAGCCTGAATGTTGAGTACATAAAAAAATGGGATTTTGAAGGATGAAGAAAGGGTAAGACCATCTCTGACTAAAAGACCATGATCTAGGGAATCCGATAAACTGAATAAGGAAATTTCTAGACACCATCTTGTCAATGTTCACCTTCTTTTCCATCATCCTCATCACATCACAATGCATCTTAAGACGACACCAAAATTCTAACACTCCAAATCCAAACCAATAACAGAAGATCGAAAACTCCAAAAAGAATAACACTGAGGGACATGAAGAAAGAACATGGATGAAATCCATGGATGCAATTGAGAAAATTCATTTAAAAAGAGAGATACATGGGGGGAAAACCCAAGAATGATATCGATGGATGAATAGTTGAAAAGAGAAGAAGAGTGATGTTGGGAGGTTCCTAAATCCCAAAACTACTATCTCAAAACATCAATTTACCTTCCACTCCACATCCGTCCTAGATATGAGTCATGGAACCTGAGGACAGAACATATTAAGAAACCTGAGAATGGCCTTCATATAGCTAATAGTGGAGAAATTGGAGGATGAGACAAAGATCCATTAGAAGAGAAAGAGGAGATGACCAAGAGAAAAAAATCCAAGAAAAATTAGAATATAAGAGAGGACCTTTGAGAGTGAAGAAGACCAAAACCATTGAGGAGGAACCCTAGGAAGTGGAATATGTTGAGTCGAGAGGAGTGTATAAGAGCAGACCAGGGGAATGGGGAACTATATATTTATTGGGATTGTTTACAATTATGTTTCTGATGATAAAATATTATAATCCATATATTAAGTTACACATGAATTATATTAGACTATTTTATTTCATTGGAATAAATTTTCAAACTTCTTTTTCCTCACATAATGTACTCAATAGTTAATTTTTCTATAGAAAATTTGTCTGTTAGTTAAAAATATATTTCCTTCAAAAACCATGTTTTCTGGAATAAAAATATTTAAAATGTATTATACTATTATTATATTATTTTCAAGAGAAATTTTCACCCATTTTATTTTTTACAATATATTTTAAAACTAATCTTTATGGTATTCTGAAATACCATTAATTTTTGACTTTTACTAAGACATATAAAATGAATCACCATATTTTTAATATTTATAGAATGAAGAATACTTCATACTTTCATGACCAAGAAATGGTTTCAAGATTACGTTTCATGTTTTTAATTTTCTTTTCATGGAATATAATTAAATAATTGTTGGAAATTTTCAATTTTTTAAATAAATTATTTCAATATGAAAAATATTTTGAATGTGTTCGATGACATAAAAATCAATTATAAATATATAAATGGTATTTTCATCAAGATAAGTTTATATAATTTTTTAAAAAATACTTTTTATTTTTTCAATGTTATATTAAAATAAACTGAATTTAATATTTTCTATCATTTAAAAAATAAATTTTCAATTGAAATACAATTTCCTTAATAATTGTCCCAATTAGTCTTTGAAATTAATTTTGAATCTAAGATAAAATTATTTAAAGATAATTATTCTTTAACGGGGATATGATCCAATGATTTCATTCTTGTTATTTCTTTAAATTTTTTAGGTTTGCGATTAAAAAATATGTAGGAAAATTGTTTCTCTACCATGGGATACAAAATGATAAAATTATTATGAAATATGTTCTTTTTTTTCATTGATTTAGATATGATGAATTGATAAAATTATTATGAAATATATCTATTTTCCACATGTTATGTTATAATGAAATTTTTATGAAACACTTAACATTTCCTCAATTATTAGATGATTACATTTTTATTATCTTTTGTAACAATTGTTCATGGTTCTTATTATGTGATGTTGGTTACATTATAAAAAAATATGAGTGGAGCATATATCTATATCCAATGAATTGAATATTTATTTATATCTATTGAGATAAATAAGACTAGAATGGGATGTGAAATTATTTTAGTAAGGTACATTTTACAATATAATGGTTTGGGGAGTGAACCCATTCCACAATGAGGAACAAGATTCCATTAGGGATAATGGTTTTTCATTCCCATGTTGTCTGGATTCTAAAAAAGGGTACATGGTTGGTCATTGAAAGACCAAAAGTGGCTACATGGTAGGTCATCCAAATATTTTAGCAGGTACATGCATGGTTATTACAATACTAACATGTTATGAATGTATGGGTGGTTTTCATTCATATAAGATCTTATATACTAATTTGAATTCCAAATATAGATGTATAATGAAAATTTAATTCGCCCATGGATAATATTATATGAATCCCATATGATTTATATATTAAGAACTACCAATCATTATTTCATGACTCTTGTTTATGATATTTGAAAATTGGAGTATGAACTTTGTATGTTATACTCATTATCATGTACCATCATGATTATATAATGATTTCAAATTTTCATAGATTAATATCTTTTGTGATTACCTATACCAAGAATCTGAGATCACACTATTTTTTTATTTTTCTTTGTTACATGGAATAATGTTTTGTAGTGTATGCCTATGAAGAGTACAAAATGGGATTATCTTAGTGGGAAACATTAATGATCTTTCCCTAGAGTAGATTTCTTTATGCCTGTTTCCAAAGGAACTAGAATATTACATTCCTAAGGTCTGTTTCTATATAATTTAATTAATATTAGTCTAGATATATGTAAGATCCATTTATGTGAATCCTAGGTCACTAATTTTGGTATACAATGAATGATTTTTTATCCTTTGTAAATTAGGATGGGTAATACTTAATGTGATTTGTACATATATTTTTATGGATATGTTTGCGGTTTTATCTACGGACAAATGCATGGATGGGTCAAACTATAAAAAATGTCTTTGAATATTTGTAAAGGATATAGAAATTGGAATATAGAAAATTTAATTCATTTCTATATACTAGATATGGATGTGGATCCGATACATATATACCTAGGGGTAACATCCCAAAAACACTGTATTATGATAGAGTTGATTAAGAACTACTTTACAACAATGGCCCTTACAGCACACCTGGCATGACACCCCCTATAGAAACTTTTTGTAATTTTAAAAACTCATTAGCAACCATCATTTAGTATTTATATAGATTGCAACTATTAATTAAATAGGACAATCATATGTTCTTATTGATTGAAAAGATTTTTTCATATTTTAGACATCTTATAAGTGATTTTATATATTATTTGGTTTTAAACTATGACTAGTTCTACATACACTATTTTTTTACTTTATCTAGTGGTGGGATCTAGAAGGTACTTTGTTAACATTAAATGTTGTAAATATATTTTTTATGAAAAACCTAATGGGGTAATGGCTGTAGTAAAGGATGTTGTGATTATTCCGAAACAACTAACAAAAAATGATTAATGACAAGAATATTTACAAACTCCCAGACTAAAAAATAACATAAAGATGGATTTAAGTTAAATTTACTATAGTGGAGAATGTGGATGAAAGGAGATTTCATTTCAATTGTGTTGAGAATGTGGGAAGAAACACCGTAGTGGTTATCTTAGAGGAATAACAAGTAGTTTTGACTATAGAAAAGTAGGACCCAAAGCATGTAGCTAAAAATGTATAATGAAACATCCAATTAAAAATATTGATGTGAATAATGATCTCCCTAATATAAAAATTGAATGATTTAGATGTAGAATATGTGGGATTAATGAAAATCAAGGTCTGAAGTGGAATTCTAATAATGAGTATCAATAAGGTGTTATGAGTAATGGTTACTTGGGAGATAATGAAGAGACCCATAATGAAGGAGAATGTTATAGGATGTTCTAATAGTATTTTCTATGGGAAAAAAAGAAGCATTATTAAATTGAGGATGAGTAATCATAAGACACATATAATATTTCATATTATAGGAAAGAAGAATTTAGAAATTGGATAAGGGTTTAAGAATAAAGTGGAATGATTTAAGTGTTTATTTATTGAAATTACTGAATTATTCTATATGAATTATGAAATACATAAAAAAATTCATTATAATTTATTCATTAAAGTCATGTAAGAATATTTTGAATATTTTTGATTTAATTGCACATAAATAATCATGTTAAACAAATGATTAAAGGAAATGTCGAACATAAATTGTTCTAGAGGATGAGATAATGATGATTGGATAAAGAGATGATTGATTTGGAAATATAAATTGTATAGTGTTTATAAACTTATATCTTATTAAGGATTTTTTGACAATGTGGTTGATTCTATAATTTATGGAGTTTTATTTTTTTTCATTTAAGGAATTTATCCAATAATAAGTTTATTTATATAAGGAATAAATAAGAATGTATTTTTCCAATAATACATTGTGAATATATTGGTTATTACCATGTTTTATGAGAATATATGATATTGGTATTCACATGATTTGTATATGACAATTAGAATCAAATTTTTGGGGTATGAGGGATTAATGAAATATTTATTTTTAAATATTAATGACCTTTACTCTAATGATTGGATTTTAGTCACTTGGAAGGTTTGAATGTTTAACCATTTATAGAATATTTTAAGTTAAATTTTGGATGAGGTTTTAATTATTTACATATTAAATCCCAATATTATGTTTTATACATTTTGGATAACTAATGTTAACTTTTTTTAACATGAGATAGAAAGAGAGACATATCATTCAATTATTGATCTCATGATTCATTATTGATTCTGGAAAAATAAATTCACATTCATTTCTAGAGTAATAGAAGAAGTGGGAATTGATCGATGCACGACAAAATGTTGAGATTGTTCTTACGAAATGGAATTAAATCAATAAATTATATCTTTTTATAAAAATTCTTTATATAAAATAGTGTCCAATTATACCCATTTTTATGATGCAAGTGAACTTATCAATGCATATCCAGTTTATTTAATAATGGTAATTAACCTTCTAGGTATCACATAATTTTTATTGATAAATTTTCTCAATCATTGTCAGTAATTTTTTGGGTGTTATTAATCACTTTAATGTCTATTTTTTCACCTTCTACTTATTTTATCATATGTGGAATCTTATTTATGATTTACATTGTGTAACAGTTATGTTTTGAACATTCCCATTTAAAGGAAGTATAATTTTAATTTTTTATGATGTGATTTTAAATGGTGGAATTTATAAATGTTAAAACATTGATAAAAGAGTTGAATTTCAAATGATAAAATCATTTTAAGGGGGGTATAATGTAACCCACCAAGATTAGGTGAAATTATTTTTCAAAATAGATTTGACAATGTCCATATTTTTGTGTGATAGGAAACACTAATTTGTTATTGAATTATAGGTAAAACCATGTATATATTATGTTACATGAAACACAATGTTTCTCTTTAGTTATACGCAATACCATGTTTAGCTTGCGTTACACACAACACCGAGTTTAAATGAAAAGTGCCATATAATTAAAATATTATAATTTATTATGCTAATTATAACAGATCCATTGGAAGGGAAATTATGAATAATATTAACTAAATGATTAAAATATGTGTGAAACAAGTATATAAAATGAATTATTTAATGACTATTTAATTATAAATAAAAATAATTCAAAATTATATTGAAATGAAATCGTTCAATGACCAAATATTTTTATACGCATAAGTCTGTTTATTATTAATAAACTAACAAAATAAATTTGGGTAAATAATTTTATTGAAATATATATTTTTATATATTGAATTAAAATTTTAATATTCAAATTATGCATTTTATAGAAAAAAGATAAGAACAAATCTAATTTTATGCTTAAAACTATGTTTTTTTCTAAAAAGAATTTTTATCGCCTAATTAAGAAAAACTGATTTAAAAACTATTTTTTCAAAAATTTTTTATAAAAATTAATAAAATATTAACTATTTATTGAATAATAATATAAAAACTAACTTATGGTAAATGTTTATTATTTTTTCTGAACGCTTCATTTGTTGATGAATAGTGAAAAATAATATGTTCTAATTGAATTTTTTTTACATTTAAATTATTTATATTGTAAAATTATAATTTTAATTTGTTGTAAAGTAACATTGTATAAATTCTATATCAATTAATAAAATTTATGTCACTTGAATTAATATTTTATTGATTTATTATGTGAAAACATTTCTAATTTTTTACTTTTTTCTCTTCAAAAACCGCCTTTATCATAACATAGACAATATTATATTTTATATAATAATTTGAACTTATTTTAAGGGAATTGGGAAATTTTTTCATAATTTTAATCATCATATTTTATTATTTCTAGTATACTCAACTTTATTTTTCACCAAAATTAATAGTGAATGAGGTAAAAACTAAATACCACATTTAAGTTAAAAATTGGTATACCAGGGGTAATAAATAAAAAATATAAGGGTAAAAATAACTTATAAACAGGAATAAGAACTAATTTATAATAATATTTAGAAAATAAAATTTCTAAGGATATATTATGTATTGATACATAATAAAATAGGGAGGGCATATTTTCCTTTTAAAATACCAAGTGTCTCATCTCCCCCACTTAAAATGCTCACCACTCTCATATCTTCCTCACACATTCCCACATATTTGTTTTAACTAATAACTTATATAATTAATTTCAAAAAAATTTCCTCTTAAATTAGAAGATTTAATTTGGGTAGAAATATTTCCTAGGAAGGTTTTAGGGTAAATCAGAGGTGGATACCCAATGAAGAGGTAATGTTCTTCAATGAGCGTCTTTATTTTATTTATTTCTCAATACCCATATATTATTATTATAACAGTATTATTTAATAAAATCAATATATTAAATATAATTATATATTTTTTATATTAATTTAATGACCTACAACCACATACTGTTCCATCTAACGGGTTACAAAATCATTGTTTATGTGTAGGCGGACTACAACCCTGTGAACTGATGTCATTCATTTTTCCATTAGCACCTCTCAAGGATAGAAATAATGATGAATTTATTGTTAATATTTTATATTAATTATATTTATGTTATTATTAGGATTCTATAATTATTAATGATACTTACATTTACACTAAACAATTTTTTGGAGAATAATATAAAATCGTTCATGTCTAAGGGGGGCTACCGCCTCATGCAGTAATGTGATTTATTAATTCATTACATGGAATGTATTAAAGATGTGTTTAATTATTGATATGAAATATATAACATATAAATTATACATTAAAGATAGTTTATATACATATCATGTAGTTTTATTTCTTTCAATGTGACATGAAAAGGGAAACAATGTTAATGCATATGTACATCCTACCAGCTTAAGGAACATTATATTTAATTTACATTCACTAAAAAATATGAATTAAATTAAATAATTATATACATAGTATATAAGATATTTTTTTATCAAGGCTTATTTAATTTATATTATTAAATCCTGATAATATTAGTAGGATACAAATTTAAGAAACAAAAACATATACAAAAAAACAAACCGGTTATTACTTGAAATGTAACTTTTACATGTAATGGATAATAAAAGGGTAATAAAAGGTCATAAGAAAATAATATATGATATTTTATATACAAATATGGTTCTATAATAGATTTATTAAAATCTTTTATTCATTATACATGAGTTTTGAGTTAGTTTGATGATTCTCAAGACTTGAGGATGTGAGATTTATAGTATAGCTTTTAATTTTGAGAATTATTCCATATTTAAAAATAAATTATTTTTTATGGTTTATATATGACCCTACGACATGATATATCATTAATATTAATGATTTAACAAAAATTAATGTTTCTAAATTTTTATTTCATAGATTATATTATTCCAATGTTACTCAAGATGTAAGGGATTTTTGTATACATTTTCTTTTATATAGACATAAATTATGTTATTCACCTACATTATCTCATGAGGTTCATATACATCCCAAATCACTGGTAATATCAAGACAATATTTTTCCTCATGAGTTTTTTAGTTTCATTTTATGGGGCTTATGAATCATGGTATGAAAATTTGTATGATTTTATGTTATAATCTCATCCTATATTGTGATTGTTTTTTATTATGTTTCAGATGATAAAATATTAGGATACATATCCATAGAAAGAAATATATATTATTATTCACTACATAAATCACAATAATACATGTTTTCACTTTATTTTACTCCCTTTATTTAATTTATATTTTAAAAATAATGTTTTTAATAAAAATTAGCTTTCAGATGAATATCCGTTTTCTTAGAAAACAATATTTTTGTGAAAAAATGTCTATACGAATTTAATAATATCATATTGTTTTTTTTAAATTATCCATGTTTTAATTTTTAAAAAACTTTTTTAAAGGGTTATTAATTTCATTTAAATTTTTTTTTTGACTTTTAGAAAAAATATGATATGAATAATTTTTTTCATCAACATGAATGAAATGAATAGTATTTCATATTTTCACAACAAAACAATGATTTCATGATTAATTTACAACTTTTAAATGTTATTTTCAAATAGAATTATCTTCATAAAATTTTGGAAATTGATTATATTTAAATAAATAATTTCATTGTAAAAATTATTTTTAATGTGATTAATTATATAATAAGAAATTCTCAAAGTTGAAAGAATATTCTCTGGACAATATATTTTAAATAAATTTTTAAGTATTACATAATTTGTTTTAATGGTTATTTTTAATGAAAATTATTTTCATGATTATTATATTTAAAAATTTATTTTCAAAGGAAATAAATTTCTCTTATAAAATTTTCAAAGTAGTCTTTCAAAATTATTTTCCATATAAGATTTCATTATTTGGGGTTTCTTATTATTTACTTTGGATATGATATAATGATACCATTCATATTCATTCATTGAATGATTTATGTTTACGATGATAATATGTTTATGAAACTTTTTTATCTTCCATGAACTACAGAATGATAAAATTCTTATAAAACCTACTTTCTTACTTGGGTTCTTCAATGATGAATTGATAAAACAATTATGAAAGCAATCATTTTTATATAAGTTATGGTATTATTAAATATTTATGAAACCATTTCAATTTAAATACTTATGATATGGTGAATATTTAATTATCTTTTTGAACACATATTTATTCTTTTTATTACGTGACAATGTTATTGTTATAACCAAAGATGTGTTAGACCAATATATCCCATAAATTCATTGGGTAAATATATGTTTATCATCATATTGTTAATACTATAAAAGTGAATGAACTCTATTAATTAAGGTACTTTATCCACTATGATGGATTGTAGAGTAACCCAAATCCACAATGATGAATGGTCAGCCACTAGGGATGGTGGTGAGTCCAACCCAGGAGTTGTAGTCGCTGAAAAGAATGGTACAATGGTTGTCATTATAGGCCCACAGTAGAGTACACTAGAGGTCATCCCAAGACTGGATCAAGTACATGGGTGGTCATCAGAAGCCTAATATGTTATGAATTTATTGGTGGGTATCCTTGACATAATATATTCTAGGCTTATGTGTATTCCAAAAATCTATGTCTTATGCTAATTTTATACTTTCATGGGTCATTTTCTTTAATTCCATTCAAAATCATGTCTTATGAGCTACCAATATTTATTCCACGACCCATGTTTATAATCTATGAAAGGTTGATTTTGACCTTTGTATGTTATTTTCATTATCATGAAAAATTATGATTATCTTATGATTTTATATGATCATAGATAGATATCTCTTGTGTTTACCCTTAATGAGCATCTAAGATCACACTTTGTTATGTTTACTTAACCCATGTTTTGAATAAATTTTTTATTCTGTGTATATCTATGAAGAGTACAAAATGAGAATATCTTTTTTGAAAACATTGAATAACATTCACCAAATCAGAATATTATGTTCCATGATTCTAATAGAACTTAGGTATGAGGGTCATAAGGAATGATTTTTTTCAATGTAATGAATATTCATCTAAAAACATGTAATATCCATGTATGAGAAGCATGTGAAGCTATAATTGTTATCAGAGCAATTGTTTAGATAACAATTAGTAACTAGGATGAGAAAATATTACTAATATCCCTAGGGGTATTTATAATAATATATCTTAGGATGTATATAATGATAATAATACAGGTGAGTCATACTATAAAAAGATATATTTATTTTTTTCTAAATAATAGACCAAGTCGATTCCATGAAAATGCATCCCTATTTGAATACTAAAATTGATGTGGATTTGGCAGAGATATAAATAGTTGTATCGACACTAAAAACAATATATTGATATAGAATCAAATGAGAACTAGTGCATGACAATGAGCCTTGTTGCACACTCTATTTGACACTTCTAGGGGTATACTTTAAAAATTCGAAAACTCATTATGAACTATCATGATGGAATTAAATAGATGATGAATATAAAAGGCCAAAGATAATGTAATTGTGTAATATTTTAAAAAGAATGTTTCATAATTTAGATATCCTATAATTTATTTTCACCATTTTTTGGTTTGTTATTATGATAGGTGTATCTCACATTAGGATTTTCGTTTTTAGTCAGTGTAAGAACTAGAATGAAATGGGTTGACATTGAATGTGACATAAAGTTTACTAATCATTGGGAAAATGGATGATTATTAGAGTGAGTGATGTTTTAATTATTATTAATTATTTATCATGAAACAATATTTTAAAAGTGAAACATAAAAATCTATAAGACTCCCAAAAAATGATAATTATAGTGATATGTGATATTTTTTCAAGTTGAAACCAAGAACAAAATAAGAATTAGTTTACATTGTGTGAAGAATATTGGAAGAAACATCCTGGTGGATGTCCTAGTGGAATCAGATAATGTTTTGACTTTGGAAAATAAATAAAAAATAAGGTATTTGGAAAGGTAAAATTAAAATTATAGTTAACACAATAGATGATAATAATGGTCTCCATAAGATATAATTTACTATTGGGTTCTCTAGATGTGGAATATATGGGAATTATGGAAATCGATGTCATTTGTGCAATGATCATGAAGAGAATCATCGAGGTGGTAAGATTATTTTTTATATAGATGTTTATGAAGAGTACATGAATGGAATTTTACTATTATGGTATGTTTTAAAATCATTTGTTACATTAAACATTGTAAGAATAAATAAATCTAGGTTTAGGAATATTAAGACATGATTCTTATGTCATTTTGTAGTGAAGAGGTATTAAAGAATACAAAAATCATTTAAGAATAAAGATGAAGGATTGATGTTTTTATGTATTGGAATCAGTGAATTATGATATATGAATCATGATATATATAAAATATTTTCAGTATAATTTTTTCAATATTGAAATTTAATAATATATTTACTAATACTATTGAATTGACATGGAAATATTAAATAAAAACACATGATTAAGTAAAATGTAACTCTTAATATGTTTTTTTAGGTTGAGATTATGGTGTTGGGATAAAGAGATTGTTGATTTGGATAATTTTAATCCGATAGTTTTGATAACCATAGAAATGATAAAGTATTTTTGAGAAAGTGGTTTATGCTATCATTGATGGAGTTTACAACATTTCTGATTTTGAGGAATATATCCAATAATCCATTTTTTATGTATGAAATAAGAAATAATGTGTACATTCAACAATATTTTAATGTAATTTTTGATATTATAATGTTTTAATATAATACATGATGATGGAATTCAAATGTTTGGTATAGAAAAATAAATACCCACTTTATGGTGAATGTGGGATTAATGATAAAATGATTTTCTAAATTAGTGACCTTATTTCTAATGTTTTTATTATAATCATATTGAAGGGAAATAATTTTAACCATTTATGTAATATTTTATGTCATATTTTGGATGATGTTTTAATGATTTATTAATTCCACAACCATATGATGATTTATCTATATTAGATAACATGAATTAACATTTTTAATATTGAGGTCAATGGAACATCTTATCATTCTATTATGGATTGTAAGATCTGTTGGTGTTCTAGGAATAACCAATTCACCTTCATTTCATTTAGTAATAGATGATGTGAAAATTGATCAATTCATAACCAAATGGTTAGACAGTCCTTATGTGATATATTTAATTCATGTAACTATATCTTTTCTTGAAAATTATTTAAATCAAATATTTTCTTGTTATCCTTATTTTTAATGGTATCAACATAATTTTTCATAACTATTTATTTTAGGGAATTATGGTCATTAAATATCATTTTATCAACCGATTTCTTGATATAAATGTTTTAAATAACTATCAATTATAATTTGTGTGTTTGTTTTCATTTATGTGTCCATCTTTTTATGATCCACCTACGTTCTCATATGTGTAAACCCAGATATAAAATACATTTGGTAACCGTTATGTTTCCAAAATTCCCTTGTTAAAGTATGTTTCAAAATTAATTATACTATATGGGTTTATATGAATGAATTTTCAAATTTTAAATATTTTATAATAAAATTTAATTTATACGGAGAATTTTATTTTAAGGGAATTAAATGTAACACCCCACATTTTTATGAAATTATTATTTCAAATAGATTTTTTATTTTCTATATTTTGATTGATATAAAACAATAATCATGGCTTTAATTACACATGAAAATAATTTTATATTGTGTTAGATACAATTCTATGTTTTTATCATTACACACATTACCTTTATTGGATTGTGTTACACGCAACAACGAGTTTAAATAAAACAAGACATATAATTAAAATATTATTATTTAATATGATAGTTATCACCTTAAAATTTAAATATAGGTTATGAATAATATTATCAATATTAAGAATATATAGTTCACCCATATCTATAAAATTAATTATTTTGTGACCTGTTAATTTGAAATTAATGTAAAACCCTTTTCAAAAAAGAGTCATTTCTTTGAAAAATGATTTTTTATACAATAGTGTGATTTAAATAAATAAATTATCCAAATTAGTTTTGTATAATGATATTAATTAAATATATGTGTTTTATATTCAATAATTTTTTTAACATTTTCCTGAATTTTTTCATCTAGATAATAGATGAGAATAAATATAATTTAACGCTTAAAAACATTATTTTTTCAAAAAAATAAACATTCTCATATTTTATAGAACCTTGATTTAAAAAATATATTATTCCATTATTATTCAATTAATTTTAAAAATTATAAAATGTAAATTATAATATCCATATTATTATAGGGTGAATTTTTTATATTTTTAATCCTTGATTTTTAGTGATTAGGTAAAATATACTTAGTTTTAAAAAAAATTCTTTATGATAGAATTATTTATAATGTAAAATTATAGTTTTAATTTTTTTATTGTAAAAATAGAAAATCATTCTATCAATTAATCCAATTTATGAAATTGGAATACTTTCAGAATTAAATTTTGTATAAAAACATTTCATATATTTCTACATTTTTACTTTAAAAACATGGTTTCTCATCATGTTTGTTAGAACAATATTACGTTACATTTTTCATCTTCTATGATAATAATTTGAAAAATTGGATTACATATTTAAAAACATAATAATTTCTAATATCTAATACATCCAAAATATGTTTTTCAACAAACTTAATAGTGAGTGTAGTAAAAATTAATTATCATTATTAAGGTAAAAATGTGTTTACCAAGATGTTAATCAAATATTATAGTTGTAAATCTAACATATAACGTTGTGTAAAAACTATTTTATGGACATAATTATACCATTACAAATATTATATTCTATAATGATCTAATTGGTACTGTTTTGAAATATAAAAAACATCAGAGAACATATATCTTTAAAAAAAAATACAAAGTGTGTCATATCCTCCACTTATAAATTGCCCCACATGCTCTACTCTTCCTCAAAACATTAAATATTGTTAGTTCATACATTTACACCCAAAATAACTATATAAAATTAATACTATCATCCTATAATCAATATTGTTTTTAATAAAGAAAACCTAGGAAGGCTTTAGTGCAATCTAAAAGAGGATACCCTAAGAAGAGGTAATGTTCTTCAAAGAGCTTCTTTATTTTATTTCATTCTCCACATACTTCAATTATTTTTATATAATTATTATATAATAACCTCAATATATTCCATATAATTAGTTGTATTCATGTTGTGATTATAACATATATCTTCTGACACCTCCATACAAATGGGTAATTCAACCACCATCCATGTGTACAATTGAGAACAACCTCATGAACATATGTCGTTCAGTTTTCCAATACAATCTCAAGAAGATGGATTTACTGATGGATTTATTTTTTAAATATTATATTCTTTTTATTTATTATGTTATTATTAATATGGAATAATTATATAACACATAACTTCATACGGTCCATTTTTGGTTGAATGCAATAACTTCATTCGTGTCTATAGAGGACTATCGTCTCACGAAGTGATGTGATTCATTCACGCATGAAATAAAATGTATTAAGGTTGGGTTTATTAAAAATTTGACATATATTTCAAATATAAATGTTTGTGTAATGATAATATATATATAAATATATTATTAACTATATTTTTTCAATATGACTAAAAAATGGAACAACATTCATGGGTACATATGACCTGCCATCTTGATGAACGACATATTTTATTTAGTATCACTAGATATTATGGATAACGATACAAAATATAAACGGAATATATTTGATAATTGTATTATGATTTACATTTTTGATATCATGAAATCTTGATCATGTTAACATATCTAAAAAATAAAAAACCAAAGCATTAACATAAACGAAGCAGTTATTTCCCAAAACATATACTCAACATAAAATTATTAAAAAAATTAATAATTTTCATAAACATTCTATATGGTATGTGAAATAAAAAATTTGTTCTATTAGGTTTGATTGAGTTCTATGGAAGTCAATAGTTGATGTTAGGGGTATTTTAGTCTCACATTAATGTAAAAGAGAATTATTCATTATTCTCCACTCATTTCATTTGGTTGCTATAGATACATACCAATGAACTGTTATATTATTAATCTATCTTATATAATTATAATTATAATTTCAATTGATGTTATTTTTTCATGGGGCTCAGGATTCCAAAGTAACTCAAGCAGGAAGGGATTTATGTCTATGTTTTTTTTTGTTTGAGACATATTTAATGTTATACACCTATATTACTTAATGTGGTGTATACGAATCCCATTTAATATTTAATATCAAGAATTTATTTGTACTAATTTTATTTTATGTTTAATTTATGGTTATTTTAGATAAAGGATACAAAAATTATAATATATTATGTGAAAATATCAATTTTTATTTGGATTGTTTATAATTATTTTTCTAATGATAAAATTTTAAGACCCATATCTAATGATACCCTTGTCTTTTATTACACTTTTTATATTTTTAGATAATACTTTTTCCCTTCATTTTCCTCTCATTATATACTCATGAGTTAGAAAATAATATTTTCCAAAAATTCATCTTTTAGTCAAAATTATATTTTTCTTCCAAAACCTTGTTTCTATGAAAAAATAAATATATTAAAAAAAGTTTTCATTATCATGTGATAATTAAATGAAATTTTTACACATATTTTACTTTATAAAAAATGTTTTAAAATAAATCTTCATGCCATTTAAAAAAAATTGGCCCTTTTTATTTTACCAAAAATAAGAAAATTGGTTGTGTTTTATATGAAGGATCTCGATAGTATTTCCTAAAATCTTAGGCACTTATTGATTTGAAGATTCCATTAATTTTTTCAAAATTAATTTCAAATAAAATCCTTTAATTAATATTTGGGATATTTGTTTAACTTTTAAAAAGTCATTACATTGTGAAAATTATTTTGAACATTTCTTATATTCTATAAAGTGTTATTCAATGTGAAAGGATATTTATATAATAAAATGTATTAAATTGATTTTAAATGTTTCATTTATTAGTATTCATGGAAATTTTCAATGAAATGGATTATCATGATTTTTTTATTAAAAATATAATTTTTAAAAAATAAATTTTCCTCAAACAATGTCTTATATAGTCTTTTGTAATTCTTTTTCATAAAATGGGACATTATTTGAGGTTACCTATTCATTAATAAGGATATGATATAAGGAAACCATTATCAATATTTCTCTAAATGGGTTATGTTTATGTTTACATGAGGTTTATGAAACATGTTTCTCTTCCATGGGTTACACCATGAAATTTTTTTTATGAAACCCTAATATGTTCCCCTGAGTTATAAAATGATAATACAATGAAATTATTATAAAAATTCTCTTTTTTAAATATGTTATGATATGGTGAAATTTTGATGAAACCATTTATATTTCATATGGTATTATATGCTGAATGTTTTATCATATTATGGAACATATATGTCTGATATTTATTATTTGATAATTGTTTCATTATAAAAAATTACATGTGGGACCTACATCTCCCTCTAATGATTTGGGTAGATATTTATTCCAAATTAGATTAATAGTATTGGAATAGGAAGTGAACTCAATTCTATAATAGACTTCTTTTACTGATATGGTTTGGGGAGTGAACTCATTACACATTGAGGAAAGGGATACCGTTAGGGATGGTGGTGTATCCCACCTTGGTGGGATAGCCTTTAAAAAGTAGATTATAGTGGTGATTAATCTAAGACTAAAATAGGGTACACGAGAGGTAATCTAAAGCCCTAAGAATGACCACTGATGGTTAGGACAATCCTAACACTTTATAAACATCTTGGCAAGTATCCCTGGAATTATATTTTCTATAAATTAGTGTATTTCACAAATCTATGTCTTATGCTAATGATATACACTCATCTATCATGTTCTTTTATGCCCTTGTAATTCATGTCTCATGAATATCCAATATTTATTCAATGATTCATGTTTATGATATATGACCATTTGGGTATGAACATTGTATGTTTTGTTCATTATCATATACCCTTTCGATTATCTTGTGATTTTATATGATCATATATTTATATCTCTAGTGTTTACCCTTACATAGCATCTTATATAACTCTATCTTATGGTTCTTTTCCATATGTTTTTATGACATGTATTGTGTTGGGTTTGTATATGAAGAGTACAAAATGAGAAGATCTTTATTATAAAAATTTAAGTTCATTCACCATATTAGAATATTTGGTTTGATGTATTTGGACTTGGGTATTTTTAATAATGTAAGAAATAGTCATCTAATAAGACATCAATTATTTTATTGAGAATCCAAGGTCTCTATATTAGCAGCATGAAACATGTAGACATGATGAAAAAACTAAGGGTATGTAGAGTTGAAAAATGGTATCCTTGTGACTTTCTCCATCCACAGCGAGCTAAGTAAGAACATGGTTAAGTATTTCAAAGACATAAAAGAATATGAGAATGGTGTTGTAATATTCACATATTAGAGGAAACTGTTCCTTCATATTCAAGAGTTTCTCAAGGCATGATTTTGATTTCATGTACCCATGTGTGTGATTTGTTTGATTATGAATAATCACACCCCTTTATTTCTCCTTATTTGTTATTTTCTTTGATATAGGACATGGTTATGTTTCAAATTCCTATGGTTTCACCCATTCTGGTTAGAGGGCATGAATTTTTATGTAATGTGTTATAAGGATGAATAATAGTGATGGGGTAGCACTCATTAATTGGATACTTATTCTTATTGTAGATACATCCATAAGATGTTATCTTTGGCATGGATTGGATGTATTCCACAAGTTTTATGATCAATAGTATATAAAGATAGTTATTTCTTGATTTTTTTTTAGTGAGTGGTGTATTCTAGTGAGAATTGTAATATATGGGTGGTATGAAATTTGGTGCATATTGTTTCTCATTTGGAACCAAAATCCATGGAAGATCAATTAAGGTATTTTATAAGAGTTGTGGAGGATTCATGGATGTTTTCCCATAGGATGTTATTACAAAAATCCCTCAAAACGCTGTCGGGTTTTGAATTGAGTTTCATCTTAGTGAATCAACGGTTATGATTGTTCCCTATAAGATAGAACCTAATGAGTTTCAATATTTGAGGATGCAGGTCGGTGAACATATCTATATGGGTTTCATCCGACTGAGTGTGTCTTCATAAGGTTCCATATTATTGTTCTCTATAAATGAAGATGGTAATTTTAGAATGTATTTAGAATATCATAGGTTGAATTTTGTTATGGTTTATAACAATTACTCTCTTGTAGGGATATAAATTTTGTTATCCAACAAAGAGGATATTTTTTTCATAGATTGGTATGATGTATAGATATAATCAATTAAGGGTGAAGGATAAAGAGATAATAAAATATTGATTCAGGTGTAGCGATTGGAATGATGACTTTTTGTTCCTGATTTTTTTTTTAAAAACAAACCTTATGTTTTCATGTGGTTCATGAACTCCATGTTCATTGAGTTCCATGACGTTTTTTTAATCGTATTCAGTAATGATATCTTTAACTACTCAATGTCACAAGAGTAACATTCTAAGTCTCTCATAGTTTTTTTTCACATCCATCAACTCTAACAGCTCTAGGTAGTATTATTCTAGAATTAGTTCAAGATTATGTAGGTGTTCCTCCATGGAAATGTTGTCTCATTGAGGGTTGTGGTTGTAGACTCATCGAACATCGAGGGATTTTTTCATGGGTAATTCCCTAGAACATGGAATATGTTCATAGTTTCCTTAGTCTAAAAGGATATTATTAGAGGTTTCTAAATTATTAATCTCATGTTACATCCCTACATACAATGTTTAATAGAAAGGAATTGATTTTTATTGGAGCGATTAGTACTAGGTTGTGGTAGTTTACCTAATGTAAATGTCGATTAGCGATTCCATAATTTACTTACATGAGGATGGTGTGTTATCTTGAGGTTTTATATGATCCATCATATATGGGATAGGGATGTGTGTTGATACAGAAGAGGGTATTTATCTCCTATGTGTCTAGGTTATTATGTCCCAATGAGTGTAACTATTCCACCCATGTTCTATAGTTTTTGGAAACTATGTTCATGTGAAGTTATGTTGACAGTATCTCACTAGAAATAAATTTTTTGTGTTCATAGAAAATAATTATAGGAAACATTATTTCTCTTAGTGATATGTGAATCTAAACCAATAGATCTAGATATAGTTTGTTTAGTATTATTAATTTGAGATATCCTACACCATGGTAATTCGAATTACGGTTAGTCATCATGGGGTACTGATGACTGTCATATCTGATCATCATACTCAATTTTACTCATTATGACTGAGGGGGTTGCAGAATGATTTTAGATCTAAATTAAACTATTAGAGGATATGTTGTGGGATTACTAGTTGGACCTTGGTTGATCATGGTAATTGAACTTTCCTTTAATGGAGTTTTTTTACAATATCATCTAGAAATTTATCAAGGGTATGGGATTGTTTGAGCAGGTGTAAGGGTGATATTTTCATTCTCTGTTGTGCTGGGTAGAGGTTAGGGAATAAATAGTTCATGGTCCCAATGTGGCGTGAATCATTACTAGTGTTATCTAGTTGGTTTAAGAGATAGAAATTTTCAGAAATTACAATCACACGCCCTCTCCATATTGTAGGTATGGTTTTATAGAGTTCAAGGTTGGAGACAAGGTCTTATTTTTCTCCCATATATATGGGAGGCATAGGTTAGGCGGAGGGTGTAAGACTCCCTCTTATTTGAATGGCCCTTTAAGGTGTTGGTAAGTATTATTAAGGTAGAATATTGGCTTATTTCCCACCATGATTGAAGAGGATATTCAATGTCTTCCATATGTCAAATGATTTTTAGTGTTATCACAACGAATCCCACGTCTTCTATTTGTTAGATTTATATGTATATAACAGTAAGTCATTAATGGAGCTACACGAAGATATCTAGGATCATATATAATTGTTGTTTCATAGAAAAAACATCCCCTTGGTTCACATGATATGGGGGAATGGTGTCCTGGGAGAGAGTACATGGGTGTGACTGACACAGATGTATTCCCTAGACCGAGAGTAATTATGAATTTTCATATTCATAGTTTGATGTTTTTGTGATGATGTGATGTTTGAATCATGATATTTTATGTGATGAGATTATTTTCATTATGTTTTATATTGTTATAATGGTTTTGATAAATGAAAAGGGGAGGCCCTAAATCATAATCATAATCTGTATTACTATGACATGATTAAAACTGTGTGGGCTAGTTAGTGTACCAAAACTGTATAATATTTTGACATAGAATAATATATTTTTAAAAATTCTACCCATTGAATTATTTTATATTAGTTAAGGAATTTATTGTATTTGGTATTTTACAGGTTTAAAAGATGATTGATGTTGTGGATGTGTGTAAAGTAGGTGGTTGTGGCTAGTACCTGATGTGTAGTGTTGTTCATGGTGGGAGGGATGGATATGGTAGTTTGGTGATGTGGTTTTTTAGGGAAGTTTTGATTCTACATAAATTGTGTGTGTTTTGTTTTTACTAGTGGTAAGGTATAATGATAACAAATATTGATATTGTATGATGTGTTTTTTTGAAATCTTTCCATCTTTGGGTTTGGTTTTCATTCTCATGGGTGATAATCATTTCAGAGGTATCTAATGGAATGTTATGTTCCTTCCTAAGTAATTGATTTCTAGTTTGGTAAAGTTTGTGGTTTATTGGAGTATTTAATAAGTTTGTTTGAGTTTGTTATGTATCTACACAATATAATTTACTTTAGACCATAAAATAGGGGTTTACGACATACTTCAATGTTTTAATACAAGTCAATAAAATGACAAACAACTTGTGTCTAGTGCGGGGATATCATATGGGATTGGTTTATTATATAAAATTAGAACTGATTATGTATGTCATTTAATCCTTATATTCAATTTTTTTTTTGTATTTTGAGGGTTTAAGTGTTCCATGGCCTTAATATTGTTATCATGGATTAATTTTGGGGGCCTATAGAAATTGCAATAGATTTTCATGGATTACACCCTAAAAGGGGAGACATATAGGTTGTTTGTTTCTTGTCTAAGTAAATTTCCTTAAATTTAGATTCTTTTTTTCCTCTAAATTTGTGATTTCCCTAGATGTTTTTGGAGGGATTTTGATCCTTTTTCCCCATGACAAGATGTAGGGTTTAGGTAGTCCGTTTTGGAAATCTGAGGTTATTTTCCCTCTTTTCTCCAATTTTCCCATATGTTCATCTTTTGGATCAAATGTTTAGATATTTAAGGGGATTAGTTATTTAAGTGTTTTTTGTTAAACTTATTATGTGGCACTGGTTTATATATGGCTTCACTTATGATATTGTGAGTTTCATGTTTTTTCTAGTTTTCCATGTGATGCCTAGTTATATTGGGAAGATTTATTAAGGGAGGGGATCACCATTATCATTTCCATAGATGTTACATATGAGAATTTAATTTTTTTTGTATGAGTGGGTGCATTTTAATGGCTTTCATAATTAGATAATAAATTTGCATTTTTAAAATTTGCAAGTACCGGGAGATGTTGCACGCATTAAATATTTGATATATTTTTTCTAATGAAATTATGCCATGTTGTTTACTTGATAAAAATATAGGATATTGGGAAAAAAATTTCAACTTATATGATATGATTTGGTGACCCTTTCTATATGTTAAATGATCCCACCATGAATAATATCATAATGAATATTTTTTTTATATAAAGTATGTTCCCTAGGATTTTGGTTTGTGAGATAACAATAATGGTATTTAAAGAAGTAATACGATGAAAGTACTTGAATAATTTTGAAGATATGGTATGTGTGTGGTTCTGTGTGGATTTTTTTATCATCCCTGGGTGGTTCTGGGTGTTTTTTTAGTAGTATAGGATGTTGAATGGACTGGGTGATTTTTTGATATGTAATGTGGTGGTTGTTTGGGAATGACATGATGTTAGTATTTGTGTGATGGGGTGCACATATGATTTGGTACATAGAGTATATGTTTAACAGTGGAGATCATGTGTGGTGTTGTTGAGTGACATGGTTATAGTGTGTGTTTTGGATGAGATCTTTAGTGGTGTTGTGTGGTGGGGATGTATAAAATTTGCATGCAGTATTTATATTTGGAGATATGGTTGGGAGATGGATCATTAGTTTCTAAGATGAGATAGGTTGGATACTATGGTTCTGGGATTACATTTGATGTGATATGGATGAATTTTTATGTTGAAAGGTTGTGATAGTTTCCCATTTATTCATCCAATAAATTACGCTTTTGAATGTGATAAAAACTGAATTGGGTGTAATGTGATGTGTGGTGAATTGCACAATATTTTTTTCAATAAATTAAATATCTAAATTAATTCATGTGGTGGATTCTATAACTAAAAGTGGAAATGTTTTGGGGCCTATGTGGTTGTTGAATGATGTGTTCCATTCAACACTGGTAGTGTTTGGGTTGATTAATGTGTAATAAGGTAGTAGTGATGTGGCGTGCACTAGTATTGTTGTGGTTAAACAATATATTGTGTATTTTTTACATCTATATATCATTAATCATCATGTCATTTCTATAAACACCTCATTTGAGTTGGATATCCGTAAAAATTAATAGAGTTTATATGGTCTATGTGTTTTAACAGATATCTATGTTGATGATGATATGGATGGATACATGTGATAGACCAGGTCCCTTCAGGTGAGACGTGTGTATATTTATCTTTTGTTTTTGGGGGATAAATGATTTTTTTTCAATCTTTATGGGATAAGATATAAATTGGAGTTTATGCATGGTAGGATGTTATGAGTTTTATTTCATTTAGATTCATGATAAAATAATACAATATTTATGTTATGAGAAAATATATGACATACAATGTGTCTTGGGGTGAGATTTTTTTGATGGACCATGAGTTTTTGGGTGTGAAATGGTGTAATGATATCTAATTATATTAAAAAATGCTTGAAATTTCGACGGCGGGGTTGGTATGGATGCCTCCTAACTCACATCAGAGATGGTCCAGGTGTCTTACAATGAGATTTTATATGATTGGATGTGACTTAGTTTTTTTTAATGTATATGGAATGGATCGTATCATATAACCTTTGATGTTAGGGTGTTAGAGTGAAACATAAGTGGGGGAAGTGGTAATAAGGTTCATTGATTTGTTATGATCTCAATGTTATATTGTATTTCTTGATTAGTGCTATAATGGGAGTGCTATAGTAAATATGGTTTCTAGTTAGTTGACCTATAATGGTTATCATTGTTTCTTTTGTTTGTCCACTAGTGCATTATCCTGAATTTTTCACATGTGTACATGAGACCTTGGTGAAGTCCCATGTGAGTATACAAGTTATTCTATAACTACCTATATAAATGGTTTCCCATGTTTCTGGGATGATGTAGGGGAATAATATTTACACTACTATCTTGTATTTTGGAGATTCTATTGAGTCACTCATATATGATGTTTTTCATTTATTTGATACTTTTATATGTTTTCTTTTAATTCATAAATTCCTTATGGGATGGTTTTTAATTAATTTTATATTATCTTATCATGTTTTTTGGGGGTTATTTATCATATATCTTAATCATATTTTATTATTCAGGGAACTTCATCACATATATGTGATATTTTTGAGCCCTTGGGATTAGTCACCAATCAGGAGCCTAATAGAGGCGGGACGTGGGGGTAATTATATATCTTCCTTCATTGTAACATCTTTGGAGGGAGGGGTCATGAGAGGTTTGTCATCACGTCCTTATAGGTATTCCATTGAATATCCAGATTATCTTCTTGTACATTTCAGTCACTTTTAACGTTATTTATTATCTTTATCATCTTGGAATGCTTGGATTTATACATCATATCAATCATGAATATTCTATTGGGTAAGGATCCCTGTAAAGCATTAATTACAATGGTTTCATCATCCCATTCCCATTGTAATTTTGTTGATGAAGCTCCAAAGTATAAATATGTGTAAAAACCATGAATAATTTCCTAAGAAACAAATATTCCAAAAAATATGTAGTAGTGATACTATTGATTCTTCCCTAGTTGATTATTGTTTCCATATATGATCATAATCTAATTATGATTAAATACATCAACATAATCCACTTATAGATTTAACAATTTATTCAATGGTTTTCTATAAAATCAATTTTTAGGCCTACTATCTTAAATACTATTTCCGACACTTTTCGTTGGGGCGCATGCATCCGTCCGTGGGGGACGCGCTGCTGTTGCCCCGCATTCCCGCTTTCCAATGGCGGGAAGCATTCACTCCTTGTTCAGGTATGTCTGCTCCTTGATCGAAACGGGATGATGGGATATCGGTTCTTCCTTCTGTGGATTCCTCCTCATAACTCGTCACCTAGTCCGGGTCTCCCTCATCGATTTAATACGTAGCTCATGAAACTCTTCCCAGTGCCATGTTTACATGGATGGTGGTTAATTACACTACTTCTGTTGGGACATTCCAAAGGGTCCGGTAAGGGCAGCAACCTTCAGTCGGGGGAGTAGTCATGTTGAGGTATCAGTAGCGTGTCTGGATGCTAGGGAACCTGGCATGTATGTCTATTATCCCTGGTCACAGGGATTCTCAAGGGCGTGGAAGCCCAAGGCATCCCACATCGAGCGCGGGGAATTATATGTCATAGACACATATCTAAGGTTTTCCTCAGCTTCCCATGTTTAACACAGGGTACTCCGCGATTTTAACGTCCAGCGGAGATGGATCAGCCCGATCAAAGAATAAATATGATTGAGGGATATCCCTTGAAGGGGTGCCGATACCGGAACCAGCCCATGGGCGGCTGTGAAGATGAGTGTGCCGACATGGTCTCACCGGGATATGACGGTCGGGCGAGAATCAGGGTGGATGATGGATAGACGAATGAAGTGGAAGGGAATGAAATGGGACCATCGCAGGGGCGATAGTGAAGTTGGGCTTGAGCCATGAAGTGGCTACCTATGTATCCCCGTGGCAGGGAATCAAAGTCCGCGTAGTTTGGGATGGTGCCGGTGAACCGGCATGAGGGTGGACCTTGGTCCGATGGGCATCATCAGCAAACTGACGTGAATGGGGAGGACCAGGAGGGTCCTAGTGGTGGTGGGCTTCGACCTCGTGGAGGCTTCCTACGTACCATGCCTTGACATGGATCAAAGACCACGTAGTTCAGAGGGGGATTCGTCGGCGAACCGACGTGAAGATGGACCTTCGTCTGACGGGTGGTGGGCTTGAACCTCATGGAGGCTTCCTACGTAAAATTCCTTGGCATGGATCAAAGTCCCCGTAGTTCGGATGATGGAATTCGTCAGCGAACTGACATAAATGATGAACCTTGGTCCGATGAGAGATGGGCTTGAACCTCTGGTAGGCTTCCTACATACCATGCCTTGACATAGATCAATGTCCTCGTAGTTCAAAGGGTGTCATCAGTGAACCGACGTGAAAGTAGACTCGTGGGTCCACTAGTGGTGGGCTTGAACCTTGGGACGGTTTCCTACGTACCATGCCTTGACATGGATCAAAGTCCTTGTAGTTCAAAGGATTGATGGAATACAATTTAACGTCATGCAGGATGGTAGTGAACCCTGACGTGAATAAATGACGAGTGGTGGGATTTAACCTCGTGGAGGCTTCCTACGTACCATGCCATGGAATGGATCAAAGTCACCGTAGTTCGGAATGGTGGTGGGTGTCGGCGAACCGACGTAAATGATGGAACTTGGTCCGTTGAGAGATGGGCTTGAACCTCTGGGAGGCTTCCTACGTACCATGCCTTGACATGGATCAATGTCCTCGTAGTTCGGGTTGGTCACAACGGCCTGCCGTCGGACTGGAATGTAGTTTAACGTCATGCTGGACGAAGATAAAACTCGACGTGAATCAGATGATGGGTTGGATTTAACCACGTGGAGGCTTCCTATGTACCATGCCTTGACATGGATCAAAGACCTTGTAGTTCAAATGGGTGTGCAGTTTAATGTCATGCGGGACAAGGGCATGCAGTTAACGTCATGCTGGATGAGGGAATATAGTTTAACGTCATGCTGGATGAGGGCATGCAGTTTAACGTCATGCTGGATGAGGGCGAAACTCGACGTGAATGAACGACTGAGTAATGTGTCTTGAACCTCATGGAGGCTTCTTACGTACCATGACTTGACATTGATCAAAGTCCTCGTAGTTCTCTGAGGGTGGGGTTCATGGTCGGTGCTCACTCTAAGCCCACGTGAGTCATGATTGGTGTGAGAAACAAGAGGTTGCAGGGACCTGACGATCACATCACGAAGGATGCGTCCGTGAGAAGCGAAGAGGGGCTTATGCCTTAAGCGGCCCACGGTGCTGGGACGTACTCCAGGATGGAGGCCTGGAGTGCGAAAAAGCGCAGCGAAAGAGGGATTTGGGACCAATGATTGGAGGTGCCTTGTTCCCTATCACGCCCTCCACTGACCTTGGTAGTGGGGAAGTACGGAGATGTAGGGGTGCAACCATCCGTTGGGGAACTAGGGTCACCCTTCTCCTGAGAACATACGACACTCTAATAAAGAGGATATCATCCCTTGTGGATGGGTGATTACACTCCTATGGAGACGAGTGGCATAAAAAATGATCGATCTGGGGGGAACCTGCGTGCGAAGCACGAGGTCGGGTCACAGTTTAACGTCATGTGTTTAGGACGTGATGCTTGGCAGTTTAAGGTCCTGCAGCTCGGACGAGGTGGGTTCACTCCGCACCCCTAGGACTTACATAACTGGTACCCTTTGCTTATTGGGGAAGGGAAGGTATCAGTGAGGCCATGATCATGGGGGGTTGTGGAGCGAACCATCGAGGGGTCCACATTAGCGTGGTTATGCGAAGAAGCAATAGCCTTTAGCGTGCCTATGAGAAGAAGCATTAGGCGAAGCAACGCTACGAGTGGTATTGTCCATGGGACATTGAAATCACATCCTGCAAACTTGGAGGGTCGCACAGGAAGAGGAATTTCCAAGAAAAGGAGTGTGCTTCGCAAAGCAGAGTGCCTTGGCCTTATCATGGGGCATAGGTGTGAGTGGAGGGTGAATCGCGAAGTGGAATAGTATTCGCAGAGCACTGCCTCGCGAAGAAGGGGTGCCTCACGAAGCAGGGTGATGTGAAGCAGTGTGCTTCACGATGTGTAGTGATCCTGCCTTAGCATAAGGATCACTAGTACAACTTGGGTGTTTCGCGAAGCATAAACGCTCCGCGGCTGGCCGGGTTCCCTTGGGAATCCCCTTCCTTCGTGAATGCCCTTGAGCTTCGCGAAGGGCATCCCTCTCGGAAGAGGGGCTCAAAACGAGACAAAGAAAAGTCGTCACACGAAGTAGAAGTACCTCGCAGAGATCCTGATTCCCGGGGCAAAGAGTGCTTCGCGATTCGGGAGAGGAGAAGCCGAAAGGTCCGATTGTCCGTCTTCGGGACTCAGGGGGAGTCCAGTATTTATACGGAAGGGGCGCCGCGAAGCAGAACTCGCGCGCCACCTCCTGTGCTTCACAGCACACTCAGGAACGTCAACGTCGTCCATGAAGAGTTACCGCCTCTAGAGCTTCGCGGCGGGCTCGCGAACGTCAAATGCGTTTGCAGAGACTTACCGCCTCTGGAGAGTCGTGGCGGGCTCACGAACGTCAAATGCGTTCGTAGAGAGTTACTGCCTCTGGAGCTTCACGGCAGGCTCACGAACGTCAAATTCCTTCGCGGAGAGTTACCGCCTCTGGAGCTTCGCGGTGGGCTCGCGAACGTCAAATGCGTTCGCTGAGAGTTACCGCCTCTAGAGCATCGTGAGACCGCGATGCTCGGGGTGCTTTGCGTCGGTGCTTCACGACGGTTCATCGCTAGGAAGCGTGTCGGCCTTCTTTTTCGTCCCTTCCTTTCGTGCAATATTTTGGTGCCAACAAATCCCCCCCCCCTCAGACCTGGAGCCGCAGAGGGTGAAGGGTCGAAGTCTGAGGAAAAATCGCCAAAATTTCCAGCGGTTCGTGATGCGGCTTCGCGAAGGGGGCCCGCAGTGCAGACCGGGGCCACGGATCTGGATGCGCCGCGATGCTCCGGGGTCGCCGCCTATAAATAGGGGGGTTGACCTCTTTTGTCTTCACGCGACTTCCTTGTCTTTTTTGTGCTCTCGACTTCGGGAAGCTCCGCGTACTCCGCGACAGCCCTCCGCGAATCGAGCTTCGCGGCGAACCGTGGGTCTCTGACTCCGCATCCGCGCCAAGCGAACTTCGGCTTGTCGGCCTAGGCTAGACTTCGCGGCATGGTCTCGTGACCGACCTTCGCAATCCGGCTTCGCGATCCAGCTTCGCGATCCAGCTTCGCGATACAGCTTCGTGATCCATTCTGAAAAAATTCTTTTCTGAGGGCCGGAATCGAAATGGCCCTTCAAGAGGCTGTATTGGGGGTGCTTACAGATGTCGCCCATCAGAATGAGATGGCCAACTGTCCAAGCCTTGGGGAGATGGTCCTAAGACATTCGACCACGCTTCTTTGAAAGATCAGCTATCGGAGGGTCAGAATAATTATCATTAGTGTAAGAAGCTGCCATTGTACGACTTCGGGTTGAGGGATGACGCCTTCATCCCTGAGGCGAGTAGGGACGAACCAGCTTGCTGGTTCAGGAGTACACCATGCCAGCCCCAATGGTTCAGGGCGGCCGATGGTCATGCATATGAGGACTTCACACCCGTCACCACTGACTGTCTCTACAACCATGTGAACGATATTGATGGGAGGCCACTGCAACCGAAGACGTCCCCTCCTCTCTACTGTACCACGCTGAAGGCGGCTTAGCAGGATTCGAAGAAGGGATGGTCCGATGAGTGGGACCAGCGCCAGGGCGGCAACATTACTGATGACTGGGCCTGGGCCTACTGGGTAGGGGCCTCATGCGTGGAGTTTGGAGCCGAGCTGAGGAGAGTGGGTTTGTATGAGGCGGCATGGGCCTCCCAATTCCACATTTACCAACCAAAGCAACTGATCCCAGAATTGCTGAGCAGATGGTCGTCTAGGACCAATACCATTCACCTGCATCACGGGGAGGTGGGCATCATCCTGTGGGATGTCCACCAGATTTCATGGGGTTCCGATCTTAGGGTCCATGTATGATGAGTTCCTCCTCGTCATCAGCGCGTGGGAGGATACAGAGCAAATCTCGCGACTGGCGTCAGCGCTGATGGCACCCGTCCTTGGAGAGGACAAGGAGGCAGTGAGGGATGTCCACTTTAGGAGATGGTTCAAATGATTCCGGAATTTCCCAGAGAATCGAGAGTCCCCCCCCCCCCGAGGCCTCGAACTTGTCCGCGGGCGGCCCAACGGGGTAAGGGGAACTCGTATTGGCGGGTCTTGGAGGACAGCCAATGGAAGACTTGGGGTTTCAGTGTCCGCACTGAAGAACAGCTGATAGTCAGTCTGGCGGCGTTCATCACGTCTCTCATCTACTGTTGGATCCTACCGGTGAGGGATACACGCATGGGGGTGCGGGCCAGCTCGTTTATTATGGCATCCATGTTGGACATCAGGCAGCTGATCAATCTGGGGATTTCAATGCTCGCCAAACTGTATAGAATTCTGCGGCACATTAGTGAGGGAAAGAAGCCACCAAGGATATGCGGGCCCTCCCACCTCTTGTACGGGTGGATCACAGTGCACATCAGGGGGATTTATGAGTATCCAAACCCCATTTTGCCGTCGGGATCGAATTTCCGCCCCTCTATCCTGAATGCGGTCGGGAGCTTCCCGTTCAAATTAGTCGTGTCGATGGTGCTGAATCGGGTGTGGAGGGTGGATGAGTTTAATTTCCTCCCCTTCCCATTGCCGATGGGGATACTTACTGACGACGGGCGGGGAACGAAAGAACATCGGGCTTACCTCCTGGCCTTTCGAGGAAGTGTTTTGGTGGAACGAATAGATCGTGAGCCACTATACGAACCATACACCCCGCATCAGTTTGCGAGGATGTTCCGGTGCCTCCAGCGGCTGACCCCACAGGTCTACTTGGAGGTGCGTCACGAGGATCACCCGTGTGTGATGAGGCAGTTGTGGCACATGTTCACACGGGATGATGGGAAGATGCAGATTGCATTGCCTCCATCCACTGCCTCTTTCAGATTGGTGAGGGAGTATGCCATTAGTTGGGAGGATGCTTACCCAGGGGAGATGCTGAAGCAACCAACTTTTCATGTCAGTGATGGTGGGCCTCCTCTATCTCGAGGTCGGGGTCAGAGGGCAGCTAGGGCCTCTCGCGGTAGCGAGGCTGCCATGGCGGTGAGACCCGCACCGGCCGAGGTTATGGCAGCAGTGGCGGATCCGGTGATTCCGGAAGAGCAGGGTCATCCGGAGGGGCAGCCACCGAGGGGATTTCGTAGGATACCCACTCAGGCTCCGAGGAAGCGCCTGTGTCATATCGACTTGGCAAAGGATGTCGTCTTCCAAGAGGCCTGGGACATTTGGGATGTCAACCGGCAGTTCCTCAGCCCACCTGAGATATGGGCCCACCTGAATCGCCTCGGGATGGAATTACCGGGCATAGGCTCGGTCTGGGCTGGATTCATGGCGTCTCCGATGGAGGCAGAGCAATACCTGGACGAGCTGGAGGATTACGTCCACTCTAGTGGTGTCCCTCACCCAATGACAGTCCATGTGAGGGTACTGTTGAATCAAACGGCCCCCCCACAGTTATCGGCTGCCGATCTGAGGGAGCGCTTCTCCCTGTCGGAAGAATCAGAGGACTCCTATCGGGAGGATGAGGCTGGAGGAGGGGAGCCCGTTGGAGGAGGGCGAGGTCGGAGATCAGGGTTCAGATTCCGACGATTTCGCAGAGACTCTCGAGGTAGCATTCTAAACTTCTTTCCTTACGATCAGTTCTTGGGTAACTCTGGACTTCTCACCAATGTTTGAGCCATGCAAGAGGAACTTGTTCGCAGGCCTCATTCTCACCCCTCGGCGGGTGATGATGCGGGTCCTTCAGAACCCGCGCCTATGGCTGCATTCAGTTCCGCGTCCGGTGGGACCAGAGCACCCGAGGTGGCTCCTCCGAAATATCAAGACCTTCCAACAGTATACGGGGAGCCTTGACTCGGGGTCCCGTCAGTATCGGCTCAAGAGCAGCGCCAGGAGGTCGATCTCTGTATGTTTCCTCTACCAGTTTCCTCGTCGTCACATGTAGACTATGCCCACAAACGTTTATGTCCCTCTCTGTCGTACAGTACTCCGACTGGCGTGGGCTGCTGCTGCAAGACTAGTCGGGATGTCTGGTGGCGTCCCTCCTAGGGGCATGCTGGTGATGGTGGCGATAGTCCCCCCATCTCCTCAAGCTGCAACACACATCATCACCGGCGGGACTACCAGCAGGGTCGTGCCTGAGGTCATCGAGGTAGACACCGATGAAGAGGATCAACTGATTGGTCCCAGTCCTATCACGCCTACTTTGGCGCCAGGTGCCGTACTGGATTCAACACCAGATGTTGATCCTACTGAGGATTTCTTGCGGGCGTATCCCACGTACGAGCCTTCCAATCACGCAGACTGGGACGAAACGGCCTCTGACGAGGAAGACATCATCATAGTCCGCCGCCGGTCGTGGAAGCTAATCACGCGCTTCATTAAGGACACCCCAAGCGCAATGGCTGGCCGAAATGGAAAAACTCCGCTTTGGGTTGCGCGAACTATGCTCTGGGGGAGTGGATGCCTAACACCCTCACTCACTCATCCGAGATCTTATGGCTAAGAAGATCCGGGAGCATGATCGTGGGCTCAGCGTGGGCTGGCAGCGAAGGAAGGCGACCAACATCAAGAAGCTCTAGGAGGCTGAAGGTGAGTTCCAAAAGATGCAGACCCGGGCAGATGAGCTTTCAGCCTCTCTTAATGTACAATCTGAGATGGTCTCATGGTTGATGGTCCAGCTAGCAGAGGCAGAATTGCATATGAGGCAGGCCTCTGGGAAGATGGCTGTCGTTCAAGCTGGCATTGAGAGGGCCAAAGCCAAGGCTGACGAACTACGCCCCGCCGCTGCTGAGGAGGAGCATGAGCTAAGTCAGCTGCAACAATCCTTGGACGCCACAAGCCAACGGGTGGTGGAGCTGCAACGTTCTTTCGATGGGGTCAACCCGTCCATGGTGGGAATCGACCCCCAGGTATTGTAACAAACCAAAAACCTTTTATTGGTACTTTCGTGCTTCAATATTTTTCTTTCATTGTTTTGAATGTCATAGCGCACACGATTTCCACTGTTTGAATCACCTTATTACATCCCTAAAATGTTTGTGGGACGTTCGGTGACAATTCCCCAAGCCCACGTGGGTTGAGCCCGATGTGAGAAACAGTAGATAGTTGCCCTCTCATCCCACCTAACATAGGAGTGGGGACCATGCTCCGGGCATCCGAGATTTGGATTACCAGTCCAGATTTATGAAACATGGGAGAGGCTTGACCGGAGAAGGAACTTTTCAGGACAGCCGAATTACCATTTCTTCAGCTTTCTCTTATGCACGAACGGTGCAATGCCAGGGGAATTGAAATCAGTCCAAATAGATGAAAATGGGAATTTTGAATCACGATGCCCAAGATTCGGAGCACTGTGGGGGATGGCGTGACAATAGAGGACAACCGTTAAACATGGTGGAGAAGCGGTATCCTTACTGAGTTAGCTTGTAATGGGGACACCAAATGAGGGTTGACCACTGACCATGTTCGAAACACGGGACCATGTCACAAATGTTGTCGGTCAATAATTCGGGACATTGACCCAGGACAGTTGGCGGACCATAGGTCAAACATCCATACTGTTAGGGGGTCCTTCCAAACATGACCAGTCTTCCGGAACGTTGGCCCAGGATGGTAGGTGAGCCGATGCAGCATGAGACCAGGCCGTTAGGGGGTCCCTTCAGAGATGAAAGGGGATGAGGGTCCGAATAAGGGGTACACAAAGCGTGGAATATGGAGGGATGGTTTGTACGAATAGAATACAACACTCATGTAATTACACCACCGTGGTGGGAGTATGCCATATGGCCGCATTGGTTTGATCATGGATCATTCCTTCTTTGGGACACGTCCTCTCTAGCAAGGGTGTCTGTCGCTTCCCAATGGGATCTTGGGGCATCCTGAAATTGTTCAAGGAAAAATTGCATCTATATAGTTCCCCCCGAGGGGTCAGTCCAGAGGGCCGAAAATGGGGAGTAATAGGGTTTTGCGATTCCTGGGGGATGGACCCTAGGAAAAATACCAGGGTGTCTCTACGTATCACATAAGGATGGGAATCAAGCCATACATAGTTCTGGAAGCACAGTGCAGTCAAAGACCAACACTGCCAGGTGAAATCCTCCCTGATAGAGGCTCTAGTGCATCCTATGATTATCATGGGGCATCCTGAGCTTGCTCAGGGTAGAACCGCAGTTTAGTGTCATGCATTGAGGACATATAGACTCCTGTAGTTTAACATCAAATGATAGGGCGTGGAATAAAAGGAAAGATCCCAAGGAGCGTGTGGTGCGGTAGATATGAAAACGACGTGAATGAGGACTTGGAGTCCAAATCACACCACGTACCCCCGGAGGAAACTCTTCAGGTCGAGGGACCAAGAGCGAGGATTAGGCTGGGCCCGAAGCAGAGTGGTCGGGCGTTCCTACGTACCCCATAAGGATGGGAATCAAGCCATACGTAGTTATGGAAGCACAGTTTAACATCATGCAGGACGATGAGAAGCCTGGCCATGTTGGTACACATCCCTCCAAAACTACTAAGCCCACGCTAGTCGTGCTCGGTGTGGGAAACAAGCAGTAGTGGTGGGAATTTATCGACACAGAAAGGGGCAGGTTAGGGCAAAGGGAGACTCGGTGAATACCGTCCCAATGACACTAACATGATAATTTAGCGCACCTATATGCGCGAAGAGAAAGAGCCGAATATGATGGAATTCCACTTGAACATGAGGAAGTGGAAATGTGTGAATCATGGCGCTCGAGATTCAGATCACGATGATGGCGGCGTGATGATGGAGGATAACTGTTGACCGCGATGGAAAACTAGCATCCATATCATGTTAGCCTATAATGGGGACAAACAAATGATGGTTGACCATTGACCATGTTCGAAACACGGTACCATGTCATAGATGTTGTCGGATATCCGTAGGGATGTTGGCCCGAAACGATTGGAGGGCCCTTAGGTCCAGCATTCATGGAGAGCCCTTATGCCTAGTATCCATGTCGTCCGAGGGTCCTTTTGGATGTGGAAGGGGATGAGGATCCAAATAGAGAGCTCACAAAGCATGGTCATGGGATGATGAGGATGTCCCTGTGAAAATCCCACACTTCTGGCTCTTTTTCAAAACACATCTGAATACGACAACGAGACGTATTAGATAGAGGGAGCATATTCATTTCCCATAGGGAGATCTTAGTTTAGGGTCGTAGAATTCGGACCATGTATGGGAGGAGACATAAGAGGCACATGGTGGAGTAACTCAAACACATGGCGTGAATGGGAATAGGGGGTGTGTACGGTGCGGTGAACAACCTGACGTGAATGAGGACGTAATCCCATATCACGCCGCCCGACCCCCTTGGGAGAGGCTTTAGGTCAAGGGACCAAAAGTGAAAGTTAGGCTGGGCCCGGGGGGAAGTGCCCGAGCACTCCTACGTATCTCGTGAGGATGAGAATAAAGCCTCACGTAGTTCTTGATGGACCTTAGACCATAAATGTGTAAAGGGAGTAGGGGAAGCATGGAAACAATACCCGACATGAAGGAGGACCTAAGCCCTACTTACCATGTGTTCACTGGGGAAATGCTCGAGTCGAGGGACCGAACACGAAGGTTAGTCTGGTCCCACAGGGAAGTGCCCCGGGCGCTCCTATGTATCTCGTGAGGATTAGAATCCAGCCTCACGTAGTTCTTAGAGGTGACATGGTAAGATACCAGTGCCGGGGGAAAAGGAGAGTGCGGTGGTGGCCCTTGCACTAAAAGAAGCAGAACTTGATAAATCTTGTTTGTTCTTTAAGGTGAGTGTTTTTTTTGTGAAGCGACAGGACTAGAGTAGTTGGTTGTAGTGTCTCCACAAGGATCAAGATGTGATGGGCATTGACAAATGGCATGGCACGTGACCAATACCCAACGTGATGTCCTCTACAACGAGGTCACCATAATGAAGTGCCGTTTTTCGTCGTGCGGCCAGGAAAATAATGTCACAGTTTAGGGTCGTATGATAGGACCATGCATGCATTTTATCTTCATGCAGCGCAGACGTAGAAGAGACGATGCTAGGCGGGGAACGTGACCTTAGGCCGAGGGGCCTATATAGAGGTAATAGGTGAAACAGGGGGAGAGACTGGCTCCCTAAATGGGATTTACCCAAAGACAGGACGTCCGGGCGGTCCTACGTATCTCATGAGGATGAGAATCAAGCCTCACGTAGTTCCGGATGGATCTTAGTTTATGGTCTTAGAGTTCGGACCATGAATGGTAACAACCTCCCATGTTAGCGCATATGTCAACCCAAACCCTAAGCCCACGTGAGTTAAACTCGGTGTGGGAAACAAGGGGGGAAGATTCTTATCTCAATACTTGGGGCATCCATTAGAGGGGAGTTGGAAGAGATCCCCGAAGGACACCTTTGACACGGCTTGTTTCCCCAACCCGCAGACGTGCATGGAGGAAAAGTGCCAAGAGTTCCGAGACTCTACTTGGACACGATGAAGTGATGAAGGGTGTGAATTGTGTACCAGACATTTTGGGCTTAATGGATTGGTGTGGCGATAGAGTAAAACTATTAAACAATGCGGAAATGGAGAGTCCATATCACGTTAGCCTGAGGTGGGAACAACAAACGAGCATCGACCGCTGGCCATATTCACAACGCGGGATTTTATCAATTTGTTGTCTGAAACCCTCGGGGGCGTTGACCCGTAATGGTAGGAGAGCCCTTGGGCGTAGTATCCAGGCCTTTCTTAGGGGTCCCTCTGGGTGTGAAAGATGATGGAAGCCCTGATGCAGGGATACACAAATCCTAGAAAGCTGGTGCGAACATGTACGAGTAAATCATGGCATTCCAGGTAATAGACCATAGTACCCTCAGGCACATTGGTGAACCGCCGAAAAGGGATAGACGAAACAACTTAGGAAGGAGAGATACATGGCGTGGTCATTACGAGACTGACTTGAATGAGGACATAACACCATACCACACCATGTAATCCTCTCATAGAGGAAGGGTAGGCCAAGGGGCCAAGATGGGATGAAGATTACCGAGAGATGGGGATTGACCCGAATCCTAGACATTCGGGTGGTCCTACGCATCCCATGAGGATGGGAATCAAGCCACACGTAGTTCTATAAATGTAGTTTAACGTCATACAGGATGAGTGGGGGAGTAATAAACCCCCAAACAAATGAGGTGTACGGTACGTCAAATAAACCGACGTGAATGAGGACGTAGTCCCACAACAGACCATACACTCTTATAAGAGTGGACCTGGGCCGGGGCCCGGAAAGGCGAAGGGGGATGATGTTTAGGCATTGGTCAGGAAGGCCTGACCTTCTTGCAGTTTATCGTCTTGCAGTGAGGAGGAGGGTCGGGGACCCGAGGAGGCCAAGGGGCATGTGGCTGGGCCTCGTAAGGGAAGGCGTACGGCCCGGTACAAGATCCCTATTTAAATGAGGACATAGTCCCACATCACACCGTACACCCTGGGTAAGAGGTCGGGAGGAGGGGCCCGAGAAGGCCAAAGGGCCTAAGGTCAGGTATCATTCAGGAAGGCCTGACTGGTCTGCAGTTTGACGTTTTACATGAGGATGGGGGCCGAGGACCCAAGGAGGCCAAGGGGCCTGAGGCTGGGCCTCGTAAGTGAAGGCGTACTGTGTGGTATATTGTCCTGGCGTGAATGAGGACATAGTCCCACACCACACCGTACACCCCTATGGGGAATCGGGGCCGTGGGCCCGATCTCTAGCACCACCCGGGACGATGTTTGTCACATCAGGATGGGGTATAATGAATCACTGCACTCGATGTCTGGGACATCTCGGGGTGGACCCGAAGATCCGGGACGCTGTTGACCATGTTCGAAACACAGCTTTCCTATGGTGACCTGATATGGGAGCAACAAATGAGCGTCGACCGCGGACCAAATTCGCAACGCGGGACTTGTATCGGCTTGTTGCTTGAAGACCCTTGGGGGCGTTGGCCCGTATCGGTAGGAGAGCCCTTGGGCGTAGTATCCAGGCCATTCCTGGGGGTACCTCTGGGTGTGAAAAATGATGGAATCCCAGTCAAGGAGTGGGCGAAGCATAGCTGTATCCATCCACGAAAGAGGAAAACATCTCCCAGGGGGATGTGCAGCCGGGTCGAGGATTGCTCGATGTGAGTTGGGGAAAAAGTGTGCACCCTGCCATGTCTTGACCCGAGGGGAAGATTTTGGCTTTTGGGTTCGGCCAACAGATGAGATGCCCGGGCGTTCCTACGTATCCCATTAGGATGGGAATAATTCCATACGTAGTTCTTGATGTCCATTCAGTTTATTGTCATGCAGTGAGGACGTGGGAGGATTGAAGAACGAGAGTGGGCACATGGTGCGACCCTTACAATCCTTGTGTGAGCGGGGTTGTATGAGCGGGGCTAAGAAAGCCTAACCCCCGCTACACAAAAATCCTCCAATGAAACTATTCCCAGAGGGGTATAGTGGAAGAGAAAAGCTTAGGGCTGGGCTCAAGACGAGGTGTCTGAGCGTTCCTACATATCCCATCAAAATGGGAATCAAGCCACATGAAGTTCTTAAGATGCAGTTTAACGTCATGCGAGACGAGGAAACTTCTCATTTGGGGATACATAAGGTACGACAAGTAATCCGACATGAATGAGGACGTAGTCCAACACCATACCGTACAATCCCACAAGAGGGTAAGTCAGGGAAAACCAAGGGGCCTGAGGCCGGACCGCGGTCAGGGAGACCTGACCAACTTTTGGTTTAACGTCTCGCAGTGAAGACGGGGGGGGGGCAGGGGCCCAAGGAGGCCAAGGGGCCTACGACTGAGCCTCGGTCAGGAAGGCCTGACTGGCTTGCAGTTTAACGTCTTGTAATAAGGACGGGGGCCAGGGGCACAAGGAGGCCAAGGGGCTTGAGGCTAAGCCTCAGTCAGGAAGGCCCGACTATCTTGCAGTTTAACATCTTTCAATAAGGATGGGGTCCAGGGGCCCAAGGAGGCCAAGGGGCCTGAGGCTGAGCCTCGGTCAGGAAGGCCTGACTGGCTTTCAGTTTAATGTCTTGCAATAAGGACGGGGGCCAGGGGCCCAAGGAGGCCAAGGGGCCTGTGGCTGAGCCTCGGTCAGGAAGGCCTGACTGGCTTGCAGTTTAACGTCTTGCAGTAAGGATGAGGGGAGATCTTAGTTTAAAGTCATAGTGCTCAGACCATTTTGTAGTTTATCATCTTGCAGGACAAAGATGCAGTTTAAGGTCGTGCAGGACTTTACAGTTTACGATCGTGTTGGACCATAACGTGCAGTTTAGGGTCATGTGGGACCATTGTGCAGTTTATTGTCTTGCAGGACGAAGATGCAGATTAAAGTCGTGTAGGACCATAACATGTAGTTTAAGGTCATTAGGGACCCTCTCGCAGTTTAAGGTCGTGCATGACCCTTTTTCCCTAGATAAAGTATCACTTAAGGAACATGGCATTGGTCGGATGGGTTATACACTCTCCATCCATGGTCACCAAGGAGTATTCTCCATTGGGGTAAACCTTATGGATGATATAAGGCCCTTCGCATTTGGGTTCTAATTTGGTCGGTTTCCTACCGGGAATCATTGGCGCTCGAAGGGCTAGTACTAGGTCGCCCTATAGAAAAGAGCGGAGACAACCCTTCTTGTTGAAGGCCCTCGCTATCTTATCCTGATGCCTTTCCAGATTGTGCAGGGCACGAATCCGGTTCTCGTCCAGTGCTTCTAATTAAGCTAGATAGATTTCAGCTACCTCATCTGATGTCTGGTGATCATAGACTGCAGTGCGTAACGACGACAGCTGGATCTCAACAGGTAGGACGGCCTCAGCTCCATACACCATGGAATATGGGGTCACCAAGGTAGAGTGGCAAGTCGTCGTCCGGTAAGCCCATAGGGCGCTGGGGAGATTGTCCGTCCAACATTTCTTGTTCTGACCAACCGTCTTCTGCGGAATGTTAGAGAGGGTTCTGTTGAACGCCTCGATCTGTCTGTTTTCCTGCGCGTGTTAGCGGGAGGTATGGTTCAAATGGATATCATACTTGGCATACAATTTCTTCAGTTCAGCCGCTCAGATGTTGGTGCTGTTATCGGTGAGGATTATGTGAGGGACCCCAAACAGGTGGATAATATTGGAGCTCACAAAGTCAATGATGGAACGGGCCTTGACCTCTTTGAGTGGAACTGCCTCTGCCCACTTGGAGAAGAAATCTGTAGCAGTCAGGATGAACGTACACTGGCGCGCTGTTGCCGGTGGATATGGTCCCACTACATCAATTCCCCATACCTCAAAAGGCCAAGAGTACTTGGTGGAGTGGAGGGGCTCCGGCGGCCAATGCAGGAAGTTGGCGTGAACTTGGCATGCGTGGCATCTCTTGGCATTCCCAATACAATCGTGGATCATAGAGGGCCAGAAGTACCCCAACCTCCGGATATGATGAGACAACTTCAGCCCAGCCCAATGGGCACCACAGGAACCGATGTGAACCTCTTGGATAACATGAGGTATATCTACTCCTTGGATGAAACGGAGGAGGACACCATCGAAGCTCCGCTTATAAAGGATCTGTTCAAGATTGGGGCCGCTCTGGAGGGTAAATTGCAGCGCGCGGCATCGGATTCGCTCGCGCTCGGCCCGGTCGTCCGGGAGGCGACCATTTTGTAGATACTCGACAAAAGGTGCCCTCCAGTCGGGAGTGGCTTCAACCACTGTGTCTGACGAACCTGGGACCCCTGACGTGGAGGGTCCGGTGGTGATATGACTTACCCACAGGCCATCATTATCCTCTTGGGTGGTGTGGGGAATGACTCCCCGGTGTGCCACATGTATGATCAAATCATCTTGCTCAGGTTCTGTGAGCGACGCGGCTAAGCCAGTCAAGGCGTCTCCTTGACCGTTCTGTGACCGCAGGACATGGGTAACCTCTGGTTGAGAATAGAACTGGGCCATTAGGCAGAGGGTGTGCCCTAGCAATGGTAAAAGCTCTGGCTTCCTGACGACGTAGTCACCATTAACCTGCTTGATTACCATCTCAGAATCTCCTTTCACATGTAGATGGGGCACATAGATCTCAAGGGCCAACTCGAGGCCGGTGATGAGAGCCTGGTACTCTGTCTCATTGTTTGTACAGTCTTCTGACAACAGGAATGAGTATGGCAGGATGGCTTGCACCGGGGAAATGATGACAATACCCAGGCCCAATCTGTTGAGCTTCGGATCGTTGAACCTCCTACCGGTGGGGCACCGGGAGGTGCCGTCGAAATGCATTTGCCAACACGGGACAACATGATCGACTGAGAGGATCGTCTCATCAGGAAAATCCAGGTCCAAGGATTAATCTGCGGAGGTTATATGGGCAACTAAAACGTCTGCCAACGCCTATCCCTTAATGGCCTTCTGAGGTATGAACCTGATATCGAACTACTGGAGAATCACCGCCCACCGTGCTAGTCGGCCAGTAAGCATGGGGCGGTTCAGGATGTACATCAGTGGGTCTACCCAAGAGACCAATTGCACCTCACGGTGCTGTAGATAATGTCGCAACTTCTACACGACAAAGATGATCACAAGGCAGCTCTTTTCGATAGGGGAGTATCTGACCTCCGTATCGAGAAGCATACGGCTGAGATAGTAGAGACTATTCTCAGTACCCTCGTTATTCTTCTGGGAAAGCAGTGCACTGAGGGATCTTTCCAGGGCAGTCACGTAAAGGACCAGCGGCTTTCCGGAGACGGGTGGCATCAAGACCGGAGGTTGGAGCAGATACTGCTTGATTACCTCGAAGGAGGTCCGACAATCCTCATCCCGTTCGTAAGCGGTGCCCTTATTCATGAGCCGGGAAAATGGATTACACTTCCCAGCCAGATTTGCGATGAATTGGTATATATAGGCTAAGTGGCCTTGGAGGCCTCGAAACTCTCGAATGTTGCTCGGGGGAGGCATTTGACTGATGGACTTGATCTTCTCTAGGTCGATCTCGATACCTCGGTATCTGAAAAAAAATCCCAGAAACTTCCCGGAGGTGACCCTGAAGGCACACTTCAACGGGTTCATCTTCAAGTGACGGGAACGGAGGAAACCGAACACTTTCTCAAGGTCTTTGAGATGGTCCTGGAACTGACATGATTTGACTAGGAGGTCATCTACGTCGCATTCCACCAATTTCCTGAGAATCGGCTTGAATATGCGATGCATAGCCCTCTGATAAGTGTCACGTGCATTTTTCAAGCCGAAAGGCATAACCTGGTAGAAAAAGGTACCTTGGGGAGCCCCGAAGGTGGTGGACTCCTCGTCCTCGGGGGCCATCTGGATCTGGTTGTACCTGGAATACCTGTCCATGAAAGAGAGAGCTTGGAACCCGGTCGTGGCATAAATCAGTAAATCCTTCACCAGGAGTGGGAAGTCATCCTTTGGGCAGTGGCGATTAAGATCGCGGAAGTCGATGCAGACTCTGATATGCCCATTCTTTTTCCTGACTGGCACAATGTTGGAAAGCCACTTGGGGTACTGGACTTCCTTAACGAAGTTGGCTTTGATAATCTTGTCAACATCGGCCTAAACCATAGCACCATGAGAAGGGTGCATCTTTCTGGGAGGCTGGTTAAACCCAAGATGTTTTGCCGGGAGGCCCAGACGGTGAACGGCTACCTGGGGATCTAGTCCTGGCATCTCGTTCTAACTCTATGAAAACACATCACGGTGTTGTTTGTGGAAGTCTATGTACTGCTGCCGCTTCTCGGGGGACATGGCTGCACTGGTCAATGTGGGTTTTGGATCTGCCTCGCTACCAAGGTTCACCTGTACCAGTTCATCAACCGTGGTAGAAACACCTTTCTCAAAGGCGGGGGGAACATCCTCCAGGTCTTCCTCCCCACCCGTGGGGGGATTTCCCGTGACGGGAGATACTTCTTGGGCTATCAATGCCTGAGGGGCAGCTGGTGCCGGTGTGGGCAGCAGTGGTCATCATATCAGGAGACTCACTCGCCATTGAGATCATAGCAAAGAAGGTTGTCCACCCTATCCCATCTGGCCTTCGGCCTCAGGGGCCACGTTTGATGATATCAAAGCAGTCGTGACGTGTAGGCCTGAGTCGGTTAATTCCAGCCCGGCAGAAGAGACACGTATGGCGCACCGCCGTTGTCATAAGCTTGACGTCCCGGAACCATACAGGGGTAGGAGGTTCCAGGATCACCTGAGCCTGGTTGATGTAGGAGTACGAGGTGATTTTCCACCGTCGCTTGGACACAGGAACATGCCTTCCTTGTGTAACAGAAACAACAAAACATTGCCCCATTTCGGGGGTCTTGGCCTCCAATCGATGAATCGGGAGGACGTAGGCGTCATCCATGCTTGCCCAGGGATCACTTGTGATCGGGGCGGGTTCATCCTCACATACTGGGATTTGCTTATCCTTACTTTTGTAATAACCCGCATCCAGATAGCGGGCCTCACAAGAAGCGAAAGAGGACACATCTCCTTGGAGCACGCCTACTCGACCGTTGAGTGAGTATTTGAGGCACTGGTGATACAATGAAGGGGCTGCTGCATGCAGATGGAGCCATGGCCTACCCATAAACGTGTTTTCGGCAGTGTCCTGAGAGAAGACAATGAACTCGATGCTGGCAATTAAGCCACCGAACTGAGTCTTCAGGTGGATCTTGTTGACTGGGGTATGCTCGGTCCTGTATTACCCCTAGATTCTGAGGTCAGATGGAGTTAGGTCACCTTCAGACAGACCCAGCTTTTGCAACATCCGAGTCGGAATTAGATTGATTCCGGAACCCGTTTCAACGAGGCAACGACGGACTTCCACACCATTGAAGTGTCCAGTGATGTACAATGGGCGAATGTGACCCTCTATATGAGGGTCCTCCTCTTCACCAGAGAATGAGATAACCGCCTCATAGTCGGTGTTTTCAATCGTCTCGGTATGAAAGGATTCTGCAGCTGCCACCTCCGTCACAAATTGGAGGGGGCTCCTTAGGGCCACGGTGAGTGCCTCGTGAATTTAGGATGACAGGAGAAGGGCCTCAAGGATAGAAATCCTTTCTAGAATGCCGGCCAGGTGCTTCAGGACATCATAATTTCGTGCCAAACGCGAACCTATGCCTACAGGAGGTCGTTCGACATTTGGAGGCATAGAGGGTCCTGCCGGTTGAACCGGCGATCGGCTAGTACTGGTTACATCATGCTGCCTACTGGTTGAAGCCTGGAGAGTAGTCGCTGGTCTAGGATTGGACAGTGGGGTCTGGCCTGTATCCAGTCAAGACTGACTATGATACGAACGGGGCAACTCTCCCTGATCTAGTAGCACAAATGGCGGTGGAGGTAGAGCTGAGGGCATTAGATGGGGTTGTGCGTGCTGAGATCTGTGCTGAGCCTGCTGTCTGGTCTCAGTAGCGTGCACAGCTTGGCTAAAAGTGCCTGCTGGCGTACCTTGATGACCGGGGCGGTTGTGATTCAGCTGACTTTGACGTCAGCTGGAAACATTGGGGAGGTTCTCCTGGCGTTCCCCCTCGTCGGGAGTCATATAGGGCATTACCGGCTGTGCCGTGTTAACTGAAGCATACCCCTGACTATCACTCGAGGTGTCATCCAGTACCGGGCAGATTCTGGGAGGAATACCCATTTCAGGGGGCATGAAGTCGCCGGGAGTGCGGGATGACGATGGCACCGGCAGAGCGCATTGCTTCTTCTTGCGTCGTTGTTGCTTACCCTTTTGGGAAGAGGTCGACAGTGAAGACGATGCAGAGGTACTGGCTAATTCTTCTGAAGGTTCCGGCTACTTCCAGCACACCCAGATGATACCAAGGGCATGAATGACGGTTTTTCGAGCCATCCAGTCGTCGTATTTCTGGGATCCGTGGTTGGGGACCTGCTGTCACTCGCCTTAGCTGTCGCTGCCGATCTCTGACCCTGCAAAGACACCCGCCACTTGTGCTGGTGCTGGGCACAACTTGACTATGTTTTTGTTGACCTGCTCTTGAATCCAGCCTTTAAACACATAACATTGCTTGAGGGTGTTCCCCAGAATCTGATGATAAGGACAGTAGTTGGGGTGATATGTGAGATTCGCCTTTGTCGGCCTTCTGCACTCGGGCAGGCGCACAATCCCTCGCTCTAGAGCACTTCGAAAGTTGCCAGGGACCTGATTTTCATTGAAGGAATAAGTCTGGTGCCTTCTTTCCGGATAGGGGGCCCTAGGGGCATGGCCCTAACGAGGGGCCGGAGGGGCCTGCCGAGGAGGCGGCGCCTGATTGTCTCACCTAGGTGGTTGTGGCGCATTGTGCGAGGGAACCTGTCGATTCTGAGGCGGTCGCTGCTGGGCAGGAGCCTGTGCTTGAGGTGGGGGACCTCTGCGGGGTTGTGGGGGAGGTTCTTCTGGCAGTATTTCCAGCTGCCTAGGGGATTTTATTTGGGCCACCGCAGTGGGTTCAGCCCCGGCGCTCCTCCTGGCTGGGATCATAGGGGGCAACGAACGTGCCAGACAAGCCTGTTGCAGAGCTTCCTCAAGCCGCTGAGCCTTATCTGAGAAATCTCTGAACCCTCCAGGGTAGTTCTGGGTAATCAGGGAGGGTACCATCTCCGTGTTGACATTACCCACACACATCGTCAGTAATTTCTCCTGAGTTAGTGGCATATCGAGGGAATACGTAAGTCCCTTCCACCGGGTGATAAAATCTGCGACTCGCTCATCATGCCTTTGCTTGAACTTGAAGAGGTCTGCAATGATGGTCTTACACGTGGTTGAGCTGAACTGGTATAGGAACTTCCGGCAGAGATCCTCCCAACCGGTCACCAATCAGACATGGAGCTGGCTATACTAGACGAATGCTGGACCTTCCAATGTCTGTATGAAACACCGGAGTTTGTCGGCTTCTTATTGAGTCGGGGTCCCCAGCATGGGGACACACCTGGAAGAAAAATGAGCCAAGTGCTATGGTGGGTCCCCTGTCCCATTGAAGGGCGAGAAAGTGGGGTTCCCAAAACCCGGGGGTGCGGGAATATCATCCACCCACGTGGGATACGACTTGCCATCTTGGGGTACCGACACTGGTCGCATATCCAATGCTTCAAGGCGGGCTGTGAGTGCCACTATATGATCATCCGGGTGGGGGTCCCTGTCTTGAAGTGGATCCTTAACCACATGTGCGTTTCCAGGTTCTTTAACAAGGTAGATGGCTTCGGCAGCTCGTTGATCAACTGGCGGAATGACCTTCGGGGCGACTGGGGGAACCCGGACTGGATTCTTCAGATTTCCCTGTCGTTCGGGGGGTTTGGCGAGACGTATCGTGCCCTCTTGCCGTAATTTCCGGCTTCTGCACTATCTGCGGCAGTAGCATGATCAGGGTTTCCCGGAGGCATCTCATCGGGGGGAAATTATTTCTTCCCCTGCTGCCCCGGCCTGGGATTTCCATAGTCGGGTCGCCGCTCTGCGGCGCGCTCAGCCAAGTGTTCATCAACCAGCCTCTTCTGCTCAGTAAGCTGCTGGCACAACGTGGCGTTCTCAGGATCTTCGTCAGTTTTCTGCACAGAGGCAGACGAGTCAGAGTGCTTGAAAGTTCCGATGTGCCCCTTACTCTTGCCGGTATTTCGACCATGTACTAGTGACTCGGTGGGTACGGGGAGGCCTAGCAGGTTCCTCTACTAACGGGTAACCCTCCCTGATGGGTCCAGCAGTGGCGGCACACCCTCGGGGGGTAAGTCTCCATCAAGGAATTCAATCTCTTCTTCCTTTTCCACTATGTCATCCATGTGGACCGCGACCCCTCTCGAGGGCATTTCCTCAATGTCGCATAGCGAATCGGGCTGCCGTCGGATATGGTCGAAGAGGAGAGCGGCATAGTGTCCCCAACCACGGACTCGCACATGGGGAGTAGCTTCCCTGACGATTCTGCGGAGTACTTTGAAACTCTGAACACATTTCCATTGATGGGCGCTCTGTTGGCCTGACGACTCAGGGTGCTGGGCCACATGGAGTGCAGCCGAATTGATCAGGCGGCATTGCACTCTGATTTCTTCGAAGTGCACTCAACTTTTGGGGTACACCACCCGTTCATTACGAAGGCAGATGTGTGTCGCCCATAGGGTTCGACAAAATCACCCCACTTCTTCAGGGGTAAGGGACTCCGGTGCACAAAGGTTCAGCACCGCCGTCGGCCAGAACATCTCTGGGAAGTAATCCGCTACGAGAATTCTCCAGAATCTCCTTGGTTCGGACTCAGGGTCTGACCCTATATTTCCCTACTCATCAACTGAAGGCGGCTGAGGGACCGGTAGCGGTACCAAGGCGGACCTCTGGGATAGTAAACTCGGTGGCGGAGAATACATCGAACGAGCTGACTGGCTGCCGAATTCCAGGCCATCCTCTGAAGAGTAAGGTGACCTGGCCACGATGTCACGATATGATGGGATGATAGCACATCTTTCGAAATAGGAGTCGCGACTACTAGAGACAGGTCATGTCATCTCTCTACCGCCGTTAACCCCCAAAATAGCTCTCTGTGATCTCTGGTATAGGTAGAGGGAACTTCTGGTGACAATAGCGGTGATTGCACGGTCGAGACCTGTAGACTTCCCAAGATTTCTTCCTCCTTGATGTACATGCGGAGAGAGATGGGAATCTGGTGGACCTCATATTCCAGGAGAATGAGGCTAACACGCCTGGTTCCTTATCTAGTCCTTGATATGGAGGAGCGGGGAGAAGGTTCAATCGGTGAGTCGCATTCCGCTTCGGAGTCGGAGAAGCGGGCAGGTTTGATCTCCACTCGGGCCTTCACAGGACTCTTCTTGTGGCGGCGATGACCCGCTCTCCTGCCCCGAGGTGGCTCTTCGGGACAGGGTTGATCCCTCTCATGTAGTCTTGGGGCGGCGTTGGTGTCGTGGCGGAGATGACCCCCGCTCGAGATAGCCTAGGTGTGAGGGGCACTGGGGAAAATGTCGAAGGGTACATGGGGAGGACCTCCATGGACAACACCCATGTGGGCGGAGCCTCTGTTGGAATTGGAAGGAGCATGGGGAGGACCTCCATGGTCTATGTGGGTGGAGCGAGGCTGACCTTCAGTCCTCAAGTTGCTGGGGCGAGGAGGACCTTCGCCGGTTGCAGAGAGGACGTAGGGAGGGCCCCCACGTTCAAGAAGAACCGTATGGACGGTGCCTTCAAATCGGCGGTCGGGGGTAGAAGGGCGGACTCCATACCATGTATAGTGGGCATGGGAAAGGTTTCTGCGCCTAGTATCACTGTCGCGGGGCAGGACTTCCTTCGGGATGGGGGTAGCACGAGGCATACCTCCATGACGAGATTTGGAGCGGGGAATGCCCACGCTCTATGGAGTAGTGGTACGGGGAGGGCCTTTGTATGGGGTGACATCACCGCGGGTTAGTTCGCGGCGATCACCACTCGGGCCTGTAACCTAGAGAGTCAACCCAGCCTGCCCGTGGGGTGGTTGGGGTCTCGATCGTTGTTGGGTGAAGGAGTGCCCCTAATAAGTGTATGCAGGGACTTCATGATGCACGTCAGCGGTGGCGCGGGCCACTATAGCTGTTGACGTTGACGCATCTGGGTGAGCGTCCTCAGCCCGTGCCTAGCGCTGACGTCGGGTCAGACGAGCTGGTGCAAGTGGTGCAGGGGCATGGCCGGCCTGCACTTCCTACGGAGTTGGACGGCGGCGCTGACGCGGACGGACGGGAGCTCTTGCCTGGAGCCCTTGGGTCGGGACCCTAAGCGGGCTGAGTCGGACGGCACCCACCTCATCAGCGTAAGGCGAGGAGTCGTCAAGGCGTTTCGGGGACAGGCTCCCGAAACGGTTGAACGATGGGGTGGGGAGCAGGGGCTCCCTGTGCAGCCTGTTAGGGCGTCATTGACGGCGGGTCCTGGAGGCCTTCCGGTCCAGGAGGGCCATATCCCGAGTTGGGATGACCCCTTCCTCCCTGTACCTATGCACGAGGTTGTTGATCAAACTTCGTTGGATGACCTCTGATGGGGAAAGGGGACATGGCCGCCCCCGTATTCCGCGATGTGGCGGCCATCGTGGCAGTAGCGGCACCATGTGGGGTGGCTGTGGCGGTGTTTCCCCTGCCCCTGCGTAGGCGGGTGGGTGATGATTGTGTCTCTGTAACAGAAACCTGGTTCTTGAGAAACAAAGGGATCAACTCATCAGCACTGAGAGGAAAATGATTGACAACTAGTGCCCCAACGTCCTTCCATTCACCACGTCTGTAAGAAATATCCATGCCAACACGCTGCAGAATGAAGTGCCCCACGTTCTACTACCCTGACTTCCAGTGAGTTTCACGACAGGCCCGCTATTTTCTTGGCGGGACGAGGCGCCAGATATCTGGATCCGGTGACATTTCAATCTACTTGTGTCTCAAAATCTACTAATCTCCACATTGAGGAGAATACTTTCACGTCGGGTTCACCATTTATGTTTCCGACGCTTTCTCCGGGGCGCGCGCATCCGTCCGTGGGGGACGCGCTGCTGTTTCCGACGCTTTCGTCGGGGCGCGTGTATCCGTCCGTGGGGGAGGTGCTGCTGTTGTCCCTCATTCCCGCTTTCCAAAGGCGGGCGGCATTCGCTCCTTGTTCAGGTACGTCTGCTCCTTGATCGAAACAGGATGATGGGATGTTGGTTCTTCCTTCTGTGGATTCCTCCTCAGAACTCGTCACCTAGTACGGGTCTCCCTCATAGAGTTAATAAGTGGTTCATGAAACTCTTCCTAGTTCCATGTTTCCATGGACGCCGGTTAATTGCACTGCTTCTGTCGGGACAATCCAAAGGGTCCGGTCAGGGCAGAAACCTTCAGTCGGGGGAGTAGTCACGTTGAGCCATCAGTAGCGAGTCTGGATGCTGGGGAACCTGGCATGTCTGTCTATTATCCATGGTCACAGAGATTATCGAGGGTGTGGAAGCCTGAGGCATCCCACATCGAGCACGAGGAATTATATTCCATAGACACATATATGAGGTTTTCCTCAGCTTCCCTTATTTAACACAGGGTACGCTGCGAGTTTACCGTCCAGCGGAGACGGATCAGCTTTACCGGAGAATAGATCGGATTGAGGTATTTCCCTTTAAGGGGTGCCGATACTAGAACTAGCCCATGGGCAGGTGTGAAGATGAGTGTGCCGACATGGTCTCACCGGGATATGACGGTCCAGGTGAGAATCAGGGTGGTTGCTGGATTAACGAATGAAGTGGAAGGGAATGAAATGGGACCATCGCAGGGGTAAAAGTGAAGTTGGGATAGAGCCTTGAATAGGCTTCCTACGTATCCCTGTGGCAGGGAATCAATGTCTGCGTAGTTCGGGATGGTTCCGGTGAACCAGCATTAGGGTGGACCTTGGTCCGATGGGCATCATCAACGAACTGACGTGAATGGGGAGGACCAGGAGGGTCCTAGTGGTGGTGGGGTTGGACCTCATGGAGGCTTCCTACGTACCATGCCTTGACATGGATCAAAGACCACATAGTTCAGAGGGGGCTTCATCGGAGAACCGACGTGAAGATGGACCTTGGTTCGACGGGTGGTGGGCTTGAACCTTGTGGAGGCTTCCTATGTACCATGCCTTGGTGTGGATCAAAGTCCCTTTAGTTCAGATGATGGAATTCGTTAGCGAATTGACATAAATGATGGACCTTGGTCCGATGAGAGATGGGATTGAACCTCTGGGAGGCTTCCTACATACCATGCCTTGACATGGATCAAAGTCCTCATAGTTCAAAGGGTGTCATTGGTGAACTGATGTGAATGTAGACCCATGGGTCCACTAGTGGTGGGATTGAACCTTGGGGAGGTTTCCTACGTACCATTCCTTGACATGGATCAATGTCCTCGTAGTTCAAAGGATTGGTGGAATACAGTTTAACGTCATGCGGGACGGTAGTGAACCCTGACGTGAATAAATGACGGTGGTGGGCTTGACCCTCATGGAGGCTTCCTACGTACCATGCCTTGGCATGGATGAAAGTCCCCGTAGTTCGGAATGGAGGTGGGTGTCGGTGAACCGACGTAAATGAGGGACCTTGGCCCGATGATAGACGGGCTTGAACCTCTGGGAGGCTTCCTACGTACCATGCCTTGACATGGATCAATGTCCTCGTAGTTTGGGTTGGTCACAACGGCTTGCTGTCGAACTGGAATGCAGTTTAACGTCATGTTGGAAAAAGGTAGAACTCGACGTGAATCGGATGATGGGTGGGCTTGAACCTCGTGGAGGCTTCCTATGTACCATGCCTTGACATGGATCAAAGACCTCTATGTTCAAATGGGTGTGAAGTTTAATGTCATGCGGGACAAGGGCATGCAGTTTAACGTCATGCTGGAAGAGGTCGAAACTCGACGTGAATGAACGACCAAGTAATGTGGCTTGAACCTCATGGAGGCTTCTACGTACCATGCCTTGACATGGATCAAAGTCCACGTAGTTCGCTGATGGTGGGGGTCAGGGTCGGTGCTCACTCTAAGCCCACGTGAGTCATGCTCGATGTGGGAAATAAGAGATTGCGGGGACCTGACAATCACGTCGTGAAGGATGCGTCCATGAGAAGCGAAGTGGGGCTTACGCATTAGGCATCCCACGGTGCTGGGACTTACTCCAGGATGGAGGCCCGTAGTGCGACAAAGCGCAGCGAAAGAGGGATTCGAGACCAATGATGGGAGGTGTCTCGTTCCCTATCACGCCCTCCACTGACCTTGTTAGTGGGGAAGTTTGGAGATGCAGGGGTGCGGCCATCCGTTGGGGAACTAGGGTATCCCTTCTCCTGAGAACATACGCCACTCCAATAAATAGGATATCATACCTTGTGGATTGGTGATTCGACTCCTGTGGAGACGAGTGGTGTAGAAAATGTTCGAGCTGGGGGGACCCTGCGTGCGAACCACGAGGTCGGGTCATAGTTTAACCTCATGTGTTGAGGACATGATGCTTAGCAGTTTAACGTCCTGCAGCTCAGACAAGGTGGGTTCCCTCCGCACCCCTAGGACTTACATAACTTGTACCCTTTGCTCCTTTGGGAAGGGAAGGTACCAGTAAGGCCATGATTAAGGGGGTTGTGGAGCGAACCATCGAGGGGTCCACGTTAACGTGGCTATGCGAAGAAGCAATAGCCGTTAGCGTGCCTATGCGAAGAAGCATTAGGAGAAGAAATGCTACAAGTGGTATTGTCCATGGGACATTGAAATAATATCGTGAAAACCTGGAGGGTCGCACGAGAAGAGGAATTGCCAAGAAAAGGAGTGTGCTTCACGAAGCAGAGTGCCTTGGCCATAGCATGGGGAATAGGTGTGAGTGGATGGTGCTTCGCGAAGTGGAACAGTATTCGCGGAGCACTTCCTCGTGAAGAAGGGGTGCCTCGCGAAGCAGGGTGCGGTGAAGCAGTGTGCTTCGTGATGTGTAGCGATCCTGCCTTAGAATAAGGATTACTAGAACAGCTTGGGTGTTTCACGAAGCATTAACACTCTGCAGCTGCACGGGTTCCCATGGGAATCCCCTTCATTCGCGAATGCCATTGAGCTTCGCGAAGGGAATCCCTCTCGGAATATGGGCCCAAAACGATACAAAGAAAAGGTGTCACACGACGTAGAAGTACCTCGTGGAGCTCATGATTCCCGGGGAAAAGAGTGCTTCGCGATTCAGGAGAGGAGAAGCTAAAAGGTTGGATTGCCTGTCTTCGGGACTCAGGGGGAGTCCATTATTAATAGGGAAGGGGCGCCGAGAAGCAGAACTCGCGCACCGCCTCAGGTGATTCGCGGCACGCTCGCGAACGTCAACATCGTCCGCGAAGACTTACCACCTCTGGAGCTTCGCGGCAGGCTCACGAACTTCAAATGCATTCGCGGAGACTTACCACCTCTGGAGCATCGCGACGGGCTCACGAACGTCAAATGCGTTCGTGGAGAGTTACCGCATTTGGAGCTTTGCGGCGGGCTCACGAACGTCAAATGCATTCGTGGAGAGTTACCGCCTCTGGAGCTTCGTGGCGGGCTCATGAACTTGAAATGCATTCTTGGAGAGTTACCTCCTCTAGAGCTTCGCGAGACCGCGATGCTCGGGGTGCTTCACGGAGGTTCTTCGCGAGGCAGTGTGCCAACCTTCTTTTCCATTTCTTCCTTTCGTGCAATATTTTGGCGCCAACAAATACATTGATAGGGGTTTTGATTTAGGGTATGAATAATTAAAAATAACTAAGATTTATGATCTTGTTCAGTTGTAAAGAAAAAAATAATCAATCTTCTTCTCATAAAAATTATTAACATGAAAATGAATGCATGGAAGAGACAAAATAATTTTATATACCTCACAAAAATAATCCATATCCAAGGATAATTTTTTTATCTGTATCAATATAGAATAATTCACTAATATTACTACTATTATAATTTATAATGTGGAAAAACTACCCCCATGATTAAAAAAATATATAATTTGAATTCTCACTACACTTTTAACGAAATTGTGTACACTAATCCTCTTGGGGATTCGTCAATAGTTTTAAAAGAGAAAATATTTTTTTGACAATAAATGTTTTATGAAATTATGATTCTTGTTCACTATATAGAATATATCCTCTTTTGAATGTATTTTTGTTGTTCTAAATGCTCCTTTTCAAAATTATCCTCCTTTACAACCTAATATTTTGACATGTTAATATTCACTCCATGATTCATTATTTAATTGGTAATCACCAAATATATTTTAATGGATTTACTAGTCCCTCAAAAATGTATATGTGTTGTAAAATTCACCACGGGATGTTTGTGTGATTTATTGTTCACTATGTTACCTTCACACATGGATCTGTTAATAATTTATTGTTTATGGGGTGAAGTGTTCAATGTGTGACCTACATAAAATATACTTCATCTATCATAATTATTCACATAATAAATATCACAAAAGTATACTGAATCATCTCTTTTATGACTGAAAAAATATCAATAAATGGTCCAATCAGTGATAGTTTTTTCATTTCCTAATGATTTCATTTGGGGGACTCTTATAGGAAAAAAGTAGTAAGAAATAATTATTGTTACAAACAACCAATTCAATCAAAACTATATATGTGACCTTTTAATAATTAATTGGATTACTAATTAGAATATAATATATATAGTTCGATCACTATTCAACACATAATCATTTCCTCATGGTTCCACTAGAATTGTATCAATAAGACCATGTAAGATTTAGGAAAAGAAACTTTCACTTTGTAATATTATCCATAAGTGTTTCAACTAGGATTAAATCTTTTTTATCACAATAACTTTATCTAAATAATTTTTCCCTACATAATTGTGTCATTTTATACACTCAAACATGTACATCCCTCAGACATATATTGATATTGATCGCTATTTAACACATAAGTAGAACATTTTTCATTATGTTTGACTTAACCAAAACCCTATTTACCATGTAGTCCAAATTTTTACCAATTTTCACTATTAATACTATATTTAAACCATATTAACTAAATATATTTTAGGTTTTTGGGGTATAATTACATTTAAACACTCACACTCCAAACATAAAATACACAAGTTGTATGATTAATATTTATGGGAAACCCATATAATCTATTTTTAAATGATTCCTCAATATTAAAAGAAAAACAAAAAATAGCCAAATACAATAGAATACTAGGATGTTAATAAAATATTATACTAGAAAAGATCTCCTTTATAGTGAATTATCTAGCATTATATGACATATATCTTCCTAAATATTCCACATTTTACTTTTTTGATAAATCCCATAAAACATTTCTTAAGGATCTTTATGATATGTTTGATATTCATCATTATTAATTTATCAATATATATTATGTTATTCATTGGTAAAATAATCAAATTCCCCTAATATGAAAAAATATTGGTTTATGACTTCCACTAATATAAATGGATTAACATGTGATGTATTTTATAATAAAATATGCTCCCACAAAAAACGTCTACAGACCAAAATTGGATATTAAAATTGTGGTGGTTTTCAATGTTTTATTATAGAAATTCAAATGTAAACAAATTAACATCGAATATCACGTACACATAACCAATGGTCAGCTATCTATATATTTGAATTAAATTTTATTAAATAAGGTCTTAAAATAGTGATATCCTTCAAATAAAATATCCACAAATTTATATATGTTATCTAAAAGTTTCATCATCTGATTTCCAAAAAACATTATGGTTTTTGAATCTAGAACATATTTTCACAATCACTTTATATAATATATTTTTCTCCCACTTTCATGACATCTTCTTCTTCATTCATATCATTATTGAACTATGGGAATATTTTTTGAGAGAGAAGTAGTCGAGAATATAGAATCTCAATAAATCTAACTAACATTTTATCATAACCATTTTATTCAAAAAAAATATATCCAATACTGGTGAGTCATAAGAATAATGAAAATTAACATTATTTATCAAAATTAATTCTATTAATGTGATCATAATATATTTAAGAGAATTATCATCTCTCTTAAGTGTTTCAGTTTATATTTATTGATAACCAGTTAGTTCCATGGGAAAACACTTAAGAGTTTTGGGTGGTCTATTATCTTCAAGTTTATCCATTACTTATTAGATCTCATCTTCAAATTCCATTGTAATATGATTATTTATTTGATTTTCAGACTAATATTACATCTCTTTTATACAAGGTATTTTGAATATATAAAAAAATTATTATTGATATATTTCCATGTATTATAGAATTTTTGTTCAATAATAAAATTTTAGCCATTTATAATAACCTTAAAAGAACTATTTTTAAATAATATTTAGTACCCACCTTTGTTTATTTGAATAGAATGAAACAATTACCAAAGGTTAGGGAAACTCAATGACCATTACTTTTATCTTATTCTATTTTCCTTAAAAAAATTAAGAATGGTAAATAATTATATGAATATTTATTAATAAATTAAAATAGAATGACAATAGATCCAAAATTATGAATAATCCTAGTTCATGGTTATAATAAATAGTAATTAATATTTATCCTCAAATACATAAAATGGCTTATATTTATGGTCTCATTATACTAATGATGTGATAAATTGAATACATCTTTATTATACACTATTTTTTTGTTTTGGTTTAAAATGATGGAAATTAAATGACTATTGTTGAGTTATTAGAAATAGAAATCGAAATAAATAAGAAATTAAATCGAAAAATAATGGGTGGGATGTGGGTGATACTAGTAACCCACATATACACCTTATTATTGACTACCATGAAATTATTTATATCATTAAACAATAAAAAGCTACATTAAATAAAATTCCCCTACAAAATACCCACAAATCAATGAAATTATTTGATGAAACACACACAATCATTCTTGAAAACACAAATTCATGTCTGTTCTTATATCCAAGACCTCACACTAGACTCTCATATGATACACTACAATCCATAATTATTTGGATTATGTTCAATGATGGGAATGTTATCCTTTATATAAGGAATTAATTGGATGAAGTGGTATGTTTTTATGAATAGTTTCAAAAAAAATCTCTTCATTTACTCCATAAGCACAATAGTCATCCATTGATATAAAAAATTCAACTAGTATCTAATCTCCATATCTCACCATTTCATAAAGTGTGAATAATAAAAGAACAATTAAGAGAAAATTAATATTGAAATTGAAAAAGTGGCAATACGATTAAGTTTAAAAATTTGGATCTTCACATATTTGATAGAAACACAGAAACATCATCTCCTCATTTAAATAATACATTAAAAAATAATCATAAACTATTAAAATTGATAGGAACTATAATATTTTTTATATATAATATTGATAGCCTTAAAACATTTCACCATGATCTTCTTCATCTATAAAGGGATCTAAGAGAAAAGGTGATATCTCCCTAGAATAATATATTCTCCCCATATATATGTGAAAATTTGATCCATATCACTAGATTTTAGGAGGTTCAATATATAGTTGGTTTCATTCTTGAGATTCCCTTATTAACCCAACATAACTTTTTAAATATATTTATTCCCCATCAAAATATCAAAGGAGATTTTATCATATTTTACCCCCAATGAAGAAATCTACTATTCTTTTGGTCATGAGATACCTTTCATGTTGAGAACAAGGAAATTATATTTGTTGTGTGATAGTTTTTTATATTTGTTGAAATATTTGAAGCCTCTGGGGTGATGTTAATATTATGTTGTGAATTAATCATGTATTTAACTCATTGAGATACTTAGTACTCCCTCATAAAAGAGTTTCCATTACATCATATTATATTTCCCACAATACATTAATTATTATTACTTCAAATTTATTAGGTTTAAAAACATATAAATCATTATCAAAATATAGCAATATATTAAATAGTTATCAAATTTTATTTTCTTAAATTATAATATATTATATATACCATTATTTAACAGGAAATAATGTTACATATCATCTATTCAGAAAAAATATCATACAAATATACTATTTATCAAGAAAAACGTTAAATATTATCCACCCATTAAATAAATATATTATGTATGATCCATATAATATTATTTAAAAAACATTGTATTTTATGTATTATCATTATTTTGAGTGAATATAATATATATTAACTCCCATAGTAGAAACTTTCAAATGTTTATTCACATCCCTTGAAATACCTTATAAGTCAACAACTTATTCAATCAGAATTGGAAACAAAATCATATAGTCCACCAAAAAAACATCAAACATGATACGTATCATATTTTTATCTAAAAATGTTACATATAAACCTTACTTCATCTAAATAATTAACATGTTCTCTTATCTATCTAGAAAAAGTTATATATAACTTTTTTATTGGATAAAATGTAATGTATGAACTTTTCTCTATATAAAAATGTTATATATAAGAATACCTGACATTTATTTTCTGATTTATACTCAGTATATAACATGTAGGATCATCCTAAATTTTAGGAACAATCAATATAACATATTTCATATTAATAATAAATTATTATAAAAATTAATATTGTTATTAAAAATTTATTTTATCAATTAATACCATAATCCATATAATCTAATGAGTGTGTCTATGGATAAAAAAATTATAAAATTTAATTATTCGTATGAGAAAAATTAAACTAGTATACAATTATCACACAATTAATAAAAAAATCATATTTATATGCAACATTATAATTTTCCATTATTTATATAAAATATTATAATATAGATAATTTAGAATATTTCACTACATCAGTTTAATATAAGAATAAAGTATAAATCCTTTTAAAATACATCAGTTATTAGAAAATAAGTATTTAATGGAATAATATTTATTTAAATTATTTAATCTTATTGGTGTGGTGAATACTTGAGGACGTAATTTTTAATCTTCCGAGACATTGTAAAAATATATCACATCTCATTATATTTAGATGACCGTGTTTGTTTTTTATAGATGAGTAATCATAACTAGTATGATATGGCATTATAGAAAATGAGTCATTAAGAACATATATTAAAATTATATTAATATTTTCTTAAAACTAAAACATTAGGACACAAAGACGTTTCATCTAAAGTAGTCACAATAAACCCTATTAGATATGGATTAAGATGTCTTCCAATTTTTTTGGTTGAGTATATAGTATTTTAAAGCACACATTGAATACATTTATTTAGATAAATATATCCCAAAATATGAAGAATGATTTATATATTGTTATCATAAGGAAAATAGGGGAGATTATTTCTATAATTATGATGAACACAAAATATTATGGCTCAAATTAGTGTTTTCTTTTAGAATAAGAATATTATTAATAGATTTACTGTGATACAACTTTTTCTTCATGAAGTGTGATGATAAATAATATAACGGGTTTGAAACACTAAAGGTGAGATGATTCCACTTATAAATATAAAAATAAAACAAAATCATGTTATATAATGACCTTATATATTTAGAAGGATCTCATAGGTACTTGAGTTGTATGCATTTCCTGTTGAAAATTTTAATGATGTAATTTTCATAGTTGAATAACAAGGCTCCAACATGTGACCATTAACACTTTTTATTCTTATAATTTAACATAATAAAATAACATTTAGATTTATTACCTTTATATGAAGCATATTTGTATCATTAGGGATCACCTAGAGACCTAATACACATTAGAGAAACATTGGTTTTCAAAATTAAAACAAAAATTTATTATATATAGGAAAAATATATATTAGAATTTATAGTAATTGTTTATAAATAAACTCATCAAATAAACTAAAATAAATTATTTTCACCACTAGTGATGATAATAATTACTGATACATTTCATGCAATAAAATATCATTTGTATTATTCGATATATCAAATGGGCAATAAAAGATCATTATAGCTAAATAATATGTTGATAAATTTTTAGTGAAATATGTCACACCCTGAATATTGTTTTATATTAAATCCTTATTATTTTAGGAATTTCTAATCATTCCCATTATTTTTTTGTAATATATCTTTTAACTTTTTTGGAAACATACATACAATGAATTTTATATAGTTGTTGAATGGTTAGTATAAATATATTTATTATCATATAAGGGTTTTTATTGTTTTAGTAGAATCTTTTTTCATTATTGGTGAATGGTTTAGGTAACCGCATGATAAAAATATGTGGGATTCTATTTGTTCTTATTATGGAATGCATTTTTGGCACACGATTTAGTTAACTATGTATACATATTGCATTTTACCTAGTTCTTTAATAATTTGAAATTTACCTTTTTGCCCCTCTATAAATAAGACAAGTTTTGGGTTTCCACAACAAGTCATTCCCTTCATTAAAATGATTTTAAACTGAGTTGCGTCCATGATCGACCTCCAGAAACATATTATCATATGATTTATATCCCATCTTTCATCAATATCAAGAACAATCATTATTGGTTATGTTTTCTTCTCCTCATATTTCTTCTTTTTATGTTTTCTTAATATTATTTATTCTTCCACACATTATGATACACTAATGATTAAACCATATTTTGGTTTTTTGTGTAATATTTTTTCATATTTTTTTCTATGGGAGTGAATAATCCTCCATCGATTATTCTCTCCTCATATTCGATTGTTTCTCTTCAATTGATTCCATATACTGAGTCAGCATCCATGTGTACTTAATTCCATAACAATTCATGTTATGTTAGGGATTTATGAATATTATATTCATATATATTATATTTTTATTGTATTAAATTAAATACATATGAATATTTTTAATTGGTTTTCGTATTTTTTTAATTCATAAATTCTATAAAACAATTTAATTTCATTGGGATATTTATGGGTGATTGTGGGATCCTATATTGTGTAATTATTTAATAATTTTTCTTATTTTTTAAATTATTCCTTATGTGTACATATAACTAAAAAATTTTATATGTTTTATAAATTTATTTTTATTATAACATGTTGATTCATGATTCTTAGGAAAAAACATTTAATGTGATTTTTCCTTTAAAATGAATGAGGCTTTCAAGATCTACATGATTTTGAAATGGTTTTCAGAGGTATTTATAAATTTTCAGTTTCATTGGTATATCTAATAGGTATGGTCGACATATGAAAAGTGAATTTATCATTAATGGTTCATTCGAAATAAATTTTAATAAAATTTAAATAATCTATAAACTGATTCAAATTTCAATGCCAAACTCTAATGCTCGGTAAATGGTTTAACAAAATGAGTCATGCACCTTAGAGTATTCTATATATATAATTTCTTGAAAAATAATTTGAATATTTTATGTAATTGTTAGGTGTATTTTCCAGGAAAAATTTTAGGGAATATGTGTGTTAGGGGTATGTGATGTTGGTTTTCAAATTTTTATATATATGTTTTACAAAGATTTCATCATTGAGTTTTTTTAAGGATTCCTCATACCCTGACTCAAAATCTATAAAAATTATCATTATAATACCATGAGATTTAGTTAGGGTTTGATAGATGGTTTCTATTCTTGTTATGATAATATATACTTATATCATCGATCATTCGACTAATAAAAATCAGATGAGTCCCATATGTAAAGATAGTTGAGGGGAAGATTGTTGGTTATAGACATTGGGTGAATTGGTATGCTAGAACATGACTCTATGCAAGTACATCTTAGATCACCTCACTATATTTTTAGGGATGACAGAAGATTATATGTATATATATTATGTTTTATGGTTATTACCATCGATGATATTTTTTATGTTTCGTCAGTTACTTTATTTGTCTGGCCTCAAGTATACTCTTAATTTTATTTATCAAATGGTTTAATTGATTTAATCATTTTATAATTGTTCATTCTTGTTATCTCTATTAATATATGAATTATTTTGATATGTGTTCATTTTGTTGCATATTTCATCTGTATTTCTCCAACATAGTTATATTTGGTAGATTCATGATTTTCTAAATCGTTGAGATTCATTTTATTGTATTTTAGAATAATGGGTTTCAAATGATATTTGGAAAGTGCATTTTATTTCGGTATTTCAACATATTCTATTATGTTACATATTGTAATTATATTTTACAGTTTCGAAAAGATTTGTTTTCTCTAGAAATGGTATTTTAAAATAACCATTATGTTTAAAAAAATATTTAATGAATATTCTTAGATAATAAATTTTTTACTATAATTCTTGTAGCTTTTTAAAAATAATAATTTTGGGATATTATATTAAATAATACTATGTTGTCATCTAAAACCCAAATAACACCACTTGGTGTCTATAGATCATGTTGATTATATAGGTTTTGGATATGATTCAAAGGATAAACACTTTTGGGACACCTTCTTCTAAATCTTTCATGGAGAAGTTTCAGAGTTAGTGGGTGGAGTATTTCCTCATGTCACATAGGGAACTTATTTTAGATATTTTTGTGTCATTTTATGCCTGAAAATTTCCATCCATATCAGATTACCTACATTTTAGTTTCTATTTTTATCATTTAATTTTATATATTTTATTATGCCACTTAAAGTAATGTTTTATTAGAAATTGAATATATTCATTTCAAGGGTGTCTGAAGTGTGGATGCGTCATGATAGAATTTTGGTAAATTATTATATTTATTCATGATAAATAATTTCTACATAGTAAATATAATTTGTGATACTTATGGAAACCCTTTCGGGATTTGGAAGTCTTATCTGGTCATACCACGATAATGCTCAGGTTCCTAGTTCGGGATTTCCTAGTTTTGTTCATGAAAAGTTTAATCAATATGCCCATCAATTTAGTAATTTTGGGAGATTAGAGATAGAATCACATTTACTCAATAGTTAGGTGATTGTTAGGTGGTTGATCAGCACATATAATGGAAAAATTGTGTTTTCTTCATAAATTTAAAATTGAGACATGATTTAATTAATTATATATATATTTTTTGTGGGGTTTGATTATAATTAAAGGGTTTCATAGCTATTTTCAGTTATTTGACAATTTTTTTTATTGGATATGTGGGGTTCGAGTAAGATAAGGATTGGTTATGAAAATTTCTTTATTAGGCCATAAATGTTATTATTTTAGATGAACAAGGTTTTTCTTTTTTATGTGAAATATTTGATATTTTCTTCAGGATCTATCAAACTAAGAATCCAAACTGGTCCCAGTCCCAAGAACCAATGAAAATATTATTATGGGTTCTTCTATTTATTTATTATTATTGGGTCTTGGGTTCACAAAATTTGGAATGCAGTGAGATTGGATTTTTCTTAGTTCCTTTGGTCTATTTACTATTATATCGATAAGATTCATTAATTGGAATGCAGTGATGAGAAGTCATAAATGTAAAATATAAAAAAATTTAATATGTTTTTTATTAGTTTTAAATATAATTTTCATTGTTGGGTTAGTAATTCGTAATGGTGATAAAAAAATATATAATATGAATCAAATTTTTAGGTAAGTGATGGAGCTTTTAATGAAAGTGTAATGAAATTATAATATAATTTTTATGTGACATTAAAAAAATTAACAATGATCCCTATTGATAACAATTTTAACTAAGTTGTATATTTTAGGATTTAGAATAGGATATTAAAAATGGGGTATTTATCCTTTTTTTAATAACACAAATATTCAGTACGTATTTTTCATAAATAAAAATTTCATTGGTTGATTTTTCTACACAAAACACTGAACTAAAATAAAACTATGAAATTTCAAAACAAAATATTACCGTTATAATATAAATGTTAAATTAGTTGATATATAATTAATTAACCATACAATGAATTCTATAAAAGAATGAATTAGAATCAAGAATATAATTCCACCTTATAAGAATCATTTTTCTGATCTTAGGAAAAATGATCACTTACTAAATTTTTAAATAGGCCGAGACAAAGATGAACAAGAATATTTATGGTGTGTGGGAAATCATATTGGAAATAAATTCAATCTTGTGGACATTTCCATGATATTTATTCAAGTGGAATCATCACACCCAACAATCAATGTGATATAATTTATTCTTATATATTATAAAAATATCTTGAGGGGATATATGACATGAAATTTGTATAATACAATCATTAATAATTAATGTAATATGTTATTTATCACACAATGTTACATATGTTGCATTTTATCTTTTACAAAAAAGAAATATTATTTTATATAAAAATATTTTTAATTTATATTACATATTTAAATGATTAATTTATTAAAATTATGTTTAATAAATGATTTAAAATTCAAATTTAACTATGTTAATCATACCTTAGTGTTGTATTTTTTTGTTTTCAAAATAATTTTTTACATGTATAAAAAAAAATATAGATTTACCAAAACAATAATATTTTATGTCATTATAAGAGAACATTTAATTTTATATAACCTTTTAAGATATTAATGGGAAATTTAATAAGTATTTTTATTCATTTTTAAAATAATATGTTTAGTTTTGAAAACCATCAACTATCATTTAATGGAAATAAATAATATTTTACAATAAAAAATGGTTTAGTTCATTAATTAAATATTTTTTTTTCTAATATTGGGTTTGGACATTTTTTAAAATCCACATTAAATTTATTCATTTTATATTAAACCATTTTTTCATTAAAATAAAATTTATTGATAACTTTATTCCGTATATATATTTTAAAATTAAATTTAATTGTTCTCAATATAAAATTTTGTACAAATTACATGAACTAATATTAAAATTAATGTATCATTATTATATAAAATTATTAAGATATAATGGAATTAATATTAAGTAATTTTTGATGAAGGAAAAGAAGGATCCTCGGTGAAGTTGGGTTCTCTACTAGTTCACTTATGGGGTTTTCTCTAAAGGGACCTTCCCCTCCCGTATTTCAAAATTGATCGATGGATTATCATTGGATTCACCTAGATGCTATTTCTGAGGTAGTGAGTCATGGGTCTCCAGCGCACCTCGATTGCAGATTTGGGGTAGCTTGGCAGATTCAATGTCATTTGCGTGGATTGTTGACATCAACATTCAACGTAGTGGATCTAATGTCATTTGGTGGATTCGGCATGGCTAGATGGCCTCGACGTGAATTCAGTGTGGATCAGGTGGTCTCTGAATTTCTCTATTGCGCAATAAAAAGAATTTGTGATGGCATTGGTATAGACTTTAGGGGTGTCCTACTATCGGCATCCAAGTGGTCCGGATGGGTAAGGATATCTTTCCCTCGGTGTTGTCATGACCCGTCCTCGGGGCCAGTGCTGTGACTACCCCAAGCCCGCCTTCCATAGGCCAGGGGATGGAGACTAGCACCAAAGGCATAAATCCCGATAAAATGGTAAGGCATTTCCTTTATAAAGTAAAGTAGCAATGTCGACCCGTCCACTGGAAATCCCACCTGAAGGGTGGGTACGGATACTCTCTTCAGCTCCTCGGGTCCAGCCATCCACTCCATGTACGTCCCGCCCAGTGGTCCACCTCTAGGTACATGCTCACTCCACAAGCCTCAACCACGATCAGCGATGTCCTTCGTCTGCATCCAACAAAATGTGGTGCGGGCACAACCCATCCAAGGGTGAGTATATTCTACTCAGTAGGGACCCCGAGACCCCCGAAGGTCACCCAGAATCCACGAAGGATAAACCACAACAGAATGAAGTGACAACTAACACTACTTAGGTTTATGCCCATACATATACCTAAGTCATCTATTCTAGTTCAGCTCCAACATCCGAGTCTAAGTTCGATCTAGTCCACATAGGATAGTACAATCCAATCCACACAGGATAACACAACCCAATCTACACATGATAGCAATACAATCATATTAGAGATAATGATTGAAAGTCAAGACTCAGCTCACATAGGTAGACTTCTTCGTAAGACATTAGAGATGATCAGATGTAGCTACTGATTCATCTACGCTTTCAGACCCACATAGGATACAAGACCAGCTAAGCTGTCGGACCCACAAAGGATACAAGACCAGCTACTATGTCGAACCCTCGTAGGATACAAGTACAGAGTCAAATACTACCGGACCCACATAAGAAACAATAATAGTAGTCACATACTGCCGGACCCACATAGGATACAAGAACAGTAGTCATCGTCGTCAATCCCACGAATTAATTTTTTATGGTAGTCATCCATGTCGAACCCATGGAGGATTTCAGTATAGTCGTCATCTCTGTCGAACCCACGACGGATTCCAGTACAGTCGCATCCAGCTCTAGGGTTCCCGCACAAATCATACTCGATTCCTATAAGGGTCCGCTCCTCGATTCAAATGGGGTGGATATATCAACTGTCACAAAGACTAGAGTTAATTTGTCATGTAGTTCTGTCCCACGTCATAGGGGAAAACCATGAAAATCGTGCCAATGTCACGGAGAAAAATATAACCAAGCCGTTTTCCTAAAGTACACGATGTGTAGGTAAGCGATACACGCCGTGTCATCAGACATCGGGTACTGCCCATGTGAAACGGCTCATGTAATGGGGATGGTCGTGTAAATAAGTAAGTATATGGCGTGTGGTATGGGTACACGCCATCTCTTCAGTCCATGGGTAATGTCCATGTACTATAGCCCGTGTCGAAGGGCTATTTGTGTAAAAAAAAGTAAATACACGGCATGTGGTGTGGTTACAAATCGTGTCAAAACATCTGGGGTCGACACTGTGTACACTGTCCATGCTTAGCCGTGCGGTGGAGTACATGCTTGTGTACTCCACCTTATGCCTGGGTATTCCCAGAATACACACCAAGTCATCACGAAGCTACTTCTGCCATGGTGAAAGTAGTACACGCCGTTCCTCTTAGCCATATGGTTCTGCATGTGTCTGTGTATCTCCCAGATTACATGCCGAGACTTGCGAAGCAACTTCTGTCTTTCTATGTAGACAATACACGCAATGTTACTTGGACGTGTATAGTTGTCTGTGTCCGTCTATTTTCCCTAAATACACCCAAGCCCATCGAAGACTCCATTGTCAAACAGTGTGAAGAGTACATGGCGTGTGACTGGAGCCACAAGACATGTGTTAATTTTCTAATGTCTGAAGCAATAGCCACAATACTCTCATACTAGACGGCGTGTGCTCCTGTAGGACACGCCGTGTATTCTGTAATTTTCCAAAAAATGACGCCTTTGAATAGTATGCCTCCCAAGGTGTCCATTCGTCATTCCGATGATCCTATTTCTACAAAACTTCCTCTTCAAGGATTCCTCGATGCCCTGAGGTAGTTTATGTTGTTTTTGGGCCTCCGATGTGCTCTTAAATCATTTCTTGATTCACCACACATGTACGTACAAAGAACTCCACATATATTCACAATAACGGTGGAGGAATCAGACAGTGTTAGTTTGGTCTAGTCCCTTCTGAATTAGTCCGATAACAAGTAGTTTAAGAGGAACAACAACCAAGAAGGGAAACCAATAATTTATCATTCCAAAACCACCCCTACCTCAAAAAAGTTTCCGAACAAAGAAGATCATGGAAAACAGTGTCGTGAGGTGAAGCTCCGTATTTGATGATGGAGAACATCTGAGGAGAAGCGGCGTCTCCCTTCCTTTGACGCAAGAAGAAGATTAAAAGAGGGTGCGTCGTCGTTCTTCAGAAAAGGCATCACACACTGGCTGCAGAGAGGAGAAGGGACCACACATCGATCTCTCCTTGTGGTGATATCATTGTTCGTCAATGTCTTTTAATTCTTTGTAAAGAAGATGAAGATCTCCAAGGCGTTGAGTATTCTCTCCCGAAACATAACACAAAAAGCTTCCAGCAAAATAATATAAGACTCCCCTTATATTATTTCACATGCCATGCATTTCAAAATTCAAAAGTTTAATTCATTTCATTAATTAAAACTAGAGTTGTCAAAATTAAAAGGAGTGTTAAGTTGTCATCATAAATGTGGAAGAGTTATATAACTCATGTGAAGGGCGTTAGATAATTTGAAGGCGTGGGGCTTGTGTGGGACCCACCTCACTAAATACTGTCAAGAGGAGTTAGAATTTTAGTGGGTCCCACCACAACTCCCACACATGGGGTTAAACCACTTAATAGAAATAAAATTTGTTGCATAATTGTATTTCTCTTTATACATAATCAACAAATTTTAAAAACTCTTCCCGAGAAAACAGATCTCCAATAAATGCCATCTTAAGAAAGTATCGGCGCTGCGGTTTTGTAGAGACCTGAATCTTGATGTACATGGATATTAAATTACTTTTTAGGAATACATAATACATAACAAAAGCAGACACACAAGGACAATAATAGTTTAGTGTCTTTGGAAACTTTCAACATAATCTTCTAATCGTGGTGAAAGATCTTCAACATCTCCAATAAATATCTTCCACTTTTTGTTTCCTTACCTAAAACATTTCTTTTAATCTTGGGGGAAAATAAATCATATTAAGGGTGAGATAAAATGCTCAGTAAGGGTAAGAAAGGATAAAATAAAACATACCATATACATTTGAACGTAAAAACATGAAGATAATGTTTAAACATCAAAATCATGAGCAACGACATAAAACATGGAAGTACATAAGGAATAGATCATAATGTAACATAAATCATGATAAAATAGAATGGGAATAAAACATGTAATTGTGGCATCCATTATGCACATGTAATGATTTCCATAGTAGCCAAGGCATTGCTGCCAAGACCTTCTTAGTGGACAATGTCCCTTTCTGAATCTAGTTCACTCCTCATTCTAGTCCTGTAATACTGAACCGGATTAACGTACCATTCCAGCCATGTCTATCTCATGAGATATAAATCTTTACCCAATGAATTGGAGGTGGATATAGGTCCCACCCATCTCATATTGAAATCATTCTTTCGTGTGCCACAATATAAACATAAATAATTCATCATAACCCAAGAATAAAATGTGTTTCATAAACATCATTCCATCATAACGTAATCCATAAAAAAAATGGTTATCATTTCATCATTAGAAAAGTTAATCCATGTAAATCATATAGACATGATACTTGAAACATACACATGTGAAATAATGTCATCTTAGATGAATATGGTTTTGATAAAACACTAGAAATGAATTCTTGAGTAAAATATCCCTTTTTCTTCGAAATCATTTTGTTTTCACAAAATGACTTTCAATTTTAAAATAAAAGGATTTTGTTGAAAATAGTCATGAAATATTTTGCAGGAAGCTTCATGAAATTAAGGATTTATAAAAAAGTAAAAATCATTTCATTCCGTATACGTTAAAAAGACATTCTTCTCGTACTTTTGTTGGAAAAGTCAAAAAGTACCTTGTAGGGTAAATAAAAGAAAGATTCCTTCCATACCATGGGGTAAAAGTCAAATGGGTAAAAATGACATTAAACATACATGAATACAATTTTATAAAACATGTACATGGATGATAGCAATAACCCCATTAAATACTTACGAATAAGAAATCTCGGATAAAAATGAGATTTGCACAATTATCCCTTATATTAGGTCCGATATGCTTCGTATGAATCCAAACCCCATGTATAATGATTTAAATAATTCCATTGACTTATTAAATAATAATATTCATTGTTATGATATCAAATATGTTTCACTTATGACTTTATATTACCCGTTCTTTTGTAAATTCAATGTTAAAGTAGCATTTTGGGTAAAATCACTTCATTTATCGTATGTGTTTCATCTTCTCATTCTTGATATTATTACTTTTATCCTGATTTACATAATCCAGAGTGTAAAACATGATTTTTATATAATATATATTCATCATATACATATATATTATATATCTATAAAAAGAAAGGAAATACACCGTTCATGGAGACGGTAGGCCGTACGTACGCATGAACGATTTTTTCGTTTCCTTATTGAATTGAATGAAATTAAATAGATGGAATAAATATAAATATACATAAATATACTATCATTATTATGTAATATATTTCATTATTATTCATTGTATATACTTTATAATCATTCTTTAATGGTTAATCATGGAAAACAAATCTAATCACATTCGCGGAGACGGTAGTCCGTACGTATGCACGAGCGATGATATCATTCCCATGATCGTGGAATTCTATTAAAGTGTATGTATAATATTACAGAATTAATATCACTTTACAATAATCATATATATTTATTACATTCACCATTATACCCATCCAAGTAAGGTGGAGTTGGAAAATAGATTACACCACGGCATGGATATGGTATTCCATACGTACGCACGCGCAGTGATTTCGTTTTCCATAGGATGGATAGATAGTGAAATATGGTTGTTTAATACTTATAATAAAATATCAGTATTTGAGAGATACTGATGTTATTACTTCATAATTAAACAACTAAATAAGAAGAAGTGGAAGAAGAAATAAAGTGGAAAGAATCGGTAACTGACATTACCTCTTCTTTGAAGGGCGTCTTTGAGACCTCCTCTTAGGGCGCTAAAATTGGTCTTTGAAGAATACCAAGACCTCTAGTATGTTTCTAGGGAAGTGGAGAAGATATTTTGACAGGGTTATGCTAATAATGAAGGCTCAATGTGGTGTGAGGAAGATAGGGTGTAGGTGCCTGTTTATATGGGAGGAGAGGGGTACCTTTGGAATAACTAAAAATATTATTTTATTATAAAATCATATTCAGTTTTTAATAGCTCCAAATTGAGTTATTTCGAAGATAAGGTAAGGATGTGTATAAATACTCTAATCCAATAGAATTTAGACATGTTTAGATTTATATTTTAACCTTATCATTAAGATTTAACTTTAAGTTAGATAATTTAACTTTTACCGTGTCTTCTTGTGTTCTTACACTATAAGGTTAGTAAACTTACTATAACAAGACAAACGAACCCAAAGTTGTTTATTATTAATATATATAACCTTATCTAAGTCATTTTTCAGAACCTTAGATTATTAAGAATAAAATAACAATTAATAATATAGTATTTGTTTTAAAAACTATTTTATGTCAATTTTGACACTATTTGGTAATTGATTTTTTTGAAAATCATAACAGAATTATTAGTTCAAACAAAGTTAACTAAATCAATACTGACATGTCATATTAACCTATAAAATTAGTTTAATTCATATAAAGTCTCAAATTACATTTACTTGGGTATTTATAACATAAATTATTTCAATATTGCATTAATAATATATTTAATACATAATCTTTGTGTCATAAATAAATTATATTATTTAATGTCTTAAAATTATAAATAAAATACCATTATGTAGGAAACAGTTTTAAATTTATAATGAATATTTATAGTCTAATTTATCTTATGTATATCCCTATATTAAAATTATTTACTTATTAAAAATTGATTTTATCTGTTTTAACCCATCTTTAAATAAATTAATATTAAATGTCTTAATCTAATCCAAGTGGGCCTAAATGGTCATATTTTATTCCTAAAGTTGTTTTTTGGTCGAATTAAATTTATCCAATAGAAATAGGAAATGTGTTAGGATAATAAAAATATCATTTTTACCCTTAATTATCCAATTTACTTTTAACCGTGGTAAATAAAAGTAAAAAGTTACTATTCACCAAAAAATATTTTCATCTCATTGAACCACATTTTAGTCCTTAATATTAACCATGTCTCTAGTATTTTCGAAATTCTACTCACAGAAATGGTAAAATTAAGTTTTATGAAAAATTCAGTTTTCTAACTTCCACTTAGTGGTTTCACTATTCATCAAAAAATGAATGTTTCCAGAAAAATACCAAAAATTATGCCTAAGATATATTTGAAATTATGAATTCTAAAATGATGTCTATTTTACCAAATTCAAAACATATCAGTTGCATTGATTAATTTTAAAATTAATTCTCATCGTCAAAACAAATCTAGTGTTTTTAAGAGATAATAACTATCAAAAGATTGACAATTGTTTATGACTGGTTTAAATGTGAAATTATATCCAATGGCCAAAATTGTATTAAATGGTAAAAATATATTTTAAATATAATTTAAAAACTGTCATATATATAATTTATCACTGTTAATTATTTCGATTAAAAAAGTTGTTTTTAATTAAAATTTAGTAAATTTCACTATTCGTCAGAATATGAAAGTTATCCGAAAAGTAACAAAATTTCACCCTAAGCTAATTTCGATATTCCAAATCCAAAAATGAAGTCCAGTTTTAAAGATAAAATTTATAAAATTTCAAAAAGTGGGTATTACTATTCATAATGGCTATTTCATCATAATATTATAATAATAGCTCGTTTAGTGAAACTCGGTATTGCGTACTACACACGCTATCGAGCAAGGTCTTTATTGCGTGTAATGCAAGACAAGTCAGGGCTGCGTGTAGTGAACGCTCTGTTTGGTGTTGCATATAACATAATCAAAACATATTTCATTTATACATTAAACAAAATATATACATAATGTTTCTTAGAATAGTTTCTACAAAACGAACTTGAAATTATGTGTAACGCGAGGCAAGAATAGTGTTGCGTATACTGCAAGAAAATACAGAGTTTCATATATCACACGCTAATTTTGGTGTAGCATACAAAAAAAGACATTAAAAGGAATATTTTTCATAAAATCTCGGGGTCTTACAGGTTTCATTAGTTCCCTTGGATTTTGATTCCGAGCAACGGTTCAAAAGTTAGAAAAACCCGCTCGTTCGTTCACTGAACGTACCCGGGCTAAATTCAGAAATTGATTCCGGGCACACTGGGCCTCAAAATCAGGCGCTGTCAGAAACTGTGTACTCATAAAATCCTAATGAAATTAAGGAAAAGATTTTCCTTGGAATTTATGGGTCTTTATATTACTCCCACCTCAGGGATTTACGTCCCCGTAAAGTTACATCACAATCTAGGGAAACAAAAGAGAGTACTGAGCAGGCATCTGAGCCTCCTGCTCCCAAGTGCTCTCCTAAAGGTTCTCGTGCTGCCACCTGATGCGCACTAGAGGTATCGACCATCCATGTCGGACCCGCTCCTGTTGATCCTCGATCTCCATTGGGACCTCTGCAAAAGTCGCCCTATCATCGATGTCTAGCTCTCCATGGTCAATGATATGCGTCGGGTCGTTCACTTATCTCCTCAGCTGCGATACGTGGAAGATGGTGTGCACCCGGTGAAACTATGGTGGTAGATCCAGGTGATAAGCCACCTCACCTATCATTCTCATAACCTGGAATGGTCCGATGAAGCACGGAGATAACTTGCCGCCCCGGCCAAATCTCCGTAATCCACGTAGGGGTGAGACCCATAAGAAAATGTGGTCGCCATCCTCAAAATCTAGTGGTCTCCGCTTCCTGTTAGCATAAGACTTCTGTCTGCTCTATGCTATCCAGATCTACTCCTGGATGACCTGGACCTTCTCTGTCATGACCTGGACCATCTCTGGTCCCACAAGTGCTGACTCCCCAGGGTCTGTCCAGTACAGAGGTGATCTGCAAGGTCGGTAGTACAACGCCTCGTATGGTGCCATCCCGATGGGGGAGTGGTAGCTGTTATTATATGCAAACTACCCCAAAGGTAGGTGATCCTCCCAGCTACGACCAAAGTCAAGGACACATGCTCGGAGCATGTCGTCGAGAGTTTGAATGGTCCTCTTCGTCTGACCATCTGTCTGAGGGTGAAAGGCAGTGCTCAGACATAGCTGCATCCCGAATGCCTCCTGCAACCCATTCCAAAGCATGGAAGTAAAACAAGAATCTCGATCAGAGATGATAGATGATGGAACACCATGAAGTCGTATGATCTCCTGAACGTAGAGGTGTCCCAATATCTCCACTGAGCCCTGCTCTCTGATAGGTAAGAAGTGATCCGACATGGTGAGTTAGTCTACAATCACCAAAATGGAGTCGTGTCCTCTAGAAGTACATGGAAGTCGAGTCACTGAATCCATAGATATCCCATCCCACTTCCACTCTGGGACCTCCAAGGGATGTACCATTCCTGTTGGTACCTGGTGCTCCGCCTGCACCTGCTGGCAGGTGAGGTATCAAGAAACGAACTCTTCTATAGCCTTCTTCATACCTGGACACCAGTGCTGTCGTCTGAGATCCTGGTACATATTCTCCACTCCTAGATGTACCGCTAAATGGGAAGTGTGAAACTCTCTCAGCACCTCCTCCTATAAAGCAGCAGCTGGTACCATTGTACGGACCTTAAAAAGGACGGTGTGCTCTCCTCCTACAGAGAATCCATCCGGTGCTTGTCATGTTGAAATTTGTGCACGCCGCGTCTCACAGTCAACGTCCCCATGCTGTGCCTCTCTGACCCCCTGAAGAATTTGAGGTGTGACTATGAATGAATATAGAAAGGCTACTCTATCTCTATCCATGAGGGATTTCTACAAAGCAGCTAGCTGCTCTGTCGCCTCCCCAAGTAGCTGAATGCCCGTCCTCCTACTAAGAGCATCAACTACTACGTTCCCCATTCCAGGTGTATAGACTATCTCAATGTCATAGTCCTGGAGAAAATCGAGCCATCGAAGCTGTCTCCAGATCATGTCATTCTACAAGAATATGTACCTAAGACTCTGGTGGTCAGAATAGACTGTGAAACGCTCACCCATCAGATAGTGACACCACATATTCAGAGAAAATAGAAGTGCTGCTAACTCTAAGTCATGGGTAGCGTAGTTCTGCTCATGTTGCCTCAACTGTTGTGATCCATAGGTGATAACTGCCTGCTCCTGCATCAGGACACACCCGAGTCTGGTCCTTGATTAATCTCAGTAGCCTACGTACCCTACTCCCTCCTCTAGTAGCCTCAAGATGGGTGCGCTGGTCAATCTCTATCTTAGCTTTTGGAAGCACTAATGACATCTGTATGACCACACGAAGGGTTTCCCTTCTTCATCAAAGCTTTAAGCAGTGCTAAAACTCTTGATATGTCTGGAAAAATCGCTGGTAGTACCAAGCCAATCCTAGGAAACTCCGTACCTCTATCATGCTCATGGGTGGCTCCCAAGCTAGCACTACCTCGATCATCATAGGACCCACCGCAAATCCCACCTCAGAGATGACGTGTCCCTAGAAGTGGACCTAACATATCCAAAACTGGAAATTCGAGAGCTTACCATAAAGATAGTTCTCTCGGAGTGTGTCCAGTATAACCCGCATGTGGTAGTCCTGCTCCTCCTCATTAGTCGAGTATATCAATACGTCATCGATGATGACTATGAAAAAACGATCGAGGTAAGGCAGGAAGATCCTATTCATGAGACTCATGAAAACTGCTAATGCGTTGGATATGCCAAAAGGCATAACCAAGAATTCATATTGTCCATACCGACATCTGAAATCCGTCTTCTACAGATCCCCGTCTCGAACTCTGAGCTGATGATAGCCTGACCTGAGGTCTATCTTCGAGAACCACCGTTCTCCCTTGAGCTGATCAAAGTGGTCGTCAATCCTTGGAAGCGGATACCTATACTTCACGGTCACCTGGTTGAGGTGACGATAATCGTGACATAGTCGCAAGCTCTTGTCTGCCTTCTTGGAAAATAATATCGGGGAAGCCCAGGGTGAAACACCGGGTCGAATGAATACCTTGCCCGGAAAGTGCTCCAGCTATACTCGTAGCTCTCAAAGATCAGTGGAATCCATCCGATATGCTGGAGTAGATATCAGGTTTGTCCCGGGGTACAGGTCAATATATAAGTCTACCTCACTGCGAGGAGGTAGTCCTGGAACGTCGTCAGGAAAAACGTCCACATGCTGATCCACCACTACATGAAAACTAGACTCCGCACATCAACTTCCCCTAGGATGAGGCTAGAAAACTGATAAGTGATCGGATGTCCTCTCCACTGTGTGATTCCATCCTGCGCTGCAATGGATCCCTTCTCACCGGTGAAGGTGACCCTCCTCTCATCGGTGCGGACACACCGCACCATGCGCCTAATATAGTCAATCTGAGCATGGACTGTAGATAACCAATCAATGCCCAAGATGACGTCATAAGGCCTCAACGCCACTATAAAAAGATCATAGCTGAAGCTCTCTCCTCCTAGAGTAAGCTCACACTGCCGGCACCAGTGCGTAATCATCCAGTCTATTCCATTAGGAGTCTCTAGCCGTAAGGATCAAGCCAACGTCTCCGTCGGAATCTCTGAGCTCCGAACAAGGGAAGAGGAAATGAAATAATGACTCGCTTCTATTTCTATAAAAAATACAGAAAGGGTGAAGTAGACACAGATAGTACCGAGAATCATTTCTGGTGCGCCGTGGTCGTAGGCCTCCGATGCCTGAAGCTGAGCCTGCCTATGCCTGCCAGCTCCGTGTGGTCGGGGTGGACCTCCTGCTGCTGGTGGTGGAAAAGCCTAAAAGCATCGGCCACCACCTACTGCTCAGCCAGATCCTCTGCCTCATCTTCATGCTCCATGCGGACCGCCACAGTCGACCCTCTGCCTCTGCCTGGGTGGTCCCTAAACCATCTGTTGTTCCTCTACTCAGCGCGTCGGGCAGTCATGATCCAAGTGGCCCTACCCGGCACATGCATAGCACTTTCTGCTACTCTAAAGACTGGCTCTACTATGTGCGCCTCGCACCTGCAATCAAGTATCCTGGGGTTGTCCGCCTGAGGGTCTGGATTTCCTATACCCCTGTGACATCCGTCGAGTGCCAACTGCAGAAGTCTCTATTACGTGCTGCCCTATGGTAGGTCTCACTACTGGTGTAGGCTCAACAAGAAAGCTCTATACAAGAAGGGATCACTAGCGCACTCTTTCCTGCATCGGAATACTGGGGGAGATCATCGAAGCCCTGATCTCATGCCTCAGTCTCTGCTCGAAGGTCTGGGCCCGGAAGAATGGGTCCCATACCATGTCTGTGAAATATCATGAGAGATCAGTAAATCTCGCTGAGTACTAGGCTACCATCATGCTGCTCTGCCACAGATGTAGTAGCTCCTAGATGCGCACAACATAGAGGGTGGCTGGGATAAAATCCGAGTGAATGAGGCTCTCAAAGTCCGACAAACGAGTGATGTCTCGTCATGCACCTGGAGCATCAGGCTCCACCATCTGTCTGATGCCGCATGAAGGAGACTCGCTGTAGGGATACCCATGAGGTAATCTGGTGTCTCTAATAACTAGAAAACTCGTACAACAACCTCCATCCAATCCTTGGATGCCTGAGTGTCCATCTCACCGTGGAACCTAGGCGGTCTCTGATGCTGAAACTCGTGAAATGCATTAAGGCAACGTGCACTCTCAATGGCTGGGGCTGGTGGCATCGGTGGCTCGGCGGGTAGAGGTACTGCCAGTTCCCCCGCTGTAACAGGGCCCTGTACCGAGGCCTCATTGATCGGTGGGCTGTCGTATCGCACAAAGCTAGGAACCCTAGCTGGGTGCCATCGTGGGGCCATCCTGAAAAGAGACAGGTGCACGACGGTTAATACAGTATACCTAGTGAGATGACATGAGTAATCACAAAGAAAACATTGAAACACACATGTAATCCATGTTTTCGTCCATTGAGTCCGAAATCAGAAGTCAGGGTCCTAGTGTATTGATAAGTCGGCCGCCGCACCTACACTGGACTCCCTGGACTAATAACCACACTCAATACCCTTAACACTATTGCTTCACATAGAAGAATGATCAGAGTCATGAGTTCTGTGGTAGAACCAAACTCCTCTAATACCAATTTGTCACGACCTGTCCTCGGGGCCTGTGTCGTGACTACCCCAAGCCCATCTTCCATAGGCCAGGGGCTGGCGACTAGGACCAAAGGCATAAATCCCGATAAAAAGGGAAGGCATTGCCTTTATAAAGTAAACAAAAAACACAGAGTATGCAAGATGAAGTAAACACTATGTAAACTGGGTAAAAAAGTAAGTGCTAGAAAGTAAATGGGCCAGAATACAAACCCAACTAAAATTAAAGTACAACTGAAAAGAAAGTACAATAGTTGAAAAGTAAAGTAGAAACACCGAGCCGTCCACTGGAAATCCCACATGAAGGGTGGGTACATATAGTCTCCTCATCTCCTCAGGTCAAGCCGTCCGCTTTGTTTACGTCCCGCCTAGTGGTCCACCTCTAGGTATCGACTCAATCCACAAGCCTCAACCACGATCAGCGATGTCCATCGTATGAAGCCAACACAACGTAGTGTGGGCATAGCCCATGCAAGGGTGAGTATACGCTACTCAGTAGGGACCCCGAGACCCTCAAAGGTCTCCCAGAATCCACAAAGGATAAACCACAAAGGAATGAAGTAACAACCAACACTACTTAGGTATATGCCCATACATATACCTAAGTCATAAATTCTAGTTCGGCTCCAACATCGGAGTCCAAGATTGATCTAGTCCACACAGGATAGTACAATCCAATCCACATAGGATAACACAACCCAATCCACACAGGATAGAAAAACAATGATATCGAAGATAATGATTGAAGGTCAAGCCTCAGCTCACATAGTTATACTTCTTCGTATGACGATAGAGATGATCAGATGTAGCTACTGATTCATCTAAGCTGTCAGACCCACATAGGATACAAGACTAGCTAAGCTGCCAGACCCACAAAGGATACAAGACCAGCTACTTTGCATGGCCAGCGTAGGATACAAGTACAGAGTCAAATACTACCGGACCCACGTAGGATACAAGAACAGTAGTCACGTACTATCAGACCCAAATTGGATACAAGAAAATTAGTCATTGCCGTCGAACCCACGAAGTATTCCAGTATGGTAGTTGTCATTGTCGAACCCATGGAGGATTTCAGTACATTCTTCGTCGCTGTCGAACCCACAGAGGATTCCAGTACAGTCGCAGCCAGCTCTAGGGTTCCCGCACATAGCATACTTTATTTTAGGAGGGTCCGCTCCTCAAGTCAAATGGGGTGGATACATCAACCGTAACAAAGCCTAGAGTTAATGTATCTTGTAGTACCATCCCACGTCATTGTGTAAAACCCTGAAAAATGTTCCCAAGTCACGGAGAACAAGAAAACCAAGCCATTTTCATAAAGTACACAATGTGTAGGTAAGCGATACACGCCGTGTCATAAGACACCGTGTACTGCCCATGTGAAACAGCCCGCGTCATGGGGCTGGTCGTGTAAATAAGTAAGTACACTGTGTGTGGTATGGTTACACACCGTGTCTTCAGTCCATGGGTAATGTCCGTGTACCACATCTCGTGTCGAAGAGCTGTTCGTGTAAAAAAAGTAAATACAGGGCGTGTGGTATGGTTACACGTCATGTCAAAACTTCTGGGGTCGGCTTCGTGTACACTGGTCATGCCTAGCTGTGCGGTGGAGTACATGCTCGTGTACTCCACCTCGTGTCCGTGTATTTCCAAAATACACACCAAGTAATCACAAAGATGCTTCTGTCATGGTGAAAGTAATACACGTCGTGCCTCTTGACCGTGTGGTTCTACCCGTTTCCGTGTATCTCCCATATTACACGCCGAGCCTCAAAAATCCTCTTCTACCTTTCTATGAAGAGAATACAAGTTGTGTTACTTGGCGGTGTACACCTGTTCATGTCTGTGTATTTTCCCTAAATACACGTCATGTCCATCGAACTCTCCATTATCAAACAGTGTGAAGAATACAAGCTGTGTGACTAGAGTCACACACCATGTGTTACTTTTATAATGTCCGAAACAGAAGCCATAGTACGCTCGTACTATAAGGCGTGTGCTATGGACGACACGCCGTGTATTCTAGAGTTTTCCAGAAAACGATGCCTTTGGAAAGTATGCCTCCTGACGTGTCTGTTCGTCATTCCGATGATATGATTTCTACGAAACATCCTCTTCCAGGTCGCTCAGATTCCCTAAGGCCTTTTATGATGTTTTCGGGCCTACAATTGGCTCCGAAAACATATCTTGATTCACTGCACATTAATGGCCAAAGAACTCCACATATATTCACAAGAACAGTGGAGGAACCTGGCCATGTTCATTTGGTCTGGTCCCTTCCTCATTAGTCCGATAACAAGCGGTTTAAGAGGAACAACAACATGGAAGTAAATCCAATAATTTCTCAATCTAAACACACCCCAACCTCGAAGAGTTTGTTCAACGAAGATCATCGCAGAAAATGGCGTCCCGAGGTGAATCTTCTTATATGATGAAGGAGAACACCTGAGGAGGAGCGGCATCTACCTTCCTTTGATGCAGGAAGAATATCGAAAGCGGGAGTGTCGTCATACTTTCGAAAAGGCGTTACACACCGACTGCAGTGAATAGAAGAGACGACACGTCGATCTCTCCTTGCGGTGATGGCGTTCTTCATCGATGTCTTGGCATTATTCGCAAAGAAGAAGATGATCTCCAAGGCTTAGAGTATTCCCTCCAAAAACATAACATAAAAAGCTTCCAAAAAAATAAAATAAGACTCCCCTTATTTTATTTCTCAAGCCATGCATTTCAAAATTCAAAAGTTTAATTCATTTCATTAATTAAAACTAGAGTTTTCATAATTAAAAGGATTGCTAAGTTGTTATCATAAATTTAGAAGATTTATATAACTCATGTGGAGTGGGTTAGAGAATTTAAAGGGGTGGGGATCGTGTGGGCCCCACCTCACTAAATCCTATCAAGAGGTGTTAGAATTTTAGTGGGTCCCACCCTAACTCCCACACATGGGGTTCAACCACTTAAGTGAAATAAGATTTATTGCACAATTTTATTTCTCTTTATACTTAATCCACAATTTTTAACAACTCTTCCCGGGTAAACACATCTCCAATAAAGGACATCTTAAGAAAATACCAGCGCTGCAGTTTCATCAGTGCCCACAGATTTTGATTCGGAGCACCGGTTCAAAAGTTAGAAAAACATGCTCGTTCGTTCACTGAACGTACACGAGCTAATCTTCGGAAATTGATTCCGGGCACACCAGGCCTTAGAATCAGGTGCCGTTAGAAACTGTGTACTTGTAAAATCCCATATAAATTAAGAAAACAATTCCTAGGAATTTACGGGTCTTTATAGGATTCTAGACAACTCTTCCAGGTTTTTTGTTTGATGATCCATATTGGTGATGAAATTGGCAGTATTTTGTGTTTTTTTGGAAACGTCACATCACTGGTATCTCTCCCTACAAGCATTTCCATTCTATATGTGGACTTCCTTCTTTTCATACCTGTGAAGGCGCGTTCATGGCTCATATCTGAGAAGATCCCTACCCCGAGTGGCATTTTGGGTTCAGATGGGCCCAGATTTATTTATGAGCAATGATCAGTTAGTGTGTTGTTGGTTTATTCAGTCTTAGGTGATGATGGCTCAGCTTCATGGTCCTCCGATTGTCTTCTGATTGCTTCTACGGCACCGATGGTAATGGGAACACGACATGGCTTATTGTTATCTTCGGTGGAGGTAGAAAATTTCATGATGTTTTCATTGTGAATTGATCTATAAAGGTTTTATTCTTTATGATGATGAATTTATATTTTAATGAAATGGTCTTTATGTGGTGTTTTTTTGGTCATTTGGTTCATGGTTCAAGGCCCTTTATAACATGTTCTTCTAAATGGGACTACTATAGATGTGGTTTAGAGAAATAGTTCTCACCTAGTCATTGCTATATGGATTTTGATGTTCTAGAGGGCATGCCATTTCCATCAAATCTGGGCCCGTGAATTCTTGTATGAGATAATTGTTTGTGTAATAATGGGTTGGTGGAAACTGATTTTCATGATTTTGATTCTAGGTAGGGGCCTTTCTCTGTACTATTGAATGGATTGTTTGGATTTGATTATTTTTTAGTGTAGACATGATTGTTGGTCCTAGACTTCGATGTCATATTGGGTTCCCCTATACCCCATAAAAGGGGATTAACATAATAAAAAATTAATTTCCATTCAATATGAGGAATTAGTGGGAATAAATTATTCAATAAATTCTATTTTCTTGAAATTCATTGAATGTAAATTGTTTAGATATAAATTTGTTACTATGATGAAACAAAAAACGATAAAAATTTAAATACTATAATAAATTACATATATAATGTTTAATAAATGATTCAAACTTTATGGACGATTGATTATTGACCTTTCAAATTCTCATGTCCATTATTTTCCAATTTTACCTCTTAATAACATAGAAAATGTGTCCATTCATTAAATAGTGTATAGATATTTATGAAAATTCTATTCCCACAACTTATAAATGTGGCCTCCAACAACACCTTCAAGACAACTAAAATAAATTTTTTTATTTATTAAAATCTGACCATCCCCTATAAACTAATTTATTTAATTTTCATTGAGTCGGTGGTTAAAGGCCACATTTATAAGTGGTGGGAATGTAATTTTCATAAATTCTTATATACTATATAATTAGTGGACACATTTCACTAGAATTTCTATACTTTTAAAAATAATAATTTTGGAATATTTGATGAAATAATACTATGTTGTCATCTAAAAACCAAATAACACCACTAGGTGTCTATAGATCATGTGTATTGTATAGGATTTGGATATGATTCAAAGGATAACCACTTTTGGGACTCCATCCACTAGATATTTCAAGGAGAAGGTTCTGAGTTAGTGGGTGGAGTGTTACATCATGTCGCATAGGGAACTTATTGTAGATATTTTTGTGTCAATTTATACCTTAAAATTTCGAGCCATATAGGATTACAGACATTTAATTTCAATTTTTATCATTTAATTTTATATATATTATTATGCCACTTCAATTAATATTTTATTGTAAACTGCATATATTCTCTTCATGGGTGTTTGAAGTGTGGATGCGTCATGACCGAATTTTGGTAAATTATTATAATAATATATATTAATTTCTTCGAGATAAATAATTCTTACATAGTAAATATAATTTGTGATACTTATTGAAACCCTTTAGGGATTTGGAAGTATTATCTGGTCATACCATGATAAAGCTCTTGTTCCTAGTTCAGGATTTCCTAGTCTTGTTCATGAAAAATTTAATCATTATGCCCATCATTTTAGTAATTTTTATACATTGGATATTTAATCACAGTTACTCAAGCGTTAGGTCATGATTAGGTGGTTGATCACCACCTATAATGAAAAAATTGTGTTTCCATCATAAATGTAAAATTTAGACTTGATTTAATCATTTATATAGATATTTTTATGGGTTTTGATTAGAATTGAAGGTTTCTTAGATGTTTTCAGTTAATTAACAATTTTTTGATTATTGGATATGTGGGGTTAAAATAAGATAAAGAATGATTATGAAAATTTCATACTATGTCCATAAATTTTATTATTGCAGATGAACATGGTTTTGTTAGTATATTTGTTAAATATTTGATATTTTATTCATGATCTATCAATATATGCATCCAATCAAGTCCCAGTCCAAAAAACCAATGAAAATATAATTTTGGGTTTTTCTATTTCATGATTTTGATTGTGTCTTTGGTTCATAAAATATGGAATTTACTGAGACTGTATTTTTCGTAGTTGCTTTGTTATATTTGAAATTGGGTCGATAATATTTTTTAATGGTAATGCGGTGTTGAGAAGACATAAATGTAAAATATAATAACATTTAATATATTTTTATTAGTTAATAAAATAATTTTGAGGGTTGGGTTTGTAATTCGTAATGGTGATAAAAAATATATAATATCAATCAAATGTTTAGGTAATCGATGGAGTTTTTAATGAAAGTGTAATGATATTATAATATAATTTTTATGTGAAATTCAAAAACATAATAATTATCTCTGTTGATAATAATATTAACCGAGTTATATATTTTAGGAATTAGAAGAGGATATTATAAATGGGGTATTTATCCTTTTTTTAATAACAAAAATATTCAGTAAGTAATTTCCATAAATAATGATTTCCTTAGTTGATTTTTCTACACAAATCATTGAACACGAATTAATGTGTGACATTTAAAAACAAAATATTACCATTATAATACAAATGTTATATTAGTTGATATATAAATAATTAATCATATTATGAATTCTATGAAGGAATGAATTAGAATAAAGAAAATAAGTCTGCCTTATAATAATCATTTATCTTATCTTGGGAAAAAGTTATACATAATAGGTTTTTAAATAGACCATGACAATGATGTACTTGAATATTTATGGTGTGTGGGAAATAATATGGCAAATAAAATAAATCTTGTGGATATTTCCATTAGATGTATGTAAGTGGAATCACCACACCCAACAATCAACATGGAATAATTAATTCTTAAATATTATGAAAATATCTTGAAGGGATATTAAGAGAAATTTATTAAGTATATTTATCCATTTTTTAAATAATATGTTGAATTTTTAAAACCATTAACTAACATTTCGGGGAAATACATAATATTTTACAGTAAAAAATGGTTTACTTCATTAATTAAATAATATGTTTGTAATATTGGGTTTGTACATGAATTAAATTCCACATAAAATTTATTCATTTTTTATTAAACATATTTTCCCATTAAAATAAAATTCACTGATACCTTTATTCTGTATATATATTTTATGATTAAAAATAATCGTTCTAAAAATACTTGTTTGTACACAATTCATGCACTAATATTAAAATTAATGTATCATTATTTTAAAAACTTATTATGATATAATGGAAATAATATTAGGTATTAGTCAAAGAAGGAAAATCAAGATCCTCCGAGAAGCGGGTTTCTCTTCAGGTTCACTTCTTGGGTTTTCTCTAAGAGGACCGTCTCCTACACTCTTTCAGAATTGCTCGATGGCTCAGCATTGGATTCTCCTATAACCTATTTTGGAGGTAGTGTGTGTTGGGTCTCTAGCGTACCTCGATTGTGGATCTGGGGTAGCTTGGAAGCTTCAGTGTCTTTTTCATGGATCATTGACTTAAACATTCAATGAAGTGGATCTACTATGTCTTGGTGGCTTTAGCATGGCTCGATGGCCTCATCATGAATTCAGTGTGGACCAGGTGGTCTCTGTATTTCTCCATTGGGAAACAAACACAAATCAGTGATGGATTTGGCATAGACTTTAGGGGTGGCCTGTTGTCGGGTTCTAAGTGGTCCAGAAGCGTAAGGATCTCTTTTCTTCCATTGTCTCCACAATACCTGCAGGTTTTCTAGTTAATGTTCTATATTGGTGATGAAATTGGAAGTATTTTTGGTTTTTTGCGGCATCACATCAATGGTATCTCTCCCTACTAGCCTTTCCATGTTCTATGTGGACTTCCGTCTTCGGATACCTATGAGGGAGTGTTCATGGTTCAGATATGAGAAGATCCCTACATATAGTGGCAGTTCGGGTTCAGATGGGCCTAGATTTATTAATCAGAGATGCTCCTTTAGTGTGGTTTTGGATTATTTAGTAGTATTTCATAATGGCTCAGCTTCACGATCCATGGATTGTCTTTCCGACTGCTTCTACGATGATAATGGTAGTGGGAACGCAGCATGGCTTGTTGTTATCTTTGGTGGAGGCAAAAAATTTCATAAAGGATTCCTGGTGAATTGATCTATAAACGTTTTATTCTTAATGATGATGTATTTTTATTTTAATTAAATCGTCTTTATGTGGTGTTTTTTCGGTCCTCTGGTTCATGGTTTAAGGCCCTTTATAACCTATTCATCTACATGGGACTATTATAGATGTGGTTTAGGTCAAGATTTTTCACCTGATCATTGCTTTATATATTTATATGTTCGATAGGTCATGGAATTTCCATCAGATGATGGCCCATGAATTCTTGTACGCGATAACTATTTGTTCAATAATGGGTTGGTGGAAACTGATTTTCATGGTTTGGATTTCGAGTAGGGGACTTTCTCTGTAGTATTGAACGGTTTTTTTGGATTTGATTTTTTGTCAGTGTAGACATGATTTTTGGTCCTAGCCTCCAATTTCATATTGGGTTCCCTATTACCCAATAAAAGGGGATTAATATAATAAAAAATTAATTCCCAAAAAATATGAGGTTTTAGTGGGTATAAATTATTCAATAAATTCTATTTTGATTATGCTCATTAAATGTAAATTGTTTATAAATAAATTAGTTACTATGGAAAAACAAAAAATGATAAAACATTAAATACTAGAATAAATTGCCTAAATAATTTAAAAAAAATGAATAAAACTTTGTGGATGATGGATTATTGACCTTTCTAATTCTCATGTCCATTATTATCCAATTTTATCTCTTCCTGACAATGTGAAATGTGTCCATTCATTAAATAATGTATACCTATTTATGAAAATTCCATTCTTATATCTTATAAATGTGTCCTCCAACAATACCTTCAAGACAACTAAAATAATTTTTTTAAAATCTGAACATCCCCTATATAATAATTTATTTTATTTTCATTAAAGTGGTGGTTAGAGGCCACATTTATAAGTGGTGGGAAATGAAGTTTCATAAATTGTTCTATATTATATAATCCGTGGACACATTTCAGATGTCATAAAATATTAATATATTAATGATAAATTAAATTTAATATTAGAGAATGTAACGCGTAAAAAATGTTTTTAAAGAAATTGTTTTTTTTTTAAATTAAATTTTATTGTTGAATAAAAGTATCAATGAATTTTATATTAATAAAAAAAATTGTTTTAATATAAAATGAATAAATTTTATGTGAATGTTAATGCAATTCAAAACAAAATTTTACTGAAATATTATTTAATTTAAAAACTAATCCATTTTTTATTGGAAAACTTTATTTATGTCCCAAAAATGATAATCGGCGGTATGAAAGTTTAAACATATCATAAAAAATGCATCAATATACTTATTATATTTATCTTTAAACTCTTAAATGTTTTATAATATTACAGGTTGTAATTATAATGTCATAAAATTTAATATGTTTGTAAAATATATATTTTTCACTATACATCTAAAAAATTATTAGTTTAGAAATATCTAATTATATAACCTTTAATTATGATTGAATTGATCAAATTTAAAATGTTATTCACTTCATAAAATTAAAAATTAAAAATTGATAATATATATATTAAATATAAACTAAAACTAATATTATATAAAATTTACCTAATTTTTCTGTAAAAGTTAAAATACAACATATGTTACATTAGGTGAAAAATATCTTTATTACAATGATTATTCTTTATTTGAATCGTCCAAATTTCTAGTTACACATCCCCTAATGATATTTTTATTTGATATGAGAATAAATTTTACTTTTGTGAGAGTTGGGGCCAGTGATTATTCTAGCATATATCTAATATAAATCTCCAAAATATTTAATGTATAATACATATGATTTCACTAATACTATAATTGTTCCATTTTTTCCTGGTCTTGGACTATTGAAAAACCTAGTAAAGATAATTTTTCCCATGATCATTATAAGTTAGACTTATTTTTCTTAATTCCACTTATTAGTTCAATAGAATTATGAATTTGGTTAGTTTCTTATATACCAACACACTTTATGATCTAGTAACGACTAACCATGGGATAAGAAAGATGGAAACTACAATTATTATTAAATTAGATCAAAATGATAAAAATTACAGATATCTAGTCCCCAAAATAGATAATCACTAACTAAAATAAATGTTCATAATAATTAAAAATGATTTTGATTTAATTTTTTTAAATTTTAATATGGTTTCGAAATTGGATGTTTACATATTTATATATATTATGTAGGATATTAGTGTGAATTAGTCAACCTAGGAAAACAAGGTAACGATTCTTATCTAAAATTGCAATCCCTTAAGAGTTATATTTTTATTATATACCATGCTTTCCTTGGAATGGTGTATCTTATTCTGATTTTATATTTTGGGTTGTGATCTGAAAATTATCAATATTATTTAATTTTAATTTTAAATCACATCATTTAATAGAATTTGAATTCGATGTTTTTATGATCGTTTGGGGGTTCTTTGAAAAAAAATTATTTTTATCGAATATATTTCTTATTGAGAACCATGAAATTTATTATATAGTATATTATTTTTAGTAAACATATTTTTTAAATTAATTTAATTCATTGTTTCTATATAGTGTTGTTTTTTTTAAATTTACATCAAATCAAAATGTTCCAAAGTTGTAAGGGTTTTTATAGCTCGACTCTATGAACTAAGTTATAAAGCACATTCATGAATTTCATTAATCTAATATTGGTTTCATCACCATGAATATATTATTTCTTATTGTATATTTTTATCTTAATGGAAAAATGAAATTTTTCTTCAAATCACCCCTTAATTAATTTCAACATCATAAATGTATATCATTTCTTAGAATAAATAACATACATTATAAAAATTATTTACAATGTTTTATTTATTTTATTGTCATTAAAATGTTATAATTTAATTTTGGAAACAAAATAATGTTTTATCCATTCTGAAATTTATATTCAATTATCCTCTTATTGAAAGGATGTTTCATTTCTAATTTTATGATGTCTGTTTTCAAAAAGTTAATTCAAATATTTTTCCATCTTTTAAAAAAAATGTTTTATCTTTTTTTATAAATTTATTTTCATAAAAAATATCCTTTCATTTACTTATTCATTATATGATTTTTTATAAGTGTTATAAATAAAATTTACTTATCTTTTTTCAACCACTGTGACTTTTTAACCTTCTATTAATGTATATAATATATGAAAGTAAATTTTTTTAAAATATTTTATCATCTCCATTTTAAAAACCGTAATTATTTTCAAATATAGAATTTTAAAATTTCATCCCAAATATAGATTTTTTAAATTACATAATTTATAATTATCTAAAATGAACTAATTTTAAATGACTTTTAGATTGACTTTAACTCAATATTTTATATAAAAAATAAAAAAATTCTAAAATATGTCTTATGATTTTCATACCATTTTTTCTTTATCTATAAGGTATTTGTATTAGTTGAAATAAATTTTCATAAACCATCATCTAAATGATATTTTGAAATAATTTTTCAGATTAGTTTATTTTTGGGTATCAACCTTTTCTATTCATGAGTTTCATTTTTCGGAAATAATATATAAATTTTGTAAATCCCATATTTCATTCCATTGGTTCTTTATAACATGATTAATTATTATTTAAATGTTCCATAAAATATATGAATGATGAATTTTGGAGGGATATATTTCAATCGAACTAAATTTTTAAGTATTTATATACCTTGATTTAATAATGGGAATTGAGTATTTTTTGCCACTATACTATGAATCTTATAGTGATACATGACCCCATGTTATTAGGAATATATATTGATTTATAATCCACTATTTAATTATTTATAGTACTACATTAATGAAATAGTTTTCCAGTATTTTTAATTTCCATGAAATTACATATATTTATGCCAATGATTATACTCCACGGCTCATGCTTACTGTCGCATTTTTATTCACCATTATGTCATGACATATTATTTCTATTTTGATATAACAGGTCTTGTTATCATCGTATATAAAAAACGCTTATTATTCTATGCTATTTTTAATAAGATATATTCCCTTTAATTGTTTTCTCATATTCATATTATCATAATATTTATGAGATGTAGATGATTTTACCCTTAAAAAGAATTTGATCATAGGTATATCTTATGTTTCAACTTGCTTGTTTATAAATACAATTAAAAACAATTAAATTTATTGAAGGGAGTATAGTATGGATTTATAATAGATAATTTCCAAATTTTCGATAAAACATATTGTATATGTAACTAATAGTCAAGGGCACTAATCATTTAGTTCCATGTTCTGTGAAAGTTTTTTTAATACAATGATTATTAATGTCAAATCATATGTTTAGTGACATTATTTTTGATATCTATCATCTCTTTTTATCTATGGAAGGTTTAGTAATTTTTATGATTAGTGGAAACCATAGAGATATTTCAATAAGATTTTTATAATTACATTATGTCATCTTGATGTTTTTAATATATTTTGTATTGTAATAAAACACATTTTTTGATGCTACAAGGGGTTTCAGGATCTATAACCTTTATATATAGGGGTATTAACCATAAACGAATTTTATTTGGCAATTAAATCAATCATATACTGGTGTATGAAAAACTAGTACGACTATACACCAACTCTAAAAACTCCCATGGGATATAATTTTGTTAACCACATTATCTTTACTAACAGTTTTAATGGATTTATTGTGTTGATTATTTAGGATAAAAATCATTATAGAACCCAAAAAATAAAATCAGTGATTAAACATGGAGAGATTTAAGATGAACAGAAATATTGTTTTATGGTTTTAAAGGATAATATAATTTGATGTCAAATTTTCATGTCATTATTTTGGATTATTCTTTAATGATAAATTTTAATCATTCATGTTATAGAGTTATAGTTTTAGGAATGGATAAAGCTATAAAATACTAAGATAATAATGTATTCCGTTGATAATTTATATCTTGAACCAATGAAAAACCTTATGGGATTGCTGTCTTATAAAGATATCAAATTATTATGATTAACTATATATCATGAATTTTGATTAAAAATATAAAATTAATTGAAACCGAAAATAGACTACATAATATAAGGATGGAATATACTAGTAATTTAGTTGAAAATTATGATTAATGAAGGATTATTAAATTTCATTCATGTAAAAAAAATTTAGAAGATGATCCCATGAAAAAATATCAATGAAATTGGATGATATTTTATCTATTGTAAATGAGTGAATAGGGAAACAAAATTATATGGGAAAATGAAGAGTTCAGTGGGAATCATAATCAAGAAAATTAGTTCACCCTACAGTTCCACAAATAATTCAATGTCATAATAATGGTAAAATTGTGCAGTTTTGAAGAGAATTATCTAATCACAGGGGAAAAATAATGCTAGTAATATTCAAATTATTACTATTTGGGAAAAAGGGAAATAAAATACATAAAAAAATTTGGACTGTGTTGCAAAAAAATATATGGAGTGAGGAAAACTGATCATCCACTCAAGTAATAAAATTGTTTTAATTATATCTTATTTCAACAGATTCTTTATACTTACTTTTTCATAAAGAGAAAAATGATTACATTGATGATTAATTATTGATTTATAAATATGAAATAATATTTTTAGGATTATTTTATCATTATTATATAAATATTCTATAAAATTTCATTTAAGGAATTTATTCCTTTTTAATCATGTTTTCCTTTAGTAAAAATTTATGTGATATTATACATGGATTATCTATCTCAAAAAAGAGTCTATTTAACTAAAAATATATAAAAAAACTTCTTAAAATCATAAATCAAAACATGGTCACATAATATTACATGCTTTATAATATAATTGATATTAATAATTACTCCCATTATATTCTGGTATTTATTGGAAATGGATAGTGGAAAAATAATGTAAGTTATAATCAACCTATAGGGGAAAATATATGCTCATTAGTCAAAATTAATATAGTAAAGATGAAACCCCACTAAAACAATATCAGTCAGGTATTCCTTTTAGATACCCTAATCTATTTCATTAGAGAGAATAAACTTAAATTTCATGAAAATAATTTATTTAAAGCTGAGGGGAGTACAACAACCTAAAATTTTTCTATTTAATTCCCATAAATAAATATTATATATATGGTTTGTTCTAAATTAAACATCAATCGTAAAATAAATATTGATATGTTAAAAATTAATTTTACCACTAAAATATGGCCCTAAAATTACAGATTATCTATTAAAGTAACCACATAATGAAATCTTTGACGTAAAGAAATATCCTTGAGTGGCAGATGTGTCCCTTATTAAACTAATTTATCCATGATTCGAAATTTCATATATGTGATACTTTTTTTTCTAGAATAATTAAAATACTAAATTGAAGAATTATAATATGAGTGAAATCATATATGCAACCAATTCATGCTTGTGGAAATTTCATGAGATATATACCAGCTGAATTGATTCCCCCAAACACCACTAGAGTATACCAGATGCATAGATGTTAAGTGGAGATATATAAGGTAAATGTTATTATTAATTTTTATGATACAACTATTTAATTTTAAATGTTATACATTATTATCACATTCATTTTGAATATTTCCATTTATGTTTTAAATAAAATGAAAAATAATGTTTTAATAAAAATAGATTTCATTATATTACATATTTAAAAGATAAGTTTTACAATTTTATAATTTCAAATTTAATGAATAGAAGTGATTTAGAAATTAATGGAAAAAAATATTTTAAGGGTGAATTTTGGATATTTTTCTAAAAAAATTATTAATTTTTTGAATTTGGAAATATATATTTTTTACCAAAAAGTAAAATTTTTATGACTGTATATTTAAATAACAAATCTCTATAAAACCTTATAATTGTCAAATTATTTATTTCATAATTATATCATTGAAATTTAATAATAATTCTATGACTTTTTAAAACCTATGATTAACATTTTAGGAACCTATATAATATTTTCCAAAAATGTTTTTTCTCTTTTTATTTAGTTAAATAATATATTGATAAAATGATTTTTTATTTCATTAAAATCCTCATAAAATTAATTTTTTAATGAGAAACATTATAATGAAAATAAAATAAATTGATCATTTTATTCTACAAGTTTAATTTTATGCTTTCATATTTTATTTTTATAAAACCGGTTTTTACAAGATACTCTCGCTAATACTAAAATTATTTTTTATTGCACAAATAATTCTTTTATAACTAGATAGACTAAATATTTTGAATATTTAGGTATAAATTATGAAATAATTTCCATTTTATTTTTAGGAATTAAAATTATATTACATTGGACAAAATTTATTTAACATGGTATACCCAAAATAGTAATAGTGAAAATTAATTGAATAAAGGGAATAAAACTTTATTAAACCGTATTAAAAATGGTTAGCTGAAGGATGGTCAAAATTATCTCTATTTATCTTAATTATTTTTTATTTTTAAATATTATTAAAGGTGAAACATGTGTTTTATTGATATTTAGTTGGAATATTTAAAAAATATCATTCCCACAACTCATAGAAGTGTACTCTCACCACCCCTTCATAACCATTTAATGAAATAGGTTTAATATTGAACCAATTTCACTTGTCCTCATAGAATCATATTCCTTTTCCTTGATCCTCTATTCATAAGAAAATATTATAATAACTCTAATTTAAACATATCTTTTATGGGAACACTCAAGTCCCCAATAAGAGTACTAATTTTTCATAACATATTTTTTATATAAAATATTTTAAATTAAAATTCCTATAAAATTAAATAATTTAGAATATATATCAATTAAAAAAATTTAATCTCATTGAGATATTTTTTAACAGTCATCCTTGAGACTTTAAAAACTAAAATTATGATTGATAGCATATACAACACATGACAACGAGCCTAAACCTATAATAAGAAACTATTTAAATATGATTTTTCTAACTATAACATCCTAGTGATTATAAATATTTTTTTTAGTTTTATATATTAATATTTTATTAAATGATTTAATTTATAAATAATGATGAGTTTAAAAAAATAATTATTTCATTTAATATCTTAAAAAATACTTAATTCAAGATCAGTAATTATAATATTAATAAAACACATAAATGAAAAATAATTAAAAAAATTAAATTTTGAAATCCTAATAAATACAAATTTATAATAATAAATTATTATTTTTGTGTAACTGAAAATATGATGATATTTTAAAAGTAAAATAATTTTGAAATAATATTTTCAATTATTATAATTATAATTTAACACTTAATAATTGACATATTCCTTATAAATACTTATATCGATTTTACTAAGTAATTTTTTAATTAATACTTTATACTTATATATATATAAATAATTTTAGAACATTTGTAATAATATAAAACATATGAATGATAATAATAATTAAAGATATCTTAATTTATAAAAATATATATAAGATTATTATTTTCAACTATAAAATTTATGTAATATATTTTATTATGAAATATTAAAGTTATAAATATAATCCTATTATTTTTATACAAATCATCGTAATTGATAAAAAAATCTATATCAAATTTATTAATCTATATAACCAAAATATAGATATTTAAAAAATCAAGTAATAAAAAAACCAAGAATCAAAATAAGAAAATAAATATTAATAAAAAATATAGGATTTTAGAAATAGTGATATGGAGGTGCTCTATTGTTTGAAAAAAGCGATCCAAGATTTTTTCATCAATATCTAAAGATGAGGGCCGAGCAGAGAGGATGAGTGAGGGGTTAATATTCAAGTAGGCCATGTATAGTGATAATGAAGAAATTCGAACTCAATTGAAGCTAAGGACATTGATTCATTATGGACGACTGTGGAAGCTGTAGAATCAAGATTCTTGATTCACTGGACGAAACTGTTCTTGACCGAAGAGGATATTAGACAATAATATTACATCAACCCCAAGAGATGAGATAAAACGTACATATATGGTTCAAGAGTAAGATCAGTTTCCAATGATTTCAAATCTATCAAATTAAGTGGGTTTTTTAATTTTTAGTGATCGTTTTTTCATGAAATAATGTTATCTATTATTTGGTTTCTTTTTTTCTTCCTTTGGTCATCCATTTTTTATTGTTTCATTTTTGTTTGTCATCTTTTTTGATCATTCTCCTACAATTCACTATTGAATATTGTTTTGGTTTTTTATTTCTATCGATATCTGTATAGTTTAATTCATGCAATTATTTTAACATTGTTTATTAAATTATTTCAGTTCAATTTATTTTTTTCAATCAAAAAATCATAGATAAACCATCCCATAAGAAAGGGGGTAATCCCAAGATAGCATTTAAGGTTTGAACTGGACCCCTTTTTCAGTTTTTGATAGATTTAGTAATGTTTTATATAAAATCACAAGATCAATCTTAAAGTAATAATTTAGCATAATTATTTTTAAAGAGTTATATTATTTTCATATAGTAAATAATTTTAATATTATAATCACAAGGTATTTTTAAAATTATTTTTCAACTTATTATCTAAATTGTTTTCCACGTTGTTTGTCAAATGTTATCTTTAAAGGATATTTCATTAAAGGTTGTCCATTAATTTTAAAAAACCTTACATGGAAATTTTTTTTACTGATCCCTTTTTTTAAAATGTCATTCACTCGTGTTTTAGAAATTCTAAGATGGACTAAATCACATCTGGACTTATAAAACACAAAGATAAATATTTATTTTACTTTGATTTTTTTTTTCAACTATGATAAATTTTATAAGTTTCCTAATTCCGGAGAAGTGAGACTGAACAATTTCATAAAATGTATTAAGTGATGTGTATTTATTCCGTTAGTTTGGTAAAAAAAACTACACATTATATTTAAACAGTAAATCTAGAAGCAAAGATTCAGGGGCGTTGCATTTGGTAGTAGGGAAATGGTATAGAAAACATTGGAGATTATGATTTGGATTTGGAGGAAAGTAAAAAATTCAAAATAAATTTATCATAATAACTTATAGATAATTATGTCATCTTATAAGTTTTAGTTTTTATAAATTTTGATGATGGAAATTGAGAATTTTCTAATGTTTGGTGGAGGGATTTCAATGTTGAAATTCATTTAAGTGGGAGAAAGTAACATCCCAAAAATTATAAAGCATGGTTTCTTTTATATATAAATATTTTATTAATTGGTTTATTTTATAAAATAAGATTAGTTTTAAATATGAATTTTATCTATTATTAACCTAAATTAAACATTAATTTAATATTAGTAATAAAAATATTAATAAAACTGATGAATAAAAATAATAAAAATAATATAATTTAATATCATAAAACTGACTTGTTTTACTATATAAATGGTTACTTATTTTATAATATAAATTATGATAGTATTTAAAAATTAAAATAATTGTGAAATAATTTTTTTATTTTTCAGAATTATAATTTAACAATTAAAAATATATTTATAACTTATAAATACATTAATTTATATTATTATGTAAACCTGAAGATAAAAATTATATATATATATATATGACATTTAAAAACATTGATAATGTTGTAAAACATATTAATGATAAAAATAGTTAAAGATATCATAATGGAAAAATTATATATGAGTACTATTTTGAATTAAAAAATTTAGGTAATATATTTGATTATGAAATATTAAAATTATAAATAAAATGTAAAAATTATATGAATTATCATAATTGTTTTAAAATAAAATTTTTTATAAAATGTATGAATTCATTTCACCCAAATATTGATATTTAAAAAAATGAATTAACAAAAAAATAGAAAACTGAGAACCAAAAATAAGAAAACTAGTGAAAAAATTAAATGAATCAAGAAACATAAATAGTGGGTGTGTCATTCGGTATGAGAAAAGAGATATAGGTTTTATTCTATGGGATTTCAAGTTTAGAGTTGAGCAGAGAGGTCGCGTGAGGGGTCTAGTTTCAACGAGGCTGAGCATAATGTTGTGGATGAAGTTCAAGCTCAATAAAAGATTAGGGATTCAATTCATTCAGGCTATGAATTAATGATATATAGTTGTTTATGTGGTTTCACTCTGGGAAATAAATCTTAGACAAAGAGAAAATAAAATGTGGATAAGGGATCAAACCCTGAGGACGAGCATGAGCATTTATATGTGGTTTAAGAGTAAAATTATCTTCCAAAGATTACAGATCTATCAAATAAGGTCTGTATTTTAATATTTATTATCTAAATCTTCCAGAATTTGATTTATCTATCTGTCTATTAGGTCAAGTATTCTTCCTTTGGTCATCTGTTGTCCCCTTATTCAATATTTGTTTTCATATTCCTCAATATGTCTCTCTTATTTGTTGATTTCTCTTTGTTTTGGTTTTTTTCACCAGATATAAATTTTTTTAGTTATTGAACATAATTCAATCATGATTTCTTTAATGATTTAATATGAATTTATATCTCACTAGAAAATCCTCACAATGAATTTTTATCCTACTCTTATAGCCTAATTTGATTCCCATCAAATTTCGTCTATAGTTGAAGTGAAAGATCTCCAATATTGTTTTCTATTTTCTGATCATTGACTACAAATATTTGATTATTTGTTATTTTTTTAAATGTCAAACTGACAGTCTACATAAATTAAATTAATGGTATCAATTTTAGATTATTCATTAAATTCATGGTAGGACATGATCTTTTATCATTGAGTATAAGATTGTGCATTCCAAAAGATATATATATATATATATATATATATATATATCTTTAATTGGTTGTATTAATAATCATTTGAAACATTTGAATAAAATATAAACAAATCCATTATAGGTAAATATTCCACAATAAGTGTGTTCAAAATTTATAATTCTAAAAAATATTGTATGTGTATATATTGGTGGAGGGGCATACAGTGGGAAGTGTTTTACTAAAGATCAATAGTACATGATTTATTTTTCAGTATTATACCAATAATGTGAAACCACCTCAATCATCATAAAAAATTTTGATCATCGAGTCCTTTTTGGAATAAATCATAAAGTTAAGGGGAAATATTATTACTTTTGAAAATTTAAATTAGTCTAAATTTCATTATTGTGATTGAAATTTAAAAAAATCATATTATGTTGTTATGGTTTTATTGTAATGGAATATTTATTTAGATTTATTTGTTTATTCAAATATATAATTTCATAAAAATGTTTTATAATTATTTATTTTTAAATTATGAAATTTATTTCCAGTTTTCCATAAGGAAATTTATTCAATCATTTTTTTCTAATATATCTTAAGCTCTAGAGATTTAAAAAGGGAATTCATATTTATTTATATATGATTAATTTCAAATAGAATGGATTTTATATTTTTAAAATTTTTAATTATAATAATTTTATGATATTATTATTTCCAAATTTATTTGATTATTATTTTTTAATTTAATATAATTATAAAATTAATTTGAAAAGATAATATATAATTTTTTTTAAAACATTTCTATTCTTGGTCTATATTTGAAAATAATGATGATTTTCTTATTATTTTTTTATCATTATAGAGTAATTTTTATTGAATCCCATTTGATTATATTAGTTTTTCTTATAATTTAAAACAGATTATTACTTTATGTGTACTTTTAAAATAGTAAAATAATTGATTTTATGTAAAACCATGAATTTTTATCATATTATGAGTTAAGGCCATTATCTATAACATTGGACATTTCATGCATACCATAGTTTAATTTTAATTTTCTTTATGTATGTATATTATGCCCATAAGCATTGAATACAATATTCTTTTTTAGAAAAAAACATTAAAAATTAATCTTACGAGTTTAAGGAATTAAATTTAAATATACGAGTGATAATTTTTCATTAATTAAAAATCCATGTATTTATGAAAGACCTAAAATTAATGACATTCAATTTCTCCAATCATACAAGAGATTTTTTATAAATATATATAAATTTAAATAATTTTATAAATATTTTAATGTAAGTAAATTTTCGTTCATGTTTAAATGTAAAAAACTCCATTTAATGTCTATATATATTAATGGAAAGCAGAAAATGTTTTTTAATTAAATTCGGAACTCCACCATTGTAATCATGAATGGGAATATGGCAGTGAACTCTTCACTTAGGAAAGAGGGTATTCCTAATAAAACCTACAATGTTCCAAGTGGCCTCTATATTTTGTTTTCAAAAGATTGTGTATGGTCTTATAAATAATCAATGTATTACTTATAAATCAATTTCTGAGCATAAGAATTTTCATTGTTTTGTAGTGTTTTCAATGCATTAATAACTCACATAATATTTTCAAAATATATTTCTAAAATTAATTTCAAAATTATTATCTCATGAGTGTTCCAAATTATTTCTCAAAACTTATTATCAAATTATATTCCATAAACGGGTTTTTACTAATTTTAAAAACCCTTGATTGATCATTTTATACTCCACCATTATTTTAAAATGTTTTCCTAGGTGTTTTAGAAATTTTATGATTGTTGAGTTCCCTTTTGGAGTTAGCAAAAATAATAGAAAATATTTACATTATATAGATTTTTTTGATCAAATGTAATAAATTATAATGTTTGTGTAATTCTACAAAACATTGATTGGAAAAGATCCTATAATGTATTAATTGATGTGTATTTTTTCTGTATCTTCAATAAAAGAGAAATTTAAATATAAATTTAATACACATAATATGGAAGTGTGATTTTATGGAATTTCACTCACCTAGACATAGAATTAGAGAGTATCAATAGGATTAAAACCATTATGAAATTTATAATGATAGGGAACAATCAAAACATATTTTTTCGATAACATCTCAGTAAATAATCTATCAAATTTTATAATAATGTAATTTTATGAGTCTACACAAATATTCTTCATAAATGGTTTTATTTCCCAATTTATTTTTGGAATTATAATCAATTTATACCGTTTTTATACATTTTATTTTATTAAAATCATATTATTTTTTCAAATTATAATATAAAAATCCTTTAATTGGTGAAATTTTAAGAGTTTTTTTAAATGTTTGATTTTTTTGTGGTCATTATGAAATATTGGATTTTCAAATACTATTAAATATATTTATTAGATTTAAAAAATTTAAAGTAAAAGTTTTCATTGAATTTGTTTTAAAAATAAAATAAGAATTATATAATTAAATTAATAATAATTAATCACATTTGAAGAAAATTTATTCATTTTTATATAAGTTTATTTTTCAACCCCAAACCATAATTTTCAAAAACTATTCTTAAATTTATATTTTTACTCCTTTTTAATTAAATAAAATAATCATTACAGATAAATGATTTAAATTATATTTTTATATGATATATCTAAATATATGAATTTCAAAATATATCACTACGATCACTAGAAATGTAGTTAATATAATATCATCTGATAATAAAATAAGGTCTTTTATAGAGGGGTTCTCTCTAAATATTTGATCTTAGGACACCATGATAGGGATTTTAGTAGACCCTATAGGTGGAATTGGTATCTAAATTTGGTAGTGATATTGAATGATGCTGGTTGGTGTGCATAATTTGGTCTTCTAGTTAAAGTCACATGTGGCAGTGTCTCCTGGGTTGCACTTGTTTGTCTTCTTCCAGGATAGATTTTTGATATGTATTATTTATATGAAGAATAGATTTATTCTAACCATATTTGGAATATAGCGTGGTGAGGGTGGACATCAACCACAACCAGGTTGTTTTTGTTGGGGATAATATCATTGGGGTTCATGGTGGTGTGGAGTTGCGGAGATCTAGATTTATCAGAGTGGAAATACTAAACTGGTGGTGTGTATCTATGATCATCAGTGGGAGGATTACGTCCAGTCTCAGTGGTGGTTCAGTTGTAGCAAGTGAGTATCATTGTGGAGGGTGGCCCTTAGCAGTGACTCAAGTGGTGGTCTAAGTGTCAGACGGTGCATCAGATCTCTAATATGCGTGCAACTAGCAGGATTGATCATTGGTTTGGATGAGATGAAACTCCGATGGATGGGCAGTATCTTTTGACAAGATGGGATATAGACAATGACGGGTGTTTGTGATGCTATAGTGGTTCGGTCAGCGATGATTCTAGTGGTTCGATAATGACTCTTTGTTCGATTGTGGACCCGAGATGTTTTAATTGAAGAGGGAATGGTAGGGAATGGCTATTGGCGATGAACTGGGTGCATGTGGAAGGAGGGGTGGTGACCTTAGGATGTTAGGTAGTAAACTAAATATGGGGGATGATGACTTAAATTACATGGTTATTCCTATCTATAAATTTGGATGTCTTATGGATTTCATGTAATGGTTTTTGAATCAATGAGCTCATGATGCTCTATTGATCCATAAATATATATATCAAATCAGTCTAGGATTTTAGCCTTTTTATGGCTTCTCCCTAACCTCTAATTAAAAGTAAATTTTATTTCTTTTTTCTTTTTAATAATGGGGACTTTACCAAACCTGTTTCGTAATATAATACAATCTTATCCTTGAAAAATGTATATCCAGGAACCATATTTTTTCACATGTCTATGGGTTTTATTTTAAATTAAATTCTATCACATATAGGAAATGAATCTGGAAAAATGAATTCCATTTTTATAATTAGAATAATTAAAATTATAAAATATTTTTTAATTAATGATTTTATAATGAATTCTCAAAATAGTAAATATATTTTACTAGAGTTAATGTTAAAATGTGTTTACTATGGGATTAAACTTATTTTATAGTTGTTAAAATGACCTAAAATTTTATGAACTAATATTTTAATTTTATATTTATATCATATCCCATATAATTTATTATAATATATAATTTTGAAACCATTTATCATTTGATAATCCAGGGTACGAATTATTCTTTCCAAAACATCCATTTGTGTCCTCATCCTCAATTTGAAAAGGGAACTCCATCCCCACACATATTCAATCCAATAAATCCATTTTTATCAAAGAAACCCTAAAGAAATATCTCACCAACATAGTTATACACATTACATATTTTTTATTCTTCCCAAAATACATACCCTATTCCACCCAATAAGAGTTCTAAATGAAATTCGTCTATGTGAAGGTAATTTCCATCATCATACTCTTTCAATTAAGTTCTTATTTTTTCACCATTAATTATGTCTTCCCAAATCCAATATAATAAAAACAATATATAATATATACACATATTTTCTTATGTTTGTTTTATCATATCTATCTATCTTCACCTCCATCAAATGGGAAAAAATTTCCACAATCGTTTGTACGACCGACTACCACCTCACGAACTAATGAATTCTTTTCATCACTCATACCCATGGTCATTCAAGATGATGGAAATAATGTATATATAATTATATTAATTTTTTGAAACTAATATAATATCAATTTAATCATCTTTTCTCCTATTAAGGGTATTTTATTGTTTCTTATGTGTGTATACACCCTAAAGTATACAAGAAGCATTGTGAGTCATTTTTCAAGTCGTATGTTATATTATTGTTAAAAAAGAAATAAAATTAGTAACTATGATATTTATATCTTTTTTTGATTATATAAATGATTGATCTATATTATAAACACATGAACTCTAGCTTTTAAGACAAAACATGCATGAGAAAACATGGAAATTATCATTTGAAAAAAAAAATAATTAATTAATTGTAAGACGTTATAAGTGGATCATATTGGATATTATAAACCATGATATTATTATATATTAAATAAATAAAATTATTAAAATAATTTTATGGTATTTTGGAGATGATAAACCCAAATGAATCATGTGGTAAGATATTCTATCTCTATTTCATTTTATTGATGTAAAGTTTAATGTTATAAAAATAATTCTATTATATGGATTATATAATACCACTTATAAATGTAATATCATGAATCTGTGATAATTGTTTTAATTTATTTTTTAATTTTATATATTTCATCCAAGGTTATTTAACTTGAAAATTTCGACGTGGTAAAGACTTTCAAAAATCAATTTCTTTTCCTTAGGTTATTACTTTTTCTTTGACTTTTATATTCTAAATTATATGTGTAAAAACATTATATTATATTATATTATATTTCAACATGTTTTATATGTATATAAATTTGACACACATAAGTCATTCATTGATTAAATATCTATGAAAACATATGATCATTGTAAGGGTGGCTTGCCTCAAGCTGTCTTCTTTGGGACATATGTCATTTTATACATTGATCATACGTTATGACTTATATATACATAAATTATGTTGTGTTATATCATTAATCTCTATATATTCATTGCATTTAATGTTTCATTTGATTTATATCTATCATTGGGATTACAATTCAAATGTTACCAAATTGGTAAGATATTTCTGATCCAATCTCATATTAATCAAGATTGTTTATACTCAAATTTAAATTAAGGAAAATTATTTTACCATTTTCTAATAAAAAAAATTTAGTTATTTTTACTATATTTGTTAATGATGTTATTAAGTCATAATATCATTTTCCTCTCTTTGGATCTTAAAAATAATAATAATTTTTTAAAAATACTATGATTTCATTTCTCCCTTTGATTAAAAATCATTTTTCATCACATTCAATTTTTTTCTAAAAAAATTCAAAAATCATTGACTGAGAGTTTTTAATATTCATTTTAACCCATCATTAGCTTAATAAAAAATATTTCAAAATTAATATTCATGTTGTTTTCCAAAAAATGTAGTTTTTAATTTGATTATTAAAATGTAAATGGAATCATGATTTTAATGTAATCAACATGATTTTATATTTATCTCCTTCATGGCCACTCATTTCTATGAAGACTCATTTACAATATAAGATAGTTATTTTCAAAGAAAATGTGTTTCCAATTATTTTGGAATTTCATAGTTTTTAAATTTGATTTTGAAAGTGAATAGTTTATTTTTCTCATGAATGTTTTAAAAGATATTTTTTAGCTATTTATATTCCTAAAAGAAAAAAACATTTTAATTTATATTTTGCTATATAAAAACAATACAATTCTAATTATATAGTTGGTTTATAATCATTTTTTCTAGGGAAATTATTTACAGTATCATTATTGGAAAATTGTTTTTGAAATAATTAACTTTAATTAAATATTCACCTTATTATGATCATTTGAAATTAAATTTACCCAAAATATTAATATTATTTATCATTGATATGATTTTTTATTAACCCATATAGCTTTTAAATATATGTTATTTTACTTTAAATGTAATATAATTTAATGTAGTAATATCTATATATAGAATTTTTATTAAATAAAGACACTTATTTATAAGGATATTTTCTCGTGAACTATGTCAATCATTTGATATGTAAGGAATTTTTTGAAAATGATGAGTTGGGTGGGGCCTATAATTATATATCCCATTTCAGGAATCTATAGTCTCGTTAGGTGAGTCACTAAGCTAGTATTATATTTGTATTTCCTAATGATTGAAATCAAATTGTGAAAGGTTAGATGGTAAAGATAGCATGATGTCTAAAATCATCAAATCCAATATTGAACATTTCCTTTATTAAGATTTCATTAATAATTACACATGTGATAATTCCATTTACATTATCTATGGATAGATATTGTTTTAAAGTTATTGATTTTTTGGAATGTGAGTTTAGTTATTTACATTTTCATATTTATTATGATCATTCTAATCATGATAGTAATGTTATTGATTAAATAAAATTTATTTTCAAATATTATCCTTTCCATAATTATTATTAATTATTGAGTATTATTTATATATAAATTATAACTTTTGATTTTTGTATTCCCTAATAAATAACTGAGCTCAACATTTTTTCTCTTTACAAGGATATGTAGAAGGAATCATTAAATGAGTTAAAGGATGATGAATTTGTTAACTTTTATTATTTCTTATTGTTTTCAAATGTAATTTGAGATTAAAGTATGTTTATATTTTTCCAAGACTACTATAAACATTAGTTTTTTGTGATGTGGTTTCTTCTATCTTTTTCCAATGTAAAAAATTTAACCACTAGCTTTGGGATACTGGGGTTTTTGTCCATATAGTTGGTATATTGGAAATTTTAGTAGAATATATTTGAACTAGATCAAGGAAAAAATAGATTATGTAATATACCCCAATCATAAATTTTAAAATACTTAAATAAGAACATGTAATGTTCTATTAAGGAAAAGATTATGTGGTTTTCATTACAATACAATTTTATATGAATACTTCCATTGAGTGTGTTTTTGGAACAGTTTTACCAATTGATAATATATCAAATGATTGTGCATTGGGATTTTACATGATCATCACTTGGTGAAAAACCATGGTCTTTGATACAAAACTAGTTTGAAACTCTTGGGGGATTTGATTAAGTTAATTAAAAATTTATTTACATTTTTTTAATGATTTGAATTTTTTATTAAAATGAAAGACATTGGTCATACCGTTGGTGTCATAGATTGAAAATATGTGGGCATAATTTAGATATCCAATAAATTATTTTATTCTTTCCCACTATAAATATTACTACTAACACTATCCTTTTTGGTATTTGTAAATTTCTGGAACCTGAATGAATAATGTTAACATATAATATGATAGAAAATGTAATATTTATCAGTAGAAATGACTAGGGTGAAGGATATCAAGATTATGATCGATTAGTTATCATCATATATTATTAGTAATATATTCTTAACCAACTAATAGACTAACCAAAGAAGATAAAGATGGTGTCCATTGAGAATTCTAGTGGTGGGGACCACATAGGAAAACAGATTCATTTCACTTATTATAATAATGTAGAGAGAGAAACCCAATATAAGGTCTCAAATGAAACATGAAATGTATTATCTGTATAACGTAATGTAATAATGTGTTGAATTTGGTGGGAAAAGTTTAGAGTTCAATAGGGATAAATAAATACCATACCAGGAATCCATTTATAGTTCATTTTCTATAATAGGCGGATCCCATGAATAGTATAATTCAATGCCTTATTTTAATTGTTAACACTTATAATAAGGAAATAATAATTGTGAAGCAAAGGGGTTGAAGTATTTAGGTATTTTCATTCAATAATTAAACAAGAGAATTGTTTTTATAAATTTTATTGTTTTATTAAAATCATTAAACATCTCATGATTTTATTAATTTTTAGTTTCATTTACGTAATGATCTATTATTAACTCTAAAATTATGGAAAATATCATGAATTTATGAGTTTAATATTTTTTATTATTTCATTTTATCAAAAAAACAATTTTTAGTTTTGTGCAAAATGAGTTTATAAAGATTAAGAATATTTTCAAAGATATTAATGGAATAACAACCCATTAGTTATGTGTATAAAAAACATATTTAGGGAGAAAAATTGTTAAATTTTTTGGAAATGACAATAAATTTATTGGTAACATTTAAGGATCATATTATCTTTTATGTTTTACTGATTATGGGTCAATGATATTAGAGAAATTTATAATATTTATATTAATATTCTTTTGGAAAAAGACAACCCGTATGTCAAGTGAAAACCTATCACATCCAACTAGGCCATGAGTATGGATCCGACAACCGAATAGTGATATGAGTGCAACACCTACCATTGCACTATGAGATGTACTGGTAAATATGATATTTTATTAAAAAATTGCTGTATGAATATTATGTTCATAATTTTAGGTTAATTATGAGGTTTATAGATTAATTTAATATACTAAATCATGATATACATTTCGGTATTATTGAATATTTATAAACTGTTGGAGTGGCTTGTCTCATTTTTATGGATCATATGATATATTACCTCAAAATTTTAGTTCATTAAGCATGAAAAATCATTTTTAGATATTCATTTCATGGAGTAAGAGATAAAGTGTAAATATGGCAATTATAACTATTCAAGTGAATTTCTAGCTATAAATATGATTAATTTAATTATAAAATTCAAATATATATATAGTGAGAGTTCCTAAAAAATATAAATTTATTTATTTATCATTAGTATGTAATCCATAAAGTTTTTAGTAATGTGATTTTTTCCTTCTTAAAACATATTCTAAAAAATGGTTTTATTTTTAATTTTTTTAGGAATTATAATAAATTTATTCAAATTATAGAAAATGAATTTTATAAAAAAATAATTATTTTTTAAAATCATTTTATCAAAATTTTATTTGGGTCAAATTTTTTATTTTTTTATAAATTTTTATTTTTAGAAAAATGTCAAATATATATATATTCAAACACTATTATGAATTTTCAATATATTAATTAATTTTAAAGACCCATTTTTCATGGAATTTTATATCCATGTAAAAAATCATTATTTTTTTTTATTATAAATAATTAATTACCTTCGAATCATCTTCATACCCATTTTTTATATAAGTTTGTTTTTAGGGTTAAAACATCATTTGTGTGGGAACTATTATTAAATGCATAATTGTCATCCACATTAATTAAAACAATATTATTTAACAATGAATGATTTCATTTAAATTTATAGATTACATATCTTGATATATTAATTTTAATCTATATCATGGTGATAACTAGTAATATATTTAATATAAGACCATCCCATGCTTGAAAAAATGGATTTCTTGAAAACATGTGTTTGCAACACTTTTGTGGGTTTATTTTAAATTAAATTCTTCTTCTTCTCTGAGTTTAATTTAGAGAAATATATTTCATATTTAAAATAAAAATAAATAACATTATATAATAAGGTCAAATTATTTTTTTCATAATGAAAAGTGAAAATAGAAAAAATATATGACCAAAATAATAGTGAAATTGGGTTTACTAGGGGTTAAAATAAGATGATATATGAATATATTAGCTAAAATATAGTATAAATAGTATTTTCTATATATATGTAGTCTGTAGACCATCTAGGGTTTTAGAATGAATCATTTCAATGCCCAGTTTCATGGGAATAACGTAGGAAGGATTTATTCATTTTAAAAATTACATGTGTTTCCTCCTCAATTATTATTGGGTAACCCCCATTACTAATTCACTCCTATAAATCCATTTTTATCAACCACACTTTACTATAATCTCTCCCTAATATCCATATCTACATTCTAAGAGTTATTTAATTCCCATAATACCAACCCAAGGCTCATTAATAAGTGATCCAAAAGCAGTTCTTCTAAGGGAAGGTTAATTTCTCCACAAAATAGAAAATTTTTAATTCTACATTTTCAAAATTAAAATATTTATCAAAAATTTCAATAAAAACCCCATTATATATCATATTATAAAAATTTATCATCTTTATGGAATAATATATATCCATCTTCTCCAAAAAAAATGTGAAATAAATCCATCACTCACTCACATAGGCAATAATATTGAGGGAAATAGTGAATATATATAGTACATATGAAATAATATTAATTATATAAAATTAATATTACTATAAATTTGATACCCATTTACCCATTTATGGAATGATATCTTCTCTCGTACCTATATACAACCTACATTTTCCATAAAGTGATGCAACTCATTTTTGATGTTCAACCTTGAATTATAATTTTAAAAAGTCATCAAATAAGTAAATATGATATTTATTTAATTATTTATATTTTTTGGATTATAGAACAATTTTTTATTCACATGAATTGAAATATTCATGGCAATTAAAACAGAAATCAATAATAATATAATGTTGTTAATAAACGAGTTGTAAGATGTTATAAGAGGATAGCATATAATATAATGAATAAGTATATGTTTATGTTTTAAATTATTATTAAATATTAAAACCATTATAAATGAGTTTAAATCATTTCCATCTAAAAGGATGTGTTGGGTAAAGGATTCAATCTATGTTTTCAATCATTGGTACAATTTTAATGTTATGGAATAATTTTATTATATGGTGTATGTACTAAATATTTTATTATTCGTATAATTAATCCCTAATATTTACTGGTATTTATGATTTAATTTGATTTATTTTATTCAATTGTATTTGACTTTAATATTAAAATGTTGTAAAGAATTTAATAAATCTATTTTGTTTAATTAGATTATATTACTTATTAATAGTATATTAAATTATAATATTAGGCGTGTAATGAATTATTATTATATTATTTTATATTTCTACACATTTTATGTGAATTTACATTTGATACACACAATAGATTCGTTAATTATTTCTGAATTCTATGTTATGACCATTGTAACTATAAAACATATCAAATTATCTTCTTCCGTACATATATAATATTATACATGTATCTTCCTTTGAGATGATCGATAATTTCCATGGAAATGTTTTTCATAAATTCATGGATATTTTACGAGTCCGTGAAAATTGAAGGTGCATATTTCTAAGGCCCGGTGTGCCCGGAATAAATTTATAAAGTATTGTTTGGGTACGTTGCATAAACGTATGAGTGGGTTTCTATAAATTTTGAACTGCTACTCGGAATCGAAATTCGAGGGCGTCGTTGAATTCGCAGCACCAGTATTTTCCTAAGAAGCCTTTCTTCTTGATGGTAGTTGGTCAAGAATAAAAGTTAGTTTTTTGGTTTTTGTGGAAAGTAACAAAATACAGTGATCTTCAATTTATTTTAATTTTACCCTCCATATGGATGTTTGGAGGTGGGTCCCATTGGATATATAACCTCTTTGAAGAGTTTGGAAGTTGGAGGTGGGACCACCACACCATAACATCCCATGAGAGGTTATGGTGGTACGGCCTAGCCGAACCTAACCTCATGCGAGAGGTTACAACGTAGGAACCACATAGGACTAAACCCCCTATTAATGGGAGGAGAGTAAAATATCTCAACTCCCCTCATTAATGATGGGGTTCTCCTTGACCTCCTCTACCATTTATGGTGCCACCACCCCCTTTAATTCTTTTTGCCAACCTTATGAATTTATTAAGGGGATCCAAGTTAATTAATTCTTCGATTTTAAATTTTGTTCCAACAAATTAAAAATAGATAAAAATATTATATTCTTTGTAATTTGGGGTGAAATATTGTGGAGAGGATAGATTGGGAGAAAAAGAGTTATCCAACAAAGAACCTCATCTACCAATGAAGAATGAATCACATGTTCTTCCAATGGAAAATTTCATCAACGATCTCCTTCGATCCTCTTCCCCGGACTCTTACTGATGTGGAGCATCTTCGAGGACCGATTTATGTGCTCGATATTAAATGTTTGTCGTAGACGTGATGAACAATGATCTCCTCCGTCTTCTTCCCCGCGACTCTGTCGATGACCCATGATCAAGGTATGGGTTTAATTTCATTTAAGTGCCATGTCCATCCTTTTTTAAAAATGAATAACAAGGAAGTTTTCCTTTTGCGGGTGGGTTATTTTTCTTAATTCTTATGAACCGATTTCAATCACCCTAAATGCAGAGGGTGTGAGCCAAACTAAATGGCATGCCTCCCTCTATTGATCTCTTTTGTGATGTTCTTCTGCATGGAAGTGAAATGACGAGGCGATGAAGATGACAAGCAATGAACGCACTACCCACAGTCTACGAAACCCATGCCTTCCTCACGGTGCTTCAAACAAAACGGCCTCCCGGCCACCTTCCGGGCTCCCGGCTGCCCGGCTGCCCACCGGAATCCCGGCAGCCCGGCCGCCCACAGGACTCCCGGCTCTCCGGCCGCCTGCCGACCTCCCTGCACCCAGGACAAGCCACCCGAGCCTCACCCCTCACAGCTTCCAGCCGATCCGGCCTTCCGGGCCAAGCCACCCATTTTGAACCCCTCATAGTGCCCCAGCCGAGTCGGCCTCCCGCGCCGCTTCACGACACTTAGGGTCGAACCGTCGCAAAGCCCAGGCCAAACCACCCAGGTTGCCTGATGGGCTGGGCCCAGTGGGATGGGCCAAACCTAACATGCTATCCCTCCCAATGGGCTAGGCCAGAACGAACAGGTCGGACCGGGTTTACCCAGAATGGGTCAAACCGGGTTTGCCTGACCGAGTCGGACCAGACCTGGGCCCTCTACCGACCCTTCACTTTCATTGGCCACATATTTGGTACCGAATAACCATTTGATATACCTTCAATTACACTGGTATTATTGTAGCATGACCATTCCATTGAATATACCCCACTGGTTTTCGGGGTAAATTTGAGTTTTGGTCAGCTTGGATCGGGCACGAATCCAACCATGCCCCCGATACTAAAAGGCTAAGAACTCATAGACCAGGCATCTAATTGATGCTCCATAGATTGAGTTGAGACCCCTATGATGTGTAAGACCTTTGATATACATCTTTTTGAGACGTTATGATAGTTGGAGTATCGACCAGTAGCTCTTGGATTGGATCCTCCCAGAGACGATCGAGCATAGCGCATAGACCTATTAGCTGGCTGAGACCTGATGACTGCTGACCGATTCAACTTAGTCTGACTCAACTATCCTAGGGGGGAGTGCCTTGGTGTCGTGGAAGACCCACAATATGGATCTCCATGGTGTCATGGAAAACCCATGGTACTCGACAGGAGAAGTACCTCAGCAGGCTACGAGGGGGAGCGACTTGGTGGCATGGTAGACCCACGGTGTGGACCACCTTGGTGGCACAACAGACCCACGAGACTCGACAAGAGGAGTACATCACCATTCCAAGGTTAGTGGGAAGTGACTTGGTGTAGCGGAAGGCCCACAATACTTGATAGAGGAGGAGCTCTCTAGTAACCGAGGTATCGACAGTGTGACTTGGGATGTTAATTGATACTACCCCTAGAATAAAATCCGGGTTTGATCTGAGTCATTAACTTTTGAGTTTTCCTCCTGATTGAGATGGATTTCTTGATAGATTCAGTATATGTATGGGAATATACCATAGTTGCATTAACTGTTGAATTCATACCTTGTGGTTTATTTTTTGGATTTTGTGATACCTATAGGGTCTCGGGGTCTCTAATAAGTATCACTATACTCACCCCAGCACGGGATATGCCCACACCTCATTATGCTGGATGCAGACAATGGACAACACTGACTGAGGATAAGTGTACTAGGAATGGACGGTACCCAGAGGTGGACCACACAGCGTGATAGTACATGGAGCTGACAGATAGACGTGGAGTACTATAGAGGCTATCTGCATCTACCCTTTAGGTAGGATTTCCTGTTAGACGATCTAGGAGATGTTTTCCATTTTTCCAGTACTAGTACTTTCATTTTCCTTGTACTTTACAGCTGGGATTTTATTTCTGTAACCCTTTTACTTTTTAGCAATCATATTGTATACAGTTTTATTTAGTGTTTTTTTTCCAGCTCATACTCTGTTGTGTGAATTTTCAAGTTATAAAGGAAATACCTTCCCTAGTTTAGGGATTTATTCCTTTGGTGATAGTTTCAATCCCCTGGACTATTGAAGGATGGATTGGGGTAGTCACGGCATGGGCCCCGGGGGTAGGTCATGAAAAATTGGTATCAGAGGTAGGTTTTACCACATAACTTCAGGCACTAATATTTTATGTGAAGTAATATTGTCAATGGTAATGAGTGTGGTTTTCTGTTCGAGGAGTCTAATGTTGGTGCAGTGACCGATGTATCCATACACTAGGACCCGGATTACTGATTTCAGACTCAGTGCATGCAAACACTAATGGCGTGTGTGTTTTTAAAAGTTTTCTTTAAGTAAACTCAACCAGGACAATTCACTGGGTCTAATCATTGACCATTTCACATCTATTTCCTTTAGGATGCCTCTCCATAGATGACCAGCTAGATCCCCAACACATGTCCACGTAGATTTCCCAATAAGTGATGAGGCCTCGGTGCAGGGCCCTTTTCAAGTGGAGGCACCATCCTTACCACTTCTCGTTGGGCCACCAATTCTATAAGCCCTAACAGAGGATGATTCACGCCGCTTAAGCGCACTGCATGAGTTCTAGAGCCAGAGGCTGCCCATGTTTAGGGCTGAGATAGACCTGTAGGTAGCTGAGGATTGGCTGGAGGCTGTGGTGGGAGTCTTAAGACTAGTAGGTACATTAGATGACCTTTTAGTGGTCCTTGCCGAAAGTCTCATTCAGGAAGCTGTAGGTAGATGATGGAGCCTAGTGCACTAGGTGCATGACGAGATGACGCTTCTCTGGGAAAACATCGAGATCTTTTTTTGTGAGGAGTTTGTTACAGTGACTCTCCGCACAGTGCGTATACAAGAGCTACTTCACCTGCAGTAGGGAAGAAAGATGGGGGAACAGTACTTGGCGAGGTTCGCCAACCTCCCGCGCTACTCCATTGGTATGTTACATGACCTATTCTTCGGGGCCCGAACCTCGGATCAAGGGCTCAGGTGAGAGATCAGGGTTTTTATGATTTAACCCATCATCCTGACGCAAAATGTTGTGTTGGAGTGAGCCCTCATAGTGGAGAGTTTACATACTGATCAGTCTCCATCAGTGAGAGCCACCACTAGTTGACATGCAACAGAGTCTTCTCCAGCTGGCTGTAGATAGATGTCGCAGAGGTCCAAGAGGACCAAACTCACGGGTGGAAGACCACATGACTAATGATCAGTTGTGTGGGGAACCTCAGGTAGAGACATATATGCCAGAAGTGGAAAGTGTTTCTCATGCGGCAGGCATGGTCACATGGCTCGTGAATGTCCATCCCACCATTCAGATTACTAGCATACGGTCGATGGACCGCCTAGGAAGAGACATACATTCGATCTAGGTGGTCTTTAGGGAGCAAGAGAACATGTCATAGGCATTGGTCGTGCCGCTGATAGTGAATTACATTTTGAGATGTTTCGACCTCCACTCCTAGGAGGTCCACCCCGACCTTGGGGAGCAGGTGGACAAGAAAAAGCTCAGCTTTATGCAGCTGAGGCATACGATCATAGCGCTCCAGAGATGATTCACGGTATGGTCTTTGTCTACTCCACCTTACCTGTAGTTCTTAAAGACACAGGTTCTGGTTACTCTTTCATTTCCACTTACCTCATTCGGAGCTCTGAGATTTTGATGGAGCCATTGGCTCGATCCATACGGCTAGATATTTCTACACAAGTAGAATCGATTATTACGCCCTGCTTCCGATAGTGTGAGCTTACTCTTGGAGGAGAGAGATTTAATTTTTATCTCCTAGTAGCGGTGTCGGGGCCCTATGATGTAATCTTTGGTATATAATGGTTATCTACAGTCCATGCTCTAATCTATTGTATTAGGTGCAAAGTGTGGTGTGTCCGCACGGATGGGACCACTTTCACCTTCACTTGTGAGAAGGGATCCTTTACAGTGGAGGATGGACTTTCCTAGAAGAGAATACAACTGATCACTCATCAGTTGGCTTGCCTTACCCTCAGATCAGTTGATGTGGAGAGTATGAATCATCCAGTAGTGGTGGACCCGTACACGGATGGTTTCCCTGATGATTTCCCATGTCTACCTTCTATCATAGAGGTGGACTTTTAAATTCACCTATAACCTGGGATGGAACCGATATCTACACCATAATATCGGATGTCTCCCATGGAGCTTCACGAGCTATGGGTATAGCTAGAGGACTTGGAAAAGAAAGTATTCATTTGGCCAAGTGTCTCTCCCTCGACAGCCCCGATTTTGTTCGCCAAGAAGGCAGATGGAAGCTTGGGGGTTTGTGTCGACTACCGTCACCTAAACCAAGTGACCTTAAATAACATTTACGCACTCTCGAGGATTGACGACCACTTTTATTAGTTAGAGGTAGGAATGTGGTTCTTGAATATATGCTTCATATCAGGCTATCACCAGCTCAGAGTTTGAGATGCAGATGTACAAAAGACAGCCTTCAAATATCAGTATGGACAATACAAGTTCGTGGTTATGACATTCAGTGTAACCAACACTCCAGCAGTGTTCACGGGACTTAGGAAAAGGATCTACTAGCTATACCTCGATTGATTTTTCATAGTCTTCATCGATGACATTCTGATCCACTCAACTACAAAGGAGGAGCATTCCTTCCATTTTCAGGTAGTACTAGACAGACTCCGATAGCACCAAGTTTATGGTCAGCTCTCGAAGTGCCAGTTCTGGATCCAAGAGTATCACTTTTTGGGACATGTCATCTTGGAGGCTGTAGTTGCAGTGGATCCCACAAAGGATGAGGCGGTACTTGCTTGGGAACCACCCAAAATTGTGATGGAGGTATAGAGTATCTAGGGATTGACTGGTTAATACTGGAGGTTCGTTCCAGACTTCTCCAAAGTTGCAGCACCACTATCCAGCCTGACAAATAAGTGGAAACCAATCGTGTGGTCAGATAGATGCCAACAAAGCTTTCATGAGATGAGTTAGAGGCTGACTAGTGCCCCCATGATGAGGCTTCCAAAGGAAGGCATAAGGTACATAGTCTCCTGCAATGCATCAGGGACCTGAATCGGGTGTGTCCTGATGCAGGATCGAGCAGTGATCACGTCTGGTTCTTGGTAGGTGAGATATAATGTGAAGAACTACGCTACCCATGACCTAGAGTCCTAGTAGCGGTATTTTCCTTAATGATATGGTGACACTATCTGATGGGAGAGCGTTTTACCATGTACTATGATCACAAGATTCTCAAGTATATCTTCTCTCATAAAGAGATGAACACCAGAAAATGAAAATGGCTTGAGATCCTCCACGACTATGACTTCATGATAAGCTATAATCATGGTAAGAGTAACATTTTAGCAGATGCACTCAGTAGAATATCTAGTGTACATATTCTAGGAGAGGCAGAAAAGTATATGGCTACTTTACAGATATCCTTTGTGGACCGAGATGGAGTAGCTTTCCTTCAGTTTCTTATATTTACTTCCCCACTTCTCCAGCGAGTCAGAAAGGCACAACTTGGGGACCCTAACTGTGAGACATGACGTTCTCATATATCCATAGTTCAGACACCTAATGGAATTTCTGATGGTGGGGAGCAGGTCATCCTCTTAGAGGATGTACTATGGTACCTGTGTCACTTTAAGAGAAAGTGTTGAGGGAGTTCCAAAAATCCCCTTTAGCGATACATCTACGAGTGATGATGATGTACCAGGATCTTCGACGATTTCACTGGTGGCCAAGTTTGAAGAAGGAAGTAGTGGTTTTTGTCTCTCGATGCCTCACTTGTCAGCATGTGAAGTCTGAGCACCAGGTACCAGTAGTCTTGTTTCAGCCTATAGAGGTTCTAGAGTGGAAATGGGATGGGATATCCATGGACTACCTGACGGGTCTTCCCCGAACATACAGGGGTCATGACTTGATTTGGGTGATTGTCGACTGACTCATTAAGCCGACTCACTTCCTACCGATCAGATATTATGGTTCAGTAGGGAGCTTGGGATGCCTCTATGTGTTGGAGATTATGCAGCTACATGGAGTACCTTCTTCTATTGTCTTTGATCGTGACTCACTATTTTCTTCTCGGAAATGGAAGTGGTTGCAGGAGGCTTATATGACACAGCTTTGTCTGAGCACTTCCTTCCATCCTCACATGGATGGTCAGACTGAGCGAACCATTCAAACCCGTGAGGACATGCGGCATGTTTGTTTCCCTGACATCAGTCGTAGTTGGGAGGATAACTTAACTACGGTGGAGTTTGTATATAACAACCACTATCACTCCACCATTGGGCTGCCACCTTTTGAGGCGTTATACATGCGGCTTTGATGATCACCCTTTTGTTGTACTGACCCAATGGAGTCAGCACTAGTGGGATGATAAATGGTACGATATAGCACAGAGAAGTTGAAGATCATCCAGAAGCAGATGAAGAATGCACAGAGTAGACAGAACTCATATGCTGACAGGATATAGAGAACATTGGATTTTGAAGATGGAAATCACGTCTTTCTATTTGTCTCAACTCGATGAGGTCTATGGAGTTTTTTCCGACGAAACAAGTTATCTCAGAGGTTCATTATACCATTACTGAGTCCTCAGTAGAGTTGGCGAGGTGGCTTACCACTTGGATCTTCCACCTTAGTTGCAACATGTGCACAAATTCTTCCACGTATCTCAGCTGTAAAGATACGTGCATGACCCTTCCCACATCCTCGACCATGGCGAGCTGGATGTCGATGATGGGGCGACTTTTAGGGAGGTCCCAGTGGAGATTTAGGATCGACAAAACGGGTCCTACGTGGACGGTCGATACCTATGGTGTGCTTTCGCTGGATGCACTGGAACCTCCCGATGGCACATGAGAGAGGTAGGATCTGATGTGTGCTCAGTACTACCACTTCTTCCCTTAGATCAAGTTGTATCTTACGGGGATATAAATCCCGGAGGTGGGGAGAACATAATGACCTAGTATTTATATGGGAAAAAAATTTCTTAAATAAAATGGTATTTTATGAGTCCGTGAAAATTTACGGCACATGATTTAGAGGCCTGGTGTGTCCGAAATTTTTTTTTAAAGTTTTGTTTGGGTACAATCAGTAAACGTAGGCGAAGGTTTTTATATATTTTTAACCAGTGCTCGTAATCGAATCCTAAGGGCATCATTTTACTTGCATCACCGATATTATCTTATGAAGATTTTCACCTCGACGGCATTTGGTTGAGAATAAAATTTAGTTTTCATGATTTCGTGGAATGTAATAAAATAATATGAGCTTCAGTTGATTTTTACTTGATCCGCCATGTGGGTTTTTGGAGGTGCGTCCCATAGGATCTATAACCTCCTTGTGGAGTATGGAATATGGAGGTGGGAATACCACACCTTAACCTTTCATGAGATGTTATGGTGGTGGAGCCCACCCAAACCTAACCTACCATAAGAGGTTACGACGTGGAAACCACATGGAACTAAATCCCCCTTATTAATTGGAGGTGGGAAAATCTACCAACTCCCCTCAGTAATAATGGGGAGCCTCCTGTCCTCCTCTACTATTTATGGTGCCACCACCTCCCCTTTAATTATTTGTGCCAACCTTATGAATTAATTAAGGGGCTCCAAATTAATTAATTTCTCCATATTGAATTTTGTGCCAATAAATTAAAAATAGATAAACATAGTCTATTATTTGGCATTTGGGGTGGAATATTGGGGAGAGGAGAGCATGGGACAAAAAGAGTTTTCCAACGAAGAACCTCATCTCCGAACGAAGCATGAAGAACACATTCTTCTAACGAAGAACGCCGACAATAATCTCCTTCGATCCTCTTCCCCAGAATATTACCGACGTGGAGAATCTTCCACAACCGATGCCAGAGCTCAAGATAGAAAGTGTATGGCGGACACGATGAACGATGATCTCCTTCGTCTTCTTCCCGGAGACTCTGTCGATGACCAATGATCAATGTAGGGGTTTAATTTCATTTAAGTGCCATGTTCTTAATTTATATAAAAATGAAGAATGAAGATGTTTTCCTTTTGCATGTGGGTTGTTGTGATTGATTCTTATGAACCGATTGCTATCACCCTAAACGTGGAGGGTGAAAGACAAACTAACATGGCATGTCACCCTCCATCGTTCTCTTTTGTGATGTTCTTCTGCATGGTGATGAAACAACATGCAACGACCACACTACCTGTAGCCTCAACAACCCGTGCCACCATCGTGGCGCTTTGGCCGAACTGGCCTCCCGGATGCCCAGGCACCCGCAGGCCTCCCAACTACCTGAAAACATCCCGGATCACGGGTCAAGCCGCCCAAGCCACTCCCCTCATGGCGTCCGGCCGAGCTGGACTACTAAGACGAGTCTCCTAAGTGACGCCCCAGTAGTGTCCGCCTCCCGCGCCCCTTCGAGGTGCTCAAGGCCGAACCGACCCTGAGCCCAGGCCGAACCGCCAACGTGACCTGCTGGGATGGGCCTAGTGGGCCGGGCCAATCCTAATAGACTAGCCCACCAAATGGGCCAGGATAGACCTAGCTGGTCTGACCGGGTTGACCCAGACCTGGTCGGTCTGACCGGGTCGGACCGGACCTGGGCCCACTATGTACCCTTTAATTTCTTAGGCCATATCATTGCCACCGGAGGACCATTTGATGAACCGTCAGCGGTGCTAGAATTCGTGGAGCACAACAGTCCCTTTGAGTATACCCTACTGATGTTCGGGGTAATGTTGAGTTTCAGTCAGGTTGGATTGTGCACGAATCCAACTGGGCCACTGTGACTAAAAAGCTAATAACTTACAGACAGGGCATCCAATTGACGTGCCACTTGTTTGGTTGAGACCCCTATGACGTGGAAGAAATTTGAGATAATTCTATGTGTAAATGCATGATAGTTAGAGTATCGAATAGTATCTTGTGGTGCAGATCCTCTTGGAGACGTGCGAGCATATCACATAGACCTAGTAGTTGGCTGAGACATGAAGAATGTTGACTTATTTGACTCCGAGTGACTAAACTAGCCTAGTGGGGAGTGCCATTGTGTCGCAGGAGACCCATAATGGGGAGCACCAAGGTGTCTTGGCAGACCCACGGTACTCGATAGGCGATTTACCTCAGCTGGGTACGGGAGGGGTCTTCTTGGTGACGCGATAGACCCATGCTGGGGAGCGCCTTTGTGGCACACCATACACACATTACTCGACAGGAGGAGTAGCTCAGTAGTCCAAGGTTAGTGGGAAGTTCCTTGGTGTCGTGGCAGGCCCACTGTACTCGATAGAGGAGGAGTTCTCCAGCAGCCGAGGTTTCGACAGTGTGACTGGGGATGTTACTTGATACTACTACTATAATAAAATCACAGTTGGAGATGAGTCTGTAACTTTAGTGTTTTCCTCATGATTGAGATTGTTTACTTAATAACTTTGGTATATGTACGGGCATATACCTAAGTGGGTTTAACTGTTGATTTCATACCTTGTGTTTAATCCATGTTTGATTTTGTGAACTCATGAGGGTGTCAAAATCCTTACTGAGTGTCGTTATACACTCCCATGCACGGGATATGCTCACACCTCATTGTGTTGGATGCAGACGACATACAACGCTGATCGTGACTGAGTGTACCAGGAACAGACGGTACACGGAGGTGGAACACACGACTTGACAGTACACGGAGACGACGAACGAACGTGGAGTGTTGTAGAGGATATCTGAACCTACCATTTAGGTAGGATTTTCCCGTGTATGATCCTAGAGCTGTTTTCCCTTTTTCCAATAATAGTACATTCGGTTTCCTTATGCTTTACAGTTGGGATTGAATTTTAGGCCCCTTTTACTTTACAACACTCCTTTTGTATATATTTTTATTTAGTGTTTTGTTTCCAGCTCGTAGTCTATTGTGTGATTTCTCAAGATATAAAGGCAATTCCTTCCCTATTTTATGGATTTACACCTATGGTATTAGTCGCCAAACTGTGGCCTATAAAAGGCTGGATTAGGGTAGTCACAGCACGGGCCCCGGGGGATGGGTCATTACATCATTTATATGGTGTATATAATATACCTTTTTATGTTATATCATTAATATATTTACATTCATGTAATTTTATTTTTCATATTATGTTACTAATTTCATAGGGATTATTATTCAAGAGTTACAATTGTGGTATTGGATTTATGTTTCAAACCCATTTTAATTAGGATTGTTTGTACCTGAATTTCAATTGAAGGAATTTATTTGAAACATTTATAATAAACCCCTATCATTTTATTCTCCTATATTTATTCATGACGATTTCATGTGATAGTACCATTTTTCTCTCTCTGGTACTTATAATTATTGACATTTATTTCGGTAAAATATGAAATAATTTGTTTCTTCAATCAAAAATAATTTTTATAAAAAATTAATGTTTTCTTAGAATGTTTCCAAAAATGTTTTACAATGAATGATTAAATTAATTTTTACACATAATTGGATTAATAATTTTGTTTGAAAATAATGATTTATATAATTCTATAAACACTGTACTTTTAACTTTTGAAAAATAATGTGAAAAAATCATTATTATAATGTCCTCGATGTGAATGAAACTATTCCTCTATCATAACCACAATATTTATTAAAGAATCATTCACATTTTTGAAAAGATATTTTTATTGAAAATACTCTTTCTTATATTCTAGGAAATATTATTTTTTTTGATTTATGAAAAAAATGTTTATTTTAATCATGAATGTTTTTTACAACTTCTTATGGTATTACTATTAATTAATAATGAAAACGCTTTAATTTAAACTTAATACACCGGGTTTATGTAGAAAATAATCCACCCTTATTATTAATTTTAATTATTTATGATCAGTTTTAGCAGAAAATTATATTATTTTCCAGTTCTTGATTATTATTTTAATCATTAACATTAACTTAATATATTCACTTTATTGTGATCATTTCACATTAAATTTACCCTAAATAACCATATTAGTTTTCATGGTTTTTCTTATTACATTAACCATATATCATTTCTACATATGGTGTTTTACTTTTAATGTTATATAATTGATAGTGGGAAGTATTGATATGCTATATTCTGTATTCAACACAGACAATTATTGATAAGTAATGTTGTTCGTGAACTAAATAGATAATTTGATATATGGAGATTGTGAATGAAATGAATAGAAATTTGGGGAATTAAATTATATATACCCTCAATGAATCAATTTTCTCATGAGGTGAATCGGTAATATATCATTAAATATATTTTTTAGACATAAATTTATATCATGATGTGAATAGCATTGATAGTATTGATATTATGCTATTTGAGATCATGAAAAAAAATATAATTCCATTATTAGTTAAGAATTTGTTATTTTTATCCACAATATCATTTCATTAACATTATCCATGGATTCATTTTGAGATGAATTTATCTATTAATTTGAGTGTGTGTTTATTTATTTACCTTTCAATATTTCTTATGTATTATGTAATCATGAATGCGAAGTTACTGATTAATGGGAATTTGTGTTCATATATTTAATTTTTCCTATTTATTATTCCATATTTATTTTGATTTATTTATTCATGATAGATTCTACATTATTTATTGTTCTTTAGAATCCAAGCTCACACTTATTTTGTTTCGCTTCCTGAGGATATGATTATTGAGTCTTTGAATGAGTTAATAGATTCATTATTTTTTACTTTCTCTATGATTTATTAGAATTTATCAAATTTAATCCTAGATTAATGTGTGCATCTAGTTTACCAATAGTAGTAAACAATTTTGTCTTTTGTTCTGTGCTTTCATGTATCTATTGAAAATGTTATAAAGTAACTACTCACTTTGGGAAATATAGGCTGAGAGATTTACTATTTCATATTTCCAATATAATATAATGATTTTTTTACTATTTATTATTATTATTTTTGAATATATACTAAAAACCATTCTCCTTTTTGGTAATGGGAAATTATACTGCACTTACTGAGTTTTTTAGACTAAAACATTGATAAAGAGACGAATTCTCACTTTTTCACCTCCTATATTCAATAATTATAAGGGTTAATTTAATGAGTAACATTTAAATATAAAATATAATTATTATTCTGAGCTGTATAATTATTATCCACCTTCTTTCCCTCTCTTTCATTGAGAAATAGAAATGCTAACCATGTATTGTGTTGTCGATAGTCTCCACAAAGTAATATATATCATTTTAATCTAGATTATTTATTATTTATTAAAATCCATTAATTTATCATTAAACAAATTAAAATTATTTAAATAATATAATTCTGATAAAATAATAAGGATATTATGTCAAAATAAACCACTTTTACAATCCTAATCATCTAGTATGTATGTAATGTTCATGTTCAGGAAAATATAACAAAATACGTGAACCACACTGTAAAATAATATCACAGATGAATATAAGAACATATATTCTAATAATATAAAATAGAAAAGTGTGAATAATGATTTTCTCCCCTAAATAGTAACATCAATATTAAATTCATTAATTAATATACCAAAGATCATTCAATGAAATTGAACATACCAAACTATTCATTGAATTTATCTTTATGGCTCATAAAGAAAATCCTCATATAATGAAATTATTGGATTTGTAAAATTATAAATCATTTAATATAGAACCATTTTTCATCTAGGAATGTTGAAATTTGGGAGGCAAAAAAAGAACAAAATTGATATTTCAATAGAAGTTCAAAATAATTACGATTACTTATACATAATATTGAAAATATATAAAACATAATTAATATAAATTAATATATTATTTGTAAATTCTATTAATAAAATGTTATATATATGTACAATGCTCTAATATATATATATTATGGTATTTATATTAATTATAAATGATCTTATAATTTATTTTACTAATAAGGGAACCCAGATAAGGGTTTCTAATCTTAAATAATTACCTATTGAGACATATTTTTCATATTTAAAATTGTTTATCTACAATCCATTTGTTATTTTATTAAAAAATCTTATAGATATTTACTATTTTTAATGTTCATAGGAAAACTCATCCTATAATGATCATTGAATCAAATGTTTCTATAGTTGTATGGGGGTTCATTTTTATGAAAATAATTTCTTGAAAGATATTTATTATTGTGCACTATAACATCATTGAAATGAAATTATTATTTATTAATGATTTTCCACTGTCAAATTCATTTAGTTAATGGTATTAATATCATTTTCTTTCCTTATATTTATTTTTATTCCAAAGGTACCAATATTTTATCTTTTTATAAATCAATTCCCTTCATTGAGTTATATTGATTGTTCTTAATCTTATTTCCTCGATGATTGTTTTCATTCAACAAAATATCTTATTTCATGGTACAATATATTTATATCTAGGTAAAAATATATATTTATTCAAAAATTACTCTTAAATGAATATCCTCTACATAAAAATTATATTATTATTCTGACTAATTATTATCTTCTTAAATGTATATTTCCCATTATTTCCCATAGTTTCCTTTCTAAAAAATTCCATACAATATATTTAGAAATTTATTAAATGTTTTATCCAATGTGACCATAATATTTCCATTATAATCATTTTCAAAGGAAGTTATAATTATTTTTTTTTAATAATTTGGGTATTGAACATAAGAATTTAAAAACATGTTTAATTACATTAAAAATAAAATATTATTTCATCACCATAAAATTAAATTTAATAATCTTTACAACATTATAAACATATATTATTAGATATATTTTCCATATTAAGTGTTTTAAAAATCATTCTCATATATTTTTTGAAATAATTTTGTTATTGATGTCTCAAATTTTAAATAATATTTTTAAAAGATATTTTTTGAATAATGTTACTACATGATTTTGAAAATATAATTTATTACCAAAGAATGGATATAAAGATTTAATTTATGATATTTATTTTTAAATTTTATTCTTTTCAATTCTATAAAATCCTCCTTTTCAAAAATGGCTTTAAAATCAAAAGTAACTTCTGATATTAATGAAAAATAATCCTTTCTAAAAAACCATTAATGATTTTCCAACAATTTCAAATTTATAAATAATTGTTTTATTTTCATTGATTTTACTTTCTACTTACCACCCTATAAAATATATTACAAAACACTTTTTTAATGTGATTGAGTTGTGGGTATTAACTGCTTAACGTCATCATCTTAATTTTAGTGATACCATCTAGAAATTTTTTGAAACCAATTTTTCTTTTCATGGGATATTTTTATGGGGATAATTATTATTTTCATATTCCACACATATTTTTTGGATAATTATGGGTGGGTTTATATTTATCTCTCTAATGAATTGGTTATAGATTTATAACATTTAAGATAAATAAGGTAAATGACTATCGATGGTCACTTCCACATGGGAGTCTAGTAGTGAAACCATATATGCCATGTTATGGGAATCTTGAAATAATTCAACTCTATTGTTTTATGATTTCTATTTTATTTTAGCTTGATAGTTTATTTTTAGTCTACATTTTTAATTAATTTAATATCATTATCACATTGATTATGCACCATATACCATGTTTATTGTATCATGCTTCCACACCTATATCCCTTGGTACATGTTTACACTATTATCATTACATGTTTTTTATCATAAATTATGGATACCTATTTTTCCAGGTCATCGTCAACAATATATTTCTCATTGATCATGTTTTCTCATATTCTTATTATTTAAAAGATGATGACTTGTTGATGATTTTTAACTTACCAATGTTGTAGGAATACCCATTTCTTATGTCACATTTCCCATGTTAGTAATATGTGTTTGACCTAAAATTTTTATAGAATATATTATAATATCTTCAAATTTTGTAGAAATGGTAACATGCTTTAAGACAAGTTATATATGTTGTTAATCTAGAAATTAATGTAACATTTTGATCACATGATTGTGTGCCTATTTTTAATAGAATGATTATTCATGTAAAAAAAATTATAGACTTTATTAAACATAGGTTAATTTAGTTTTAATACTAAAATATAAGTAGTTTATATAGAAATCATCAAATTATTCCCACCGTCTTTTTAGAGAAGTTGATTTAGATTAATATTTCAATTAAGATATTAATTAAATAATAATTATATTTTATGAAAATATGTTTTCAGTATTATCAATGAAATCCACTATTTTGGTTCTATTAAATGTTTCTATCTTATAAATTAATAAATGAATTATAGTTATTCTTTATTATGGAAGGGTACTTTTAAGAGTGTCCTTACGTTTTCTAAGGTAGTCATTTAGTGTTGTTGAAACTGTCAATACAATTTTTTGAGTTGTAATGATAAAACCATTATATTATTGGGACATATTAAATTAACCATAATTTAAAGATGATTAAAACCTAATGGTTATCATTCATAACAGTTAGTTTGTGATTTTTTCCTTATTCTCTCTTTTAAGGGTGATGTGGTCAATAATATTGTGATGATAAAATGTATTTTTCCACATTTGATGAGTGGTTCCACAAATTTTATTTATTTATAGTAATCATTATCTTTAAGAGAAATAAAAAATGTGATATAACATAGTGATTAATAGATTAATAATTATGAAGTGCCCAGATCAGTGTGATCACTGAGAGGGGGAGGGGGCGAATCAATGATCATTTTTAAATTTTTACTAATTGGTTCTTTATCAATTAATCCTCTATGGATTGTTAATGCCTCGATCCACTCTTCTTATATCTCTCAGCATGTCCTCGAGTGATGAAGTAAATGTAAAGGCACTGGACACAAGGAGTTACAAGGTTCGGCTCCAAAGGAATACGTCCTAGTCGTGTTGGTTAAACGCCCCAACATGGTTTCTCCACTATAAATCGGTTAGTAATTACAATGGTCAATACCGAGTCACATTGTATCTCTCCTAAGTCCCAAAAGAGGTTCTTTATACTGCATCCCACAGTGTTACCAGAGTCCCACTGGCCTGGTTCAGCTTCCACCAAATACTTCTCGACCCTGAGTCGCATAGGGGGTCTTCTCATGGCTCCTCGAGTCACATGAGTAGCTCTTATTCTTTAAGCTCTTAAAGAGTCTTCAACAGCCTTGAGTAAGGTCTGTTGGCCTTGAAAACTTCTTTTTATCACTTTTGGTGATCAGGAATCCTCTCCCTTGCTCGGGCATTATCTCCTTCTTCTAAAGATGACCCGACCTCTGTCTTCAAGAATCTTGATGGGAAAATATGTTCTTGCACTGAGTACGCCCACTCAATCTTGTTTTTCTTCTCAACTACTGAAAACTCATATGAATGATGTCTTTAACATCAGTCTGGATTTATTCTCTCTTCAATTCAACTTCATGAACTAAGTGTATGGAATATTTGAATCTTCATGCAATGTTTTAATGGCATTTCAATTATATTCAAGGACCTTTGTTCTTGGACTTCTCAAATGCACACATTCTGATTTAAACTCTGTTTACGTGTGCATGTGAATTCATGCAAGCATGCTCTCCCCTTTTCTTCTTGATGTGACAAACCCTCAATGGGTGTAATCTCTTGTATCACACACATCTTCTTCTTGGAGTCACACTCTTTTATTCTTTCTCACACACACCAAATTGTGTGTTGTTCTCTTGTGTGAATATCTCCTTATCTATTTCTTCTCAAGGTGTTCACGCACTTGTTAACTTATTCATACATGCATTCATGTATCTTCTTCCTTCACTTGGTCACACTCAATAGGTATGTCCTCTTTCACTTGTGCACAAACTATGGCTTCGGCCTTCTTGTTTCTTTGCACACACACACTCAAAGATGGTGTGGCCTTCCTCTCCATTTGCACACACATAAAAGATTATTTATTTCTTCTTCTTCAATGTGTGAATACTCCACTTTTGCACACACTCCATCTTCAACCCATGCACACACAACCCCTAGGTTCACACTTCCTCTTTAGCTCATACACCTCACTAACGGAGGGAGCGCAAATGATGTGGCCAACTCCTATCTTCAACTGCGCAGGGTGCGGGAGTGGCTTCAACTGCACAGGTGGGGTGGCATGTTCTTCTTCCGCGCAGGTCCTAGAGTGCTACAGTCGTAAAAGTGCAGAAACTCCCTCCTACCATGCAGGTGGCGCGGTGGCTTCCTCCTGCCGCGCAAGTTTGCGGGCTCAGAGGGCGCGCAGGGTGCGGCCACTTGCTACCGCGCAAGTGTTGCGGGTAGCGGGCATGCAAGTTCGTGCGGCTCGAATTCTTCAATGTTGCGCAAGGGGAGTGCGCAGGGAGGCCTGATCTTCAATTCTCCCATGCAGGGGTAGCACGAAAGGAACTCTTGGAGCCTCAGGTGGCTCCGGGTTGTTCTGTCACGCAAGTGGTGCGCGGAGGTTCAAGCTTCGCGGGACCTCCGGTTTTTTCAGCAACCACCTCCAAGGCATCGACTCCTCCTGTTATAGGCGAGGAATGAAAACAGAACCACGTATTTTAAATCGTGAATTTCCATTATCTTCGCAGATGAGATATCTGGAAAATGTCAGATGTTTCCTTTTTCTTTTTAAACCATGGGATCCTTCATTCATGGTGTGCGCATCACGTGCATGCGTTTACAAATGCATGAGATGCCTTTCCCTATATGTCGAACGGGCAGTGTACCCTTGGTAAATTCGTTTGCCTCATGCTCCCTCTAATTTCATCATCTCATTGAATGCATGAAACATTTAATTCATGCATGTATTCGTTTCGTCAAAACAATCATCATGCACTTGATTTGAGCTTCAACAGTTGTCAGGAAGTCGATCACGGTGGATCATTAGGGGAAACGGTGACTGGTTCACGTCGGGAGGAGCTCGAGTGTCCGAAGGTTGATGAAAACCTCGGTTTTTCACCTTGGCCGTTGGATTGACCTTTAATGATCTCGGACGGTCAGTATTATAATGTGGCACATCGAGATTATATGAGCTGCTGGAATTACAATTGGATCATAGGGATGGCGCAGATCAGCTCTGCGTCTTTAAAAACTCGTCCCACATCGAAACACGTTGCGGCTTTCTTGCGGTTTAACAAACAACGCCTCCCGTTCTTAGGTCAAATTAATCCTCTCCCCACTCTGGTGCCGCCCCACACCAGTTCTCTTGTGGGCGTACTCTAGCGCCCACTATTCTCTTCCACGGGCGCGCCCTAGGCACCCACGCTGCGCGGGCTTGACCCTTGCGTGGCTCAGGCTTACACATGGCCCGACCTCCTGCGGGATGGCTCTACCTAGGCCTCTTCATGGACACGGTCGACCCATTGTGTTCCCGCATGTGGATTTGGTTGAATCTTGGGTAGCTAGCTCATGGGTAGGCCCCATTTTTTACATAAGCTCTACCTTGTATAATACTTGGTTAAACCATGTAAAAAAAGTCTACTACAATCCATTCTCCACTTCCACACCTCCTCTTCTTCTTTAGAATTCCTCATCTCCTCTTCAACATTTATTCTCTACTTAGGAGGGAATTCCTGAAGGTTCTTCTTCAACCGTTTCTCTTGAATGAAATATTTCTTCAGTGTTCTTCAATGATGCAGTCAGAGATGAGGTTAGATAATCTTCAAATCCTCATGCACTAAAAGATAGTGCATGGTATTCTTCAAACCAAATCATCCACTCAGTAGTAGTGGATGGTTCGTATTTTCACATCATCAACTTAGTGGTTGTGGATGGATCCCGTCTTCATTGCTTATTCACTTAGTGATAGTGGATGGCACTTCCTTATCTCGTCATGCATTGTGCAGACAATGCATGGACTTCTAACAATGTTGTGACATTGTATCTTCTTGATACAATTTCTTTGAACTAAAGATCAGCTCTTAAATCGTCTGATTTATATGGAGAATGTTTCAACCATTACCTCCTATTCCAGTTAGTGATTCTCCTAAGTGACAATCTTCTTAGTACCATGTTCATTCTCTAATCATCACCATCACCATCACTTCCTTTTCCATTAAAAAATTGACACTCCTTGTCATCTATTCAATCCTTGACACCTTTTGACAACATCACCATCACCATCACATCCTTTTTTTATTCACATATTGTCACTCCTTGTCATCAATTCAATCCTTGACAACTTATTGACATCAAATGCAACACAGTGCGCAATAGTCTCCCCCTTTGTATTTGTTGTCAATATCACTAGAGCACATATGAATGGGTCAATATGTGTGCCAAGATTTTCTCCCACTTATTGGTAACCAAATTCAAAGGTGTGGTGTGCTTCTCTTCAAAATATTTCTTCCTCCCTTTGAATATCATCTTCTTCAAAATCACTAAGAGAGTGATGATGTCACATGTTCACTTTTGCAAAGAGCCTTTAGTAAATCATCTCTAAGTCTACTTGGGCTTACCCGGTGTAGAAAACAAGAGTAATGTAACCATGGAATTCAATGATGTCCAAAATTCACTATACATGTGAGATCATGATTAGGCTTCAAGGGGTTGAAAATTTTCAGATATATCAATTAATGGCTAAATCATGCACATACTTCACCAAACTCATTAGAAAGTTCAAGTGAAAAGATATATCTCCCGCTTTTATAATTTTGTCTTCATTCAAACACTCCCCCTTAATTTACATGTTAAATAAAATTAAGAAACAAAGGATGAAAGTGTGATTAGAATACCTACATTTTTTACAATATGATATGAATCTCAAAATATCATCTTCTACAGATTGGATCCCCCTCAAGGGGTGCAATCCAATATGTCCATACCATTCTCAATTTGAGAGTGATCATCATCTTAAATTCCTTGAAATGTAAGCATATGTATATACCGGTGATTATGGAATAAGATGGATCCTTCTTGGTTCATCAGTTTTAACAACAAGGTTGAGAATATTCTCTCAACAGAGATGTTCTACTTTCTCCATTATTCACACTTGCACATTTGATCTTCAATGATGTTTGTCCAGGTGTGGATATTAACTCCTCTTCAACTTCTTTGTGTGTGACTCCTCTCTTTCTAATTGCCTTCTGAGCACCAGAATCTCCTGGTGCAATCTTTATTCTCTTGAAGAATTATTTTTGAGCAGGAATGAGTTTCATGCATTGATTACTAATATGACCAGATTTATTGCACCTCACACATAGAACATCATCTTCATGTGAAATATTTTGTTTTTCTTTTGCACTATCATTGGAATTTTTATTTTCTTCCTTTCTCATTCAATCCAAATATTCTCGCCAGATGATTACAATGTCGTTTGGAAGTGAGGCATCAGATTTGGATGTTCTACGTGGTTCCTTTGATGATTTTAAGTTACCATTATTAGGAAAATTATTTTCAATCAATCCCTTATTCTTCTTCTGGATTGAATGTCCTATTGAGTGAATTTTTATTTTATTTAGATCCATGGATTGTTTACAAAGATCCATGGTATGATCTTTCTTTCCACAGAAGAAGCATTATTTCTTGATGGTCCTTCTAGATGCATCACCCTTCTTGGATTTGAAATCCAAGGAATTCTCTTTCTTTTTCAAAATCTTCTTGGAGGGATTTTCAACCTTCTTCTACTGGATTCCCAAGGATACTTATTCTTTCTTAGCCAGGTTCTGTGATCTCATTTTCTTTTCAGCTTTGGAAACATTATGAGATAGGTATGTATCATTCTTGTGACCACTTGTGCATACACCCCAGATTTTATCAAACATTCCAAATCTCCTTGTAGTAAACATATGTTTTTGGACCAGTTGATGTTGCTTATTATTCTCTGGCTTGCTCCCCCTTGGCATGTGCTTCCTTTGTGCATTTTCATGTAGATTATTGTACCAACAATCCATTTCACAATGCCCATACCTATTGCAGCACCATCATTGACCTACAAATCTTGTCTTCATGACTTCTTCTGATTGTTAGGTCTTTCTCTTGAATTGATGTGTTTTTTCAGGAGAGCTCTCTTTCTTCATCTTCATCATCCATACGTGTTTAGAGTTATTCTTCCATCGTGCACTTTTTGTGGAAACACATTTAGAATCATTAGTACATGATGGGATGGATGGTACCTTCTTCTTAGTAGATGTTGCCATTTGATTAGAGGATGTCTTTCTTTTCAGATCATCCTTCTCAATGCACACTTGAGTGGAAACATTTATACTTCTAGGTGACTGGGATGTTTTGGCTTTGGGTAATTTCTGATTTTTCAATATCACCTCTAGTTATAATAATTTCATGTTGAGAGATTTATTCTCATCCTCAACAAATCTTAACCATCCTTCCCAATTATCTTTCAGTTGTTTCATATGGTCTTCATGCACATTCTTCATTTCTTGCAATGAATTTTCAAGCTCCTTTACCATTTATACTTGGTCTTCTAGTTGAGAATATTTGAAAACCATTGAAACTCTGTGCCTCTTTTCCAGTGCATGGAAAACGTATTTAAACATATCTCAAAGAATTCTTTCTCACAAATGCTTCTTTGTAGTTATTCAGTGACTTCATCAATTCATTCACTATATAGGGAAACGGTTTCATCATTAGCCTTCACCAGCTTTGTGAGAGTGTTGGTTATGCCAACCCTTCTTCCCAATTGATCTTCCATAAAATTGTCTTCTTCTTCTAGCTGTAATTTTTCTTCTTGAAGATCATGGATACTTATAGCAATACACATTGCCACTTCCCTGTGGGCTATCTTCCGAATATATTTTAGTGAATTTAGATGGTCATTGAATGTTCCATCATCATCACAACTAGAGTAGTCTACATTAGAAGAGTGATAAAAAGAATTTTCATCTATTGTGACTTCCACATTACCTTCAATAGAAGGTGTTTCTCTATTAGTAGCAACCTTTTTCTTCATCTTCTTGGCCTGTTTCTTCTTTAAATTTTTATGAGTATCGGTAGATATCTCCCTTCGAGTGTGTTCACTAATTTCCTCAAATCTGAACTTCATAAAGACTCCCTTAGATCTTTTAGAGGTAACCTCCCTCTGATACCAATTGAAGTGCCCAGATCATTGTGATCATTAAGTGGGGGAGGGGGTGAATCAGTGATCCTTTTTACCTTTTTACTAATTGATTATTTATCAATTAAACCTCTATGGATTGTTAAGGCCTTGATCTACTCTTCTTGTATCTCTCAGTCTTTTGTCGAGTGATGTAGTAAATTTAAAGGCACATGACACAAGGATTTACATGGTTCAGCTCCAAAGTCCTACTTCCTTTCCATGTTGGTTAAACTCCCCAACATGGTTTCTCCACTATAATTCAGTTAGTAATTACAATGGTTGAGACAGAGTCACATTGTATCTCTCCTTTGTCTCACAGGAGGTTCTTTATACTGCATCCCACAGTGTTACCAGAGTCCCACTGGCCTGCTTCAGCTTCCACCAGAGACTTCTCCACCCTGAGTCTCACAGGGGGTCTTCTCATGGCTTCTCGAGTCACATGAGTAGCTCTTCATCTTTAGGCTCTTCAAGAGAATTAAACAGCTTCGTGTAAGGTCTGTTGGCCTTTATCACTTCTTCTGATCACTTGTGGTGATCATGACTCATCTTATTTTCTCGGGCTTTATCTCTTCTTCTAAGGATGAACCGGGCTCTGTCTTCAAAAATATTGATGGTCAAATATGTTCTTGCACTGAGTACACCCACTCAATCTTCTTGGTCTTCTCAACTACTAAAAAATTAGATGAATGATGTCTTTAACTTCAGTCTAGCTATAGTCTCTCTTTAATTCAACTTAATGCACTGAGTGCATGGTGTCTTTGAATATTCATGCAATGTTTGCATGGAATTTCAATTATCTTCAATGACCTTTCTTATTGGAATTCTCAAATGCACACACACTGATATAAACTTTGTTTACGTGTGCATGTGCATGCATGCAAGAATGCTCTCCACTTTTCTTCTTGGTGTGACTAAACCTCAATAGGTGTAATCTCTTATAGCACACATAGCTTCTTCTTAGAGTCACACCCTTTTATTCTTTCTCACACACACCAAATTGTGTGTTGTTTTTTAGTGTGAATTTATTTTTATCTATTTCTTCTCAAGGTGTTCACCCACTTGTTCACTTATTCATACATGCATTCGTGTATCTTCTTCCTTCACTTGGGCACACACAATAGGTATGGCCTCTTTCACTTGTGCACACACTAAGGCATCGGCCTTCTTGTTTCTTTGCACACACACACTCAAAGATGGTGTGGCCATCCTATCCTTTTGAACAGACACAAATGATTCTTTTTTTCTTATTCTTCAAAGTGTTCATACTGAACTTGTGCACACACTCATTCTTCAACCCATGTAAACAAAACCCATAGGTGTGTAATTTCTTTTCATATCGTACACCTCACCAATGGAGGGTTCACATATGATGTGTCCAACTCCTATCTTCAATTGCAAAAGGTGCGGGAGTGGCTTCAACCTCGCGGGTGGTGTAACACCTTATTCTTCCATACAGGTGCTTGAGTGCTATAACCATGAAAGTGAGGCAGCTCCCTCCTATAGCGTAGGTGGCGCGGTGGATTCCTCCTGCCGCGCATGTTTACAGGCTCAATGGGCGCACAGGGTGTGGCCACTTTCTACAGCTGAAGTGTTGCTGGTAGCAGGCGCGCAAGTTCACGTGGATTGACTTCTTCCCTGTTGCGTAAAGAGAGTGCACATGGAGGCCTGCTCTTCACTTCTTTCATGAAGGGGTAGCACAAATGGAACTCTCTGAGCCTCGGGTGGCTCCGGGCTATTCTGCTGCGCAAGTGGTGCATGGAGATTCATGCTTCGCGGGACCTCCTGTTTTTCAGCCAACACCTCCTAGGCATCGACTCCTCCTGTTATAGGCAAGGAATGAAAGCAAAACCACCTAGTTTAAATAAGGAATGCCCATTATCTTCGCAGATGAGATATCCCAAAAATCTCAGTTGTTTCCATTATCTTTTTCAACTATGGGATACTTCATTCTTGGTGTGCACATCACGTGCATGCGTTTACAAATTCATGCGAAGCCTTTCCTTTTACGTCGAATGGGTAGTGCACCCTCGGTAACATCGTTTGCCTCGGGCTCCCTCTAATTTATTCATCTCATTGCATGCATGAAAATTTTAATGCATGCATGTATTTGGTTTGTCAAAACGATCATCATGCACTTGATTTGAGCTTCAACAGTTGTCCGGAAGTCGATCATGGTGGACCGGTAGTGGTGACGGTGACTGGTTCACGTCGGGTGGAGCTCAGGTGTCCGGAGGTTGAAGACAACCTCGGTTTGTCACCTTGGCCATTGGATTGGTGTTTAATGATCTCGGACGGTCAGGATTATAATGTGGAACAATGAGAATAGATGAGCGGCCGCAATTACACGCGGATGAGATGGACAACACAGATCAGCTCTGCGTCTTTATAAACTCGTCCCAAATCGAAACGCGTCACAGATTTCTCGCGGTTTAACAAACAACCCCTCCCGTTGTCATCTCAGATTACTCCTCTCACACCTCTGATGCCACCCCACAACGGTTCTCCTACGGGCGCTCTCTAGCGCCCACTATGCTCCTCCACGGGCGCACCCTTGGCGCCCACGCTGCGCGGGCTTGAAATCCGTGTGGCTCGGGCTTACACATAGCCCGGCCTCCTATGGGCTGGCTCTGCCTAGGCCTCCTCATGGGCGCGGTAGACCCCTTGTGGTCTTGCATGTTCTTTGGGTTGAAGCTTGGGTAGCTAGCTCGTAGGCAAGCCCCCTTTTTTACATAATCTCTACCTTGTATAATACTTGGTTAAACCAAGTTGGAAGAAGTCTACTTCAAGCCATTCTACTCTTCCTCACCTACTCTTCCTCTCTTGAATTCCTCATCTCCTCTTCAAATTTTATTCTCTACTTAGGAGGGAATTCCTGAATATTCTACTTCAATCATTTCTCTTGAATCAACTATTTATTCAGTGTTCTTCACTGATCCAATCAGAGATGAGGTTGGATCATCTTCAAATCCTCATGCACTAAGAGATAGTGCGTGGTATTTTTCAAACCACTTCATCCACTTAGTAATAGTGGATGGTTCATCTATTCACTTCATCCACATAGATGTTATGGATAGATCCCTTCTTCATTACTCATTCACTTAGTGATAGTGGATGGGACTTCTTTATCTCCTCATGCATTGTGAAGACAATGCATGGAATTCTAACAATGTTGTGACATTGTTTCTTCTTTATACAGGTTCTTTGAACTAAAGATCAGCTCTACAATCGTCTGATTTTTATGGATAATGTTTCAACCATTACCTCCTATGCCACTTAGTGATTCTCCTAAGTGAGATGCTTCTTAGTACCATGGTCATTCTCCAATCATCACCATCACTTCCTTTGTCATTCACATATTGACACTCTTTGTCATCCATTCAATCCTTGACACCTTATTGACAACATCACCCTCACCATCACTTCATTTCTAATTCACATATTGATACTCCTTGTCATCCATTCAATCCTTGACACCTTATTGAAAAACAAATGCAACACAGTGCACAAAAAATTCAATGGCATTGGGTTTTGGAATTCTAATACCCTATCAGCATTAAGAGTAGAGGATATGAAAGAAAGATTTATGTGGTAACCTGAGGCATCCCTCCTTATTTTCCTCTTTATCATTATAAATTAATTTTCATTCTCCTATAATTCAATTTGTTGTTAAATAATATCCTTCCCTATTACCCACTATCCAACATTTTTTAATATTTTAAATAAAATTGTAATTTAGAAATGTAAACAATTTCTTCATTGAGACGATGGATGTGCCTTTGCTTCGATGTTCTGTTAGGGCCTATTTAGTAGAATAAATGACAATTTTTGTATGTTCTCTTTTTAAATCATTCTAAATTATCTAAAAAAACATATTCAAGTCACTCTTGTATAGTGGTGGGACCAGATAAAAAGGTTTAACCCTATTTTGAAATTCTTTTAGATGTAAATGTATCTATGATTTGGTTATCAAAATTTTCATGGAATTTATCAGTTCTCATGGATTTAGACACATGGACTATTGGGATTTCAACATATTTTTTATTCAACTCCTCTCTTGTGATTTGTGTTTAGGTAATCATGTTCCACCTTGAATTGAGTGATTTTATAGGGGAAGATGTTGTTATAGCGGGGAGAATCTCAACATCATGACCATTATTTTATTTAAACAATTTATTTATTTGGTTTTAATCCGCCCCAAGAGTTATAGGATTTCCCTTATAATTCTTTTATATTTTTTTTATTAAATGGTATATCAAAGCATTTTTGTATTGTTATCTGAAGTCATTCCATGATCGTACGAGTACATTTATAGTTTTGGAAAACCCATTTTTCACTATTAGCATAAGGTTTCCCCAGTGATGTTGCCTAATTTTTTGGGTGTCCATGTATTTAAAATACAGATGACATAGTTTGGTAAAAAAATATACTTAATATGTTTCTTTCCTAGTTCTATAAAAATTTAAAAAACTATTTTTCCAATCATTTATTATCTCGCATGTTGGGTCTCCCTCTCCCCTCTTATCATGCATCTGTATGATTCCCTACATAGTAGGAGTCTGTAATGACCTACCTAGGGTATCCTTATCATATTTCCATCCAATGTACTATTAATGTCAATTAGAATTTTTCCAGGTTAGGGTCTCTTATCCCCATGTTTTTATTTCTATCATTCCATCAATTTATTTCTTTTCCCACCCACTAAATTGAACAACTAGTGAATCCCTATGTTATATTTTTGTGCTAAAACATTTTCATGGGTTTACAAAGGTGTAAATCATCCTTCTTGGATAGTTAGATCTTCCCATTCAACATTGTTAATTCAATTTTGGGAGTTACAGTTTATTTAATCAATGATTTCTTCTCTTGAAGAAAATATTTGTATTTCTTGTGATTTATAGATATTTTTCCTTTAGGAATTATGTATTATATTAATTAAATTACATTTTATGATGATTTTTAAATAGTATTGGAAATTTTTTATGGGTAAAGTAATCCTCCAATTAATTTTTCTATCGGAAATTTATCAGTGATAGAGGGATGAAATTTAGTGAATATATGAACAATAAATTTATATGTTTGTTTGTGTGTTTTCATTTCATTTTTTATTAACTATAAGAATTAATAGTGTTTGTGTAATTATATAATGACATTTTCCCTCTTTATTTTTGATTCTTTTCAATTCATAATTTTAAATTAAGGGGTTTTCTTAGTGTTAAAGAGTATTTTAAACACATTTTTTTTTAAAATGGCTTGTCAAATGGTTTCCTATCATTTTGTTTCTAATGATTGACCGAAAATTTCATTTGATGCATGAAGACTGAATTTTTATTTAACATTAGTAAATAAATCATTTTGTAAAGTATTTATAATTAAATTTTTACTAAATTCAAAATTAAAGGCCCATTTTAAACCCATTACAAATAAATCTAAAATTGGTATTTCAAAGTTAGGCACAAAATTTATCCTAATATTAATAGAATATTGATAAAAAATTACTTTTAAAAATATATGTAATTATTATTGATATTTTTATGATTATAATGGGGATATTATTGAGAAGTGTGTTTTTTATTATTGTTTGAGGATTCTTATAGGTATGATTTTATTTGTGGTTCATTATAGTTGTATTTCATTCATATAACACGTTCTTCATACGATCCTTTATGTATTACCATTGGGATCCTATGAGTTTTAATAAATAATAAATTTATGGATAATATACTTTTCATAATTTCAGATACTCGTATCCTCTATCATTAAACAATTACCAACAATAGTATTATTACTAACGAGACTAGTTGGGGGTAATATGGTTGGTTATAGAATAAGAACACATTGATAGTCAAATAGATGATTTCCAATGTATGTCTAAGATCATTTCATTGGATTTTTAGGAGATTAAAATTATTAAATATATTTTTATGATTGTTTCATTACTAGTGCTATTTTTATTCTTCATTATTTCCTCTCATTGTCCATCCAAATACATAATAGTTATTTTATTTCAATAATGGATAAATTGTTCGAATAATTATTTCCATATATATTTCTCAATATATCTATTAATTTATTCATTCATTTGATTTGGGTTTATCTTGATACATGATTCACATATAATTCTTTTTCTAAGTTATATTTTGTGATTCATTTTTATTTTAATAGTTCAATTTGACAATATAATATATTAAAATGGTTTATTTGAAATGGTGTTAGGGAAGTTTTTTTGAATAATTGTTTTTGAAGGAATGTTTTCAATTAATATTTTTATGAATATTTATTGTTCAATAAATATTCTTTTGGGTCTATATTTGAGAATTTGAATTTCTCGTATGTTTTTTAATAAACGAATGAAAATATATATTTAAAATAAATATTTTAATCATGAATATCCTGAGTAAATTTGAAAATAAATATCAGGGAAAAATGGGTGAAATCCTACTAGGAGGTCAGTATAGAAACTACTCACATTAATTTTTTTCTATAGAATCAGTGGCTTTTATCAGTTCAGGATTCAATTTAATGAAGTGCAACCTCAAGAACTCTATCTTATAGGCATTTATTGGAGAAAGTAAAATGTTATGTGTTTAATGTGACTTCATTTCACATATTGATCTTCTTCATGGTATGTTAGTTTCGTGTTATACCTTATACATTCCTTCTATGTCATCTTTCATGAAATTGAGTTTTATTTTTTTCATTTTTAAACTACTTTCATCTCTCTATGAATTTCAATCATTTCTATTAATAATCATGGTTCATGATCATTAACTTTTTATATTCCATGAGAGAAGGATGAGGATTGATTGTATTTTTTGAAAACATTAATTTCCTATCATCATAACATTATCTTCCCCAAATACTCATTTCTTAGTCAGTATTCATTGTTTACTTTACATACGTACACTAGATGACAATGTTTCAACACAATCCCATAAATACCCTATTATTACATTCTCCACAATCCTACCTATTTCTAAAAAAAATATTTTACATCACTTTTTCATAACCCCATACCGTGTTTTGTGCCATATTTTTACATCATTCAATTGGGGGAGCTAATGACCCCTGGATCCCATCCAAAAGAGTCCAAGGGTAGGAAACATTCATCAACGGAATAAAATCCAAATTTTTGATGGAATTACCAAATATATAAATTTATGGAATAAAAATCATGAGTAAATAATTTATTAACTTCAATGATTAAATAAATAAGTTATAAAAAACATGTATTGTACTATAAAATAAAACAACTAAACTGAAAATACTAAAACCATATCATGGGTAGTGACAATAAACTACGAACGCACATAAAAATATTCCACGATAATAACACCCATTATTATATCAAAACAACGTATATAGACCATTAAAGTGGTTATATATATTGTTTTATTGTGAAATTTAGACATAGTGGAATACCACAATGGAACATCCCATAAAAAATGCGAAAGAAGAATACTAAATACCACTAAATAAACAATGAAACAAACAATCCACATGAATGGGTAATTATAATAACTATCTAAACCACGAACCACTCTAAAAGAAGCATGTAGAAGTAAATTATATTCATATTATAATTAACCTACGTGGGATATCAATCTAGAGGAATACTGAACCAGTTTACAAAAAAATCGAGGAGCATCCCAAATCCCCTAGAGATAACGACTAGATATTATCGTATTAATATAACTATTTTGGAGGGTTTTAGCCTTAATAACAGAAATATAAACATTAAAAAGGCATAATAAAAAAGATAAATGATATATATCAATGTAAAAAGCATAAAAACAAGGATTCAATATTGGTTTTATAAAACTCAATTACAAGATAAAAAAATGATGACAAATGATGTTGATAGAAAAATTTTATCCAACAAATTTTATGAAACCAAATTACCAATAACAATATCTTTGTGACACTCACATCCCCGCCACGATTCCAACAATCATCTTATTTAGATGGATGAATGAACAAAACCCAAACCAAAATAAAAAACTCATAAAATATGAAAATTACATGAAGACCACTTACCAAAAGTTGTGATTTATAGATCTAAATCCTATAGGAAAATAGAATGATCGCAATTAATTATTTTTATAAAAGCATCCAAAACTACTAGTGTTAATGTAATGTAAAAAAATTCTTTTTTTCCATTAAATAATATCTGAATAAAGCAAATAGTCAACATTCACTTTAACATATAAAAATATTAATAAAACATTAAAAAATATGTTTATAAAAAACCATTATAATTCCAAAACAAACATATATTTCTCCGAAAAACACCAAAACAATTGAAAATAAACCCAAATATAGTTTAGAACATTTCTAAATCATGAAAAACAAGAAATCTCTTGAAATCCATTTTCACTATTCCCCTATAAAAATATTTTACACACCCCATTTAAATATAATAAAGGAAACAAGGGGAAAATATTTAAATCAGAACCACATGAGCTCAAAAATAATTACAATAAATGGATGGGAGAAAACTAATCAATATCAAGTCAAAAAAATGGAATGAATAAATCAAACAAGTCCATCAATGAATTCATCATCTCACATGCAAATAAATAAAAAAGAAGGCATAACATATGGAACATAACCTGATGAAACACCCTCAAGAATAATGATACAACCTAATACATAGACTGGTCGACCTACATCTGGTAGGTTAATGGTCACACATTCGTTAACCAAATCACTCAATGTATTTTCCATGATGGTAATCCCCCCAAACAGGTGATAAATACAACTTGGTGGAATATCCTTTCTACAACCCAACTAGAATAATAAATTTTCTCAAATTCCCACTTAGTATCCTTGGTATCCCCATTACATAATAATAGAGTTGTCCATGAGAAAACTATGTCATCACATTACATGAAAAATACCATAGGCATAACACCACACTTGCATCCATCCAACCACTTTCATTACCCGCAATAAGATCCCTAGTAAATGAGTATTATATGAATCAAATTGAAAACACATGTCAAATATATAGCATAGCATAATAAAAATAAAAGGTGGATCAACATGGATACAAACAATATCACATAAAAAAATTCCAATTATCCATTAAAATATCAAATATTTCATATATATTTTGAAGTCCCATTTCCAAAAAAAAATTAGAATCCAACCCCAATTCAAACAAAAAATATGATTATCATCAATTAGAAATAAACAACCATAGGTCTCTCAATTTTATTTCATAAAAAACACTACCACATTTAGACATGGTAAACCATTAAAAACAAAAGGTTAATAGACATTGAAACCCCATTTGTCTTTAACATGAATAAAAAGTGATTTTATGTTTGAAAACATTCCATTAAATTTTATTAGAAATAAAAAATGTATAAAATATACTTTTAAATCATGTCTCATAGAAGAGTTTAATTTATGCATTTTATCAACTAGAAAAATCCAAAATCATGGAAACCCTTTAGAAAATTCCAACTTTTTATTATATAGAATATAACATTAAATATAAAACAAATTTAATAAAACAAAAATACATGTAACTATTATTAAAAGGAATTATGTTGGAAATTACTATATTAAGTAGAAAAAACATGTTTCCCTCAAATAAATACACTGGATGAGTGTAAAAGGAGGGATCACAACCACAAGAATGAAATAACTCAAACATAGAAAAATAATATGACTTAAAATCATACAAGAATGGAAACTAGGGTAAGGGGAGAATTGTAGAAGAGATAAAACCAAAGAACAAAAAGATGGAATCCATAAATTTCTATACCAAGTGATGAGTCAATATGAAACCAATTCAAAATAATCATGTATAATATTTATAGCGGGACTGATGCCCGTAAAATGCAACAATGTATTTGTGTTTGAATGGAGGAAGCCAAGGGGAGAAAACCCAATTAAATGTGACGAAAATAAAAAAATAACCCTCTAAGATTGGGTTTTGTTGTTCACATACATGGTCAAACAAACCATGTCATAACATTGCAGATCCCCACTATTGAGAGTTTCACGAACTTCACACTTATGTAGAATGGTTTGTTTAACCATGTTTCTAAACCATCGTACCCAAAACAATTACATAGTTTTCTCCCATTCCATCCTAACATACCTCTAGCACATTGGGATAAACCATCGATCATATACCCCCATATAAAATTAACACTATGGGTGTCATAAATCACCACCCATCTACTTTATTCAACTAAAATGTCCTGAGTAAATTAAAAACATAAAAAGAACATTCCATAACTGACCCACTACAAGGTGAGTCAAGTTGGACAATGAACAACTAGAGATGACACTAACTCCAAAGAAATTACTATTCTTCAAAATAAAATATCAAATTCTATAAATATGTTGATTCTATCTCAAAAAGGAAACATTCTCCCTCAAACAAAACCCCAAAAAGAAAATTGAAACTGAACAGGTTCTCCCCACCATTTTAAAACTATCCTAAATGATTAAAAATGATAACACTTTGATCTATGACCACCACTTTGGAGAGACATCTCCAAAATGGTTCCATAGAACACTTAAAAATAAATCCTCACATCAATAAAGTAAAATAAACTCCATGTAACTCAACACAGACATGTTAAAACAACTAAAAAGTTGTACACTAACCTTTATAATGAATACATTCCCACAAATTTCATGATAAAATTAGAAAAGGTCACATAAACCGGGTCACTATACTCTATAGGAAAACTATGACCTTAAATAGGACACCATCCCATTGTGAACCCCACAAAAATAGCACTATCTAGTGCTAAATGTTCTAAATGAAACATTCCATTTAAGTACAAACATATTAAACAAAAGGTTGATTATACATACAACAATATGAAACTAATATTAAAATAGTTCATCAAACAATATACACTATTGGATTCAAAATAATACCACTAAAATAATGAGGCATGCGCACTTGATCAAAAAAGCTGAATCTTAATCCTAAAGGAAATAACACAAACCATAATAATTAAAAATCACAAAACACATAAAATAATTTCACAAAACACTACCATTTAGCTTAAATAAAAACAACCATTTTAAAAATACATTTCTGAGCCTCAATAATTTTTTTGAACCACTGATAGAAGACTATTTCTTAAAAGACACATAACTAAAATTCATGTTGGACTCTTTCAAATGTTTTCCAAAAAAATGTAAATCCCAAATCCTTTATTTTCAAAAAAAGACTAATTTTAATAGAAATTTTGATTGTCAATTATAACACTTCTCACCCATTTTATTTTGTAAAAAACTAATTGTTCCACTTTTCAATGGTGGAATTCAGTAATAAAACCATTATTTCAAAACCAATATCTTTAAAAGAATTGTTAATAATATCATAAAAATTATTTTTCACAGGTAAGTATAATATATTATTTCAAAACCAGAGCATCTTCCTCTAAAACTCTCAATGAACTTACAACGACTCTTTGAAATTTCACAATATGACCTAATCAGGTCTTTGAAATATTAAAATATCAGATTATTTTCAAATTATTTTTCAAAAATTATCATGTCACATTTCCATCTATACCACTAAATCCCCTTTTTAATTTTAAAACCACATATCACATTTCAATTTATGTCTCAAACCAGGTCAAAACATATTTAAAATGCCACATCAATTTTTAAAGTAATCTTTAAAAAATATAACAATATTTCATTTCATGTCCCACATGATACATTAATTGAAAACCACATGTCAATAAAAATAAATTAACATTGAACTCATTTTAAACCCCCAAACAACCCAACATCAAAGGGTCATACTATAATACTATAGAATTTTAAAACATTGAAGCACATGTTTCATGACAAACATTCCTCTCCTAGTAGAGGATAATATATTATGGAATATATCCCTTAATAAAAACAAATCAAAACATCTAGCCTTATGGGATCATTTGAATAAACATGATATTCAAGAGATTTCAATAATAGAAAATAACAACTCCATTAAAGGATAATAAACAATAAAATCTAAAATATTGGGAAAACACTATCTCTTTCTCCAAGACTTCTCTAGGAGGAACTAAGAAAAAAACACAATAAAATATCCTAACCACCCCAGATCGTAAAAGAAATATTTTTCATAACCATGACAATAAAATAAAAAACTATTTGAAGATTTTTTTTGAATTTTTTTTATTTAAAATAATTTAAAAAATCATTTGAAATATCAACTATTTTCTCAACACAATATTTCCAAATCTTCAACCAATTATTAAGACCCACCTGTCTCATATTTCATTTAACCCATGGGTCATCCCCTTTATCATTCCAAATAATCACATAAATTTTCATAAAATTGAAATATCAGAGTAATATGTAAGTATTTAAAAACTCCCCCACGAAATAACCTATCTCATAGAAAAAACATTATAAAATAAATCTTAAGACGTTATATATATGAATTTCAATGTTCTGTAAAAATAAACTATTTGAACCAATGTTTTTTATCACACAAAATATCTTGTACTTCTTAGTTTCATAATAAAGTAAACATGGTTTCCCACAAAAATTGAAACATATGTTCAATCAACCAAAAGATGGATTCTAAATATAAGTCACCAATCTCCCTTTTTAAACCCAAAAAATAAAATTTGAAAAAAAACATCGTTTATGGGAAATATTAAGCACACCACCACACATCTAACCACAACACATTCTGTAGAAATCCTAATTAAAAACCCCTTATAAGATTCTATGAAAATTGAATACTCATTTAGAGTAAATCAAGAATATAAATGACGTAAAACAAAAATTATATAGTAAAATCTAAATTTTACATGTTTATGACACTCGAGCTAGTAAAAAATGTCTAATCTAAGAAACAAGTATAATTGTAGTTGTAGTTTAATGTCACAAGGGAACTTCATTGTTTACAATACACGTGTTCAAACCATTAATCCCTTGTACACTCACCATTGTCCCTATAATAATAAAATTTATTCCCAAAATAAATGAAAAACTAAACATATTTTAATGAATAATCACAACGTATCAAAAATAAAATAAACTTTTTTTCCAATTATGAGATCATATTCAAGATACAATCCTATTATTCCCCGGGAAAATAGAGTTTTAGTACATCAAATAGCATGAGAGCCCTTTTCCAGCACACTCAGCACAAGTCCTGAAGGTCGTATCTCCTTTCAACCATGAACCTCAAAATAAAAATAAGAAGAATATTAAAAATCAAGGACAATGATACTGTCATTCCACTTTTTTAATTAACCAAATGGGGTGTCTATCTAATGGACTCTCTAACTAGTCTACCTCCTACCCAAAGAGAATAAATGATCTCATAGGTTTGATGATAAGAATATAGAGTATCATAATAAAAAATTTGGAAAGTTTCAACATAAATAAACCAAATGTTAACATCAAATTTAGGACTAATAATAAATAGATAGGATAAATTATAAAAGAAAACTGGTAAAAAATATATTAATAGAGGGTTTAGAAAAAAACAAAGGAATTAAAAAAGGATAATCAAAGATGAAGATAAAAACTATTGATAGCCATTTTTGTGAAATAGAAAGACCAATCACAATCTCCATGTGAATCTCACATGACCACCACGGTCTAAACGATCTTATTCTTCCAATGTATGATGGAAACAAAGAAAACCTAGAAGGAAAAAATTAAATATTCCTACACAATACAAAAAGACTGCATACCCATGAACACGGGTATGTAGTGTGTGATACAAAGCTAATAGTATACCTAAATGAGTCCAATTTATTCCTTTTATAAAATTAACCAATACTTTTAGTTTGAATGTAAATTGAACAAAATATATTTTCATTTCCATTACATGGTATCGGAATAAACCAAAATAAAATATTCATTTTCTAAAAAAATTATTGTTTATAAAACAATTTAAAATTCTGTTTTAACAAAACAATTAAATTTTCGAATCTAACCTCATATTTAGCACTAAAAATCCTTAATTTTATATATAATAAGACACATGTATTAATACATTTAAACTCATTCTAGGAAGGAAATATCTTGAAAAACTTTTCCCCCATTTTCCTTTAAAAATATTATACACACCTAATTTAATGATAATAAAATATAGATGGGAAACAATATAGAAACCAAAAACATAAGTGGATACAAAATTGTCCAATAAATGGATGGATGAAAACTAATCAATATCAATACTAAAATAAATCAACACATAATACACATCCATACCAGAAATAATCATCTCAGATTACAATATATATAATAGAGGGAATATAATATGATACACAACATGAGTGAAAACCTAGAAAACTAAGTATAAAATACATGTAAAGTTATTGGTGGACCTACTACTGACAGATGAATGATTACATATCCAACAACTGAATCTCTCATTGAAATATCCTCAGGGAAAATTTTCATAGCCCAGTGATACATAAAAATAGGGCATTGGATAGCGTTGAACCACAAATAGCCTTGAAATTACACACTACTTCTAACTTAGTAGCTTTTGACTCCCCATATCATAAAAATTTAGATATTCCATGAGAAAAAAAATTCTTTCATAAGAAAAAAAAATCCCATAGGGCTACCACCACACTAACCGCCATCTTTCCTCCCGCACTACCCTTAGTAAGAGCCCTAATCTATGATCAAAACACGAATAACATAAAAACATAAATCAAAAGGATATCAAAATATTAAAAAAAAATATGGATCAACAATGAAAAAATAAATATAACATCAAAAAATGACAACCAGGAACTCACTTATCACATATAGAATATAAAATCGTAAATACATTATTATAACAATTTTAAAATCAAAACCAATTCCAACCTAAAACATGATTATTTTCAATATTAAACCAAAATAAAATGGGAATTCCAAATTTATTATATAAAACCCCACTACTTTAAAACAAGGAAAACATTTAAACACTAAAATTTAATCCATCTTTTGAAACCCTAGTTGGATTTATCAAAAAGAAAAGGTTTATTTATCTATGAAAATCTTCCTTGGAATTTTATTAATCATGAAGAATTCGTAAAATAACCCATTAATACCATGTCTTATTACAGAAGTAAATTTAACCATTTCTTCGAAAGGAAAAACTGAAAAGATCAAAAAACCATTAGAATATCCTAACTATCTATCATATACCTATTTACATGAAATCACAAACACATTTAAAATATGTATAATTAATTAAAGCCTCATAAAAATAATTTATTCTAGAATAATTACCTTAAGTAGAGAAATCATGAAACCTTCTATGAAATCAATTAGAATGGGTCCCAAATGAAGGCTCACAACCCAAACAGAGATAGAAAAAGAAATTTAGAACATACCTGGGAACGAAAATATTCCAATCATGGTTAATATGGTTACATGATATGGGGAAATAGTTATAAAACCAATGTATAAGGGGAGGGAATATTCTACCTTTTTAAAGGAATGATGAATCACTAAGAATACCCGAAAAAATAACCTTTTTATCCTTGAAGTGGGAGGAATACCATAAAAGTATTAAATTTTTTGATTTAGAATGGGGGAAGATAAGGGGATAAAGGCCAATAGAAAAGTAAGATATAGTAAAAAATATTTATCTTCCAGTGTGTTTCATTGTTTAAACACATGGCTAAGAAAACCATATGGAAAAATTGAATATCCCTTATGTCAACAGATACATGGGTTGTACACATAGGTTACATGGTTCTTATAACCGAATGACATAACTATGTGTCCTCTAAGAAGTCCAAAATTTTATTTATTTTTCCAGAACACCTCTAACACATGGTCTTAATCCTTCCATCAAATACAACTAATCAAAAGTGATATTAGTGGTTTCACTCATATCAAAACATATATGTAAATAATTTTACATCTCTTCCACTTCAATATAGATTTTTCACTATCAACACCATATAGCTCAAAAGTTGTGCACATACATATCATTAATTATCATTCCCTCATCGGGTCATCCATATCAAAAACTGAATTCTATAGAGTATATCATAACCACATTAATTATCAAATATATAAATTTGTTGATGTCTGAAGTGAAATATTTCCCATGTATCATGAATTAATCATTAAGTTGAATCATTATATTGACGTAAAATAGGGGTAAAACATAATAATCATGACATGATTTAATGGTTTCAATAGCACCATGACATTATAAGTAAAAAATGAATTTATAGTTAGATTAAGTGCCATCACAGCCCATGTGAGTCCATAATAAAACCTTAATCTTTCATAGTATATATATGAACACAAAAGATAAGACAGATGATGTGAAATTAATAGGGAGATAGTATTTATCCATCCACTACCTATTCAAAATGGATATTTTGGAAAAACCCATCTTAAAACATTTATGTGTCGGATTCATTACCAACATGGATGAGGAAGAGTATGAAATCCTTAAATATAATATTTAAAAATCAAAATGAAAATAATAGAAAATTTCAAGCCATATAATCAACTCCATATATCCCCCCATTAGTAACTTGACTTCCACCTATATGGACTAAATCACATACATGAAAATATATATCCAGGTCATAAATAAAAAATTCATCATGTAATTTAGAAATTATTAATACCTTATTTACCAATTACAAAACATAGGTAAATCATTTCATTTCATTTAAACCAATCCATATTATTAATTATTTTCATCTTTATGATTAAATATCCTTAACCTTCATGAATTCAAGCCATTTAATTTATGGTTTAAATAATAATATAAATATATTTTTATTATTACCATCAATAACTCCAAAATCACATCATTTCCTAATAAAATAATTTATCACTCTATAATTTTTGGTTACACTATAACTCATCTGAAAAAACCACAAGGAAAATTTTTTGCATAGATAAATAAAATATTGAATAGTTAGTAACCTGGAAAAAAATATTGTAAAATCCAACCATCATTGAAATGACCTAGAAAAAATAAAATATCAAGCCTCGATCTGAACTCATTTGAAATACCTTTGTATCTATCCAAACAGCATTACACATAGTATATTCTATAACTCCTTAAGAAAATCATCCATAGTTATAAATCACATTCATTGTTCCATTGGTTTCACAATATACCAACCATATAAGTTCATAAAATTATAATAATGATCTAACATCCTTGAGAATGCGTACATAATAAAGGTAATTTTCACAGAAAAATTCAATGGATACTAAGGTTATAATACCAATTCGTTCATGATAATACCAAAAAATATTGGTCTACAACAACACCAAAATATTATATTTTTCAATCATAAATCATAAATATGAGTTAATAACATAGTATAAGATTTAATTAATTTTAAGGAAGATATGAAAAATAGTTTAATTATTAATATTCCATTAAAATATTTCATAATCACATATTTATGTTTATTATCAGACTATTATCATATCAACCATTCATTATAAAAAAAGCAACAAATCAAAATAGATAACACATTATCTATTAAATATCAACGGACATCAACAACATGGAAAAAATCACTTGTGAGATCAAAACATTCATATTAAGTCTAATATTCTTCCATTAAAATTGTATTATTATTTAATTATTTAAATTGTTTAAATATTTCCAAAACATATGATAATCCCAAGATTACATAATTAAAATTTCACACAATGTAAAATATATCATGAAAATTAAAATATTTAAATTTTGTATAATTCCCAATCTAATTTCTATACCTTGGAATCATTATTTTAAACTTCATGAGATAAATATTTTCCAATATCTTACATTAATTTCAAAATTATAATAATATTAATAATATTGTTTGTGATGTTTCATCACCATCTCCATTTTTATTTCCATATTTTAGTATTTTAATGTTGATTCCTTCTATTTAAACAATAGGTGTTATAACTTGATTATATCACACATTAACAATTTGAAAAGGTAAATTATAGATCACATCACATATGTAATGATTTATGATTTTTAAACATGAAAACAATTGATAAGAAAATATCTGAGGGGATTGTAAATCACAAAAATGGATGAAATATTTGCATAACGATCATTGGTCTTGATTAGTGAAGTTTGGATCACCCAAAAACAATGGAAACAATGAAACATGAATGAAGATTAAATTTTAATTTTGAAATAATAAATGTGATTCTATCATATATTTTATGAAGACACTATCAAAAATTCCAGATGAGTTTGTATTATATATGATTTACTTTAATTTCTTTTGAACAGTACATTTAAATGTCTAATATAATAGAATAAATAATGTAAATCAATTATTTTCTACATCTAATTGACATTGTATTTTAAATCAACAGTTATTTATTATTATTAAAATATATTTACTTAATATAATGATCTGGAATAAAAATATTAAATTTTATATAAAATGTTCTAACTACATGTATTAGAGGAACCCTACAAAGGGTATGTTAAAAAAAACACAACACTACTACTATGGACTTTATGTTTTTCTAAAATTAATCTGGGTTACACTTACATATAGCCGAGCTATTATTTCTCTGAAATTAGTGTTTCCCCTTGTGTAAAAACCCTTTAACAAATACAATTATGTGATAATTTCATTACCCTTATGCATGATTGGATATATAATTACATGTGTGGGATGAAGTTGAGTTTCCGTTATTCATAGTTAGGCTTACCCTGACACGAAGGAGATGTCCCATATACAAATAATACTACATTTAGATAGCCTTCAAAATTCCCATATTATCTTTATTGAAAATTCCCAATTATTGATACCCTTATGTGAGATGGAAATAAGGATTACATCAAGGTAAAATAACTTTACCATTATGAAGACAGGGTCCCTATATTCGGGTTAATAAAAAAGAATAAATTCTTAATTTTTGAAAGATAAAATTAAAAATGATAATATTATGAACACTCTTAGAGTTTTGAAATGAAATATAATGGAAAGGATTTGGAAAATCCTTAACCTTATATCATATCTATATTATTTCTCATTCATTTAATTGTTTTACAATTTTTTCTCACACATTCAAATATAAAATGAAATTTGAACCGTTAGAGTTCCCCTATTATGTGATAGATTATATATTTATAATAAATAATATTACTCTATGTGGTGAATCAATTGAATAACAATTTTTAAAATCTAATAAATAGTAAAATTTAAAAAATTAATGATTTATAATGGAATTTTGGTTTTTATCATTGTTTAAGAGATAGATTAAATCAGTTATTTTCCCAAGGATCATGGATAAATTATTATAACATAATATAAAAACCAGTGGAGTAAATCTCATAAAAATTCAGGTTTATTTATTATTTATATGAAAATTGTTAAATGTGATAATGATAACTTATTTAGAGATATTGAAAATTTTAATTTTTAAATAATGTATATTACATATGATGAAAATTCTCATGCTTATGTTTCATTATTTTTATATGTTGATGAAATTGAATAATTTTCAATTGTTCATGTTTAAACATTATATTACTCATTTATAGAATAATTTTTTAAAATATAAAATATGATTGAATTTTATTAAATAAAAATGAATACAATAAATGTTTTAAATGAGAGACAAGAAATATTGATGGAAATCACTAAATCACATGGAATTAAATATATGGTGCTGGATCGAAATAATAAAATTATAAATAATAGTTGTGTTTATAGTATGAATTGTGAAATTTTATGGAATATTTAGTATGTACATATTTTATATATATTAACTATAGATACCACTCAAAAGATGGAATAAAATTAAGTTAATGTTACCCAGAATGTGTAGGATCTGACCAAGTATAGGCCTACCACATATTTAAAAAAATTAAAAGAAGTCCACAAATTATAATAGTATTTAAAAATATGAGGGTGAATCAATCCCCACATGTCAGCCACCACCAATGGTTCATAATTTTTTGGTGCTTTGAAAGACCACATGGTGCTCAATCTATGATTGAATTATTTGAAAATTAATCCTCCATGTTTTTTGGTTCACTTTAGACATGAAAAAAAACTATGTTGAGATTGCTTACCCGGTTAATGAATTGGATCCAATTAGTCATGATCCACCAAGGAACATCTATTTTTCTTTTCCTTAATTCCCACAGTATAATTTTCGAGTCAAAAACTAACCATAAAAAATTCTATTTGTGATGTACATCAAACTTAATTTCATAGATAATAGACCAAAATTTTGATTCATAATGAAAACTAACAGACCCAAAATCATAAAATAATCCCATAATGAAACCGTAATAGGTGTGAAAGAAACCTCAACAACCAGATGGTCCATTCAAACCAGATGCTACAACATAAAAATTTATTTTTCTTTATTAATTAATTTGGGGAACCTAATTAACATATTTACGAATAAGAGTCTGTCTATATATTCCCATTACATATATTAATATCTAAATATTCAGATCATAAAAGGTATTATTCATTTCCCTGGGTTAATCCTTAAGGATGAAAATATGTACATCTGAATTACATAAATTGAATTGGATATTGAGGTTGAACTGTTATAAAATACCATTTAATTTTGTGAATTACAGATAGTGGATAAAAATAGAGGCAAGTATTGTTAAAGAAATGTTGTTAACCTTCTCTCTCATGTCAAATTATCTGATAGGCATCATGTGTTGCTATATCATAACGTTAGAGCACTGTTATGAACCAAAAGGACCACCAACATACCTCTATAGGTAATGTGAAAATAAATAATACATTAAGTGATACTATATATTTTCTCTATTACTTAAGCATATGTTACATTTTTAGATAATATATTGTCCAACCATCATTAATTGATCATGTTTTGGTGAGATGCACATCCAAACCCTCTAAGGGAAAATAATTTTCAGGGTTAAATAAAATGTTCCTTAAATATTCATATCCATGTTGGCAGAGGTGTGGAATTATTTCATTTAATCATTTAAATGTTTTCACAATGAATTTACTATTAATTATGGGTCTCCACACCATTGAGTTCACATCCATATAGGGTTAGTTTAAAATTTCCAATATGATTTGTCAAGGACTAAAACAATCAGGGTTGTAAACTAGAATCAATGGATCAGAAATAGACATCTTGTCCATATACATTGGATATATTATTTTTTCATTAATAGGTATCCGTATCTATAATGTAATCCACCAATTTTTGTTTGACTCTTTATCCCTGATCTAGATAATGTTCCGTATAATAATATTGAAGTACATTCCAATTTATGTCTAAATACATGATACAAGGTGATGATAGTGTCCATAAAACAAATTCATTTTGAACTATTATGAGGAAATATCACGCATCTAGTCATTCGAGCTTTGGTTAATGTTATTTTCATGTGTAAAGTATACTTAAAACCATTTTAGTAGTTGTATCCCCAAATCGTAGGTAATATGAATGGAAGTATAGATCCTTAAAATCAATTTATCATAATTATTTGATTTTAAATATACAATAGTGATAGATATTGGAATTTTATTAAATATTGGGAGATATAAAGGAATTTAATAATAAAAATGACATAAAATATCAAAAAAAGTAATTTAATAAAATATACTACATAATTTTTTGTATAGAAAACCTATTTAAATACAAATAACTCTCTATATCTATATAATATATTATATATAGAGAATATAAAAACTAGAAGTAATTTTTAGGAGTGTTATAGTCAATATAACATTGTACTATTACTTGAAAAGATATATTAGGTATTATAATCCCCACTTTCTATTAACAATCCATAAGAACCTAGTGTGGAAGAGAAAGTTTTCTATTAGATACTGATATATGATAAATTATATGCATAATGAATTATTCTATCATTGATTTCATAATATCATCTTAATTATTTATTATTAAAATAATTATAATATTTGATTTTAGATTTCATGGTTAATTGTTTAATTATAAAAAACATTAAAGATAAAATATCCACAAGTAAATCATTACATGGATGTTAATATAGGAGCTCTTTTATAGAATAAATATAGTCAAGATGATTGGCTACATTAATCATTTACATAATTTTATATTCAACATAGAAAATTAGGTTTCTATATATCACATTCCCCATTCCCTACTTCAACATTTTTTCAATTTTTTAAAAAATTAAAAAGTACGAGTAAGAGAAATAACTTTCATGTATTCTTAAATGATTCAAAAAAATAAATTAAGTTAATCTGAATGATAATTCATTAGTATTTATGTTCAAAAAACAATGTAATGGATACATGTTATACAATTGAGTAAATTTCATATTAGACTTTGGAAAATTCTCCCACAAAAAAAATTATTTAGCGAGGGAAAAAATAGGTTCGTTTGTGTATTCCATGTGGAAATAAATGCCACTAAAAAAATTGAAATATAGTTAAGATATAATAGGAATAATTAAATATATTATTCATAAAATTAAAACTATAAACTAATTCATGTTAGGATTTAGATATAGTTTTGGAAGTGTACATTATTATATACATAATCAATTCTTGTAAATTATGAATCACTATGACATGTATTATAGATAATTATATTATTAATTGAGTAAGGATGGGTTCATTAACTAAAATAATTCATCCATATTTCATTGTCAAAATATTCCATTATTTATAAAAACTATTCGATGAATATTATTAATATTACAAGAATTATGAGTTTTGTTTTTACATAAGATGATTTATTTAGGTCTAGAAATAAAACATTATCCTATGCTATGATAAATAACATTTACATCATCTATTTCAAAAATAATTCAATTTTTAAATCCTATATAGGAAATAAATAATGAATTAAATTCTCGTGAATTAGTGGGAGGGAATTATAAACATCATTACTTTTACTAAAGTTATCATTAGAAGTAGATATGCATATTGAATGATATATAAATCAAACATGGTTAGGCTATTAAATAATAAAATAGTGATGTATGAAATAAACATGTTAGGAAGATATAGATATTCAAATTCAAGGGATTTATAACATATTTTAGTCATTATTTCTAAGATCATGAATCATATAATTCTTACATTATTATTTTATGAATATACATTACATGGAAAAACAATATACACGTAACTAGATGTTCTGACTAAATAGATAAACAAGCTCTCATAAAAATTTAATAATGTGAAAAATATTTTAGTTATATATATATTTCTTGAAATGAAATGAATTTTAATGATATTCATAGTGATCTATTTATATCAAACATTATGATGTGAATCTCAAAATGATATTAATTATAAAATAATATATCTAAAATTGGATCATGTTTAAAAATTAGACAATATAGGATTTATATATACTAATTAATTCCAAGTTCAATTAATAATATCCTTGGTATGGGCACGAAAACTACCAGTACCAGTTGAAGTAGTTATTCTAGCGACATAAGAAATGTATATGTCATCTGAGGAAGGAAGAGTGTCAAGGGGATATGGTTTTCATATTATTGTGGAAGGTGAGACATTATTAATTATAATTTTCAGACTATTATACCTTCTAATTGTATTAAATATATTTTTTCATTGAGGGTTATTAGGAGTTATCGATATTTCCCTGAAAGTTTGGCATGATGATATCTTCAAATGAAAAAAATATAGTAGTCTTAAAGTCAATTAAAATATAGAAAAAATGATATAACATGCGAGCCAGAAATAATTTATCCAATATTTAATTTACCAAGATCAAATGATATTTATTAAAATGTATATATAAAATTAGTGAATGTATATACATTTTATAGGTAAAAATATAGTATAGTCTTGTATTAAAAGTAAATTCCACATCAAACATTGAATGTTGGTTTTTATACAACTGTTGTTATAATTATATTTTCTCTTATGTTTTATAATAACATATTTTAAAACCAAAACTAAAAATAATATAGAATTAGATATTACTATAATATATATTAATTCTTAGTCAGTTTTATTTTTGAAATTAGTTATTATATAAATAATGTTAAGATAATTTATTTATAACAAAAATTACAGAAATTAATTTTTCTAAATTTAAATTTTAACATTAATTATTCATAAATATTTACGATTTATTAATAATTAAATTACATGATAAATTCATTTCTACTCATTGTATACATGAATGATTTTCTGAAACCCTATGCCCCATCACTCACATACTCCCTCTTTATGCTACCTTTGTCTAAAATTATATTTCTCTTATATAATTCTTTAAAAAATGTTTAACCTACACATTCATTGTATTTAGTAAAATTCTTTTGACCATTTTCAATGATACACACACATATTAATCATCTCACATTCATGAACCACCATGGGAAACCAATTATTTTTTATTTTCAGCCATAGTCTTACATCATTTCATACAATATAATATCTATTAACATTTTTCCCTATCCTAGTAACTTGTCATATAATTTTAACTCTTTATTTTATAAAATTTATATTTTTTATGTTTAGTGGAATTATTACATATTGATCAGTTTTAAATCTTATTTACTCATTTACTATTCTAATAATTTGCGTATTTATTTAAGATATTTCATTTATTATTTATTATATTAATGTTTGCATTCTATAAATATTTTGTTCAAATTATAATAAAATTTTGTAGTATTTTTTAATTATGAAATCGTGGATAAATTTGTATATAAATGATAATGAATTTTTAAATAATATGAATGTTTATATATTTACTTTATTTCATGAAAATATAAATATTTACAATTTTAAATTTTATAAATTTATAGAGTAGATTACTAGTCAGTTTTTTATGTTTCAATTTATAAAAGAGGTTTTGAATATATGATCAGTTGACAAGTTTTTAATTATATATTTATATAATTATTTATAAGGATTTGTGTCACATTTTATAATATGTTATTAAAACACTATTAATTGTTTGTGGTTTAGGGTTTTTGTGTGATTTAAATTTTTTTATAAATTGCTGATAAATTTATATTTATTATATTAATATCTTTAGAATTTCATATATTTTAGTTTAATATGTGTATCAATATTATAAATATATATGTTTTAAATATATATATTTATATATGTTTATATGTTTATATGCTTATATGAATATATTGAAATATTTCTATATGTTTTAAAAGATAGTTACATGAGTAAATCTGTCACATTGATTAATATTTGGACATATTTTTAATGGATCTAATCATAATAACTGATGATTAAATTTTAAAATTGAATCATAAAGAAAACAAAAAATAATAAGACTATGTTATTTACCATTAAACATTGTGCTTATAGTCATCAGTTATTATATTTAAGGGCCCAATTTTCATGAAATTAGATTCTAGTGAACAACTTTGGAATTCCCTTGACGTGTTTCCATATTCTATAAAAATTAACCAAAGAATATTTATTCTCATATCCCAGAAAAATTGTAACGACATTTAAGTTCTCCCTCAAATTGATTAAATAACTAGACTACATCGTTATTAGTTTACTATGAAATATCTTGAACATTTAATTAAATATCTTAATCCATGTGACAACCTTGAAATCATAATTTTGAATTATTTTAACATCAAGGGTTTTGTTTTCTCATTGTAACATTCATAATCCTCATAGTAATTCATTATGATTTCATCCAACTACTCATTTCCTTTAGAATTTATCCACTAGTATTATTGATATCATAATTGCATACCTTCATATTAACTACCCTAACTCTAGTAGCCCAGAGCTGGTACCAAGATTATTATGTTGGAATAGGTACAAGGGAAAAATCATGAAGGACTGATCAATTTAGTAGTTTTTCTAATAAATATGAAGTCAAGATAAACAGTTTGAATTGGTAATAAAAATAAAAATCATAGTAATGTATAGAATTCATTTTCTTTGAACTAATTCATTGAAACCATCTTCAAATATAGGCTAAAAACTAATGGTGTGATAATATGGTCAGAAAAGTTTACATACAATGAAATTTATCATTAATAATTACTAAATTTACAATATTTCAAGGTAAATAACTTTTAATTTATTCTATTTGATAAATAACATGACTATGATAATTACATGAGGAATAATAGACATGTAAAGGTAAATAACATAACCCACATTCCATTTATTTAATTACTTAACTATTATAATTTGATATAGATTAATTAACATGGAGAGATAAATAAATGAACACACATGACATTTAATCAATAACATGATTATTATGAATAGATAAGGAATGATAAACATGTAATTGTAATTAACTGACCACCCATTTTATTTCAGTTATAACATGTCTTTAATGAGTAGATAAGAAATATTCCATAAGGAAAAGTAAATAGCTACACATACATGAAATATAATAAATATTATGGGAATGAAATACATCCCTAGATAATATTATTGTATAAATATCATGGATAATAATAAAAATTAAATTCTCAATGAATTAAATACTTAATTTTTAGAAATTATAATCTCATGCATTATGATTCATCTACTATTAATAACATTCACATGACAATTTAAAACAACTAGTAAAACCCGTTAAATACATACTTATTGATTAACCAAATGAGAATACTGATGCATGAAGGGGATATATAATTTCTTACACCATCAATCACTACATTTCAAAATCATTCCACTTATATCAAATAATTTATTTAATTCATTAATATTGTTCCTTATAATCAAATATTCATATTGAGTAAAGGATATATATATATATATTTAAATATTTTCATGGATAATAAAATTATAATCAATGTAAACAACAAATTTAAAAATTGAATAAAATATATAATATAATTATATACATTATAAAATGAATTTGGATATTTGAGATAAATGTACTTCCAAAAAAAATATGATCACAAGAAATCGATTTCCTCAAGATGATGTTAACGTTCCTAGAATTAAGTATGAAATGATAGTTGACCATAGATTCATTAATAATATTGTTTTTTATGATGAAATAAAAAATATATTAGTATTCATGTCAAATAAATTAATGGGGTGGTAATATACACCACGTGTAACTGAATATGTGTATATTAACAATTTTGCCTCAAAAAATGAAAATTGAGTTGAAATCCCCTAGAATGATCTTACAGTTGAAGTTTGAACTAATCAATTAATTGATGATGCCTATTAATAATAGATCTAAAATAAATAATTAGAAATAAAACCTAAGATAATATAAATCTTTTACCTACATAATCATATAATATCAATGATTATTATTAATCAATACTCCCAAATGATTATAAATGTAGTGAAACAATTATTCACCAATTAGTAAATATAAATTAAAATTCCATAGGATAAAAAAATACAAATTTAAAAATAAAATACCATTAAGTGTTTAGGATTCCTAATATCACTGGAAAATATGGAATTATATACACCATATAAGATAATTTGGTGCACTAGAATAATATATACCTCAATGAAGAGAAATTAAGATGAAGCCCATTATATCACACTTTATTTTGGTTGAATGTGAGTTTACCCCATGTATAATGATTACCACAGTTTTTTAATTTATAAAAGAACCATGTTATTTTTTATTATACAATATATTATTTTATTATATCATTTTACCACCATTTGATAATAATAATTCAATATTTTCATTGCATCGAGTGTTAATTGCTTTATTTTCTCATGCATGTTTGGCCATGAACGTTCATGTTATTGTGTATATGATATAGATCCATAATCTCTATAATAATATTAAGTATAGAAATATAATATTACTCATTATATATATATTTAGAATCATTCTTAAAGTGTCGACATGGAAACTGTATCGTATAGCTTCGTTTAAATGGTTTGTCGTATGCATATATAGGTGATGATATCATTTCATCATAGAGTAAAATCATAATGAATCAGGTGATATAATAATTTTCCATAAAAAATATCATGTTATAAATCTTATATATATTCAATAATTATTTTATTTTATTACAAGTCATATAAATCATTAGTAAAAAAAGGAATAAAATCACTTCATGTAGTGGTAGTCTGTCGTACACATGAGGAACACTATTATATTTTATCACAAATGGAATATAAGTGGGTATATGTGATTTATAGTTATACAAGACAAAATATATAACAATTAATACACATATTAATTAAATCCATCATTATGTTTAATATTTTTATGTATTGACTGAAAAATTTTTACATTTGTTTGCGAGGAGATAGTCTGCTATACACATGATCAATTATTAATTTTCACATTTGATGGAATAAGACACCTAATAAATATTATAAATTAAACCTAAAAACATATTATTACATGGGAATTAATATTTTAATTATGTTAAATTTTTTAATATATAATTGAATGAGGAAATAGAGAAAAAAGGTGTTCTTTAAGATATTTACCTCCTCTTAGAGAAACCTCATTTTTTATATCCTCTAAATGAAACTAGGGTTTTTAATTTAGGATGAAAGTAAGCTATAGATTGTTGATAATTATTTAGGGGATATATTTTGGTAGTTTTATGGTTATCCAAAGGTCTTTATTGGTGTGAATATGTGAGTGGAGTGAATTCGCTTTCATAATTTTTGAGGAATGATATTTTTGAAAGAATAAAAAACTATTAATTAATGGGAAGTCACTACCACCCCATGTGAATAAAAAAATTATAACTAATTTATTATAGGGTCTAAAGATTCTTGAGACTCATTCTAAACCAATAAAAACCCATATTTTTAACAAGTTATTCCTTAAAAATTATTATTACATAAATTTACCATTTTAATTTTCTCTACAATAACTTATATCATTTTATTTTCCTAGTTAATTAATCTACTAATATTATATTTAAAATTATCTTTATTAGATAATTTTTACACATTTATAAAAAATATTAAATCCAATTCTTAAAATAAATGATTAAAATGTGTGAAATATGTATTTTAATATAGTTGCATAGAGAACACAAATCCTTGTTTTTACGGTAACTAGTGTAATTAATTTTTAATGTATTTTCTAATCATTATTAAAAAAAGGTGAAGTTATTATCTTATATTATTTATTATGATTCAAAATATCTAATAAATTTTATAAAATTCAACTCACATAAGTAAAAAAAATTAAAAAAAATTAACCGGCAATTCTTGATGAAAACAAAATTTAAAATAAATGCATTGTTCTAGCAAAAGATGATGTTATATTAACTATATGGATATTAATCATCAATAAATATATTTTAATTATTATAGATATTTATATAATATATTAGTATAACAAATACAACTCACCATTAAAAATTAGTTTCATTAATTATAATGAATATACATTCTGCCCTTCGAATTAAAAGTCGTGTCCTGGATAATAAATAGTTTTCTAGTAAATATTTCTATTTTACCTCTAGTGGTCAATATAAATTTTTGAATAAAATTTATAATGAATAAATATTTAATTAACAATAAAATAATACATTATTATTAATAAAAGAATTTATATTTTAATAATATATTTTTTAGTATTACTAAAAACCTCAAATGTGAGGGAATATTTAAAGAAAATAAATCTAGAATTATGTGGACCAATTAGGATAAAAATTTATATTCATCAAAGAAAATTATAATATTTTTAAAATGGTATAAATTTTTTTCATTTTATTATATGATAAATGAATACTATAATTGAGCCTCATGGTTTTTTATATTGAAAGATATCGATGAAATTGAATTTATTTTAAAGAAAGTATATCATAAACTCTCATGGTGTTACATTATTTCATCCTACAAAAATATAATACTAAACATAAAATATATATTACCTTCAAAAAATTTTATGGTATTTATTCTTCATAATATCCTCGGGTTCCAATGTTTCTTATGGGAAGGATACCACCTTAATTGTTACATATTCTAGAGACATTAGACTAGATTTTTTTATTTTTTCTTGCTCTCCAAAATAGCATTTTGGTTTACAGTTTTATCAATTTTGGAATAAACCTTACATGAAAATCCAATAAGATGAAAAATTATAATTATATATAGTTTCAATTTTACCCATAATACAAAATTCATAAAATAAACATGATTTATTTTCCTGAATGATCTTCACAACATTCAACATGGATTTATATTTCTCCTAGCCATACATAAACCCATTTAAAAACATTTTAAAACATGGGATGGGAAAAAATAACAAAGTAAGTAACAAAAAAATAATAAAATAAACCATTAGGCCATGAATACTTATAAAATCATGAATGATGTATTTCTCATCTATTAAATTAAAAAATTCTTACGTTATGAAATAATGAAGAAAAAATAGCTTTTAGAACAAATCAATTTAGGTAAATTCCTATATAATTTTCATACCATAAATGCATACAATTTTAACCATCATGGGTACAATATTATTTTTTCAACTCATGGATACCTTTCAATATAACCCTCACATCTAACATAGGATGTAACTATCATAGTTACAGTTGGAATAACCATTATGGTAAACATCAAACATACCTAATACATAAGAGGGATATCACTAACCAAAAAATATATGGTCTATAATGGAACCACCCATCATTATAAACGAATTACAATAACCATTACATAATCAAAAAAATAATAATACATTGATCGTAAATAAATTCCTTATAGAAAATCACAAAAATCAATGGATTACTACCCATACATAGAGAAAAACATTTTATTTGAAAATAATCATGTAATATTGTAAATAAAAACACCAAATGAAAAATAATCATTTAATCATTAAATGTGAATCATGTCATATAGGTTAAATAATTCTTTTTTTATTTCATAAAAAGAGACATTGAAACAGATATTAAAAAGGAAATTCTATTAAAAAGCTCAATTTTTTAAACTTTTGTGACAAATAAGAAAATTAAAATTTTAAGACATTTATGGCTTCATAATTACGATCATAAAAATTTTTGAAAACATGGTCATGAAATAGAGAGAATTAGAATATTAAATCTTTAAATCATTTAAAATAATGTGTTATTTAAAGTGTTTATTACCTCAGGTTTAACATCCTCCTAACATGTTCAAATAACCTATATAATGAATTAAAGAGTGTTAATAATTTTTTAGAACTATATTCATATTTATAATAACTTATATGATATATTAATAACATCATTTCACCATTTAATAAAAATATGTTTTTATTTCCACTTTTCTATGTGCATTTTCTTATTTGTTTAATGGTCAGTTTATTAAAGATTTACCTGTTAGATGGAAATAATAAATTAAAATTGGAATGAATTGGAAGTAATACACTTATAGAATTTTAAATGACTCTATATGTTATTTTTAATTTTATATGTGGATGTTACATTAGATAAAATGTTAATGAAAAAGGGTTATTATATTTTGGAGGTTTTTTAGGCCTTCAAGGAATAGTTTTTCTGTTTAATGTTATGGCCAAATATTAAATCCTGAATGTGATACCAGATAATATATATATATATATATAAACCATTTTAAATAATTATAAGTTAATTTTAAACATTCCATGAATGATGTAATGAGAAAAAAAAACTCATCGTCCATGAAGGGGGTGAATTGACATGCAGGGACTACAATTCTATTTTTAAAAATATAAGCTGAAAATAAGAGAATTGATTATGGATATACCATTAATACAATAATAGTTTAGTATATATATGATACTAAATTTATCATGAGACTTTGGATTAAGGTTAGTATAAGTTATAAGTGAGAAATAATTGAAAAGAAAAAAAAAATGAATTTACCTCTTGAATATTTATCCTTGAGAACCTCCTTATGAACCTACAACTAGTTTATTTGTGAGACCAGAAAAACAAGAATGTGTAAATTTATAAGAACAGGGAAATGTATCTTCATTAAGACGACAAATTTGAATAATGGTGATGAAATTATTTAAGAAATGAGTCTGCTTTTATAATTGAGATGAGAGGAAATTTTGGAATTACATAAAATATTAAAATATAATAAGTATAACAAATTGGAAAAGGCATAAAAAGGTCTAATCATACCAGGAGACCACATTTTAAATATAATAGTATCATATTTGAACTAATTGAATAATTTTATTATTTTTAAATTATTTAATAAAATATTTCACACATGAAATATAAGTTTATCAAAATTTAACAATATTAATAATTGTGACTTCAAAAAAATGAAAAAAAATATCAAATTAAATAAATATTATATTTTATACAGATCATATAATTCTATATAATTTGTTTATTATCTTAAAAAAATTTAAATTTTATTTATTTTAATATTTTAATGTCATTTATTTGATTTTTTCATTAATTAAATAATTACTCCATCGTCGTTGTTAAAGACATTAAGGTAATTATTTATTCGCTAAAAATTAGAATTGAAATTCTGTGAAGAAGATAAATTAAATATTTTAAAAATGAAAATTTATGGTCTAAAATATCTTTTGTAAAAACATATATTAAAATATTATACGAATTAAAAACTATAGTATGATTGACCTGACTTTCAATAAAATAAAATATTTGTAATGGCATAATGTGATCTCTATGGATACAAAATGTCTCAAATTTTGAAAAAATATGATAATGGGGGAAAATTAATACTGAAAAATGAATTACAAAAATTTTTAGTTCATTTAATTATTCTTATAATTTTAATTAAAATCATTTTACTAAATTATCTTCTGTATGTGCAAGTAATGCATATACTTTTCATGATAATTAATGTTAATTTTTTAATATTAAAAAATTAAAAAATAAATTTATATCATAAAAATAACATAATTATGATCATTATTTAACTGTTTTTCTCATTACCAATGTGAAATTACTCATATACATGTCCAAGAAACTTCTTTAATTTATTAATTTATCTTTTCTTTCCATATGCATGCATCGCACGTGAATTTGGATAATCATTAAGTTATATAACCCTAAAATTGAAACAAAAATCATAATAAAAATTAAATTATACATATTAATTAATAATGAAGTCCTGAAAAGGATTTATAGTAATCAATTATTATCTTTAAGGAAACAATTTTGATATTGTTACCGCTGGACATGCACTACAACGAGAGTAAAAATGATTTCAATGAATATAATAAAATAAATTAAATTTTCACATTACACGTTATTTATATAATGAATTTCTATTATTATAACATAATTATTTCATTCTATAAGTTTGATAAATATTATATAATAATTAGGTCATGACGATATCACAAAATTACAATATTAAAAATACTTTTTCACGGTTCACTCCATAGACTAATTTTTGTAATCATATTTCAATGGTGTATTTAATTTTATGATATAAATAATATAAAAGTGCCAAAATATAATTATATTATGAAATTAATGAAAACATTTGTTTGAAGAAAACTTTTTTTTGAAGATGAAAATCACATTACTAAAAACATAGTACATATTTACAGACAATTAATTAATACATTATTAGTGAATATATCCATTATATGTTGCAAAATTTCATTAACAATGTTACTTACTAAATATATAATAGATAGATTATAATAGAAACATTTAAATAATAAAGTTGGTTTCATTCATTTAACATTGATATGCTGTGTCTTGTATACTATAAAACTTTTTCACTACTTTTAAAAGTGGGGATGTTGTATTATTAACCATTTAATAAATTTTATTCTCACAATTTAAACATATGATCAAAAAAATTGGGGTTTGAATTTTGAAAATAAATTTCTTGAAATATGACATTGTAAAAATGATTAATAAACTATCCTCTTGGAAAGAGATTAAGGGATGTATAAAGGTCACTTGGGAAAACAAATAGTAGGATTCCATGTAGGGGAACATATTTGTAATGTGGAAGCATCATTATGGAAAATAAAACTAAATATCGATCACTGATTGAGATTGAGATATAATAAGGTAATGAGGATGCTAACCATCCTAACCCATAAATTTGTGACATGGTAGATAGACATTGACATCATGGTAATAAAGAAATAATCAAACAATATTTTGGCCTCAAGATTTATCTCTTTGTGTTGAGGAATTATGTTACCATATATACTAAAAGAGTATTGAAGTGTAATTACATGAAAATTATAGTTACATCCATTAATAAATTTCTCTAACAAACTTATATTTTTTTAACACCCCAGGTAAATATAGAATATGACATTTTTATATTTATTCATATTCGTAAATAAAATATTAATATTACTTTAAAGAGAACGCTATGCTCGATGGCGTACCCAATACGCAACAACGAGTTTCTTGAGAATCTTACGTTGCACTCTAATAATAAAATCATATTATTTTAAATGGTAGTTAATTCCTAGCCATTGTAATGGTGGGAATTAATAGTACTAAATAAAAATGATTATATATGTTTGTCAAATATTTTTACTCCTTACAATAAATGTTAGAGGATTAAAAATGCGAATGAATCCAATTTTTATGCATAAATATTCTAATATTCATTAAAATGTCGATTAACCACCTTAGGATGGAAAACCTCTTTTAAATCTACTTTTTATCAATTTTATGTGTTATATTTGACAAAATAAAATTCTTCTTTAGAATCGAGACATCAAAATTTACTTTGTGTAATTTTTTTGTATCATTCCGAAAAAGTTCAATTTTTTTAATGAATAGTGAAAAGTGTTGTATTTTAATTCAAAACCACTTTTTAATATAATTTATTTATATGATTATATTATCTTTGGAATTTTTTTTAGAGTAAAATTAGAATATATCATTATTATTTAATCCAATAGTGGTCATTGGAATTAATTTCACTTTGAAATCGGACTTAAACTAGTGTTAATCTTTGGATACTTATTGTTTCATAAAAACACGCTATTTGCTCTGACAGTGGGAATTAATTATTAAATTAATTAATGCAACTTATATATTTTGAATTTTTTAAAATAGATTTCATTTTTGAATTTGGAATAACAAATATAGCTTAGGGTGATGTTTTGGTATTTTTTTGAAAAACTTTATTTTTTGATGAATAGTGAAACCACTAAGTGGTACTTATAAAAAACTGATTTTCCATTTAAATGAAATTTTACCACCTCTTTGTTTTAAATTTAACAAATCCAACATACATGGTTTTCATTAATAAGTAAAATGTGGTTCAATAGAATTAAAATATTTTTCTGTTGAATAGTAACTTTTAAGTTTTTAATCACGATTATAGGTAATTAGTGTAGTTTAAGATAAAAATAATATCTTAATAATATAAGATGAGATTGAAACATGTCATACCCTTATTGGATGAGTCATTTCCGACCAAGAAAATCCATGGGTCAACTTTGGGACCCCATGGAGAAACATTGGTTGGAAAATGACATAAATACCTTTTTATTTAATATTAAAGTAAAAATGACACAAACATGAGATGTTTTACTAAAACAATTTTTACATGGGGTTATACAATTCCGATTTTTGACTATAAAAATTCATTGGAATGATGAAAAGATTTCCTACATCATTATATTTGTTTTATAATTTTTAGACATTAAATAAATTAAATTATTTATTACATCATGATGATGCAGTGATGACCTCATTATTTAACGATTTAAAAAAATGGAAAGATATTGTAAAATATAAGACCTACACATGTCCAAAACCTATTGAATGTGGGGATTTAGAACCCTTATCACCTAATTCTTAAAACAAATCGATGTCGGACCATTAGATTCTGAAAATCATTCTAAAATAAAGTAACATTTCTTTACTTTCCAAGAGTGCCCCTCCTCTCCTCTTATAAAATGCCTGCAACTCTACCTCTTTACCCACACATACAAAGAATTTGGCTCAGCCAACCCCTGCCCATTTTTTCTCTCCACATCCCTCTATAACTCCTTGAAGCCTCACGTTGGGCAGAAGTCTTCCCAAGGAAGACTTTGAGCTCAAACCAAAGGGGGTTACCCTATTTTACGGTAATGTCTTCACTTGTGTCCTTTTGTTTTATTTTGCCTCTCCAACCCCATAAACTCTTTTTATTCATTTATTTTGTAACAAATACAGTATCTTAAATATACTAGGTTGATTTTATAAGAAGTATTTGAGCTACACTTACACACATCTACATCTAATGGTTAAAGAACATACTGTTTCTGTGGATGGCGAATTTCTGCCTCATGAAATGATGATTGTTCAACATTATTCTAACACCTTAAAAGGTGGACATTAAGATGACACTATATTTATATATGATATATAATATTTTTATTTTTTACTTAAGCTTATGTATTTTTAATTTATGGCATTCCTTTATGGTTTCCATTATGGGCCAACGCGATATCTTCATTTAAGGAAGTGTGGACTACCGCCCCCTCAATGTGATTTGATTCGTTAATACCATATGTGGTAAGTATAAAGGATATATTTAATGATATTATATATGATAAAATACTGGAATTAAAATAATATTTTGTGTCATTATTTTTTAATTCCATTAAATATGAAATAGAAATGGAAGTAGCGTTCATGCGTACGTACGACTTACCGTCTCCATGAACGGTACATTTCATTTCTTATCTCAAAATGTTATGTACTATTATAAGTACATATATATAATGGATATATATGTAATATATTACACTTAAATTATGTATATCATTCTGGAATTATAACATATATATATATATCTCATTCTGTTTTAATTCCATTAATATGACAAAAAAATGAAAGTAGTGTTCATGCGTACGTACGACATACCGTCTCCATGAATGGTGCTTTTAATTTTTTAACTCCAAATGATATTTAATATTATAAAATGAATATATACTGGATATATATGATATTTAAAACATAGATACTATTCTTGATATGATGTACCTATGACTACATAGAAAATTATTTTCCAACAAGTTCAATTTTGACTCATGTACCAATCATTGACAAAAACGTCTGATATGAACTCATATTATTAAAAAATTATTATAACATTAAAATATGTGATATGAACTGAATAATAATCTTTATAGGAGTTCCTTAAGAAATTATAAATTTACCAAAGTTTATTATTCAGGAATATAAGGAAACGAACAAGACAAGTTGGACTTGAGGTAAGGGATGCCACTCCTCTCTTTCTTTTTAAGTACACTCTTTTATGTCATTCCTTTTAAGATCATCTTTCTTGTGATTGGGATTTTATTTTATATTAATCTTACTGTAATTTTTATGTTCATATGATGATAGACCCTATTCTCTCTCATTAGTCCATTTTGGAAGTTTTGAGTGGCACCGTTAGGCTGCCGAATTTTCGTAAGGGATCCTACTCCTCTCTTTCTTTTTAAGTACACTCTTTTATGTCATTCCTTTTAAGATAATATTTATTACGATTGGGATTTTATTTTATATTACACCTAATTTACTTTTTATCTTCATATGGTGAGAGACCCTATTTTCTCTCATCAATACATTTTGGAAGTTTTGAGTGGCGCCGTTAGGCTGCCGAATTTTCGTAAGAGATCTAACCTCTATCTTTTTTTTAAGTACTCTCATTTATGTCACTTTTTTAAGCTCCAATTTTTTATGATGTGGGATGTTATTTTATATTCCTCTTTCTGTACATTTTATTGTAATATGATGAGATACTCTATTTGATCTCATCAATCCATTTTTTGAAGTTTTAAGTGGCGTCGTTAGGCTGCCGAGTTTTCGTAAGGGATTTTTCATCTCACTTTTATTCCCGTGAGATTTATTCTACATTTTCCACCATTTCCTTTGAGTGGTGTATTTACTTCTCATTATTATACTCTTTGTGTAATATAATTTCATTTATGGGTACTTACATATTCATTGTATGACCCTTCTTCAATGGGGTGTATGTTTCGAATGTTACCCATGTCGTTAAGGGAACCTTTCACCCTCCTATTTTTAAAAGACTTCTTTTGTTATGTCTTATAATTCACATACTATTATGTTGGGATATGTTCTTATATATCCTTATTAAAGTAAATTTTATGTCCAAGTGATGAGATACCCTTTTTATCTCTCATCAACCCATTTTATGAGTTTTGAAGTGACGTCGTTAGGCTGTCGAATTTCTGTAAGGGAACTTCTTAACCCACTTTCAATTCTTTGGGTTAAAACTCTAATTATTGATTTTATTATGCCAAGATTATGTGTGGAATCTCTATGTTGTAGTTTCCACAAACCTTTTGTGGATATACTATTTCTACACATAATCATCTCATTGATAAATTATTATGTCATTTAGACGGACATGTATCGGAAATCATAACTCAATCTCATTTCATTGAGTTAAATATCTATATCATTGGTTTTGTTTTTCCATGATTATGTGTGAATGACCTCTGATTGTATTACACCTAATATCCAATTATATTTTGTGTATTTTTATTTTTCACACATAATCATGTAATTTAATTATCCTTAATCTAAGGATACCGACTTTGTAAGGGACGTCGTCTCAATCTTATTTCATTGAGGCATATTTCGTTTTATACTCAACTTTCTTTTATATGGTGTATAAAACCCTTTGACTTTAACTCTTATACAAAATGAATCTTTTTCTACGAAGCTTTTTACAAAATGACATAATGGAATGTTTCTTTTAATGTACACGGTGACAACAACCTTTTCCGCCGCCGCGAGTATTATTTGGTCTTTGGATTCCTGAAAAAGCCGTAATGTTTTTTAAAATGAAATAAATACCATATACTCTTTTATGTATTTTGGTATTGAAAATGGTTTTTATAATGGATTTGTTATGTCAATATATTTAAGTAATATATTTTGATCAAAGTGTGGAAATTTTTTCTTTCCATTATATTTGTTTTATGTCTTATGATTTTTATAATGGTACTTGGACATTTGACGGGTGGTTACGTGATAAACCATATGAAGGGTGGTGCCGTGAATACCAGGATGGGTGGTTATGTTATAACATCCAATGCTTTGGGTATGGAAGTCAACCTTATGGCTATTCCATTAAGTATGTATGGATGTTGGCCATACGGCTATTCCATTAAGTGATATGTGTGGAAGTCGACCATATGGTTATTCCATTTAAGTATGTTTATGTCCCAAGTTACCTTTATATGTTATGTGTTCTTTATATGGGTTTTATGGTAATATTTTGGTTACAAAAGGGTATGTAATGATCTTTTATTCATTGAAGAGTGTTTACTACTTCATAAAGGTGAAAAGTATTACTTTGATAAAGTATACATGGTTTACATGTTTTGAAAAACTAACAGTTTTCATTCTTTGTGTATCCCTTAGTGAGAATTTTATGCTCATCCCAAGTTTTTAAAATATTTTTTTCACAGGACTTAATGCGGAATAGGGTCAAGGATGGGATCAAGGGAAAGTCATGCTACCTAAAACATGGAACTATACGTGTTTCTTTTTAAGAGTTTTTATTTTATGGAAACTTAACAGAAGTTTCTACTTTGTAATCTTTTGAGATGTAATAGTCATGTCCTAATTCTCTAAAACTCTAAATCTGAAAGGATCCTCAATGTGTAATCTTGTAATAATTGAAGATTAAGTATGGTTTGAGGCTGGGGCCTTATAGTTGGTAACAAAGGTCGGTTTAGATAACTTTAGAGGTTAGGGTATTCTTTAAGCATAAGTGATATTACCGTAATGGTTTGAATTTCAGAAAGTGTCCTAGTTTTAGATAAAGTGAATGAGTAAGTATATATTAGTGTTTATCTTCCTCATTAGTACATGATGGTTTTGTTGATATACTCACACTGACATTTCTGTTTTTAGTGAACGGATGGATCTAGCAGGAAACAAAGTGACAACAGGTTTGAAGGAAACTATGGTGGTTCTCTGATTAAGATCCTAGATAAAATGGGGGATTCAATGAAGAAACTCGTTGTTGTTCTAAACCAACTATCAAGGAGTCATGATTAACCACTTGAACCTTGGTATGATCTGTAATGCATCATGTACGAGATGACCAATCGATGTGGAAGTTTAGGTAATAATTATAAACGAAACAATTAGAGATTATATGATCCTTACTTTGGAGGTAATTATGGGTTATTATATGTTATGATGGAAAATAAAAGTCAGGAGATAAACTTGAAGTTAAAATATGTTATGATCATTTTTGAAGATTTTATCTCCTTTTGGGGATTGTTTTAAGAATTATATAGTTTTGGAAAAAGGACAACACGCTGACCGTGTGACAACCTGTCGCGTCGGACAAAGCTGCGAGAATCGAACCCACAACCAAAGTGCGACTGGTATTTATTGCCTGCCACTGGACTACGTGAAGTCCCTGGTTACATTGAATAATTCTTTTTAGTTAGATGTTTTTTGGAATCAAGAGAAAGTTTTTTTTGGGTTATCTATGGAAATGATTATCCTATCATTGAGGATATGTGATTAGGTTAATTAATTTTCAATATGAGAATTTAAGAGAAACTAATGTTATTTGGAGATAAAAGTTAATTTGTATCTTGGAAGACTATGTGACTAAATCCTTCCAATATTTGGGTTTCAATCTTAGTTTGGTTTACTTTGAAGAATTTTATGGACAAATAGTTTATCAAATATTCCTCATTTAACTTTGGGTTTTGTTGGAAAAATTTTGGAGATTAAGAATATATTTTATTTTTATAAAGGGTTATCCTTTTCTGGATTATCTGATCTTGTACTAACCATTTTGGTTTTGGTTTTGGTTAAAGTCTAAATACATGGAAAGTATATAGTTCTATTTTCTTGATAAGGTGATTCTTAGGAAGTTGATTATAGTACTCTTAATGTGAACAAGTCTTCCTAAAAACTCGTCTTTTGGAGAAAATATGAGTTTCATTAAGGAATCTAGTAAAAGTTGAATGTCTACATGACAAGTAAGTATGTTTCATTATGATTTAGTTAATCTCAAAAAATAAATTCCTCAATGAAGAGTAACTTAAAACAAAAATTTTGTCTGTTAACTTTTCCTACTCTGGAATCGAATACCGTTTAACCCATCACAAGTTTGTGATTTTCTTGTGGTTAGCTTTCTCCTACACATGTTTACTATCACTCTCCATCAGAACATGAGCCTTTTTTTCTCCTCCATATCCATATTTTCATACTTGGAATCCTAGTATGGGTTATCTCGAGTGACATTTGTTCTTCTCTCCAATTCTTTTAAAGTGATTGTTTTACCGACTCTTGTTCTGATGTGGGACTTTCAAGGATGTTTCTAAGCCCAATTTTAAAATTGCGAGGACACAATTCCTAAAAGGGAGGAAGGATGTAACACCCCAGGTAAATAAAGAATATGACATTTATATATTTATCCATATTTGTGAATAAAATATTAATATTACTTTAAAGGGAACTCTATGCTCGATGGCATACCCAATATGCAACAACGATTTTCTTGGAAATCTTACGTTGCACTCTAATAATAAAATAATATTATTTTAAATGGTAGTTAACGCCTAGCCGTTGTAATGGCGGGAATGAACATATCTAATTAAAAAATGATTATATATGTTTGTGAAATATTTTTACTCCTTAAAATAAATGTTATAGGCTTAAAAATGTGAATGAATCCAATTTTTAAGGATAAACATTCTAATATTCATTAAAAGGTCGATTAACTGCCTTTGGATGGAGAACCTATTTTAAATCCGCTTTTTAACAATTTTATGCATTATATTTGACAAAATAAAATTCTTCTTTAGAATAGAGACATCAAAATTTACTTTGTGTAAATTTTTGGTATCATTCCAAAAAAGTCCATTTTTTAATGAATAGTGAAAAATTTTGTATTTTAATTCAAAACCTCTTTTTAATGTAATTTATTTATATGATTAGATTATATTTGGAATTGTTCTTTAAGTAAAATTAGAATATATTTTTAACATTTAATCCAATATTGGTCATTGGAATTAATTTCACTTTGAAATCAGACTTAAACTAGTATCAATCTTTTGATACTTATTGTCTCATAAAAACACGCTATTTTCTCTGACTGCAGGAATTAATTATTAAATAATTAATGAAACTTATATGTTTTTAATTTTGTAAAATAGATTTAATTTTTTAATTCATAATATCAAATATTTCTTAGGGTGATGTTTTGGTATTTTTTTGAAAAACTTCAATTTTTAATGAATAGTGAATCCACTAAGTGGTACTTATAAAAAAATGATTCTCCGTTTAAATGATATTTTACCACCTCTGGGTTTTGAATTTCAAAAATCCAACATACATGGTTGTCATTAAGATGTAAAATTTTGTTCAATGGAGTTAAATTGATTTTGGGTAATAGTAACTTTTAAGTTTTTAATCGCGATTAGAGGTAATTAGTGTAGTTTAAGATAAAAATAACGTTTTAATAATATGAGATGAGCTTGACACATGTCCTACCCTTATTGGATGAGTCATGTCAGACCAATACAATCCATGGGTCAACTTTGGGATCCCATGGAGCCACCTTGGTTGGAAAATGACATAAATACCTTTTTATTTAATGTTAAAGTAAAAATGACACAAACATGAGATGTTTTACTAAAAAAATTTACATGGGGTTATACAGGTCAGATTTCTTAATATAAATAGTAATTTTAATTCTGAATAGCTTTCCTACATCATGATATTTTTTTTATAATTTTTATACATTATATAAATTAAATTATTTATGACATCATGATGATACAATGATGACCTCATTATTTAACGATTTAAATAAAATGGAGAGGTTATGTAACATATAAGACCTACACATGTCCAAAACCTATTGGATGGGGGTATTTAGAACCCTTATCACCTTATCCTTGAAACAAATCTATGTGGGACCATTAAAATCCTAAAATCATTCTAAAATAAAGTAACATTTCTTTACATTCCAAGAGTGCCCCTCCTCTCCTCTTATAAAAGGCCCCCACATCTACCTCCTTACCCACACTTCCAAAGCCTTTGGATCGGCCAGACCCTGCCCATTTTGTCGCTACACATCCCTCTATAACTCCTTGAATCCTCAATTTGGGAAGAAGTCTTCCCAAGGGAGCCTTTGAGATCAAACCAAATGGAGTTACCCGATTTTAAGGTAATGTCTTCACTTGTGTCCTTTTGTTTTATTTTGCTTCTCCAACCCCATAAAATAATTTTATTCATTTATTTTGTAACAAATAAAGTATCTTAAATATAACAGGATGTTTTTATTAGAAGGATTAGAGCTACACTTACACACACCTACATCTAATGGTTAAAGAACATATTGTTTCTGTGGATGGCGAATTTCTGCCTCACGAAACGATGATGGTTCAACATTCTTCTAACTCCTTAAAAGGTGGCCATTAAGATGACACTATATTTATATATGATATATAATATGTTTATGTTTTACTTAAGATTATTTATTTTTCATTTATGGCATACCTTTATGGTTTCCATTATGGGTCAACGCGATATCTTTATTTAAGGAAGTGCGGACTACCACCCCCTCAAAGTGATTTGATTCGTTAATACCATATGTGGTATGTATAAAGGATATATTTAACGATATTATATATAATAAAATACTGGAATTAAAATACTATTATGTTTCATTATGTTTTAATTCCATTAAATATGAAATAGAAATGGAATTAGCGTTCATGCGTACATACGGCTTACCGTCTCCATGAATGGTACATTTCATTTCTTATCTCAAAATGTTATGTACTATTATAAGTACATATATATAATGGATATATATGTAATATATTACATCTAAATTATGGATATCATTCTGTAATTATAACATATTTATATATATCTCTCATTTTGTTTTAATTCCATTAATATGACAAAAAAATGAAAGCATCATTCATGCGTACGTACGACCTACCGTCTCCATGAACGATGATTTTAATTTTTTAACTCCAAATGCTATTGAATAGTATACAATGAATATATACTGGATAGATATGGTATTTAAAACATAAATAATATTCTGGATATGATGTACCTATAACTACATGGAATATTATTTTTCAACAAGTTCAATTTTGACTTATGTACCAAACATCGACAAAAACGTCTGATATGAACTCATATTATTAACCAATTATTATAAATTTAAAATATGTGATATGAACTGACTAATAATATTTATAGGAGGTCCATAAGAAATTATAACTTGAACAATGTTTATTATTTAGGAATATAAAGAAACGAACAAGTCAAGTTGGACTTGAGGTAAGGGATCATACTCCTCTCTTTCTTTTTGAGTACACTCTTTTATGTCATTCCTTTTAAGATCATATTTTTTGTGATTGGGATTTTATTTTATATTACTCTTACTATAAATTTATGTTCATATTATGATAGACCCTATTCTCTCTCATCAATCCATTTTGGATGTTTTGAGTGGCGCCGTTAGGTTGCCGAATTTTCGTAAGGGATCCTACTCCTCTCTTTCTTTTTAAGTACACTCTTTTATGTAATTACTTTTAAGATCATATTTATTATGATTGGGATGTTATTTTATATTACTACTAATGTAATTATTATTTTTATATGGTGAGAGACCCTATTTTCTCTCATCAATACATTTTGGATGTTTTGAGTGGCGCCATTAGGCTGCCAAATTATCATAAGAGATCTAACCTCTCTCTCTCTTTTTAAGTAATCTCATTTATGTCACTTATTTTAAGCTCTTATTTGTTATGAAGAGGGATGTTATTTTATATTCCACTTTCTTAAAATTTTATTAAAATATGATGAGATACCTTATTTGATCTTATCAATCCATTTTTAGAAGTTTTAAGTGGTGTCGTTAGGCTGCCGAGTTTTCGTAAGGGATTTTTCATCTCACTTTTATTCCTGTGAGATTTATGCTACATTTTCCACCATTTCCTTTTAGTGGTGAATGTACTTCACATTATTATTCTATTTGTGTAATATAATTTCATTTATGGGTACTTACATATTCATTTAATGACCCTTCTTCAATGGGGTGTATGTTTCGAATGTTACCCAAGACGGTAAGGGAACCTTTCACCCTCCTCTTTTTAAAAGACATCATTTGTTATGTATTTTAATTAACATACTATTATATTTGGATATGTTCTTATATATCCTTATTAATGTAAATTTTATGTCCATGTGATGAGATACCCTTTTTAACTCTCACCATCCCATTTTATGGGTTTTGAAGTGACGTCGTTAGGTTGTCGAATTTCTGTAAGGGAACTTCTTAACCCACATTCAATTATTTGGGTTAAACCTCTAATTCTTGATTTTATTATTCCAAGATTATGTGTGGAATATCTATGTTGTAGTTTCCACAAACCTTTATGTGGATATACTATTTATACACATAATCATCTCATTGTTAAATTCTTATGTCATTTAGACGGACTTGTATCAGAAATCATAACTCAATCTCATTTAATTGAGTTAAATATCTGTGTCATTGGTTTTGTTTTTCCATGATTATGTGTGAATGACCTCTGATTGTTTTACACCTAATATCCACTTATATTTTGTGTATTCTTATTTGTCACACATAATCATTTAATTGATTTATCCTTAATCTAAGGATACTGACTTTGTAACGGACTTCGTCTCAATCTCCTTTCATTGAGCCATATTTCGTTTTATACACAACTTTATTTTATATGGTTTATAAACCCCTTTGAATTTTACTTTTATACAAAAGGAATATTTTTCTATGAAGCGTTTTACAAAATGAGAAAAATGAATGTTTCTTTTAACGTACGCAGTGACAACGACCTTTTCCGCCGCCGCGAGTATTATTTGGTCTTTGGCTTCTTGAACAAGCCGTAATGTTTTTTAAAATGAAATAAATACCATATACTCTTTTATGTATTTTGGTATTGAAGATGATTTTTTCAATGGATTTGGTATGTCAATATATTTAAGTGATATATTGTGATCAAATTGTGGAAATTTTTTCTTTCCATTATATTTTTTTTATGTCTTAGGATTTTTATAATGGTACTTGGACATTTGACGGGTGGTTACGTGATAAACCATATGACAGGTGGTTCTATGAATACCAGGAAGGGTGGTTACGTTATAACCTCCAATGCTTTGGGTATGGAAGTTGACTATATGGCTATTCCATTAAGTATGTATGGAAGTTGGCCGTATGGCTATTCCATTAAGTGATATGTGTGGAAGTCGACCGTATGGTTATTCCACTTAAGTATGTTTATGTCCCAAGTTACCTTTATATGTTATGTGTTCTTTATATGGGTTTTATGGTAATCTTTTGGTTACAAAAGGGTGAGTAATGATCTTTTATTCAGTGAAATGTTTTTACTACTTCATAAAGGTGAAAAGTATTACTTTGATAAAGTATACATGGTTTACTTGTTGTTTTGAAAAACTAACAGTTTTCATTCTTTGTGTATCCCTTACGGATCTTTTTATGCTCATCCCAAGTTTTTGAAATATTTTTTTCACAGGACTTAACACGGAATAGGGTCAAGGATGGGATCAAGGGAAAATCTTGCTACCTAAAACATGGAACTAGACATGTTTCTTTTTAAGTGTTTTTATTTTATGGAAACTTAGTAGAAGTTTCTACTTTGTAATCTTTTGAGATGTAATAGTAATGTCCTAATTCTCTAAAACTCTAAACCTGAAAAGATCCTCAATGTGTAATCTTGTAATAACTCAAGATTAAGTAAGGTTTAAGGCTGGGGCCTTATAATATTAATCTAAGGGATGATTATGTATTTTTTTTCATGCCCTGAGCATTAGAATCAACTTCTATAGAATCACATGATGTAGAAAATAGTAACTATATAATTATTATTTATCAAAACATTAACCCATACCAAAATGTTTAGTACAAGGTAATTCTCTAAAAATAATAATCCTTAAAATGATGAAAAAAATTTATTCCCCAAAATTTAACAGTAGTAAAAATATTTCTATATAGATCATTCATCAAATAAATATCATTAAAATTACTCAAAAATATTATAAATTAAGATTAAATACTAAAAATAATAAGTATTTGTTCAAATAGACTTCTAATATAATATTGAAAATTATCCGAAAAGAACATTAATTAATCATAAAGTATCACTCCACAATTTATATTCATAAGAATATAATTTAAAATAAATATTGATCATTTCTATAAATAACCTAAATCACAATAAAGACACCAAATAATCATATAATCATCCAAAAATATAATTAATCCATTATTACTCTAATAAAATACCATAATATTATCTTTACCATAATATTATAGGATTAACCAAATAGAAAATAAAAATTCCAAAATCATTTCACACTAATAAAATTTTCAATCAAAAGTATCACTATTTGATAAAATAAATATTCCCAGAATAAATATAACCTTTATTGATAAAATAAATAAAAATTTCCTTACACTAAATAGGAAATCATAGAGGTCAGTCATAGGCATTATACCCTTTATTCCCTTTGGTTCTTTGTTAAATTATAATGGCCTTTTCCGATGTGAAAGGTTGTCTCACAACATGTGATTTGTCCTTATTTTTAGAAATGAAAATTCTTATTAAATTATTAGAAATTTGAGAAATATACTAAAAAATAACCCTAATATATATAGCATTTAATCAATGTTTTTACCGGAATGTTTATCTCATACCATTAATTTTTCATCACATTACATCATCCAAAATAAATGTCTCCAAGAATATATTTATCCACCTTAAAATTTCATATCCTAAACCCTAAAAAAGATTTATAATGAATTTATCATATGATCAACCATAAAATTATAATACTATGATGATACTTACGATTCTAAATAATTCATCATAATATCAAGTGTTTTCTAAACACTAATTCGATACCAACTATATAGACACTTCTTTAATCATTACATTTTATAGTGACATTAGATTAGAACTCATTTTCTCATTCATTCCAAAAAAAATAAGTCACATCAATAGTTTTATCAATGTAATATCACCTCTTATAATTATGTGTTATTTTATAATCACATAATATTACATATAAATAAAATTGAAAAACTTCTTATTAATGAATGAGTGAAATAAAAAGAACAAATAGAAGATTAGAAACCTATACTGATTAAATAGTAACTTGACCTTTGGAATAGTAATGTTAACGTTATGAATATTAAACCAGACAGTTGAATAGTTACATTACCAATAAATTTAAAAATAAAAATTATCTATATTATAAGTTACAATATGATATAATTATATCATTGTATAATTCGATGATTATTTAATTAAGTGTTTGAATTATTATCCATAATAAATATTTAATAACGACATTTTATGGATAATTTATTAACATAAAATAGAATTTATTTTCGTAAAATGTATTAAAAAATTAATTTTTTTGCCTTATGATTTTATTATATTTTTATTAGTCCGTAATTATTTTTTCAATGTATTGGAAATGTAGTTTTAAATTTTAATGTTATATTTTTTAAATAAAATATGATTTTAATTAAAAAATAAATGTATCATATATAGATTTTTTTTAAAAACTATACTTTATTTATTGATTCTACACATTAAAAAATGGAATCAATTATTTTTGTTGAAATTTTATAAAATATAGGTATTTTTTATGAATATTGAAATACGATAATTTACATATCATGTTAAATACATAAACAATTTAGTCATGTATGATGTTATATTGAGGTAAGAAGCCTTAGTTCTAACTCAAATGGAATCTTTACTATATTTGGTCACAATAATCATGAATATTCATAGTCTGGATCAAAAATATTAAACTAATTATTAATATAATGGAAAACCCCTTCTCTCTACCCCTATACTGTAATGGCCATAAAGCCTCCATTTTTTTAATTGATTTTTTGATAATACACCATTCAAGGGGTGATGTGGAACACTTACAAAGCCCATATGTGTACATATTACATGGCACATAGGCCTTAGATAAATTAATTTCATATAGGCTTCACACATTACATACAACCTTGGATAACTACTTGGAACAACACCTTCACTATATCTTTATTGTGAAATCATCTCTCCTCCCCCTATTGAGGTTCTTAAGGACGATATATTCAAGAGGTAAATTCCTATTTTCTTTTATTTTATTTTCTTTCATGGTTTTTTCTATAGTTTTCATTCGTCACCTTCTTTCATCCAAATGTTATGAAAAATCCAGTAATATAAATGTAATTTAATTTTTATGATAATAGAATAATTCATTCCCATATCCCCTTTTAAAAATTTAATACTTGAAATGAAAATACCATATGAGTTGTTTTAATTCATCACATTCAAGGATGACCTGTTTTTTATTTCAATAACCATATTCAATTCTGGTCCGGAAATATTTTTTATGGTTTAACGAGATAATAATAAATTTATTATATTATATTTATTGTTCTTGAATCATTATAATTATAGAAGTGTAAAATTTTTATTATAGGACACTTTTTTGTGAGAAAATCCTCTCGAAAATAATCCAAGTGTTTATAATTAATGTTTAATATATTGATTCATGCTCACCCAAAATTAAAAATGACTTATATTATCACTAAACATTCATTATGATCCTTAATAACTTATAAAATATATTTTTTTTCTTCAATTTCAATATTACAAGATCATTCATACTCATATATAAGCAATTTAATCATGAAAATTATAAAAAAACACTCCAAAATGATAAAATTGAACACTATAACTCATCTAAAAGTATGAAAATAAATTTAATAAAGATATAATAAAAAAAATAAATCTATAATGGGTTCTAGAATTATTTTTTAATTAAAATAATATTATTATTGAGGTCATTAATATCACATGAAGAACACCATTAGACAAAAGGTATAAGATTCTTCTTGAACCACCATTATTCCTTCTTATTTCTCTACTATTCATTTTACCCAATTGAAGTGTAATATTATTTTAATTTAATTCATATATATTTTGTGTACTTTATCCAAAATTATTTACCTATATCCAATAATTATTCTATTTCATGGATATACATGTTTTTAAATTATTCCCTCCTCAATTCATCCTGACATGGAAGCCCATTTTAAGGGAACATCCGAAATTCTTACCCATTTTAATGTGAACTCTATAATCTATTTTTAGCTACCATTTTTTTTAAATGAATATTTTTATTATGAAAAACTTGTTTCATAACTTATGGTATTATATCACAAATTATTCCATTTTATGTTTTAAAAAATCATAGTATTTTCATTAAAATATTTCTAACATGTTCTAATACAATTGATTCTTCAATACCCTTTTACATGTTATTACATTAGTTTGATATCACTTATAATTGAAATGTTCCTATAATAAATTATTAAATTACATATTGGAAATTATTCCATTCATTCATGGACACAACAATGATATACCTTTATGTTATGCCTTTTGAAAATATTATGGTACCCTATTATTTCCATGGGTAACCCTTATATTTATGTTTGATTACTTATGTATGATTCTTTATGTAGAAATCATATACAAGAATATGTTATTATGGGTGCACCCAAATATTCTCCAATGAATTGGGTACTTTTGAGTCTCAAGAGACTTTATATGCAAAAGTTTGGGCAGTTTCCCATGACTCATGATACTTTGTGAAACGTTCTTCATGTTTAACCTTGACATGTGTTCTTCAATATGTAATGAACCTTGTCTTGTGGTAAAGTCATTTTTAAGTTAATTCCACATTTCTATGACTACATGTTTATATGATCCTGTTTTAATATGTTATTATTGCTTATGTTCAATGTTTTTTATATCATCAAGTCATGACTTCTAACCCTTCTCCTAAAGCATGATTCTAATATTTCCCTTATAAGGATTTTTAGCTCATCCCTTAATTCATGTTATCCCTATGTTACCCAATTATGATTTATGTGAAAAATAGAGTATATGTGTAAATTATTAATATTAAATAAACAATTGTTTTATTAATTCCAATGTTTTTAGTTTTATGTACCATGTTATGAAGGACACCAAGCTTAATGGTCCTTAGCTTGTAATATGATGCCTCATTATGCTTAAATTATTATAATGATTTTTGTAAAAGGATAGAGTCTCTATAGTTTCCATCACAGAACGGTATATTTATTTTTTAATATTAGGAATTGGTTTCTTTGTTAAGAACTATAGAGATAAAATTATGTTTAAGAAAACATCCCTAAATTTTGGTAAGTATAGATTAAGTGGTTTATGAAGAAAATAAATCCATCTCATGATACTACAAGTGGAAGTGGTTATAGATCATATATAACTAGGAGTAACAACTCCAAAAAAGTGTTTTAAGCCTAGCTTGAGGATAGTTGGCCCATGATAACAGGCCTTACTACACATATAGTTTGATACTCTGTGGTGATATGTATTGGTAAATTTATAAGCTTAGTATGAACCATTATTAATGGAACAAAATAATAATCCCAAAAATATAGTTGATAGGAAAGAAGAGCATAGTTAACCTACATTGAAACATATGAAATCACATGTTAGGTTATACTTTATCTTTAAACTTTTATACTTTTATGTTTAATGTTTCTTGTTATACTCTTGTTAGATAAATATTGAGTCCACCTACTTGAACTTTCATTTTTAGTTAATGATGGGAAATTAAAGAACATGTGGCAAGAATCAATGCGATTTGTACTATGATGATTTCATTAATTAAATAGACAATATGACTTGAATGAGTGATAAAAACATAACGGAAATACGTGCATAACTGACTAAAGTTATTAATAATAAATTGAATCATGTGGAATCTCATCCTACTCTAAGGAAAATGAATGTCGATATCAAATATATCATGTGGAAAAGAAATCACATGTTTAGTGGTTCTTCTTATCCCAACCTCACAAAACAATTGATTAACTCCATTGATTAAATATTCTCTATCCTCCATTGCATGGAATAAGATAATCTTGTTAGGGAATTATGTTGTTTTGATGGTGAAGCTGATCAATGGTGCACAATGATCTGAAATAAAATTTTCACGGAAAAATTGATTCCACGGAGTGGGAAGACTTCAAGAATATATAATTTAGAAAATATTTTCCATGAACCATTTATCCAATGAGGAATATGGATTTCATCAAACTCAAACATAAGTAAGGTGATACTATTAGGGAATATGAAGAAATTTCAAAAGGATTGCAAAGATACGCCATTACCTTTCTCATGAAAAACAAAAGCAAGGTGGATAGATTTATTAGATGATAAATCCAAGTCTAAGTAAAAGATTGGAAATTCGAGAGTTTTAAAGATATGAGGATATTGTCTTTTGTTCCCATATAGTTGAAAAAAAGATTATAAATAATCAATGCTTTTTTGAGGCCGAGGAAAAAAAAGGAAAATGGAGTTTAATTTTTTTTTTGTTAAATACAATAATGGAAAGAATACCAAAAATCCCACTAATATGGAAATGAAAATATGGTTCAAATCAATGCTCATCTTGTAATGAAATGTTTCATGTTTAAAAAACATGGGAATTTTTCAAACTAATTAAATAATCCCAGAGTTATTAGAGAAAATAGTTGAAAAAATGAAGGAAACAAGGATGGTAATATTCCATCACTATTAATGAGGTGGAATTACACAATGATGTGGTGACAGGTACGCTAGTTATTTATTCAATAATAGAAAACATATTATTTGATTCTAGTGCAACACATTCTTTCAAATCATTCATGTTTTGTTGAATTGTTCAAACAAAAACCCAATGTTTGGAGGTTGAGTTATCTATGATAATCAATAATGGGAAAATTATTGCATCCAAAGTATATAACACCTCCCCAGTTAAGTTTTTTTACTGAACCTCCCTGCAAATCATTTCATACTCTCTTTGGGGGATTTTGATGATATTTTTGTCATGTATTGGAAATCTATATAATCAATATATATTCGATATGTCCTTGTAACTTCTTCTTCCTCCATGAATTGTATGTGGTCTAGTTAGATTTCATACTAGATATATTATACTAATTGTTTATATCGTTTCTCTGGCTTCCTAATGTAGTCATAATTTTTTCATTTGTCTAGTCTTGTTATGAATAATATAGATATAGTGTATTTTTTCTCCAATGGTATATGAATCAGTACTCAACTACTAGAATCATATCTATATAGTAATAGGGATGATACCAAGTCGGGATCCCAGTTAGATCCTTTTGAGTGTTCATAGGGGTCTATGATCAAACCTCTTTTCCATGATCCAATCCAATTAGCAAGGCCTGGAATACAAATCATTCCCTTTATTTCAATCAATAATTATTCTCCCTTTAATCTTCTATTTCTGAATAATATACTCTAATAGTCTAGCTTATTCATTCAATTCAAGAATATATGTGTCATCAATTGGGATACAATAGAGTCAGGGTAGTTCGGAGATAGTAAAATCCTAGGTTCAGAATAGATAGCATAGACCTAGAGACATTGTTGTCGCCTACTACCTATACTATATCGTTAAATGAAGTCCACTACTGCCTTGCCAAAATAAAAACATGTTACTCAACTAGTTAGAATACTTATTCCATTGAATGGGATAAAGAGGATGGGGATGAAGAGAGAGTCATTCATACCCATTATCTAGGAAATGGGGGAGAGCAGCCAAAGATTCATAATAAGTATATATAGTCTATCTATATTCTCACACCATTATCACTGGAGATGTGACATTGTCAATCTCATTGGAATCAGAAAGTGAATTTATAATAATAACGAATCTGCACAACATTTAGAATAGGTACAATAGAATATCCAACAGAGAGTATGACGATAAAGGAATCCACAATTAAGACCTTCTAATAATTATTGTGTTTCTTTGAAGTTCATTGAAGGTTGATGTATATAGCCTCTTGATAGAAAATTAAGGCTTAAGTTAGTTTTTAGTCTTAGTCATGTGTAAAAAATTCCTCCAAATTGGTTTAGAATGAAAGGGAGGTCTTTGTCCAGACATGATGGGAGTTATAAGAAGGAATGAAATAGTGTGATGAGTGGTCATCTACAAACTATGTGGAATATCTTCGACTTTATTAACACTTTATTCTATTAGTGAAAGAATCTGGGCCAGGTATTGATTCACTCCAGTATTGAGCCACCCTAAACTTATTTCATCAATGATTTAAAAATTATAGAAGGGATCCAATCAATATACTACATATATTATACTTATTATATATGTATAGATTAGTGAGTTAGTTTAATTTTTATGAGAAATCAGTCCTTTTACTTATATATATTGAGCTTCTATCTTGGGAGTCTTGGGAAGAACTATTTGTAGGGTTCACATTCTGAATATAAATAGAGACAGCCTAGAAGTCCATTTGGGGGACAAAACGAGACTAGGGAATGACCTATAACCCTCTAAGAAGGAAATTCTGAATTA